>JAKMXP010000006.1:0-1427500 GCA_022506055.1 Microbotryum violaceum | reverse complement strand
GCCGCGCCCGCCCGCGCGCACGGTCCAGCCTGGGGCTTGGCGCTCCTCCCAGCCAGTTGCTTGCCTGGCCTTGACCACTCTGCGCCGCCTGACCCACTTTTTTCACAAAGTCGTCCTTTCACCCCTTCCAAGTGCGTCGACTCGTCAAACTTATGTTACTCGATATTATTCCGCCCTTTAACGCTGTCTGTGTAGCACTTCCATCGCGGTGGCACCGACGCAGCGCAACGGATTAGCGCCGAGCTAATTCCCAGCTGCCTTGGACCTAATCCGATATTGCCCCCGCCTAGCCCGTCTTTCGAGCTGGCCTAATCCGGTATTGCGCGCGTCGAATGCCGAATTGCGCGCGCCTAATCTGGTATTGCGAGCGTCCAATCGGGTATTGCGCGCGCCTAATCCGAGATCGCGCGCGTCCAATAGGCTATTCCGGGCGTCAAATCGGGTATTGCGCGCGCCTAATCCGATATCGCGCGCGTCCAATCCACAATTGCGCGCGCCTGATCCGGTATTGCGAGCGTCCAATCGGGTATTGCGCGCGCCTAATCCGAGATCGCGCGCGTCCAATAGGCTATTCCGCGCGTCCAATCCGGTATTGCGCGCGTCCAGTCCGGAATTGCGCGCGCCTAATCTGGTATTCCGCGCGTCCAATCCGGTATTCCGCGCGTCCAATCAGGTATTGTGAGCGCCTAATCTGATATCGCGCGCGTCCAATGCCGAATTGCGCGCGTCCAGTCGACTATTGCGCGCGCCTAATCCGGTATTGCGCGCGTCCAATCCGGTATTGCGCGCGTCCAATCAGGTATTGCGCACGCCTAATCCGGTATTGTGAACGTCAAATCAGGTATTGCGAGCGCCTAATCTGATATCGCGCGCGTCCAATGCCGAATTGCGCGCGTCCAATCGTCTATTGCGCACGCCTAATCCAGCATTCAATTATATATTGCCCGCGCCTAAGGTAAGGTAACATTCCCCGCACCCTAATCGTTCCCCTTACCGCCGTGCACCAAGTGTGAATGGGTCTTGTGCATACTGGACTACATGACTACAAATGCAATCGATCATTCGAAATCACACAAAAGCGACCAAGCTGACCTCAGGCACCAGCCCAGAGCGCTGTACCAGGCCTCATCACCTTGTGTCGCTGAACTATTCTGATTCCCGCGCGCAGGCAGGCTCGATCGCACCGAGCGGCGGTGTGGCCACGGTCGATCTTACTACACCGGGGCTGTACCGTTCAGTGGAACATCACTCGACGCATTTGCGGTCAGTCCAGTGCAGATACTGGCCGGTGCGAATCAGCGAATGAATCGCAATCGGTCCTTGGAGATCGGTCACGGTAGCTGAGAGGTTGCCCAAGGCGAATTCGACTTGCGCTGCCTCGGTGCAATCAAACGCAAGTCCAATCCGGTTGGGTGTGCGCGCGACCGGAGTGTGAGAGGCTTGTGAACGTGCCCATGAGCTGAGACCGAGTGCGCGAGCGCCGGGTATCGCTTTCAGGTACGATGCGGGCAGGGAGGCGCGGAGCTTCGAAAGAGGAAGCCAACCCCTGTACTTTGCGCCCGCCGACGCTCCCCACCTACCTACCTAACCCTCCCGCTCCCTGTCCCACAAGCTGCGAGCAAAGCACCGGTGGAACTGCACCCACTGGCCATCGACTCGACCGATACGCAACTCCGCAACTCCGCAACTCCGCAACTCCGCAACTCGAATCGGCCGGGGCTGGGCTCCGTCCGGCGCCAACCATCTTGGTCTTGCGCCGAGTGCCTGCCACGTCATACCCTCCCTACTCCAACCCTTACCACGAACTTGCCAACGTCCTTACACACCTCCACACCTCGGCCCGGTACAACTCCCCCCTCCCCCCCCCCCCACCCCCGACCTGAACCGTCCCCTGCCTCCACCTCCGCCTCCTCCCTCCTGCCTTCCCCATCCATCCATCCTAAAAAAAAGGCCACCCCATACATCGATCCATCGTAACAAAAAAAAACCACTCCTCCCTCCGTTCTTCTGTCTTCTGTCTTCTGTCTTCCAAGACCGACCCGACTACTCCCAAATCCCACAAAAATTAAAAAACCTGCGGCAGCACAGTCTTCTCGACTGGTCACCCACGTCAATACTCTCTGGCCCCTGCGATGCTTGTCTGCGCGGATCGGACGAGACGCGGAACGTTCATCGCGGTATGGCCGCAGATACCCACCCCCACCCCCCCTCCCCTACAAAAACCCCACCCCCCGGTCCCCCCTTGCCTCACCCGAGCCACACACCTTCGCGAGCCCCTATCATTTTCCAAGCTCATTGCACGTTCGTATGCTTGCCCACTTGGTCTCCATCTCTCGCACGAACCATGAGCGGTCTCTTTTCAGCCACCGCTGTAGAATTCCATCGAATGAAACTACCTTGAACTCAGCAGCCGACGGGGTGTTGTTTGCCATCGCCAGTGGGCTGGCATTCTCGCGTCATGCACTGATAACTATACAACATGACTTCTATTTACTCCACTCATCCTCAAACATCGACACTGGTCAGGCTGAAGCCTCGCGCATTCTCCCTTGCCCACTCTTGCAGCATGCACCGCATGAATGCGACGGTGTGAATGACCATCGTGGATTTGCCCAGCTCGACCGGCCAAGCGAAGACCCACGTATGCAGACCACCTTCTTCGCCTTCCTCTGTTACCCGGGGCTGCGGCCATACGAACGTCGCGGGATCGATCCAAATGCTCGATTGGAAGCACAGGTCCAAGGTGGACGGGAGCGATCTCGCCAGCGCGTCCGGCGAAAAATGGGCGGCGGCCTCATCCCACAAGCGTTGGTATCGGAACAGCTCCGAGCCGGCTTTGACGAACAGTTTGAGCACCTCGATCGAGGATCCGGCAGTGGCCGGTGCCGACCCACTCGCGACGATGGCAGGTGGCGAAGCGGCGGAGACGGGTGACTGCGAATCCTGTGAAGCCCCCGACCCTGGCGGCGGACCCGGTCGAGGGGGAACCGACGGAGGTGGTGGCGGTAGGCTCGATCTTGGGGGCGCTATAGCTGACGAAGGAGCGACCGGGAGCTTGGTAGAGCTCGACGTCGACGTCGATGCAGCGGCACCGGATGCGAGCAGCTGGGCCCCGCGATGGTTGAGTTGCTTTTGTTCGTACATCGCTAGCGTGTACACGGCGATCGATTCCATTCGAGTACTGTGAAAACAAACGCACGTGAAGTATACTACAATGTTAGTTACCACGCTGAATGTTAGGTACCACGCTGCGCACTCGCATAGCGCCGACTGTCGACTGAAACTCACCATATGCCCTCCAAGAGTCCCAGTTTGGCCTTTTCCGCCGCTCGCTTGACGTAGGCGACGAGCCCAAAGATGGTCTGCCAATGTTGTGCAATGCACGTCTTGGCCGCTTGGTCGTCGCACCAAAAGGCGAACACGTACAGCAGTATCGCGTCGGTTTGGTACGCGAGCGCAACGGCGTGGTTGGCTGTCGACTCCCGTGCGAGTTTATCGCCCGTGTGCTTGAGCTCGCGACCTTTGGCGCGAAACCTGCAGTAAGTGTAACACGGAAAGGAAAGGCTCAGTCGCGTTTCATCCTGGCTACGTGTGACAAAAAGTGACGCACTGGGCGGCCATCTTCCGGAGCCGGTCCTTGCCAAAGTTCTTCTTCCAGTCCTCGGAACCAACCTTGGGCTCGTCGTAGGTGACCGGCGGCCTTATGCGGGGTGTGGAGAAGGGCGATACGCGGATGTCAGGTGTGAGGCCGTTGGTGCCTTCAAGCGATGTGCGTGAGGGTCGTCCAGCTCGATCCGCCGTGGGTGGTGGAGAGAACCGTGCACGTCTGATGCACAAGCAGGCAAGCAAAAAGTCAGTTCTCTGTAGCGAGGCTGCTTTTCAACGAGGTAAGACGGTCAACTGACTTGGATGGGATCGTGCGGTGGGTGTGGAGCAGCTCCGAGTAGTGTGAGGGTTCCAAGCCTAGCCCGGTCGGCGGTGGCGGCGCAGGGGCTCGTGCGCCGGTCGACGCCGCTCTGGCCGTCGCGGATGACGAGACCGACTCGCCAGCAGCAGAGCTCGAGACAAAGGGCGAGGCTGGCGCTGCAAAAACCGTGCTCTGACGAGGCGACGGCGGAGGCGAGGGCAAACTGGGCGACAGCAGTCTCTGCACCGAGTCGAGTAGCTACGAACACGAGAGAGAGAGGTGAGAAGTGACGAGGAGAGTGATGTGGAGAGTGTTGCATCGACAGTCAGGTCAGTCTGGGTGAAACACAGCCGCACT
This sequence comes from Microbotryum violaceum, assembly GCA_022506055.1. Classification (NCBI taxonomy): domain Eukaryota; kingdom Fungi; phylum Basidiomycota; class Microbotryomycetes; order Microbotryales; family Microbotryaceae; genus Microbotryum; species Microbotryum violaceum. The sequence continues at coordinate 1,423,236 of JAKMXP010000006.1, read as the reverse complement.
CTCCTGGCCGCACACTCACGTACAACTTCTCGAGAGTGTCGTCGTCCATGTGTCTCAGACTTGGCCCGGGATCGCGTTCGCCAGTTGTCGCTGCAGTGGGGACGTGGTCTGCCACAGCGCCAGTCGACGCAACCCACCGCTCTGAGTGAGGTGCGCTCGGAGTGAGGTGGCCGCCAGCAACGCGGTCGCGCGCCCGCTCGTGTGAGTGCGGTGGGAAAGGCGCGCGAGACCACGGCTCGTGCTTTGGAGCGCGAGCGCCTGTTTCGCATTAGCTCTTAAAAGGCTCAGGTGTTACGTTGCGCTAATCAGCAGTGGATCTCGGTAATGGGTCCAAGCTCACCAGCCAAAGTTTTGTCGGGATTGCCCGACAAAACCACGACGAATCGTGTCTTGAATCGCATCTCACAGGCTCACTACGCACATTTGGCCATCACCAAGAGAACCATACACGTTTGAATACACAAACAACAGGCTCAGCCCCCAAGAATGGCTTGAAAGCGACGTGGTGAGGGCCTGTGACGTGGGCCTGCAACGTGGGCCTGAAGCGTGGGCCTGAAGCGTGGGCCTGAAGCGTGGGCCTGAAGCGTGGGCCTGAAGGCCTGAAGCGCGGGCCCGACACGGCGCGTGTTATCCCGCGAGCGCAGGCGGGGCGCAACGCGGTCGCGCGCCCGCTGGTGTGAGTGAGGTGGGAAAGGCGCGCGAGACCACGGTGTTACGTTGCGCTAATCAGCAGTGGATCTCGGTAATGGGTCCAAGCTCACCAGCCAAAGTTTTGTCGGGATTGCCCGACAAAACCACGACGAATCGTGTCTTGAATCGCATCTCACAGGCTCACTACGCACATTTGGCCATCACCAAGAGAACCATACACGTTTGAGTACACAAAGAACAGGCTCAGCCCCCAAGAATGGCTCAAAAGCGACGTGGTGAGGGTCTGTGACGTGGGCCTGTAACGTGGGCCTGTAGCCTGGGCCTGAAGCGTGGGCTTGAACTTGGGCCGCGTGTTCTCCCGCGAGCACAGGCAAGCGCAGGCAAGCGCAGGCGGGGCGAACCCACCAGCTGGCGGCGAGCAGTGCTACCGTCATCGCTTGCTCACTACTAGTACTAGCAGTCTAGCACCCATCTCGTTGACAGCTACAGCACATACTTTGATCTCAGAAAGCAGCACTGCTCACCGCTTAAATACTGTTTACAACACGTCACTTCAATGATCGTCTACAAAGTTCTGACATCGGCCGAGTGCGAGGACTAGGCGTACAACGTCATCTCAGGGCATTCTAGTCGCCACACTGCAAATCTTCCAGCTCTGATTGATTATGACCGATTACGCCTCACGAGGTAACGGAGTCGCCGTCGAGGTCGAGACCATTCCAAGCGTCTGCCGACCGGCCCGCCGCAACCTTGCTCGCAAACTCTTGGCTGGTGAAGAACACGACCGAGTACCTCGAGCCACTGAAAGGAAAGCTCGAATGAATAAGTCGGCTTGATTGAAAGTGCACTGTCAGCCCGTCCCCGCACTCGACGATCAGGCCCAGCTCGTGGAAGCAAAGTTCACCTCGCGCGAATGGCTCGCCGTCGAACAAGCCGCCGACGAACAGGGAGCACATCGCTTTCGAGACGTCGGGATCGAGGTGACCTCCCATGACGCTCTCCCAATTGATGGCGACGTTCGTCTGGAATCCCGACACGTTGTCGAGGCTCGCTCGGGCCAGAGCCTGTGTTGTTTCGAGCGTCGCGTGCGCTTCGGGACTCGTTGCTTTGAGCTAGGGCGATGCAGCACCAAGTTCATCAAGTCAGCACCACAGCATACGCTTGCGTTCAGAAAAACCGCGAAAGGGTGGCTCACTGAGTTGTCAAGATACGAGATGACGGGATGAAGCGCAGCAAGGACGGCGCCGCCCACTGGCCCAAGGTCCTTCGCCGATTTGATGACGTACGGCGCCTTGGCATATCGGAGCTGCAATCCAATCATACACGACGCTTGTGCTTGTTCCCCCCTCTCGAGACGGAGCTCACGCTCCATCCTCATTGGGCCCGGCGGAAAAAATAGGTCGTCGCGGATTGAGCTCTCGACCGAGCGCTTGACGGCTTCGGGGAAGACCTTGGCAGGGTGTAGGACAATCAGGGGCTCCTTTGGGTTGAGTGGATCTCGGATGATTGCTCCGTACCTTCGCCAGAGACGAGTCCGACGTCGTCAGCAAACAAGAGAGAAGCGTCCTCTCAAAAGCTGCTCGAACCGATGCGGACTCACTGCTCGATGAATTCTCTTTTGATGCGAAATTTATTGCCGCCCGAGCGTCCCAACCTCCCGTGCATCGCCTCAAAGTCCCTGAGGGTGGAGATATCCTGGATGTTGCCCAGTGCTTCCTCTTCAGCGAGCAACAGCCGTAGTCGATCTTGTCCTCGTCGCAAGGTTTCGCCATCGACGTCGACGTTAAGGCGCGAAGCGGACGGAAGTGATGCAACGTGTTGGGGGCCGTGTGAGTCTAGCTCGGCGGCCTTCGAGTCGGTCTCCCAGTCCCCGGCGGGCGCGCCCAGCGCCATGCAAACCTGGCGGAGTGCACCCCGTTTGCTCGATGTCCCTGGAGTAGTATCAGTCCATTGCAAGGCTTCTATGTTGAGAGATTCACACAGCGTGTCCGGGTCCGCAACGTCGAGCCTTCGCACGCAGTCCACGGCCGCGTCGATCGACGCAAAGTTTTCGAAAGGTGCGCTCGAGATAGCTCCATCAACAAGGCCTTGTGAGAAACGGAGAAAGTCCTGTCGACTGCTGCTATTGGTATGACTGGTCCGACAAGCTGGTCAGATGGGTGCAGCAACGCCGGGAACGGGGCAAAACCTTGGCATAGCTCACGCGGTACCACTGTTTTTCGTCTCATTCGCACCTGGACTGATCGACAAGAGCTGCATGCCCAGGTCGGTCGCTTCAACTCTTGGCAGAAGGGCGTCGTCGTCCGCCTCGTTCCCAGGTGGGACCACTCCCAGTCCCCTCGGTTTTCCAAGGCACCGAGCCGCGTCGGCCAAGCTCATTGCGATCTTCTCGGTTCGAAGCGAGGAAAACAAGATATCCGCGTTGCTGATGTGCTTCTTTGCGGCCCAGTGGCCCGACAGGCAAGAGCCTCCGACACTGTAGATTGTTTGTTGGCTCTTCCACTTCCCGTAGCTGTCGCCGGAGAGGAGCACGTCTTCGCCTTGCCACGTGACGGGGATCGGCGGAGCGAGGGTCCGAAGAGTCAAGACCGTGGCCTGAAGGTATCGCAGCCCGTTCTGTAAATATGCATCTGCAGCGATCGGTGGGTGAGTGGCTTCGAGTGAGTCATTAGGCCGACGAAAGAAGTGCGGTGTCTAACTTACAATCGGTGGACCACTTCTTCGTCGCGGCGTTCCCCGCTCGGCTATCTTTTGGAGGAGTCGAGCCGGCGAGCAGTCCTTCCATTGCGCATCCTAGGCTGGTCGTGTTGTCGATCGTGAATCCGTCTGTCACAAAAAACAAAACGAGAGCAACGTAGGGACAGTCTGTGCGCGAATGAAGGAGGGGGGGAGGGAAGGCGTCGAAAGAGGTGTCAGAAACGGGATAGGGCAACACATGTGGTGAGACCACGGAAGAGGCTTGCCGAAAGCCCACGCGACAGCGAAGGCGGCACCGCGCTTGCAGATGGTCTCGAAGCCATTCTCCGTCATCGAGTTCGCCAGAGACGGTTTGGTATTCATTCTGAGTCTGTGGAAGGCCCCTCGAAGCACAGTCGCAGTCAGATTCCGGATGACGCGTTGCAAACCTCGAAGGAAAAGCACCAGACACACCGAGTAATCACCTGCACCAGCCGCATCCCTTCGAGACATCGTTGATACCGGATACTCATCTCCTTGTCTTGCAAGGAGTGCACGCGTCTGCACAGGCGGAGGCGGATCAACTCGGATTTGGCCGCTTGCTCCCTCTCTGTCCACTCATCCAAGGAAGGCCGCCCTCCACTCTCCTCTGCTTGCCCGCCGACAATCGTAGAGTCGTCGGCACCAGTCGCCGAGAACTGTTCAAGCCTCGACAGATTGATGACGTCGCATACAAAGCTGCCAAATTTGTTTTGGAACGCTGGATCTCCGAATGAATGAAGTGCGCGTGCGAGCTGCTCGCCAGGAGTCGCTGGCGAAATGTTGGCGATCGTTTCGAGTTGCGCAACCGCTCTCCAGTCCACTCGACCTGACGACGTACGGGGTAGGCGCAGCGCTCGAGGCGACATGCTTGTCTTCACGGTCGACCCTCGGTAGCGTTCACAGGGTGACGTCATGGTCGTAGTCTCCGTGGTGCCCATCCGAGGTCTCTTGCGAGCATAATCGCCACCGCTCGACCTCGACCGGGGCGAATTGCTGGCCGTCGTCGATCGACTCGGAGGGGTCCAGAGTTGTGCGCTTGAGCCCGACGACGACGAGTTCGTTTCCTGGTCGCTATCGTCGTCGTCGTCGTCATCGAAAGACGTTCGCGATCGCTTCATCTGCGGCACCGTGGCAGCCGGAATACGGACGACCAATCGTGTTGGCGTGGAGCCGGCCGTTACGGAAGCGGAAGCGCGAGTAGGGGCGGACGTGGAGGCGATGGTGGTAGTGATGGGCGCTGCTGCTGCCACTGCTGCTGTGGCTGGGAGACATCCTCATACGTCAGCATGATCAACTCGGCCCGGAGTAGGTTCCAATATTCCAGGGTAAACACACGTTCTAGTGCCTTGAGGAGGATGTGGAGGCGATGCAGCACCTGCCAGAATGTCGAGGGGAGCTTCTGATGCGGCAGTGCGGCAAGGCGCGTGTGCAACGCGTCGAAACTGACGCAGGCGTCCTTGACGGTACCGCTGGCATACACCACGAGTCCACTCGAGCGAGCTCTTAGCTCAGGACCAGTTTTCATGTCGGCTTGTTGAAGGCAAGAGTCCTCGGAACGACGGTGAAGAGAGGTGGGTGCCAGGACAAAGGATCGACCACCACGCGCCGAGAGCGCTTCTCCTCACAGGCCAATTTGTGATCGGCGCGAGGTCGAGTCACCATTGTTGACGAGGCCTGCTGGCGATCCACTGATCTTTATTCTCGCCTCTAATGTCTCGGTCCATTTGGTCGGTCGACAAGTGTGAAATATACTGCAAACTTGGGACTCATCATTGCACTCATCGACTATGGACCGAGTCCAGTGCGTCCAAGTTCAGCCGTGCTAACTACGGGTACTATAAACCGGAACCAAGGGACCACCGAGCGGACCCAATGTACTCAAACTGGTATAAACTTCATTTCTATACAAATCGTTACAGGTGCCGCTGCTCGCCATCAAGGCGCGAGGGGGAAGGTGAACTCAGTAGTACTAGGGCACCCAAACTCCAAGGAAATCGCCCTTGGCCGAGACGGTGGTGGACCGGCCATCCGCAGTCGAGAAGCCTTCGGTTCGAGCGAATTTGACCGTCGGCCGTCGCACGGGGGCCTCCACAGTGAGCGACTTGGATCGACTTTGGTCGGCGGTAGATGGCAAGAGGCACTTGATCGTCGGCTTCGACGGTGGAATCTGGGCTACTTGAGCTCGAACGCTAGAGGCTGGCACCTTGGCGCTAGTCGAGCCAGACGCGACGACGGGGAGGCGAGCAGTCGAAGCTTTGTAGAAGGGTTTCGCCGCGACCGCCGACATCTTGTTCGGATCAGTCACGCCGAGCGCGAAGGCCGCTCGTGGACACGATCCAGAGGTATCGAAGACCGAGGGAGTTGGCAAGGTGGTCGCGACGGCGCCCTTCGTCGAATCGATCGTGTTGACAGCTCCGCACGCCTGCTTCGTTTGTGACCTGGGGATCATCGACACTTTCTTGGCAGGGATGATCGCCACTTTCTTGGTAGATCGAGCCGGATCCGAGTCTTGAGTTGCTTCAGTAGATCGCTTAAAGCTCGACCTGCGGTCTGGCTCTGGCTTGAGACCATGCGAGAATGCAGGCTCGGGTACGTGTGAGCGGCGCACATCAGGCGGGTTTCGAGCAATCTAGTAAAGAGACGTTGTCAGCACCTCAGCTCATACGCAAAGGAGCAGCAGTGTCTGCGTTCGTGGCGCACCTCGCGACCCTCCTGGCTCTCTTGAGGTTGGCCTTCATCACGGTCGTGGCGTCGTTCGCGAGACGAGGGGCCCTCGCTCGAGCAACGTCGAAGCGACGCGAGTTTCACCTTGTGCGCTACGTGGCCGTCGTTGACCCCGCTCCTGAGATACTCCTGATTTAGATCCTCATGTTCTTCTTCTTGCAATCGGACCTGTTGGACCTGCAGCTCTCCACCGCCGTTGAGCTCGCCACCGTTGTCTTCGTCCATGTCCACCGACATCGTCGCACGATGCGCAGCAGGATCCGCTGCCAACTCCTCTTCTTCAACCGGTTCAGGTTCGTCTTCATCCTGTTCGCCTTTGATGAATCTCACCTTTTTGACGGGATCAGAAGTACCCAATAGTCAGTGGCGAAGTTACAAGATCCGGTCCGAAATCAGTGGTATCGCGGTCGCAACATACATGGCGATTGGCGGCCGCAGCAGCGGCTTGAGGTGCGGCGGCTGGGAGGGCTTCCGGTGGCGTTCCGAGCTTGATTACCGGCTGAGAAGAGGTGCTGTCCATCCATATTAGTGATTGTAAAGAGTGGGTAAAATGGTGGAGGATCAGGAAAAAGTATAGACTAACAAAAATTATCATCTGCCTATCCATGATGATGAGGAGGCGCGTGTCGGCAGCTCGGCACGAGTGCGTTGCGCAAAGACGAGTACACCTCCATTCGACCCCGGGCGACGGCGTGCTAGGCACTTGAAATTGGAGCTTGAAGGGGCAAGCGGTACCGACAGCACAGCAGAAAGTAACAGAACCTTTCTGGGTCCTGAACGCGCGGAGAAAGCGACCTTCACGGCGGGCGCACGAGCGGAGCGAACCTTCGAGATGGGTGAGGTCGGTTGGGCCCAACAGCTCGCTGCCGACGTCAATATACCCGCGCTTCAGGTAGGTCTGGGATGAGGATACGTCAGGTGGAGCAATACCGGTTGATGAGTGCACTGTCTCTCAATATTGAGCCATCATTCCTGTTGCACCGGCAAGTTCAGCCGCGCCTACGGAACGCAAGACTGACCTCCAAATCCGCGGCTTCCTCCCTGTGACCGTGGGCTAGGACTTTCTTGGGGTTCGCCTTCGACTTGGATCGGCTGCCTTTGCGGCGTCTGCCGACCGCGAGGCTTTTTTCCTGCAGTCTCGCAATGGCGGCGGCTCGGAAAAGTGGGACGCGATTCACAACCCACTCTTGGGGTGATGGTTGTCCTACTTGGGCAAGAATGACGTGCTTGCAGCCCGGAATGTTGGCCATGATCGAGATGCTTGGTAGCTGGCCGTTCTCGCCTGGGCGCGAGATAGAGGTGAACGAAGGCGAGAGGTTTGCTTCAAGAAAAGAAAGGTGGAAGAGCAGGCCCAGATCCTCGATCGAATTCCAGCGAGATTTGGCAGCAGGCCATTTCTGCGCGGTCGAGACTGGCATGCTGGACGAGGAGGCGAAGCGTTAGATGAAGACAGTCGCAGCTCCGGCAGTTCGAACGAGGAAATGCGCGGCGCCTGCGCGACGCGCTCGTAAACAGGGGACGAGCGGAGTAAGACACGGGTCAGCACAGATGGCCTGGGGACGGTGGGTTGGAGCGACTTGTTGAGCACTGCAACAAGGTCTACTCACACCAAAGTGGTGACCTCTAAAAGCTCGATGTGGGGAGAGGGTGAACGGCCAAAGCGGTTCGTCGACGAGGAGTGGGCATAGTAAGGGAGAGACTGGGGCACGACCGCTACGTGTCCGGCTAATTTGACTAGCCCCTATTGTATCAGCGTCAAACAGAACGGGCTATCAGTCCCAATGTTAGCCCATAGACGAGAGAAAGGGCGGAGAAGTGAAGGAAGCTATAACATGCATCACTCGGGTCGAAACTTGTGTGTAGCCGATAGCTTCCCGTTTGGTTGATTTGCTAATTGCTGAGAACGAGAACGACGCGCGCGTAGCACCGCGTCCGCCCGCGCCGCGCTCGCTCTCGGCCTCGCTACTGCCTCGCTTCCTTCCGCGCGGGCGCCGTCTTCCCCCCTCCGTCTTAGCGGCGGCATTCTTTTCTCTCTCTCTCTGCTTTTGATCCAACATCGCATCCTGACCATGTCTGGAACAATACGAAGCGCTTCGATCTCGCGCAAGACGAACGAGACCGACATCGCCATAACGCTCACGCTCGACGTCGCCGTCGGCGCCGCGCAGGAGATCAGCATCAGCACAGGCATCGGATTTCTTGATCATGTGAGCTTGTCAGGCAGTGTTCCCGCATACTATCGCTTCTGCACGCTGACGTCGATTCCGCCGTGCCTCATCCCTCGTCCCTCGTGCATCAACTGCCATCGCGATTGCGAACTGCCCCGTGTATCATGATCACGGAGTGTGCCGCCGACGCGCCAGATGTACCATGCGCTCGCCAAGCACTCCAAAATGTCGCTCACCATCAAATGTAAAGGCGACCTGTGGATCGACGACCACCACACCGCCGAGGACAGTGCGCTCGCGCTCGGCGAGGCGTTCAAGCTTGCGCTCGGTGAACGCAAGGGGATCAGGAGGTACGGCACAGGATTCGCACCACTCGACGAGGTATGTCCAGCAGCCAGTGCTTCATTCGTCTTCCTCCACCCCCCGCACTGACACTGCGGCGCACTAACTTTGCCGACCGACAGGCCCTCTCTCGAGCCGTGCTCGACATCTCGTCGCGGCCTTACTTCTGCGGCGACCTCGGACTCAAGCGCGAAAAAATCGGGGATCTGTCATGCGAGATGATTCCGCACGTCTTCCAGTCGTTCGCTCAAGGTGCAGGGGTGACGCTTCACGTGGATGTAATCAGAGGCGAGAACGATCACCACAAGTTGAGTTCGACAGGACAGGGGGAAGACTGATCGCTCCCGACGTTGGCTCGCCTCCACCATTTCCATGACCATCGTCTCTGCGCAAAACACATGAGCAGCATGCTGACAGACACCTCAATCTCAACAAGCACAGAGCCGAATCCGCCTTCAAAGCCTTGGCGTTGGCGATCCGAGAGGCGATCCAAACCGATGGTTCCGACGATGTTCCCTCGACCAAGGGCGTTTTGGCGCTCTAAAAATCCACCCTGTATTCACACACCCCCTAACATTTTGTACTGTAATTGTTGACAACTAGTGGCGAGCTACACACCGGATAAAGCCCCCAATGACAAAAGAACTCCAAGCCCCTCGGCGCATCATAAGAAAGTACGAAAGAACATTGGACCGCGCCCCGGCCACTCTAGACACACTCTACCCTGTATCTAGCTCAACTGGGAAAAGCCAACACGCGCATCGTCGGAATCGAACGTCGTGTAAACGTTCTGCATAAAAGCGTCGCCCAAGATGTGGCCCGCACTTCCGGCCGCCGCATCGGCGCCACCCATCACGCTGGCCAAGCAGTTTGTGTCGTCGACTTGGCCCAAGTTGAGGGTGTCCTCGGAGATGGTCCACGCCCTCGATCCGCCGGGGAACGAGAAAGTGAAGACGGGAGGGGTTGCACAAGGGTAGGTGTACATCTTGGACGCCGTGCTGTTCTGGTAGTAGCCCCAGCCGGGGATCGAAGCAAAGGCCGCAGCGGCCACGGCGTCCACCATGACCATATAAACGGTACCACTGTCGACGATGGCGTCGGCGTTGTCGCCGCCGATAGTGACGCCATTGACTTGCATCGTCGTTTGGACTCCCCAGAAGAGGCTGCGCTTGTTGGTCTATCGGATTCGTGCGGAGTAAGAACGACGAAAGGACGAGAAAACATGAGCCTAACGGGATACGAGCACAAACATGACCGGGCATCGATCGACAATCGACTTGACATACCACACTCGTCCATTCGGTGGTACCAGCCACGTAGAGATCCGGATTGAGACCACCCAAGAGCAGCTCGGCGCTTGAATCGTACGCGTACTTCATCGAGAACTGTCCCGCGTTGACGACTCCTTGAGCCTTGAGCTGTTTGGGGTGTCCAAAAACAAGCGCAACATGCAAGCGGGACATATCAGCTCGGCCATCGAAAACAGAGACCGGACTGGGCATCGCGCGAGACGAACCTGTTGGATCACCGTTGCCTCATACTTGTTCCCCGAGTTCGGACCATTGAAAGACATCCCAAATAGTCCGTCGGTTGCGCCTCGAGTCCATCCAGGCGATTGGGTCTGCACGTAACAGCCAAAAGCCAGGGCATGAATAAGGCTGAACTTGCGCAATTACGACTTGAATGAAAAGAGAAATCGGCCCTACTCGGAACTCACATCTGCTTGAGCCATGTAGAAATCAGTGGCACTCACGCCACCGACGGTGACCGTGTCGCGGAAAGGAGTCACCGAAGCCCAGGTCCCATCGCCGTACGTGATCCTACTGGCAGTTCCACCGATGTTCTCGTACGTCGAAGAAGACGTGTTGTCGTAGTGCCGCTTACCATTGCACGTGCCATCAATGCAAGTAGTCCCATCGACCCAGAAGAGTGGCGAGCCGGTATCCCACAGAATTGTGAACTCCTGAGGTGGGGTGCCGGCCGACGCCTTTGAAAGGAACATGAAGCCGCCAGTGGTCAAGCTCGTGGTGTGATCCGGGTACTGAAGAGGAATGGAGGCAGTGCCGGCGACGGGGGAAGTGCTAGGCGCCTTGTAGGCACGACCAAGGAAGGTCGACCCGTCCGCCTCAGAGATGGATGAGCTTGTCACGAGGATGTTGCGGCAAATCTTGGTCGCCTTCGTGGGCGCTCCCTTCAGGCCATTGTCTAGACAGCACCCTACCACGAACGACTCCCAGCCGGGGTTACCTGATCCCAAATCGGACGGACCGAGAGAGCTGCTTTGTCGCACAACACAATAGCCATCGGTGTAGGAGACGGCGTTGACTGGATCACTGGAGCCTTGACTGCTCGCTGCGATCTCGACACACTTGGCGTTCACGTAGCCCGGGCCATAGTAAGAGCCGCCTTTGAGGTACCAGTCGATGTAGTACGACCAGGTGTTTTTGGGGCACGAGCCGGCGCTAGGAGAAGCCGATGGGGTCGAACTGGAACTGCTGCCAGTGGACGTGGTGGCCGCAGTGGAGCTTGACGACGTCGTACGAGATGATGTCGTGATCGAGGCCGAGCTCGACGAACTGGTCGTTGAGGATGCAGTCGAGGAGGTAGACGAGCTCGTGGTCTTTGAAGAGGCCGACGTGGTGCTCGGCGTCGTAGAGGGAGTCGTCACCGCGGACGAGGTCCTCGACGAGGTCGTCGAACTCGAGGTCAACTTAGTAGCCGAGGACGACGAGGTGCGAGTGGCTAACGATGTGGTTGACGAAGTCGTGGATTTGGATGTGACGACCGGGACGGCGTTGCAACCCGTCTTAGCACCATTCAGGACGAAGCCAGCGCTGAGCAGAGGCCGGAGTTGGAGGAGACGGTTGCAGAGTGCCGTCAGTCGAACCGGTCGTGGCACAACACACGAGCGAAAACTGACCTGCACGACGCGAGAACACCGTTGGAGCAGACACCGTTAGCGGGGCAGGCGACACAGGCTTTGGCAGCGTTAAGTAAGAGTCCTGTTCTGTACAATATCAAGAATTTAAGAAGATGTAGCGGCTGTCAGCTCCGGGCACAAGACGGCAACTGAGCACAAGCACAGATGAACTCAACTGGCAAGACGTGATCTTGCCGCCAGTGCAGATCGTTCGGCGAGGGCAAGCGCCACATGCCGTTTGTTCGGGATTGATCAGGAAGCCGGTGCTACATGAATATATGCACAGGTGTCAGAGAGAGAGTCGGAATGAAAGGTACCAGATCTCCGCAGTACGCCACTCGTAGAACTCACTCGCAGCTCGAGACGACGCCATTGCGACAGACTGCGCGGGTCGGGCAGTCGATGCAAGCCGTTTTAGTCGGGTTGATCAACCACCCACTCCTGTTGGTTCAAAATAAAGCAGTATATTACATGCCGGGTAAGAACGTCATGTTCGGTAGCTGACGAAAGGGATGAGAACAGCGAAGTAGACGACGAACTGGCACGTGGTGACGAGGCCTTGCTTGCACGTCGCCTGGGAAGGGCATGGGATGCATTGTGCTGCTTTTGTATCGGCGAGCAACTTGTCGGGGCAAACTTTGACGCACGCATTCTTGTTTAAGAAGCCGGGCGAGCTACGGCCGAAAGCCAAACGCAAGCGCGGAGGTGAAGGACTCGTGGTCAGTCTTTCAGCAAAAACTTTCGCATCCAATCGAGCCACATGCACGACACACCACTCACCACTTCTTGCCCTTGGACGTTGGCAGAGGTGTGGCCGATGTCGTCGTCACGGCCGGTGCACGCCTGACGAAACGGTGCGGGCCATCAAGGATAGGGGCTGCCGTCGAAGCGGCGAGAGGGTGGAGTGCCTCAATGTCGACGATCGTGCGGTTGAACCTCTTGTTGAGCCGATCCAGATCCTCCTGTTGTTGATCATCGTCGTCGAGATGGTGGTGCGAGTGCGCGGCGGGGTCAGCTCTGACAATGAAGTGTGTTCACTGAACTGAGACCAGCGGAGACCAGCGGAGACCAGCGGAGACCAGCGGAGACCAGCGGAGACCAGCGGAGAGCAGAGTCGAGACCACCGGAAGCTTCCCGAATAAAAGCCGACGCCGGCAGCCGAGTCACGTCGAGACGCGTGCCTGCGAGATCGATCAAGACACGACGATGTTTCCGAATACCCCAAGGCTCACGAAAACAATCGCGGACGGTGAGGCCTAGAGACATGAAAAAACCAGGTGACTGACCATCAACTTTTCGGGGACGATGAAGCCATTCTTGTCCGTAACGCCGCGGAAAGCGATGTTGTACTTCGGCGCCGCGACCGGTTCCGGTTGCTTCGTGCTCGGGTTGCCGAAGTTGTTCTTTGAGACCGAGAGCGTCGCCGCCAGCTGGGCGAGGCTCAAAACAGAACCAAGTACCGAGACCGGGAGAAACACCATTCTTTTCCGGATATTTGACGAGGGGGGGAAGGGAACGGAAAGGAGAAGGAAAGTGGAGAAGAGAGAGTTGAGGGCCAACTTGACGAGGTGATCAATTTTTCAACCCCAACTTCAACGGGACCAGACGGGACCACGTTCTGGCTCCCGATCGAGTCCCGAGTCCTGGACCACAGCCGAAGCTCTTGCCATGTGGCACGAAGCATAAACCCTCTGTAGGTCTTACCCTGAACCCCCGCTGCCATCGCCGTCGTGCCGAGTAGATCGAGTTTTGCAGATCGCAACGTGGGGTCCGGGCTCCGCTATTGACGCTGAGACTACATACTGCGAGGCGCGCGCGGATCACGGATCCGATTCTTGTCTCGCCGATCGCATTGTCAGGCGTGAATGCGATCTCTAATCGCCGACAGCGAACCTCAATCGGAATGACTCCGCATAGCGCCTCGGATTCGGACTCACGCCGAGCTCGAATAGAAGCCGACGGACTCTTCTCGGAGGCAGGGAAGCTGAGGTGCAGGACTTGACCTCCTGAAGAGGTCCTGACTCCTCAGCTGCCTACCGTCTTGGAGTTCCGATACACTGCGTAGTCTCCACCGTACGCATTCGGCACCGGAACCAAGCCGTTGCAGTGGTGACTCTGGTGTTTCTCTTGACTTTACCGACGACTCCGTGCACTCAGTGGCGTCTTACCAGTGGCCTAAACTTCCTCGAGACCCACAATTTGTAATTGTTTAAAGTCTGTGATCAGAACAGGCGAACGTGCAACAGAGTAGAATCAAAGTCGAGCGCGATTCATGCGACTCGCTTGTAGTAGCTTGCTCGGAGTTGCGCGACTCATGAGGTGGCGGGCGGTCCCTCGTTCTGCGGTCGGTACTATAACCTAGGAGGCACCTGATGACTCAAAAGTCGCGCTGCTCGACTAGTCGGATACTGAAACAGTCGGAGCTGACCCCGTGTGGAGACTGAGATTGAACACGGCTCAAATTCGCAGAGTTCTCCCGCGCGCGGGTTTCCATTGACGGCTGCCCCGATCTCGCAACCGCACGACCAAAACCTCGAACGACCTAACTACCTGCATATTTCATCCCATCATGCCGCCCGTCGACCCCGCCGTTCTTTCGACCAAAGACGCGGCACCCATCACCTCGTTCGTATCGCAGTCGCCCAGTTCGAACTACACGCTCAACGAACGCGTGGCCGGCCAAGCTCTGGTCAGTGGTCGGCAGTCGCAGTCTTGTTTCGCAGTCCGACGGCCGCTGTCGAGCTCGGAGCGCCATCGTTGCGCGGTGACTAACCTCTCTCCTTCTGCTGTGCTTGTGTGATAGACGGATCTGTGTCGACTAGGTCCCAATGGGCAGACGCAGTGTGTCCAAGTAAGCGATTCGTGCGGCTTGTCGCTCGACCCGACCTGCTCGTTGCTGCGTGGATGCTCGTGACGTCACCTCCGCGAAGCTCCACCTTTTCGACGCACCGACACTGCAGACGCTCAAGTGACCATGAACCGAACTCGGGTGGAGACTGATCAGCTGTGATTACCCACACAGGTGCACGAACAAGTGACCAAAGTGTTTGCATTGATGCAGAAGCAGGTGCGTTCCGACCTCTTCCAGAGCCCCTCTACACACGACGCTCATCCTCCTACGACTGCACTTGCCTCTCCATAGGGCTTCCTGTGCCAACTTCCATCGGACCCGAGTCATACCGAACTCCTTTGCCAGCGGATACAACAGATCGTGGCAAGGCAGTCTTGAGGGAAGCTGGTCCGGAACGAACGAACGAACGCAAACACAAGGCGAGAGGATTGTTGCTGGTAAAAGCACGATGCAATGCACACGAATCGACGCAACATCCGTCACACAAAAACAAAAAATTAAAATCACAGAGAGACAGGCGCCACAGGGTGCCCTAGACGACCGGTGCGCTCCTCAAGAATGCGAGCGTGCCCAGGGCCCTCGCGGTCCGCTCGACCAACCTGTCGCCTTCCTGCTTGAGCATCGCGTCGATCCGCAGCAACGGTTCGAGCAGCTCTGTGTTCTGGACGACGACATCGCCGTGAATACGGAGGAAGAGCGAGAGGTACGCTTGTACGGCTTCGAAATCGCGGTGCGACGCGAGGCGACGGTTCAGCGCCGAGAGGAACAACGAGAGATGTGGCAGGAGCGTGAGCGACCGGATCTCGAGATCGGTCGAGGAAGGCGACAGGGCCTTGAGGTAAGTGAAAAAAGATTCGTCTATCAAATACGAGCGCGGCGTAACGAAAGGAATCAGTTGTTACCCCGGCACATGACGCTAGTGAGGCAAAGACAGATGCAAACTCACAATTCCCCGTCGGATCATCGTCTGAAAGTCTCCTCATGAACTCGGTCTCGACGCTCATGGCCGACAAAAAGTCGAGCTTGGTCTTTTTCTTCTGCAGCTGATTGTCGTCCTTCGCATTTTCTTTCTCGTCCGCTCCGAGATCGAAGCGGTTCTTCACGCCTGGGAGTGTGGGGAGGAAGAAAGGGGCTCGTTCAGGCGCTTTCGGCTTCTCCTTTGGCTTGTTGCGTTGCTGGCAAGGGAAAGCAGGAAGAAGCAATGAGTTCGAGTCTCACATCCTCTTTCGCCCGTTTCATCTTCAACTGACCTTGATTGTGTCGAGATTGAGCAAGGTCTGCCACCTCGACCTTGGCATGAGCGAGAGCGTCAAAAGCTCGCCGCTCAGCTGATCTGGCGTCGTGAATGGCGGCAAATCGCTCCAGTTTGTCGGGGCCATCAATTCCGACAAGTCTGTGGAAGAGGCAGCAAGGCGATCAGTTCATTTTCTTTGCAAAAAGAGAGCACCCTCAGGCTCCCCGATCGTTTGGCTCACTCTCATCCTCCGCAACACCTTGCAAGCTCGGCAACCCGACCTCCTCGACGCCCAACTTGTCCTCATCGAACAACCCGAGCGCGACTTCGGAAAGCTGCGCGCGATTGGCCCACAAGTAGACACCGACGCTGCCGACGTGGGTTGTTGCGAGGAAGTCGTTGGTCGGGGAGAAGGATAGCGAGGTCGCGACGGTCGAGGTGCGGAATGCGTCGATGAGGTTCCCCGTGGGGATGTCGTATGTTCGAATGATCGAGTCTTGGGAAGTCGCGATAAGCCAGCGCGAGTCGGGGGACCATGCCTGTAGGGTACGAGAGGAAGATCGCACATCAGCACAGTTGTTCTCGAGTCCACGCTTTCCGTCCATTGCTAGACGACCGATGATGAGTGAGGACGGGAAGAGAAAGCTCACCACATCCAAAATCTGCCCTCTCGGCCCTGCAAGTTCCCTCACGACCCTCTTGGTCTCGATGTCCACGATCCTCAAAATCAAGTCATCGCACACAGCGACCAACAGTCCATTCTCCCTCTGCAGGACAATTCGCGTGATGGACACGCCTAGCGTGACCGTCTTGAGGAAACGCATCGTCTGAAAGTCGAAAAAGTGCAGTGCGCCTTTCAACGTCGACGCGACCACGATGCGATTGAGCGCGTCGGTCGCGACGCCGGTGACGTGTTGGCCACGGACGTCGGTGGATCCGTTGTGCGGCACTTTGAACACTTTGCGCTTGAGTCCGGATTGGAGATTGTACAAAACCACTTGACCCGCCGACGATCCGACGAGCCCAAAGTTGCCGCACGCCGTGACAGCCGAGCACTAAATTGGTGCGAGGACACGTAACGACAAACGAATCAGTTTGAAGACCATACCTCGAGAGGCACGGTCTGCAGTTTCGACTCACCTTGACACTGCCCTGCACGCTCAACGTCCATTTTCC
Organism: Microbotryum violaceum; assembly: GCA_022506055.1. Lineage (NCBI taxonomy): Eukaryota > Fungi > Basidiomycota > Microbotryomycetes > Microbotryales > Microbotryaceae > Microbotryum > Microbotryum violaceum. Next base: position 1,406,452 of record JAKMXP010000006.1, on the reverse strand, counting down.
GACGCGCTTGTTCATGACGCTCCAGCTCCTCCCAACCTCCTCCCCTCGGGAAACAGTGACGACGTCGTCCCACTCCTTGGCCCTAGCCGTTGAGTACGCCAGCGAAGTGATGAGCGGCAACTTGAGTGACGAGGGCTTGACACCCAAATGCGTCGCCTTCCTCGCAATTGAACCTGAGATGCAGCGGAGAGGTCGTCAGTCCAAAGCTCCGGACTTTGAGCCTTCCACCTTTCACAAACGCACCTTGGCTCAATTCATACCCCCTCGAATCCCTAACGATGCTTGTGTACCTCAGTGCATGATCCGCACCGGCAGTCAAGATGGCCTTGCCGTCCTCGCCATAGTACCTCACGAGATGGGGTGGTGCATGATGTCCCGATCGCTGCTTGAGTAACCTCGGGGGTGCGCTCGGCGAGTCGAAGAGCCATTGCTACAGAGAGAACGTGAAGAGGAAGAGGCGATCTGATGTCAGTTGTCCCCGCTGCGTGTCGTCCACATCGGCGTCGCACTCGTTCGCTCACCTTGATTGAATTATCACCCCCACTCGTCATCATCAAAGGCTGGCCCGTAACCCACACCAGCCCCCCGACTGCGCCTTCATGAGCCGCTCGAACGAGGTGCAACAGTCGCATCTTGGCGGCGAGATCGAATAAGGCGACGTGACCCGTCGAGGATGAGACAGCGAGGGTGTGCGAAATGTCATCTGAGGAGAAGCACAAGCGACGTAGAGGCGTTAGTACTCTTTGGCTTGCCTTTTCCTCATTTTGCAGCGAGCCCCAGAGTGAACGCACCGTTCCTGAACGCGACATCAACAACTTCTCCGGCACCTTCGCCTTCGAGCTTGACTTTGCCCAAGACCTGCCCAATCCTGACGTCAAAGAGGATGCACGTGCCGTTGGCCAAGCCAACACCGAGTACGTCGATCGCAGGGGATTGGGTGAGAGCGGTGATGGGCGAGGGCGAGCTGAGCGGTGCCAGTGCCAATGCCGAAAAGGTGTGCACGAGGTTACTGCCGGGGATTGGAACTAGACTGGTCAGCTGAATGCTGCATATCCTCGCTATCAGAGGAGTGAGCTCGCGCTTACGCTGTCCGGACATTCCAAACGGCCAATTCGCCCTCCTGACTGCCGACCACGACCTTGTTGAGGTAGCTCGCAGGATGCACAACCTTGGTCGCGGTGAATCCGCTTGGGAACTCGATTGTCGCATACGGTGTGATGTGGCCGCTCTCGTTCATGACGCTGGCTGTCTCGTCCTTGTCGTCGGCTGAAGGTGGGGCCAGGGTGTCTTTGGAAGCCTCTTTGGTCAAGGCCGGGAGGTCCCATACGATCATCTTGGTGCCCGAGGCGGTGAGCGCGAGCATGGTCGTTCCAAAAATGCAGAGTGAATGCAGGGATTCTCCCTCGGCAACGGAGGGGTCGTTCTTGGAGGCAAGTTCGTCGTCGGCATCTGAATCTGAATCCGAGTCCGAATCATCGCTCGTGTCCGACGACGATGACGATAAGAATGCTTTCCCTCTTCTTGTTTTCCGTCTCTGTTCTGTAGCATGGGCGTTCATGGCAAAGTGCGCGACCTGCTTCCCCCTGACGAAGCGGCCGACCCAACCTTTGGAGGTGGAGGCGTAGACGCTGTCGAGACTGAGCGCAAGACTGGTGATGGGGGAACCCAGATCGGGACCTGTCGGGTCACAAGATAGAATCAGTTTCGCACTCAGTCCATCAGACGATGAGATCCCCCTAACTAAGCCGAGCGGCCTACTAGCACCTCTCCTGCGGCTGCGTCCACTCACCCACAAACAACACCTTCAACCCTTGCCCTTCCCATATGGCCCACGAGTTGCCCAAACTGGTGACGACCGTCAAGGCCGGTGTCTCGAGGTACTTGCTGCTCCTCGAAAGCACGACGAGCGGCACCGAGGTCGAGACATGGCCCAACGAGCGAAAGGGGGCGAACAGGCGACCGGCAGGAGCGCTGGATGGGGTGGTCGAGGTCGCGGTGGGGGTGGACGCGACGACGACTGTTTGTCGAGACCTCTTGGAAGGGCGGGCGTCCGATGCCATGATGTGCGACCTGACGGCGTGGAAATGCAGCGCACGAACGAGTCGAACTCCGGAGCGATCGCGCCTTCGCAAGCCCGATGTCAGACTCTGCGAAGCGCGCGCGTGAGCTCGGACCGCTTCAACGGAGCATCCGGGGTCAGACGGGGTCAGATCGGCGAGGTGCGGAGACTCGGGTCCTGCACGACACTGGTCTGCACTGGGTAGAGATGATTCACGAGATAGGCTATAGCAACATGAAACTTAACGACTGGGTATGATGTTACGACACGGTTCATCCGCGACCGCCTACCGCGTCAAGTATCAATACTCGTCATCCTGCGCCACGCACTGCAAGCAGCAACATTGCCGGCAGATGAGTGAGCATGATGTCAGCCAGTATGCTTAAGACGATCCGGACAGTGACGAGCCCAACGCAAAGAAGAGGCCGAACCTGGGCAAAACGTACTAGAAATTCAACGAAAGCAAATTTGTCCCTCTCGGCCTTGGTCGTGCGCTTCCCGATTGGAATCATGAATTGGAAGCTCATCAGGCCGTCCGCTGCGGTGCGAAGCGACTTTGGCATCAAACAAAGACGAGTGGGATCAGTAGTGCAAGAGACCCATCCATGGGACGACAGCCGAGCTTACCGTCTTGATCGACGCGTTGAGCGCTTTTTGGATCAACTGGATCTGCGAGTACTTGTACCTGTCGACACGTTCACCCTCGAAGCAGCATCAGCATACCACCATCCTTCCCAAGAGAGCCTTCGTAAGATATCACAACAGCACAACTCACGAATTCCTCATCGGGCCCTGACACTCGAACGTCTCGAGCACGTCCTTGTCGTTCGGGTAGTCCATCTCGGTGCTGCCCAAATCACCGACGCTCTCCAATTGGAACAACGGGGCCTCGTTCTCCTGCGACGAATCGACGACCCTCTCCTTGGTTGCGTAGCGGTTGTTAGTCGGTCGCGTTGAGGCTTGGTTCGAGGGGGAGAAAGAGAACGAGACCCGATCGGAGGACGGGTCGAGTTCAGAGAACGCGTCGGCGAGCCATCCGGACTGCGAGGGGTTTGAAAGGTACCTTGAGACCTCGATCCAGGACCATGGCAGTTCTTCATCGAGCAAGACGCTCTCACTTTCATGATAAACTTCATCACGCGGTCTTGATCGTCGAAAAAGAGTTCCATCAAGTCGTCCGGTTCGTAAGTCGTGATCTCGCATCGGGTCACGATCCCACCCTCTTCCAGTCTGTGCCGCGGCAAGGCCAGACATTAGCAGTCTTTACTCGGGGCACTCGGCTCATCCCTACCCTCAATCTCCGTATGATGAGGCTTCCACAGGAGGATGCTCACAACAGTACGAGCGGATAACCTTCGCCGCGATACGTCATCTCCAGCGTCGTCGTCGAGCCTAGGCCTCCAATTCCGGATCCCACCCCCCCCTCTCCGCGATCTTCGTCTCGGCCTCCCCCCCTCGACCCACCCCGATGCTCCGTCCCAAACTCGGAAGCCTGGACCGTTCCCGCCGCACCTTGCCCACTACCTGCTTCACCCCCACCCCCACCACCCCACTGCCGACCCGAGGACCCTGAAAACCCGGTGGAGCCTGCTGACCCCGACCCGGATCCAGCATTGCCGAAGATGTTGAGACATTCCAATATGGTCGAGATGGAGACACCAAAAGCAACATAGGGCGCATTGTCTCCGTCGAGGTCGTCGGCCGGCTCGACCTGGAAAGGATCGTCCGAGGAAGGCGCGTCAAGTTGCTGGTCTCGTCGGTTCCTCGCGGACGGGCCGGGAGGGATGAGGGAGAATCGATACGAGTCAAAAGCCTCGGCTTGGAGGTAGGCGTTGGCTGTTTGATAGAGACAGATCGGTTGATCACTCGTGGAGAGGTGTAGCTCGAGTGTGAGGTCGACTCACCTTGCACGGATCTGCCAAGTTCAACGGTGAACTTGATACCTGCTTGACGGATCTCGACCACGGCCGTCTGCGTAATGTCAAGTGGGCGTGTGAAAGCAGGATGAGGCCGACATGTATGCAAGATGCACGATCTTGGCTCCTTACAGGACGAAAGCTCAAGGCCCTGAGCATGCTCGCTAACGATCTGACATCCTTGATGGTCGCTTTCAGGATCTGCACCTGCAACATGATCAGCCACGCGCGTATGATCGGAGTGGTGTGAGTTCTATGTGGGGATGGCCCATGATCGGTGCGACGTTGATCGAGGGAGCCACGATTACGCTGATCGGGAACGGGGACTCGCCTCCTGAGAAGCAGCGGCCGAGCCACTCGCCGTTGCCATCCTCGCTTCCCCGGGCCGAGTGTGCGATCGTCGATGGTGTGGCCTTGAGCTGACACCAAAAGTGTGTGCACGGCGTAGAGCTAAGGGGGGCAAGTGCAGGCGTGGCGAAACGGGATGTCAAAAGGCACACCCCCACACGGTCGCGGGCGGCGCTGCGAATGGCCGCGGCCGGGCCGGAAGCGCGGCCGAGCGAGGTCCGAGGCCGCGCGAGGAGATCTGAGGAGACGATGACGACTTCAACGCTGAGCCGACACCCCTTTCTTAGCCCAAAGCCAAACGCGTTGTCTGTTCGATCTCCTCTCCGTTCGCCAGGACCCCATTCCGGCTAACGCTACGTCGTACGAGGTCGCATCGATGCTGTCTTCAACTTGAGCGTCCCCCGGACCCGCTCCTTCTCTCCCTCTCTTCCTCCGTCCACTTGTTCGCAATCCACCATGTCGGCCTCCTCCTCAAAGGAGCAGCTACAAGAATGCTTCATCTGCCACATTGTGATCAATGGTGACGTTGGTGTCTTTGAGCATCATGTCAACCAATGTCAGTGCTGTGCTGAAGCGCCGGCTGGGCGTTTATCGAACGGGCAATTCGCTCACCGCTCGTGCGCTGGCCCCCACGTGACAGGCCTCGACCCTTCACCAGAAGCCGCGCCCGGCTCGGACCTTGACGCCAAGATCGACGAGATCGAGAACGACGATCACGTTCCACCTCCTCGAGCCGCTGTCGAGGAGCCCATCATCTCGGATAGTGAAGACGAGGATGGTAAAGAGGACGACGACGTTTGCCCCGTCTGCGACCAACCGTGGCGCTCGATCGACCTCGCCCCCGTCCAAGGCTCACGCGACGCCCATGTCGGGGATTGTCTCCATCGTGCACTTTCGGCAGAAGACTCCGAGATGGAAGCGGGAGAAGATGGTGTTGCGATGGTGGATGCAAAGACATCCTCGTCTGCGTGTAGGACAGGATTTGGAGCGTTCAAGAAGCCGAGACTCTTGGACGGTAGGGACACGGAGCCGGAAGGAACATCAGGTAAGTGAGGTTCATGCTGTACTGATATCTTCTGGTGCTTGTATACTCAATCATACTGCGAGCCTTTCTCAGGCCTCGTTGCCGTGATTGCTTCGATTGCCAAGATGGCCCCCCGGAAGCTGTCGCCGGTGTGGACCATCCTTGTCGGGGACCAACACACCCAGTACATTCGTGGTCGAGGCACAGATCTGGTTTGGAGTTGTGGGTAAGCCAAGCAAACTTTTTTTGGCTCTCCGAAACTACGGCTCACGTCTTCTGTTCGGGCGTACCTCTCGGCAACCTCGCAGATATCGCAATGCGCAGATGCTGTTTTCGTCCCTGCGCCATCTGCCCGAATACAACACCTCAGCTAGTGGCCCTTCTCCGATTCCGTCCATCTTGGAACTACAAGGCGTCATCGAGGATGCTTGGAAGGCAGGTCAGTCAATTTCATCGTGCCCGCACTTCAGATCGATTCTTCAATTTGTCAATGCTGAGGCTTCGATCGATGATCATCAGGCCATGACCGAAACGGCGCCACTCATTTCAAAGGCAGGCTGCGAGGAAGCAAGAGGTGGACCGGAGCAGCCGAGATGTACACGGCGCTCACAGCTCTACGCATACGGTACGACCGAACAGCTCGAACACAACCCCTTACCCGCCCCAGCTCATCCCAGCTCACCATCTATGTCCTCCACCACAGTTGTCAACTCGTCGACTTCCCAAAACTTCCTCATGCGACGAAAGGCGCCGACTCGTCCTTGATCCGATGGATCGTCGCTTACTTCACCGGCACGCTCGAGGCTTCTTACGTTTCCGTTTCCAATTCGACCGGTGACATTCGGCTTCGAGCATCCTCGAGCTTTCCAGCCAGCATCTTACCCGTCATGTCGGCCAAGCAACCCTTGTACTTGCAACACCAGGGCCATTCAAGGACCGTCGTCGGAATCGAATACGGTGAGCAAGGCGAGGGATATTTACTGATGTTCGATCCGGCGAGGTTTGTTCTTTCCCGTGATCTCTCGTTCAAGTCGAGCTCTTCGTCTGAGCCGAAAAGTCACACTCTCAATTTCCAGACGCGTCCCAAATGCCCTCAAGAAAGCCGCGGCCAAAGTGGACAACGCCATGTCAACTCTGTCCACCTCTACCTCGAGCTCCACAAAGCGACCCCTGTCCTCTTCCGCTCCGACTAGCCCATCCGTCAAAGCGTTCTGGGCCGAATCTCCTCAAGCGCATCTGACACCCGACCCAGATGACGCCAGGGCGGTTTTCGAGCCTAACCTCCTCACAAAGATCATGGCAAATACCACGATGATGTCGTTGTCTTCGATGGGGCTGAACATGAAGTCGTTGAGCACGTTCAGGGTCGGGTTCAAGTCGTTAAGTCGCAAGGATCAGTATCAGGTTCGTACTCTCTTTCTCTCCGAGAAGCTTCTTTCTGCGTGATATTAAAGTTGACCTCTTCTGGTTCTTTCTGATTCAGGTCTTGTACGTTCAACCGGGTTCGCGGCTGTCGGCTGAGGAGGTCGACGAGCGCAAAATTGTAAAGAGCAAGAGAGTAATCGGTTAAGGGGGCTGTGTTCTATCATATATGTCGTAAAGTCGTTTCATGCAGTTTCGTTCACTTTCCAGTTTTGGGTATTCTCCATCGCTGCAATCACACGTCTCTACTTCTGCACGTCATATCGCTCGCCCCTGTTTTCTCTCCTGCTTGTTCCTAACAAACCACCTCGCTTGCTCCTTGACCGTTGCCAACTTGGTCAACGCCTGAACAGAGATCGATACATCTTCTTTGGTCAACCTGACCGAGAGGCGCATCATCGCGATCTGCAGAAAGCATTGCACCGTGCATCAGCCAGTCGAATGACGGAACTCGTTCGAGCCAATGACTCCTTTCAAGGACGCACCGAATCACCTCCCAGCGGCCCGAACGAATTCGAGTCCCCAATTTCGTCAACATCCATGTTCAGTACTATCGACCAAGCTCTTTTGATCCTCTGCTTGGTCTCTGTCAGATCGCCCAAGTCCTCTTCTTCTTCCTCTTCTTCCTCTTGTGACTCCTCAACCCCGCTCGTCTGCTTGCTGGTAGGCACCTCCCCACCGTCCAACTTGACGTCCCCGATCTTGGTGCACGCCGCAGCGACAAAGTAATCCAAAACTCTCGCGACACCCTTCAAGATCCCCTTCACGGTCTCATTCTCGATGACTCTCCCATCGTAAAAGCACGCCAACTCGAACGCCTCCGCATCGCCCAATTGAGGCGTGACTTCCATCGAGAGCGTATACGCCGTCGGCATACGAATTTTCTCAGGCGGTTGTCGGATCGGCCAGCTCAAATTCTTGCTATGCTCCGGTTCGTCATCACGTTCGGCCAAGGATTGGTACGTGACGAGGATATCGAAAAGATCCTTGCGGGCGGATAGTTCACAGACCTTGGTTAGGTCCGACAAGCGGATCTGTTGATTCGCCCTCGCTTTTCGATCGTCTTGCGTCTCCCTTTCCGCGAGATGCAATAAGGACATCTGAGGATCCAGTTTCGTCCTTGAAGGTAGGACGGACACGCACGGTCCGATGACCTCCTCCGCCTGAGGAACCTCGATGTCCCTGCCCGACCTCACAATCCCGAGGACGACCTCGTCGCGTGCTGCAAATCTTCCCAGCGCCAAAGCTATGGCGACCCTCGACGCGATGGCGGGTGTGATTCCCGTTCTCTTCGCCAAATCCTTGAGATCGCCTGACCAATGCAACACCTCGGCCGAGGTCGTCGAAAGTTGTTCGCCTTTCAAAGGGGCTTGTGAAGGCCAGTTGAGAGGCTTGGCGCCAGCCATATAGGTCTTCCAGAAGCTTTCAATGGAGGAAACATCTGGAGGGGTCGAGGACCACCAATTGACGATGGAAGAGAATGATGGGCGAGATTCGAGTTCGAGCGAGTGGACGAGGCACCGCAGGTCGGTCGATAGGAGCTCGAGAGTCCAGCCGTCGCTGTTGAAACGGAGAGGGAGAAGAACTGAGCGATCACGAAGAAAGTTGATAGGTTACCATGGCTTACCTCATGGCGTGGTGCATACTCCAAGCGAGTTTCTGCTTCCCCGAGCTTGGACTTGTGAAGACCGCAAAGCTGAGCAGTAACCGGCCCCATTCAAAGACGTGCGCGGCCCGATCTGTGGCAAGCCACTCCTGCACAGCGAAAACTCCGTGTTTAGTAAGCCGGAGTGTACAGGTTTCAAACCAAAGTCAAGACATTACTCACATCTATTTGAGCATCCATCTCGCTGTCGTTGGCCTCGATCCTCCGGACTTTGACGCACTTGCGGACCTGCTCGCTAACTGCCGTGAGAACGATTTGCATGGTGGTTCCCGTCGTTTCGAGTACACCGAAACACGTCCTCAACACCACATTCCTACCCACCAGGCTACGCATTGCCGAGGAAATGGTGTCAATCTTGATGTCGTCAGCGAGCGAATAGATTGCTTGGGCATAGTAGTGCGTCGAGTCGATCGAGGCTGCGAGGAGCGCATCTTGGGATGGCGCCGTCGGAAGCACATCTTCGACGTCTGCGTGCGAGATTCCCAACTCGGTCATGATCTCGTCGAGGACAGCTGCTCGTTCCACCGACGCAGGCAAGAGTGAAAACTCGGTATACTGCCGTGGAGCAGTCCTAGCGTCGGAGCTCAATGTCGAAGCACGTTCGAATGCGTTTGCACATTGCGTCAGAGTCGCGCACTCCACCAATTCGCGGAACGAGATGATGAACCCCTGTTGTCGCAGCTTGCTGATCAATTTGAGGAATCCGATCGAGTCACCGCCGAGCCTCGTGAAGTCGTCCTCATCTCCGATGTCGGCTTCATCCATTTTGAGCACCTTTGTCCAAGCGTGGCGCATCGTTCGGTGCCATACATCGTCGGTCCTCTTGCGCGAGCACTCGCCGTTGATCGCTTTGCGTGCCGTCCTCCAATTGTGTCGTTCCGCCAAAAGACGAAGCGACTTACGATCGGTCTTGCCCATTCCTTGCGTTGGGACTCGGTTTACAGGTAGCCAATACCTTGGCACCATGTACGCCGGAACGACTCCTCCGAGATACGTCTTTGCCTCCTCAACGACCCTGGCAAATTCGCTCGAAGTTGAGCACGGGAGAACGGCCAGCTCCGCCTCATTCGATCGATCCACTTCCGTCGGAAACTCGTCGGTCGACAGATCCAAGAATGCGACAAGCGAAGGGGCAACATCATTAGTCTCGAGTTTGTCTACAACCCCTCTCCGAATCCCACGGTGTACTTTAGACGTGAGGTGCTGCTCGATCTCGCCCGTCTCGATGCGGAGCCCGTTGATCTTAACTTGACCATCCTTTCGGCCGAGACATTCGATGCTCCCCTTCCCGTCACCCAGAAATCGGCCCAGATCGCCCGTTCGGTATATCCTCCCCAGCCCCTCCACATCGACAAAAATTCCTTCGTTGAGCTTTGAGCGGATATATCCGCGCGTGACCTGTGCTCCTCCGACGCAGATCTCGCCGATGCAGCCGAGTGGTAGGGTTTCGAGTGCGTCGGGTGAGAGCACGTGAATCCTCGTGGCACCGACGGGCTTCCCGATGGGGACTGAAGGGGGCGATCGTTCTGTAGATTGATTCGCGATGACCCCAACCGTCGTCTCACTAAGGAGTGAAGAAATGTCAGTAGCCAGGTTGGCTCGACCAGCTCCGCCCCGAGCCACTCACGTTGGTCCGTAATCAATCACGACCCTCACGCCTCGTTCCATCCAAGCATCCCTGATCCAAGCTTCAACCTTCTCTCCGCCCGTATTTATTTGCTTGATTTTGAAAGCAGCCCTTTTCCAAGCCTCAAGCACGGATTCGCCATCCAGCGGTTGGGACTCGAGGTGCTCGAAGAGGAGCGAGGAGATGGTCGGCGTCAGATCGACGAGCGTGCAGTTCAGTCGCAGGATTGTCCCGGCCAGATCTGACATGAGTTTGGATGGGGTGGTCATGCACAGAGTCGAGCCGTGCTATTTCCGGATCGAGTTTTGATGCACAATCAGCCAACCTGACCTGGCCTCAGCTGAGGCGGTTTCGCGACAATTGCTGCTTACGGCAAACGTGTCCCAGATGTTCATGACCGAGACGTCGAACGAATAGCTCGGGAATTGCAGCACTCGCTCGCCTTTTGCACGACCGAAGACTCCTCGATAGTTTCTGCGTATCGCGAGAGAACCGAGTCAGTTTCACTCGCTGGTCCGTCACGATAGGGGCTTGCTTGGCTCACCTCAGAAAAGCTGAGACGTTGCGATGCTCGACAGCTATTCCCTTTGGCACACCGGTCGTGCCACTCGTGTAAATGACGTAGGCCAAATCCTCTGCCTTGACGGGGGGCCAACTCGTCTCTCCGATAAGATAACTCTCCTTCAACTCTCGAAGATTTCCGAGAAGCTCTTTAACGATTTCCGCAGGATCGACGACAGTCCTCTCCTTCGCCTGATCCCAACCGTACCACCTGGACTTTTCGCAGTCGGTGCCCTTGACAAGGAAGACGTCTGCCAACGCTCCGACATCTTTCAGCTCGTCCAAGATGGTCTGCTTGCGTTGGTCCGGCCAAGCCGGTTCGAGGTTGAGGTAGGTGGCTCCCGAGAGCAATACCGCGAGCATCGAGATAACCATTTCGGGTGACTTGTCCAAGCAGATCGGGATCACGAGATTGGACCTGGACCCGAGGTTGGGGATGATCGCTTTGACGGCAAGGTATTCGGCGAGGTGAAGTAGCTGCGAGTAGGAGAGGACGAGGTCGTCGAATTGCAGCGCCGGCACATCGGGATGAGCATCGGCGGTGTGCAAGAAGAATCCATGCAGGGTCGTGATTGATTCGGGGTAGGTTTCGTACGAGAGGGTGGGTGCTGATGTTGCATACTGGACGAGCAGGTGTCGATCCGACGGAGACAGCATTCTCAGACTCGATAGGGGCGTGACCTCAAGGGTCAAACCGTCAAGTTTGAGCAGTTGGTCGTGGAGGTCGAGGACATGCTCGAGGATCCATCTTGCTTCCAATTCTGGGACCAGCGAAGTATCGTAGGCGATCTCGAGCTCGACGTCTGGCGAGGCCATGATCACGCTCAGCATTAGCGGATATGGCGCACCACGTGACCCTTGCGCATCTCCTTCCTTGAGCATCACGCGGGGACCATTCGAGAGACCAGAGCTATCATTATTATTCGAGTGTTGTGTCTGTCGCAATAGATCGCTAATGTTGCCATTCCTTCGATCCACAATTCCGCGGACAACCGAGGCTGTCGTGAATGTCCCCGAGTCGCCTGCACTGGCAGCAGCACCAGCTTGCACAGCAAAGACAAAGCCCTCGTCCCCAGCATGAAGCGAGAGCACGATAGCTACCGCTACTTTCAAGAGGTTCCCATCCTGTAGTCCTTCATCTGCCCGACTTGATCCGGACACGGCCGAGTCGTGCTGCTCGCCTGCGAGGGCGTTCGCTGCCCGTCTGGTCCTCAACGGAGCCGAGAGCCGTTCGATTCTCGCTCCATCGTATGCATAGCGGGGCGGTAGTCGTGGAAATTCGGGAACCGAAGCAGCCATCGATGTTGTCGGCGCTCGCACGGATTGCAAGGAAGCCAAAATGCAAGGCGTGACTTGTCCAAAGTCTACTAGCGCTCCACGGAAGGTCGAGCCAGGTCGAGCCAATTCTGCCGTCCATAGCGCCGATTTCGTCATGGCCGAGAACCCCACCCGGCCCGGCACGTGACGTCGACCGGGCCGAGGCGATTATCTTCGACGAGCAAAGGATCCTCATCCGACGTTGACATGACATACAAGGGTCGCATCCTGGGGGAGCTGTGTGAATTCAGAAATGCTTATGGTACACGTTTTGAGTCCTTCTGGAGGACGGACACGAGGAAGGCGATCGTGAAGGCAATGCTACAATATGAAAAACGAATCCGACTCGGGTACTACTCACCATGCGACTCCGACTCGGAGTCTCAGATGCGCTCACACGCTTGAATACGCACGGTCTTACCAGTTAGTAGAAGATTGAACTTCAAAGGTGATACGGTGGTCTTACCAGTTCTTAGAAGATTGAACTCCAAAGGTGATACGGTGCTGAACCTGTACAAGTCTAGGATGTTCCTAACGTACCTTCGGATCTGGCTCGCGATCAGTCCCACTTGCTCCTGGTTTTTGGTACATACTCCACCGTTCCTCCGAGCTCCGGATCGAAGACACAAGTCTGGCCCGTTCGCTCCTCGCGTAGGATTTTTTTTGATGCCACCTAATAATACCGTGTCTCACTCAAACTCCCAAAGAATACTCTGGGTTGGGAGAAATACCATGTGGCGAACAGCTTTGCGAGTTTCCAGCAGTTCAGTGGCTGAGTGGTTGGCCGACTTGAAGTTACCGGGATCCGGGAAGCTCCACCCTTGACGGCGTCATTCAGCAAAGCAGGGAGTCGTGGACCGGGTGCCAATGCTCAGTACAACAAACCCAACCTAAAAACATGGTATCATCGTCGACCACATATCACCCGAGAGTGTTTTCGACCTGCATCGTGTGCCTTCAATGCCATTAATTTAATCGGTGACCACGAGTTTGACTTCGCGGTCCGTGCTGAATATATGCGCTCGCAGTGCAAGTCTTGATGGGCGCCAGGATGCAATACAAAAAACTTTTTCCCATTAATTTTCAAGGTGGCATCATCTTCGAGTCACAAATGCGGAACTCGGAAAAGCTGGACATGTCAGACTCGATCACGGCAGTCGACGACCCTCAAGTACTCTCCAGCGCGCGAGTCAGCGTGAGCCTGCTCTAGCTGGCTCATGAAATTATGAAGCTCGCGCCGGTGTTGCTGTCTCTCTCTCGGTCTCGCTCCTACCGTGACGTTTGCCCGTGGCTGTCGCAACGGCTCCTGCGCGTTGTGGTAACGCCTACACAGCCAGGGTTGGGAGTCATGCCTCGACCGCCTCCTACAAATGGATCTTCCCTGTCGTCATCTTCCAAGGGCAAGGGTCGCATGCTCTCGCCGTCTAATCCGGTGCGCCCGCGAGCTTCAGCAGCAACAGCGACGGCGGTGGCAGGCCCGAGCGCGAGTGGGCAACATCATCACGCCGCGTTGCCCGTCGTCGGTAGCACCAGTCGCAGCATTGCGTCCGGACCGTTCCCAAAGGTACGTCTGGCCATTCAGAGCCGACTTGTGAAGAGCACCTTCATCCTGCTTCAGAGCAAGAGGCCCCCCGCCCCCCGCCGCCGTGCCTGAACGGTCGCCCACCGCCTTCGCGTGTATTGATACATCCATTCGTGGCCTCGCATTGCCTCGCTCCTTTCCGCCATCTTCATCGCACATGACCCACCACAGGTATCCAAGCCGTCGACCTCCAAGTCAAATGCATCGTCATCCTTCTCGCTCGAGCTCGTGCTGTCCAAACACATGCTACAAGAGCCGTCCCAATCGCATTCTTCTCGGTCGCAGACTCGAGCTCCGGCTACAGCTGAGCTCAAGCCCAAGCCCACGCCCAAGCCGAAGCCAACCTCAAAAACGGCGTCGACGTCCAGGCCAGCTCTGAAGCCCCAACCGGTCAAAGCACAGCCAAGGTCGATGCCATGGCTCCAAGATGATGCAACTACACCCGCCGAAGCTTCATCGTCGTCATCTTCATCGTCGTCATCTTCATCCGACGAACAATCCTCGTCCGAGGATGAGCTGCTCTTCCAAGAGGCCAGAGCCCAGTCTCGACGTTTCCATCTCTCCGGTCCGGCCGCTACTGCTCCACGCGCAGGCTCAGCCCCACTTCGCCTTGCACGCATCCACATCAAGACCAAGGGCAAGACTAAGCCTCCCTCACGAATGCTTAAAGCTCGATCCAACAAGACAAAGAAGGTGACCATCGTCAGCACCGTCCGCGGCGAAAACAACTCGAGCACGGAATCGTCCTCTTCGGATGGATCATCCTTGGAGTCATCCTCGGAGTCATCATCCGGCTCAAGATCGGACTCGGACTCGGAGTCAGGTTCGAGATCGTCTTCATCCGCGTCGTCTGCTCGCGCACGACAGCCTCCGAAGAAGAAGCGAGTGATCGCTCGATCTGAATCGTCCAATTCCGAGTCGTCGTCCTCGAACTCCTCCGCGAGAGCCTCGATGTTGCCCAAAGCGCGAGCTCGGGTCATCGCACCGCCTTCAACCACCAAGAAGAGGCAAATCCAGACGAAGAGGCCGCGGGTCCCTGCACCTTCACCGAGCGCCTCGCCGTCGGAAGACTCTTCGGACGACTCGGAATCTCTTTCGAACTCGGACTCGTTCGCTTTGTCGAAGGCACCACCGCCTATCGCGAGAGCAAGTTCGTCCTCCTCCGAGTCCAGCAGTGGCCAGTCAAGCTCCAGTACTTCGTCATCGAGCTCTTCGACGTCGGATGCGCCGGCCGAGATTTCGCCCCCACCGCTCAAGAAGGTGACGAGGAAGCGCCTTCGCATCATTGAGAGTTCGAACGGGGAAAGCGTCAGCACGTCTTCTTCTTCCTCCTCCTCCTCTTCTTCTTCCAACGAAGATGAGAGACCCATCAAGTCGATCAAAGCGCACAAGTGTTCTCCGAATGCAGTCCCCAACAAGCGCAACAAAATCGAAACGCTTCCCCGGGACTATGGATTCGAGATGATGACAGAGGCACAAGCAGCCCGTACGACTTCCGCATCTGCACGCCGCAGTAAGGATGCGGTACGACCCAAGCCGGCGACTGCACAGCGTCCCCAACTCGTGGAGCAAGCGCTACATCTCAAGTCGGCTTTGGAAGCGGAGGGGAATTCGGCCAAACCCCAGAAGGTATCGACGCCATCTGCCGGAACCGGAGCCGGGCTGACCAGAGACCGACGTACCTCGACGAGTAGTCGCCCGATAGTGCAACGAGGTGGGTACATTCGGCATTTGTAGCTGGCTGCCCTGAGCTGACCTTGTAGTTTCCATCGTGCTGCAATAGCTGCCCGGGATGGCCCGACCGCTCCAACCTCTCAAGCGAACAAGCGGATCAGTCAAGCTGCGAGTGCCGCTTCGAGGGTCCATGCACCTCCACCGCCTGCTCGGGCCCCGGCCTCGAGTTTGCCATCAGCCCCAAAGTCCCGTGTCGTACCTGCTCGCAAGCCCCAGGTCAAGCCCACCTCCCAATCTCCTGAGACATCTGTTCCCATACGGGAGGCAGCACCTGCCGCGCCAGCACCAGCGGCACGTCCAGCTGCGGTCCCCAAGCCCTCGACCGCTGCCCGGCCTCCTCGCTCTGCGATACGCTCTTCGACCTTCGAGCTTGTTGTCCCAGTGATTCAACTCCCTCACAAGAAACGGAAGGCAGAATATCAACCCCAAGTGAGGGTCCCTCGTTCCCCGGTGATCTCACCAGTGCCCAAGCCCAATCTCGATGGCGTTGCCGCCAGCTCGACCCTGGGCGTCGCGATGGAACAAAGTGGATCGACGTCGAGCGCGTCAATTTCGAGGACGCTGTTATCCAGCACATCGATGGCACCGGTCTCGACGCCTGCCGATCATCCAATGGACTCAATGGTCGTCGACACGAAGCCTATTGTCCGCAGATTGGAGATGGCTTTGGCTCCCGAGCCTGTGCCACCTGTGGTGCCTGTTGCACCTGTGGAGCCCATCATATCTGTTGGCTCCGCTAGCCCTGTCGCCCTCGTCCCCCCCGTTGCTCCCGTTGCTCCCCTCGGCCCCCTCGCGTCCATTGCGCCAGCTGCACCAATCGCTCCTGTTGCACCGGCCGCTCCCGCTATATCTGTTGTGCCTGTCCGGTCCTTTGCGCACGTCGCTGTCGCCACACGTAGTGCTGTTACCGCACCCGTCGCATCCGTCGCGCCTGTCACACAAGCCGCGCCTGTCATCGATGGCCGACCCACTTTGCGACCACTTGGTGGACCTCCAGGCATCGAGTTGCGCAACGTCGCGCCGCCCGCACTTCCCGACTCGCGATTCAGTCCTCTGCTCGAGTACTTCATCAGGCCGGCCCACTTGCTTGGATACGCGGTCCGACCGTATGATCCAAACAACAAAGGCAAGGGCAAGGCCCGGGCGCTGTCGTCGATTCCACCTGAGCGGCTGCCGACCCCTTCGATGTTCGCTTCTGTCGACTTCATGACTGCCGAATTATCTGGCTTGAGGAGGACACAGCGTGTCGCACAGCAGGCTCTTCGACCGTGTGATGTGCCCGCTCCGTTTTCCGTGACCCCGCTTGCAGCATCGGCGGCGGCGTCTACCTCGTCAAGCGCTGACGACGACGGCGACGGAGCGGACAGTGACGGCCAGGATGACACCAAACATCATTTTGACTTCGTCCTCAATACCAGGCGAGGGCATCCCGAACTTGACAGGCAGCTTCTTTCCTTCGAGATAGACTACGGCAGTGACAACGAGGAGGATTTCGCCGAGCTCGATCGAGATTCCATAGTGAGCCGGGAGCTTGAAGAAGGGAAAGTTTACACGACACCCTGGCGTCTGGATGGTATTGATGAAGGCAGGCGAGGAATTACTAGAGCACTCGAGATCGATGCCGGAATGAACGGAAGGTTTTTCGCTGCCGCTAGGCCTACGCCCTCTCCCGAGATGATCGGATGGCAAGCCAGCCAAACCAGGCCACCAGCAAAAGCGGAGGTCGCAAAGTCGAAGAAACGCAGCAACGCCGTCGTCGAGACCGATTCCGAGTTCGAGATGGAGGATAGTGTAGTTGCCGAGGACAGCGACTCGGATTACGCCAAGGGTCATGCCAAGTCGTCTCGAGCGGCTGCAACCCAAGCGAACGCACGACCGCAACTATTCATTCCACCACCTCTTCACCGAAAGCCAACGCATTTCGCATCGGTCCCGGACCCATTCGATCTGGGATCGACTACTCAGCCTGCTGCGTTCTTGTTGGCTCGTCTTGCGGCACTGCCTCGCTTGAAGCGGGCCAGCGAGGTGGCGACAAAGGTCTTGCCCACCGAATCAACAGTGCCACCACTTGGGCCAGCCAATCGCACACTCCCGCAACCTTCTGTCAATCACGCCGCTCATCCTGCGATCCCGCCTCAGCGGGCTCGGGAAAGCTCCGCCTCGATCCCGCCTCGGTCTCTTCCTACCTCACCCGTCACCCTCCTTGCGCCACAACTATGGGCAGACTACCGGCCAAATGTTCAGTCGCAGACCCATACACAGCAGCTTATTGGCTCTACACCTCTCCATCCCGCTCTTCGGGCGACGAATCCCGCTCACCCTCCCACGACGCACGTATCTCAGCTATCAGCTTATTCGAATCCCTTACTTCATCGTTCTTCGTCCCACTCCCCCACCTTGGCGTCAACGCCGCTGTCGTCTGCGCACGCCAGTGCTTACAAGCCCGCCAGGGATCTCGTGCGCATTCCCATGGTGATGCAGAGGGATGTCTCGCCCTTCCTTCACGTGTCCGCGCTGTCCGCGCTGAGCCCTCGCCCAACTTCATCATCGAGCGTGTCAGCGACCGGATCTCGCTCCAGCGTGGATGCCGTCGGTCCCCGTTCGAAAGCGATGGGTGTTCCAGGGATCCGACCGCTCTCCCTCCCTCGCCCCCCCATCGTCGGTGCCCATATGAGCGGTAGTCAACGACCCGCTCAGGCTGAGCCAACTGTCCAAGGGGCGAGGCTCGGCGGTCCTCTGCACGGAGGCGCGGCTTCAAGGTGATTTATTGCCTGATTTCGAGATCTGGGTTCCTTCGCATTTTCGCTTTCGCATCTCCATTTCGCTCCGCACACCCGCAACATCCTGCACTCGCATAGGCTCGTCTGGTCCGGCGGTAACCGTTCCACTTGTTGCGGCTATGTTGTTAGTACCTGTTCTCTGCAAACAGCTCAGCTCCCCATTATTCGCGCCCTTGCCTGTCGCTTGGTTTGAGCTTTAGCCCAAGTTCATTCTCTTCTCATCATTCCAACACCACCAGAAGCTACAGTCAGGAGGGTGCTTTGCCCCCTATTCGTTATCCCCTTCTTCCTCTTCATCATCGTCATCGTCATCATCCATGACGATCTCATCCTGGTTGCCGGTCGGGGGTGCATCCGCTCCGGAAGGCTCATCCGCATTCCCCTTCAAGCTCGACCCCGAAGCCTTGACGAAACCGGTCAAAGTCGAGGCAGGCGTCTGGGCATGGCCCGTTGCCGCATCCAAAGCGGCCATCGGATCGACCTCGACACCTCCATGAACGGCCTCGAGCGCCTTCTTGCCGCCTTGCTGCACTTGTTGCAGCTTGGCAGCGAGGTAGGACGCTTCGGTGTTGAACGCTGCTTGGACGGCGCGTTTGATACGCAGGTACTGTGAATAAAACAATAAAAACAATGGAAGATTAGTCCCCACGTTCCTCGCAACTAAAGAGACGGGCGGTATTCGCCAAAGAATCACTGACTTCTCGGAACGTATCTTCGGACCCGGTCTCGATCTCGAACGTATTCCAAGCGTTCCAAAAGTCCGGTTCGACCCTCGGGTCGCAGAACTGACTCGCATGCGCAAAGATGGCCCTGGCCCGATCGATCTCGCCCAATTTGCGTTCGAGCGCGGCGAAGCGGAGACACATTTGCGCCGTTTGACGATCGGGCAGTTGCTCGATCGCGCGCTCGTAGATGGGCCGCGTGGCGGGCAGACCAAAGTTGGCGGTCGCTTTGGCGATGTAATAAGTGAACATCTGGGTGCACAAGATGACACGGGTCAGTTTGTTTCGCACGTTTTGCAACTCGTCGTCGTTGGAACGCACCTCCATACGATCCTTGGACTCGACGGCCCTCGTCGCACGATCGTACACGGCCATCGCCCGCTTGGCCAACCCATGCTCTTCCTCCAGTTGCCCGTAGAGCAAAAACAACGGTTTGGTGAACTTTGCGGGGCAGTCTTGTAATGCCTGTTCAAAGAGGTCCCGTGAGCGTTCAATCTTCTCACCGCCCTGTATGACGGCAAAGAGGAAAGAGTCTGAGCAATCAAGGCAAAGCGCGGTTCCTGGTTCCGCACGCACATAACGTTTGATAAACTTGGAAAGATATGCGTTCCAGATCTCGAAGGCGATCGGATAAGTGAAGAGATCCACACCTCGTTCGTAAACCTGTTGTGAGCGAAACGTCAATCCCAAGGAAGGTAAGTAAACCACATCTCTGGCTCGGTGGATTCTCCCTTCCGCGCACCTTGAAGCTCTCCTCCCAGTAGTGGTTCTCTTCCAGAAAATTGGCATAGTTGATCACGATCTGCGCAGTGGCGATTTTGAGTTCAAAGATCTGGTCGTACACGGCCTTGGTCGACTCGACCGAGCCGATCGATTCCTCGAGGTCGACGTAGAACGACCACAATTTGATCGACTTGAATAGGCGTGCTTGCGGGGAGAGTTTCTGTCGGTGTTGAGGCATCCAAAGCAAATGACAATTAGCAAACCCGATGTGTAGAAAAAGTGTGCTCCATGAATGGACATACCTCGTCGTGGAAGGAGATCTCTTTCCATTTTTTGGGTATCGTGGTGGCCCTCTGCATGACCTTGATCGCCTCATCGTAGTTCCTGGTACGTGAAAGCGTGAGGATCAGCACCCAATTATTTGTTTCCTCCGTGAGTCGCACAAACTGACTCGTTCCGGACCTCCATCTCGGCCCATTCGCACCAAATCTCGGCCAACTCGTCAACCTTCTTGAACGGGACCTGCGTCGCCTTGTCCAAGATTTTCCTCGCCCCCTTCAAGTCCTTCTCACTATGCCCTTCACTACCTCCCTGTTCGTAAAACTTGGCAAAGTGGATCCAGAGCGTGTGGAAGTGGGTCGTCGCTTTCCTCGGTGCGATGGCCTTGATGGCGCGGTTGTACGTCTGCGCGATCGCCTCGTCATCATCACCATGCAACGCGACGCGCTTTTCCCATTCTTGCACGTCATGTGGGTTCCGACGCAAGAGCACGTCGTTGACGAGGAACGGTCTTCGGTCCATCAGCTTCTCAAACTCGACCATGCGCGTGTCCAGCTCCTTCTCGTCCTCGTCGGCTTCCAACGGCTCCATCAATCCGGAGATGTAGCTCTCGGAGAACTCAGCGTACGCATCAAAGATCTGCGTAAAGTCGCGTAAGGTGACGACGGTCGAGATGCCTTCTTCGAAGATGGCCCGCGCGTGGTCAAACTCGCCGCGCTTGATCCAGTACGTCGCGAGGCCCGTCCACAGCCGTCCAGCTTGGTCGAGGTAGATGTTGAGGCCAGCGGAGCGGACGTAGTACTCGACGTCGATGAGGTCCGAAGAGAGCGGGTCCAAAGGCGGGTCCGAGAACCCTGAAGCCGAAGCCCCTGGTCCCCTCCCGTTCCGCTGGGTCTCGGGGGGTATGCTCGCGATGGCCGTTTCTTCCGCACCTTCCTTCTTGTCCTCAGAAGCCTGCTTGATTCGCTCCTTTTCCTTCTCGAGACTCTCCTCCAGCTCAATTCCAACCTCTTCCGGGAATTTTTCGCACACCTCGAGCCACTCGCCCAAGAGCTGGTACGCGGACTTGCCGTCGGGGTCCTTGTACTCGTTGTTTTGCGCGCGTTGAAACAGGTTGAGCAGCAGTTTGGAAGCTTCCAAGGGGCGTGGTGGGGAGAGATTGAGCAGTATTTGGACATAGTAGGCCGTTGGAGCCGGGTCGCACTGCAAGAGGAGGCGCAACGTTCGACTCTTGGACATCAGCTCTCGGTCCGAAGCCCTATCGCCCACCTCCCGTGCGCATGGACTGACCTTGAGATATCGTCTCCATACTCTGACGGCGGTTTCACCCCCAGCGACGCTTTGTGCCCAGTCGAGGTAGATGTTCCAAATGCGGTCATGCAGTGTCGAAGGGAGCGTCCTCAATGCGCGGTCAAAGGTCCTCCTCGCGTGGGTGTGGGACAAGGTCGGCGGGCATTTCGGATGGAGGAACAAGGTGAGGTACGACAGCCAGATACGGGGCATCTGTCAGAAGGTCCCCCCCCCCAAAAAAAAAGGATGAGCGCTGGGTATGATGTCGATCATGCGCGCTGAGAGCTGAGACTGACCGTAGGCAACCACATGAGCGCCCTCTCGTGCACGGCGGCGAGGCTGATCCACTCGTCGTAGCCGACGACGCCATCGAGTGCACCCTGCCACCCCGCATCGACATCCCTCTCGCCCTGTTCGAGCTCTTCGACTGCTCCGTTGCCCGCCTGGAGATACTCTACGACGGATCTGCCCGGTCGTCCGTCGGGCTGGACCCTCGCCTTTTTGGACGTGCCGAGCTTGACCTGGTGCGTGGCTCGGCCGAGCACGAACGAGGCCCTCTGCTTGAGGTAGGCCTTCCACAGCGCGTACGAGGTCGGATGGTGTTTCAGTGCGCGTTCGTACAGGTCCGTCAAGCGTTGCAGGCCGAGTCTCCCCTGCGCACTGCGGAGCTTGTGCCCCAACAGGCCCATCTCCACGGCGTGGGCGTGGGTGCCGCGCGCCGAGAGCAGCGCCGCGTCGACTTGCTCGGTTGTGAGCTGGATGTACTGCGTCCACTTGGTCAACAGGGACGGGTTGCGCGCGAGGTCGTGCTCGGTCGCGTCGTGGGCGAGGGCGAGCAGACTCGGGTCCGTCGCCAAGGTCGGGATCGGCGAGGTCAGCGGGAGGTGTTGGCGCAACGACTCGAGCGACACAGGCGCGCCGTGCTCGGGGCTGGGTGAGCTGGTGGTGGTGGTGGAGACCATGGCGGCGAGGCGAGAGCGTGTGCTTGGCTTGGCCCTCTCTGGCTCTGGTACGGACCGAGTCGACTCGAGTGTGCGCAGCGCCGGTCGGTGGTCGAGCTGTCAGGGGGAGCCGGAGCGCCAGAGCTGGAGCGTCGAGCTGGAGCGCCGAGCTGGAGCGCCGAGCTGGAGCGGCTGAGGAGCGCCTTGAGCTTGGGCCCGATCACCCACTCGCGCAGGATTCCATTGGCTCGAAAAAAGTCCCCCGCTTCTAATGCTCAATTAGCCTCGCGCCTTCGCAACAAAGAGCCAACATGTGATCGGGCCGAGGTGCCCCCGCGCGCTGACTCGGCTGGCCCCCATCCGCTGTGCACACTCCTCCACCCTCCACTCCTCGCAACCCAACCCGATCCGACTCGAGCAGCCAAGATGAAGGTCGAGCCTTGCTACGTGTGCTCCTCGCCGTGCTACCCAGGACATGGTCAGTCCTCCTCCTCCGCTCCGCTTCCTACGCGCTCTCCAGTGGCGCTTCGCAACCACGGGCTCAGCTCGGCACATCTGAATCGGTGGGGACTAGACCTCACCCGCAAACGCTCCCTCACCCTCTCTGTACAGGTACGATGTTTGTGCGCAACGACTCAAAGTGCTTCCGCTTCTGTCGATCAAAGTGCCACAAGAACTTCAAGTACGTGCTCGTCGTCGTAGCGCGGCAGCAGATGGCAACTCTTCCCTTCCCGCGTCTTCCGTCTTCCGTCTTCCGTTCTCACACCAACACCATCACGATCGCTGATCCGAACCCATTTTCACACCCTCAGGATGAAGAGGAACCCTCGAAAGCTCAAGTGGACCAAAGCGTTCCGCAAGGCCGCGGGCAAGGAGATGACCGTCGTGCGTAGACGCTGCCACCCCCTATTTCGCTCGGGAGGGGGGGGGGGGGGGGGGGGGGGGGAGAGAGGCAAATTGGAGACTGACCTTGTTCCCTCTGCGCTCGCTCGAAACAGGACTCTACGTTGGAATTCGAGAAGCGTCGCCACGTCCCGATCAAGTACGACCGCGATTTGGTCAAGGCCACGATCGCCGGTATGAAGCGCATCCAGCAGGTCCAGGAGCGCAGGGAGAAGGCCTTCTACCGCGCCAGGTACGTTCAACTCCTCTGTCCCGGAGAACGGAAATCTTTAGCTCGCGAGATAGGTCATTTCGAGCTCACCCGATATGTACACTATCTTTTCGTCCGTCCACAGGATGCTCGCGGCCCAACCCGCCGTGCTCGCCTCGGATTCGCTCGAAGTCACCCGCTCGTCCCATCTGCTCGGTGTTCAAACCGTGTCCGAATCGACCGCCAAGGCGCTCGACGGGTCGCACTCGTTACTCAAGGCGAGGAAGGAGACCAAGTTGGCGCGCCAGGCCCGGCGCCAGGACGAGAAAAAGGAGCTGTCGACGATGGAGGCGATCAAGTTGGCCGACTTGACCGGCGTCGATCCGTCGATCGACTTGGACGAAGAAGCGCACAAGATCGGGGAAAAGATCAAGAGTTCAAAGAAGAAGAGTGCGACCGCATTGAAGAGGAGTCAGGGCCTCAGTATGAGCATCGATGCCGAGTAAGAGAGACGCCAAGCACGCGCATTCTGCTTTTTTTCTTTTTTTTCTTTTCGTTGTACAGCTTTCGGTTCTCTCCTCTGCTTGGAGGAGAACACGAGCGACTTTCCTCTTTGTATTGTAACACGACCCTCTTTCTGTTTCCCATCAACCTCTCAGACTGGTCGGGGAATAACCAAGCCGAGAGCAGCACCTGGAGCCCCTTTTCCGGCGCAATGAACCGACCAGAGCTTAACGAGCCTATTCAGATCAAGTCGGCATGGAAACAGTATCAACATTCCTACTCTCTTTCTCTCTCCTCTCGGCTCGAAAAAGAAAAGGGGGGCAAACCAAAATCGTACAAAAAGGGTAGAAACTCGAAGACGAAAAAAAAAATGGGGTAGGGGGGGAATCAAAACGAGAAAAAGAAGGCAAGGCCAGACGCAACAAAAAAAAGAATTAAGAATGAGAAGGGGCAAAGAACACGGGGTAAAAAGGTAAAGTAGAAGTAGCTCGTAAAGAATGAAACAACGCCCCTCTCCTTCCCAGCTCTATCTCTCGCCCTGCTCCATCCTCGACCAACTTCTCGCCAAGCCTCGTCTCTCCCATCCCATCCCATCCCTCCGTCCCCCCCCCCCCCTTTCTCTTCCTCCATCCATCCAGCCAACTCCCAACAACAAGCCACGAGTCCTCCGTCTGCCTCCCTCAACAAGACTCGCCAGCCCTCCCCCCTCTCTCCTCTGATCATCTTTCAACATCATCGATCTCCTTTAAAGAGTTGTTTCTTCATTGACAAGTCCCCAATTCCCGAAAGACGGAAGGAATGGTCAATTTTTTAAAGGTCGGAGGTGTTTGAGACTGCTTTAGATGAGATCGGCCTGAACAAAGAGTAAACATGTGAGCACATCAAATTCAGCTTCCCAAGATCGGGATAGCGGACACTCCCTCCGACTCACGATCTGCATCGGCATCTCGTCGACCTGGGTCTGGTAGAACCTCTCAATGTCACGGAGCGCGGGCACGTCCTCGGTCGCCACAAAGTTGATGGCGACACCCTTGCGACCGAATCGACCACCACGTCCGATGCGGTGGATGTAGTTCTCTCGCGAGGTGGGCAAGTCGTAGTTGATAACGAGCGAGACCTGCTGCACGTCGATACCACGGGCCAAGAGATCGGTCGTGATGAGCACACGCGACGAGCCCGATCGGAACTCCTTCATGATGACCTCGCGTTGCTGCTGCTCCATGTCGCCGTGCATGGCCGAGACGGTGAACTCCTGCGCCTGGAGCTTCTCCGTCAACCAGTCGACCTTTCTGCGCGTGTTGCAGAAAATGACGGCCTGCGTGATCGTGACGGTCTCGTACAAGTCGCACAGGGTTCCGAGCTTCCATTCCTCCTTCTCGACGGCGATGTAGAACTGCTTGATACCTTCGAGCGTCAACTCATCGCGCTTGACAAGGATGCGGATCGGGTCGCGCATGAACTTGGTCGTGACCTCCAACACCTCGGCGGGCATGGTGGCAGAGAGCAAGACAACCTGGGTCGTGGGGGGCAAGAGCTGGAAGACGTCGTAGATCTGGTCCTTGAAACCGCGTGAAAGCATCTCGTCGGCCTCGTCGAGGCAGAAGATCTTGATGTGATCCGTCTTGAGCGCGCGGCGCTGGATCATGTCAAAGACTCGGCCGGGGGTTCCGACGACGATATGCACGCCCTCTTGCAGCTTGGCCATGGCCTCGCGGACCGAGGTACCACCGACGGCGGAGAAGCACTCGATGTTCATGTAGTCCCCGAGGGCGACGACGACCTTTTGGATCTGCTGGGCCAACTCGCGAGTGGGGGCGAGGACGAGCGCCTGGCACTGCTTGAGCGAGACGTCGATCGACTGCAGGATCGAGATGGAAAAGGTCGCGGTCTTGCCGGTTCCGGATTGGGCCTGGGCGATGACGTCGTGGCCGGCGATGACGGGCATGATGGCGCGTTGCTGGATGGCCGAGGGTCGCTCGAAACTGGGAACCGCAGAAAGGAGACGAGGCTCAATCTTTGGGTGGTCGGGGCGCTGAGCCAGGATGTGCAAGCAAGGAGCAGGCTTACCCGTAGGCGTAGATACCACGGAGCAACTCGGGGCGCAAGCTCATGTCGTCAAAGTTCCTATGAGGCGCGGAAAGAACGGAGACATGGTGAATCAGCTCGAGCCCTTGCGAACGGGGAACGGTTCTTCCCGATCGACGGGGGAAGCTTCGAAACGGAAACTCACTCGACGACTTGGTCCCAGCTTTGGAAATGATCGAGTTGCAAGAAGACGATAATCAGTGCCAGCGCCTCAAGGGGGTGGGGGGGGCGTCTCGGCGCGGAGGATCAAGGGCGACGACTCACTTGGACTCGATGACGCCCTCATCGGGATCAGAGACACCAGCAGCTCCTGACGAAGCGGCCGGGGCAGCTCCAGCAGCGGGAGCAGCGGCGGCGGGGGCCGACTCGGCAGCGGCGGGGGCAGCGTCCCTGCAGCGAAAGAGGGCGGGCAAAAAAACGGGCGCAGCGCGGCGCGAGTCAGTCGCACGATTCAGACCGCCAGCGCGGTCGCGGCCTGTTTTCCCAGCGGTTCGGTCGATCGCGGCAGGGTGATGGGCCAGTCGAGGTGCACGAGTCGAGGCAGAGGTCGTTTAGGAAGTCGGGTCGGGTCACATGCCGCGCAGCAGCCCCGCTGGGGGTCGAACGGTCGGCGGTGGCGTCGAAGCTGGTTGCGCTCCGTCAGCTGTCGTCGTCGGCGCTGGGTCGCGGGTGCCTGTTGGCCTCGAGCTTCGCACCGCGGCCGCTGCTTCGTCACACCCCCGCGCGGCGGCCCCGTTGTCGGATTTGGAGACGACGAGGCGCATTCAAAGAGCCCGCGTGCGGTTGCAAAAGGGGAGGAGCGATACTCACTTGGACGCGGCGGGTGCAGTGGAAGCCATGATGGGTGGTAGGTGTTGGGGGGGCTGGGGGGTTATTCCTTGACAGACTAGCCAAATATGGGACGTCTGTGAAAGAATGCGCTGGGAAGGTTGGGCCAGGAGCAGACCCACACTCTGTGCGCGCCCCTCGATCACAAGCACGAAAAAGCGTCGGTTTGTAATAGCGCACCCGGCTCGATTAGCTTGCGTTACCAAGTCCTCCACAGCGGCTCTGGCGCACGTTTTGGCGCGCGTGCGGCTGCGAAGGCGAGCAGGCCGGGTGCGCGGCCGCGGCCAAAATGTCTCTCCGTTACGCCTGGCTTGTTTGGGAAATCTAATGGGAAATGCGCCAGAACGCGCGCGGGCAGGTGCGCTGCTGCTCGGGGGGAGGCTCTGGCGCTCTGGCTCTGCCCTCTCAAGCGCCCACCACCCAAACCCCATCCCTATCCACCCAGAGCCTACTTCACCATGTCGTGGCGCGGAACATTGACGTGAGTGGACGGTGACGATGACGCTGGGAAGGTGCAGTGGACTGATGCTGTCACCTTGCTCCTGTTCGGCCCATCCTCGATGTTGCGTTGTGCCCGTCCCGTCTCGGCTCCGCCCGTCTCACATCCACCCTTGGACCTAACCCCCATGGACCTTGCCTCGTCCAACAACCTTGAACCTGACCTCTTTTCTCAAACTGCTGTACCGTACTGCGTGCCTCGACGACCATCTTACGCTCACGCTCGCCTCGATCCCATTCGACCCGCCTCGTCCTCGCCTCGACCGCCATCTGTTTGTCTGCTTGGCTTGCTCTTCACCAGCTTCAACAAGTACATCCAAATCGCGGGCCGAGCGACTCGCCAAGCGTTGAAGGAGGAGGAGCGCGTCAAGGCCGAGCGACGCGGCGACATCACCCTCAAGTGGCAGACGTGGAAGAGCGGCAAGGCCTCGGCTGCCGTGAGTGGACCTGCACGACTGACGTGTTGGTTCGGCGACTGATTTCCGCTGTGGGCATGTGTGCTTTGATGCAGGAATGGGTCGTTGCGCCTGCCGAGGAGTCTAAATAGACGCGGGAAGGAGGACGAGCGAGGAAAGAAAGCGACTGCACCGAGAAGAGGATGCACTCGCTGGGATGAAGAAAGGGACTGCTGTCATGTAGTGAAATGCTCAATCAGATTCTTGGGCAACTGCTGTTGGTTCGGAGGGCAGCGATCTGCACGCATCCCAGAGGCCGGACTGGGGTGGGCCGTCCTCAAAAGTCGCGTGGAGATCGAGTGAAATGACGCAAAGCCCACAAGACATCTCGTGAACCTAAATCTCAGCCCAGACCGGTGACCGAACCGTCTTGAGATTCCTGGAGCTGATCGCGCCCAGCAGCTCCTTTCGTGCGTCGCACTCGCGCGAGATGCAGACATGGTGGCCCCTCTGTGCGCTCATCCCGCGCACGTCCCTTTCCAACACCCGACATGGCCAGCTGGGACTTTGTAAGCACCACATACCTCGAGGCCCCTGCTGCATCTCATGCTCTCGTAGATTTATGTCGGGGGTGGCGCGGTACTCGTTTCCCGCGGCTTGTCTTGGCCTCGGTCGTGTGTCGTCACCTCGTCCCCGTCCGGCGTGGTGAGGATCGCTCATCACTCTGGACGCCTGCACGGGGGGATCACCGCTCCACAGTCTCATCGTGTCCGTCGATATTAGAGTGGATCCAGAATGGACCGTGGTCTGGCGCACTGGATAGGGAAGGCCAATGTCGGCGACGATCCCCGGTGCATCCACGTGACTGGCATCGTTCGGCCGACGACTCCCGTCCTTCCCGACAGCTGAATCGCAGCCACCGCCACACACCAAATTCGGCCTCCCCTTTGTGTCCAGAGCTATACCCTCCTCATCTCCCTCCTCCCCTTTCTACTCTCTTGCGCAGATTCAGAAACAGATCCTGCTCGGCGACGCGGCGACGGGCAAGTCGTCCCTCTTGGTTCGCTTGACCGACGATCGCTTCCTCCATCACTCCGAACCAACGTGCGTGAACCGTATTCGCAAGAGCATCGATTACCCCCTTTCTTCCTTCGTTCTTCGAGGGCGTTGGTGCTACGATCTGGTCGACGTGGAGTAGGGAGGAGGACGGAGACTGAATTTTCACAGTTACTGATACCCCTCGACATCTTGATTGCACAGTATCGGCGTCGAATTCGGATCGAGGTTGGTTGAGCTGACCGAAGGGGTGGACAAGGGGAAGAAAGTCAAGTTGCAGATCTGGGTCAGTCCTAGTGCCTTCTTCCCTCGTCTCGGGGCCTGCCTTTGGATGCATTTGCGCTCGGGGCTCATGGGCAGTTGACTCTGTGGCATGTGGGATTTTGAAACGACTAGGATACCGCTGGACAGGTCAGTACCTTTTCTCGAGATGTGCTTCGAGTTTGGCTGTGCAAAACCTGGGACGGCGTCTTGCGTCTGGGGTCTCTTCGGAGCCTCGAACTGAGCCTTTTCTCTCGATTTTCCACGCTCCACAGGAATCGTTCCGCTCGATAACACGTAAGCTCTCCGGGAAACAGTACCCTAGTTCTTGTGTGCCGCCAGAACCTGCTCCTGACGCGCATATCTCTGCCCCGACCGAGCTCACCCTTCATCAGGATCCTACTACCGAGGCGCCGGTGGTGCACTGCTCTGCTTCGACCTGACCTCCCGCTCGAGCTTTCTATCCTGTCGAAGCTGGTTGACCGATCTCAAACAGTGGGGTGAAGAAGACCTGTTGGTCTTGGTCGTAGGCAACAAGAAGGATTTGATTGGGTCCGACCGATCGCAAGAGGAAGGGAGAAGAGAAAGTGAAGAATCTTTGACAGTTGTGATGGAGGGGACGGAAGGGGAGGAGCAAGATGGCGAACGAAGGCGCGTGTCCGGTGGTGGTGGTGGTGGGGTGGAAGAGTTGAGGAAGGAAGTACAAGCTTGGGTTCAGGAACAAGGGTTGGCAGGTTACGTCGAGACGTCCGCTAAGGATGGTGAAGGCGTACAAGAGGTGGGTTTCTCCTGCCTGCTCCGTCGGTCGAAGCTCCAACCACGCCACGACTTTGCGGTTGACTTTTTACCTTCTTTTTCCTCCCCAGGCATTCAACGAGCTCACACGAAAGGTCCACGAGAAGCACCAAAGAGCTCTCTCTGTGCAACGCGCCCGAGCAGGTGCGAACGGATCGAGAGGGTTCAAATTGACAAGAGGAGGAGGAGCATCGACGAAAAACGAAGGGGGTGGGGGGTGTTGTTAGTCGGGGAGGTCAAAGAGGTCTTGCTTTTGTATACGCACCGGAGCGGACACCTTTCAGTAGTAGTGTATATTTTAATGCTGTATAGGATGTTTTTCGGAAGGAATTTTGGTCCGGACTTGCTCCGAGAGATGACGAGAAGCTTTGGGGAAGGGGAAAGAAAGTGGGTCCTCGGAGCAGATATTCACTCGCCACTTGCACCATATTGAGCACCCTTGATTATCCCGGCCCATTATCAAAGATAGAGACCCGGTTTCTGATTATCGACGGGGGCGGTAGTAAGTTTTCATTCACCAGGGTAAAGTCGATCTGCCTGATTGAGTCGTGGGACGACTGCCAGGTAGAAAGAAAGCAATTTGGGTTTGGCGCTATACAAAAAACCCACGCTCGCGCTTTCGGGAGGGGCCGGTGAGGCGCGGTGGGTGCCCTTTGGAATCTGATCATCATCCCACCGACGACGCCGACGTTACCTACATACGCGCCGCTCCGCTCATTGCC
This sequence comes from Microbotryum violaceum, assembly GCA_022506055.1. Lineage (NCBI taxonomy): Eukaryota > Fungi > Basidiomycota > Microbotryomycetes > Microbotryales > Microbotryaceae > Microbotryum > Microbotryum violaceum. The sequence goes on along the minus strand of JAKMXP010000006.1, from coordinate 1,376,224 downwards.
CTGCACCGTTGCTCTCCCTCGAGTCGGGATGGGTCAGGACGATCACCCAGCACCGGCGGCTCCTCCGATGCAAGCCGCTCAGGTCGGCGTGGAGCGAGCTGCGCCTGTCGAGGCCGGTGTAGTGTGTGTAGTGTCTGCTCCTGCGCCGCCGTCGACGGTTGCACAGTCTGAACCGATCTCGCTTACGATCATCAGCTCGTCGACGATGCAGGCTATCGAGCCGTCAGACGTATCGGCCGAGTCGACGAGAACCGATGTCGCACCAGCGGCCATGAGCTCCCCGGGTGCAGTCCCAGCGCCAGCGCCCGCTCCAGCGCCAACTCCAGCGCCGACTCCAGCGCCGACTCCAGCGCCGGCTCCAGTGGCAGCGCGCGCTCCACCAGCAGCGCGCTCGGCTCCAGCGCCACCGCCACCGCTGCCCCGCGACGAGCATCTTCATCACGACCGCCCTCCGCCACCCCCGCCGTGGCTCACTCAGCCACAGCAGCCCAAGCCCAAGAAATCTCGAGCGCGCACAAAGAAGGAGTTTGAGCGAGGTGCGTTCCGTTCGCTATCGTGCTGCAGGCGGGTCGCATCGCATGCTGGCTAGGCCCACCGCCGTCGCCGTGACTCGGATACCAGTAGCGATCCACACTATCGCTTTGACGACAGCTTCGTGTATTTCTGAACTGGGCTGATTCTTTTCTCGCGCTCTTTCTCTTTCTCTGCCCTGCGCTACACCTTAAACCACGCGCTCGTAACGCTTTGGCTCGCTATCCCGGACCTCGAACGTTGCTCATACGACCACGACATCCCATCATGATTCCGTACATTGCCTCGCCTTGCCTCGTCACGCAAAGACCAAGCCCCACCTACACCTGCATCGACGGCCTCGTCCTCGGAATCCGTCTTCACCGCCGTGCCTTCCTTCATCTCCTCCCTCGACCCCTCGGACTCGGAATCCGACTCGTCCGCCTCCGAAGACGAATTCGGTCAACCGAAACCTCCCAAGCAGCCCGTGTACGACTCGCAAGGTCTACCACGGCCGCGACCGAGCTACTACTACGACGCCGACTACGATCCGGCGCACCACTCGGCACTTGAACCGATCAAGAAGAGGGGAAGACGAGGCGGATTGAAGGGGGTCCCCGTCTTTGAACCTACGATGGAGGACTTTGTGCACAACGGAGGATTCTACGGCTACGTCAAGAGGATCGAAAAGTATGGCATGAGGAGTGGGATCGCCAAAGTGATCCCGCCAAAAGAGTGGTGAGGTTTTGTGCACCAGTCCTCCTATACGTCGAAAAGAAGAGGTCCGACTGACGCAGACGACCGGGTCTCATGACCTAGGTCCGACGCTCTTCCCTCTACTACGGACAAGCTGCGCGATATCCGGCTTCGAGAACCGATCGAGCAGATCATGATGGGCCAGCAGGGCGTGTACCGCGTGACGAACGTCGCAAAAACTCGTATTTGGAACCCGGCCCAATGGAAGCAGATGGCCGATTCGAGCAAGTTCGCCCCGCCCGACTTCAAGAAGGAGGCCGAGAAGGGGGACAGGACCGATCGGAAACCCGTCTTGGGCGGCTCGAACGTGGGTGCGAGTACGAGTACATCGGCGACACCGAATAAGAAGGGGAGTCGGAAGGCCGCTGGCGGTGAGGGGGAAGCGGATGCGGATGATGAAACCGAATCGGAGGCGGCAGCGAAGAGCAAGGCTGTGCTACAAACACCCGCGAAGGGCAAGGGCAAGGAACCCGAGACGCCTAGCCAGACACGCTCGGGGGCGAGATTCGGATCCGATCTCAAGAACGAAAGTGGGCGGTCGACGACGGCGACGCCGAGTGAATCACCGACGACGAGGAAGGCATCGAGTCCTACCGCTACCGAAACCTTAACGACGTCGACGTCGACGCCGACGGCCGCCGCGACACCGACTGAAGTCGGTGCACCCCGTGCGACAAAGAACTTTGTGACTTCAAGCGCCCCGCTTGCCAGTGCGACCAAACCCGCTCGAGTGAAGCGCGCTTCGAATCTACAACGCGCTGAGCCGACGGAAGCGGAATGGAGCGCGTTCGTCGAAAAGTACGCCGAGCTGCCGCATGGGATGAAGAAGTCGGACTACACCGTCGAGTTGATGCGCGATATCGAACGACGGTACTGGCGCACTTTGACGTTCGGCGAACCGGCAATGTACGGAGCCGACATGAAGGGCTCGATCTTTTCCGACGAGACGCAGGCGTGGAACGTTGCTCACTTGGGCGACCTCTTGCCCAAGCTCGCGCCCAAGTCATGTCAGATCCCGGGTGTTGTCTCACCGTATCTCTACTTTGGGATGTGGCGAGCGACATTCGCATGGCATGTCGAGGATGCCGATCTGTACTCGATCAACTACATCCATTTCGGCGCTCCCAAGTTCTGGTACAGCGTTCCCCAAGAACAGTCCGAGCGTTTCGAGCGCGTCATGGAAGGCTACTTCCAACAGGATCGAACAAAGTGCTCCCAATTCTTGCGCCACAAGTCGTTCCTCGCTTCCCCTCGCGTCCTCGCTGGAAGCAACATCACCTTGAACCGATGCATGCAACTCCCCGGTGAATTCATCCTCACCTATCCAAAGGGTTACCACTCGGGCTTCAACCTGGGTTTCAACTGCGCCGAATCCATCAACTTTGCGACCGAGCGATGGCTGCCTTTGGGCAAGGTCTCAAAGTCGTGCTTCTGCATCGGCGACAGTGTCAACATCGATGTTGACGTCTGGCTGACGGATGCGGCGAGGAAAGAGGCCGAAGCGAGAGGAGAGGTGTGGCCGCCAAGGAAGGCGATGCCGACACCCCCGCCGGAGGAAGATTTGGAAGCCGTGGCGGCGGAGATGGCCTCGTTCGCTGGCCCCGGACAGGGCTTGGCCATTTCTACGATCTCGTCTACGTCGTCTGCTCCGAGTCATCCGCATGGACCGGCAGTGTTTGAAGTGCCCAAGTTGGAGGCTGCACCTTCGTCGTCAGGTCGCAAGAGGATATTCAGTGCTAAGGCGGCCGAGCTCGAATTGGGTCAGGCCCAGGCAGCCGCGGCCTCAACAACAGTCTCGCCAAACACCCAGCCCCACATTCATCCTACATCCACGAGCGGCAATGTTTCACACCCTCCGCTCAAGAAGAGGGCCAAGCTTTCGCCGCCGGTTGCGCCCCTGAACGAGTCAGCGATGACTCTCCCTTACCCTTGCGCATTGTGCCCCGAACGATCGACCGAAGGCCTGATCAAGATTGGCGAACCGGCGCAGTTCAAAATGATGGCCCATCGCGTGTGCGTCATGTTCACCCCCGCGACATGGATTGAGACCGTCCCCGAAACGGGAGAGGAGGTCGTGCGTGGGTTCTTGGACATTGAGAAAGCGAGGTGGAAGCTGAAGTGTCAGTTGTGCGAAGAGAAGCACGGGACCAAAGGTGGGTCCGGAGGTTGAAGGTGGTCGTCGTGCTTTCAGCTTTTCCATACTGACATCCCGCTATCCTTTGTATAGTCCAATGTACCAAAGGCAAATGCCCCAAGGCGATGCACGTCACATGTGGTCTTCGTCTCGACTCCGGCGCTTTCCTCGATGCTACCGTGGGTGGTGTCAGCATGCTGGATCTCAACCGCGTCGAAGGCGCATCGCCAAAACCGAAGTTGATGGACGAGCCGGTCGCAACGGCTGACGCTTCGGCGATGGTCGTTGATTATGTCCAGCCTGCAGCTGACGCTGCGGTTACTCTGACTTCTGAATCTGCACCTGCCTCCACTTCCAATTCTTCCAACTCTGCGCCGGTGCCGGCACCGGCACTCGCCCCTCCGACCATTATCGAGGAAAGCAACGACATACGGTTGACGATTCTATGCCGACAACACAACCCAGCCTGGCAAAAGCTTGAGATCGAACGCAAGTACGAGGACCTCAAAGCTCGCGTCGCAGCACTGCCGGAGAATTCGCGCCTCCAAGTCAAGACCAACAACGGCGTCTTTGACGTCACCTACTTGACCAACATTCCTCATAAGAGCTCGATCGGGATCATGTTCGACGACGGAAAGCGACACGAAGTGAGGTGGCGAGCGATCTTTTGGCCCGAATCACCGGAAGCGATCAAGCGCAAGGCCGAGATCGCCGCCAAGATCGCCGAGGACAAAGCCGCTTACGATCGACCGCCAACGAAGAAGCGCATCTCTTTTCCCGACAATGGAAGCATTCACCACCATTCGTATTCGGGCCGTGGGTCGCCGTACGCGCACACCTCTTTGGCGGCGGCGTACATGCACCATCAGCCTGCCCCCGGATACTTTTACGCTCCTCAGATGGGCGACTATGCCGGACCGGGACCTCAGCAGCAGATGATGTCACCGAACATGGGAAATGCGCCACCGTATGGATGGCGCGGTCATTACTATGGCGGTGGCCCAGTTGTGGGTCCCGCGTCGTACCCGTACCCGCCTCTGATGCACTCTGGTCAAGGTCAGGGCTGGTCTGGTCCTTCTCCGCCTCCGCCTCCTTTGGGCGGTTATGCGGGACCGTACGGCTATCAGCATCCACCACCTCGAAATCCCTCTCAATACGCTTACGAACATCCCTCGGCGTCGCCTCCGTCTTCGGGCTACACACCTGCACCTCTCGGCTCCTCCATTGACAGCCAGCACGCCCACCGAAAGTCGTACCCACCATGCGCCTCGTTGCCCATCTCGACTTTCGTCGTGCCTCGACCACAAGACGCGCACCTCGCCGTCCCGAGCCCAGCAGCATCAACTTCGAGCAGGCACTCGTTGAAGAACCTCTTGAGCCCGGTCGTCGACGACGTCGCCGTACTGGGTCATTGAGATGGTGGCCCATTTCGTTCTCATTCACTCCTTTTTTTTTTTTCATCCTTTGCGCGCAGGGCGGGCCTGCGGGGACTGTTATCCGCTTCCTACCGAACCCTCTGTCAACTAGCTTTTTGTCTGTATACCGCCCTCGTCGTAGCATTGTTTTTCTTTTGTTTATTCTTGCATTCTGATCCCTTGTCCTGCACCTCTGAAATCTCTGAGGTGCCTCATATCTTTTGGACCATCGATGCAGGCCTTGAGCCCCTGGAAAGATCTTGACTCCTCGGTTTGCGAGATTTGTACTTCGATAAGATCTACAGGCATGTATGACCCGGCTTGGATCGTTCACAGTTCGACAATCGAGCGTTCCTACACCTCCGACGATAGGATCTCGTTGCATCAATCCATCGCCTCAATACCGCGCATGAGCGGGCCTCGACACTTCCCGGCGCTGCTCAACACCTGTAGAGAAGAGCTTCTGGGAGCGCAGTGGAACCGCTTTGCGAACGGTCTGCGCGAGACTTGGCATCGATCTCGCCATGAAAGCTTCGGTCTAGATCGACGAGCACTGAACTCGTCAAAGCTCTCCACAAGGGTGTGCGTTGGGCTCCCCCACATCGTCGGCTCTTTTGCTTCCCAGGGTTCTGTCGCAACCTCGCGCTTCTACTGTTTCTTCTCCGCTCTGTAGTAGTGACGGACGGCTATGATTGCGAATGCTTCCAAAACTGAGCGTTATGACTGCAGTCTGAGTACTCCTCGCCTCGAAGAATGATTGGAATGGCGGGGATCAGACATCAGACCACGCCTCTCCACCCTCTCCCGACTCTCTCCACAGCGCCCCTGACCCCATCCACCATCGTCGACGGTCTCGATCGTGCCGAAGCCGCCACAGCGAACAAGGCGACCGGAACGTCCCTCAGTAATTCGTACGCGGCGAGGTACTGATTCCCGTAGACGATCGAAGCGAGCCATGTCCTCGACTGAGGGTTGAATATGAACGCCCTCGACTTCGGACTTGGCGGTGGGGGTAAGAGTCCTGCTAGGGATGCTGAGGATAGTAGACCAATTGCTGTTGAGGAGGAGGAGACGGGTTGGGTGGAGCTTGGAGGTGGCCGGGCGGGTAGGTCAACGATCAGGGGCCGGAGTTCCGAGATGGCGATGAGGATCGAGTCCAGTGGCAATCTGAGATTCATACTCCGGGTTAGACAAGTTCGACATCGGTGAAGAATGAAGGCAAGAGCAACTCACCCCTCACGCCAAGAAGCGACCCATGCTTCACCCGGGACGAACCCGTTCTTGCCCACGAACGGCGCATCCTCGTCAAAATCACCGGCATCCAGCGACGTCCTCCTCGACTGATCCTCCGACGCCCTCGTCGACTCCGAAGGATCCGTCTCGCTCGCAGCTTCAAGTACCGGCGAGTCCGTCGGTCCCAAGGACAAAGCGGTGACCGATAACGTCTCCGACGATGCTCCTCGTTGCCTTCTCTTCCCCCTTTGCTTCTCCGACAACTCGTGCCCTTCCTCCGTCGCCCCACTCGTCGACGACGACCTCGTCCGCGTCCCAACCTCGACCATCTCCCCCTCCGTATGGGCCATCACCGCAGCCTTTCTCAACTTGCGTTCGGCCTTGAATCGCCTCGCTTCCGCAACGCCCATCTCCAGGGTGAACTTGCTCAGTTCGTCGAATCGTTGGTGGCTCCGCAGGATGGCGTAAACGAGCTCAGGGTTATCCGAGAGTTGGTAATGTATAACGTTGTTGAACGCTTCGAGGAGGTAATACACCAATCGAGGGTTGCCCTCTTCCATCAACAGAAAGTTCGGTGCCGAGAAAGCCAAAAAGAGCTGCGTGAGCCGCGTCGATGAAACGGTCGAGAGCTGCTTGAAATGGGGGGATGCGTTCGTGATGGAGAGGACGAGGGTGGGGTAAAGAGGTGCCATCTTTCCTTTGGTCGTGAACACGAGGGTATAGATTGACACGACCAGAAAGTCCGCCAATGTCCCCGGTACGCCGTATTTGCTGCGCAGGGAGAGCTTCATCTCGACGGGGGCGTTCCAACGCGCCGACAGGCCAGGCTCAGCCGAAACGGACTGCAACATGAAGGCCGACAGTCGAACGACGCCAAGTTGTGCTGCAAATAGTCGCGGTAACATCAGCAAGGGCCGACTCTCTGAAAGCCAATCGACACGACTCACTCTCATCATCCTTGTACTCGAGGCAAAACGCCATGAGCAGCACAATCAACTGACTGCTCAGTTCTTCATTCTTCCTGAAAACCCATTTCCACAGCTTAGGATTCAGGTCAAGCATCCTCCAAAGCACGATCAACGCGTTCGTCACATCGGCATTGACACTCGTCGTCTTCCTCGTCATCGTATTTTGCCCTGTCGCACCCGACAAAGCCCCGACGACCGTCCGCGGGATCGCCAAAGCCGATTCGTTCGTTGCTTGGTCGAGGACGTGCAACACCCCTCGGACGACGAGCACAAAGTCGCTCGTTCGATGCAGTTTCGAAACGTAGTAAGCGAACGAATTGACTTCGGATTGGCGGGGCTCATCCTCTGTTGCCGGATCCGAAGATGCGATGTGGTGTTGGGCTAACAAGATCGAGAGGGATTGCAGACATGCCGATACGAGCAGCCCTCGAACATCTTCTGTACCGAGCCGCATCACGGCACCTCCGATTATCCCGGCGGCCCCACTGGCGGCACCTAGAAGGGCCGAGGCCTTGCCTTTGGAAGGGCTCTGCGGTAGCACATCGTCTTCGTCGGTTGATGATGGAAGTCCAGCGTTGAGCGCGGTGTTGAGTATCGAGCATAGAAAGCAGAGGACGACCTTGCGGTCAATAGATGAAGACACGAAGGCTTGTCGCCATCGATTCGGCATGATAGGGAAGAGGTGGGGAGGGGTGACGAGGGAGGGCACGGAGAGGAGGATGTTCAGTAGCCGAAGGACTTCTAGTCGAGCGGAGAGGATGGGGAGCGGTGACGGAGGGAGCGCCGTAAATGATGGATTCGCAATCCCTGCTTCCCTGTGGGCGGCGGAGATGATCGTGGTGACCGTGTCAGCACGGCCGATGCGGCGAATCGCCTGGAGTTCGGACCGTCTTAAGACTTACCAAATGACGTAGGCGATCGACCCCCCTTCGGCAGCTCGACACTCTTCCGGCACAGTCAGACCAGGTACAAAAGCCAAATCGATCAAAGCAGCCAAGAGCCTCTCGGCCAGTGGTGAGACTTGGTGCCATTCGGACTGGTCTGCTAGATCGGTTGCGCCAGAAGCACCGGTCGCGGTGGATCTTGCCGACGTGTCGACTTCCTCATCATCATCGTCTTCGTCTTCCAAAACAAACTGACTGGTTTCTCCTTCTGCATCATCGTCGTTCGCTTTGGTAGAGGCTCTGTTCCTCGTCGCCGAAGCCGAGGAAGCCTTTCGAACCCTGACCTTGGTCGGCTTCCAAAAGACATCGCTCTCCAAATCGGCCGAGAGAGTTCCATCAGGTCCTGGCCGGGTCAAGTAAGGCACAATCCTAGTGAGCACCCTGACGCAGTTGATGGCCTGTCTTGCATCTTTGTCGCCGTCTCCTGAAAGTGCCGCAGTGAATCCTTCGAGCAAAGAACCTCCCCCCTGATTCGGCCGCTTGGGGAATCGATCTTGACCGAGAAGCTCGAACAATCGATCGCACGTGACTTCGACCAGCGTCTTGAGGTTCTCTTCCGTGGCCTTGCTCAACGAGTTGGCATCGACGAGGGTGATCAGGTCCGATAACGAGTCGAAAAGAGTAAAGTACTGTGTCCAATACGCCGAGTCCGTCTTTGGAATCCGAGATGAAGAGGCGAGCAAGGTGACACCGCGCAGCGGGGAGGTGCTGAATGTCAGCTTAGGGTCTTGCCCGCTGTGGAAAAAAAGTCAGGTGTGAGTCTATTGACTTATACGGTGTTGGCGTGACTCCTGACACGTGTGTGCGGTGATGACGTGACAAGAAGTGATGAGATGGAGCAAGATGGCCGGCTCGGAGACGACGAGCTGATACAGCGTGCACTCACAACAGCTTGGAGGTGAACCCAAGCTTGCCCAGCATGGTCTGCTTTGTTGCGCTAACCCCTGCGACAGACTTGTCAGCTTTGGAACTTGATATACGACTCGGAAGGTGACCGCGACGACACGCCCCCCGCTACGTGCTCGTTGCCACAATCGCGTGTCACAAATGCCCGCGTGAGCTCGGACCAGATCGCTGATCGACAATTCACTCGATTGTGCCTATTCTTCAAAACTATGGAATAGGAATGGTGGTTGGGGCTCACAGGTCTTCAAGGGCTCCCATCTTGGTGGTTCTGTGAATGTGAGGGGTGCATAGATCCAGTGGCTTTAAATATGTCTAACCCCCCTTTTCAAGAAACATTGATTTTGCGTAGATAATCGAATATGTGAGCTCTAATCAGGCTTGATACAAAAAGAAAGACCGCCAAGCCTTTCTCGCAGCCGCTCAGCGGACGTTTCTCTCACTCTTGCAGCCCATCACGTGCCATCAAGGCCACCACCACCATGTTCCTCTGCATCCCCATCGTCTATGGCTGTCCATCAAAGTACGTCTGCATCGCCCGACCTGTCGCTATTACTCCACCTCTCCGAGTGCACGCGTGACCGCAGTGTACGCGTGTGGCGCCCCCCACTCTAAACGGGTTGAAACGGGTTGATCAAAACGGCGCCGCGTGACGTACTCTGTGGAGCTGCGCTTGAGTGGCCGTTCAAGGGAAAGCCACTGCATGAGCTGGCATTGGGCTGGCTCACTACGCGTCGCAAGCCAGACGAGCTTGTACACAGGATCTTACAAGATGCGAATGTGGCACTGATACTTTCAATATTCCCGCAGGCTGACTCAAGAAGGCCACGATCAAATCATCTGCCCTGTACGTGTTAGCGCCATGCCGACTGGCCCCTGTCCGCATCGTGGCCGTGGCTAGTGCTGAACGAGCTTCTGCGGACTCATACAACTCAGCGCTGCCATAACTCGGGCACTCATCAATACAAGCAAAAGAAGTGGTTCGAGGTCAGTTGAGTTGGAATATGAGAGCTGATATACTTGAGCTCATGACTATGACTGACTTTCGTTGGGTGCCCCTCCCGCGCAGCTGTGCTACGTACCCCTGTTCGTGTCCTCGCATCCGGGTCTCGTCACCCAAACCCTTCGCTCACGCCTTGACTCATCACAGGATTCCGCTCGGCTCGAAACAAGTCTACATGTGCTCGAGTCAGTTGCACCTCCTTGCGGTCGATGTCATACCTAAAGTCGCTCACTGACTTCCGGATCTCACATCCTTCGAACCAGTCTGTCAATGGCGTGCCGTCGTCGACAAAGTCAACGTCAACGAACTACCTTTTGGGAAAGCACAAACACAATATGGCGTTTCCGCAGCACCACCGACGTCGAACTCGGGTGGTTATGACGTCGCTTACTCTACACCGATGGCCAAGTAACCGCGCCCGCCCGTCTCGGAAGTTTAGGACAATCATCCCTCGCTATGTGCACATTGTACTTTGTATTACTTTACATTGCATTGAACTCTCGACACTCCCAAAATAAGTTCACAACGTTTCCTGCAGCCGCGTAAGGTAGGCAACCCTTCACAATTTGCTCTTGCCCTTCTTCCGCTCCGCGTGAAGCTTGGCCACCTCGGTCCTCAAGATTTTCTTGTCCGTCTTGCCCACACCATTGCGAGGCAATTGGTCGTAAAACGCGATCATGACGGGGACGGAATGTTTAGGCAACTTCTTGGCGACAAATTCAATCAGTTGCTGCTCGGTGACTTGGGACCGGTATTCGGCTTTGACGACCACCGCAGCGCTGTGAAATCCGAGTCTCTTCGATATCAGTAGAGCTCTTGCCTCAAGGCCTCAAGCCTCTGAAGACATCGGAATCGAGCTCACGCGACCGTTTCACCGAGCCTCTCATCCGGTACCCCAAATGCAGCGCAATCCATGACCTTCTCCTCCTTGAAGAGCTCATCCTCGATCGTGACGGTCGCGATGTTTTCCCCACCTCGGACGACCATGTCCTTGATGCGGTCCGATATGTACAGGAAGCCGTCCTGGTCGAGGTAGCCGACGTCGCCTCTATTAAAGTGAACCAGGAGTTTAGGCGCCTTTTCTCGACCGAATGGACTTATGCGTAAATGACTCACGTTCGATAAAACCCATCCGCGGTAAACGCCTCCTTGGTCGCCTTCTCATTCCTCCAATACCCATTCGCCCTCCCCGGTCCACTGATCCAAACCTCCCCCGCCTCTCCCACGGGCACCTCTTTGAGCGTGTCAGGGTTCATAATCTTGATATCCACCACGGGACAGGGCAGACCCGCCGTCTTTGGTCGTAGGAGGTAATCCTCTCCAACGACGGAGGTAGCCATGGAAGACACCTCCGTCGCACCGTAGCCTTGTCCCGGAGCGGCGCCGATCTTGCCTACGTCTTTAGGTAAACCGCCGGATGAAGGGGCTCCTCCAACACTAATGGATTCCAGGAGGTGGCCTGCACCGCGTTTGCGTAGGACGGCGACGACTTCAGTGGCCATGAAGGGGATCCCGCTGACGGAGGAGAGTCGCTCTTTAAGGATCAGCGAAGCAGCTTCTTCGGCGTCCCATTTGCGGATTAAGACGATCTGTAATGGGATACGTTTATTAGCGATCGAATGGGACTGAATGTGGAATTTTGAGTTGACTTACCTTGGCCCCAATTGCGGTACCTAACCCAATCACACTATGATTTCCCATCGCATGGAACAGAGGGACGGCCAACAAGGTCGATTTTTGCACATCGTCCGGACTCGGTGTCGGCAACGACTCGCCTCGACGGAGGAGCATGCGAGCACCACCGTACATCGAGTTGATGGCGTTGTGGATGTACTGGCGCGAGGTCGTCATCACGCCTTTGGGTAGTCCGGTTGTGCCTAGGTAGAATAGAATAGGAGAACCCGATTTGGAAGAGTCAGCGACATGGGCTGATTGCAACATTGGACAGAAAAGCTAGCTTTACAGCACCCACCTGATGTGAAATAAATTGTCGCCAACTCGTCTGCCTCGGTCTTGACCTCGGGCACCGCCAACGTTTTGTGAGCCTTGATCTCATCCGAGAAATTGAGAAACCCGTACGAAGAAGCTTTGGGATCCCTGAACGAGAGCACGAAGCGAGTCCCACCGAGTTCTTCTAAACTCTTGGTCATGGGCGCAATAAGAGGTGTTCGTTCAAAATCGACGAATACGACGCGAGGGGTCGTGAATGTCAGACAATGGTGCAATGAATCGGCGGGGAGCCAGGCGTTGACGGCGACCGTTACGGCACCGATCCATTGAGTTGCCTACTTCGACAAAAGATGAATTTGCGAGTCAGCCAACGGGCTGGAGACCTTTCCTAGTCTACAGGAGGCAGTGGGATTGTCTACTCACCCACCACACCCAAACCCAGTCGGGCAGATTGCGAGCACAAATGGCAATGCGATCACCCTTTCTGCACCCCAGTTGATGGTACAGATACGAAGCGTAGTGCTCGACGAGCTTGTGGGCATCTTCGTACGTGTACCTTTCGTCTGAGCATCACGTCATGTGTCAGCACATCAGATCGATGATCATCCTCCGCGAATCAAAATGCCGAGGTTGCTCAAGTGCGGACCCACTCGGCCGAGTACCCGGACTCCGGCGGTCGATTGTGGGGAAGTCGGCCGGCGTCGGAAGCGCAGTTACATGGCTCGCGACTTACTCTCGTAAATAATGTAGTCCTTCTTCCCGTGGGCCTAGAGAAGGAAAGGGGTCTTAGCACGCGATCTAGGAGCTCTGAGATTCTTCGATGCTGACCTTGCAAATGGTCCACAAGCTCCTCGTCGTCGGAGGGGCATGCTTGTAGATCCTCGTCGGCACGCCCTTGATCTCGACCGTGGACATCTCCCAGGGCATCCCGGGGGACGTCAAGATCTGGTTCACCTCCTGGAACGACTTGGCGGGGAAGTTGGCAGGGATCGACATCGTATTGCTTGGATGGGATGCGCGAGTGGGTGTGGAGCTTGTGTAGATGGGCCAGTGGGACGAAAGGGAACGGAGTCGTCAAAATGTCGAGCGCGGTGCCGGGCCGAATGCGATGCCGGCCGAGTCTCCAGACGATCGGACACAGCAGTGCCGGCAGCGCCTTTATCACTTCGAGTTGGATGTTCCGGTCGAAAAGATCAGCGTCGCCGTTGGACGCACTGCACCTCGGTTGGGAGGTTTAAGGCGATGGACGTAAAATATTGGTTCGTTAACTCTTTGTGACGAAAAGACCTAAGTTCGGGCTCGCGGGAATTGACTTGAATCGGGTCCGGAAGTATGATCTCAACGTTGCCGACGACTTTGGCCTGGTGGGTCTGCCTGGGAGCTGTGTAGGATTGCTTCCCACCTCGATAAAGAGTCGCGAGAATTTGGTCATCGTTAGCGAGCATTCGCAAGCGCGTAAGTACCGGCGGCGCGGCACCATTTAGGAGACCCCCCCTATTTCTTTGCCAACCTCTCTTATTGATTTCACCGACGCATCGGTGCTCCAAAGAACGGCTTGTAGCACGAGCTGGAAAGCTGAGGCCAGCCAAAGAAACAGTATTGCACTATCCGGCCGCCCTTGACTCATCATCGGCTTCACCTTAGCCCTATTCGACGCGTTCGAGCCGCACGGACGTGTCGTCGCCTATCTCGTATTGGCTGAGGCACGCGTCGATCTTCGCCCGTCTCGACCTTCAACTCGCGGGTCTTTCGGCAAATCGGTCGCACAGCACCGACGTGTCGCACGGGCTTCGGGTCAATACACTTGGATCCTCAGCTATCATGGATTATCGCAAGCGGTAAGCCACATCTTCTCAAGTGCGTACCATCGCCCTGAAACCGCCCGTTATTCACCTGGGTGGGACTTCATCCGGCAGACTGGCACGCTTTCATCAACTGCTGCACTCAGCCAATACGGACAACGAGCACAAGCGTTCAGCTCGACAGGAACTCACAGAGTTGAGCTTGGGAAGTGAGTCTCATACGGAGGTCATACTCGTCTGGCCCGCCGTAGATGGACAAGGTCTTGGCTCGCACCGCTATCGCCGACAGTCTCAGCTAGGCTTCAACATGATCCACATACAGTACCCACTGAGGCTAATATGGAATCCTCTTGTTTTATAGGTATACCGGACGAATACCGGCCCGCGACGTACCGCATCCTGCTCAATCTATCGCCGGCCTCAGTCTCGGTCGACCATTACCTCGCCTTCGTAGAGGAGATATCCAAACGAGTCGCATCGGAAGTACCACCCTCGGTCGACGAGAAAACTTCCAAGACGGACAAGCTGTTGCGCGAGATTCAAAGGGATGTCGAGAGGACTTTAACGCCGCTGGCTTGGTTCGGGGCACCCCTTTCGACCGGCGACGAGGACCAAGATGAAGATCCGCTATGGAAGCGAATAGCCCTGCTCGATGGGGTCGACACAGAAAAGTCGAAGACCCTGAGTGCTAAAACTCGCAGTACGGAGGGTGTTGCAGCAGATTCGGGGACCAAATCGGATCGGGCCTCATCGACTCGGCTAAAGACTCGAAGAGCGGCCCTCTTGCGCCCCCTCTTCATCTACGCGACCCTCAATCCAGGACTTTCCTATGTGCAAGGGATGAACTCGCTGCTTGCCGTTTTCTACTGGATCTTTTCTTCCGATCTAGAAACCACACCGATTGAAGCCGAAGCCGCCGCCTTCTTTGCCCTCGGCGCGATCCTCTCCCAGCTTCGGGATCTCTACGTGCCCTCGCTCGACGGGACTCCCGTGACGTCCTCGTCCTCATCTATTCTCCTGAGAGGAAGTGCACCCACAGGATTAGCCGCAACGTTGGCGAGGTTTACGAGTCTGCTCACTTGGCTCGATCCGACGGTCGCGATGGCGCTCGAGCACAAAGATGTGGATCCTACGCTCTACGTCTTCAGGTGGCTGACGACTTGGTTCGCGAATGAGGTGAGTCTTTTATGTGCAATTGAATATGAAATGTTCCCTTTTAGTTTCTGATTTCTTCTTGTTTCTTTGTCAGTTTCAACTGCCCGACCTTGTCCGGATCTGGGATCGAGTCATCGCGCTATACCCAGCTGAAGACGAGGTCCAGGCCGTCGAAGCTCTGTCCCCTGTGCTTGGACATCTCATCGACCTCTCTCTAGCCATGGTTCTCTTCGAACGTCCGACCGTCATTTCACCTTATGCCCACTTTCAGAAGGTCGTCATGGTGCTTCAGGACCCTCAAATTGGAGGCGAAGATGTCGAAAAGCTGCTGGCCACAGCCTGGGAGATCAGGCAGCGTCGGATAGGCAAGGCCTCGAACCGCGTCGCCCTCTCGCCCGTGTCAGAGCCTTCGAGCTCGACTTTGTCACCAACAACAACGACAAATTGGCGATCGGCGGCAAACAAGTGGGCTTCGGCCGCAAGTGCGGCCGCATCGACTGCCTCAGCCAGTCCGGCAGCCAACTCGATCCGACAACGCTTCTTCTCGGCATCAAGCGCCCCTGCAGCTGCCTCTTTGTCGATGCCTTCTCCCCGTAGGCCGAGTCTGACGAATCACGCTTCAGAGTACGATCTCGACGACGGTGCCTCGGTCGCGGACAGTGAGACTTCGCTGAGCAGTATCCCTCCACCTCTGTTCGCGTCGAAAGGTCAACATGTCAGCGTGGGAACTTCACACCTGAGGCCTACTCCGGCACCTGGAGCTATTCATGAAGAAGTCTTGACCGTTGATGGACGAGTTTTACCACCACCGCCGGACCGCATTGACCAAAGCCCCTCGCTGGCTCAACTGATCGAGGACGAACTCCCGCGATCCATTCGGGATCCCTATGGCAACGATGAGGAAGACGGCTACGGCGTCGACGATTCAACCGAAGGTCCTACACTCGCTGAACGAGCAGCCAACAGTTGGGGCACGTGGAGGAATCGATTTGCTGCCAGTGACGCCGCTGCTTCATTGAGCAAGCAGGCGACAAACCTCTCGATCGCAGCGCAGGTCCAGGCCGCGAATCTGCGACAATCGACCATAAATCTTGGGTCTTCGGACTCGTACGCTGCCCTGAGCAAAACGACGACGAACCTGTCGGCGCAGGCTGCTTTGCTGAAGGAGCAGATTACGACTTCGACGACGACGGATAGGTTGTCCAAGTTGAAGGAAACGGTCTCGGGAGCGAGCGGGAGATTCATGACTTCGACGGGATCAGAGCGCGGCCCCAGGCGGCCTGGGTCGCCGATGGAAACACCCTTCACACCACCGAGGTTCTCGTCGGACGAGATAGGATCATTTGCTGCACCTGCGTCGCCAACTTCATCCGAAATGGGTCGAGGGGTAAGTGGGGGTGGTAGCGGGGGTCCCAAGCCTCTGCTGCTGAGCGGAGCAGCTCGACGAGCCGCTGGTGGCAGTAACGACTCGGTCGCATCACCGTCACCGCCTGCTGGCTCACGAAGGAGTTCTATCATTTTTGGGCGATCGCCCTCGACGTCACCTGTGCTCAATCGGTCGCCTCGCGTGGGGTCGTCAGAGATCCAGTCGGACGGACCTATGCTCGGATTGGCTCGATCCAATTCGCGCAACACCTCGGCTCTACACGATAGGACAGCGTCGTATAACCCTCCCTCGAGCACTTCCATTCGTCCTTCCTCTGGGGTGACGCATGACGACCAGCCGATCTCATCACTCCGAATCTCGGATGTTGCTCGACGACCGTCCTTTCCCGAAAGCCAACTTTCATCGACCTCGACCGTATCCTCCAAACGAGCCGAAAATGGTCGAGGCTGGACCCTGACCGATGCACCCGTCAATTCAGCCCTCCCCATGTCGAACCAACCTTCGCAAGATCGACTCGCTCCTCCGCCCGGCTCAAGGCACGACGATGCTTCGAGCGATGCTGGATCGGACGAATCCTTCCATTCCGTTCAAACCCCAAGCAACGTTGTGACGCCCCTCGAATCGCCCGAACTCTCGACGAGAGGGCCATCGGAAGATGTTCGCAACATGTTCGCCGCTTCAGACGTCGCCGCTTCCGCTGCACCACCTCGAAGATCCTCGTTGGCCGATACATCGGCCTCACCACCGCCTAGAGGATCGTCCTTGACGTCGAGCCGATCGAGTGAGCCCTTGCAGACGGCGGGGCTATCTTCGAGCATCACCGAGGAACCGTTTCAACCTCCTTCATCCCCTTCTCAAACCCGATCTCAAGAACCCGACCTCGACACCCCTCTATCCCCGACGAACGATCTCGAAGCCTCGGCCTCGCGAAGCAAGATTGTTCGTCGACCCGTTATTTCAAAACGTCGAGCCTCGGCACGCATGTCCGGTATGTCGAACCCGACCTCGGAGCTGTCGACCGAGGATCGAAGAGCCGTGTCTGCATTTTTGGCGGGCGAGACAGATGCTGTTGGGGACTTGTCGAGGAATAGGAGTCGGTCGAGTGTGGCGAGTAGAAAAAGTCGCGCCAAGAGGGAGAGTGCAGCGAGTGGTTGGAGCGAAGGGGATATCTTGGATGCGTATAGAGAGGATATGGACTAGGGCCTCGTCGGGGTGCTTATTTATGAGCTCTTGTGGTATGCGTGCTTCGTGTTGCAGAACCAGTGAACACCTTTAGTACATAGATGTACGTCCAATATGTGGTAGTATGGTTGAATAAGATTACATACAACACTAGCTCGTTCCGATGGAATTGTCTCTGTTCCTCAACTGTCTATCGGCGGTCTGTTCTCTCGTTCGGACTCGTGACCTGTGTCTGTATCCGAGTCTTCTCGGTCCATTTCATCGAATAGAATCGATCGTACGCCCCTCCAAACTCTTTCCAATTGAGGTAACCTCGGCATCAACTCCTGTTCGGGAAAGAAGATCCGCAGGCAGGTCAGCTCCGAACAGCCTTCAACACCGAGGCGTTTTCTCGGAACCTCGCTTCTCACCTCATAAGCGATGATCAACTTCCCATCGTCGGTATGGGCTTTCGGTTTCTGAATAACGACCAAGACGTAGCGAATCCCCCATCCGTAAATGACCTCATTGAGGGTGATGTCCTGTATGTCGCTCAAAGGGAGGAGGACATTCGAGCCCGATCGAAGGAGGGTGAAGGTCGATGATGAGAAGGGGAAGCGGAGAATGAGACCTCTTGATGTGGTGAGTTGGAGACCGAGGGATCGGACGGCTAGGAGGGATTCTAAGGATGGGGGGGGGGGGGGGGGGGGGGGGTGAAAGCGGGCGCACGGTCAGGGGTCATGCGGGTGGGCACGGTCAATGGGGCTGGACGCTGATGACGAAGGCGCAACATTGTCATCTAGGGGCTCCGGGTGATGATCCGGATAGACGAGAAGTCGCATGGGGGGTTCTGGGTTGAGAGCTGGCACAGTAGCTGCAGAGTCGTAGCCTCTGGCCTGGTGGCAGCGAAGCTGATCACAAAGCCTACGTGTTTCCTCGTCCTGCCCGTGCTTTCGACGTTCACAATACCTTCTGTGCTTCTTCAAATTTCCTTCCATACACGTTCCGGATTTAGGAGAAGTAGGAAACTGCGCTATGGCGTGTACTCACCAGAAGTGACCGTGCCAGACTTGAACTTGACCCAGACCCCTGCCAGCAACAACCCCATCCACGTATAGTAGCCCTGTGTAACGTGTTCCATATCTGGTCAAACTATACATCAACCTTTCAGAATGAAGCAAGACCGCTCACAGACCGCAGCACCAGCCACGCGACCACGCTCCACGCGAGCGCGTCCGCCCACGGCGACCCGGTCGCGTCCGAGTGCACGATGTACGACTTTTGAATCAACGAATGGTCGACGATCTCCAACCGAGTCTTTCGTCCCATCGTGCAGAAGATGGCCGCGGGGACGCTGGGGAGGACGGGCGGACGCGCTTTAGACCGAAAGTCGACAGCGGCCGCGTGCTCGGATGCCTCAACGTCACTTCAACGTCTCCTCAGCTCTGTCTCAAATAGAGCCCGACAAGGATGCTCATGCAAACTGGTATGGAAAAGAGGTTCTCCGGACTTGATTTTTTACTTCGATTACGACTGTTCCAGCTGGAGGTAATATCAGGGATCATTTCCAACGGCTTTCATTGGGCACGCGCGATAGGGGCGAGGCGGAAATAGGAAGGCCAGCGCGATTATCGCTCACGGGCACCGCAGTTGCGGCGCAAGGACTCCCTCTGCACGGCGTGTCCAACAAGCCAAAGACGTGGCATCGCGTTCGCAGCCGTGTTCGCAAGCGCTCTCGCTGGCCATTTCGCAAGCGGCACATCATGTCTAACCCGAGTGTTTGCAAGTGGCCTTAATTCGGTCATCATTGGGCGTCTGGGATATCGTTCTCCTTTTGCACTTCTCGCTACTCGAATCGAACCTTTCCGCGCAAATCAAAGCCACTCGGCGTGACTCACGTTCAGACGAAGATGACTCAGCCTTGTCGAGATACTAGACTCTCCGTTATGGACTCCCAGGGTCCAACAGCAAGCTGTTCGAGCTTGCGGTATAGTGACCCAGAAGAGACCGGACGTCTACCTCGTAGCACAGCTCGTGTCTCGACAAATTGCTATCAGGCAACTCGGTGCCACACTGCTGTACTATCCTTAAGGAATTGACATCGTTGCAAACCGCCGTGGGAAGCAAGTCTAAGCTGGGAAAGGTAAGCTTTGGCTTCTTTCACGTCATACCCTACTGGGTGGTCGGTACGATATCGTCACTTTCTCAGACTGTTGATGCAGAGACACTTTTCGTCGTAATAGAACGTCGTCAAGAACGCCCAGCCCCGGACTGCGTCTGCGCTCGTGAGGCTCGAGGAATTGGTCCGTTCGCTCCAGCGTCGAGACGGTCGATACCTTTGCGCAACCGCGGACCGGAAGAAATCACTCATTCTCCGATGTGTACAAAGATCAAAAAATCTGTACAAGGTCCAGTTCCGACCTTCAGGGATGAAGTCTGCTGGCGCGGAATGGGAATGCTCGGTTTTCAACCCCAAGCATATCTGTGTCCCCACCGAGTGCGCAATTCCTAAATTGCTGCAGCAGCAAATGGACGCCTTTGTATGCTCTCCGGTTTGTACATCGCTTAACCGGCTGTGACCAATTTCTGATCTGCTCTTGATCCGACCCTTTTCAGCCCGCGATCGGGTTCCAAACTCGCGAGGTTGGACGACCTTCAGGGGAGGAGGTACGACGTCCATATGGTGGATGATCCCGGACTAGGAAGCTTCTTCTTACTTGCTCGCCGAGGATACTTCAACACCGGGTCAATCGCAAGATGTTCGACACACAAGCGCCCCGCATCCCTATTTCGATAGGACAGAAACTTTCCAAAGCATTGATGGACGCTTTACGACCATCACGTGCAGGGGGAATCTTGAGGGTGTATGGGTACCGAGTGGTCCTTGACGAGGTGTTACTTACCAAGGCGCGTTGGGCAGTAGCGATGGACGTGAAAAAATGAAGCACCTGCCGAGTCACAGCTGGAGCGTTAGAACCCGAGCCGCTGAAGGGGCGGCTCTTTTCTCAAAAGACGTCGGCAATGAGGATGTCGTCAGTGACGGCCGAGGCCGGTACATGCAGCACTTGACGAGTTGGCATGCCGAGTGCGGGAGTCGAATTCGTGTTCGTCATTGCCGTCGATGAGTGTGATATGCGGCGGTGGAACGACTCGTCCTTCGATTGTTGACTCGCGGTATTTTCGCAAAAGTGAAACGTGGACGACGTTGTGAACGTGAAGGGAGGGAGGTCCAAACGAAATGCGGAGCGGCGAACAGGGGCGAGGATCTTGAAGGGTCCTACCCATTTGAATCGAGCTTCTTGGATTCGCGCACCGATTCGATGTTCCTGGCGCTTAGCCTGACGAGGTCGTCCGTCCTGAATTCTGGGGTTTCATCCCTAGTCTTGTTTTAGCCTCTTTTCATTTTGGCTATAGCGGCAGCGAGGCCGAACCGCATGAGGGCATGTGTTTTCTTAAGCGAGATGCAGTGATCCGATGCTAACGCGCTCTGGGTCTTGCTGCTGTAGCTTGGAAGAGTGATGTCGAGCGTAGGGTGATATCCGTAGTTTGCGAAAAAGGGTGCTGGCTTGGTGGACGAGTGCTTCACCGAATTGTAGGCGAATTGGGCAAGTGGGAGGAGATCTTCCCAGTCGCTTTGACGATGGAATAGACAGATTGTTCTGATGATGACCACGACTCAGTCCAATGAACAGGGACGAGAACAGAGTGGCCAGAGACTAAGGGACAGACTCGCGGAAGGCTAACTGGCAAAGCGCTGCAATAATACACATGCGCGCGCGAAACTTATGGAGCCCATATGGCTAATCGCCGCATGTGTTGAGGGACTAAGGAGACAATTAGAGCCGGGAGATTGAGACCAGGGCCAAATGGAGGCATGTTGGGCTCAATCCCAAGAACCAACTTAGATGTTGTAATCGGATGAGGACGGTGAAACCAGCTATCCTTGACAATGGTTGGTGTACAGACGGAGATATTGTTCGACGATTTGATTGAGTCGTTCGGTTTGTCCGTCGGTTTGTGGGTGGGATGAGGTCGAAAGGTTGGTTTTGACGCGAGTGAGCTGGCATAGCCATTGCCAGAAGTTGGAAGACGGTGAAGACTGATCCTCGAGTGTCCTTACCGCACCTCCCGTGTATTTACCGCACCCTCGTATCCTTACATGTGTCGACATGTCTAAGGACACGCCCGCGCGCGCACGTGACATATGTAAAGATACGCCCGCCCGCGCACGTGCGATGTGGAACGACAGGAGACGCACTCAGCTCGAAGCCTTTGTTCACCTTTGTTCACCTAATTGTCCCCACACCGCCCATTGACGTCAACACCGTGGCACTGTTTGACTTTGCGAACCAGTTAATTGTGACCTCCATTACGCTTCATTTTGTGCAAGCAGGCACGGACTCAAATCTTTCACCAATGAGATTGCGGAACCGCCAACTTCCCGACCGCGACGCCGGGCCCTGGGCTCGGACTCGTTCCGCAGCTGGAGAGGGGCCCCGACGGCGGACTCTCAAGTCGAGATCCAGAGTTCCAAGCATCAAACGCCGATCAACGGTAGGAACCAATCGTCGAATTAAGAAAGGAAACGGCCAGCCGGTCCCCGAGTCGGCAAACTCAGCGCATCCTCAGGACGACTCTGGCGACCCTCAAGCTGAAGCATTGACCTGCACGGTGTCCGCATCGGCCGCCGAGCTGCGCATGGAACAAATGACCGCTTTTCCGCAGGACCCTCGTCATCGGCCGTCCGCGTCCGATATATGCCCTGTATTCGACAGCACTCGATCAATCTCGAGATACGCACCAAGAGCATCTGAGCTGAGGTCAATCAAATCACGAGTGCGACGCTGGTTAACAGCAGCGCAGTCACGACGGAGAGCAAAAAGAGCATATCTACCCTTATCGGAGTGATAAAGTGTAAGGAAAGAGAGAAGGAGAGAATGAGGAAAACTGAAGCACGAGGTGGTGTTTGATCGAAGGCATGTGGCCTGTGTTAGATTTCCGCACAGTTCTGGTAACTTTTGTTGGTCGGCCAGCCGGTGAGATTTGTTATATTCCGCACAGTTCTGGTAACTTTCGTTGGTCGGCCAAACGATGAGACTGTTTCGATACGGTGTACGGTCGTAAAATCCGAAACAGTGAGCTACCAGTGGGCGGAAAAGAGAAGAAAGCTACGGAAAAGTCTCGCGCGCGCGCCAGCCGCACTTCCTAATTCCCTAATACCCCACTGATAATAACCATGCCTAGAATGTCTTGATGCGCTAAGCGCCCAAATCCAATAAGATTGTGTCGATACGGTGCACGGTCGTAGAGTCCGAAACGGTGAGTTACCAGTGCGCGGAAAAGAGAAGAAAAGCTGCGGAAAAGACTCACGCGCGCGCCAAAGGCACACCCTAATTCCTAATACCCCACTGATAATAACCCATGCCTAGAATGCCTTGATGCGCCAAACGCCCAAATTCAACACCCTGTACATGTGCTCGACCTCGACCGAGGATCGGACGCGACCATCGCCTGCGTCGCAGGTGTCAGAACCCAATCATAACTGATTCTCTTCTAATTCTATTTACTTCTCATGCCACTATTACACTCCTACTTTGCACTCTTTCTTTAGCCTATTACCCTCTACGCCGGATCCCAGCGCCTGATCGACACGTTGGCTTGGGTTGAAGTCGCGCGCCTCGCGGGCACTCGTCTCTCTTCCTTCTTCATCCATCTTCCATCCTCGATCTTGCGCTTGTACTCAACCCCTTGAGTCGGGATCCAGTCCTCCATACATCTAAAAGCAGGTAACGTTTAGCCGCTCGGAGTGGCACAGCGCTTGTGAGTAGGCTGGGACCGCAAATCGTAGATTCGGCGATACATACAATACCTTGATGTCTCTTCTTATGACTCCCAGGACGGTACATGCTTGAGTGCTACGGCCAAGACGAACTCACCTACCAGCTCTTATCTTTTTTCTCGTGCGCAGCTAACATCGCGACTACCGAATTTGCTCTACTATGGATTACATGTCCCTGATATCTTATTCTGGATATTGTCTCAACCTTCTCGGTCATCGAAACTCGGCCCTGAACCGCTGAGTCATACCAGGTACCAGTGTCAGATACGGCCCGGGGTGAGGGTCGTGGAGCGGGTTGTCTCCTTTCGATTGACGCCAATCTGCGCGCATTCGGGGTGACTCTTGACTAAGCGCTCATCCCTGGGCCACAGCGTTTTCACATCGGACGTATGCTACACTTTTGAGTCAGTGAACATCGAGCGTGGCGTCAGGCCCCCATCGGAGGGCATTTTGGGATCGTGTTCGGCCACTCGGCTCGCTCTGCCCATGACGATCCGGTAGGCCCGCATAGCTGCACCTGCTGCAATACCTGATGTTTATTTTCCATGTATCAAACTGGAGCTCTTCTTTGATTCTAAGACCAAGAACGGCGAGCTAGCATTTATAAATCACGTATGATTGAACCTAGTTATGGAATGGACACAATGGGGTTGCGAACGGCGTTTGTGATGAGCATTTGTTTTGCGCATCATGGCGACTGCGCAAAGAGCCGAAGAGGGAGGTGCGGGTCGAGGCTTAGTGCAACATGATTTTTGGGTAGACCGTTCTCAGCAAGCACGATACAACTCACTTGTAGTCGTGGGAATCGCTCAAGTAAAGCTCGATGCACATTCTTGACCAAGAAAGAAAATGGTTGTCAGTTTTGATCAACTATTCCCAACGGTAGATTGCCGACGCGTGCCACACGCCGCAAAAAGTTTCGAACCTACGCGCAGTATGGGTACTTGGGGGGGCCCGGTGGACAGATTTCATAAGCGTAACAAATCTGCTGGCCCATTGGGTAGCTGTTCGGGATCCATAGCAGCGTCAAGAGATGAGAGTAGATGCTCAGGTCAAGCTCTGGTGCCCACATGGGCAATCATCTGTCCCACGAACTCACTTGACTCCGGGCCTATGAAGAAGGTCTCTGATGCAATTTCTGTCCAAAGAAGCGGTTAGAGATTGCATCAGTTGGAGGGCGGTTCGTGACTCGTCGGAGCTTCATCGAACGGCACCGTGCCGATAAAGCCCTGAATCGAGCCGAAAGACCTCGATCTCCGCAGACATCGACTCACTCGCAACCGGGCCAGGTGATCGAAGGGCATTGATGAAGACTATGATTCCCAAAGGCACACAACTCTTGCGCCAGTCGACGCCTTGAGTAAAATTGATGATTGCCTAGACGAAGTCAGCTCAAAAAGGCAGAAACATCCCGTTGCACATCCACTCCAGGTCAAATGGACTGAGTCAAATGGACGACTAACGTCATCTGATCGTCGATGAGCTGTTTATTGATGCACTGCCTGAGTTGTGTGAAGAAAACAGACGAAAAGTGAGTATGCAATCGATACATCCCAGTACAGAGGAGCCTTGTATTGGGGGCCGTGGGTCAGAAGTCCGCTTACTCGCAGTGCGGCCAACGAATGGAAGGGCACAAAGGCGTGTAGTCTGTGTTGTAAGCGCACGCCTCTTGTGCCCCCTCTTGCCTGCCGTAAGAGTTGCGAGATGAGACATTGAATGAGTGATACGAGTGATTCGAGCCGGAAGCCCCATAGCCGGCACGGGTATTCGTCGGCTCAACGAAAACTGAGGGCCGCGGTGCTTGGGCCGTACTCACCCCCAATGAGGTCGCTTCCTAAGCATTGACAGGATGCAATTTCTTTAATTCGACGTCGTAAAGAACAGGTAATGCTGATCAGCCTCGCGCCACATGTTGAGATCAAAGAAGACGCGAACGCGGGTCGTTGAGCACTCACTTGCACTGCGACGATTGAAACTTGAAGCCCTTTGGATGCTCCTCAGAGATTTGGACGTCGGCTTGACTGCTCTTGCCTTGCTCGATTGGAGTAGGTGGGCTGAGGGCACGGCTTTTGTGGCTATGAGCACTACGTCGTTTGAGACTTGAGGGACTTTGCAGGGGCCCCCAAGGCGTGAAGTCGGTCACGAAGCGCGACCGTTCAAGGAGTTGAAAGCGACTCACCTTGGCGTTGAAATGTCAACTGCCGCAGCCGCGGCCATAGCAGCCATCGTCATGCCCAAAAAGGCCGTGGCGGAGAAGATGCTGGCGAAACGCATAGCTGTCGTCGGAGGAACGAGATGTCGTTTAACGGTGTGTTGCTCTGAGTGGAAGGAAGGGGAACGAAGGCGTCAACCCCGAACTTGGGAAAGAGGGTGGCCGGCGTGAAATTTTTCACCGACTTAACACGCGCGCACGGTTTCGCCGAGTTACCTGCACGATTTCGCCGAGGTACCTGCACGGGATTGTTACCTCGCCGGGATGTGGCATCACGCCATCGATCCGCTTCGCGCCGAGGGTTCGGCTCACCGCCGCACCTCGGCCAGACAAAAGAAGGGTTATTTGCTAACGGCCCAGGCTGCCGATCCGATCGGCTTTTCTGGCCGCTGCGCGGCGCGATTAAAGGCGCGCGGCACAAGGGGCCGAAACACCCTTTTCAAGTCCGTTTCAACTACAGCAGTTGATTCGCCTGCTGTAGATGGCTTTATGTGATTTCTCACGGGAGACTACGATTATTTCTTGGCAATTAAGAGAAACGAAAGATCTTCCTTCCATGTTGACCGTTTTGCAATTGGGACGACGACTACGAGTCCTGGATCCTGTACGTACGAGCAGGCTCGAGCTTGAGCTCGAGCACGTGATCCGTCGCTGATGGCGCGTCGCTATGTCGTCACCTCTGCAGCTCTTCGCTCCTCTGCTGCTTCTCACATCGCACTCACGCATCACCCTCGACAACTCGGCTGTGGAAGAAAAGTCATTCGGCACCAGTAAAGGGAACCTCCGAACCATGCTGGTCGGAAAAGACGCTTGCACATACATCCGAACTTTGCGGTTCGACCCTGCCCGATGGTAAGAGATGTGTTGCTCAACGATTTGTTCGGGAGTTTTGTATCGGACACCCGAGCAGTCACGTGCGCTTTGAATGCAAAAGCCACTCGGCGCCAGCCAAAGGAACCGCCAAGCCATCTGATTCGGAGAAGGCGCTCGATCATGCATTCGGAATTTGCAATTGGATCCTATCTGATGGGAAGAGATTGATTTTACATGTTGAACCAATCTACTCGCCACTTTTGACAAGGGTTCCGTTTCGTGTACACGGGCAGGATTAAAGGCTTTGAGTCCAAAGGTCACTCGGCGCCCGTAAGAGGAGGCATCAATCGAAATTCATTCTGGCATATACCTCTGACATCTAGGGATGGACCGGCATGACGGCCGGAGAAGTACATTTGATAGTTAATGGTCAGTTTCACCAGCTTCTCAGATGTCGGGGTTGCAAATGCTCTGAATTTTGGTGGCGGTTGGGTGGAGTAGGTGCCTTCACGCAAGGCTTGTCAGGCGGCGGAAATTAGACCAAGAGCATACAAACCAACTTCTTGCATTTTTCAAACTCCCACGAGAGTCGACATCATGTTATATGAGCGGTAGACGAGGGGTCGAGTGAACAGAAGGCGGCCTGAACGAGAAGAACGCGCCTCGAAAGTGGAGAAACGCAGTCAAAGAAACCCTTGGATTCTACGGTTTGTTTTTTGCGTTTGGAGTGTCCAAAGCCAGACTCAAAGCTCTGCCCGCATTGACGTGGCGGCATTATGTGCTCCTAGTCACAGGGGCTATACTCATGCGCGGCGATCGAGGTCGAAATTGTCGGGGCTCAGGATCAGTTTGTCACTACAAGAATATCTTCGGGGCCTGTCTCAACACTTTCCAAGACAGCATCAGGAAAAATCGCACTATACTTGCAGTTTAGACCAAGTCCGGTCGAATGGCAGAAATTATGTATCTGTTGATATCAGCAGGTCATCATTGGAGCTGCAATTTGTTTCGGAGGCAGGCTGGGCTCTGTTGATCGTGCACTTGGCAGAGCATGTCAAGGGAACAAGTCGGCTCGATGCAGGCATGTGATTACTTAAAAGTCACTGTTGCAACTGCGGCCGCAAGGAGGCACATCCACTGTCTTTCAATTACGAAGACCCCGAGCACGATCGGGCTCGCCTGATTGAGATGTGGGGCCGCACGGCAGCGAACTGTTCCATAGCTGGCGAGTAATTCACTCGAGGCAGTATGTACGCTCTATGATCCTATCAAAACCAACGAACATCTCACTCAGCAACCCTTGCCGAATGAGGCTCGAGCTGCAGGGTGAGGTGACCTTCACACTGCAGTTGCGGCGAAGGCTGCGGAGCGAGGAGGGCGAGCCTCCGACACCGGATCAACTTGGATTGCCTTCCTTCCTGCGTGCGAGAATCACAACATCCGCATGACGTTTCTATTCTTCTCCAAATATTTGGGAGGTTGAGAGCGTCGGCCCTGTTCGAGGTCGAAGCGCCAAAGACCAAGCATGCTCGACTCGTCGTTGCCGGCTTGGTGGGTCGCGTGACTGAGCTCGCCCCGTTTAGATCGAATCTCTAGGCTCCTCCTCCACCTCAGGCATACCCAAAGGTACACGCTCCCAAACCTCGCTTCTTAACGGGTTTCCCGGCGGTTTTGGGTCGAGTACCTTAGTTGGGAGCTCCCAGTCTTGGAGCAGTTGGCATGAGAGATAAAAGATGTCACAATGACCTTGTGGCTTCGATTCATACTGAAAGTCTGCAGTACACAATCGCCTTTACATGACATCTTTCATACTTTTCTCTCTCTCGCATCTTGAATATGTTTGCGCGATGGGAGCCTCGATCAAAAGTTAAAACCCTGCTCCGTGAGCACTTAGTACTGGCTGGGCGACTTAAATTATAATAGTTAGTCGAATTTAAACGCGACCTCACTGTTGTCGTGTACACTATATTGCAGGAGCGCTCTCAACACGGAGATTGGCGGATGGGAACTTGGGCGCGCTCGCGCTTTGCGCTCGGACCTCTTTGAACTTCGACTTAGATTACTTGAGGCCGCGACTAGCGCGGCTCTCCCTTTCTCTTTCCTTAACATTCCCAATCCTTCCTGTACTCGGCATCTTCGTTTGCTCACTGCGCTGCCCCTCATACTCATGGCCTCACGTGACGCGAGCCTACGCCAGCGAGTAGACTAGCAGACGCGCAGAAATCTGATATATCTGATATCTCTGGGGGGAGAGAGAGAGAGATCATTATTTCAAGCCTTTCTCGCGCTATAGCACATGTAGTCCTCAGAAAATTCTGAACAAGGTAAAGCGGGAGTGTTTGAGAAGTACCATAAAACTAGGGACTTTGAAGTAGTGTCTTTGGAAATGTTTTGTTGAATTTCGAAAAATCCAGCAAAAGTTGGTCGGGTGACGAGTCGGGAACCGAGACGTCCAAGCGGCGCGCGCGCGCGCTTTTCCCCTCCGATGTCTCGATCGGATGCGAATGGGGTTCTCGAGCGCAGGAAGGGAATTGCGACCTTCCTTGAGTATCTTTCGGTTTGTTTGGTTGTGTTGGGATGAGGAAGATGATTAATCTTCCTGGACGAGACCCTGGGATGATGCGTACACCCCAATTCCCGAACCCCCGGTTCGGACAGGCGCCCTGGCGCCGGACGCGTACCACAGGTCACGCCCCCCACACTTACAACCAAAGAAACACAGCGAAAGATGCCTACGTCACAACTCAGGCCAAACCGAATCGAGTGCAAGCTTGCCAGCCTTGCTCACCACTTGGATCGCAATCCTCTTGTGCTGCCGCCAATACCTGTCGAAGGCATTCGATGACCAACGGCCAAGGTTGCGGAAGTGATCCGTGTGTACACCTTCACGAAGGTAAAACGTGGGCCCACCGGACCTCAAGGAGTGGTTGTTCAAGCGCACCCTTCCGCTCGCCTCGAGAATGTCTTTGATTCGTCGCGAGAACGCCGAGGAGGTCAGCTGCTGATGACCTCCCTCGCGCGCCCGATATGAGAACAACCGCCTGGCGGAGGGTCCTTTAGTCAAAGGTGGTCATCGATGCCTCCGACCGGGCAGAAGGGCTCGCCCTCTCGCGCCGAGATTACCAGCGTGCGGCCGTCACGCCGACGCACCTTGTCGAACGGTAAGTCCAACTCGCATCGGAGAGGAGCTTCGTTCGTCGCATCGATCCGACGCGCATCGGCGACCGCTAGATGCTGCTCAGCTATGAACCCTTCGTCCGCCGAACCCGCCGTAAACTCGCCCAATCTCGCCATTGCGAAGAATTCCGCACACGCTGTAGCAAACACGGCCGTATCGAACGGACTGCAGTTGTCGATCCCCGCGGCCAGGCACCTGAGGTCGTCCAAAGTCGCCGCCGATCGCTCTGGCTTGGGGGCTGGAGCTGTGGCCGCAGCCGCAGCCAGTTGCAACGTCCACATCTTCGGATCGTAGTTCCTACGCAGCCCATGCGTCGTGTGCCAAAATTCTAGGGCGGTACGGAACCGGCGGAAGTGGCTGACGCTATAGGCTCCGACGCCATTTCCCGACAACGCGATCCGAGTGAGAAATCGCCTGACCACGTCAGGATGTGCGGGGAATCGATCCCTCCGGTCGACCAACTCGTCGTCACAGTACTCGAGGTATCGTAGAATGCACCTCGCGTACATCTCGTTCGACTCTGCCGTTCGACCTGCCGCAACCATCACCGCGTGCTCTGTCGCAACCACTGCGCACGGCGGGGTAGGACCGGATAACCGCAAAGTCGCCACCGAGGCACAAGAGCGCGGCTCTGAGTCATAATAGCGTGGCATTGACAAAACAGGACGCAGGAGGGTTCGACCTCACGAACAAACAACGTACTCGACGTCACAGATACAGGGATACGCAACTCTGTACGAACGAAGCTCCAGCAACTCGCGCCCCGCCGGAAACTTCGACAGTGGGTGCGCGATCATGAACGGGAACGGTTCGTACTGCCGCGGGCGGTCCGGCTGCCGGGACACGACGTCCGCGGGGTTCACCTTCGTGTTCGACCATTTCACACCTCGAGTTTCCTCAAGGCTGCGCAGGTTTGAAAACGACAAGTTCAGCAAGGGATACATCGAATGCCCTTTCCTCCATCCAAGCACAACCCCGGTGTTGTCGCATTGGAGAACGAAATGTCTATTGTCTTTAGACATTCGTAACGCTGCCTCGGCCAGCGCCTCGACCGCCCACGCCTCCGCATTCGTGATCGAGACGGAGTGTCGAGGCGGTGGCAGATCCGTCGACCCCTCGGGGAGAGCGAAGTACGCGGAGTATCCGTTGATGACGATGCCTAGTCCGTGCATACAGGCATCCGACGCTAGCGCAAGCTTCGATGGGATCGGGAGGGCCTCAAACGACGTGGAGAATGGGCCATCCGGCGAGAGAGACCTTCTCCAGTAAACGAGTTGCTCGTACGTGCGACGGTCCAGGCGACGCGCCCGCGAAAGCGCCTTTCGGTCCCTGTACGCGATACACCCAACGACCCAGCGACCGACTCGACCTCCGAGCGTTCCTTCTGATCGGCGCGGCTACCTTCCACCAAGGCGTCGATCTTGTCAATGTAGCGCAGCCGCTTCTGATCGGTGACCCTCGCAGTCATTAGATCCAAATCCCACTCAATCCCGACGTGGACAAATTGACGCGTCCACGTGAAGCCTTTCTGCTCCGCCAGGCGCCAGCCGAGGGATCGTACGAAATGAAGTATGGCTTCTTGCGATATGGCATCCGACGTTCGGACCGCGCAAACATCGTCAACCATCTTGAAGATTGACACGCCGGGGAACTTGGATTCGACCAAGTCTTGGGTCAGGTCCGCGACGTTCCCAAAGACACCGGGAGTAGTCCTGCCACCGAAGCATGGGACTCGTCGTACGAAGATGAGGCCGCGCCACAAGATGCACATGCTCGATCGCTGATCCCATCGCAAAGGGAGTTGTTAGAACGCATCGGCGAAATCTCAACCGCAGACTTCCGCCGTCAAGGGAAGCTCGCGAAACTTGCGGTACAACATGGGCAAGGTCGTCCAACGGCAAGGGAAATCCGCAGACTTCAGGTCGTCGTTAATGGAAACGAGTTTCGGACGCCCAGACGAACCACCCCGTTGCGACGGTCCATGCCCGCTCGTCGACGGATGAGTCGCTTCGTCAAGGTCTCTGGTTCAATCGATCAGTTTGCCTTGGGGTAAGTCTCCATTTCGGCGGCATTCCGGGCGCTACTGACTTCGGCACATAGCTGATCGCATTCGTGCGGAAAGGACCGATCGAGCGGCGTAACAATCTTGTACATTGCATCATGGAACGAGTCGACTTCGCGAGCCATGATTCGCATGCGAGCGGAAGCTTCGGGCGCTGGCGACGAGCCCGGCGCGGGCATTGAAGGCACGAACGGGACGTCTCCTTTGCTGCCGGCCGCGACAGGTTCGAGCGGAGCCTTGCCCACCCCGTGGATGGGCGGTTCCGTGATGCTCGGAGGGTCCGCCGGAGCGGGGCTTAGCGGGTCTGGAAATTCAAATCTAGCACGTCAGCCCTCGGCTGCGCAGGAAGGGGCAACGCCCAGCCGGTCCGTCGGGACCCGGCACCTACACGTACGCGGACGTGAGGAAGCGCGAACGATGGGGGATTCGACCCCTGAACCAGCGAACGGAGGCACGGCGACGCGATCCTTTGCTGCCGGCCGCGACAGGTTCAAGTGGAGCCCTGCCCACCCCGTGGATGGGCGGTTCCGTGATGCTCGGAGGGTCCGCCAGAGCGGCGCTCAGCGGGTCTGGAAATTCGAATCCAGCACTGCAGCCCTCGGCTGCGCAGGAAGGGGCAACGCCCAGCCGGTCCGTCGGGACCCGGCACCTACACGTACGCGGACGTGAGGAAGCGCGAACGATGGGGGATTCGACCCCTGAACCAGAGAACGGATGCACGCGACGCGATGCCTGAGAGGTAAGGACCTCAGAACGGGCCACAAGAAATTGTTCGAAATTCGAATCCAGCACGTCAGCCCTCGGCTGCGCAGGAAGGGGCAACGCCCAGCCGGTCCGTCGGGACCCGGCACCTACACGTACGCGGACGTGAGGAAGCGCGAACGATGGAGGATTCGACCCCTGAACCACAGAACGGAGGCACGCGACGCGCTACCTGAGAGGTAACGACCTCAGAACGGGCCACAAGAAGTGGAGCGGAACCACCGAAGCTACGACTACCGCTGTAGGCGCAACCACTAAAGGTTTGAGGAGAGGAAGAATCGGCTTCCAATCCGCGCCCCCCAGCGTTGCCTCCTCCATGGCTTGAATGCGGCCACGCGCCTCGATGAGATCGTCCACCGGGCGCTCCATCGCCCGGGCCCACGATGACTGGTGCTCGCTTCATGGCGGGCACGTACCCTGCTGAGCCGGATCGACGTCAAGTCGTATTTCCGCATGATGTACCAGTTCGAGTCGCAGGTCCGCATCGCAACCGACTCGAAGTGGCGGTCAAACATCTCCGAAGGCGACTGTGCGCCTCCGACGATGATCGAGGCCGTCATCGGGTCGACCGCCTCCTTGACAAGGAGCACATAGGAATAGCGCGCGTTCTGCCATTGTGTGCGCGGCAGGCAACCGTCGAAGACCAGACCCGCCTCCATCGGCGCCTTGAAATCCACACCATGGTCAAGACTCATCTTATCATTTCGGCAGGTATGCCGAACAAGGCGCCATCGTAAGTGGTTCACGCCGTCGTGTCTAGGGCGCCGGAGAGTTGCATCGGGGGCAATTGCGGGGTCACATGCCCGCCCACGGCATCACCGATCGTTGCCGCCGGCGACTCTGTAGATGAGGGCGCGGCGTGGTCGTTGGTTGAGGTCAAAGCAGTCGTCATTGCCGGTACCAATTCGAAAAGTTTCGCGAGTGTAGAGGCAATGAGCACTGCCGTTCGAGCGAAACGAATAAGGTGCAGAAGCGAACAGGCATTTCTCTCGCCTACTCCACTCTAAGCGCATGTGCGCTACCCCCAGGGGGGCGGCCCACCCGTAGTTCGAAATTCGAATGCTTGAAGTCCCGCCCGGCCCAGCGCGCGCGGCTCTCCTTCGCTCCCATCACTCCTACTGCTCCCGCGCCTCAGCCTACGCCACCTCTGCGCTCGCGCCCGGCCCGCAGCCTCCGCCTCAATCCAGCGCAATCTGCTCCGCTTGGATTCCCTTCGACATCTGGAGAGACGCGCATGCCCGCGCGTGTTCTCGTTTGCAGCTGCAACCCGCGTCCCTTCCAAGGCTTCCTAGCAATAATGATCGCTTCTTTCTGATCTTCTACCTCAATCTTGCGTGTTCTACCGATCGTCTGTATTAACAAGTCGCCAGAATTGTCGCCAGTGAGTGAGTGCCCTAGAACTATGCTTGCTGCCGCGTCGCGCCGCATCCCAAACACGTCTTAGCTTCCTTTTTTTTTAAGCTGTGGACATCAATATTCAATAGCGAGCTCTGGAAACTTCGACGCGTCCAGGCTGTTGTTTTAGAGGCACCATCTGACTGACCCAGTCCATTGTACTTCATCTTTTGTTCAGCTTCATTGCTTTCTGATAGCGACGTTCTCGACATTCAACTTCCTCAAGCGGGGTTACAGGGCGTGACCGACTGATCCAAGCACTGGTAGGTCGCGTCGGGTCGCGTTGCTCCTTCGCTGTGCTGTGCACACATCTCGACTGATTGTTAAACGGGGATCAGTTCGACCCTAACTGCGATGGCTCATGCTAACTATGTCAATTGTCATCCGAATTCGATTTCATTCCCAGCCTCCGTATACTCCATCCTCAATGAACGCCTCAGTGCAGTCTTTGTTTGGTCCCGTCGCCCCCAGCACCCCGGCTGGCATTTCTCCCTCTCACCCGTCCCTACCTAGGCAACATCCTGACCTCAGCTCACTTTCGGCTTTCGGTGAAAGATCGACAGCCAGCACCACCAGCCAGCACCACCAGCCAGAAACGCCGTCGCAAGGCACCGATCCCGGCACCGAAAGCCCCTCGAGGCTTGTTTGAGCGCGCGCACACCAAAAAGACTTAATGCTCCGTCCCCTCAGCTGATGTCCAAAGACACCGCGCGTTCGACCAAACCTTGTACATTCAAAACTCGACTACTGTGTTAAGAACGACATCCGCCCATGTGATTTGGCTCGAATCACTCAGCCTCTGCGCCTGCACCTCGAAAGAGGACCGTTCTTATCACAATAGTCGAGTCTTTGAATGTATAACGTTTGGTCGAATGCGCTGTGTCTTTGGACATCAGCTGAGGGAATGGAGCATTTAGTCGCGCCGCCGCGCGGCCAGAAAAACCTATGCAAATCGGCGACCTGAGCCCGGCAGCAGCACTGCTACCGACGGTAGCAACTCGGCGCGGGAACGAGCTCGCAATGGTTCAAAGTCATTACAATTGATCCGGAAATGATTTACCGGCTTGGCCCTATGACGTAAGTCATTGGCGGGAGAAGCTTGTAGAGCTTATAGAAAAGCTTGTTGAAGTCCAGGTATATCCATTAACGCCTCAGCACTGCTGAAGCCGTCGTATGTCTGGCCCAATGCAACACGTGATCTGACGCGGGTTGCGCGAGGTTGCGTGCGCAGGCGCGCGTCCGAACCTGACGGACATGACGCGTGTCGTGTGTCGTTGATACGTTGGCAGCTCTTGTCCTTAGGCCCCCTTTCGCCCGTACATTCAACACAAGACCCATTGGTCTCGCGGCGAATATCCTCGTCCTCGATCGCTGAAACACGTCACATCCCTCGATGATCTTGTGATCCTTTCACATCGCCGACTCATATCAAGTTTCCACGCTTCGGCGCTCGACAAGCCCCACGTGTATGTCCGACGATCGTCGTCCGGGCCTTTACCAGAGAACGAGCTTCTGAGGGCTTGCTGACATCCACGTCTTAACTATAGATTCATCGCGTGGCCTCGGAACATTGCTGGTTCCTTCCTTCCTAGATAACCATTCACAAACAAAGTATCTGGGTGCGTGGTGGAAATGGGGCTGCGCGGTTGTCGACGCGCTGTTTGATTGCTTTAATGCAGCACCGTGTCGTTCTCTCCTTCCCCTGTTCGCCTTCCAGCCTCTGCCTGTACGATATTCTCTTCCATTGCCATTTCGTCTAGCGAGCAATATGATGCGTACCATCCAAGTCCTGCGCCGCCCAGCCGACCGCTTGACACTCCCGCGTTCGCAAACATCGATTATCCAACCTATTCGGTCGAGTCGGGTAGCTGCTAGCTAGGACAGGGAGGTCGTATGGGAAGGCGGACGCGTGGCTTATACCCGACTCGACCGAATAGGTTGGATAATCGATGTTTGCGAACGCGGGAGCGTCAAGCGGTCGGCTGGGCGGCGCAGGACTTGGATGGTACGCATCATATTGCTCGCTAGATGAAATGGCATTGGAAGAGAAAACCGTGCAGGCAGAGTACATTAAAAAACTCGACTACTGTGATAAGAACAGTCCTCTCTCGAGGTGCAGGCGCAGAGGCTGAGTGATTCGAGCCAAATCACATGGGCGGATGTCGTTCTTAACACAGTAGTCGAGTTTTGAATGTACAAGGTTTGGTCGAACGCGCGGTGTCTTTGGACATCAGCTGAGGGGACGGAGCATTAAGTCTTCTTGCTGTGCGCGCGCTCAAACAAGCCTCGAGGGACTTTCGGTGCCGGGATGGCTGTCGATCTTTCACCGAATGTCGAGGATGAGCTGGGCTCAGGATGCTGCCTAGGTAGGGACGGGTGAGAGGAGGAACGCCAGCCGAGGCGTTGGGGACGACGGGACCAAAGAAAGACTGCATTGAGGCGTTCGATCGCCATAGAGCAGACGATGCCCTCGATGCTTAGTAGGCCCAACCCCCCAAGGTCGCGACGAAGAAAGACTGCATCCTTTAAGCACAGCGGGGGAGAAACGGTCCGTGCCCGCGAGCGGCGCGTCATATCCTTGCAGCATACACCAAGAACATATGTATACCTTACATCCCTCTTCGGCCACTCTTCTATAGCCCAATGCAATCACGGATGCTACACAGTCCCGAAAGTTGTATGCCAACAAGTGAAGTACATTTACAAGCCGCAATCCCGGCTAAGCGATACACAAAAATCAGTCCCAATATCAACAGCCCCTCTCATTCCGCCGCAGTCGCTTCCTCGCCCGCAGATTGCTCGATCGCGATCTCGACTGGCTCCATCATGGGCTCAACAGCCACCGAAGCAGGAGAAACGGGAGCAACCATTCGATACTTGCTCAACTTGCTCGCTGTCGTCATAGGCACCGTCGCTGTGGCAACGTTCTCCTTCGTGCAAGTAGACAAGACGCTCAAGTTCTGCGTTTCTTCGAGCTGCGTCGCTTCCATCTCGACTTCGGCATCGTCGACAGGTGAGGCTTTAGGAGCGGATAATCGAGCCTTGTTGATAGGTTGCAACGACTCCTCCTGCGTCTCAACCTGCGTCTCCTCGAATTCATCCCCTTCGCGCGGAAGCTCCTGAGCGTGTCCTCCCAAACCAGCGGTTGAAGGAACGAGCTTGGGCAATGGCTTGGCGAACGGTGTCAGTAAGTCCGCATCGTCGTTGTCAGCGCCACCATCCTCTCGAGTAGTTACGCCATTCGTCGACTTGCGCTTCTTGCCCTTGGGTGCGGATGCTTTGTTGCCTTCTTCGACGACGGTGGCGAAGCCAAAGAGGGTCGTCTGCTTAGTCCCAGGCACGGTCTGCGTTTTCACGCTGGACGACGAACCGGCGGCGGGGGCCGCGCGTTTGACCTTGATCTTGGGCGCTTCGGTGCCTTCGACACGGCCAAAGAAGCTACCCGTGCGGTGCAGATCGGCGGCTTTGCTCGCCCCTGTCTTCTTCGACGCGAACGGGTTCGCTGGCGAGACGGGAGTGCGAGCACTCGCTGGTGGGGGCGTGCGTCGGCGGAACGGGTTGTTCGCTGATGAAGGCAAGATCGGTTCTTGATTAGAATGGGGCCAAAGCTAGGATCGCGTCGGCATAAGACAGCTCACCCTTTTTCTTGTGCGCTGGCATAGCCTCGATCGTCTCCGCGACCGGAGACCCGTACAAATCCTCATCATCTCCGCTGCCCTCGACAGATCGAGCTCGCTTGCTCGCTCGCAGGTCGTCCATCATCTCCTCATCGTGCTCGTCGACAGGCTCGCTCAGCGATTCGTCATATTGCGACTCCATCGGTCGTTGACCCATGCTTGAATCGCGATAGCTCGGCGCAACAGACGCGATCCCCATCGACGAACTCGGGGCCATCATGATCCCTTTACTGCCCATCGCAAAGACGTTGATGTGGCGATCGTTCGAGCGACCGCCGAACCCACCGGGGCCTCGAATATTCCTCTCATCGATGAGATGCGACCACTTCCCTTCACGGACTTTGGATGGTGCACCATCGCCCTCGGCTTCCTTGACCTCTTGCACGATCTGAATGCGCTCCTCGAGCCCGGGCAAGTTGAAGAAGCGAGCGATCTTGGCCGCGGCGGTGAGAGACGCCTTCTGCGATAAGAGCAATGTTGCGTCGAGCGCCTGCTCCAACCTCTCGGCCTTGCACGCCGTCTGGATGACCATGAGCAAATGCTTGTCGACCTCCAACTCTTGGCGCGCCAAGGTCGTTGTCAAGTCGTAGTCGTCAGCAGAGGCGCCGTCGCGACGGTGCGAGACGAACGTCGTTTCGCGCAGATATTTTTCTTCGAGTTGCCCTTGTTGCACGTCGAGGCGCAGAAGAGGGAGTTGGAGATCGAGCTCCTGGATTAACGGCGTCGGGAAGTGGGGGTGCGACTCCTCACCCTATCGTGGTGCACACGCAAAAACTGATGGGTCAGCAAACCTCGAGTGTGCCTGGTTTGCGCTCTCAAGACTGGCCTTTAAGATGATGACATGGGCG
The DNA here is from genome assembly GCA_022506055.1 of Microbotryum violaceum. NCBI lineage: Eukaryota > Fungi > Basidiomycota > Microbotryomycetes > Microbotryales > Microbotryaceae > Microbotryum > Microbotryum violaceum. The sequence continues at coordinate 1,338,117 of JAKMXP010000006.1, read as the reverse complement.
TGCTGAGCGGTGAGGCCGATTGGCCAGTACGTTTCCTGCTTGTTCTCGCGACGAGCCATGGCGGACGTCTCGAGCACGGGTACCCATCGAGCCTGCCGCGGGCGACGTGAACGGTCGAGGACGGAAAACACACCCCTCGAGTCGTACATGGCGGGGATCTGGACGAGTGCAAGCCCTTCCTTCGTCAGCATCTGGCGCACACCGGCCCGGAATAGCTTCAAACACTGACCTGCTCATCCGTCAACCCGATCCAGGCCAACGACACGCCCTGCATCAACGGCATCTGGCCTTGCTGCAGCACCTCGAACGAGTCCGTATCCACCAAGACGTAAGTCAAGTCCGGGACCGAAGATCCGCTTCGATAGACGATCAAAGCCCAATCTTTACCCGCCGCAATCGAGACAACGGATTCGCCGAGGTTCCAAACATACTTTTGCAAGCCTGAGCCACTGAAGAAGCGAATGTAGCCTCGATCGGTCCCGACAACGACGGTCCCCGTGCCGGCGATAGAGATCTCGTTTAGGTCCTCGGGCGCGATATCGCCGACCGAGAGCGCGATGACGTTCTCGTCTTGCGGTAGCGAGTATTGCCATTCCTGCGTTGTCGTCCAAGACTCGAAAGGCTTGTAATACACGAGTGAGGGAGAGTCCGACGTTCCTTTGACGGCGAAAGCGGAACCGAGCTCGCCTGATAACGAATGAAGCTATAAGCACCGAGCCGTTGGCTCACAGTAAGGAGACCAGCTTACCGAGAGCGCCCATGGTGAATTTGAACGAGTCGTTGAAGTGGGTACCAGTTTGCGCGCTGCGATCGTGGAACTCGATCGTGACGAGGTTCTGATCATCCCGGTCGACGGCATGGATCAAGCCCAGCATGTTGAAAGCTGCGAGACCGATCAACGGGTCAGCTACCAGCCTCGACAAGAGCAGGGCGATTGTGACCTGCCCAGGTACCGCCTCTTCTCGCGGAACGGGGTCGAGCCGGGTTGAAAGGATGGCTGTGCCTTGGTGTAAGAGTACGAGTTCGAGGAGGATGCGCCGGCCCTCACTGTGGAATTGATGTTTCCGATGAGCGAAAACTCTTTGCTCTCCCTAAAAGAACCGGACCCACAGTATCTCGTCGAGCTAAAGCGATCGCCGCCCGCTCGCTCATACTTGCTGATTACCCCATTCATCCGGCTATCCCCATCCATCCCGTTCTCGTCCTTTTTCGGCATGAGCCCCTCATCGTCATCCAGCCATCCATCCAAATCGTCGCCAAAGTAGTCGTCCCCCTTGCGATCGTCCTCTCCAACTTTGCTCGTGACGCTCTCGCTCGTCTCCCTCTCCTCCCTCTCGCTCCTGGCCAGCAACATCTGGCGCGCCTTGGCGACCGACCAAGTCGGTTTGGCCATGGTGGAAGGGATGACGTCCTTCCAGATCGTGAATTGGCCCGTATTGTGAACATAAGCGAGCATGTTGGTCGTCGGCGTCGGTTGGAACGCCATGTCCGTTACGAGGCCTTGCGTATGCTGGGTCGAACTGACGATCTTCCTCTCGGTAAAGTTCCACACGTGAATCCAATCGTTCATCGCGGTGGCGAGGTAGATCCCATTAGTCGAGAACGCGAGCGAGGACATCATTCCCGCTGTCGTGCCCTCCGTGGACGGAGGTGAAAGCACACCTATCTTACTCCAGCTCTCCCTCGAGTAGATCGCCACCTCTCTAGTTTTGGAAGGCACGACAAAATACTTTGAGGAAGGGTGCCAGACGACGGCGATGTTGTATTCGGACGCGGGGTCGGTATTGGGTTCGATCACGCCTTCGAGCGTTTGGATGCAGGTCGGTTCCGAACCCGAGGTAAAGTCCCAGACACGGATTTGTCCATCTTGCGCCGAAGTCGTCTGTAATCAGCCGCTTGAAAGCGGTCATAGTTCAATTTCCAAAGACCCATAATTCCGAGTCATTCGGTCCAAACTGACCAAGAGCTGCCCATCGGGTGACCAAGTGGCCTCCCTGACCCCCTTTCGATGGCCAGGCAAGAGCTGGATGCCGTTGATTGGATCGTTAATATCGATCACCTTGACGATCAACTCACTACAAAATCTCCCAGACCAACACCATTAGCTCCCACTCTTTGCTGAGAAATCAAGCTAGGATAGATTCGTTCGAACCCACTCTGAAGCTACGGCAATTCTTTGACCTTTCGGATCGAACCTCGCGCTCCTGACCGGTTCGCTGCACCGGGTCAAGATGGAGTGAATCTCATTGGTCACGCCATGGCGATGCAAGGCAACTATTCCGGATTCGTTCGCGGAGCACACGAGTTCATTCTGTGCCGAGAAAAAGCAGGGGAAAGGACGCGTCAGTGTTTTTGAGAATGACTGGTAGGCTTCCCTCGTAGCTAGCTTCCTCTTGTAGACGCGTCGGTCGAAGAAGCAGTCTTGACCTCCGGTCAAAAGAGATGGCAAGCTTTTGCGCGCGAGAGGCTTCTGCGCGCAGACCAAGCGACAGAACCTCGAAATTCTCATGTCGGAGCACGACTGACCGAGCATGACAATCCGAACATGGGTTCCTCATGAAAGTCGATCAACAGCGGCGGGGGTAAGCCTTCTTGGGCGTGGGACGGGTCCGTGTCGAATACGCGGATATAACCTTCCGCTCCGGCCGTATACAAGAGACTGAAAGGGGGTGGGGAGAAGATCGGGTCAGGTTCCGGATAGTTTCTAGCTAGGCCGTGCTGCGAACGAGTGCTTCCATCCTGGTCTATAAGGGCAGGCTGAACTCACTGTCCGGTGGGAGTGAACGCGCAGCGGGAAACGCCCTGCGTGTGCGGCCAGGTGACCAATTTGGTAGGATCGATGTCCATGGCTGAGAGAGCAGGCGACGCTCGCCAGTGAGGATCAAAATATCCCGAAGTGGGATCTCGGTTGACACGTGTCACGTACGAGTTGGGAGGAGGACGCGAAGCAGGGAAGCGCTCGACTTGGACCTCGAGTCGGCAATATTAGCAAAGCGCGACGCGTCTTCCTCCAGAGCGCTCCAGCTCTGCAATCTCGGCCTCGCGTCGGCGCGCCTCGACGCGTCGATCCAAATTACGCTTCACAGAGGGTCAACCTTGCGCGCTCGGACCTCGCCGGAGAATATTCGGCCCAGGGATATCGAGGCGGTGATTGCGACCCAGGACATGCAGATCACGAGATGTACATTACAAGGATGAGATTTAGTGGCCAAAGAGCTCACGGTGATATGTTAATAGCTAGAGAAGAATCAAAACGGGCGAGAAGGCTTGCCCTTGGTCAATCATCTCCAGCAGAGCAACTGGTAGCCGTCCTGCACGACGTGTTCACCACCTCCGAAAGGGAAATTGGCACCTTTCTTGAGACAGTACAAGCAGGACGAAACCCGGTCAGTTCCCTTGTAGTGCCAAGAGAGCAGTGGAAAAACCGTACCAAATGAGCACCAGCTTTTCCGGGGACCTGCACGCCCTGGATCGTCGTGACGGCGTGGTGGAGGTGATTTCCGTCTTCTTCGAAACCCTGTGAGTGACCTCATGCAGGCCCGCGCATTAGAGTTAGGACATTGCCCGTATGCTGTGTATCAGACGGCAAGCTCACGCCTTCAACGACTCGTCGACCCTTTGGGACCTGAGGCGTGCGCCAAGGCGAACGGATGAGACAAGACGTCAGTCTATGCTGGCCACTCAGATCCTTTGACACGATTGTACTCACTTGACCATGCGCAGCAGGAACCCATTCCATCTGGTTCGTGATGGGCAACACATCATAGCGCCCCTGTAGCATGGCGTACGTTCGAGTTTCACGTGGTACGCGTCAGCCCCCTTCTGCAGTACGACACGGACTCGGAGGCGGGATGATGTGCTGACCTGATGAGCAATCTCATTTCCTGTGTCCATCACGGTCATGGACAGAGGATCGGGTCGCACGAGCCAGGAAATGATCGAGATTGAGCGTCAGCCTCCCTGTTCCCCCCACATGGCCTGCACCGCCACTCGAACGCGCAGGGCTGGCTCTCGACCGTCTACGCACCACCATAAGATACCATGACCCTCCCATCCCTAACCACCTTGGCCGGATGCACGGATTGGTTCTCCATCAACGCGCTCGCGACCCACACCCCCGAACCATCGAGATCATGGAATGGTGCAGCGCCTACGAGATCCGGCGAAGGGAATGCTGAGACCGTCGTGAGAGGGATTCGAAGGCCCGCGGCGGGGGGTGGAGCACCGTACGCTGGGGGAGGTCCGGACATGTCGAATAGCGTGCGTGGGGGAAGTTGGGACTTGTCAGGACGGGGGTTGCCGTTAGGTAGGAGGTAAGAGGCAAGGATCTTGGGCGCTTAAGTCGATAGGCCCGCGACCAAATTAAAGCCTACCACAATGCGTTCGCGCGCGGCCCCGGCCCCTTACCCGTACGTAATAAGGTTGAAAACATCCTCATCTTATTTGCCTGTCTAGACGCACCCAGTTTCAGACACGAACAGAATGTAAATCTTTCGAGTTCATACCAAGACATACGACAGGACAAAAGGTGAATATTCTACTTGAGCAAAGGCGGCCTATCGGACGGTCCGATCTTGCACTTTCGACCCGAAAGCACATTGCGCAAGGCGTCGTACCGTACAATGTCGACGCCGGCGGGGAAAGGGCTGCACATGGTCGCATAGCGGGGAGGAGCTTGCTACCGATGAGTGAGGAGTAGCGCACAAAGTGGGTAATTTGAGAAGCAAGCCTGTGCGCCGAAACTTTGAGCGGGCTTTCAGGGGCGAGCACATACCTCATACCAGATATGACGGATATCGATCACGTTGTCATTCACGACGACGGGGACGAAATCGCCCGACGGAGCTCTGATCGTCTGCTTGATGGACGCCCCAAAGGCAGTCGCAGTACACGAAGCGCGCTCAACGACCATTCTGCCCGCGGACGGCACGGCTGACTCGGTCGTTTCGAACTTTCGTCTTCTGGCTCCGGCCGTGCCGAGTGCGGACCGCTGCCCGTGCTTGTGCTCGACGATCCCCCATGGCGGCCGTTGCAGGTCCCTCGACGGTGACGCTGAACAAGTCGACCACCAGTTCGTCGTGCTCGTCGTCGTCCTCGAGCTCGACTGCGATCGCGTCAACGTCCATGTCGGTCGGTGGTCGTGCAGGCTCGTCGTCGCCGTCGTCGTCTTCGTCGTCTTTATCGCTGTCGTCATCCGCGAGCAGCAGGCTCAACCCCAAGTCGCAGGCGTTTTCGTTGCAGCAGGCGGCATATGCACGAGGGTGGACACCGTCACCCTCACCATTGGCATCACGACTACCCATGTCATCGGATGGCGGTGCGCTCGACGGCCACGGCCACCGACAACCGCACCCGCCGCACCCGCCGCACCCGCCGTACCCGCCGTACCCGCCGCCCCAGCCGCCCCAGCCGGCTCACGCGAGCCTCGGTACGGCGCCACACTCGGTCGCACCACCACAGCCGCCGCCGCCGCCGCCGCCAGCCGCAGCAGCCACACCCAACGCCGTAGCGTCATCGTCCCTGTCGTCGTCCTCGTCGTCGACCAGCTCCCATCCTCACCCATCGACCTCGATCAGCTATGCCGCACCATCACACATGGACCACTACCACCCCGGTGCAGGCAGCGGCGGCGGAGGAAGGGCGGCCGCAGAGGGACGCGGATGCGGCTCATGGAATCGACACGGCAAAGGCCCGTCCGCGAACCACCACCAGCCACAGTCGGGTCGAGCACACTACAACACTCACAGTTACAATCAGCATCATCACCCGCACCACGCCCACCACGGCCATCACCACCACCCCCAGCAGCAGCGACAACCCCTGCAACAGCCGGCGTGGCTACCCCCTCCACCTCCCTCCAATTACCACTATACCCACCAACAACAACAGCAGCAGCAGCAGCACCATCCACTGCCTCTGCCACCACCGCAGCTCCAGTACCCTCCACCTCCGCCGCTGCCACACTATTACGGCGCACCACCACCCCCTCCTCCCTCGGGAGCACCGCCGCACCTCGTCCAGCAGTCGCCGCCCTACCCGAACAATGCCTCTATATCCCCATCGGGGCCCGGATCGGCACCTGCATCTACGCCGACACCCGCAACTGCCACCGTACCCGCTTCTCCTGCTGCCGCTGCAGTGACCTCTCCAGCCCTTGTGCCGATCCCGCTCCTATCTCCGCCGCCACCGCCGCCGCTTCAACAGCAGCAGCAGCACGTTCCTGGACCGCAGCTCTTGCCAGCATGGGAGCAGCCGTCCCCTTCATCTAGTCGATCACCACCTGCACTTGCGGCTTTGGTGTCGGATTCGGTCCTCGCGTCTCCACCAGCCGCTTCCCTAACTCAGGCCGTGCAGCACCAGTTCAACAACATGTCGCCGATACTCGAACCGCCGAGATCGACGTTCCTCGTCCGACCCGAATCGTCCATTTCGCAACGACTGGCCGCGACTTCAGCCGGTGGCCACAGCGCATCATCGTCCTCAGCTGGATCGAGGCGCCCTGGATCGAGGCCGTCTCCAGACGATGCCCCTGGATTTGCAATCGCGGCGAATGTGCACATGCCCAAGGAGTGGAGGGTGCAATACGAGATCTGGACCACACGGAGCACAAAGGCCGAGCAGCCGAGTGCGCCCGTCGCAGAAATGCCAATCACTGCACCGAGTGCGACAACTACTGCAGAGCATGAGTCAAAGTCTCACTGCGTCGCAGCAACGGAGCCGGCTCTGCCACGACCGACGACCCCGAGACCCGTCATTTCCAGAGTCTCCGAGTTGTCCACGGCGTCACTATCGACTCCTGTTCGTGACTACCTGTTGTCGACCGTCTCGACCACGGCGACGGCCGCATCCTCCGTTCATTCCTCACCGGTGTTGACCCCTTCGTCCCCGACGACGACCATCACCACGCTCGAAGATGCACCCGAAACGTCCTCCTCGATCCCGAACGGAGTCACATCGACCGGACCTTCTTCATTCCCTACATCGCCGAATGGGGATAGAACCGCTGCTGCTGATGAACCGTCGACACCGCAATCGCCCACCGCTCCGACTTCGGCCTCGACCTTGGCCCCCCCGGCTACACCCGCACCGTCAGCTTGGGGCGTCAAGAAGTCGTGGGCCGATCTGCTGCGGTCCCCCGGTTCTTCGGGTCCATCGCCGACGCGCCACGACGGCTCAACAGCACGACCTCCCATCATCAAGTACATCCCGCCGAAAGCCTCTCCCAACGGCACCGGCAAGAAGAGCCTCGCGCAGACCCTCGCCGGCGTCGAGAACGAGTTCCAGCAACCCCACCCTATCGTCCCTCGAGGCTTGATCAACAACGGCAACCTCTGCTTTGCGAACGCGATCCTTCAGGTGCTCGTCTACTGCGCTCCGTTTGTGAACCTGTTGGACCTGATCAAGAAGGAAGTCAAGGGTGATCTGAGCGGGAAGACCCCGTCGATGGATGCGATGTGAGCTTGAGCGATACTGATCGTGTCTCGAAACGCGATTCGCTGACAGGTCGTATTGCTCTTGTAGGATCCACTTTTTGTCCGAATTCCACTCGTGCACCAAGACGACCGTTGTCTCGCGCAACCGACTCTCGAAATCGATCCCTTCTTCGCCCGCGACACCGGGCATCAAGGCCAATCACCTCAGGGCCCAATCCAAAACACCGATGATACCATCGTCCCAGCTCCACGACACCTTCATCCCTTTGTCCGAGTACGCCGAGCCTTTCGTCCCCGAGGGCGTGTACGAATCGCTTAAACCCAACAAGCGGTTCGATGCGATGCGACGAGGCCACCAAGAGGATGCCGAAGAGTTCTTGGGCTTTTTCCTCGACACTCTGCATGAGGAGATTCTAAGTACGATTGATCGTGTGGATGGGGCTTGGAAGGAAAAGGTTGACGAGGCCAAGGCGGTCGAGGAGGAACAGGATGAGGAGTGGGTCGAGGTCGGCAGTAAAGGAAGGATGGCTACGTCGAGAACGGTGAGTTTATTCAATCCGTTCGTATAAATGCTTATGCTTTGGATGTGGACTGATGAGTGGTCTACCTTTGATCGCCCAGACGGAAACGCGCGAATCGCCCGTGACTCGCATTTATGGCGGTCAGCTACGATCCATCCTGCGGTGCCCCGGTCAAAAGGACTCGATCACGCTCGAACCGTACCAGCGACTACAACTCGACATCGAACCTGATCACGTGCGGACGATCGAAGACGCGCTGCTCAACCTCACCTTGCCCGAACCTCTACCGGGTTTCATGTCCGCCAAGGGTCTGCGCGTCGAGGCGATGAAGCAGGTCTACCTCGAGTCGTTCCCTCCCGTGTTGATCCTGCACCTCAAGCGTTTCGTATTCGACAATGTCGGTGGAGTGCAAAAGAGTGGCAAGTTGGTTGGGTATGGGACCGAGTTGGAGATTGGGGAGAAGATCGTCGGGCCGACGAAACGCACGGGCAAACCGGTCAAGTACGAGTTGTTTGGAGGTGAGTGAGAGTGCAGTGACGAAGGACTCGTTTTTCGATCAGGCGATCTTGACGAGGGTACACTTTTGCGCGGCAGTCGTCTATCACCACGGTAATTACGCCTCAGGGGGGCATTACACCGTGGCCGTGAGGCAACAGATTCATTCGAACGGATCATGGCTACACATCGACGATACCTCGATCCGACCCATCTCCACCGCCGACGTTGCCGTACAGGTTGCAGGGACGGGGACGGGACGCGAAGGTGCAGGTGCAGGTGCAGGTGCAGGTGCAGGTGCAGGTGCAGGATCTCATGCGTCGATGATGATGGATGGAGAGAAGAGGGCTTACTTGTTGATGTACAACCGTGTGGACTGAGAGCATGTTCGAGCAATGCAAAATGAACGAACAAGGATCCATGATCTTTTGCTATCAGTGTGTTCAAGATGTATCGTCGACCTGGAGTCAGTTTCAAAGAGCCAGCAGACAAGAGGTACCGGTCTCTCGATCGGCCTCGGGCAGCACTTGACGGAGATGCCGAACCGTCTTTGCCGTTTGCCGTTTGCCGTTCGCCGCTCGCCGCTCGCCGCTCGCGCTTCGGACTCTCTCCGTACACCACCCACCATGGGCCCCGTCAATCTGCCCATCTCCCACCTCTCCGAAGGACTGACCATAGACACATTCTACCGCCTGCTTACCCAATTCCTCTTCGACCCCCGTCTCGTCTTCCTCCTGACCGTTCTTCGCACACGCGCGCTAGATCAGTCCCCGTCGAACGTGCTTCGACTCGTCTGGCAACGTCAAGCGGACACGGTCACGAGCTCGTTGGTGGCGTGTTTGGGCTTGAGTTTGTTGCTATCGATCAATGGATGGACGAGTCATGCGAGTCGGAATAACTGGGTTTTGGCACGCCGAAGCAAGGCGGGGAAGTGGGGGTGGGATCAAGAGGGTGAAAAGGCCGAGGTGGTGCTTATTACCGGGGGTACGTAGGCTAGGCATAAAATCGCATACTTTCCGGGGATATCTGGATTCATCGTGTTCGAGCGAGAGCGCTGAGACTTTCGTTGTTGATGTTCCTCTGTAGGCTCAGGATCAGTAGGCAAGGAAATGGTGCGAGCTTTCGGCGCCAAGACCAAGGCCAAAGTCGTCGTTCTTGATGTCGTGGAACCGAAAGGGGGACCCTGTGAGTCAGGTCCAAACACAGTAGGTCGTTTTTTCCTGGGGACGGGATGGCTTATCATGTCTTTTAATACCTCCCAGTCCCCAACATGACCTTCTATCACTGCGACCTCGGTTCTCCTGAGGAGATCAAGAAAGTGTGCGAAACGGTCGTGGAGGAGGTTGGACAACCGTGAGTATCTACCGCTGCCATGATAAACCCCGTCAAAACTTAATGAGGGGATTATTGCGACAGTTCGGTCCTGATCAATAACGCCGGGGTCGTTCGCTCGGCCTCGATCCTCAATTCGACGACTCGGGATGTCGATCTGTAAGGCTGGCCGGTAGCTGCCTTTTACGCATTGCGGAATGCTATGAAGCTAATCTTGAAATAATTTTGGATTGCCGACCAGTACCTACGACATCAACGTCAAGTCGCACTACTACACCGTGCAGGCGTTCTTGCCGGGGATGATCAAGACGGGCAAAGGGCACATCGTGGTGCGTACTTCCGCCGCTTTGTAATTCGAGTGAAACTTTCTCGGACTGATACTGGGGATCGATCTATGATCCAGACGATTGCGTCGAACACGGCTTACATCCAAGCCGCTAAAGGCGTCAGCTGTACGTCCGAAATGCTCAACCCTCCTTTGCTCCCTCGGACGAAAAATTGCTGACCCTCTTCTGTTCCCGCTAACCTCTCCTCAAGACGCCGCCTCCAAATCCTCCACCCTCTCCTTCCACGAAGGTCTAACCGAAGAACTGCGCCATCTGTACGAACCTTCAGCACGATCGATTCGCACGAGTGTGCTTTTGCCCGGTCATATCCGAGGACCGATGTTTCATGGTTTCGAGGCGGGTATGCCCGGTTGGTTGATGCCGAGTTTGCAGCCGGGGACGGTCGCGCGTTTGGTGGTGAGGTGTGTGATGAGCGGCGAGTCACAGGTGAGTTCTTGTTGGTTGTTGGTTGGTGGTCATGCAGTGGGGGTTCGGCTGACACGTTGAGAAACCTGTGGTGTGCAGTTTGTGGTTGAGCCGTTGTACGCTAAAACATTACCTTTGGTCCGTGCTCTACCGACCTGGTTAGCCGATGTGTTGTATGGGTGAGTTCGTCGAGTGCTTTCCCCGTGCGCGGCGCGCTGACACGACCTAAACTGCTTCCTCCGCACGCGAGTAGCTTGGCCAAAAATTCATTGGCGCAGGTACAGCTCGATCAGGGTCGGGAAAAAGTGCAGTAATGACTGGGTGTTGTTTCTGAAGTTCGTTTTGTGAAAAGTAGGAGCATCATTGAGGAAATCAATGCCCTGCGGAGTTAAAAGTTGTGCCCGCGCGCGATAAGGGTCGTCTTTTATATTGTAGACTAGCTGGAATTCAGATCCAATCTTGAGCCGAGCCGGTTTCGTCATCGCGTGGCCGATTGGGCGACTCGGGCTTGGCTCCTTGTGCTTCGTTCGTTCGTTTTGCTTCGTTCGCTCGTTGTGCTTCCTGGTCTGCTCTGCTCTGCTCACTCGATCCTCGCTGCGTCGCTCCCACCGGTATGCTCTCGTCAACACGGACGACCTTGCTCCGTGCGAGTCGTCAGACACCCCTGAGTGGCTCCCCCGCCCGTGGCCGGCTGGTGCGGTCGTCGCCTCCCTCGGCCTCGCGCTCGATCGTCGTACCTCGGTCAAGCAACCCCGTCTCCGCGCTCGCTTCCCGCACCTTGTTCACCTCCTCCACAGCTCATCCACCCGACTGGAAGCCGTTCTACCGTCGTCGGCCGGTCCTGTTCACCTGCATCGCCCTGCCCACGACCTTGATCGTCTCGGTCGGAGTGATCGGTGCCGCTCTCTTAGCGTACGATGCGTCGACCTATCAGGAGAAACACATCAAGAACGTCAATGTCGATCCGTTGGCGTTGAGTCCTCATAGGGGTGGGAAGAAGAATCTCAAGATTGCCGAAGTGTTGATTGATGATACGGTCGGTCCTGTCGAGTGGGTTCTTGCAGGGAACGATCGGTCACTGATGGTCGGCTTTGTTTTCAGGACGATGAGAAACATACAAGATTGTCCAAGAAACAGAGGATGGTCATCGTAGGAGGTGGATGGGGCGTGAGTACTACTACTCCACACTCGTGCGCGCGGAAGAAAGGCCCTCCCATCTCTGAGCCCCCCTATCCATTCACACCCTCATTCAGAGCGTCGGCATCTTGAAGCATCTCGATCCGGATCAATGGCACGTCACCGTCGTCGCGCCCGAAAACTATTTCTTGTTTCACCCTCTCTTGCGTGAGTGGCAAACGGTCCACATCAAACGTGGCCAGTTTTCGCACGTCGGGTTTCGCTGAATCGCCTAGATTCGGGTCGTTTGAATTACTCACACAGCCTCCGCAACGGTCGGGACGGTCGAAGTGAGGTCCTTGGTCGAGCCGCTGAGGAAGATCATCGCTCGCGTCAGTGGGCATTACCTTCAAGCAAAGTGAGTGTTCTTTCTCAGGGAAGCCTGCCGGAAGCTGATTCTTGACTACGACATGGGTCGAATAAGGGCCGTCGATGTCGATTTTTCAGAACGGTTGTTGGAGGTGCAGGGTCATGGACACGAGAACTTTTACCTTCCGGTGAGTCGCTTTTCTGTAGTGCAGGGACGACTTAAAGCGCTGCTGAATCTTTGGTCTCGCCTCGACAAGTACGATCGTCTGATCATCGCCTGCGGTTCCGTCAACTCGACCCACGGCGTCCCTGGCCTCGAACACTGCCACCAACTGAAAACGGTCTCGGACGCACAGGGGATCCGAAGAAGGGTGATGGACAACCTCGAAAAGGCGTGCTTGCCCGAGACCGAACAGGAGGAGCGCGAACGACTTTTGAGCTTCGTCGTCTGCGGCGGTGGACCGACCGGAGTCGAGTTTGCGAGTGAACTGTTTGATATGATCAACGAGGACGTGATGAACTGTGAGTGTTGACGTAGAGGGCGGAGAGTAAATCGTGACGACGGGAGGACTGACCATCGTCCCTGCTGTGTTCGCTTGCAGTCATGCCCAAAATCCTACGCGACCAAGTCTCGGTGCACATCATCCAATCGCGCGACCACATCCTCAACACGTACGCCGAGACGATCTCGCAGTTCGCCGAAGCCAAGTTTTCACGAGAGGAGATCGACACCATCCTCAATGCGCGCGTCAAGGAGGTCAAACCGGATCAAGTCATCTATACGACCAAGGGTCCGGATGGGAAGCTGAATGAACATAGCGTCAAGAGTGGTTTCACGTTGTGGTCGACTGGGATCGGTGAGCACAATTCTTTGTCGTGAGGACCTTGGCTCTGAGCAAGTGAACACTGACCTACCAAGGATGCATTGGGTCACAGCCATGAACCCCTTCACCGAACGCGTCGCTTCCTTGCTTCCGAACCAGTATCACAAGCATGCGCTCGAGGTCGATTCTCATCTTCGAGTGATTGGCGCCCCATTGGGAACGGTTTATGCTCTAGGCGATTGTGCGACGATCGAGACGAGGTTGGTGGATCATCTGTTGGAGATGGTCGAGAGATGCGATGAGGACCATGATGGGAGTATCAACGATGCCGAGTTTAGAAAGATGATGAAGGTGCGCCTCCAGAGAAATTTTAGTCTGGGCGACGAGGCTGATCGTATAGTCTTTTTTTGGTCGTTGCACAGATGGTGAACCGCAAGTTCCCTACCGCGCAAATTCACGTCGACAAGATCCAAGACATCTTTGACAAATACGCCCGCAGCGACAAGACGTTGGGGATGAACGAGCTGGCCGAGATGTTTATCAACATCTCGCAAAAGATGACCAACCTCCCCGCGACCGCTCAAGTCGCGAATCAGCAGGGGGTGTATCTGGGGAAGAAATTTAGCAAGATCGCCAAGGTCGGACACGAGGCGGCCAAGATCAATGGGGTGTATGATGATCCGGATGACATGCTGTACCATCCTTTCAAGTACCGTAATCGTGAGTCCGCGCGGAAAGTCTGTGCAACGAGCGTGTTTCCTCAATCCTGACCCTGCTTCTTCGCCCCTGCCAATAGTCGGCTCCCTCGCCTACGTCGGCAATTCTGCCGTCTTTGACCTGAACGGCTACAACTTTGCCGGCGGTTTGGTCGCCATGTACCTCTGGAGGTCGGTCTATTGGTCCGAACAAGTTTCGACGAGGACGAGGGTCCTGTTGATGCTCGATTGGATCAAGAGAGGGATCTTTGGGAGGGATTTGTCAAAGTTCTGAGGGGGAGGGGACTAGTCGGCATTCGGATGATCGAGCATTCTGATATATATTGTGTGTGGCTGTGTAGTGGTGCCGATATAGAGATGATTCGTGAAATATTCGTTTGTTGAGCGTATGCCTAGTCGTTGTCGTTTCCGACTGTTTCGCCGATCAGCGCTCAGCCTCGGCCGTGCTCGTCTCGTCTCCCTCTCCCTCTCTGCCTCCCCCCCTCCCGCGCTCGCCACCACCGACTTACTTCGCACCGCCGTCGGATCCATATCGACACGGTCCACAGCGCCCGATAGACAGCGACCATGTCCTCCGCGTCCGAGATCCTGGCCAACTGCTTCAAAGCGGGTCTCGACTACCCGATCTTGGACTACGTTTCCTCTCTCTGGTCGGACCCTCAAGCGGACCCGAACGACGAGCCCGTGCGGACCTTTATTCGCCCTTTGCTCGAAGGCGAACAGATCGATCCGGCCACGGTCGATAAGGTTTGTGATGCGTTGCAGGCGTTGTGGGTTGCGCAGACGGGGGCGATGAGAGGCACGAGGGGAAAGGGGGAGCCGACCAGGTTGGAGAACGTGTTGGATATGAGGAGGCAGGAGGCGTTGAGTAAACGACAGACGGTGACGCAGGTGGTGGATATCGCTTCGGCGGTGAGTGCCTAGTCGAGCACTACTATGCGCTCGAGGGAGATGCTGACTCGCCGCGTCCGCCATCCGCTCGCTACTCGATGCGCATGCCCCCGCCCACTCCACAGGTCAAAGCACGCGACACCCAAGTCAACCTCAAAGCGCTCGAAAAGGCCGAAGCCAAGATCGCGGCCAAGATGGCCAAACGCGACCGCAAGAACGCCTACGAATCCTCCAAACTGCTCGACGCCGCGAAAGCCCAAAAATCCTACGAGGAATTGTTCCTCGAGGTGAACCCTTTGCAGAGTGCGAGTCAGAACAAAGGCAAGAGCAAGGATATTCATTTGGAGAATATCGACGTTAGCTTTGGCTCGTTGAGGATCTTGAGTAACGCGACGTTGACTCTGCCCCATGGACGGTCAGTCGGAGGTTTTTTTTTGGGGGGGAACGGGACTCGAGCGCAGGGACTGACTGATACTTGACGTTCTTGACGTAGACGAGCCGGTTTGATCGGTCGCAACGGTATCGGAAAGTCGACGCTGTTGCGCGCGATGGCCTTGCGAGAAGTCGCGATCCCGCAACACATCACGATCCTCTACGTCCAACAAGAAGTCATCGGCGACGACACCCTCGCGATCGATTCCGTCCTTCAAGCCGACGTTCATCGTACGCGCCTCATGACCGAGGAAGCTGAGCTCAATGCGATCCTGCAATCGATGGAAGATACGGCCGACCGAGCTGAGGCTTCGGCAAAAGAGAATGGCGCTCTCTCGGCACAAGACGAGGCTTCCTCCGCCGCCGAAGCGAAGAAGAAGGATCGCAAGAGGGACGAAGTCACCGCTCGATTGGGGGAAGTCCAAAACCTCTTGGTCGAGATCGACGCCGACTCGGGACCGAGTCGTGCGGCAGAGTTGTTGGCCGGTCTAGGATTCTCGGCTTCGGATCAAAAGTTGCCGACGAGGGCTTTCTCCGGTGGGTGGAGGATGAGGTTGAGTTTGGCGCGTGGTACGTTCGGGTTCTGCACGACGCTTCATCAGTGGTTTCGGTATGGTCTCTTCTTTTCTGATGATACAGGTCCGAAAACCCCTCACAGCATTGTTCTGCAAACCCGATTTGCTCTTGCTTGACGAACCTTCCAACAACTTGGATCTCAACGCACTCGCATGGTAAGTACACGTCTGTGGCTCTACACCCCGGTCCCATCGACACTGAAACAGCCTCCACTCCCCCTCTCCCCAAGGCTCGAAGACTACTTGCAAACCTGGCCCTCGACGCTCTTCGTCGTCTCCCACGACCGAGCCTTCCTCGACGCCGTCGCAACGGATATCATCCATCAACACAACGAACGCCTCGACTACTACAAAGGCAACTTTACCCAATTTTACGCGACCAAGTCGGAGAGGGCCAAGCAGCAGAGGAGGGAGTATGATGCACAGGAACAGTACAAGCAGCACTTGCAGGCTTTCATTGATCGGTGGAGGTGTGAGTACTCGCGCATGGGAAAAAACAAGTCGGCGGAAGTGAGTTGGGGGGGTTGACACTGCATCCCTTGTGAACAAAATAGACAATGCGAACCGAGCCGCGCAAGCTCAAATGAAGATCAAGATACTCGAAAAATTGCCGGACCTCGAACCGCCCGAGGAAGACGACGTCGTCACCTTCAAGTTCCCCGAAACAGACAAGATCTCCCCACCCCTCCTGCAACTCTCGGACGTATCCTTCGGGTACACGAAGGACAAGCCTTTGTTGAAGGGCGTGAATGTGGATGTCGGGTTGGATTCGAGAATGGGGTTGATTGGAGCTAATGGAGCGGGCAAGTCGACGATGTTGAAGTTGTTGATCGGGGAGTTGCAGCCGACGAGTGGGCAGCAGACGAGGAATGGGAGGTTGAGGATCGCCTGTATGTATATTCTTTATTCTGTGTTCGTCGTCGTCTCTGGGCTCGTGAACTGACAAGGGTGTTTTTTTGGCACGGTGGAGACTTTGCGCAACATCACATCGACTCGTTGGACCTGACGGTCAACAGCGTGCAGTTTCTCGCCAAGATGTTCCCCGGCAAGTCCGAGCAAGAGTACCGTCAACACTTGGGTGCTTTCGGAATCACGGTGCGTTTTACTACCACCATGAAAATCGGCTCCGTGGGATGGTTGGGCTGATACGTGTGGGACCTGGTTCGTGATGCAGGGTATGACGAGTTTGCAGCTCATTGGAACGCTGTCCGGAGGTCAGAAGAGTCGTGTTTCGTTTGCTACGTTGTCGTTGCAACGACCTCATGTGAGTATTGGACACTCGTTTCATCCTGCATCTTTCCCATAAGGTCCTGACACTGACACATCTTTTTCTTCACACACCAGATCTTGCTGCTCGACGAACCGACCAACCATCTCGATATCGAAGGTCTGGATGCGTTGATGAACGCGCTCAAGGCATGGAATGGTGGTGGTGAGTTTCGAGGATGACTTTTGATCCTATGCGGCACCGAGATTGACATTCAAGTTTTGCCATCTCGTTCCTCGATTAGTGATCGTCATCTCCCACGACTCGACCTTCTTGCATACGTGAGTACCCGACTTTGGGGGCATTGTTTAGCACTTTATCTCTTGGGGGGGTGCTTGATCGCCAATGTCCGTTCTCACAGTGTGTGCGATCAGCTGTGGGTCTGCGCGGATCAAAAAGTCGAAAAGTTCTATGGCGATGGTCAGTCGTCGAATGGGATTGCTTGTGATGATGTTCCGATGTTGATGATGTTTGTGTGGTGCTTTTGTGTGTATCTGCAGTGACGGAGTACAAGAACATCATCGTGCGTACTGTTGTGCTTGGCTCGCACCGATGCACCGCGCTGACGGCGCGCTCTCTCACTCACTCTTGGCTACAGGTCAACAATGCCAAAAACAAGCCCACGTAGTAGATGTGTATCTTTGCCGTAGATTCGTGTTTTCAACCTGCACCACCGTCTATGTGAAAGTAAAGACCCGAGGAGGTCCAAGCTCAAATCTGGGCGTGGTCGCGCGTCGTCAGCGCGTTAGCCCCCACCTCGTCCAGCGCTGCTCTGCTCCCGTCCTCCCCTGTTCTGACCTCACCGCCTACACCCCACGCCCCTCCTCACCCAGCTCATCATGTCGCGAGGCTACGATCGCTCTCTCGTCACTTTTTCTCCTGATGGTCATCTGTTCCAAGTAAGTTTCCTCTGCATCGCCGCTGGCCGCTGGCCGCTCGTCGTCGTTCTCCCTCCTCCCTCCCTCCCTCAAGACTGCTCAAGCACCCGTCCTCCCTCTCCACCCGTACCGCGCAGGTCGACTACGCCCTCGAAGCCGTGCGCAAAGGCACCTGTGCGGTCGGTGTAAGAGGCAAAGACGTCGTCGTGCTCGGCGTGGAGAAGAAGTCCGTGATGCAGTTGCAGGACCCGAGGACGGTCAGGAAGACGGCCATGCTGGACGATCATATCTGTTTAGGCTTTGCGGGTGAGTTTGTGGTTATCGGTTGGTTTTGTTTGGGCGCGGCGAAGGCGTCGGCGTCGATTGGGTGGTGGGGTGGTTGATGACGCGGCGTCGCCGAAGGGAGGATCACTCGATGGGCGAGCCGGGGCCAGCTCTTACTCAAGGGTGGTAACGGTACACGGAGCTAATTCTTCTACGCCAACTACCCGTTCAGGCCTGACTGCGGACGCGAGGATCCTGGTCGACCGAGCGAGGATGGAATGCCAGTCGCATCGATTGACCGTCGAGGACCCCGTCACGGTCGAATACATCACCCGACACATCGCCGGTATTCAACAGGTGAGGCAGGAAGGGGGAAGCCACTTGGTTGTGCTCTCACCTCGACGACTAGGCAGCACTAACCGGCGTCCGTCTATCTCGTCCTCCTCACAAAAAAAGAAATATACCCAATCCGGCGGCATGCGACCGTTCGGCATCTCGTGCCTCATCATCGGCTTCGACCACGACGACCCCACCCCTCGTCTGTACCTCACCGAACCCTCGGGCATCTTTTCAGCCTGGCGAGCGAACGCGATCGGGAGGTCGTCCAAGACCGTACGCGAGTTTTTGGAGAAGAACTGGGTCGTCGATCTCGAGAAGGATGGTGCGGTCAAGTTGGCGGTCAAGTCCCTTTTAGAGGTCGTTCAAACGGGAGCGAAGAATATCGATTTAGCCGTCATGACCGGACATGGTCAAGTTAGGGTCAGTTGCGCGGCACGCAGGTGCAGCTGTTATGCGGCAGAGAAAAGTCGTTGCGAGTGTGTTCTCTGAGCTGAACACGCTGCGACGAATCCCCATTCCCCACAGAATCTGACATTAGAAGAGATCGAAGCGGTCGTTGCCGAGATTGAGAAGGAGAAGGAGGCCGAACAGGAGAAGAAGAAGAACCGATTGGCTGCGACGGCCGCGTCGAGGGGAGCCATGACCGCCGGTCCGAGTGTGACGCAGTCGTTGGGAGAGGTATAGAGGATTATCTACTGATTGATTGAGCAAGTGTAATCAAGATGGATTCGTTATCTGCCTTTGGGTGAGTGCGCGATATCGGAGGATCACGGCGTGGGGCGCGTAGAAGGGAGCGCGGAGAGATGGAGTCTTGTGTAATGGCGCCAGTTCGCCCGACCGATCTCGTACCGAGGACTTGACCATCAAGAGTCATTCTAGGAGATGTCCCTCCAAACATGAGTCAACCAGCCACTCATGACGACCTAAACGATCTTTCAAGACAGAAGACATCTAGTGTCCAGACACCGCCTCATCAAAGGGTGCCGAGCGCGGGGAATCTTGGTGACTCCAAGAAAGTTGAAGGCTCCGCCGTCGGCTGATCGTACACAGAGTCCGAATCTTCCCTTTTTCCCATATCGACAGAGTCTCGAGCCTCGGATGGTGTTAGCCTATCCCGTATCCAAGCTTTCATCAAGGTGCATGAACAATAGGCGGTGTGGGTCGAGCGTTGGCAATTGCTCAATCGGAGGTGTTGATGCAAAGGGCTGAGCCGACGGCGCCTCTGGACGGGACAAGATGGCCTCTTGAGTTCAAGGTGTTGATTTTGGCGGGGGAGTGGATCGGCGGGTCTAAAGAGGCAAACATGGTGTTTTCCCAAGTGTCGTTGGGCCCAAACGTGCGAATTCGAGTAGATCAGAGAGCTTAGGTTTCGGCGTGTGGAGATGCTAAAATGTCAGTTCAAAGGGCTGTTCATTTCCGAGCTGAGATGGGAGGGTCGGAGGTGATGGTCTTGGTTTTGTGGAGTAAAGTGCCTTGTTTGTTGTTGCTTACATCACATTACTGTCACCGTCGTGATTTTTGAAGAGCCGCTACCCAGACTGTTTGTCGGGTTGCCATGACGATCGGTAGAGTTCTAAAGCATCTGCCAGGAATACACATTGAGGAGACAGGTTGTCCATGGTCAGAGGGGTTCAAGCATATTCAAGCATATCCGCTTAAGTCTCCGAGACCTTATCAAGTCATTGGCTTGGCTCCGAACGGTGGCGGTGAGACAGAGGCCGCCCTCCCGGCTGCCCGTTGTGCCCTACTCTGTCAATAGAATACAAGGCACGGCTGCCATTCTGCCACTTCGTTGAGTTTTTCTGGCGGCAGCTGGGGAGATCTTGTCATGGCTGCAAAGCCCTTTTGTGTCGAGGAAAAGGGAACGAGGGTCCGCCCTGTCATATACACGCACATCTATGCATGCCTCCACACATGTACATCTAGTCATCATCTATCAAGTGACGTATATCTACGTAGATATCTACTAGATATCTATCTTTCATCTATCTGTTGTGCTGTAGATGACAGATAGATAGATAGCCCGAAAAAAGGCAAAATTATAGATAGATAAAACATATCTACGCGCATATCTGATCTAATGCGGAGCCCTGGTCCCCCCCCCAAAAAACTGCCTCGAATTCTCTGCGAGGCTCTGTGCGATGACGCAGCACCGGCGCGCTGGCACCTGCAATGGCGGTGCTACGGGTCGCGTCGCGTGCGCCAAGGCGTGAGCGAGTGGGGGAAAGAGCCCGAAAGAGCGAGACCGCCCGCTTTGTGCAGTGGCCGTGTCCGACTGGCGCTCTCTCACTCGCTCCTCTCCACTGCTCACGATCTCACTGCGATCCTCACCTCGACTTGCCCGACTTGCCCTCCTCTCCGGTCGTGCACATCGAGCCTTGATCGAGGCCGACTGTCTGCGGATCGTGTCCACCCCGCTGTAGCTGCTCGACTGGATCGACGCGATCGCAGGATGGCCTCCTTCCCCACTTTGAGTCGCCCCGGCGCCACTACTTCGACGCCCGCTACGACGCCCGCTATCGCCGCACGGGCCTCGCCGAGCGCCAGCGCTGACGACGGCATGGATGACTCGGACAGCAGCCGGCTCAGACCCAGTCACCGCGGCATCTACACCGCCACATCCGCTCACCCCGCAACGACCACGGACAACACATCCCCAGCACACGCTGGCCGTCGTCGTCGATCGTACCTGCGAGTGCTGGTCGGAGTGACGGCGTCGGCGTTGATCGTGTCGGTGCTGCTCGTGTCGTCGTTACGCTTCCACCCGCGTCGCCACGACGAACTGTTCCGCACCAGCACCACCAGCCATCCTGGCCAAAGGATCGACCCAACCTGGCTAGAACCCACCGCAAGACCCGTCTTTGACAAGCGTCTGATCGTCGTTCCGGCCGCGTCGAGGAACTTGGACGACGTCTATCTGAGCTACCGCCACCGCGTCCTGGGCTCGGTCCAAGCGCTCGGCAACTGGCTCACCCCGCTCTTTCTCGATACGGGCCACACCGTCATGTGGGATGATCAGGAATATGACGGTCAAGACTTTGGTGGTGATGGCGATGGCGAGGTGGATTCGGAAAGTGTCGTCGATGGGGCTTGGTCCAATTGGAGTGAGAGCACGGTATTCGTCGAGGTCGGTTTGCTCTCACGAAAGCGCTGCCCCTGTCTGACCCGCCCAGCTGACCATGTCCTTCCCACGCCCACAGGCCACTCAAGCAATGTACGCCTCTAGACCGGCCTCGTTCGGTCCCCACATCCTCCTTGAACCTCTGCAGTCGTACCTCTACCCCATCACGGCTTTCGCCGACACTGATTTGCACGCCTGCAACCTCTCCTCGACCCCCGATGAGCCTTCATCGCTCCACAAGTACCCGACCCCACCACGACAGGGTTGGATCGCCTTGATCGAACGAGGCGGCTGCCCCTTTTCCCAGAAAGTTAGGTTCGCGCAAGAGAGGAACGCCGCTGCTGTTGTGTTTGGTGACTCGAGTACGCGAGAAGGCGGCGTCTCGGGTGGGTTCGGGTTGCTCACGCCTTGGAGCCCAGGTAAGCACAGTGACCACAAAGAGATACCACGCCTTCGTGAGCTGATATTGTAGCGTGCCTGTTTGACAGACGACACCCATGATATCCGGATACCTTCAACATTCGTCTCGCGAGCCTCGTACCTCTCGATCCTTCGAACCTGGCAGGACGTGCAAGACGGGCAATCCAAAGACCCTCAAGGCCTGCTCGTCACCTTGTCCAAGGACGAGCTCTTCGCTTGGCCCCTGCTCGACCTACTCGTCCTGATCCTCTTCCTCCCCTCCCTTCTCACGCTCTTGACGGTCTTTACCCAACGTCTCCGAATGATCCGCCAACATCGATTGGACCGAGCGCCTCGCGACGTCGTCGCCAAGTTGCCCGTCTTCCTTTGGGGCGATACTGAAAAGGGGCCACAAACGGAGCCGATCTCGTTGGATGAAGAGCAAGCGATCGGATCGAGCTCTTTCGTTCATCCTATCGCAACCGAATCGACGCCTTTGCTCGACTCCGCTAGCTCGACCACGGCGGCGACTCCCCGCCCAGCCTACCTCAAATACCTCCCCGACGCCATCACACGGCGGATCCGTCGCCCCAACCCCTCCTCGTCCGTTCTAGCCCCCCGCCGTCGCTCGAACCTCAAATTCCGACCTTCGAACGAATGTTCCATTTGTCTCTCCGACTTTGAGATCGGTGACGCGGTGATGGAGTTGCCGTGTAGGCATCTTTTCCACAAGGAGGAGATTGAATCGTGGTTGTTGGAGAGCAAGCGCGTGTGTCCAATTTGTAGGGCCAGTATCACGGCTGAACATGGAGTCGAAGAAGAAGGCCCGGTCCTTGGAGGTGGTCCTTCTTCTCCTTCGAGGACACAAACTGTCGACGCGACGACCCAAACACCCGCGGGCGCATCGCCTCCTCTTGCCGTACCCAGTAACATCGCCATCGACCAGGAGAGGACCGCACTCGCCCCCATCGCGACCGGTTCGAGTGTGACGCTCGACTTCGTCCCCGAGCCTCGACACACGTAGAGCCTTCTAGGTGTGTACAAGGCTCTACATGCGTACGAGTTCCGCTTGTTTTTTGCTCTTCTTCTTTGGGTTCTGTTCGTATTGTATCTGCGTGTGCCGTATCCTTCTTACGTATTTGTGTGCATCCCCTGTTCCTACTTTTTTTTTTTTGTCGTCGATGTCATTTTTTCGCAACGAATCGCATCACCTTTTCCCCACGCTATGCACAGCAAACTCCAAATTTTACTCATCGTATCCACTAAGCATGTTTCCGTACTCAATGCACCGAGAGCCATTATAAATTAAAAGACACCTCACCTGTCCCTTGATCTCTTCATCGAGGCAACGAAGGGCGTCTCGTCTCGATATTGAGCTTCGTGAACGCACCTCCCCCAACCCCACCCATCATCGTACCCAAACTACTCCTCGCCGTCGTCGGTCTTCTAGCGACCATCGTCTGACTCTTCCCCAATCTGGACGATAAAGCCTGTTGGCGCCGTATCTCTTCGTTACGGTCGAAGATGATGGATTTTTTGCGCATCGCTTGCGCGAGGAAGAGCTCGTCTTCTTCTTTATCGTCGTCGTCGTCGTAGGAGGAGGAGGAGGAAACCGTATTTTCGGGGATGGGATGAGCGGAGGGTTGAATGTCCGCTCCTCGGGAGGAGCTGGTACTTGTTGAAACCTCGAGCATGGTTGACTCCTGTGGTATTCGTTGTTCACCACGGACCGCGTCCTTCCCCTGCGCCGTCTCCTTCATCAATGCCATCCACTCATTCGTCAAAGGCGTTCGTCGATCCAGAGGCGCCGACCCCGCCGCCTCATGAGACGGGGCAGTCATAACGGACCTCTCGATCGCCGAATCAATCGAACAACTCGATTGATGATGTCGTCTCGTGCTGAACGAACGCTCCGACTCGAACCCACCACCACCACCACCAACCACAGCCCGAGGGGATGATCTCGAACTTGACGTCGCATCGATCAGCGGATGATCCAACCTCCTCTCCCTTTCGCGTTCCCTGCCATCCGATCGAGGAGAATTCGGCCTCGCCGGTGTCCCACTCGACAAAGACCACTTTGTCGTCGAACCCAAAATCGCTCTCAAGCAATCAAAATTATCTTCCTTCCCCCGATGAACGGGTAGAGTTTGACATCTCGCACGTTCCTTGGAGTCCGAATCGATCGTTTCGGAAGCTTTGAAACTATGCGGTGAAGTTCCCGAAGCGGTCCTTGGTTGACCAAACGTGGGAAAGCGAAATGCGTCGGTCGAGAGATCGGTCGTGATAGAAAGAGGGACGTTCATTACTTCGGGCCTCGTACTGCGTCTTTGTTTCGAACGGTTCGACTCGCTCGAAGCTGAGCCGGCGACCGAGATGGATCGGGTCGGAGAGGGGTGAGCGTTCAATCCGCCGTGGTGGGATGCATAAGCGAGGTTGATGGCTAGATGCACGTATTGAAACTCATTCATTAGAAAATTAGAGTAAGTTGACTTTTTTCTTGGCGAGACTTGCCATTGAACCTATATTCCAACGAATCGCTCGGCTCCAAGAATTCGTTACCATCTTCGCCCGTGACTCGCATCAGGTTGACGTAATCGGCATACGAAGTGGGGGAGAGGATCAACGAGCGGCCGTCACCGAACCGAAGGGCAACGATGAACTCTACGCAAAACGGATGATAGAAAGTAAGAAATTACCGCCGAAAAGGTGTAGGATAGGCAAAACGTACTTCGAGATCCGGGGGGTGCTATCTCCTGCGACTTGACGGCGAGGGCGGGCAGCGAACCCGTGAATTCAGTCACTGATCCCTGTCATCAGCGGCAGAGAGGCAGTTTCAGAACCAACCACAGCAGTACCTGAGATCTCAAAGTCTTGAATGAAATACCTTAGACAACTGCAGTTGCCCCTCGCACACCATGAGCGAACGTGACGACCATTTCCTGGACCAGTTTCACAATGTCAGTTCGGCCTCGGTCCCAAGCATGTGAAGATTCGACTCACCATTTCGACGACTCGGACATGAGAAGACGTAGTCCCGGGATCGTGTCGACGGGACTTCTGGAAACGAGAACGTTCTCGATGAACAGGAACGCTTGAGGATATTGGCTCAGCGGTGGGTCGAATTGGATCCCCGCCGGCAACAGCTGAGAAAAGCCGATCAAAATCAAATACAAAATGATCAGATGCTCGAAGTGTTTCGGTAGCAAAAACGAAACTTACCGTCAATACGTCATATTGCTTCAACTTTCGACCGACCAAGGCAGCGTCGTCCGAATGGCAGCCCTACGGAAGAAAGGAGAGGAAGGGCCTGGATCAGAGCCGGCGCCGGAAAAGCAGTCGAAGCAGGCCAAACTCACCAAGACCGCGCTGACGAGTCGGTGTTGCTCGGCGGACCAGATCTCTTCTTCCCACTTGGCCCTTCGGTCCGAAAGCTCAAACAGGTCGGAGGGCTCTTCTTCCCGCTTGGTCCTTCGGTCCGAAAGCCCAAACAGGTCGTAGGGCTCCTTTCGTGGGACCGTGCGACTCCTCGACCTCGTCACTTTGGATGGAAGTGCCTTGACGGCCCCGGAAAGCTTGGCCGTCGGGCCGCGACCATCACCGCGAGCCAACATCGCCGCGACCGCGACCGACGAGCGTCGTCCCGAAGCAGGGAGACTAGTCCCTTGGAATGCTTCGGTCTCGTACGGCATCTGTGGGGGCGAATGAGGTCGATTGCATTTCTCATCCTCCGCTGTGCGGGGGAGCGATATTTGGCTGCCCGTGCTGAACGACGAGGTCGAGTCCGGGAACACTTCGTGGGCCGAAGATGAGGATTCGTCGCACAAGCTTTGATTCGAAGAGCCTGTTGGCATGGATGACTGGGCCGAGGAAGCCGGTGTGCGGTAAACTTCCGAGAAGCCGCCGCCGAGCACGAAGGGTGAGCTCGGCTCCTGGGCCGGAAAGGAGGCGTGTTCGGGTGGCCCCTGTCTCAGCGCCCGAGTTTAAAGTCTCCCCCAAGTCAGACCAGAGCTCGTCGCAGGGGCGGTCGCGTGATAGAGAAGGAGTGAGCTGCAACTTGAACTCACAGTAGGAGTATGGATAGCATTTGTGGATGCCTGTGGTTGCGATGTAGCTGAATACGTTGACACTGACGTGACCACTGAGGTCGCCGGTTCGCGCTGCGTCGCTACGGCAACCTGCAATGTCTCACGCTGGGCACTTTCGCTGAGAACGGACGAGGTCCCACAGGAGGGGAGTCTCTGTAGTGCTTGAAGCTTGACCTCGCCTATCCTCATCGTCTCGGGTACCTCGAGCACAATCCATCGGTCGGTGTAGAGATGGCGGATCGTCAGTCGGAGGTGGTTCGCCCGCGGCGGGGGATAGGGTAGCTGCAGGTGCTGGTTAGACGCCATTGACCGTGAGAGAATGCGACCACTGGAGGCGACTGAGCCGTGCGCTCCAAGAAGGCTGAAAGGGAGCTGAGAGAGCCCGTCGTCGTCGCGGCTAGCACCGCTGCCAGTGGTCGAGGAGGACTCAGGTGACGTCTTCAGAAGGCTAGCTGCCACGTGGACGGCAGACTAGGGGGATAAGGGTGTTTGTCGATCCGCCTCCTCAACCTGCCAGACTGTGCTTGGAAAGCATACGGTTCATGGGTGGTGGAGAGGGTAGGCACAAGTCGGGGCCAACGGTGCGAAGATGCGCCTCGCCACGGCTGCCAAGCGGGCTTTCTCCGAGCCAGGGGCCGCTCTCCTGACCGGCTCGTTCCCCTTTCCCGTATCGGCCTAAAAGGAGCGCGATCGTCTACCTGGAGAAATGCGCCGACCGTCTGGGCAACCGACAGGCCTGCTCCCATTCTTGCTGCTGCCGCTCACAAGGAGTCCAAACGACATTATTTTTACAGAAAAATCGAGTCATCTACACCTCGGACAATAAATCTTCCACCATTTACGAACCCAGATAAAACCCCCAAGAAGTCACGAGGAAAACATCATCGGAGCCAAGGCTCCCTAGATTGTGTACACGAACGAAGGGTGTTTGTCACCCAAGTCACGTAGCTCTTGGAGGGAGTAGACACGCTTCTCGTGATCGGGCAACGAATTCTGATACTCAATCTCGCGCTCCTTCTTCTCGTTCTCGCGCTTGAGTAGATAGGCGTAAAGAGGCGCGCAGAACAAGCCGAGCACAATGCAGCCCAAAACGGCGCCGTCTACGAAGAGTCAGAGCAGGGCAACCAGGTCAGTGAATTGGTCCAAGGACGATCTATTCATGCTTCAGTCAACTCACGACCGAGGAAATAGCGGGGCTTTTTACGGTAGACGTTGGACGAGACGAGCGCACCCAAGTTGCCAATTCCGATCTAGTGTTATGAGCAGGGTGAAGACAAATCAGCTTCTGAACCACACCCTGAGCCCGACTACGAGTGAGAAACGACTTACCTGGAATGCACTTCCGACACCTCGCTTGGTCTGACCCGACAAGTTGTTGGAGAGCCACGTCACGACAGCGGGCAAGCCACCGTACGAGCCGCTAGCGGTCAAGAAAAGCCCAAAGTACTTGACACCACTCGGTGCAGGGGTGAGGTTGATGATGATGCCAAGTGCAGAAAGACCCAAGGCAGCCATGACAAAGGGGAAACGAGTCTTCATGCGATCGGCGTAAATGGCGGTAATAAGGACGTATATGCAAGCAAAGACGTAGACGGGGACTGTCAGGAGCTGAACTTGAGGTCGGGTGTACTTGCCGAATGCCTGAATGAGCGTGGGCATGAAGAGACCGATCGAGTAACTGCAGCAATTAACGAAAGCTCCGGTCAGTCGCCAGTTTCACTAGCCAAGTCTCGATGCCGGTGCCCAACTCACAGAGGAACTACAATGCCAAAGTAGTAGCCGAGGGCGAGCCAGCATTGCCACGAGGTCAGAGCCTGGCGGATGTAGGTCCAGCTGACATTGGTCGCCTCGCCCGAGGCGCCCGAATCCGTCGTCTTGCGCCAGATGATGAAATCCTGCTCCTCCTTGGTCAAGAAATGCGAGGATCGCGGCGAGTCGACGATGGCCCAGAACGCACCGATGCCGGCCAAGATAGTCAGGAGCCCTTCGACTGAGCGGCGTTGAAGGAGGAGCAGCAGTGCATGGGTCAGTGAGCGCGAATCACAGAACCAGCGGATTCGACGCTGCTCATGACTAACAGATAAAGATCCAGCTCCATCCGTTACGGCCGCCGACTCCACTCATAAACTGGATACCGTATGCCAAGAGTCCGGAGAAAGCGCCACTGAAAGACCGACAGGTTTTTGCGAGTCAGCTTTCTAGCGACTCGTATGTTCCCGCATCGCCACTTGACGCCAGAACTCACGCCAGGGTGGCCGCCGAAAAGAAGAATGCGATGCGTTGCTGGCACATGTGACGAGGGTACCAAAGCGTGAGGTAGAGAATGACTCTGTGATACAGGTCACCGAGTTAGCAGGGAATTACGCGAGCCAAAGGAGCAAAGCCGACGTACCCTGGAAACAAGCCAGCTTCGGCGATGCCTAAAGCCACGCGAGTCGCGACGAGGCCGGCGAAATTGTGTACAACTCCCACTGCAGATTAATACCAGCCTCTTGTCAGTACCTAATCAGGTCTCGCATTCTAGAAAATCTCCTACTTGCGGGCGACTTACTAAGAGTCATGACAATGCCCCAGACAATGGTGATCGAACTGAGCCAGACCGACGGTCGCAGCTTCTTGAGCATCAAGTTCGAAGGAACCTCAAACAGACAGTAACTGATGAAAAAGGCCGAAAGCGCGATGGCATAGTCGTTTCCTGCCGATGGGACGCCGGAACAACATATTAGCCCGACTGGCCGACACGACGCTGGATTGGCAAAGACATAATCAACCTACCCGTCATCTTGAGATCAGTTTCGAGCCCGGCAAGACGAGCATTTCCGATATTTCCACGATCCATGAACGACAGTAGGTAAAGCTGCGGAAATTGGATGCCCCTCGTTAGCACGTGCGCAAAAGCTCACGAGCTCTTCCCGTCAAGTTCCAGATCAGCCCAACTCACGAAGGCGAGGTACAGCAACAAGCGCAGATCGACCTGCGGTGAGCAATCGCCAGCAGCAGAGTGTGAGCTTTTGCACGTATCGCAATACGAGTCGAGTCTTGGGCAGCTCTCACCTTTGTGGGTATTGGAGTAGCTGCCTTCGCCGGCGTGTTCGGAGGCCGTAGATCGGCCCGACGATTCCTCGATGTGCTGCATCATCTGCTCGTGCTTGTACGGCTCGGAGCGATAATTCGCCGGCGCCTCCACGGGGCGAGACTTCTCATTGTCCATCCTCGTTGCGGCGGAAATGTGCGCATGTAGGCGGTGAATGTGGGGGGGGGGGCAAGCGCGTTCAAACTTGGGTGACGTGGCCTCTAAAGGAGCCGGGGCGGAGAGGACTCGTTTGCGCTGAAGGGTCGACGAGTGGACGTAAATGCAACGGGCGACGAGGAAGTCGAGAGCGCAATGTTTGGTTCGTGAGTGGCAGAAGGAGGAGAAAAGGGTATATTAAAGACGGCCTGACACAGGAAACGGGTCCAACCGGATGCTGCTTTCGCCTTCGGACTAGACGGTCCAATTACCCCGGACGTTTTTCCGCTGCCGAAGGGCGCTTCCCATTCGCACCGGGGCCCCGCGCGTGGGGGGCAAATTGTCCCACTCGGGCGCGCAAGGTCACACAGGGCGCGAACCCCACATGAAGCAACGGTGACTAAATTTGACGTCACGTAAAGTTTACGCCAAGCCTTTGCCTTCTCGCGGCCATTCAGCTTTGTCAGAGAGAGAGTTGCGAGTTCGTTATCGATGATCGGGATCACGCGGCGTCGGCCGTCGAGTGCGTCGTCTCGACATTCAATTCGACCTTGCCCCTCTCCAACAAGATTCCGGGCGGGCTGGTGGTTCTTCAGTGAAATGCGCTAGTTGTCTATTAACACGACAGCTACCTGGCCTCGCTTCGTTCGCGAAGAACAGATCGCTGCAGTGGGGGGGGGGGGGACTTGATATGGCAAACTCAAGAGCTCACGATCGCCGCCTCGCAGAGCTAGTCAAGATCACTTTCGTCCTCAGGCTGCTAGTGCCAGTTCGGAAGCGTCGAGCCATGTGCCTGCAATCCCTAGCGAACGGGACCGGCTTAAGCTGTACCTTGGTATATATAATCAACGAGGTACCTAGATATAGCTACAAGCGAATCGTACGTCTTTAGCGGTCTGCTGATACGGTGTCCAAGACTATAAGCTCTGCTCTGAGCTGAGGAGAGTGGAAGGCTTAAACTCCGACCGATGTGGGGCGGCCAGCCTGAAGGGAGGGAACGCGTCGACCAGGGGAATGGTTTTGCCCAAAAGTCCGGATCACCTAGAGGTAGTGATCCTCTTGTCCCAACCCAGAGATTTGTAGGTCATCCCAGTGTTACCCGGGAACGAAAGGCTTTCTCGGTGTCCAGCTGGAGATGCATCAGATTCAGCGTGTCGAGCATTACCAAAATTTGGCATACCGGACTGGTTGCACGAGAGTCGGACATCGTTGACGCAGGATCGCACACTGCAGGATTAGTGCTAGGGTTTTCGACTCGACTCGATCGATCGAGTATAGCCAAAGGCCGAGGCGCGCATAGAAATGGCATGAGCAGTGGCAATGAAGCAAAGCACAGAGGGAGGAAAAGAAGTTTTCAGGGGTCACTGGTCCAGCTTTCATGGAGGGACAGCTTTCTTGATGCTCCCAGCGCGAACCGGCGCCCTCATCGCTTCAGCCAGTTAATGATAGGACTCGGAGTAGTACAGGGCCGTCCAGCTATCTGTCTCAAGACAAACGTTTTCTCTCATATTTACATATCGACTAACAAATCGCAAACGCGCTTCACGATTCCACGAACCCAAGTATCGGACAAGCCTTGACGAACGCACAAAAAGCCCGTAAAGGCTCTCTGAGGCCATGTGACTGACTCTGGGTATTCGAAAGCAACGTACGCAATCCAGCTAATGACCTCGACAATTAGCGAAGAAAATGAAGCCGATGACGTGGTGCAGGTTTCAGGACGGTGTGGCCGGGCCGAGAGCTTAGAGCTTGGCCTTGCCCTCGTTCTCCTTCTCCTGTTGCGCAAACTTGGTCTGCGTCCACGCAAGTAACACAAGCCCAGATCAGGACCGGACCAACCCACACGTTCAACACTCTCCAATCTCCGACTCACCGCCAAATTACGTCGATTGATCTTGCCCGTCGGACCCTTGGGGATCGAATTCAACACAAAGACCTTCTCGGGGCACTTGAAGCTCGAGATCTTCTTCCTCACTTGCTCAATGATGTTCTTCTCCTTCAAATCCGATCCTTCTTTGATGACAACGCAGGCCCAGACTTTTTCGCCGTATTTTTGGTCGGGTACACCGAACGCGACGGCTTCGTTGACGTTCTGGAGCGAGAGTAAGGCGGCGTCAACTTCGAGAGGGGAGATCTTTTCACCACCTCTATTGATCTGTGAGACGGTATCAGCGTCATCGTGATCAGTAAGCAGTAAAGAAGCGAAGAAATCTTGGGCCCGAATTGACGTACCAACTCCTTCAGCCTCCCCGTAAGGGTCAAGTACCCCTCCGCGTCCAACTTGCCCCGATCGCCCGTCCTAAAGTACCCATCCTTGGTAAAGCTCTCCTTATTCGCCTTCTCATTATTGATATAGCCCAACGTGACGTTTAGACCTTTGATCGCGACTTCGCCTTCTTCGACGTCCTTGTCTTCGGAGAGGGATAGGATGCGGATCGACACGCCTTGGCCGATGCCAACTGTTCCGGGTTTACGGGCCATAGGGGGGAGGGGGTTCGAGGTCATTTGGTGCGCGGCTTCGGTCATGGCGTCTGATTAGTGAAAAGTAGATTAGCTTAAGATCGTGCATCCAAGGAGGTTGATTAGACGTACAAGCCTCTAGCACAGGTGCATTGAGCGCCTTCTCGACCTGCGCGACGACGATGGTCAAACTGTTTTAGCTCGACTGCTCAGTCCCTGGTCTCGAAGACCCGAGAACGGACCTTCTCCAACGTCGCAGGAGCCAAAGCGCTCGAGCAACTCCTGATGAAGCGGACGTCGGGAATAGGGTTGGGCAGCTTGGTGCTCAACAGGATTTGGTGGATTGTAGGAACGGCCTGAGGAGACATCAGGTTTCAAATGAGTTTAACGGGCGAAGGGGAGTCCGAGTGCGCGGGCCAGGTACGTACAGTGTACCAGTTGGCTTTGGTGCCGATGAACTCTGCCCAAAAGGTTCCGGCCGAGAATTTGGGAGGGATTACGACGGAGCCTCCCGAGAGCAGCGGGGCCAAAAAGCCGGCGAGGAGGCCCTGAGAAGAAGAAAGTCGACGAGAATCAATCGCTACTCTTTGTGCCCAGTCTCACCTCGTTCTGTACGCACATGGACGTGGAACAAAGGCATGACGAGGTAGGTGCGATCGCGCGCGGTGAGCTTGTACGTGTTGACGATGTTTTGCATCGTCGTGGCGAGGTTGAGGTGAGTCAAGGGCACGGCTGAGCGTCGACGCTTGCTGGGATATCAGTCATCCCGTCGCAGGGGTACTACAGCGCAGAGGCTTACTCACCCTTGTGACGACCGGTCGTACCACTCGTCTATTGTGAGCGATTGGAAGAACGTGAGCACCGATTACCGAATAGGGGCCGCCTCTGCTCTTCTGCAAGCACAACTCACGTGCAAAACCAGCGCCACATCATTCTCCCTCGGCTGACCACTACCCTCAATCTTCTTTCCTCCGCCCGGGCGCGGCAAAATTTTCTCCTCAAAGTCCAAGGATACCTTGTTCCCATCGAACGAGATTTCAGCGATGGGGACGTTCAATTTTCTCGCGGCTTGAACGGCGGAATGGTTCGCTTTGATCGCTCCCGATGGGACGAGTACGAGGCGCGATTGCGTATCTTGGAGGTAGAAGGCCACTTCGGAGGAGTTGTAAGTCGGGTTCAAAGGGGCTGCGACGCATCTGGAGGGAGGGTTGAAAGTGATTAGTGTGCGGTATGACGGAATCCGGTCCTCACTTGGAAGACTGTCGGTCAGGACGCGCGAGAGCACTGACCGATGACTGCCCACACCCAAGAAAGCGATCGCAAACTCGGGCCCATTGATCAGACTCATACTAACCACATCCCCCGCTTCCAACCCCCCCGACCAAGCTCCGAGTTGCTGGCGCAGGGAATCGATGTGGGAAGCGAGTTGGCGATAGCTCAGCGTCGTGTTGGGCAGATGCGATGAGGCGGGAAGCAGGATCGCGGGGGAGGTGGACGGGCGCGCGAAGGGGGTCAGCAGGGTGCTTGTGGTCGCCATCGTGGGTGGGTGGAGGGTAGCGCAAGGGAGGGCAGCGGAGGGCAGCGGAGGGCAGCGAAGAAAGAGATCAGATGAGGTCAGATGTGGGGCACGGCAATAACGGCGCGCTCTCTCCTCGGGCAGCGGCCGCGATTAGCCGCTTAGCGATTAGCCGCTTAGCGATTAGCCGCTTAGCGATTAGCCGCTTAGCGCTTAGCAGTCGATTAGCGCAGATTAGTGACCGCCCACACTCACCGGGAGCGGTCCGAGCTCGGCCCATGATCCGCGCGCGTCGCACAACGAGCGCCGACGACAACAGCCTGAACCAGCCTCCGTGCACAGTCTAGTGTACGCTGCCTCCACCTCCCGCTCTCTCCCCCATACACAGTCTCTTCACCATGCCACTCCGACTCGACTCGCGCTCGCTGACGCCTCCACCCGACGATCGCTCCCGTCCAGCGTTCACGATCGACCGCAACGATCGCGCGTACGTCAAGCAATACGCCAACCTGTACTGGCTCCGACTCGTTGTCCTGCGCCCGAGGGTGTTGAAGAATGCCAGAGCGAAATGGAACGAGGCACAGGGTGAGTTGGATGCCCAAAGTTGGGCGGGCAGGAGGAGCGCTCTGCGATGTGCGACGCGTCGAGTCGCGTCACGTCGAGCAAAATCGGCGAGCGCAGCTAGGCGTTTACAGCTTCGTGGGGGTGCTCCTCTTTCGGTGTGCAAGCAACTCATAGTACTTTTGCTTTCGTTCTACAGACTCTCCGCAACACGTCCCTCGCATGCTCGACGTCAAGGCCGGGGTGCAATCCTACATCATCGGCACCGTCTACATGGACATGCCGCTCAAGCCCAACGTGCTCGAAGACCTTGCACGTGAGGTGTGTACCTTCTCGGTGCCCACGGACTCGTGTCGAAAATAACCTCTTCAACTGAACTGTGTTCGTGTGCCCGTGATCAGCACTACATTGCCGCCCCTCCGCCGAGACGAAAGTTCTGCTCCGTCTCGGACGAGATCATGCTCGAGGATGAATCAGGTCGTGTTCGACTGGTCGGGCCCGCGATCGAAAAAGCGGCAGGGACGTTCGTAACAGGTAAGCCATCTTTTTTCTTTCCAAAAACGCTTTCAGTTGCTTCAGGGAAACAGACCGACTTTTGATCATGGAACGAGCAGGGACGATCATGGCCGCACTAGGCAAAGAACTCCCCTCGGGCGATTTCCAAGTCACGGACTTTTGTTTCGCCGGTCTACCCCCACCTGCACCCATCACCGAGGATGCCGATGGGATGAACATCTCGGACGAAGATCGACCCGAAGAATGGGTTGCCATCGTGAGTGGGTTGGAAATGGGGGAGCAGGATCGGACGCAGGAGATGAGGAGGGAGTTGTTGGTCGAGTATCTGTTGGGTGAATTGGGTGGGAATGAGGTACGTTCCCTCGAGTAGGTTTTTTTTTTGGCGTGTGTCGATCAAGCCGCTAAGTAGCTGCCAGATGTGCGCGTACCACAGCACTCGGAAGAAGCGGCCAAGATCACGCGAGTGATCCTAGCAGGCAACTCGATGGCCCAACCCGAACCGATCGACGATGCTATCACCTCCCAAACCAACGGTTCCTCCTCAACCTCAACAGAAAAGAAGCCCAAACGATACGGCTACGACGCTTCGATCTATTCCGCCAAACCCGCCTCAGCATTGGACGCATGGTTGGAACAGATCTTGCCGAGTATGAACGTCGATTTGATGGCGGGTGAATCCGATCCTGTGGCGCCGACGATGCCGCAGGCCAAGTTGCATCCGGCGATGTTGCCCCTTGCGAGTGCGTACGAGGGCTTCAAGTCGAGGACGAATCCGAGTTGGTTTCAGATCGGGCAGGCCAAGTGAGTCCTACTCTGATCGTGCCTTTGTGAGCCGACTTGGGCTGATCCCTTGCTCGTTTCTGACGATTTTCAGCTTCCTGGGAACGAGCGGGCAACCGCTGGACGACATCTTCAAGTACTTGACCTCGGAGGACCGCCTGGGAGTGGCGGTCAAGACGTTAGAATGGTCGCACATCGCACCGACGTGTCCGGATACGTTATGTGCGTCATCAGCGAAAAAGTCTGATTCGTTGATCTCAGAAGGCTAATCACCCGTTTCTATCCTTTCAGGGTGCTACCCGTTCTCCGACCGCGACCCGTTTATTCTGCACTCCACCCCTCAAGTCTACTTTATCTCGAACCAACCCCAATTCGAAACCCAACTACTCGAACAGCCCTCCCCAGAAGCAGGTGGTGAACCCCTGAGGACGCGTCTGATCCTCGTACCCAAATTTTCGCAAACGGGTCAGGTCGTGTTGATTAATTCGAGGAGCTTGGAGGTCAAGGTGGTGGGCTTTGAGGTGTAGGGCTGTTTTTTGGGGGTGGGGACTGTGAGCTTGTAGCATTATGCATGCAATTTTGTCGAGTGTGTTTTGCACGAACTTTTTCGAATGGGTCCGAGCTCGAGCTTGAGCGTTTCAAAAGGCCGGCACTCCTTGAAAGCGACGTTGCTTCCACACACAAGCCTGGCGATCGTTCACCATGCTCCTTGTTTTTCGGATTTGGCTGTGCAAAAAGGTCGTTGCTTCATGATCGCTCGCGCTCTTTTCTCGGAGACTCGATGGGTCGCACGTTGGCGCACAGGCGCGTGTGTCGGCCCAAGCCCAGGCGGCGTCCGACCGTGAACGGTCTCGTGCGCAGATGCCACCCACTCCACGCCAACCTCCCTCAACGATGGTCAACCGAACACGGACGGTGTTGCTCTCTGGTCTGTTGTTGGTTGTGCCTTGTACACTGGGTAAGTCTCCCTCTCCCTCGTGCTCGACTCTGGGCGCTGCCACAACACGCTCAGCTTCAGCTTGGCTTCGGACGCGGCGCGCGGCGGTGTGTGTGTCGTGTGTTGTGTGTGTGTTGTGTGTGCGTGTGTGGCGACCGAGTGCGGCGGCCACCACCGATGCGGGTGCTGTGCTGCGCTGGCATGGCATGATGTCCTTCAACCCTGCTGGTTCAGTGACTGACCATGTTTCTTCTACTCTATGCTCACGCCACCTCGCGCGCCGGTCGCTGCTCTGGTCGTGCTCGACGGGATTTCGCACGCCGATCGATCGCACGACCTCACCGTGTGATCCAACCGTACGCACGCCACTTGGATCGCCTTGCCATCCCACAGCCCAAACGATCACGACGATCGTCACGGAGCAGGTCAGTACACACGCCTCTTCCCTCCCTGACTTGCGCTGCAACTTATTCTTCCCCTTCCCTGCCTCCCGCGCTCGGCCTCCTCGCTCGTGTACAGGACACGCTCTCGACCATCATCCCCGGGACGTGCTCGACGACATGTGCGACCTGGCTCACCAGTCTCGGCGTAAGTAGCTGCTTTATCGTCCGACAACTGGCCATCCAAACACGCGATCTGGCACCTCGACCTCGTACCTCACTCCGCTCTGCTTGTCCGCGCCGATTGTGTCGGCTCGGGTCAGGCTCGATCCGACGCGTGCACAACCCCCGCCGCCTACGCTGCTGCCTACGCCGTCCGCCCTGCTGGTCAGGTCGCGCGAGCCTCCTGTAAAAGGACCTCCTTTCGGCAACACTAGCGCCGACGAGCGGGGCCATCCTCAGGAGGCATCCCCCGTTTGGCGTTTGTTTCCTGAGACAAGGAACCGAGAATAAACAATCTGCGGGGTCGGACATCGAACACCTCCCGTTCCTAGCCTACACCCCGGCGGACGAGCCATGACGAGCGAGTAGGCACTTGTTGACCTTCTTGCCTCCTCTCTTCTTCCCAGGCCTGCCCCTCCTCACCGGCCACGGCGACCGCGACGAC
Source organism: Microbotryum violaceum (assembly GCA_022506055.1). Taxonomy (NCBI): domain Eukaryota; kingdom Fungi; phylum Basidiomycota; class Microbotryomycetes; order Microbotryales; family Microbotryaceae; genus Microbotryum; species Microbotryum violaceum. The sequence continues at coordinate 1,301,259 of JAKMXP010000006.1, read as the reverse complement.
CGACTACAACACCTGCGTCTGTGACGCCGCGTTCGTCACGGCCTTCACCACGTGCTCGACCTGCATGACTACGGCCTTGACCGCAGCGAACGATCCTCAGCTCGCGTTGCCGGCGACGGCTTTGACTGGTGAGTGGACGGTTGTCGGTCGTGTTTTCGAATCGGTGGATGCCTCGAGACGAAAACATCGGGACGGGGTGGCGAGCTTTCGAATTGGCGCACCTCGGCGCATACGGGCCCGCTCGACGTCGGAGATGGTTGCGGTTGGAACATGCCCTGAATCGAGAATGGAAACAGCAGATGCTAAAATGTGCCCCTCCCCCCTTGATCGCACGACAGACTTGACCGCTTACTGTGCCACCGTCGCCGGAGGAACCGCGGCCACCACCAGCCCCGCGGCCACCACCACCCCCGCCACGACCGCCGCCGCCTCACCAACGACGAGTGCCGCCTCCTCCGCCGCCGCTTCTCCTACCGTTTCCACTTCGAGCACAGCGCCTTTCAACACCACCCCTACGCCGGTGATCATCACCTCCATCTTCCAAGGTCAAGGCTTCCCGACACAGACCAAGTCTGCGAATGTGTTTACGGGCGATGCGCAGGGTCGTGTGCAGGTCGCGTTGGGGGCTCTGCTTATTGCCGCGGGGGCGATTTGGTTCGCATAGACGTGATGTCGAGTGGTCGGTGGGGTCGTCGTTGAAGGGGCGAAAGATCAAACTTTGGTTGAGCGAGTAAGGCACCCCGGTGTCCCCTAGTATGATGCCGAGGGCGCAGGTTTTTTTTATCGACACGCATGGACAATGGTTCCGACCATCCCTTTTCTTCTTACTACTCCCTTTACTTTCTTCTTTTTTGTCTGTGTGTTTGCTATACAGTTCTTGTATTCCCTTCTTTCGGATCGCCTTGTTCGATCGTGGTCTTCCCTCGGCCTTGTCTAAGCTCACTTCCGGTCAGGGGCTATCGGACAGTCCAAGTCTCTCATCGAGTTTGTCGGGGCAATTAATGCAGATTACGATCCGATGACCCGAAAAAAAGGGGTAAGCCTTACATCAAATCGCGCTCCCACTCCCTCTCCTTGACCTTGCCCTCCTTCACCGCCTTTTTCCACTTGCTCCTCAATTCCGTACTAACGAACCTCCTCGCCTCCCTCGAAAAACTAGACTCGTCATTCCTCCCATCCTCTTCCCTCTTTTCGCCTCTCTGCTCCGCCGTTTTTTTAAACCAAATCCTTTCGGGATCATAATACTTGAGATACCTTTCCCACGCCTCCGATTCCCAAAGATGATAAGTAAACTGACTATCGTTCGGAGTCGGGGACAATTGGGGCGGTCGACGAAAATCGTACTCGGGTGGGGATCGATGAACGAGTCGTAAATGATCGTCGTGCCATAGCGGCCAGAAGAAGGCGAACTTGTTAAGGACGGTCAGTTCGAAAGGGTACGCTAGGGCGAGATCGTAGGGGAGCGTGACGGAGTGGTAGGCCCAGCGCTTAGAAGAAAAGTTTTCGTACGCTTTGTACCAACGGACTAGGAAGGGTGAGTTTGGGGGTTTATTATTATTATTGGGGTTAGTATGCTTCAGGCTGAGTTTGAAGTTGAAAGGATAACGTACCCACGAAAGATGAATAGGGTTTGGAGAGCATCACGGCGTTGCAAAGACCGGAGGGGGGGAGTTTCGGATCGAGGTTCGGTTGCGATTCCATCGCCATGACCATCGGGAACTTGTACAACGGTCCAAAATCTAAGTTGAAGAAAGAAAAAAAAAAAACTCCCCGTTAGGATCAGTTTTTGAGACTATGATCTAACCTAATCGTTAAAACTCTCACCTTTGATAACCAACACGTCGGCATCTAAATAAATCCCGCCATAATCCCTCAACACCTCCAACCTAATCACGTCCGCCTTATGAGCGAAATGTTCGACCTTGTTCCCAAACACCTCGACCACATCCCTCTGCTTGACCATGATGAATTCGGTCGTCTTGTTTCGACTCGCGACCTGGTCCTTCCACGTTTCCCACCACCAACCCGAAGGTTCGTAAACGTAGTGAAAGTAGATTCGTTCGGGTTCGATCACGTGCAAGGAGGAAGTGAAACAGAGGTATTGGAGGAAGGAGAAAGGTTTTCCTCCAAAGGTTGGCGACAAGCCGTAGATGTAGTGCACGTAGGGGGGAACTTGGCGGGATGGGGTCGGGGAGAAAGTCGTGTTCGTTGTGGGAGGGAGAGGGAGCGGGTGGTGGAAGGGGATGCGGGAACGGTAGGAGAGGCGTCGGATCAGGAGCAGGAGTGATACGACTGGTACGATGATGTATAGGTACAGTCGAAGTCTTTTAGGTATGATAGTCCCGCTCTGTCGAGTGGAGTGAAGAGAGGAAAGCTCAGCGGATTATTTGGTTGATACTCAGAATCCAGGAAGCAAGACTGGGGTATTTCGGCTTGTTCGGGGGTCAGAAGAATGTGAACGACTTGTCTGTCCCCAAGGAACCTCCAAAGTCCGTCCTTCTCGACGGCCATGCACCGTTGGCTCGGACTCCGAAGCGTAGAGGAGGCGCTCCACTTTCGTGAATCCTAAACGAAGTCCGCCGAGCCCTCCTCTCCGATACAGAAAAGCGAGTCCACGTGCTCGTCCTCGACAGCTACCCAGATCCTTTAGCTCTTACCCTATATGTCTGGGACGACAGTTTCCGCTGCCCGGGGACGGGGGATCCGAGCATGAACTGAGAAAGACTGAGTGGCTCGACACCCTTGGAGAAGGCTGGGGAAGTCGAGACCCCTCCTTCAGGGGGGCGTTGTCGCATTGACGAGTCCGGATTTGTTGTTGCTGGCATGATCGAGCGTAGTGGTGGGCCGCGATGAGTGATGTGGTGGAGTCGGAGCCGGTAGGTGGGGAGAAGAAGGAGCGAGCCAAGTGGGAGTTTGCGGCGACAGGGGGATTGATGGGGGCTGCCCGCCAGAGTCTTGTCACGTGATGTTTCTCGGGATGGTCCAGTTCCAATGGAGATTCTTTTGATTCTCTGTAAGATATTTCTCTAGGCAAGGATGTCGAAGTTTGGACCAGCAGAACACGCACGATTGCAAACGCCAGAACCGATCGGTCGGGCACCCCGCGGAGGGTTGTCGTCAGGTCCACGATTTCGTCAACCCTGTACGGAGCTCCGGAAACAGCCCACCCGGGTGCGCTCTCTTTCTCTCTTGTTCCTACCACTTCGTCTCAAGTTCTTCAAAGATGGGCGAAATCAAATCCTTCCGTGTCGCTTTGTTGGGTGCTGGCATTTTTGCCAGAGAATCGGTACGTACTACAATGCATGCCGGTGGCTCTTCTCCTCCGCTCCCCACTCGCGTCATGTGCTCGGAATCCGCGCCCCACTCGGGAGAACAAGTCGAGCTGCCGAGGGCGGCGCTCTGGTCTGCACCGCTTGCGTTAATCTTGATGCCGCGGAAACTGAAACCACTTCTACCCCACCTCAATAGCATCTCCCCGCCATCCTCGATGTTCCCTCCTTTACCCTCGCAGCGGTCTACTCGCGATCCTACCACTCCGCCTCGACCCTCGCCTCGGACTCTTCGCTCGCCTCTCACCAGATCGACGTCTACTCCGACGACTCCAACTCGAGCGCCAAAGGGTCCTTGGACGACCTCTTCGCTCGCTCCGATATCGAGCTCGTTGTCCTCGCTCTTCCTATTCTGACCCAACCCTCGGTTATTCGGAAGGCTTGGAAGGCCGGCAAAGGAGTCATTAGTGAAAAACCGGTCGCGAGTACGGTCGAAGAAGCGAGGGGTTTGGTCGAGGAGTATGAGAAGGAGTACCGCCCCAGAGGAGTTGGATGGTACGTTTTATTCCAAGATCAACTTGACTGATCGGGGATAATCCTAGCTGACCTAGAGTCACTTTTTCAAACAGGATCATCGCCGAACAATACCCGTTTGAAGCCTCGTTCGCTCGAGCTCGTGAACTCGTCCGTCAGGGCGAGATCGGTCAGATCAAGGCATTCAAGCTGGACTTTTTCGGCTTTGTCGAAGCTGATTCCAAGTACAACAACACCGAATGGAGGAAGAAACCCGAGTACCAGGGAGGGTGAGTTGATTTGAAAAAAAAAACTTTCTGATCGAAACTCCTCACGCACTCATTAGAAAACCTATGGGTACGGGTGAGCCTGTAGATACATCCAAGACGGTGGTGTTCACTTCTTGGCCGGTATGCGAACCGTTCTTTCGGCGCAGAACATCGACATCACGTCCATCTCCGCCGTCGCTTCATCGATCCAACCCCACCTCCCGCCCGTCGACATCGTCACAGGCTCCGTAGCGACCTCGGCCCCCGGCGTTACGGGAACGATCATCATCTCCTTCGGCATACAAGGTCTCGATACCAAGACGGCTATCTTCATCGGTCAGACCGGATCCATCATCGTCGATTTCGGCGTCCGTCCCAACTTGGTCAAAGTCTATCGTTCGGCCCCCCATATTGGGGCACAAGGCACCGAACACGTCGAGAAGCATCAATCGGAGGGTGTCAAACAAGAGTTCAAGGCTTTTGCAGAGGCGTTTGGAAAAGGGCTGAATAGTGAGGAATGGAGATTGGTGGAAAAGAAGAGTGGTCCGAGAGCGACGTTGAGGGATTTGACGCTTGTTGAAGCGGCGATCAAGAGTCAGGGTGATAGGATCGATTTAAAGCAGTTGGGAGGGTCTAACATCTGGGCCTTGTAGATGAGGTTACAGTCAAAAGGACTTTTCAAATGAAAGCGAAAATCGCGTCAAGCTCACACGTAGGAGGCACGGAAATATCTTCGAGCTCTCCGTGAGGCGAGCGGTGCCTTTTGGACGAACTGGCGGCTGGGATTGCCTCGATGATGCTGCCACGCTTTGCTACGATCTGATTGAGCTCGGCAGATCTGGCCAAGTTGGTCGGTTGGAGGGTACGTGGAAAGGATCGTCAACTCCAATTGAGCTGTATCGTCGAGGCAGAAGAAGGTTGACCCAACAGCAACCCAGGCTCAAAGTGTGAATGATAAAGAGGGCGAGAGATGTGAGGCCTGATCATCGAGAGCTGAAGTAGGCGAGCTCAGAGTCAAGTTAGGTTGAGATCGGCTAGCTCGCACAGGGCGCCCGTTGGCCCGACACGCTGCCTGAAGTGACTGTATCTTGGAGGAAACAGCTCCGAGTGAGCTCAAGCCCAAGCCCGAGATCCCCTCTCCCACATGATGTAACAACCTTCAATTCATCACATTGCGTCTTCCGAGGGGTACAAGAAATTGGCAAACAGGAGGCACCGAACTGCGGTTGAGGATAAAGATTCTGACCGCTTTGCACGCGGTGGACGTAGAGGTCGGAGGACAAAGACCCGAGCTCAGTCGTGCAGATTCCAGCTCTGTTCGAAAAAGAAAAGACGGAGATGATCAGCAACCGTCTCACTGACCGCATAGATGATCCCAAGCCAACATTCTTACCTTCCTCCAAGTCCTATACCTAAGCTTCGTCGCCGGCCCTTCAATCCCGAATGCGGTCTCATGAAACCACCAAAACGTGAGCAAGACCGAACCAGAGACGGTGAGGAAGACGATCCATTTCGTACGTTGGGTCAGACGACGGGATTTGAAGACGAAGTGATCCAACAAGCCGCCGAAGAGTATGACGGAGAACCAGAGGGTCGGGAGCTGTGAGGATCATGCGGAGATTGGAGAGTTAGCTGACGTTCGTTCAGTAAACTTCGGGAGGCTCCTACGTACGTAATGATGCAGATACGTGACCCGGCCCATGATAAGGAAAGGAATATAATGAAGCACCCAACCCCCGAACCCAATCTTTCCAACATAAAGGAAATGATTCCATTCGCCGGGAGCGAAGTCATTAATCTTCCTCTGGAACCTCATCAAATGCCAAAGCAAAGCCCCAGCAAACACAAACAACGACGTGGTGGATAACCACCAGACGACGGCGTTTCCGACGAGGTAGTATTTGATCGAGTCGTCGCCCCAACCGTTCATGCGCATCCCGTTCCAGAGGTAGGGCCATTCGAAGGGGGAGGAGGCGATCGAGTCTTCCTTGTCTTGGTCCGGGACGAGTGCGTTGTTCGAGGTCATCATGGCGACGTTGAGGTGCCAAAAATCGCGGAAAAAGGGCGAGCGGTAAAGTTTTTGGTCACCGGCGGGTACTGTGGTAGGAGAAGGAGTCCGAATGAGTTAGTCTACCTCGCAGATAATCAGGCTGACGGCATCGACGACTTACATCGATCATTCCAATGCGACTCAATATTCCAGAACGTATGTTCATCCCTCGGGTTATTCGCCTTATCGCACGACACCTCAACCTGCTTGAACCCCCACTGCGGCAAGATGGCGTTCGCCGCACGAAGATAGCACCCCGTATTCTGATGTTTGATCCTCAGCCTCGTCGACAAGGAATGTACACGCGTGACTTTGTTCTTGGAGCCTTGCATCAGATCATCGACAACTTCGATGATCCAATAATCGTTGACGTCGCCGATGGTCGCGTTGCCGTAGCAAGAGACTTCGTTGTTCAGTTTCGAGACGGGGGCAACGAAAGAATGCGAATGCAAGTTCCGACCCGTCGCGACGTGGACCAAACGAATCACATCGCCGTTCTTGAGGTACCTCAGGGGTTCATGTTCGTCGAGAGGAGGGTCTTCCCACGTCGGGGTGATGAGGAACTCGTTGTTCTCGTCCTTGTAGTGGTAGCATGTCACTTGTTGTTGCTGCGATCCAACGGGATAGGTTTGCACGTGCGAGTGCAAAAGACCTCCACCGAAGCCCATGTTCTTGAGGGTGACCTTGGAGCCATAAGCCGCCTCTGTAAGGGGCCCAATGGGTCAGCTCGACAAATGACCGAAGTTTGGTACTGGGGTAAAGACGTACCAAGAGGGTTTTGCGCAAAATCGTTGCCCGCCAAGTGGGCCTGGAACAGCGAACTCATTTGCGAGTCGCCGCTTCCCGATCGGTTGAGGATGAGGAAGTGCAACTTGAACGTGAGGGCGTAGACGCAGAAGGGGACGATGATGAGGCACAAGACGCGCGCAACCCAGTGCCGGACGTAGGTGCGCTGTGGTCAAGGAGTGCAAACGCTGATTAGTTTCGGCGAGATTCGAGCCAGAGATTCCGGAGATGAGGGACGCTCACGTGAGGCATCCTGAGATCGCCGAGCTTGTTCCAGAGATCTTCGGCGGTGTAGATACCGACGAGCGCAGTCACGAACAAGCCGACCCATTTGACACTGTCGGGGGGCAACGGATGACCAAGGTGCTCAGCAAGTCATGCATATGCATGTTGTTCCTCCCTGATCAAGACAAGCGTCACTGACCTCGCCACACAGCCGATCGAGATCCCCGTCATGGTCAAAAAGAACCACCACTCCTCTTCGAACGGTCTTCGTTGGGTGTTGTTGAAGCAAGCAAGGAAGTAGACGGTCGTGAAGGTGAAGAAGATCAACATCGAGTCGAGGAGGATGAAGCGACTGATGACGAGCCAGGCGAGATCTGCAATTCGGGGTAATGGGCGATATCAGCATCAAATTGTCTCGGAAATTTTAATCGAACGTACGAGCGTGACTTACCACAGAGGACCATCAACGTGACGATATGAGTCGACCACCTAGAGAAGCGCAATTCGAGCGCAGTGCCCCAAGCAAGAGGGACCATCGCCACACCAGGCAGAGCCAACAAGACCCTCATCGCGGTGTAGGGAACATGATCCGGGTAAGGCGCGCCGGAGGGGAAGTCGTATGACCCATTGAAGCCCGTCAAAGCGCCGGCAAGCCCAACAAGCATCTTGCCGAGTGGTGGGTGGACCTGGCGAATGTGCAAGCGGCCTAGCATTCAGCTTGAGCTCGTGGGATGCGTTTTGGCATCTTGCAACTCACGTCAAAGAAGAATGTTCGGTTGAGGTAGTAGGCTCCAAATTTTCCAAAGTGGGCCTATGCCGCTCAAAGCAGTTTCAGCACGGAAGCCAATCAAATTTACGGCGCAGCGACTGACCTCGTCCCAGACAACGGTGTTGTTGGCTCCGATACGATATAGACGCGTAAAAAGCGCGAGGAACGTGTACACCAAAAGTGGGATGTGCGGTTTGAGCTCCTGCATGACCTCCTTGACGACACCTCCCTGTTTACCGCCGTAAGAAAATTCAGGTCAGCTCTTTGACGATCCGAACCGGTCAAGTTGACGCCCCCTCACTGACCCAAGTCGACGACTGAGTCCTCTCCGGAATAAGTTGGCTCCACTTCTGTCCCTCTGCCGTATTCGCTGAATAAAACTCCTTCTTGCCACTCGGCGCAATCGTCTGATTGACCTGCGCTTCGATCCCAATCCCCGACGCAGGCCAAATGCTCTTCTCCCCTTTGTCGCCATCATAAGTCAAGCTCCCACCCCGATGACCGGTGATGAACTGATACTCATTCTCCCCCCTATAATCACCCCCTTCACGCGCGTCCCCCTCTCCGGCAATGTGGGAGTTGACGCCTTCGTAAGGTGCTCCGCCTCCACGTCGCCGCGCGGTCGACGAATCGACGACTTGCATCTGAGCGTCGGAGTCCGCGTAGTGGCCGGAGTAGCCCGAGTGTGATTTGGACGAGGTGCTGTAGATGGGCAGACCTTGTTCGTGAGGGGAGTAGACGTCGACCCAGTCTCGATCCCGGTCACGCGGGGTCGGGGAAGGTGAGCGGGAACGGTGCGAGGTGGTGTGGTGGTTGGTGTGGGAGTGCAGGTGCGACGGCCTCGACGACGAGGGAAGAGCGCGGTGGTGATGACCGGACTGGTGCTGATCACTACTCGTCGTGGGTGGTGCAGGTGGTGGGACCGCTGCTTGTGTCGAGGAGGTGTACGGGTGCACTTGCGATCGGTAGGACATCCAGGCCTGTGATTTCTCGCAGTCCGATCGACGCTGAACGTAGCACCGCCGAGAGTCGTTGCCGAGAAGAGGAGAGAGTGAGCACGGGGCGCGGGGGCGCGTGCCGAGGGGTCGGTGCTCCTTTTGGTGAGGAGGGGTAGTAGCTCCTTTTACCCCAGACGCGTCGAATGCGAACACGAGAAGGAAGGACTGCTGCACTTGGTTGGGACACACTGGGTCGAACGCGTCGAAGGCAGGGTGACACGAGTACGGCCTCGGGCCTAGGTCGGGCTAGGCCTCGACAGGATGCTCTCAAATGATCGACAATCTACAACTGTGGTATTGATGTTAGATTTTTGATCCATACCAGGCCAGGATGATCATGATCTAGCATATATCCAGTCTCTGCAGCAGATAAGAAACGCTCTGCAGTGCGGAGTCGAGATAGCTTTGGCCGAGCAGCACACGCCTCGGAATTGATCGTCATAGTCCCCTGCCTAGCAGCTCCCGTAAGCTACAAAGCTACTCTCAACCAACCCAGAATCGTGCACTTCATCCCCAAACACCCTACATCAAATCCGCCAGTGCCCCCCTCGCCTTCGCATTCCATTCGCCAAGCGCAACCCAATCCCCGCCCAGATTCATGAAATCGAACCCTTGATCGAAATGCCTCCTCACCCCTTCAGGGGACGTACAAAACATTCCACAATACTTTTTCGTTTTTTTACAGGCTTTCAATACGCGTTCGATCGCTTGTTGGACTTCGGGAATCGATTCGTGGTCGGTCGCGATGTAGCCTAGTTGGGAGGCGAGGTCGTTGGGGCCTATGAGGATGCTGTGGGGTGTTCAAGTAGTAGAGAATTTGTTACTTTTACTTTCATCGGTACGAACCCAACTCGTCCAAAAGAAACACTCACGCATCCACTCCTTCCACCTCTGCAATCTCCTCACAATTATCCACTCCTTCCCTCGATTCGATCTGCACGGCCACGAAGATATCCTTATTGGCGGATTGGAAATATTCTCCCATCGTTTGACCAAAGAGGTTGGGTGAGAAGGGGGAACCGATACCTCGGACGCCTCCGCCTCCTCCGTTAGCTTTGGGCACGGGGAACTTGGTGTAGGCTACGAATTTACGCGCTTTTTCCTGTGGGGTGAAAGTGTTGGGGGGGGAGTTTTCCGAATGGTCCGGCCCGTCGAGGGGAAGAGCGAAGACTCAGTCAGTGCATCCCGCGTACTAAGTACGGGCCACTACACCCTCAAATCCCAGAATGACTCACAGCACTATTCATAAAAGGGACCAACAAGCCATGCGCGCCCGCATCCAACGCCCTCTTGACCATCCAATTCTGCGCATCCGGAAGACGAACCCAAGGTGAACAACCGGGTTGGGAAGCGATGATGGCGATGGATTCGTGCATCGTCGCGTCGGAGAAATTGCCGTGTTCGCAATCAATGAGGACCCACTGTAGAGGGGGAGACGGGTGCATCGGGGGTGAGTTACTGCGGGCTCCTCTGAATAGGGAGACGGGTGCGTTGGTTCCGGCCGACGATACCGGTTACTAGTAATACTCACGTCGTAGCCCATGTTGGCCGTCATGCGCGTAATGTTGTGGCCGGGCATCATGATCCAACTACCTAAAACCCTCCCACCAACACCAAACAAAGCGTCCGCTCTTTACCCCCTTCAAAAAGATGAGGTCTATAACGATCAGCTACTAACCCAAACAAGGCTGTCTCTTGCCCCCCGATTCCAACCCCTTGGACCTGACCGCCATGATATGATGGATCCCAAAGAGACCGGTCGAGGTCTTGGCACGGACGACTTTGGCGGAATTGACGGCGTAGGACATGATGGTTCGAGATGTTCGGGCGGGATGATGTGGTAGGGAAGAGGGAGCGGAGTGGGCGGGAGCGGCGCGAAGTTGGGTGGGGTGCTGGGGAGGGTGGGGGTGGGGCGCGGAAATAATTAGCCGGGCACGAGCCGGGCCGAGTGAGCGCCGGCGAATAAAGCTGTGGTTATCTGAGAGTAGGCGATTTTTTAGGTACGAGCCATGGCTTGGCTTGAGTGTGTTCGTAGTTGTAGCCTTTTGGAAAAAGCTCTCCAGGGGCTACGTCTTGCCCCTCACCTCCTCGCTGGCCGGCGGCAGATGAATAACTCTTGTTTCGCGGGACTTGCGACTACCTGGTATATACCGCCTTGCCCACCATTGTGTTTCTACCCCTTCTATTGATACCCGGCTGATTCTCGTGCAGAACCACCTATCGGGCCTCCCCTCGCCGGAACGGAGCAATTCAAACCCATCATCCGACCGCGGAATGGGAAGTTCGTCCCGCGCACGACGTCGGGAGATCACTCTAGCTGCGGGGTATTCAGTGTTGTCTTTAGTCTTGAGCTTGAAAAGAAGGAGACTCACGAGGAAGCGTTGAGCTTGTTCCCCTGTGTCGGGGAAAGGGCGCCGCTCACTGCAGTGACGCCGGGCGCGTGATTGTCAACTTTTCGCTTCCAACTCGGAGTCATCTCGACACCCAGCAGACTGACAATGCGAAACGGACTCGAGATGGCTAGGCTTCCTCCTCTGCACTTTGATTGGAAACGGACCGAGTTGCACTCACTCTCGAGTCAGCTGCAGGCGCACAGCCATTGAAGATCTCGGCATGGCCGTTCCTCCTGAGCGGGTGGTCCGTGCGCGCGGCAGTGTGAGCTTGAAGGGCGAATGTGCGCGCCCAAAACCCAGCTCAACATCTCGCGGTCGCTGTCTGTTCCGACTCAGCCACTCGTACCCAAGAGGTCCTCCACCTCCACGGTCCAGAGCACCCTACACCACCGCGCTCCAACGCGCACCTCTAGAGCGATGTCGACTTCGATGCTGCTGGGTAACCCCACAGCAATGGACCAAGACGACGACGACGACGACCCGGACGTGAACTCGTCGGATGGGGAGGGCGTCGATCTGATGGGGGACGACACGGGGTCGGACAGTTCGGAAGAAGAGGATGAGGATTCCGAGGCCGAGAGGGAGGTGAGGAAAGGTGAGTTGGGGACGGGGTGGTGGAGCAGCAGCGGGGGGAGGGGTGCGACGCTCGTACGGCTCGGCTGCCAACGCATTGCTCTCACCATCAGCATCGTCCGATTAGAGTGGTGTTGGAACGCTCTGCCGGTGTCTGCTCTAGTCACTGTTGCTGACTCGGTACGCTTCCGCTCGCGACCCGACACCGCGCTTCCCCGCCCCGCTCGTTCTTCCCCGTACAGATTTCATCGTGGACGACGACGAAGCCGACGAGCGCCGCAAGAGGAGAAAGAAGAAGGCCAGAAAGCAACGCGAACGAGCCGGTTCCGGATCGGGCGACGATGCCGAGCAGGGGGGCGCATCCCGCAAGCGGAGGAAGGGCAGTGATGATGGTCAGTGAACAGCACCTTCGACCCTGGTCGGGTGGATGCTCATCATAGTCGACCTATGGTCTTAGACGATAACCTCGACGAGGATGATATCGATCTGCTCGAGGAAAACACCGGCGTGCGGCTTTCGAACAGGAGCTCCAAGGTACGCTGCTACACTTCCCAGAACCCTGCGAGAAAGCCGTAAGACGCGCAAGCTGATACCTTTCTGTACCTCTCCCAGGGTAAATTGAAGCGACTGCGACGTAGGCGCTCGGTCGGTGCCTCGGATGAGGACGAGCCCGCGGGCCTCAACAACCTCTTCGACGATGACGACCGCGGCGCCGGTGACGACGACGACGACGACGACGGCATGGGCCTCCCCTTTGACGGCGACGAAATGGCCGGCTTCATTGAAGATGACACCGCTTCTGAATCCGATCGACAGGACGGCTCGGACGAAGATGAGAACGATCGAGCCGCTCGAAAGGAGGCCAAGCGGAAAGCGAGGGCTCAGCAGAGCAACAAGGGGCGGGGCCGGGGCTTTGGCACGGCTTACATCGAAGGCATCTCGGCTGAGGCGAGGCAAGAAGTCACGGAGGTCTTTGGGAATGGTCAGGATTATGCGTGGGCGCTCGATGATGAAGAGGACGAGCCCAAGCAGAAAGAGTTGCGGGATGTAAGTCGAGACCGGGACCCTCTAGACCTTTCAAACCGAGTTGAGCAGTCGTCTGATTGAATTGGGTTGGGTTCATCACCATCACAGATCTACGAGCCTTCGGAAATCGCCTCGCGCATGCTCACGGAAGACGACGAGGCCATTCGCGCGCTCGACATTCCCGAACGCATGCAGATCGCCTCGGCGGGTCTGCCGACCATCGAGGACGGTGACGAAGACACGGGCATCACGCAAAGGTTCATCCAAGAAGAGGACCTCGAGCTCGCTGCGGAATGGATGTCGACGCGCATCTCGGTACGCGCGCACGAGCACTTCATCTTGAGGGACTCGTCCGGTGATCGACCTCCGCACCACGACGCCTTCATCACCGCGATCAAGAACGTCGTTCGCTTCATGAACATTGAGCTGCTCGAGCCACCCTTCATCTGGGCCCATCGCGCGGATTACCTCGTCGTTCGTGACGGGCGTGATATCGCTCTGCTCGACCACGACGATCTGTGGCGCATCTCGGCCCTCTCGATCAAGTACCGTGCGTTACTGCATCGCAAGCGGGAACTCAAAGCGCACTTCAACCAACTCGAGGTCGAAGACGACTACTTTGACGAGACGCTCGACGCTGTCGAATCCGTTGAGGAGGTCTCGGATGCGAACGAGTGGGTGGCGATGAAGTACTTTAGCGAACTCGAGCAACTCCGAGCTGCAAGGGAACAAGAGTCGAACCTTCCTTCGAGACGACGAGCAACGCGCGAGTCGGCGTACCAACATGCTAAAAAGGAGTTCGTCTCGGATCTGGCGACCCAGATCGGTATCAGTGCGACAGAGTTGGCGAGGGACTTCATCAGTGGTACGCGTTCGAGCACGACTGAGGATCCGAGCAAGGCACCCCTCGAGCTCGCGAACGAGTTCACGAATGAAGAGTTCACGACCCCCGAACGCGCGCTCGATACGGCACAGATGATTGCCGTACACGAGATCAGACATGACCCCATCCTGCGCCGCGAGATTCGTCGCTACTTCAAGGACTACGCCGTCGTCACCGTCACTCCGACGGACAAGGGTGTCAACACGATCGACGAAATGAACCCTTTCTACGTCTTCAAGTACCTCAAAGGTCGACCTGTCTCGACCTTGTTGCGATCGGCAATGTTCCTGCAGATCCTCGCCGCCGAAGGTGACGATCTCGTCAAGTGCCGCATCACTCTTCCCGGCGCGGCGTTGAACCGCTTCATGGAGGATTTGACCAAGATCTACACCTCCGATTACACCTCGACCGTAGCGGAGGCATGGAACAAGCTCCGATCCGAGATCCTCACCACCGTAGTTCAAGAGCACCTCCTGCCCTTCGGTGAGCGATGGGCACGCACGTACTTGCGCGAAGAGGAGGAGGAATTTGTCGGTCGCGCATGCAAGAGCAAGCTCGAGGACCGCATCAACGTCGCGCCTTACCAACGCCGAGATGGCTCGATGGAGCACGGCGAGGTCCCTTCCGTTCTAGCCATCTCGAACGGCGAGGGACACCCCCAGCGTGATTCAGTGTCGTGCGTCTTCATGGATGCGGAGGGGCATGTGCGCGAGCAACTCAAGGTCGATAATTTGCATCGCATGGAGGACGCGCAACGGGAATCCTTCACCGAGCTGTTGCGGCGACGGAGGCCTCAAGTCGTCGTCATCGGTGGGTTTTCACCCAATACCAATCGACTGTACCAGGATTTTATGACTTTCTCCCAAGGCGTCAGCGACTCGATCGTGGTTGATCAGGACGATCTGAGGAACCAGGACGTCGACGAGGACCCTTTCTCACCTGATCAATTGACGGCTCGTGCGGCGTTCGAGACGATCTACGTCTACGACAACGTCGCGAGGTTGTACCAGTCATCGCCTCGTGCCCTGGTCGAGTTCCCCGAATTGTCGACGATCAGCAGGTATTGCGTCGCCCTTGCTCGATATGCCCAATCGCCGTTGAACGAATACGCCGCTCTCGGCGATGACCTCGTCGCGTTGAGCTACGATCCGAACCAGAAGTACTTGCCACCTGCCAAGATGAAGGAGCACCTCGAGCATGCCTTGATCGATGTGACGAACCGCTGCGGCGTCGAGATCAACAAGGCAGTCCGAAACGCTTACTACCGTCATTTGCTCCCCTACATCGCCGGTCTCGGACCTCGCAAAGCTTCGGGTCTGGTCAAGAAGATTGAATCCAACGTCGGTGGAACGTTGTCGAACCGATCGGGTCTCATCTTCCATGCGATCACGACCAAGAATATCTTCATGAACGCCGCCGGATTCTTGCGCATCTCGCAGGACGACCTTAATGCCGATCTCGGTCGACGCGAAGCCGCAGGTGACGAACCTGAGGTCCTTGACGATACGCGCATTCATCCGGAGGATTACGAAGTCGCTCGCAAGATGGCCGCCGACGCGATGGAAGTCGATGAAGAAGAAACGGCCACGTTCAAAGTCCCTTCCCAAGCCGTCATCAACCTCATGAGCGACAACCCTCGTCGTCTCGATGACCTCTCGTTGGACGATTTCGCCGCCGAGTTGGAGAAACTCTTCTTCATGCCCAAACGCTTGACGTTGTACAGCGTGCGAGACGAGATGCAAGAACCTTACGCCGAGCGACGATTACCGTTCCGAGTGCCGAATCCGGAAGAGGTGTTTGCGATGTTGACGGGTGAGACGAAGCAGACCTTTGACAACGGACTCATTATCCCCGTTCGAGTCTACCGCTTCCGACCCGACGGAGCGATCTGCGTACGCCTAGAGTCTCAAATCGAAGGCACGATCGAAGCAGAGTATAGGACCCAAGACCCCAATCGGTACCAACAACCCCGAATCGGGCAGACCTTACAAGCCCAGATCATTGGTAGCAACCTCAAGACCTTCACCGTCGAACTGTCGACCGTCGAAGGACACATCCAAAAAGGTGACGCGGACCAACGTCGAGTCGGCTACGATCCGCAATACTATGACGTCGAAGCTGCTCGAGCAGAGCGGGAACGACAGGCGATCGTACAGAAAAAGTCGGCGGGACGGCAGAAACGCATGGTCAATCATCCCAACTTCCATAATCTGTCGGCTGGGCAGGCGGAAGAATATCTGGCTAATATGCAGCGTGGGGATTGCGTTATTCGCCCGTCGTCGTTGGAGGATCATATTGCCGTCACTTGGAAAGTCGCTGAAGGAGTTTACCAGCATGTTGGTTAGTTGTCCATCGTCACAGCGCTCGAGCTCTTTTTCGGGAGTAGCTGACTAACGTCACCGTTCGGCTGTCCTACCACAGCCGTTCATGAAATGAACAAGGCGAACGAATGGTCCCTCGGTTCGCTCCTACGCATCACCAAACCGATCGACGTCTCGCAACCGAACGCGAGCCGCGGCGAAGCGTACTGGTCCTACTCTGATCTTGACGAACTGATCGTATCGCACATCAAGCAAATGTCCCTCAAGGTCGGCGAACTGATGGCGCACGACAAGTTCAAAGGTGACAAGGCCGCGCTCGACAATTTCCTCTCCAACTCGTTGATGGTCAACCCCAACATCTCGGCCTATGGATTCGCGATCAACAAGGACTCCAAGAAACCTGGCTTGTTCATGGTCACTTTCCGCGCCAACGATGGAGCCGAACCTCACTCGTGGCCGATTTGGGTCGTCCCCGGTGCTTTCGTGCTCAAGGGTGCCGAACATGGTGACGTCGCGGCCTTGTGCAACGGTTTCAAGCGCGCTTACACGGCCGAGATCGCTGCGGGTGGAGCGGGAACGCGTATGCCGATGAGGACGCCTAGGTACCCCGGTGGTGCGACGCCTTTCGGAGCGGGTGGTGGTGTAGCAGCAGGAGGGAGGACGCCTAACCCTCTCCGTGAGCAACAAGCCGCTGCGGCCGTCGCCAGTATCGGAGCGGGGACGGGTCGTAACCCTCTTTTCAATAGCGGTCGAACACCTTTGGTCGCTGGAGGAAGAACACCCGTCGTCGCGAGTGGAAGAACACCGATCGTTGGCGTTGGTGCGGGTGGGAGAACACCGAACCCTTATGCCTCAACGGTCGGGACGGGCAAAACTCCGATACCTCAACACCTGGGCGCTGATCTTCGTTTGGGCGGTCGAACGCCCAATCCGTATTCTACGGGCCTTACGCCACAATACCCGGCTCAAGGGAGAGGTACTCCTCTGAACGCAGCCGGCGGTCGAACACCCGCTTATTCGGGGGGCAATCGGACGCCAGCTTATCAACCGAATTTAAACGGCGGTGGCAACAATGGTGATGGTGGACGTCGTTGGTGATATGATTTTGGCGTGCGGTGTGTTCTAGTATTATCTTGTGATGAGATGAAGGGCGGAGATGTCAAAACAAAACACAAAGTGTACTCGGGGCCCCCCTTGGGAAAAGACTTGTATTGCATACAATTTCGAAAAAACCAGCGACGAGAAGAACTCTCGAAGAGCTATTCCATGGGCACATGGACTGCAATAAGGTGCGACCGAGCTAGGACTTGGTCGCAAAGTATATTGTCGCTGCAAGCTGGCACGTACACTTCATTGTAGCATTGTCACGAACGTTGAAAGCCTTCTCCGGGTTCGCTCTGCCTACTCCGACTGAGCTTGCAAAGGTGTCTCTCCACGCTCCTACGGTCGTGTCTTCGCTGGCCTCGCACGTTTTGGCTGGCCAAGTACGAGTAGACGAAGGAAAAGGGAGGGAATGTTCTTACATTCGTCGCAATGACGCAATGAAAAGTGCACACTGCTGCGCTCAACGAAGACCAAGTCCCGGACGGACCGGTTTCATTCGGTCCCTTCCAACGCCTCCTGAACGACCTTCTTCAACTCGTACGGCAGCGTCCCGACCAATTCCTCCGCTGCGACCTTTCTGCCCAAGGTGGACATCTTGGCCCATGTTTTTGCGACGATCCCCACCATTTTGGAAGGGTCGTCGAGTTGGTCCGAGAATCGGACGAATTGCGTGGATAGGAACGTGAGGCAGATGGCATCTTCGAAGAGGTGCATTTCGGGATCTTGTAGAAGAGGTAGAAGAGGTGGAGGTGTGACTTGTCGTAAGTCAAGGAGCGGAAGAACTTGAAATAACGCAGGCAACACCACAGAGACTCGTTCTCACCTTTAAGAGGATATTTGAAAGGCGGTCTCGCCAACGTCTTCTTGAGCAACACCTCATCGACGCGTTGGAAGAGCTCGGCATCGCAAGTTTCGGAATAGCCTGCTTGGAGCATGAGCTCACGTGCGACTTGGGAGTGGAATCTGTTGAGGTTCGTCTGGGAGGAGAGAGGGTTTAGGATCCGAGTTAGTCCTTCAAGTGACTTTGTGGGGTGAAGCTTGGTGCAGCTCGAGCTCTAGCCCGAGCAACTGCGGACCGGGTCGGCTCAAGCGCTCAAGCTTGGACAAAGCAGCGGGTGCCAGAACCAAGTCACGTGCCATCCCCGGCCCACCCCACCCCACCCGACCCCACCCGTCCACGACCGCTCACCCCTCCCGCACCGCAGCGCACTCACTCTCCACATCTTATACCCGGACAAACCCATCGGGAACTCATTCCTCGGCTTCTCCCACCTCCTGACATGTTGCGCATTCGCAGCGATCACGAGCGCTTCACTGGGGTCTTCGTTACCGGCATCGCGGCAGAGGCGAGTGACGTAGGAGGAGAGGGTGGAATGGTAGGTGGAAGATTCTGAACAGGGGTCGGTGGAATGGGCTTCGGAGAGGAGAGATAGGACTTTGGTGAGCCGAGCGGAGACGGTGGGTGCGGGCATGGTACAGGATGAGATCGTGAGAGCTCGACGGAGCTGTGAGATAAGGGGTCGAATGTCCTTCGGTTGGGGAAGGAGTCGCGCGGCGTGCAGCTGAGGGCGAGTGAGCTGTTAGTTGACAAATAGTGCCAAGGGTTCTCATAGGATCAGATCACCGGCAGATCAGATCAGATCTGATCTGTTTTTTTCCCATTTCGAGTTGATCTATCTTTTCTTGATCTAATAAAGACAGATCAATTTGATCTGAGACATTGAACTGCCTTATATGGCAACAGATGACTACAACCAGTTGTCGCTATCGGTGTTGAGCGCATCATTGTCACTACCACCACCACTGTTGTGCCCATCATAACCATCCTCCTCATCCTTGTCGGTATCATCATCATCATCATCCTCACCATCCAAAATGATCACCTCACTGATTCGCCTTTTTTTATGAGCTCCGGTTGCGCGCATTGCCCTCGCCGGTTTAGGTGGGTTTCGCATGACACCTACAAAATGCGAATACAATTTAATGGTCAGTTCAGATTTGTGTAACAAAGTTCAGGTCGGATAGTGGTACATACCCTGGAGAACTTTGGTTGCCCATAATGATGCTTGTGAAAGCCGGGATGGTGGTTGGCAGGTCGTGTGGTTCGTGTGAGGAAGAGCTTCCGCTGATGATGTGATGAGATGAGATGAGACGGCGTGAGGAAGACCCAGACGCGCCGCGACGTGACTGCCTCGTGCGCTCTTGGGAACGGCCCAACTACAGTAAGTGCTAATTGACGCTACATCCCCCCCTTTTTTTTTTTTTTTTTTTTTTTTTTGGGGGGCTTTTTTTGGGGGGGGCTTGATCTATCTTTTGTTGATCCAGCCCAGCTTGGATCCAGATCGATCTGATCTGATCCTATGAGAACCCTTGAATAGTGCTGCTTGCTCGGATTGTGTCGACCTGTAGGGAGAGTGCCAAAGAGAGAGAGGAGAGGAGTTGAAAGTGGTAAATCGTGGACCGGCCTGTTGAACCTTTCGAGCCTATCCAACCAGCGTCGATCACCGTGATTCCGCCGATCGTCCGTGGGCATCGTCTTTTCGGCCTTTGCTGCAAGATTTTGACGCGGACAGCTCAGGCGCGCTGGTCTCGGCCTAACGTGCCCGCTCGCGCTCCGCTCTTCGAACACGCAGTCTTTGGACCCTGTGCCAGCACGCACTCTTCGATTGGCCCCCTTGGGCCTCCCGCCTCGCTCACCCTGCTGGCGCGCGCGGGCCCTTCCTCTCCCTCTCCCTCGTCGTCCCCCTCAGCGTTTCCTGTCGTTGTTCCGGCATCCCCCTGCCAGTCTCTACTCACTCAAAGTGGGTAACATCCCTCGTAAGCCCTCTGCCCTTGTTGGACAGTTGGACAGATGAGCTAGCCTGCCACTACGTTGTAAGCAGCCGCCGTACCCGCTGCTTTGAAAGGTCGTATCGCACCCACTGTTTAGAGCAAGGGCGAACTTTTCGAGACTCGCACTATCGCGGCTCGCTGTTTCTAGCTAAGGTTCGCATTCCGGATCGCGACTGTCCTTGTTGGGCATGTTGCAAAATTCCTTGTCCTTGTTGCAAGTTGACTCGTTGGGCTACCTTGTATACAGACCTCGTTTGACCGCGTCTACCTACCCCGTCGCCTTCCTCCCCTGCCATCGCCCCTGCGCTTTTCGAGCAAAGCCGATCGTCCATTCTTTTGAGCTCATCAGGGACGACTCTCACTTTGCACGACTCATCCCCATCAAAGTCTTCATGGCGATCGACCCCTTCTCCGACGACAACTACGCCCCTCCCGATTGGGATCCTTCGAACCCAATCCCTACGTCGGGGCCTCAGACGGAGGCGGCGTTGCTGAAGATTCTGGGCGCGTGGGACGGTTCCGACAATAGCGTACTCTCCGCCGCCTCCCCTCCGTCTGAGGCCCCGACGTACGGATTGGGTTCGTAGGATCCCAATCGGGAGGGGCGTACTTGTCGTCGGAGAAGGGGTTGATCGCCATGAAGACTTTGATGGGGGGCGAGTCGTGCGAAGCGAGAGTCGTCCCTAAGCAGCTCAAAAAAATGGTCGATCGGCTTTGCTCGAAAAGCGCAGGGGCGATGGCAAGGGAGGAAGGCGACGCGGTAGGTAGACGCGGCCAAACGAGGTCTGTATACAAGGTAGCCTCCTAAAACAAACGCCACAAACAGCGCGCACTATGGAGGAGTCGAAACGCCGCCGACCAGGTTCGATCAAATGATGCAGGCACCTCGCAATCCAATCATGATGAATCCAATCAAGGGGTAGACGGGAATCATTGCAGTTGCAGTTCAGCACAAAGAAAGAGAGGAGACCAAGAGAAGGAGCCGAACAATGTCGTAAGCAAGAAGAGAGGAAAGAGAAGAAAAACATTATGGACCAGACTACATTGTGGGGATGGGATCTAAAGATGAACTAGGGGAGGCAGGATGAAGGACGATATGAACATTTGGTGAGAGTGAAGACGGGTGACGGTGAAGACGAGGGAGAAATGAGAGTGTCTAGGGGCTTGGTCGTAGCATGGTGGAACAGAACAAAGCGATAGAAACTTTGAGTGTCTATCGAAAGAGAAAGATGCAAGGATGTCGTGCGTGAAGCGTGTAAAGGGGGAGAAGCGAGATCACCAAGACGACAAGAAAAAAAAAAAAAAAGCTCATGAAGAAGAGGCGAAGAAGAAAGCCGATGATCATATCCTTCGTCGAGATACTAGGGGAGGAGGAGTCCTCAGCGGCGACGCAACTTCGACAACGTCCCTCTTGGCTCGAGCATTCGCCGTGCCCGTGCAAGGCGACGTCGGAGCCGTTGCTGAGACACCCTCCCAAGGGTTGAAGTACGTGCAGCCCGGGATCTCGGTCATGAAGCCGGCCGTGTCGGCGCTGTTGAACCATCCCGTACCAGCGGTCGTGACGGCCGAGTACCCGGGAGGGTACGTTGTCGGCGTCGAAACGGGCATGGTGATGATTGAAGCCGTCGGAGTGTACTGCGGCAAGTTGGCGACGGTGTAATTGGCCAGGTTGGCCGGAGGCCACTGGCTGTAGGTGCTGACCAAGGCCGGGTTCTGCTGCGTACCGGCACCGGCACCACCCGTCATCCAAGTCGCGAGCGTCGGAGCAGGGTTGTTTGGCATCGAGACGGTGAAGCCATTGTCCTTGACGAGCGACGCGCACGCATCGCGCGTGTCTCGAGGGTTCTGCGGGATCCAGCCGTTGCGGTAGCCAAGTTGGTAGTTCCACATCGGGTTCGCGATCTTGCCGAGTGTGTCCGAGTAGCCCGTCTTCCACGTCCAGAAGAACCAGTGGCGTAACGCGCTCATGTGGCCCGTCGCGACAAGTTTCAAGCCTTGTTTGATTGAAGAATCCCAGCTCGCGTAGTCCTGTCAAAAGCACACGCGAATCATTATCAGCCCCAATCCAGTACCGTAAAGACACGCTCGCGCGCGAAGACTCACGTTCCACGGGTCGCAGCTCCCGACAGAAGCGTACTGGGGCGTCGTCGCGTTCGTGTTGGGGATGTAGTACGTGCCGTCGTATCGGTTCCCGTTGCCGACGTTGTTGAGCCACTTGCCGCAGTCGTTGACCGCCAGACTCCATTCTCCCGCGATAGCCAGACCAAAGTCCTTTGTCGTCTGGTTCATCTCGGCAGCCCAGTATGAGCACGGCTTGGCGGCTTGGTACGACAGACCGTCGTTGTTCGGCGTGGCGAAGCACAAGTACGGGTGACGGTCAAGCGCGACACGATCCGATCCGGGCATCCATCCGAGCCAGCCACCGCTGTCGGTCGTGTTGAGAACGAAGAAGGCATCGTGGAAGGTGATGAACGGTCCGTTACCGGTGCCTATGCTGGTGATGTTGCGCATCATCGAGTACGTCTCGTAGTAGCTGTGGGTCGCAAACAGCATCAGAGACCCGACCTGTGTTTACAGGGGATTTACGGTAGAAATAACTCACAAGTGTCGAAGCGCATCGGCGCCGATCGTGGCTCCGTAAGGCTCGTTAAGCACACTGAACATGGGCACGACGTTTCTATACTGGGGCTGACTAATGAACTCGGTCAAGGTGCGAATGTAGTCGAGCGTACGTTGCGCGTTCGCGATACCCATGACGCCGTTCAAAAAGTTGATCGAGCCTTGCTTGCCCGAGTGGTTGTACCCGTTTTGCGAACCGGGGACGGCGTGCAGGTCGAGGTTGATGCGAATGCCATACTTGCGCGCCCAGACGATGGCCTTGAGGAAGTAGGTCCATCCGACGTGGGCGAGGAACGGCTCACCTTCCCATACTTCGATGATCCACCACGGAACCGGGATGCGCACCCAGTTGAGCCCCGCGCCTGCGATCTCGGCAAAGTCCTTCTCGGTAATGAACGTCTCGTAGTGATTCGTGATGACTGAAGTGAGGTTCGAGGTGAGCGCTTGGGACAAGTGCCATTCGTCGATGGCCTTGTTGGTCGCGTTGGGCAAGTTGCTGGGCGAATTGAATGGCTCGAACAAGTAAGGGGTGATAAAGGGCTCAATCGTTAACCAGCCACCGAGGTTGACGCCGTTGATAAGGTTGACCGAGTAGTCCCACTCCTTGTTGAGAGGCGGGACATCACCCTGGGCTTGGGCCGTATCGTTGAACGGGATCGACACCCAGAAACCACCGAACGAGTTGTTGTACGTGAACGACGAGCCGTCCTCGGTGTACACAATTGAACCGTCGCCTCCGTACGGCGCCGTCTTCCAGTCCTTCGATCCGCTCGCGCCCGTCGGGATCCCTTTGGCTGCCGTCGCCGAAGTGGTGTGCGTGCCGCTGCCCGTCGTTCTTGACGAGCCCGATGCAACATTCGAGTTTTCATTCTTGCGCGTGATAATCGCGGTCGGGATCGAGACGGCAGCGGCGATGATGAGCAGAATGACGAGAGCGAGCAAAAGCAAGAACTTTCGACCTCGACCCGATAGCCTGGCCCAGAATCCATCCTTGCCTTCCTTGGCGAGCTTGCGGCCCCCAACGAGATTTGCCGTCCCTCGTCGATTGCTCTTGTCGCTCATCTCGTGGTCTTCGTACTTGTCGTATACGCCCAAACCACTCGGAGACCGCGAGTTGAGACCAAGCTGCGACTGACCATCCCCGCCCAGCGAGTAGGTCGATCCGGTGCGAGCGTCGTAACGAGCGTAAGGGTCGTGGTGGTCACCAAAAGAAGTGGAACTCTGACTCCGTACGGGAAACTGTCCGTCGTCTTGGAATATGGGGGGCGTGGCGAGAGGGTCATGACACGGACTCGGCGAGGCGACGTCGTCGTAAGGGGTCGAGTACGAGTGGTGCATCATCGTCTCGTGATTGGTGGGCAGGGCGGCGTAGACATCGGCAGACGAGCGCTGAGGGGTCGTGGCACCGTAAGCATCCTCGTAATAGGTGTGTTGGTCACGGCGGGGTGGGTACGACATGGTAGGGGGGTCGGGTCAGACTAGACTGGAACGAACGGCAGATGGACGCAGGAGCGGGTCCTGTACGTTTGAACAAAAAAGCTTGGGGCCGATCAATACACGAGCTCAGGGTTCGTGATCAACAAGAACCTGTAAGGCACATCGCTCCGTGGAAAGCAGATCGAAGGAACGCCTGGAGACTAGGCGCTTATCTTCAAAGGCTCGCAGCGGACGTTGTGCAGTTCTGCCGGAGATGAGACGATGGCCGTGCGCACCGTGTCCACGAGCGCAAAAAAGACCGTGCGTCGAGCGGCCGTAAGTCCGACAACCGGTGGGATCGACGATGGTCCGCTACTTGCAATCGACGGAGAATGGTCTTGAGGCTTGGTTCACAACCAAATCTCGTGGCGGGATCGTCGCAGCGATCCGAATGAACCGCTATGGCCGCCCGCCAAACGCCTGTGGTTGCACAGCACGTCGACGTGCCCAGCTCGTCGCAGTCACCTCCGACCCCGATCACGGGGGCACAAACCGGTCGAGTATGGTCCAGGAAATGATGGTGTGACTCGATGAGAGACAATATCGGACGTTTTATGGTAGTGAGGAACATCACAACCCCCCTCCGACGGCAACGGCCGAGGCTCGGCATCGGAAACGACGGGCGGGCGCCACACGATTCTGAGTCGCGGGCGCCAGGCGCGAAGACGGTCGCCGAAGCGGGAACGAGCGTGGTGCGCCCGAGCACCACACACACCGAGCACCCCCGAAAGGAGGTGATAGACTCCTTGGCCAACGTCGCGCGCAGGGGCAGCCATGACTACTTGCTGGAAGCTCCTAGCTGAGACATCTGGTTGTGATTGTAGACTGACCTTTGGGTGTGGTGGTGGTGTAGGGGTTCGTCAACACGCGCAAATTCCAGATCAGACGACGGCGGCGCGGTCGGGATCGGGTCGGTCGGGTCGTACGGGGAGTGACGCGTGCGAAGGGCAGGCGCTGGAGCAAGGTGACCGACGCAGGACCAGAGGCAAGCACAGCGACCGACAGAGAGTTCGAGCGAGCGAGACTGAATGGGAGTTGGGAGACCAGACGAGGCTACGAAGGGGAGAACGACGCAACAAAAGCCACAAGAGCAAATCAGAGTTGAGACGCTCTCGAGTTGTTTGGGTCGCGAGCTGGCGAAGACGGAAGACGTGGGTTGCGAATGCGGTCCGGAAATGAGATTGAGAGAGGGAGCAGCAGGCAGCAAACCGGGCGAGCCAACCAACGACAGGCAACGACGTCGTTGGCTGCCAGGCGCCAGGCGCGCGCCAGGCCCTTGGCATCGACGCGCTGTTGCCACTGGTTGGCGCACGCAGCAAGCTGCCGTCGACTTGTGGAGGGCTGCGCCCAACGCTAAATTTAAAAGTAGATATGCCCTCGGTCCTGTCATGCAGAATCGTGAAAGCGAAGACTCGATCGGAACAATCGACCACTTCAGCATTTTCAGTATTTCTTTTGGAAGCTCGAAATTTTACTATTAGGTCGTACTGCCCTGCACCTGCCGCGTGAACATCCGGCGCCGTCGCAAGAAGCTAAGACCGAGGTGGGCCTCTCGGCAAATGTGAAACAAATGGTGCGCTGGGGGGACGGTCCCGCCGATTGTGAGGCCGATTTAATTTGAAACGACGAAACCTGCCGCGTCGTACACAACAACATAGACTTCAGCTGGACTTGAGACTCCTTTTCGTGGCATCCCTTCGTGCTCAGCGTTTGCTCGCCAAAGCCTCTTTCGAGCCCGATGACCGTACGTTCCTATTGATCGATCGGCACCCGGTGCATCCCCACCCCACTTGGTACCGTGTCACCAAAAATGACCGTCGACGACTTCGATGAAACCCTCGGACTTGAAAAGCTTGCTACCACAGAAAAAAGAAGGGGGACTCAAGACGTCATCCCATCGCCTTTAAGGGCTGTGTTCTCCCAGCTTCGCTGGTTACGGAAGGAGGTTTTAATGTTTTGCTCCATAAATTCCAGCTAGTCTTGTTTAAAGACAGAATCTAACAGATTGCTAGATCCGCTGGACCACCATATTCATGAGGTACAAGTGGTCATTGAGCCACTCAGCTTCCCCCGTCTCAGCTCGGTCGAGTTTGCGCAATTCCGCCGATCCGATTTCAGTAGACCGAGTCACGTAAGCCTCACCAGCGCTCGCCCAAACTGAACGAAAGAAAGCGTTTATGACGTGCCATTCCAACTGATCCGAACCCAACAAAAAACAAATGACAAGGATCAAAGCCACTGCCCCCACCCCCCCACCCCAAGCAAGGGCCCTTCCACCTATTCCCTCTGAACCAACGCCGTCACCCCCCTCGCGATAACGACCATCGAATAAGGCAACAACCCGCCAAACACCATCACATCTTGCCAGATCCTTCTCCCGCTCAAGCGTCGCTGTACTTGTTGTTCTTTGCGTACTAGGAGAATATCGGCTGTGAAGGAGGGGGAGGAAGGGTCCGAGACGAAGATGGAGCGAGGGCGACGGAGGTGAAAGAGCGCGATGAAGAATAGGCCTGAGAAATGGGAGTCGTTTGTTAGGCTTCTCATCATCTATTCTTGATCGGAAAGAGCAAAATTCACCAGGTGCAAGGAAGCTCCCCACCGCGGACATTGAGACCCCCGCAATCTCCGCGACGCTGACCGCTCCCTCCCCCGTATCACCCCAAGAGCACACCATCGTCCCAAAGAAAACGACAATGACCCATACCCCGATCCTCGAGATCGCCCTCGGCCACGAAGTCGGCCTAGCTCCACCGAACAATCCACCCGACCGAGCGCCGGATTCATCCTCGTCGTCCTCACAGTGCAAAGACGCATAGTTCCTATCCCCTGCTCGATGACTGCTCCTCCTCGCTCGAGTATTGGCCGCCACTTCCTCACGCACGTTTGACCGCTTGCCCACAATGGCTTCGACGACTTTGCCTGCTCTCGAATACGCTCCAGCGAGGGAATCTTCAACCTGCGCGGCGATAGCCATCACCACCAACCATCTCACGACGTCCAGCCATGGATCACCCCGTGGTAACGAACCGTTGCGCAAGACGTTACCCTCCCTTCCACCATTCTCGACGCCCAAATAGCCGACCAAGGCCCATCCAAGTTGGACGATTGTTGCTCCTCCGACGCCTAGAGCGCAAGCCAAAGGCCATTGGTTCCGTCGGCCTTCGACGGGACCGTTTGGCGACGAACGAGAGGTGGAGGCGATGCTGCCCGAGGATCGACGAGCGGCAGTCGAGGAAGGCCGCGCCAGAGAAGTGAGGAACAAGAAGGTGTCGTGCTGGCACGTCAGAGAGTAGACGATCAAGGCAATACCTGTGATTCCAGGACTTTGTCAGTGGCAGCTCACGGGGACGAGCAGCGATATAATACCCGACTCACCTCCCCAGATCGAGTAGCCCATGGCTTCCCCTGCGGCACCCTTCTTGCCTCGACCAGGCGGAGTCGGTAATGGGAAAGTCAAGCCTCGACTGTCTTTTGGTTCCCGGGCCTTGAATGCCGCTCCTGCATTGAGCTTCTTCAGCCGGACGCCGAGAACAAGGAGGGCGAGTGGCCACAGTAAGAGGGTGATGTAGGCGGGCTTTGAGGAAGAGTGGTCGTAGTCAGTGACCTGATCCGCGGTTAAGAAAGACGCCATACTCACAAGTTGCAGCAAGGCTCGGAATGCTGGGTGCGCTCGGTTCTGCGATTGTTGCATCTGCTTGCGCACCAGTGGGATCACGACCAGTGGAAGCACGGTCTGTTGAAAATGATTCTAATCTGGTGATCAGCGACTACCCCGAGGTGAGGCACGGGAAGACTCTATTCAGACTCGCCCAAACGACCCCCATCACACACACGACGATAATACGCTGCCACCACAAATTGCCCTTCTTCTCGGGGAACAGCAAGTCAACCACGATCTCGCTCATCGCAACGACGCTGAGCACGGCGCGCAAAGCCGAACCGACAAAGACCGCGAACGAGGCCAACACTTCGCCGAATTTATGTATCCGAGCTCGGTGAGGGAAGACGGCTGCTGTAAGAGAGATCCATGACCTGCACTCCCAGAGACGCCTCGAATTAGCGATATGTTTGGGTGATTCCGGCTTCCCATGGACGCACCTTGATCCGACGTAGCGAGCTTCGACTCCGGTCACGACGTAGGAGAACCAACTCAGCCCCGCCGTCAAGAAGAGTACAGGCAGGAAGAGCCCGATCCCCAACAGTGCCACCGCATGAGGCATCAACAAAGGCGTCGGACTCAGTCTGTACGATGGGAGGTTCCCTTGATCAGCAACTAAAGCGGCGCCTCCTGCCCGGATCAAATCAGAGCGTTTCAGCCTCACGTGCTGGCCAGGATCATCCCCGCGACTTCGCCCGGACCCAAACTCCCTCCCTTGAGGGCATCCCCGTGCCTCCCTCCACCATACACCCTCCTATTCTTCCTCCGATGAAGCCCCGGACCATCTGTCTCATTCCCATCCTCCTCCCACTCCGATTCGGTCGCCCAAGAGGGCCTCATCGAAGCAGGGTCGGTCATTCTTGGGGTGGTGATGATTTCTTCGTCCTCCGGATCGAATTCGTCCTCGGTCAAGAATGCGAGTTCCTCTTTCCTTCCATCGGATTGTTTCCATCTCGAAGGAACGGCGACTCCTTCTAGATCCTCATCGTCATCCTCGTCGTCGATATCGTCATTCTCGTCGCCCTCCTCACCCGCCGAATGACCGATATCAACTATCGTCGAATCCTCCCTCCCCTTTCCATTCCCATTCAGTTTGTTCGAAGTTGAAGCATGTACCGAAAAAGGTTCAATCGTCGTAGGATGCCTATCCTCGTCCCGAGTCGAAAGCGGCGGTGTCGGGCTCGGTGTGACCCCGCCTGTAGGAGTCATGGGCACGTTCTCCTCAGATGATTCACGGGGGCCTGTACTGGAGACGGTGCTGTAGGAGGAGGAGGAGCGGTGCTGTGGAATGGGATGGGTAGAGGGCGGAGCCTGGGTCAGTGGGTTGCTGAGGAGGAGGGTCAGGTGATCGTCACACGCATCGGGGAGTGGTATTCATAGGAGCCATGGTTGAGCCAATATGAGCTCACCTTCATCGCATGACCGATCCAACCAAGATGTCGCGATGGCACCGATACAAGTCACGTGGGATGGTGGCGACTGCGGCAACTGGTAGTGGGACGGAAAGGGTGGGGTCTACAGGAGATGCGAAGGCCCAAGTTGTTGCAACGTATGGTGGCCGGGGTCGACACGGTTGAGCAAGATTGGGCTGGGGCAGGGCCGCCCAAGTGATCGACGCGCTTTTCAGACTGGGGAAGCTGGCCGGTTGCCAAAGGTGACCAGCGCGCCGAGCGAGTCGACAGGCGAGTGCGGGGTGAATCACTCCCTCCTGCTAGAACCAACTATTTTCGCTCGCAACATCGCCTGTTGCTCGCTCGAAACATCGCCTGTTGCTCGCTCGAAACATCGCCTGTTGCTCGCTCGAAACTTCACAAATTTTTGCTTTCCACGCCTTCCCACGCCAACAAACCTCTTTCTCCCCACATTCCTGATCCACCTCGAGCAGGTGTCCCACTCGCGACGATCTCCATACCCATGTCGGACATCAATCTTGGAGACAGCAGGACCATCGCCCCAACCCCCGGTTGTGCTGGTGGTGCTGGCGGTCCTGTTGGTGCTGGTGCTGGCGGTCCTGATACTAGTGCTAGCGGCCTTGGTGCCGCTGATGCGGGTGCGAACGCGTCTGGTACAGGACCTAGTAGCCTGTCGCGAACTAACGGAGTGTCAGGCGGGTGCATCGGACTCCCACAAGAAGTCTTTCAGTTCCTACAACCTCGCCACGTCCCACTCTCGTCAATCCCAATTCCCAATGAGTCTGTTCACGCCTGGAGCCAGCATCAAGATCGGCTTTACTTCTATCATTCGGCCATATCGGCTATACTTGGATCATACGGCCATATCGACTTCAGCTCGACTATATCGGCTTTACTTCTATCATATGGTCATTTTCGGCTTTATTTCTTTCATATGGCCATTTTCGGCTTTACTTCGACCATATGGCCATGTTCGGCTTTATTTCTTTCATATGGCCATGTTCGGCTTTACTTCGACCATACGGCCATGTTCGGCTTTATTTCTTTCATAACAAGAAGTCTTTCAGTTCCTACAACCTCGCCACGTCCCACTCTCGTCAATCCCAATTCCCAATGAGTCTGTTCACGCCTGGAGCCAGCATCAAGATCGGCTTTACTTCTATCATTCGGCCATAATATTCGGATATGGCCGCATCGGTCCTCGAATGTGGTCGGTTTCTCCTATAACGGGATCGTTCGTCTTATAAGTGGTCGCTTCCACCTCAAGAGCGAGCGCTTTCTCAAACCCCCCTCTTCGACCCTGTATTTTCCGATTCCTACGGTTCACACGCTTCTAGTGTCACCGACCCAGAGCTTGGCTGGGCATTCCACACAGGTTCGCTGACCGATCTGCTTCTTCTACTCCGTTTTTCAGAACAAACAAACCTCCCGTTCTCTCCGCTCTTGCTCGCGCCTTCCATCGACACTACAGACACTACTTCACCGAACATATCTCCTACAGACCCTTCTCAACGGGACACTGCTTCTCCTGTTCAGATGGTCTCGGATGCTTCTTTGCCGGCGAGAACCCCCCACTCGGCTTTGGAGGAACTCTCGGCTCTTCTTTCAATTACGAATTTACGTGCGGCGTTGACCGATGTCGTTACCCCCCTCAACCCTGATCGATGGCAATCGGCCGTGGACCACCTTCGCGTACACCGTGGCAACACTCCTTTCGAGCAAGTCGATTCGATCCCGACCCAAATCCGTGAGGGTTTCGATTTTGGCCTCCGTTACCTCCCCAGAGAGCCCTTTACTCCGCGCAACCACATTTCGGACGATGATGACGCATCTCGGGAGGCAGCGGCCAAGGAACTACTCCGTCTTCTACGCGACGGTTGCATCGTGGGACCCTTTGACTACGACTGGCTACGCCTTCAAGTCGGCACTTTTCGATCGAATCCGCTGTCTGTGATCGAGAAACGACGCGCACCCGGCCAACCCCCGAAGCACCGCGTAATCGAGAATATGTCGTACCCGCGGGAGTACGATGAGCTTATCGAGATCGAAGGCTGCAACGAGTTGCTCGCTTCGGATGATTTTCCATGAAGATGGACGACGCTTGCACAGCTCATCCGGCAGTTTCGTGTTTTGCCGCCGTCGATGCAGTGTTTTGTTTTCGACTTTGCGGACGCATTCTACCAAGTTCCTCTACCACCGTCGCAACGGCTGCACATGACGATTTGTTGGGAAGGTCGAATTTACATTCGTCGGGTCCCCTGCTTTGGCGGTCGAACCACTCCGGGTGTGTTCGGTAATCTAGTGGACGTAACCCAAGACTTCCTCGAACTACGTTTTCCCTCGATCACGATCTTCAAGCAGGTTGACGACGTCATTGTATTCTACCCTGATGCCTCCATCCCTCGATATGAGATTGAAGAAGCGATTTCGGACTTGGGTTGGAGGCTCGCGCCCGACAAAGGGTTCGACTGGACTCGCCGGTTTACGTTCGTCGGCATTGAGTGGGACTTGGATCTGTCCACCGCTCGTATCCCTGAGGATAAGAGAGTCAAGTACATTGCCAAGGTCATCGAAGTCTTGTCTCAACCCCTCGAAACAAGATTCTCAAAACTCAAATTGAATCGCTCGTTGGTTCCCTCTGCTACGTGGCTCAGATCCTCCCTCACCGTCGCACTCGTCTAAACCATCTGTATGCTCTTGTCAAGAGGTTCCCAAACGCATACACCAAAGTTCGCGTGCTCACGATGCACGGAGGGAGCTTTCCGAATGGAAAAATTTCCTTGAGGATGTCAACAACTTAGTGTTCTGTTTCGCACTGAAACCACCTTCCATCCATGTCGACGCTTCGTCCGATGCCAGTGAACTAGCCCTAGGTATCGTCATCGATTCGTGCTTTCGATTCGTTGCGACAGCACGGGCGTACTCTATAGTTGGAGGAAAGGGAGGTCGACTAATCGTTGGATCAACAAATTGATTGACGTGCGATTGCAGACTATCGGCCCGCGCCGCGCTTCACGTTTTAGCCTCCCCGGACTTCGCTGGCCGTTCCTCGTATGGACTCGGAGCTCTTGTTCCCCTTTTTTTCCTTCGTTGGTGTTTCTCTGTTTCTTCTCCTGCGTGTTGCTTCGTGCTGTGTCCTTCCTCAGCTTTCTCTCGCGACCCCCTTTTTTGGGAACACTGTTTTCTTTCTCGTGTCATGACGTCACCGATGACGCTGCACGTGGGCAGTGCCAGACACCCCTGTCAACTGCGCCTCGAACTGTGCTCTTTTGTCCATTACCCTGTTCCTTCCCACATCCAAATTCGACCTCTGCATGCGATGTCTGATCGTGTGCGCCAAAATAATTCCGCAGATCACCCTCTCTCGCCCATGCTGACTCGTGTGATCCAGAATACACTCGCTAACCGTGTCTCGGCATCGCCGATCGCTGCGACCGAGGTGCCCTCACCGGGTCTGGCTACCACCCGCTCGGAGCCCTCCGGTAGCACCACTCCTGCCTCCAACCTGCCAGACCCCGAGTACAAAGTATGGTGCCCGACCCAAGTCCTCCGCCACACTGTTCCCCGGTTTCCACGAGGAGGCGCTCCAACGCGCCCTGGTCATGGGAGAACAACACCTTTCTGACTCGAGGAGCTCGGGGGCGATCCTGGGCCCCAGTCTCACTCAGAACCCCTCGGAAGATATTATTGTTGCTTCAACTTTCGAAGACACGAGCACTTTCGCAGGGTGGGCTGCTGTCACAACCAACTTTGTCCCCGAGCACAGGTTGAATGGCTCTTTTGCGAGGACGGTCCCGACGATCATCTCCCTCTCTCCTCGCTACGCCGATCTTACCAAGCAGCTGTCGCCGACCGATCTCAACATCCGAGATTTTAAATCGTCGCAAGGTTGCTTCATCCTCAATCCACCAAAACCTTGAACACTTATGAAGGCTGCATCGCTCGATACTTGGACTAGTGTGACTCTGAGGAAGTGGACTCCACCCTCCGCTTCCCAATGGACTGGAACAACACTCGACGATATTCCGATCACCTTGCTGCCGTGCCCTGATTTCGGGAATCTACCATCCGACATTATGCGTACGCCTTCCGGTTCTGGAGCCTGCCTCACGGTCTCGAGTGGAACGCCGACAGGATCGGCCCAGACATGGTCTATAAGGCCGCCAAGAACATCTCGCCTCTCCGGAAGGCACCTTGCCGCCCTTTTCGAATTGCCTGACCTGGATTGTCTAATCCGTCTTCTGGAAGTAATGGAGCCTGAACGCCTCGCTGTTATCGCATGTGCTGCCACTTCGTTCTATGGTATGGCAAGTTTGGCGAGCTTACCGTCAAATCTTCGCCTGTGGAGCCGTCTCATCCACCACTCACGCCGTCAACCGTCAGGATGTTTCCCTCGATCTCTGCTCTCCGTGTGGGACCTCGAATCGAGCTTCGCCTACCGTTCGACAAAGTACAACGTCATCAAGGTGACTTCATCACCATACCGCAATCGGGGAAAGGTCCCTGTCCCTATAACCTGCTTTTGTTGCGCTTGCAAACGAACCCTCCGCAAGATCAACTGCCCTCCTCCTACCAATCTCAGGGACGATGGGTTCCGTTGACTCGATCCCGGTTTCTCTCGCGAGTGAATCAGGCCCTGAAGGCAGCGGATCGTCCGCCCGTATCCGGTCACTCCTTTCGTATCGGTGGCGCCGCCCATTACCTTCTCGAAGGAATTCCACCGGAAACAGTGCAAATTATTGGTCGCTGGAAGAATAACTCATTCGAACGGTACTGGCGCCAGGTTAATCTCATCGCGGCCCGCGCAATCATGTCAGACGACGTTTCTCAGCTTACCTCACCGGGAGGTGCACCTTCTTTCAAGCCTACGGTCGATCAGAAGGGTTTGAGATTGCATTTGACCAGCTCGCGAGTGCGGAGTGTGATTTGTGACTTGCTCCCTGCTCTTCCTGTGTTCCTCTACGCCCACTGGCTCAATTCTCTTCGCTTTGAGCGTGTCTCCGCTTGTCCCCTCTGTTTCATGGCCGCAGTGATCGAAAATGTGAAATATGGGATTTCACAATCGCCTAGAAACTGGCTTGGTTTGGGCCGGGGGGCGAGCTCTCCCTTCAACCCCCTGTATTCCCCCCCTTTTCGGCCTCGCTCGCGGCGGCGCAATTGTAAGGCTCGGTTGCCTTACGCTATTTAACTACCCTTCTGATTTCAATATGCATCTATTGAAATTGTCAGTCTTTTGGACTGTGTAACCTAGTCGTGAAGGGCCTGGTGTATTACAGCAATCTGCGCCGGTTGGGT
The DNA here is from genome assembly GCA_022506055.1 of Microbotryum violaceum. Taxonomy (NCBI): domain Eukaryota; kingdom Fungi; phylum Basidiomycota; class Microbotryomycetes; order Microbotryales; family Microbotryaceae; genus Microbotryum; species Microbotryum violaceum. The sequence goes on along the minus strand of JAKMXP010000006.1, from coordinate 1,266,788 downwards.
CGCCGGTTTCTTCGCGGGGCGGTGTCGTGAGGGAATTTGCCCCCAAGCCCCAAACCAAATCCATTTATTATATATTCACTATTCATATTGATCAATAGAGATCAGCACAAACGCCGTTCAGTCGGAGACTGCTCGTCGTATTACTTGGCCGACATGAGACGCCCGACGAGCGACAATAGCGCCCGGCCGGTTGCCAAAGGCGACCAACGGGCGCGCCGAGCGAGTCAACAGGCGAGTGCGGTGTGAATCACTTCCTCTTGCTAGAACCAACTATTTTCGCTCGCAACATCGCCTGTTGCTCGCTCGAAACTTCAGAATTTTTTGCTTTCCCGCCCGCCTCCCCGGTTTGCCTCCCCGGTTTGCCTCCCCGGTTTGCCTCCCCTTGCTTCCGCTGCCCCGCCGGTTTCTTCGCGGGGCCGTGTCGTGAGGGAATTCGCCCCCAAGCCCAAACCAAATCCATTTATTATATATTCACTATTCATATTGATCAATAGAGATCAGCACAAACGCCGTTCAGTCGGAGACTGCTCGTCGTATTACTTGGCCGACACGAGACGCCCGACGAGCGACAATAGCGTCCGATCTAAGCCGATGAGTGGCACCACTGGGAATTGAATTCGGCAGGGGCGTGATGACGCGTGAGGCTCCGGCAGGGATCCTCGCCCGACGCGCGCGGGAGCTCACACGAGCATGATGACGAGTGCAGCAATTTTCAACTAGACCTTCTTCTTCGCGTTCGGATTCCGAAATCGACAACAGCCCGGCATCGACATTCTCTTTCGTTCCTCCACCTCTCTACACAGGTCTCGTTAACAATGTCTCCCGCAGACAACGTTCGATCGCACGAATCCAACCTCAACGGCAGCTGTAGCACTCCCGCTTCTCCCTCGGCCGGCCCTTCATCGGCGAAGCGAGCCAAAGTGACGGTCGATCAAGCCAGCGAAAAGCCCAAATGGATCGAGCGAATCCACCAAGTCCTCAATCATGAGAAGAACAAGGACTTCCTTGATGCCAGTGCGTTCCGTTCCTTGCTCAAATGTCGTGCTGCCGAGCTCCTCTCTCGGAGATCGGCAGTGCCAGGAGCCGGCGGCGGTCAGCGATCGAAACTTCTCGGAAAATGATCGGCGAATTGGACTCTGGGTCTGCGCAGAGAATATCGTCGTCTCGACCGTCAAAGATGGACAACCTTACGCTCGTTACCAGTAGGTGCAAACAAGAATTGATATATACTTTGTCGATTGAGCAAACTGACGCTTGCGATTTGGCTCGTAGTGTCTTCCGAGGCTTCGTGCCCTCCCCCGGATCCGAGCAAGACTCCGAGCTCCTTTTGACCACGACCGACGCGATCATGCCCAAAGGTATGTGTGATGCAATGTATCATGGCTCTATACCCGTTCATTAACTGGACTCACCGCGCTGATGATCTCGATTCCCCGCTACAGTCGATCAGATCGAATCTTCCGCCAATTCGAACGGCGGCGCCCCCTCCGAAATCATCTTCTGGACCTCCCCCACAGGCGACCAAATCCGTCTCCGAGGTTTGATCTACCTATACCTTCCCCCCTCCATTCAAAACTCCTCCGATTCGCGCCAACCGATCCAAGATTGCTTCCCCGATTTCGATTTCGAGGCCTTACGTCAGGAACAGTGGAAGAGTCTTTCGGGCCATCTGAGGGCTTCGTTCTTGAGGCCTAAGTCGGGGAGTGAGTGGCCCAAGGATAAAAAGTATGAGTTTCAGGAGAGGTTGGGTCTCGGGGAAGAGGGGGAGGATGAAGCGATGAAGAGATTGTGAGTTGAGATTGGGTGTTGGGGCCGATTCAGTTGACCGAACTGTGGCTGACCTTTCTACGTCTCGGGCTCTGCAGCTCTTTGGTCGTGTTTGAGCCTACAATCGTCGATCACTCAGAGCAGAACGTAAGTTTAAAGCAATACTACAGCTACCTTAAGGCCAACAACGCCGGTTTGACTAAGCCGATCAACCGAACTTCTTTCTCGCTTACAGGCCAAACCGCCCGTGCGTTACGTCTGGACCAAGCAAGCCGATGGATCGTGGGAGGAGACCCAAGTTGTTCCCTGATCTCACGAATGTTCTCGAATGCACTTGCTTCGGCCAGTGTTGCAACATAGAAGTTTCGATCGGCGTGGCGGACGACAACGAAAGGGCCAGACAGGGGCTGGCTCCGAAGAGCTTGATTTGCACTGAATGATGGTCATCATCATATCCTTCGTAGCACCGTAGAACAGTAATTAATTTACTCTAGTTCTGGGGAAATTAGAGTTTTAACCTATTTAAGCCACCATTTTAACATATTTGCGCCACCACCTCCGATCGATGAGCGAAGAACAAACCTCGATGAATGCCAGTGGGGAGCCGAGAAGCGAACCGACGAAACAAGTGTTTCCTGACCGTTCGGTCAAAGTTGCAACCCAAGCCAACTCGATCCCATGGTTTCTTCGATCAGACTCTGCTCATCCCAAGCCTGACTGTGCGTCATATCTATGACTCGACTGGAACTTATGGGTTACAAGCTCCGCGATCTCGGAATCCTGGAGGCCACGATCTGGCTCGCGAGGATCTCGGAGATGTGCTTGCGCGGTGACGTATTGAGAGCGGCGATGAGTTTCGCGCGCTTGTCGAACTCCGAAGCTTTGGGCATCGAACAATTTCGATCTCGTACGACTTTCGATCCCTCTGCTACACAGGTCCTCTCTGTTCCGGATCTCTCACCTCACGGTAGACTACCTCCTCAATCGACCATGGCCACTAGAAGAATCGCCATCATCGGTGCCGGGTCGGCGGGTATGTCAGCGGCCTATGCGCTCTCCCTCTCCTCGAGCAGATCCAAGGACAAGTCCGGCAAAGACTTCGAAGTGGTCCTGTTTGAACGCTCGAGCGCTTGCGGTGGTATGGCGACGAGTAGCGATATTGACGAGACCAAGTATGGCGCTTCGTATATCAATGATGGGGTACAAGGTCAGTAGAGCTCATGAAGCTGGGTGGGAGTGTCGATCGAAGATTTGCTGAAGCGAGCTGTCTCCTCCGGATATCGGACATTTACCGATTAATCGACAGGCGCGTCTCCCGTCTTTTACAACACGTTCAAAGTTTTTGAAGAGCTTGGATTTGGAAGTTCCGAGGTGGGGATGCAGTGTTCGTTCGGCAAAGGCGACGACGAGTTCTGGAGCAACGTTTTCCCTTCCTCGGTCATTGACAAGTCAGTCCCCCGCGCCGATCTCTAGAAGGATACCGAGGGTGATTACTGACATCATTTCTGACGCTATATTTCACCTGAAATTTCAGATTCCAACCCGACATCAAACGGTTCGGCAAAGTCCTCACGATCATCAAAACCTTCGAGCCCGTATTCGCTCTCATCTCCGTCGAGCGCATGCTCAAACTCTTCCGCTTCTCCTCCGACTTTGGCGAAGTAATCGTATATCCTCTCGTCGCCCTTTTCTTCGGGACGGGAAACCAAACACCTTTCATATCCTCCGCGATCCTCGAACGGGTCTTCAAGGATCCTTCGATGAGGTTGTTCGAGTACTCGTCGACGTCATTCTTGGCGACGATCCCAGAAATGAGGGCCTTCCCAAGGTTGTCGTTGCTGTACGAGACGTGGCAGAAGGTCATTGAGGACAGTGGGAACGTTGAGTTCAAGCTGGAACATGAGGTGACGGGGATGAAGAGGTCGTCCAAAGGAGTGGAGATCCATTATCGTCAGACCGAAGGGACGGATAATGGCCAACAAGTTGTCAAACCCGGACTGGAGCAAGGGGACAAGTTTGACGATGTCATCATTTGTACGGATGCGGGTGCGACGTTGAAGATTTTGGGTCAAGGCGCGAGTTGGATGGAGAGGAAGGTGCTTGGGAACGTCAAGGTGGGGCTCGGATCCGGTCAACGACTGAGACTGGTAAAAAGTCAAGTTGGTCATGGGAGGCTAATATCGGAAGGGACTCTGGACCTCCACAGTACCTCTGGGACATTACGATCACGCATTCCGATCTCGAGTATATGCAAAAGGTAAGACAATGGCTATCCCATCTGCTGTCGGAGTCGGCCCCTGATCCCCTTCTCTTCGCCACTCGCAGCATTACAACGTCACCTATTCTGACGACCTCGCTTCGACCTCGCGAGGCGATGACAAGGAAGCACAAGAACAATTCAAGTTCGCCAAAGATCATTTCCGACCGTTGTACTACATTCGGAGTTACCCAAGTGACAAGAAGAAGATTGAGATGTCGTTCGATTTGTAAGTCCCCCAGCTTGAGCCGCGAAATCGGGCTTGACAGGGGCCGATCGCGGGACTGACCTCTTTGACATCTGTTCTATATCTGTCAAATAGGACGCACTACCAACCTCAGTTCAAAGGCGAATCCCCTTACGGTCCCGACCACACCGGTATACCGCCTCGTCATTCCACCGCTCAACTTCCCTCCAAACCCTCCCTCGACGAATCCGCCGCCTCCTCCATCCGTAAACAAGGTCAAGACGACCAAGGCAATCCCGAACCTCTCTTGGAGAAGCATGTCTTCCAGACCATCTTTCTGGATAAGGATGGGAGTCGGGACCTCTGGAGTATTGGGGAGATCAAAGAGGAGGAGATTGTGATGAAGAAATGGTGGAATCAGCAAAGTCATAGGTGGCAGCATTGTACGTTTCCGCTTCCGAATTCGGTAGTCCTCCTCTCAAGCGACGCACTGAATTGTCCCGCCTCTTAATGCCCCTCATAGACGGCGGTACGGTTCCCTGGATGATGTTTCTCAACGGCAAGCACCACACCTATTTCGCCGGCGCGTGGACGATCCTCAACATGCACGAAATAGGGATCGTTTCTGGGTTCGCAGCGGCGTATAGGTTGGGAGCACCTTATCCTTTCGTTGAGGATGGGGATGCGAAGAGGTTGTTCGCGTTGTATTTGGGGGCGAGTCACGGATGTCGGATGGTGAGTTTGAGACGTTGAAAGCATATTTTGCTCATGACTGCGGACGTAAGACTGACCGGACGGCTCTGTACTCGTCGTCACAGAGGAAACAAGATCGTCAGGGCTTCTTCATGTGAATGGCTTCCAACTCGAGCCTCGCTTTCCCTTGTTGTAAGTCACATTCTCCAGCAATATATACGACAAGACATGCATTACCACCACATATCAAAACAACAAGTGAACGAAAATGAAAACATGTGCAAAGGACTCATTCCCACCCCTTCCCAAACCACAACCCCAATCTCCATAATGCCTTGAGCAGCGGTACGCTCTGTCGATCCGCTTCTCTCCTCGTACCAGGCCCATAAATACCAAACACGCCACCGTCGTCCTTCGTGAACTGCTCCTTCGTCTGCGCTTGTGCTTGCGAAGCAAGCCACAATTCCTCCCTTTCAGCCTTACTCAACCCCCTCTTCCCAAAGGTCCCCACCACTTTGTCTAATTGCTCCACCACCAAATCATTCAACGTCATTTCCTTTCCCTCGCTCGCTTCCATGGCTATTTTGCAAGCTTCGTAACTCGAGGGAGGTAGTTGGACGGTGTTGAGATAGTCGCCTAGGGTATAGAGTGGGATCGGAAGCTTCGAAGGGTCGGAGGGTGCGAGAGAATCGAACCATTGTTCCGGACCTTGCTCTTCGTCCGTCTTGCGGTGGGTGCGTAGGTCCAAAATAACTTTCAACCCCCACCCCTCCACCTCTCTCTTCACCTCCGAAAGCATTCCCAAGTCCTCCCCCTTGATCCTCCTAACGACCCTCCCCAAACCCTCTTCGCTCGCCTTCTCCACAGGAACCGAAACGAGTCGTTTGTTCAGCAGTGCGATCTCCTGATGGACCCTTCGCGCAAGCGAGGATTCTACTCTTTGAAGCGTAGGTTCGAGGGACAGGGAAGCTCGAGAGGACACACGTTTGTAGCCTTCTAATTCGGTTAACGAAACGAATCAGCACAGAACCCTTCCCTCTCATCCCATCCCCGTAAACCTCCGGCTTCGGTGAACACGCACTTTTCTCACATAACAATCTCACACCTTCCCTCCAACACAACGCATACACCGATCGTCCAGGTTGAGGATCCGAGAATCTCGTATGGAGCAGGGACGTTGGAGTTAGATGGAGGGTCGAAGTTGAAGAGGGTGTGGGCGCGGGGTCGTGGAGGAGTTTGAATTGGAGGAGGAAGTCTGCGTTACGGGGAAGAAGGGATGAGGGCGGAGGTTTTGTGCTGTTGGTCGGGTGATGTAAAAGCGTACCTTTGGGAAGCACTTCGCGAGTCATGAGATCCCTTCGAAGAGGGGAGGCGAGGATTGAAACTGGGTAGTAGAGCCATGTGGTACAACACATGAGTTCGATCTCAAGACCCTCATCTGAACAGCGTAGCTCAACTCACGATCGACATTCCCGTGCGCCTCATCCTGGTCCTCGTAATTGGGCACTACGGGATGAGCCGGACCACGACTGCGGGTACGAGGATGGGATCGCGTAGAGACAGGGGCATCGCTTGCGGAGGTGGGGAGTACCTTGTCGAGGAAAAGGATGGATCGGGATCGCGAGAGGACCCGTAGCGTGGGTCTCATGTCATTCTGAGGGTGGGAGGGAGAAAATGGGGGGAGGTGCCAATCGTGTGGGGGGGGGGGGGGGTTGTCTGGAAGAGGGAAGCGGAACGAGGAAAAAGTCCGGCGAGTCGCGCGGCGAGGGTCGAACGAAGCGGAAGCGGCTTGCTTCGGCTTGCTTCTGGTCGCTTTCCTGCGTCCCTACCCACGCACACCCCACCTCAATCCCCTCGACCGAGTATATTGCAACCATGCCACGCATCCCTCGATCACTCGTCCCATCCACGTGGCTCCAAAGCACCTCCGCAACGTCCCACGTCGTCGTTGTACGCGCCTCACTTCGTGCAAGTCGACCACAGGGCAGCGTAGCATTCGCTAGTGTCACTACACCGAGAATCTCAACGGGGACGTCGGCCTTGTTCCCTCTCACACCAGGATCCAGCACCCCAATCCCATCAAGCCGCGTACTCAACAGCCTAGGGCCGACCACGACGTCCTTCTCCTCCCTCCTCTCCCGAACCCCTCCATCAACCCTCCTGCACCTTCTTCCCCCTTCCATTCACCCCCCAACGCACCCCTCCCTCCTCCCTCCCCGTTTCGTCACTTACGGCTCCGAATACCAACCTTCGCAACTCAAGCGCAAACGCAAGCATGGATTTTTGTCGCGCAAGAGGACCAAGAACGGGAGGAGGGTGTTGGAGAGGAGGTTCGCGAAGGGGAGAAAGTTTTTGAGCCATTAGATGAGAGATGATAGGGTGGAGGAGGAGGAGGAGGAGTTGAATGTGGGTACAGGGCGGGATTTGGAAGACGGCTGGAGTATCGGACCGGGAAGGGACAGCGTGAACGGAGAGAGGGGAGTAGTGGGCGTAGACATGTACTCTGCAAGATGAACCCAGCAAGATCTTCTGATCCAACACAACTCATATGAGAGAGAGAGCGAGGAGAGGCTTAACCGGTACCCACTTCACTCCTAGAAAGCTTGAGCGAGGCTCCCGAATTTGCAAACGAACAACAGGCAGGCACAAAATAACAAATACGTCGGAGGGTGTAAACAAGGCACAGAGAACAACCCACTCCCCGTTCAAAACCACCTCTACACCTCTTCACCGTCAACCCTCTTTCTCCCCCCTCCCGCCCCAATTCCCGCCCCCGCTCCAGCTCCAGCAGCCTGCGCCAATTCTCTCAACCATTGATTTTCCTTGACCAAACCCAACTTCTCCTTCTCCAACGCCTGTGCTCGAGCCCTCAATTGTGCGGAAGTTTGTAATAATACGGCATCGCGTTGCTTTTTGCGGGCTCGAAAGCGGGCTGTGAGGATGGTCAAAGCGATTCGAAGGAGTTAGGGGATCATTCTCCCGAGGGATCTCTTCGAAACGGTTGAAAACCTACCTGAAGCCTCGGTATTTCGCCTCCTCTTATCCTGCTCAATCTCCTCCGGCGTACCTTCCGTCAAAGGAGGACGCAAAGGATATTCATCCTGTAACAACTCGTCAATGAGGGAAGGGTCAACCAGAGGTGAAGGGGATCGCTTGCGTTGACGAGAGGAGATGCTGGCTCGTCGGGAGAGGGAGTCGGTTGAAGCGCGAGGGGCCAGGGGGTCCTTTGATTCAGATGAGGTGGACGAGGTAGGTGTGGAGGTCGTGGTGAGTCCGACTCGACCGTCTAGAACGGCCGCGATCGAAGAAGCAAGGTTCACGACCCCTCCCACGACGAAAGGAGCTACAGTCGTCGATGCCGACGTCGTTGGCGTATTCGCTCGTCCAGGCGAACCCATCATCGAGGATGGATAAAAGCTCGACCAATCAAACTCGGGGCCTAGGTTACCATCTCGCTCGTCGTCGATCTCTTGATCCTCCTCTCCCCCCGTCCCACCCGACCTGGAGCGGTGGAATGGAAAGGGAGCTACCGAAGAAACTCGGGTCGGACTCGCTGCCCCGTTGTTGTTGGAAGGCAAGGGTGTTCCAACATGCGACGTGAAGGCAACTTTTGCCCAGAGGTCCAATTGTTGTTGAGCTTGGGCGAGTTCAGCGGCGCTATTGGAATTGGAGGTGGGGTCGTGGATCGTGTTGAGGCCGTCCAACCAAGAGGACGGGTCTCGAAGGGCGTCCGAGCTCTGCTGCTGTGGCTGATGCAGTGCGCCATGAAGTGCCGAAGAAAGAGGTTGGAACCCTTCCAACAATCTTGTCGACGACGAAGTCTCACCCTCGATGCCCGTTGCCGCCGACCTTGCAGCCCCCCGAGCCGACGTAGCATTCTCCTCTTCCTCAGCGAGTTTCCTCTTCAACCTCTTTGCCGCCGCAGCAGCTTCGACGCTCGCTTGGACGATCGCTTGTTGGCGTTGGAGCAACGTTTGAAGAATGACGAGTTGACGAAGATCGGCATCGAGGTCGTTGACTGAGACGGTCGTAGTTGGCGCGGGAGCCAGAGTTTGAGCTCCTCCGACGGTGGGGATGTTCTCCGAAGTAGACGAGTCATGTGTGCTCTTGTACTGGTTCAGACTGGACGGTATAGACGATGACCCTTCCAAAGGTCCGCGATGACCCGTCTTAATCTCGAACGGCTTCTTGGTCCCACCATTCGAGGTCAAAGCGGCCGCGCCATGGGCACTGGCACTGGTACCCCTCTTGAGCAACGGGTGGACTAGAGTCGGCGGGTCGGTCGAGCGGTCGTCCTCATCCTCATCCTCCTCTGCTTCACGGTGTTGACCCGATCGTCCCGTAGAGTCATGATGCGGAGAACCATGCCTCTCCTTTGTCGCCAAAGTAGTATGACTATGACCAACTGCAGCAGGTGAATCACTCGAACCACGCGCGCCTTGAACGTGAGTCGATGACGCGCCGCCATCGGCGCCGGCCCGTTGCCGGAACTCGTACATCAAGCAGAGGGCGCGAGGGGCTGAATGTATGCGCTTTTTCTAGGCGTCGTCGGTGGCGGGGCGGCTCGGTCCTCGTCGAATGGGGGGTCGAGTTTTGCAGGACAAGCCACAAGTAGCTGTTGTGTGAGGTGTAGGAGGGACACGGAAAGGGTTCCTATGTTCTGTTGGGAGTCTCGAGGAAAAAAGGTTCCTTTTAGTGGCATCATTCATGTGGGACTATCACCAGTGTCACGCTGACACTGGGCTGGCGCGCGGCCGGGGAGCCTGTAAGGCTGGCGGGCTTCGTCAACTCGAGTGACAATGGCGTGATGAGCTTCGCCCGCTGGCTGAACCCCCTGAGGCTGCGTGATGCGAGATTGGTACTAGGCAGCCTCAGCTTCTTCTTGAGGTGTAATTGTTTCAACTCGCTGCACCACTATTTACATCAGGTTTGTGTATTTCTAGAGGCTGTGGTGGTGCTTGGCAAGAAATATGAGTTCCTGGGCTGTCGCTGCAAAAATGCTGCGTGATCGAAGAGAGAGCTAGGCTTCAGAAGGCCTGCGGGATCACGCGATTCGACGAGGGGGCGCCAGGCTAGTATGGGTGAAATATGGTTTTGGGCGGATGTGCTTAATCGGGAAGAGGTGTGTTCAGGATGTGGGGAGGGCTCGTGCAACTGAACTGGGGGGGACGTGTGCGGTCAGTACAGACTCGGAGTCTCCTCACTGGCTCCGTGTCCCGACTTGACTGAGTCGTGACGAATCGCCTCCCTGCCAGTACTTGCCTATCCCCACCCCACTGCCACTGCTGGCCCCTCTCGTCGTTCTTGCTCTCTTGCATTATGTCGAGCACAGCCACGTATCGGTGTGGGGCAGACCACGTGATCGGCCGGGAACCGTAGGTTCGTGGATCCGGATATTGCCTCAAGTTCTTCAGAGCCTAAGCGACTTTCTTGCAGTGGCAGTTGGTTGGCGGGCATCAAAAGAGGAGTTATTGAATGAGACGCCCTCCAGTTGCGGAGTCCGAAGAGGTCCCACTTGGTCCCCGAATGTGAATATGTGAAATCGGATCGGTGTTACCACAAGCAAGCAAGCGATGCTAAGCAGAGGACGGTCATAGCTTCACTTCGAAATCGCCGAGCTGCGCATCCGAGTCCCCAGTGCGAGCCAACCCCTCGGACGGTGCAAAACGATAAAATTTGATGTAAAATTTCACCTCCAAGTAGACTACGGCAGCAGATACCCGGTGATTGAGCACTCCATCCCTCAATTTTCTTCCTTCCCCCGCCTGACCCTCATCCCCTCCAGCCTCTTGACCGCACCCTTGCGATCCCCCGTCCTCCCACCTTCCTTGACTTCCCTTGCCAATCGATTCAATTCCGCCCTTCGAAGGTCTGAAGCTTCGATCGCTTGAGGGGAGGAGGTACAGAAAGGACAGAGACAGGAAGAGAAGCCAAAGGCACTTTGAAGCGTTTTTTGCCGCTGAGCTCTTTACTATATCATGAGGTGATTGCATTCATGGCCTGTGCAGCATTCGGTCGACTGTCCGATGAGAAGATTTTTGCCCCGGGGTTCAGAATTCGGCTGATTTGGCAGACCGAATACTTTGACAACTCAAGCGAAAACTCACCAGCTATGATTGATCCTGTGATGTATCGCGAGATTTACCTACCCTGCTGGATTTTGAACATGATAAGCGTATTGTGGCCGATGCTCGGCGCAGAGACGTCCGGAGTGCTGCGGTCGCCATCGTTGGAGGATGATCTGGAACGGACGACGACGAGCGACGACTTTGACACAGCCATGCCATCGATCAGGCATTCGAGTCAAATTTCAGCTGAAACAAGACATAAGCTTAATTGAACTCTGTCAGATTCCTAGGAATGACTGAGATTTCAATTGAATTTTTTAAAAAAACCCTAACGGAAGCCGATACAGGATAAGCCCTAAGGATAAACCATGAATACGACCACACAAAACCCAGCCTCTCCGAGTCCTATCAACCGTGACCCGAGTTGGCTGCCCACCACCAAACCGATATCGGCATCAGCTCCGCATTCCCAACACCAAAAGGGACCATTAAACGTCTCTACAACTCACTCTTCCAAGCCATCGCCCTATTGACGGCCCTGTTCCAGCCCGCAAACTTCCACTCGCGTTCCTGCGCGTCGATCGAAGGCATGAAGAGTTCCATACCGAACTTGTTGACTTTGCGCAACGTTGACGGGTCCTCGAGGTCCCAACCGAAGAGGTTCAAGGCCGAACCGGCGAGCAGGGCCGCTCCTAGAGCTGTGGATCTGAGGTAGGCGATGGGATGACAACAATGTCAATCAGGGCAGGTAGTTTGCCTAACGTGAGTGGGGTTTTTTTTCCTCGCCGACTCACTCTCTCATCGTCGGTCGTTCGACGCGAATGCCCAAAATATCGGCTTGCAACTGCATCGTTACATCACTCGACGTCATGCCTCCGTCAACCTTGAGCACCTTCATGCTACCCGCCCCGACTGCCTTGGGCTTAAAGTCCTCCTCGTCATCGCTGTCGCTCTCGTCCCGTCCATTCGAGTCACTCCCATCAGATGAGGTATGATCCTGCGTGTCCTTGGTCATGGCTTCGAGGATCGCACGGGTCTGGAAACAGATCGCTTCTAACGTCGCTCGACAGATGTGGTGCTTGGTCGTATAGGTCGATAGACCGATCAACATCCCCGTCGCTGCCATGTCCCAGTACGGTGCGAATAGGCCCGAGAAACCCTGCAGATGTCCGCAAGATGGTCAGTTGCTGAGACGACTCTAGACCAAAACAAAGAGCTTGAGCCCTAAAACTGACCGTGACGAAGTAGACACCTCCCGTATCCTCGACCTCTTCGGCGAGCTCGCCAGCCTCTTTGGCATTCTTGATCAGGCCAAGGTTATCGCGCAGCCTAGAGGACGAAGAAGCCCCACAGTCGGCAAGTCAGCTACCTTTGCCCTCACGAGATTATACCAGGCAGGCTCTTGAGCGACGTACCATTGCACCGACGTTCCGCCTACTGCAACCGATCCTTCCAGCGCGTAAGCGATCTGGGCGTTCGGCCCGGCTTTGTAGCCAACCTGCAAGACCGAAAGTGAATATCGAGATTCAGATATCAGAGCGCCTCGGACTTCTTCAAGATGGTCGCCAAGGTACTCACTGTTGTGAGCAACCCATGCGTCGATTTGACAATATCACTTCCAGTGTTGTAGAGCCTATTCAAACGCAATTCCAAAAATCAGCTTTCGGTCTTCCCCACCCGCAGGGCCATCGGTTCACTGACATGAAGCATCCCGTGCCGTATGTCTGTTTGGCGCTCCCCCTCTCCAGGCACTTGTTCCCCACCAACGCAGCCTGTTGATCCCCAACCAGCCCAGCGATCGGGATTCCTTCCAAAATGTGACCCTCGAAGAACTGGCCATACTCCTCAGCGTTCGAAGCGAGCGTCGGCAAAGCCGAACGAGGCAAGTCGAAGAACTCGAGCAGTTGGTCGTCCCATTGTTGCGTGTGCAGGGAGAGCAACAACGTACGCGAGGCGTTGGTCAAGTCCGTGATGTGTTTCCCGGTTTTGACACCTCCCGTGTAGTTCTGTGGTGTCCGGTGGTATGCTCAGTACTTGCTTGAAGCGTGGACTCGAGCCGAACTAGTCTGACCTACCCAGAGGAGCCAAGCATCGACGGTACCGATCATCAAGTTGCCGTTCTCCTTGGCCTCTTGCACCTCCTTGCAGTTCTCCAATAGCCAAGCGTACTTCGTCGCCGAGAAGTAAGTGCTGTTGAAGGAGAATAATGTCAGGCACTGTGAGCTCACGAGCGTCAAGATTCCGGAATCGCGTGCGACGAACCTGAAAGGTAATCCAGTGATGACACGTACGGCGTCTTCACCCTTCATGTCCCCATCTGGTGTGTTGAACGTGACCGAAGCGGCTCGCTCCTTCAAAGCTCGAACGGTCGCGGCGTTACGAGCGTCGGGCCAAGCGACTACAACAGCAAAAGTGGGGCTCGTGCGTTCCGTCAGCTCCACCACGCCCCGACCTACGAACAGAGCCCATAAGGTAAAAGCTCACTAGCATTGTGCAAAGGTTTGCCCGTCGTCCTATCCCACACGAGCGTCGTCTCCCTCTGCACAGCGATACCAACCCCCTTGATCATATACTGTTGGTATCCAAGCTCTTGGAACTCTTTAAGCGTTTGGACGATGCATGCGTCGATGCATTTCGTGTACGTCAAAGGGTTGTGTTCGTGCCATCCTGGTTCGGTATGAACTGTGTTCGAACAGAAGAGAAGAGGCGAGGTGGGAGGAAGAGCAGAGGCGTGGAAATAGGAGAGTGTTTGACGTCAGCCCCATGAACCCATGACCGATCGAAAGCGGGGAAATGCCTGGTCTCCTCTCGCGCGCGCAAGTGGGTGGGGTGCGGCGCGTGATGAACAGAGAGATGAGGGCCGAGCTGCCTTACGCTGTTCGAATTCCTTTTGGTGCCAGCAGATAACGTTGGCGTATTGGTCAAAGATGTAGAACCGACACGAACTTGTACCGCAGTCGATGGAGCTGCACGTTTGCGCGGTTTCGACCAACGTCAGATCAGTACGCCCGTTGCTTCCTCGAGTGCTTCTCCCTCTCCTCGGGAACGCACCCAATGAACTCTGACTCGGGGTTGACGGGTCGTTGAGGTGAGGAGGCCCTTGAGCCAGGAATGGAAGTGGATCCCCTGTTGACCAAGGGTGGTCGGTTGATTGAGACGGCCGAGCCTCGTCTCGAAGCGACGCGCGAGGTAGGTGGGGAAGACGTCGGCGTCATCGTCAACGCGAAAGCGGACGACATCGTGCGCGAACTCAAGCGGGTGAGCTGGGCGTTTTTGTGATGGTAGCTGCCAGTGTTGACGAGATGTCGTCGAAGCAAGGACGACAGGTTGGGCAAGGCGACGTGGCGGAGTCGCCGTCAGTCCAGGGCCGTAGTAATGTTGCCGTCGTGAGCGGGAAGCCCAAAAAGTGACGCCGGAGAGCCAGGCCGAGGACGACCGAGCGCCGCGAAGCGAACGGCACGGCAAGCGAGACGGAGGCGAGAGCACTGCCTGTCAGACATCATCATTCCATCGTGGCTCGGACTGGGGGCCGCACTTACCTCGCAGGACCTCTAGGGGAGATGGCACACAAAACCCAAGAAGCGATTCCCTCATCCCAAGCAAGTTGGAGACTAGTCTCCGTCGACGGCTCTACCGGAACCTGGGCCGCTTTTGCCGGTTCAAGCTCAAGCTCCGGCAATGCTTGCCGACCGGGGCGTGCCCTCCCTAGGCCTTTTTGTTCTTGGCGCGTTTTTTCATCAATTGGATCGGCCGCAAGGAGATTCAAAGACATTACAACTTTTTGATAATTTTTTCTAAATACCTTCTGCACACATCCTCGCGCACCAAGCCCCTATTTATAGGCACTCTGGGACCCTCGCACCCTCCAATCAGCCTCAGACGAGCACCGCAAGCCCCAAACCACATAAGAGATTCCTCATTTTGTCATCACTGCACCTTCTTCGTCGGTGACTTCCTCGGCCTTAAATTGGCGACGGTCTCATGATCATTCCTCGATAGCTCGGCGGCGAACCCGGCGGGATTGCGCAGACTGTGGACGGCGTAGCCGTACGAATGATCCACAACGGGATTTGAAACCAGCGATATAGAATGGAGGTGAACCAGCAAGTGAGTGGGACTGGGTAAATGAAGGTCAGCACCGTACCGTTGGCGAACGACTCACATGAGATTGAAGAACATGAGGTAGACCCTGTGCAACCCGAGGCGTAAATGATGATGCACCGTGAATCATACGTCAGACGCACCAGAAATGCAACCAGTTGCTTGTGTGCAAGTTCTTGTTGCCCGTGATCCACTCGGGGGGCAGAACTAGTGCGTTCGGCATCGCGAACACTTTGTTTCAGCTTCGGATCTGCGAATGGGAAGGTAGCGTTGGTGCTCGAGGTCATGAAGCCGCCATCTTACTCAGCAGTACTGCACATCAGTGATTTATATATGAGCACGGTGGGCCTTTCCCTCTTTAGACGTCGGACACTCACGACAAGACAATTCTGATCACGATTAAAGGAATATAATTATGCTGTTAAAGAAGTCTATCCCAAACCCAAAAAAAAAAAAAAAAAAAAAAAGGTTCTTGTCCATGTTCATTGGAGTCGTGGTCATCATCAGAGAACAATCCGTAATAGCTTCCTCTTGCTGACAAAAGGCAATGAGCAGCGAAGTGTCAGAAGTTTGATAACCCCTCAAATTAAAGATCTGGCACTCCCAGGTTCTTTCAAGGCGAGCAAGAGCAGTGCAAGAGCTAGTGAGCGCGAGGTAAAGAGAATGCTCAAGCTCATTCAGGACTGATCAGTTCGAATCTCCTCAAAAGCGCCTCTTTCACAGTAGCTTTCGAACAGTGCAACGAAATAGTACAGCCAAGACAAGAGGAGAAAGAAAAGGCATCCTCCTGATCTCTATATCATAGCCACCGCGGTCAGCCCGCCGCGGTTAAAATAGGGTCGCCTTTCTCGTCAACCCAAACGAGATGGGCGGCCAGCAAAAATCTGTCGTCTTCGGGCCCCATACGAGCCATTGCGACCGTGACCAAGCCAAGTAACCGTCGAACGCGTAGGGCATAGTGGCTATCGCATGAGACTCGTATAAGATCTGGCCAATACTGTGACGTTTGTGCCGCCGGAGCTGTGACGGGACTTGATCGGAAGGTGCACTTTGCGTTGAGTTGCCCTAGATCCGTCCGGCCTGCGAGACTCGTCACGACCGACCAAAGTGCGCGCACTCGTGCATGAGTCCAAACAATCGGTGGGGGCAGACTGTGTCGCTGTCCGCGCATGGTGGTCCCCGTGGTCGAGCGCGTTACGTAACCACATGGAACCATCGTCGAAAAGGGGTCCGAATGACACGTCGCCCATCTGGATCCCGATGAACGTGGAATAGGCATAGAGAACGACACTGGAACAAGCCATGCACCACGGTGACCGAGGCCCAATCTGGTCATGGCCTCGCCGGATGACATGATGCCGCCTCGCCGAGTTTCGTTGTGCCCCATGAAGGATGCGGGGGCGCTGAGCTTCGTGAGGGTACGGTCGACGTCGACAAAAGAATGGACAATAATGCTAGCATGCGCCCTGATCGGCTCCTCCTGGGTCGGCCACAAACGCTCGACGGTGAAGTACGGCTATGGCGCCGAGTCGTCAAAAGTCAGCCATATGGAATCGCACACTTGATGTGCTCGAGCTCGACGCGCCCACACAGACTGTTATCGGACTCACAGGCGTAATGCACCGGGGCAGCAAGCTCTGCTGGGCCAAGTTGCCGTTATATTGGGCCTGGGCTACAACCGGCGATGCAGATTCGACTGATGACGGTTCTGGGTTCGCTGTGATAGTTTGGGCAGTGGTTGGACCCAGGGCGCCGCTTACTAGTAGGGTAAGCCAGGGTGAGACAGATCAGCCGGCGCTGGACGTCTGGCTCGAGGTCAAGTTGAGAGGAACCCACCGGACTGGTGCTTGGAATATGGCAGCACTTGCCTCGCCCGATGGAGCACGGCATGGGACAAGGTGGATCGCGCTCGATCGAGATCTCTTGGTTGTACTCGGTCCGCTTGGGTCCAGATGCAAACTGAAGTTGTGCACGCAGTTGGCTCGTAGTCTTGCATGGTTACGAAGGGAGAATCAGCGCTAAGGTGCGGCTGAGAGCGATGGCCTGTCGAGTTGGCGCATAGTCTGTCTGAGTTCACAAGCAAGACCCGCTGGTCACTTTCGGACTGCCGATTGGGGACGACAAGTCCTCAAGAGTACACAGTGGTCAGTCCAATGCTGCGTTTGAGGCAGGGGCTACAGGGCTGTGGAAAGAGCAGCCTGGCGAGTGGAGAACGACCTGACCGGCGCTTAGCGGCAGTTGAACGTTGAACCCTGTTGAACCGATCCTACGCCCATATAATTCTATTCTACATCTATTCTATTATATTCTATTTCAAAGCTATATAATAAATTGCACGACAAAACGCCTGCATCAAGTAAGGTTCCCTCACAAGGGGAGGTGCGGGCGGAGCTCGCAACGACCTTGAATCACGCACGGAGGTGGGCGCACCGCGCACCGCGCCCCCGAGCCTTATATTCACTGCCTATCAGCCCTTCAAACGCGCCACTCCATATTACTGTCCCTTCCTGAAGTCCTTCCTATCCTTCCCTATCTAGCCCCTCTCAAACGCTTGTTCCGACGATCGGCGACCGCCAGTCATCTCTCCGCAAGGAACGCCGCCCAAAGCTGATCCAACCCCAATCCAAGCATGGCATCTTCATCGGGGCCCGATAATGCAAATCCGGTCGTACACGCGACGCCTTCGTCACGTCGACGTCGGTCTTCGACCCGGGTCCGTCACCTCGAACTCGACGACGACGACGACTGGTTGGCGCTCAACGGTGCCTCTGGTGCCACATCCCCGCCATCGATACCTGACACTATTGTCGCCCGCGCAGAACACATGCCAGGCCCCACAGAGGCCATCGATTCCGACGAGATCTTTGGTCAGCACTTGTCCTCAATTGGGATTCGCGGTTGAGCACGTGATGACGAGGAGCACGGAGCAACTGGCTGACACCAATCCGCGGGGCGTTACTTGGGACCACAGATCTGATCCGTTCCATCACGGATCCCGAGCATCCTTTGACGCTGGAACAGCTCGCCGTCGTTTCGGCACCGCAGATCCATGTGACCGACGGCGTTCGGCCGAGTGTACACGTCGAGTTCACCCCAACAATCCCCCACTGTTCGATGGCCACCCTCATTGGTGAGCGCCGCCGCAAGATAGTCTCGCAGTCATTCATGCTTCTTCACTTCATGGCTGGTCTATGCGACATATGGACGTGACTCACGTCGCTGTGGTCGGGTGCGCAGGCCTGTCGTTACGCGTACGACTGTTGCGAAGTTTGCCCGAACGTTTCAAGGTCGATATCAAAGTCAAAGAGGGTTCTCACCAGAGCGAAAATGCAGGTACGTGGAGTCTCAAACGGGGTTTTTTACGGGGTACCGCGTGATTCTGACTTGCCCTTGTCCTGCCCGCCGGCCATGTGCTCTGTTCCGCGCAGTCAACAAGCAATTGAACGACAAGGAACGAGTCGCCGGTGAGTCCAACAGCGGTCCCTTGCTCCTTGTACTCTAATCTGAAGCGATCGTTGCAACCCTTTGCGCTACGTTGTACTCTGCCCTGACTCAGCCGCGCTTGAGAACTCGCACTTGGTCTCGGTCGTTCAGCAATGCCTGTCGACTGCCGACCATCGTGGCCGAGTCCTGTGAAGACCGACATCTGGTCAAGTAGCGCATCTAGAGTGGTTGGTTGCCATTACGTGCACTCGACTCTACACATGCGTAGCCTGCATGACCTTATCGACAACACCAGCTTCAAAAAATTGACTTGTACCACTCGTGCGTTGTCCGAAGACATGCCTCGCCATGATCGCCCCCACACGTCGCTCAAAGGGCTTCCCCATCTATTCTATCCCGCGAGCCGAGCAGGAGTGTCTTTGTGCTCCTTAGTGTACATGTATTGAAGTAGGGCTCGAAGATTATCGCTGCAACCTTGATCCGTCTAATGTAAGATCAGTCAGATATCTGACCAAGGATTCCGCGCGTCAACGCATTCGGAAGATGCGCCATTTCGAAGAGGCTCACGCGACGCGCGCCATCATTATTCAACAGAGCCATACCTTGCCAACTTGAAGAGCACAGTCAACTACCCCACAGAGAATGCTTCCACACCTCCCACTTCCAGCGCCAGTTTCTTCTGGCGGCCTTGAGCGCAGGCCACATCATTCGGGCGGTAGCCCTCCACAGTTGCGCGTTGTAGATTTGGTAGGCGTGCTTGGTCGCGGCTAGGTGTTGCGCATAAAAGGAGGACAGGTCGGTGTCTCGTTCGTGACGGCCGGCCAGGGGATGATGTTGACACAGCCAGCGTTCCCTTGCGGTGAGGAAGTCGGCGTTTGTACGTGCCCAAAAGTCTTGGTTAAGCGCGTCGAGACGGTAGAGGTTTAGACGGTACTCGAGATCCTGGGCATGGAGCTTGGCTTTGAGCGATTGGAGGCGACGTTGACGTGCTGCGAATGAAGGCGACAGCGACGAGGGCGATGGCGATGGCGATGGCGATGTCGAGGGAAACTCGGCGAGGGAGTAAGGGTGCGGGGACCTTGTAGTCGACGGAGACTCGTGCAGTTCCGGGAACAAAGGCGCATAGTAGACGGGACGTAAGTTCGAGAGTGGACAAGGTGCACCGACGAGGTCGTGGACCGGTGGTTTGGCTGGGCTGGTCGCGGACGTCGGGGGGGTCCATGGTGCAGGAGGTCGGCAACGTCGTCGCACGCCAGTGGGAGCCTTGGGGGCCATAACCAGCTGAGGGACGAGCTCGGTGGGACGGCCCAGCATTTGCAAGCAGTCTCCTGCTAGCCGAGGATGGCAGTTCCGACACTGATTGATCACACGCTGCCTGAAAAGCGTCCAATGGGTCGATCCGAAGCGAAGCGAGGCGCGGACGGAGATGAGCCTGAGGGCAGAGCAGGGGCAGCAGATCGAGAGGGCAGCAGTAGGGCAGCCGCGCAAGTTCGCTTTCATTCTGACTATGTCGCCTACGATGGAGCATCTTCAACCCGAGTTCGATCCCAACAAGAGTGTGGTTGCTCACTTACGCAACATTCTCCTCCGGCATGACGTCAGTACTGAGGACTCTCACCGCCCGTGATGCCCCCCTTTGTATACAATCAGTTGGTTGACTGAGCGTCCGTTGGTTTGCCCCGCCATGGCGTGCCATCAGGTTCCCTGGCCTGCCAATGCCAAGAAGCCTCAGTTGGTCGCGTTGTACGAGTCACACGTACGGCCAAAAGCACCCGTAAGTCGAAACGACACCGAAAATCACCTTCCCCGTACTGGGTAACACCCGACTGGGGAACAGCGGTCGCTCGCCGACTTGCGAGTGTGGGACCTCCACTCACCGTAGGCCTCTTTTTCCTCCATCACTTTTTTCTAGGTGCTATTACGCGAATCTCTCGGTGTCAAGGCCTCAGACCACGGTATCCTGGACGGGGAATCACAAGACGGGGCTTCGCTCGCCGAGCTTTGCACCGGTTCTGACGGCTCAGACCTCGATCACCACGATGCAAGATCGATGTCGGCTGCGTCAGGTCTCAAGCAAGATGCCCGTTCCAAAAAACGCGCTTTGCCCGTGACGAATAATTCCGGGCGGGTACCCACGCCAAAACGCAAGAAAGACCGCGCAGCCGATACGGATGAGCGAGAGCAAAATGACCCCACCAAGGTAATGCACGCCTACCCGACCCCGCCCATGGCGGAACGTGGCCACTGATACGTCGTCAACGACTTTCCGCTCACATAGTCCCCGACTCACAAATCTGCGCTTGGACAGCCTCCGGCCTCCACAGCTGGGGATGATGATACTAAAGTGAAGTCGCGGAGCGCATCGCGGCATGCTTCCGCCGCAGGTGCCAGGCGGCGGACGACCCACTTGATCAACCCGAGCTCGAGCCCACAGGCGCCTACAAATACGCCCCGCCGATCTCTCAACTACGAGTCAAGTGGCGAAGCCGGATTCTCGGACTACAACCCTTTCCAATCCGGGGACACACCAGAGCGGAAACCACGACGCAAGGTCAGCACTTCTGGTGCTTTTCTGCCCGGGAACTCACTTCTTCCTGACACCTTACGCCCGCATCTTGCATGCTCAGTCGTCTCTGGGTCCCGGTAAATCACGGGTGGTGGAGATGAACGATATATCATACGCCGAAAGTCTCCCATGCGGCGACGTTCATCTTGCGAGGGATTCATCGCCTCCTGCACTTACCAGACCCCGGTTGACTGCTGGAAGCGTCGAAAGTCGGCCCCAGCTGCCAAGCGGCACAACCGAACGCTCAAGTGGTCATGTTACCTTACCTGGACGCCGCTATGTAGTCCCTCGGGAGTCGATCAAGGATGTACCTGACGAGATCTTCGTACTAGAGAAAGAGCTCGAAGCTCTCGATCGCCGGGAGCAAGTTTCTGACTGTGTCGAGACTGATAGCTCAAGCCAAGAATCCGAAGACGACACCCCTACGCATGCATACGTAGGCTCGCTTAGCTCTGCTTTTGAGCCTGAGGGAGAAGTCGTCGATGCCTGGTCGTCCCCTCCGGGCGCGCCAACCGACTTTGTTCGCCGCCGATTCACAGCTCCCCCGGTGCCAAATTCGGCCCTCGCCACCGTTGGTCCGCTTCCAGCTCGAAACAAGGCAGACCATCGCTCAGCGAGCCCGCGAGCCTTCACCGTCCTCTGTTCACTGGTCTTGCTCGCGTTCGCCCTGTGGTGGCGCGAGGAAAAGTTGATGGTTGGTTTTTGCGACACCCATACTGCTCAAAATGCGCTCAGCTCCTCGCGCTCGGACTCGCTTGTTCTGCGTTCTTTAGCGCCGCAGTGGTCATCGGCTTGGTTCACCAAGATTCCTTCAGACGTTTGGCGGCAGATGGACCGGACCCATCTCCGACCCTCTTGCAGCGCGTGTCCGAGCCATGGCGTTTGTGACGGCGGACAGTTTT
This sequence comes from Microbotryum violaceum, assembly GCA_022506055.1. Taxonomy (NCBI): domain Eukaryota; kingdom Fungi; phylum Basidiomycota; class Microbotryomycetes; order Microbotryales; family Microbotryaceae; genus Microbotryum; species Microbotryum violaceum. The sequence continues at coordinate 1,244,803 of JAKMXP010000006.1, read as the reverse complement.
TGGGCTGCGAGCCGGATCACATGATCCGGCCGCATCCCTTCCGCCTCGGAGGCCTTGTTCCATTGGCTCCGAGATGTGCCCCCGACTCCGACAAACTCATGCTCATTGCGTTACGAGCGAGCCGTCTGGCCGCCCGCCTCCGCGCTCACCGTGGCGATGTCATCTGCAGTGGTTCCTCAAGGCACGCAGTGGACAAGGCTCCAGAGGCACATGTGTATGGCGTTTCTGCCGAGGATATTGCTCGCTGGGCGAAGGAGGACAACAACCTGTCCGCATCGCCGCTCGATGAGAAGCACCTTGAAAACTTGAACGAGTTGGCCTTGCGGGATCTCCAAGACCATGGAGAAGTGCTCGCACTGGTGGACAGGTGTGTGAGCCGCCGGTGCTGGAACAATTCGCTGACAATCTAGGCTGATGTGTGAGGTGCACCAGGGATGAGATGTGGTACGCAGCAACTTCCGCAGACATGCCTATCGGCTGCAAATTACGTCTCGCGGCCTGGCGTCAAGCTCGCGAGCATACAGTCCTGCTCATAGGTCAGTGTCTGCACCACAACCTACATTCACACGCGCAATACTATTGTGGGAGGCTTACGCGAGTACGCACTTGTCTTTCCTAGCACTGCTCACGATGGTTGCGACGTGGGTATACGGTCGGCTGGCCTGGACACGCCATGTCCAGGAAGCTACTCGTGTTCGTCGACTGGTGCAATCTGCTTTAGTTGTCTTGAGGAAGCAGGTAAGCCTCGATTCATGTCCGTGCGACACTGCTCTATCGCATTCGCGCCAAACACTGATGTGATGTTGATTTCAGGCCGAGCAAAGCCGATTTGATGCAGCCATTACTCCTGAACCTGCGATTGCACAATCACACCTTCGTGATCTCATTCTGCAGGAAGAGCATTCGCCGGCTAAAAGGGATCGTCTATGGACACAAGTCGCGCGCGTCGTGGAGGGCAACGCGAACATTCGAGCCAAGGAGGTCGAATTCGCGGGCGAAGAGCTGCGCGCATGGGAATGGACTGGCAAGATTGACCGAACAGACGCTATCGAGGAGGAAATGATGGAGCGCAAGAGTTTGAGAAGGGTGTCCTGATATGACCAGAATGCTCGCAGCTGAGTACGTGGGTGGATGAAGGTAGATGGGAGTCCTTGTGCATTGCAACTGTCAGATTCGGCCAACTAAAGGCGTGTCCTTCATAGTGAAATCATCAGTTGCGTGCCTCCCCCGTTCGTCCAGAAACACCTCCGAGTCGGTCGGTACGCTGTAGAAATTGTGCGAGGCCATCGCTTGGGACGGCTCTGTGACCGATATCTCACTCCCATTGTATGCATGCTCCAGGCTGCCAGCCGGCCAGCCTTGACTAGCCGCTGATCCGAATCCTCTGGCGCTCGTACGTGGCATCTCGAACGCATCGTCGTTGACCCAGGAGTCCACGGTATCGCCCTCGAGTTGCTTTAGCCGCTCCTTGCGTCTCAGCGTCCGATAGCGCAACAATGCCAGGGCTAGTATGACGAGCAGGATCGAAATACCTGCACCGACAAGTACGCCAACGAATCCAGTGTACGATCCCGCTACCTTCGGACCTGGCTCGGTGACCGAATGGCATCAGCGGTCGAGTATTGTTCCTGTGCTCAGCCAAGCTGGCGTCTACAGAAGCTTTGCGCAAGCTTCACGAAGCATAGCTTACCGGTGTACGTTGAGGAGGGAGGAGCTGTTTGGTATGTCGTTGCGGTGGCTGTGCGTAGGCACACGACTCGTGGGCGAGCGTGAGCTCCCGGGACACGTGATGACGTGCTCACATACGCGGCGAGCAGGGTACTGACGGTTCTGAGTCGGATCACCTGCAGCCACCCCTCCCCGGGACCAAAGAATCCGAGACATGGTGTTGGAGAGACAGTGCCGACACCAGTGACGTGTATCGCGAGCGAATCTAACTTAAGAGGTTCAGCTTTGCAGGCGATGCGCTCTGATGCGTTAGTGATCTTGGTGATGCGCTTCCGAGTCATCGCTGTGGCAATTGCAATGACGCTTGGCCGAGTCGGGCTTACGACCTATAAAAACACAACTGGTAGAGCTGCGACCAATAAAGTAGCACATAAATCGAACTCACTCAAGACTCATGTTTTTCTCAAGGGCTGTCGGACATTTGCAAGCATTTGCACCGCATTCCTACGAGCTATCGCGGCGAGCGTCTACGAGTCTACGATGCTTCTACGACGCTCTGAGCTTTTTACGCACCCCCCAATGGGCCACTGGCCTCCACTCTCTTATTAAAAATTTAGTTACTGACCCACTAGGCCTGAACCACTCTTTGCGACGTCTCTCGCGGCTCGACTCCCCTGACCGCTCGCGCGAGTCGTAGCGGAATCAGGACGAAGAACAACATTGGTGTGTACACAAAAGTTCAACAAGAACCACGATCAAAACGACTGAATTTCAGCAAGTAAGAAAAAACAACAACAACAACAACAACAGCAACAACAAACCAACCAACAAACTCAGAAACTTGGTGAATAGGGACGGTGGGTGGGATCACAATTTGGAGCTTTGCGACCAAAGCTTCTTAAAGTCAGTCGGCTGCAACTGATGATGGAGAAGTCCATCAATCGGCTCAGCATACTTTTGCAGCAAGACAAGTCACTGTATAAGGACGGATCGGCACAGATGGCGCGAGAGGAGGCGAAGGTTCTGCTGAGTGCTGTGCAATTAGCGTGCTGCCCAACGAGGGCTACAGAGCTATATGCCCGTACAACTTACTTGTAGAAATAAAGAGGCAGATTACATGTCGCAACAAGCGCAGATGTATCTAGACACTCACTCCGAGTTACTCAAGGCGAGCCACGTCGAGGGTTTGAGACGAGCTGCTCACAGCTGTAAACGTTCAGCAAGACGGAACGCTCGGTCAGCGACTTCGTCAGTTGGGAGGTAGTCTTGGGAGTGAGGAACGCACCTGTCCCTACAGGTGGTGAACGCAGCCGCAGAAGCTGGTGAGGAAACGTCGACAACGCAGTGAAGGCCCATAAGAGAACGTGCGTCGCGAGTACCGCCCGTGAGCTCGCGTGTGTGGGAAGCACAGCTATCGCATCCACGGGGGAGAAAGGGTCCGTGCGCTCGAGCCTGAATCGGCGCGTCAAATCCTTGCAGCAAAAGCCGAAAAGACCAGTGGCGTGACCTGGCGTGACACTAGCGGAACCACTGGCTGTCAGCTTGTGAGAGCCTTCCAGCGCACAAAGTCCTCGACCGAACTTCTTCTGGTGTGAACTTCAAGTAGCCATCTGCCTGCTGCCCAGTTGACGGCTCGTCAGACCACACGAAGAACGCCTTCTGTCGCGTGGTGCGTAGATTTCGTCACGCCGTGCGGACATGAGTCTCAATAGCTGACATCCGGGTGACATGCGCCAAATAGGTCCTCGAGGACATAGCAGGCTATCATACCTACAACTTGATTCGGCTGACGAGACGAGCGTGAGTGTTGGGTCAGCCGCCTCGCCGCGAGTGACGTTCGTGCGCATGCATGCTCATGCGATACATCGGGCCAGTCTTGTAGCGTCGATCTCTAGCCATGCTCGGCAATGCCAAGGCTCTCGCTTGCCTAATCATGCTTCTAGCGCCTCGGACGATTGTGGGCTCCGTCGGAGATCTGTCGCCTTCGTATCAGCGCTGTGTGGATGCCTGCTCCAGTGATTGCCCGCGTCCGACCCCATGGCTCTGGTCGTGCAGTGACGACTGCCAATATCGCTGCACGCAACACCTGACCGACCTCTCGCTTCGATTCCTCAAGTCGGTCGAGACTCGGGCATTTGTTGTCGACATGGAGGGCCTCCCACTCGGGGAACAAGTGCAGTACCATGGAAAATGGGCCTTCCATCGACTTGGAGGGCCTGTGAAGATTCAAGAGCCTCTGTCGGTGGTTTTCTCACTCGGTAATCTCGTCGTCCATCACAGGGGCCTGATGAAGCTATCAAGGCACGCAAAAGTTCACCACAACGGATCTCAAAGCCCCCGCCTCGTCTACCGGATTTACGCCCTCTTCGGTATCAATGCCTGGATCTGGTCCTGCGTTTTCCACACCCGCGACTTGCCATGGACCGAAAAAGCCGACTACTTCGGCGCCGCGGCGCTAATGGTATGCGGCTTGTGGGCAGCAGTCATGCGCATAAGTGGTCTTTCATTTACGTTTGCGGCAACAACCAGGAGGGTGGCATTGGCTTGGACCGTGTCTTGCTCCCTCCTCGTAATCGCGCACTGCTGGTATCTGACACGCAAAGAGCGCTTCGACTATGGCTACAACATGAGGTTCAATGTCGCCACAGCGATCGCTACAATCCTGCTCTGGTCTGCCTGGTCGTTCTACCATTGTCTCCTGATCGACTCCCCGCCGGCAGAAGAGCACATAATGTTCCTGGCGCCTGGGCATCAACAAGCAGCGCGATCGCAAACGACGCGAGCTCCACACGCATGTATGCCTGTGCTACCCCTGATATTGCTGCCCCTCTTAACGTCGCTCGAGCTTTTGGACTTTGCGCCAATAGGAGTGTTTGGGCTGCGACTTTTGGATGCGCATGCTCTCTGGCATGCGAGCACTATTCCTGTTGTGAGCCTGTGGTATCGGTTCCTAACGGAAGACGTGCGGTGGGCTGAGCGCAGGTAACAGTAGCCTTGCAAATGCAGAATTTCTCTTGATCTTGATCTTGAGGTTGGACCTGTTGCTGCTACATGTGCCCATGCCAACCTCCACACACATATATTTTGGAGGTCTCTACATTCTGTGGGCCCATAGTGCAAGCCGCAGTCCGGAGCACGACCATGGGCCCTTCTCGCATCCTACCGTAAAGCCGATTCTGCATGATTTGGTGCGCCATCTGACTTGCTGGAGCCGATACGATTGCTGTCGCCGAATTCGTGGACAAGGAGCTAAGATCCAGTGCCTTGGTATTACTGGACGCTTCTCTGCCACCCTAGAATGCATGTCGCTTCCGGCCCTGGCGCCACCCGGCCCCCACTTCCATTGCCGAGAACAAGTTTGTTGAAACAGCTCTAGGTGAGAATCAGATCTCAGTTCTGCTTCGAAAGAAAAGTGCTCGAATGCCTATCGCCGCTTCCCACGTCATCTGTAGTTTTTGGCTGGGCTGCACTTCGTAAAGTAAGCTGGCGACACTTCAGAGATGAGCACACAGCTGAATCAAAGCGCTCAAGGCCGACCACTCCTGGCTTGTTAATTCAGGATCGAGCTCTCAGATTTTTGTGCTTCCGTATGGCAAGCTACATGTGCTCCTTTGCCCCTTACCTAATCTTCAAGCGAACGACAGAGGCGACCACATTGCTGTAAGGCCTGGTCGTCCAGCCTTACAAGTAACAGGATGCGAGTACATATGTTACCCCATTTATCCTAGTAGTCTAATCACCCTAAGGTAGGAAAAAAAAAAGCGTCGATCCGCGACCCACGTACCTAAACTCGCTTCTTTGACTGTGTTGCGGCCGGTGGATGTACCAGCACACTGTCGAGTCTGCCACACCTGCCTGTCGTATCGGTGTCCCGATCAGATGTCATGTACGACCATTTCTGCGTCTTCTGGACCATAAAAGTCGAGCTACAGCCCGAGTTCTGTTATTCTTCGCATTTTTAGGGTGGTGCGGGACTGTTGAGCGGTTTATCCTTAAAACTATCCTTAAAACTATCCTTAAAACTATATAATAAAAAACGTCGTCGAGACAAACCACGTGGCGAGACGTCATAGTCAGCTCTCGGTCCAGTGCCCCCAGCTAGCTAGCGCTGTTTCAGCATGGGTCGGCCAGCGACAGACCGTTTCGCCTACGTTCGCCGAGGTTCCATTTTCCATCAAAGCAGCCTGGCACATGACCCTCTGCTTCCTGAAGCAGACTGAGACGACCTGTTTTGCGTGTCTACCACATCGTAGCGTAGTTCCTTCAATCATCCAGTTCCTGCCACTGCCGAAATCTATGCCAGACCTCGGGTAGTGTCGGCCAGTGCGCCAATTCCGCCGTTAGGGGCCCCGCCAGCGTGTCACGGGCTTGCCGACACAGGGCTTCACTCCACGACGTTCCGCGGCCTTCCGCGACATTCTATGAGTCCGGTTTAAACTGAGGCGCAGGCTTCTCCATCTTTCTTCCTCCTGCTCTTCACACCTTACCCATCGCACCTCATCCCATCGCCACCTCGAGCTCGCGACATCCGAAGCGGTCGTCGTGGAAGCTCTGCAACGAATACGGGATCAAGAGATGCCTGCCGCATGCAACATAGCTACGAATTCGAGTAAGTAACTTCATGAACTGTGCTCTTGGTGTGGGATTGTTGAGAAGCCAACTACCAAGCAGAAATTCCCTTCAACACGTCCTCTTTGAATGTCAACCCTCGAGTTGTTTCTTCACCGTCAGCTGGTGACACTGCATGCGTGAGTTATCCCTTGACATGGCTGTGCAGTCTTAGATATGACGGAAAAACTGATACGAAAAACAGACATTGGACGTCAGTGACACGGCGCAAGGATTGACTTCGTACGGTTGAGAATCCGGCCGGGGTCATTGGGACACTAAATGTGAGTCTTCACTGCCATTGCTACAGATGGACAACAGCAAGAATACTGATAGTTGTAACGAATCACGCAAGAAAACAGGCTCTGGTTGCGTGAATTGCGGCTCACCATCCCGTGGCAGATCCTCAACGGCTCGGTTCGGTGGCGTGACCGTCGTGTTGGCAGGTGTGTGCCAATCTTTCAAAAGCAAAACGCAGGGCAGCATGACTAACTGACCGGTTGGACTGTAACATCACAGGCGGTCCAAAGCAATGCCTTCCCGTTATTCCCAAGTCATCGCCTACACAAATCGTCGATTTCGTTGATGCTCCGGGAGCGACAGGCAAAACGTTCTTGGAAAAAACGGTCCTTGCTCGGTGTCGGTCAGAGAGAAAATACGCTCTTGCCGTTGCATCATCGGGTATTGCTGCACAGCTACTGCCAAAAGGCAGAACGGCGCATTCACGTGTTAAGATCCCGATCGACATCTTCGGCGACTCGACGTGCAATGTTCCGAAACAAGAACAGCTCGCCAAGCTTTTTCGGATGTGCGACTTGATCATCTGGGACGAGGCACCGATGCAGCACCGTCGATGTTTCCAGCTGGTGGACAGGATGTTGCAAGATGTGCGATCGTCAACGGCTCGGTTCGGTGGAGTGACCGTCGTGTTGGCAGGTGAGTGCCAATCTTTCAAAAGCAAAGCGCAGGGCAGCATGCTAACTGACCGGTTGGACTGTAACATCACAGGGGAGGGATCCGAAGCGACGCCTTCCCGTTGACGAATAACTGTTCTTGATCGAGTACCTTCAGAGTCTCAACATCGCCGGGATGGCGTTGCACGCTCCAAAATTCAAAGTGGGATGTCCCGTCATGCTCGACTCCGCCGCGGGGCTGTGCAACGGCACAAGACTGTAGTCAACTCGGTTACACACACCCGTGCTCGAGGCCATCATTCTCACAGGAGATCATGCTGGACAGCCCGTTTTGTTGCCACGGATCACGCTGAAGACAGGGTCATCAACTGAGCTTCCGTTCACTCTGCCTCGGACGCAGTTTCCGACTCGGCTGGCAGAGAACAAAAAAGTAGTTCAGTGATGAAATGAAGGCTCTGTACATTTGATCGTCGTCGCGCGCTTCTCTCCCGAATTCAACCACTAGGCTTCCGTTACTGAACAGTACCACAGCTGTTGCAGCAAAGTACATCACATTGCAGCGGGTCAACGGTTACGGTGTGAGGTGGCGCGCGGAGCGCACCGCCGAACCTAGTATAGTATTTAATGGCAAGCGCGTGGGTTGTCATGACACTTTTTCTACAGAGCTCAGCCATGGTCCCGCCGTCGATGGCGCGGGCGCGGCTTACGCTGCGCGATGCGCCGAAAATCACGTGACGTAGTATATTGCGACACCGGTTTTAGGGGCTCATCAACAACATGAGGTTCGAGGGCCTGTAAATAATCCCGCGCGTTTTTCGTACCCTTTCCTTTCCCTTCCCACTCTCATCGAATTTTGGTGACGCTCATTCAAGGCAAAACCCTCGGCACTATCATGCCCCGGTCGCAAGGTCGCCAGGGCAGGGTGGGCCATCACAACATCGCCAAGTCTTGGACGCAAGCTGGCGCACTTAAAGGGTAGCGCCGTACCATGGGCCTGCTCGAGCGCCCGCTTCTCGACCCTGCTCTCCGTCCTGCTCCGATCAACAGAATCAGCCCCCCGCACGACAACAACCCAACCGATTATGGTATTGCGACACGTATACGAGCCCGCCGGGCAGTTTTGCAGAACGGACAGCGTGGTTAGCGCGATGGCCGACGCGACGCTGAACGTAACCCCCAAGCCCCACCACCACGTGCACCTCCTCCTGCTGCGGGTCAAGGCAAGCGAAGACTCTGCAGGCCTAGAATCGGACCCAGACCAGTCAAGGCCCACGTTTTCATCCGCGACTACCTCGGCCCTCAGGCGGCCGTGTGCACCCACTGCCACTGGGAGTGCGAAAGAACGAAGTCGACCGGACACCTTAGCACGTGCTGCTCACAGGGCAAGGTGCAGCTGCCTCCCCCTCCCCAGCCCAATCCCGAGTGTCGACAACAACTTGAAGGCTCGGATAGCGGGCAGTTGCTCCTTCCAACAACATTCGTCGGCAGTAGACCACATGCTGAACTGTGCGACCCACGCACACAGAAGCTAAAGCATTCCGCGATGAAGCGCGGACGTTCAACAACGCGCAGTCCTTCACTTCGCTCGCTGCCCGCGTTGAACAAAGTCAATTGGGCACTCTAGGACCCCCCGTGTTTCGCGTGTTTGGTCGCCTCTACCATCGACTCGGCGCCCTGAGCCCTGCCATGAATCAGCGCCCAGCCTTTGCTAAAACATGGCTCATCGACCCGGCCGAGGCCATCGACACTCGACTTGGACCCGACGGCGCTGACAGTCGCATACAAATATCCACTTTGACCAAGCTCGAGTCTATGTTTCGTACCGGCAATTCCAGGCTGACATAGATCGCTTGAACAACTAGGACGAAGGTCAAGGAGAAGGGGTCGAGGTGAGTCATGCCAATGCCCTGGGCCGTGGTGAGGCGCAGGTTCTCTTGAGGAAACCGGGTGTAGTTGAGTCGATCGGTCGTACTAGTTGCCGGTCTCGGTCCTGATGACGAAAACGAAGAGGACGAAGGCCGCGTCAATGAGGATGAAGACGACGAGGGAGACGAGGAAGGGAATGGTGATGGTGAACGAAAGCGTCTTCGGCTCTTTCTCGGATGTTTCATTCTGTTGAGACGCAAGCACAGACTGACAAAGAATGTTTATACATCTAGGACGCAGGTTAAGGAAAAGGGGTCGAGGTGGGTCAACCTGGTTCTCGGGTTCCCAACTCTTTGCGTACTACTTGCACGAACGCGACGACTACTTCTTAATCCACATTGCACCCAGCGTCTTTTCTTCGGGTTCGTGATCGATGGATACTCCCAAGTCGAGACCGATTGACTCAGCTACACCCAATTTCATCAAGAAGACCTGCGCCTCACCACGGCCCAAGGCATCACTGACGCCCTTGCCAACGGATTGGACAGGGTGTTTTGCCGACGGCACGCCGGTGTGCATGTACCTGTTTTTTCCCTTCATTTTCTCGCTGTCTTGAGGCACCTCCTTGCCTCCTGGCGCAATCTTGGATCTGTGCAATTAATCTCCATCGATTTCCATTAGTATTCTACGACAGTGTTGGGCACAGCTAGCACTTGCCGTCAACAGTCGTGGTGCACCGAACAGCTTATCTTTACCTCAAGCAGGTACATGTCGCAACATTGCCTTGAAGTTTCGGATCGGGGCCACATTGTTTCTCTGATACCAATGAATCCAGGAAAAAGATGGCGGCAGCAGCCTGGCTCAGCCTGCGCAAACGAGCGCCGGCCTCTGCCGTCCTCCGCCGGCCCGTGCGGACGCAAGGCAGCCTCGCGGCCGGGCATGAGACCTACCTTCGTCCCAAAGGTCTCGTACTCTCCGAGTCACCGATGGTTCACATCGTATTGCCCGCTACCTTCTGCTCTCGATAAGATGCAGTAAACTCGAATCGACCTCTCCGATCTCTCGAGCATGACGGCACCACCAGACTGGGCGAGCGTCACGAGCGTGCTCGATGCCGCACGATGCGACCTGAAGGCGGGACAGATGATCAAAGCCGAGCAAAGTAGCTTGCTCGACCTGATGGGTGCCATCGAGGCATGTTCTGCTCTGGCTCCATGTCTTGTCGTGCATCTAACCCGTCTCGCGATTGCTGACCACTTCCCCTCCGCTTCGCACTTCTTTTTCAGATCATGGATCCGCGAACCGACTCTTACTTGCTCCACCAACAGTCCTCTGTGTCCTTGAATCTGCCTCCTTTTGACCCAACACACGAAATTACGCCTCGAGAACTCATCTGGGTCTTGGACGAGCTGTTGGGCCTTGAGGTAAGTACCGCCTCGGGCTCGTTCGATACTGCTCAGGCCAAGGCCAGGGCCAGCGGCGGAGATCTCAATATCGGCCCTGGTTCCTTCACAGATGAAGTTTCTTGACGGCTTTCCACTGGCTTCGACGGTCTTCGAGTGTCAATACCTACGGCCCACTGCACTTGCAGACCTAGCTTCGACCGCCGCAGCTTCCCCGGCGGTATGGACATCCATCTTGCTCGAGATGCTGTTGTCCGTCACCCACTGCATTCGAATGATCTGGCAAGAGCTGTGTAAGGCGCAAGTTTATGACGTCAGTCGATCATTTTCGCTTCCAATTAGAGAACAGAATATTCTTCTGTTTGTACGACTGTCAAATCATAGTCACCTCTGATGGCCCATGCGCTCATGACCGCAGCACGAGGATGTTCATCTTGGTCTCGGAGGGCTGGACTTCGAATCCCTTCTGCAAGCCGGCAGCAACAATGTCCTCGCAACAACCGAGGATGGCAAAGCCGATACCACAACCAAGGATATCGCGCACCGTCTCGACGTCACCTTGGCCGACTTGCTGCGATTGGACTCTTGCGATCCCATACTCTGCAATGCTATTGCGGCCCGCCTTCAACTTCGAATTGTGGGTTTTGGTGGCTGTTCTACAGATGGATGATATGTGCTGATCAACTGGCTTCTGTTCTGCATTCATAGCACCTGATGTCCGCGTATGCCACGTTAGCCACCCCACCCCAAATAGGTCCCTACCTAGTCCAGCGTCGCCTGGGGTGCGTGGCCCATTTTGTCCCGCTAGCGCAACACTGGAACAAGAACTCCCACCATGCCACTTGCTTCCAACCACAAGCACACCTGCTCGCAATTTTCTCCTCCCAGTCCCCACTTCCTAGTCCTCATCCACTACACTGTACCGCACAATTCTGCAGCAGCAAAACATGGGATCGACTACGCTTTCTTGTCACCCACCTCCTTGGCTCGGTGCAAACATGGCAGCAATTTTTGAAAACAGCATCCTGGCATGATCTTGTGGAGTGGAGCTCCCAGGGTCGCGCCCATCAAATGCTTGTGCAGCCATATGCGCGCTCAATTTGGCAGGTGGGTGGGATCTATGTGGTATGCACCTGTTCACAACACAGCTGATTGAAATTTTCCATTAGAGCATTCTTTGGTCAGATGGGGCATGCATGGGCTCGTTGACACCACTCTCGCTGGTCTCATCATTTTTATTCGCAATGACTGGCCTTGACCCCAACATCTGGCAGCAACTTCTGGACCTACGCACAATGGAGGAAACATGGGATGCTCCTGCTCGCAAAATTCTGGGATGGGCGCATCAGTTGGGGCTCCAACTCATCCGTACGCTTCAAATTGCTGCACAAAACCCGTCGCGACAACGGAGGTTACTTGTCAAAGAATTTCAAGCTTGGCCAATCCTCATTTCAAAGGTAGGAGATGTGCTTCCATGGACAGCATAAACTGAAAACTGAGCCATATTGTTTTATGTACCCTAGACTTTGCCCATGATCAACCTTCTAACAACGGTTCTCCCACCACCCGCTTCTCTTGCCCTTGCACCAACAGCCCTGAGTGTGGTCGCGTTGGAACAGGCTCTCCAGGCACTGCTCAAAGGTCAAAATCTTGCCCTTTCCACTTCAGTGGATTGCCAGCAAACTGGCTGGGTTGTACTGAGGGTTGCAACTTTGCTGGTCAACCAGCTTGGTGGATTACTGCAAGCACTACAGCACACCAATTTGCACATGTCCCAGGGGGGCTTGGGGCTTTTGTGGCTGCTCAACACCCGCAAAGCTCAGAGGATGGGTGAGGACATGTTCCTAGTGAGTTTGGTGTTAGTGTCTACATGTGTACGCGCCCACTGAGGCTTGTTTGTCTTGGATGGGTCAGGGGTCAGGAAGTAGACATGTTCTAGAAGGAGGCTACGCTGCTCTCCTCCCGCGGTGTGAGAGTCTTTGTACGACCCACAACAAACTCTATCACAGGCTCAGATTCACACAACGCTCTGGATGGCTTCAAGGGTGTCTGGTTGAGGGGGGCATCTCATTGGACCAACTTTGCAGCTATGCAGCTTACAATGCTGAACAGTGCTTGTGTGCAAGCAAATCTTGAACTAGGAACTTTGCCCCCATCTCGCAAGTGCCATGAATAGAAGTTTGCCACTCTCAACTTCGGCCGTCCCGCACTTTGGTCAACCTTGTGATTATTTGTCAACTACTATTATGTGATCCTTGGCCCCATCTACTATTGCGTGATCCTTGGCCTCAACATTGATTACATAATCCTCAAGCCCCACCTCCTCTGACTAGTAGCTTCCCCAGTTCCGTAGCTCGCTTCTCTCTTTCTCTTCTGCAACTCAATTCTTGTCTTTGAGAAGTCCCTGGAGCCTCTCTCGACTCGTCACTCGCCCCTTGTCTTTGTCTTGAGCCCTGTTACGAATCAACTTCCCGGCCGCTTGGACCCCTCTCTTCTGCACTCGCCTGTTCAACTCACGCCCGCGCGCCACCACCTCCACGCTGGGACTCAGGCTATCTGCCCTTCAGTCTTGCTGAGCCAATGCCTCCATCACCAGCAGCTTGCCGCCGCCGTCCTCATGTTCCATCAGCCATCAAGAGTATCGCCCGTGCATGACGCCCGCCGTTCGCAAGCTGAGTCTGGTCGCTATGGACTCCCTCGCTCGCCAACACTCGACATCGCAGATAGGTTTCCCCTCGTGGCCTTTGTCCAACACGACCCCTCTCAGAACCCGAATGGCCCGCTTGGAGTTTGGCCTTTGAAGCTTCGCAGCGTGTCCGCCCAATTTGCAGTAGATTATTTGCGTGCCCGCTTGCTAAACATTGTCAGACTCGCGCCTCCTGTGCCTCCCTTCCTCTTCTCTACCGCTTCCCGACATTAGTAAAGCAGGTTAATTGAAACTCCGGTAGAGAACAGGTTAGTTGAAATTACATCCACCGCTTCCCGACATTAGTCAGACTGCTAATCTCCGGTAGAGAACAGATCGTCCAGCCGCACCGCCGTCTTGTCAGACGGCGTCCTTTGGTAAACACTCAACAGAAAGGATATGAAGGATGGTAGATACAGCTCACTGCCCTAGGTATTGGATCGCCCAAACCCTTACAGAGCCAAGTCTTGAATGCGCCAATGACTTCGCTTTTGTGTCCGATCGCCCAGAGCTTGCGCGAGTAGTCATAAAGGAATGTGACCACATACCGCTTGCCAGTCGTGGACCGCTCAGGGAAAGAGAGGACGTCACTGTGTACAAGGCCAAGTCTCTCTAGAGAGTGCGAGTCCGAATCGGGAAAAGGAAGACAATGACCCTTTGCACTGAGGCAAGCATTACAGACAAACTTCTCTATCTCTTCGACACTATATTCGACCCCAAGACCCTCAAGCAAACCAGCGGCAACCATCTTCTGTATGGAGGAAGGTGCAAGATGGCCGAGGCAGCGGTGAAGAGTCTGCAGGGGCAGGGAAGTCTGAGAGCGAGAGAGGAGAGCAAGGTGCTGACATTTGGAATGATGATACAGAAAACAGCGTTGGCTCACGGGCGCGTCGGTTGGCCTTCGTCGCGTCACGTTGTGCGCTGTCCACCATGGCCAAGAAATCCGCCCTGTCAAACTCAGCAAGCGACGACGACAGCGAGAACGACTCCGAGCACTCCGCTCGAACGAGAGCAAAACAGGCAAGGGCCAGAGCAAGAGCAAGTCGGGAGGGACGCGAGCGGGGAACTGGTCCGTTGCGCAGACCACCTTTTTGGTCCACCTCTGTGGCAACAAGATGCTGTCCCCCGAGCTTCCTCTGAAGCTTCCAGCCTGGAACATCATTGTCGCTGCGATTGTGAAGCAACACCCCGAGCGCAAAGAGAACTGTAGCCGAGATCAAGTGAAAGCTCTTTGGTTAAGGTGAGCCGCGTGGCGGCGACGTGTCTCCTCACGTTGCGTCGCCAGTGACCGCATCCGTCCATCATATCATGTACTTCAACTAACCCTGTCGTTCTTTCGTTTTGTAAAACAGACACAGAAAATGACGACACGTATCAATAGGTTGCATCTCACGGGCGGTGGTTGGGACCACGAGCTCCATCGACCGGCATACTCTCGGATGAACAACGGGCTGCCGTGAGTCCGGATGGCCCTGACCCTGCCCCAGCTCCCGTCAGTTCGGACGCACTAATAAACGCGTGTACGAATGATGTACTTCATCAGCTCGAGGAAAAGGACCCGCAGTGGAGCCAGGTGCACTCAGGCTCGTTTCCATGGTACTGGGACGCGAAGAAGATGATTGGTATCAGCTACATTCGCGGCACCGACATCAGCAACGCCAACGCGCCGTACAACCCCGGGAAGAAGATCCTTATCAAAGAAACGAGCGCACTCGCCACAATCTGAGCAGTCTGGAGCAGACCTAGGCCAAGACGCGGAAAGCGAGGGCAAAGACTCACAAGGCCCTTCGCTCGCCCGACTGGGCGTGCAGGACTTGTCGCGTCCCTTCTGGTCATCCTCGCCTGCTGCTAGCGCGCAGGCTCGTGTGCACGTGAGTACCTATTGTCAGGAGCTCTCCCCACGTTGCAACCCGGGAATATACATCGAGTATGTGGCCTGTGATGATCTGCGCCACTGATCCGTTCACATTATGCCCCGTAGACAAAAGCCGCCGTCGCTTCGCTGCTGAATCCGCTCGACCCGTGCCAGTCTTCGGAACCGGCTACGAGCAGCAGCAGCGGTGGGAGCAAGGCAAAGCGCGGGAGCCGTGGAACAGCGAGCGATTCACCTGCTTTTCAAGACGATCCATTGCTCAAAGACGCCGCAGCCAATCTGGCGGCCTTCAGAACGCCACCACATCAGGGAGTCTGACCCACTTCATGAAAGTAGTTAGCACACTCAGCCTAGAAGCAGGCGATGTTGACCTGCTAGCCGATCATGCTCTTCTCACACCGACTCCGCAAGACATCCAGAAGGTGCTACTCCTGGCTGCCGCGGGAGTGTCGATTGATCTCCGCGTCAGGCAAATGGTCGATCGCCTCAAGCTAGCCTCATTTCAACCGGTCTCGTCGAGCAACGCGCCGCCGAGCCACGAGGCGCCGCAGTTCCCACTTCCCCCGATTCGCTTTGAACCCGGAATCAACGGTACATGTTCGTCCTCGACGTTTATGCCCGGCGCCGCCCCTCTTCACGGAAACTGGTCTACTGCCGACTCTGGCAGTCAGTCCCGCAAGCGGCGGTCAATGTTCTGAAGGACCCGTAGGATGCCTGCCCTTGCCTTTTGGTCTATCGGGTTAATCATGCTGCATCAACCGTGGCAAGCTCAACATCCACTTCACTTGCTCTATCAGACGTATTTGAACATTCAATTCGCAGTAATCATTGTTGCAATACACTCTGAATGAGAGGCACAAGCCGAATCATGTCACTCTGGTACATACAAAGCGGAGGCCCGCCGACTGGCTGCACACGCGCCAGATGAGCGATCGATACGGAGAGCGGAACCACTTGCTAAGTCTGGTAATCCGCCCACATCCGCTCGGCGATGCTGTTTTCGAGCTCCATAACGAAGATGAGGCCGGTTCGGACCGAAACATGCTGAGGCAAGGGCGGCGGGTTTCGTCTGTGTTTGGCGGTTCGTCGAGACGGCGTTGCAAACGCCGGTCAGTATACTTCTGCAGTATGTACGTTGCCGATTCGACAGCAGAGTCTATCTGCTCGTCGGATCACGACTGGAGGGGTGTATCCATGACTTTGAGATGTTCCTCATGCAGGGATGCGCATTGCAGAAGCAAGACACGCGTCTCCTCGTGCCGGGTGTTGCGCTTCGAATTTCGACAACACATGCCGGGTTCAAACACGTGACCTGAACTCGTCCGGTGAGCTCTCGCCCGTCAGTTTGTTCCCGGCAGTCCGCGCCTTAAAAGTGTTTCCTAAAAGTGACGTGTTCGGCTCCTAGAAGTGGTCCCTCACCGCGGCGCGCGCCGCTTTCAGCTAAGGGACCTGGGCGTTGTAGACTCGTACTTCTTGAGGGGGACTGGATTGGCAACCAGTAAGTACACGAGACGAAGTACGAGTTGAAGTAGTACGAAGCTTTAGGGGAAAGACTAAGGAGGCTCGCAGTGCGAGTGTGCGAAATATCTCCAAGTCCAAAAAGGGGTCCAAGCGGCGCGCGGCTGGCTGCATTTGGCGCGGGTTGGAGATCGATTTAAGGCAAGAGCATACGGAATTCAACAGGTGGATGGGCGGAGCGGGGGACTTTACCAATTTTGACCGTCGCTCATTGATGGGTCCGGGACGTCTTGGAACCTTGAGAATGTTGCTACGACGGGTGCGTCTTCTGGCTGGTCTGTGTTTTGAGCTGCGGGTTGGCGTCGGTTTCGGTTGCGTCGTTCGATGTATCGTTGTCGGGCGTCCTCGTCGGGGCAGTCTCGGACGCGATGCACGCTGTTGTTGCAGGCGGGACAGACGTATCGAGCCGGTAGCACTTTCGACGATTGTGAGAAGCGCGTGTTTGTGTTGTTTGATGATAAAGCGGGAGAGTAAGCTGCGGCAAATGTGGTCGCGTTCGGTCGGACGTTTCGAGTGTTGTGGTGGTGCTTTTTGACCTGTTTGTGCGCAAGAGCCATCAAGTTCGCCGGCGTTGGGAGCTGGTCGAGGTTGTTGAGTTCCATGTACTGGTCCAGTTCGTCGGGGATAAGGGTGAGGGCTCGAGCCGTGATGAGGTCGGCGATCGTAATTTTGGCGGCTTTGAGGCAGTTCGCTTGGTCGAGGAAGTTGGTCATCCAGTTGACGAAGTCCTTTTCTTCAATGGGAGCGCGCGGGATGCTGAAGAACGAGTGGAGTAATTGGAGAGTCGACTGTGATGAGGTGGGATTGTACTCCCGGTCGAGGTGTTCGTAGTAGGCCCGGGCGCGGTGGTGCGTCAAGGCGACGGTGAGGAGCGACTTGCGGACATTGCTGGCCACGCCGTCGGAGACTTGTCGGACGGCAAAGGTTCGATGTTCTCGCGGTCGATGGGGTCGGCGCGGTCGGGGAGGGTACCGGTGGTGATGTATTCGTAGATCGTTGCGCCAACGCGGTCCTGTAGCGTGCGGTCCCAGATACGGAAGGTCTCGACGCCGGAAAGGAGTGCATCGGTCGGCCAGTTGGAAAGGTGGCCAGGGATGTTGATGTTGGGGTATAGTTTGCGATCGGATACCGGTACGGGGAACGACGTGAACTCTCTGAGGCGGCGTTGTATTTCAATATGGATGCGCTTGTCGATGCTGGCGGCCAGTGTGGCGTCAACGTGGGAGGGGCTCGACATGTCGTCGGCGACGTCACGTGTCATGGTGTGGGCGGGCACAGCGGAGGATGTGTCGGCGGCGAGGGTGTTGAATTGCATTCTGTCAAGCCTTTGAGCACTTCGACTTTGGCCGTTGTTTGCCGGGCTCGGCCCGCCAATACCGCTAAAGCTGAACAGACATCGTCTCGCGCCTTTGCCTTGCGCCTCTGCGCCTTTTCAGCGCCGGCCTGTTCAACTCACGCCCGCGCGCCGCCGCCTCCACGCCGGGACTCTGGCTATCTGCCCTCCAGTCTTGCTGAGCCAATGTGGAAGCACCGCGTGCAGCCGTGCTCCAGAGACAATAGACAGGATCAAATAGTGGTAATTCACGTCTAGAATCTCGGGTCGGTGAGCTAGCTGCAAGGCCTGAGGCCTTTGCCCAAGGTATTATAGAAGGCGATGGAACTTTGGACTTACCAGTGGGGACCCGTTAAATTAACGGAAGGATGAAATCAAATAGCAGGAGAATTGAAGAGTATACATGATGTAAAAAAGTCAGAGTGAGATCCGAGATGATGAAATTCGCAGGGGAATCAAACGGTTTACATGGTCTCAGTGAGAGTAAAACACACAATACTACAGCATCAAAGCTATTCTCCATTCATTGCCCTAAGAACAGAGCGGAATACTGGGTTTGGGGTCACGGTGTTTGCGGCTGCCGCTCGATCGACGGCAGGTAGGTCGTCGTCATCATCGGCAGGGTCGGGAGAGGGCAGTAGCACCTTGATTCGATCAACACTCATGGCTCGAGACAATGCCACATACAGCTGCCCATGAGTGAAGACGGGATGCAGGGAAAGATCGACGCCAACACGATCGGCTCGGAGTGATTGACCTTGGGCTTTATTGATCGTCATGGCCAAGGCAACTCGAAGCGGGAATTGGAGCCGACGCATAGTGAAACCAAGTTGGCGACTGCTAGTCGCATTTGTCTCGAGTCGCACGCGAGGTATGAAGACCGTGGTGCCCGCTCGATCTCCGGTCAAGATGATGGCTTGAATGACTCGCGATCTTGCGTGCGAGACGATAAGGCGGGTACCATTGCAGAGGCCGGCGTCTGGGTCGAGATTGCGAAGAAGAACGACAGGGATCCCTTCCTTGAGACGCAAGTGATGCGCGGGGAAGTTGGACGGGTTGATTGAATGCAGATACTCTGGCGAAATAAGATCAGGCGCCATTCCACCCCCAGCTTCGCCTGCCTGGACAACCTCGTCCGCGCTACAATACTCGACATAGTCGCCATCAAACTCTTCAAGCAGCTTGGCATTGATGCGATCGACCGTTGCGTTATGCGGAGCTAGGATTTCCTGACGCGAGAACAGCTGAATCAGGGCGTTGAGGGACTCCTTATTCACGGTCCTTAGACCGGGGCAGACAAAGTTGATCAATCCTTCGGCGGTTCTTTGACCATCCGGGAGCAGCAGGTATCAAGGCAGCTGCAACACGAATAGAAGGGGTCTCAGTGTCGGTGGGTCGGGCGAAAGAGGGGAGCCAAACGTACTGCAATCTTGTTGTATGGGTGCACGTTGGCGGTTCCATCTCCCACGTTGAGTAGCCATTCCGCAAAGTCGCGCGTTCGAGCCAATCGAGCCTCGTCCATTGCATCAGCGTTCAAGCTGAGACGCATGTTCTCGGTGAGTCGCAAGACATGAACGTCGCGCCAGAAGTCTGCCTTGATGAGGGTTGCATCAATGATTTGACCGGGAGTTCCTTTAGGAACGACAGGAAGGCATTGGCGAGAGTCCGCTGCAAACTGAAAACCTCGTTAGCGTGCAGTCGTTCAGAGCGGAGGCGGAAGAGCCCAACTGACCGGCAAAGATTGTTGTCACCCCGCCAAAGAGCTCCTCGGTCTCTTGGAGATCACGCAGCATCGCAGACGGATGGAGCGAGCTAACAATTTGGTACTTGGGCCGACCATCGGGACATTGATCACCGTGCACTTGGAGAATAAGGTCTTGCGGTCCACGATCTCCCGTGTTGGTGTCGGAATCGCAGATAAGCATCACCATTTCCGTGCTTGACGTAGGAAGGTTGTGGGTGCGTCGGTCTCGGCCTGGTGGTAGGCAGAGGCGCAGGACCCACTCTTTGGCCGTATCCCAACCTGCGCGAGCTTTGGCCGATGCAAACTCCCTCACAAAGCGATTGCCGGTGCACAGGATGGACTCGAGCTTGGTCAAAGTAGATTGTTGCATGCGACTGTCTGCGCCGTCGGGCGGGTTGATGAGCCATGTTTGAGCAAAGGCTGGGCGTTGATTCACGGCAGGGATCAGGGCGCCGAGTCGATGGTAAAGGCGACCAAACACGCGAAACACGGGGGGGTCCTAGCGTGCCCACTTGAGTTTCGTCCCAGTGGGCAGCAAGCGAAGTAAACGACAACGCGTTGTTGTACGACCGGGCGTTCTCGCGGAACGCTTTAGCTTCTGTGTAGGTGGGTCGCACAGTTCAGCATGTGGGCCTACTGCAGACAGATGTTGTTGGACGGAGCAACTGACCGCCATCCAAGCCTTCAAGCAGATTTCGATACTCGGGATTGGGCTGGGGAGGGGGAGGTAGCTGCACCTTGCCCTGCGAGCAGGTAACGTGCTGAAGTGTCCGGTCGACTTGGACCTTTCGCACTCCCAGTGTCGAGGCTTGCAGTGGGTGCACACGGCCGTCTGGGGGCCGAGGTAGTCGCGGATTAAAACGCGGGGCTTGAGTGGTTTGAGGGCGATTCTAGCCCTGCGGGGTCTCCGCTGGCCTTGACCCGCAGCAGGAGGAGGTGCACGTGGTGGTGGGGCGTGGGGGTAGCGTTCAGCGTCGGGTCGGCCGTCGCGCTGAGCTTGCTGGCCGTTCTGGACAGCTGCACGGCGGGCTTGTATACGCGTCGCAATACCAAGTTCGGTTGGGTTGTTGTCAATACGCGCGGGGGGCTGATTCTGTTGACCGGAGCGGGTGGAAGAGGAGGGTCGAGCAGCGGGGCGCCCAGCAGCAGGCGCTCGAGCAGGCCCATGGTCAGATCGGCAGGTCCGTTAACCCAGCCAAATGAGCTCCCTCGCGCGGGCGAGTTAAGGCAGCTTTTCTGTTTTTTGGCCCGGTTGGAGGTTGGTACAGGTCGGGTGCACCAATGCCCTCCCCACCCCATCCCACCCCGGCGCAGTGCACCTCAAATGGTCATAAGTAATAAGGGGCTACTAGTTCGTGTAAGACTCACCATCATCACGAATAACACTTTCCGAAGACTCGTAAGCTCGAATTATGTCATAAAGGTCATACAGCTTGTCGTACTCAGTCCATTCAATTCGTGTAGTTCCATATACCATCAACTGATATGTGTACGACAGATCCTGTGTAGACCTTTTCTCATATTCGTTAATATGAATACGACGGAGGGAGTACACACCGTGTCTATTGGGCCCGAGGGAGGGATCGGTCCTGGTCCCTGGAATCCTGGACCGGTCCTCGGGCAGACAAACGCTTATTCTGAACGGTGTGCACTGTGTATAGAAAATGGATATCTAGTGAAGCCCCTTCGGACGGTCGACTTGGGTCCAGCGCCAATCAGTCCTGCATCAATTCCTAGAGAGTAATTGAAGAGGCAAAATTGAGGCGGGGCTGTGCGGCCGCACGCGGAGCTCAGATTGGCGAGCGCTCTGCGTTAACACTTTGACCTCTGCACACTCACGCCAACGCGACAACGCGCACCCTTGACCCACGCCACGCCCCGCATCTCAATACGTTGAAACCTCCCCGCGCCTGTTGAACGAACTTTGATGCTATTGCCGTCTGGAGGTATGTGGACGCGTTTCCCCGCCTCACATCTCCCTCATGGGCCTAATTGTGTTGCTCCACCATGACGCGACCGTCAGACATACGCATGGGATCTAGGGAAGGTTCTCCAGCAGAGTCCATTTCCTTTGGCGCTCATCCGAGTGAGTGCTCTTGTCTGGTGTGCCAACTAAGATCCCTTGTAGCAGGGCTGAGAGCAGAGTGCCAGTCATCGACCTCATCCTTCTATCTACTCAATTCTGACCGATAGCTGAAGAATTCTCTGTTCTCTCACACGTCTTGCAGGTTGGAGGGACGATCAAAGCCGTCGAGCATCCTCACAAGCCAGTACAATTCTGGATGAACCGTCTCGACGCCCGACTCGGAAGAGAAAGCGGCGCATGCCCGTGCCCCCAACCCCTTTGTCCGACTCCGACTCTGACGAGCCCAATTTGGGCGATTCCAGTCAATCCTCGGCTGACGACAGTGACAGTGAAAGTGACAGTCACAGTCACAGTGAGAGCGAGTTTGAAGATGTCGCGATCGACCATCATTGACCATCGAAGAGCTATCAGGCTCTGGACGGCCATACATGGCTCGCATCGGAACGCGACCGGTCGTATGAGTCAAAGAAAGTGGACCTCGCTGAAGCGCTGGGCCGCTCGAAGATATTACTCGGAGCTCAAGATGGCCGCGAAACTCGGCATATCCCATGCAAGGCTCGTTTAGGCCGTCAAAAAGTTCAACAGGCTCGCTTCGAAGAGCAATGCGTGGTCTAGATTTCTCTCGGACCCTGTAATCAAGGTTTTACACCAGCGAGCAAGCAAGGGTGAGTCGGTCCTCCGGGCGCTTCCGGTCATGCCCACTCTACTCTCCTACGCTCTCGCTTATGCTTACCGCTGCGTCCGCAATGTCTGTTCTTACATACCCTGGGTGTGTCAAACGTGCTCAGAATCGGATCAGTCGAAATCGCAATCCATCACCAAATTTGCCGCTCAAGTCTGGAACTTCCTGAGAGACCAGGGAGCCCTCGGATCTGCCCAACTTGGCGAGGACGATGAAGAGCTTGTTCGCGCGGCTTTTGCAGCGGCAGAGGCGGGAAATTATACGACTTTCACTTCGATAGTACCACCCACCATCATCACACGGTCGCCATCCGACATGCCTTCCCCAACTCGGATGGAGCAATGCAAAAAGTACATTGCAGAATTGCGAGACCTGGCGCAATGCATGTCCAAGCCGTACGGAGTGGAAACCCTGGCCTTTATTGTCCCTCGTTATCAAGACGACGTGTTGCCAGCGACAAAGGCGACCGTGCATTCAATGGGTGGGCTCAGATTTGCAGCTCACTGCAACAACTTCAAGGATCCATCCGGCAATTCCTTGTTGTCTAATTTTGCTTCCAAGATGAGCTGGGATGAGACACTCAAGGCCAATGAAGCGGCAGATCTGAAAGAGGGTGAGCCTTTCATTGCAAGTTATGCGCGCATGAGACCAAGTTACCGTTACCAATTATGTGACCTATGTTTTCGTCTCATCTATCAGCAAAAACTCGCTCGATGGACAGTGCTACTCGCGGCGTTCTTGGCAAATGGCATGGCACTCTGTTCCGCGCCCAACTCAGTAAGTAGTCTGCATCTGATCGGGCTCAACTCCGTGCTAATCATTTCCGTCTTTACAGACTCTGCTCTCGAGACTATACATCGCCGTTCCGACACGGGATCATCGACAGGCGATTTCACACCTCAGAAGAAGATGATATGGTCTACCCAGGGCTTGAAGGCACTGGGTGTCAAATTGCGGATCAAGCCCGGAACAAAGAGTAGATACGAAATGGCTCTGCATCATAGTGCAGAGACATCGCCCAAGCAAACCGTTGCTCAGCTCAAGGCTATCATTGACGACCTCCGTCACGGCCACCTCGCTATCGTACCCTCGGTGGACCCGAACGACAACACGGAGGCAGAGGCAAGCGACAATGACTCGAATGGCGGAGAAGGACCCCTGAGCCCAAGACTTGGTGGAGCCGGGGACGAAGGCGGAGAGGTACGCGGCGGAGAAAAAAGCGGAGAAGAAGATAGAGAAAGACTTACCGAGGGGGTGGCGGAGGAGACCGGAGGATGAATGAAGCAAAACATCGTCGATGGATTAAGACCGTTCTTGTGTCTTTCTTTGGGCATATTATGCTCCGAGTCGGCTGCAAGATGACCGATATTTGTTATGTCTCTGTGGTTTGTGACGCGTCTTTCAGTGTAGATCCTTGAGTTTAGTTTCAGATGATTGTCATGCACGCATACAGCATCTCAGCTGCCATCTTGATTGTGGCAATTAATCTTAACAGGATTGTAAATTAATATGATCAAAACGCTCATTCTGTCAGGCTCCGCCAAGATCACTGGGCATACTCAACCCCCCCCCCCCCCCGGCGGACCGTTTCCTACGTCACGGCCCGGGGGCCCCTGTGTGCTCCGGGCGCCGGCATCCCGTTCATCTACGGCCCCCTTTCCAGAGATTACGCTGGAGTCTTCCTTCACAACCAATCGTTCCGCACCTTTGTCCTACAAGGACTCGGGGCACACCACATGGGCCGCAGCACAACGGTGTGGCGCTCATCCAGGCAAGGCGACATCTCTGCACATCTATTTACCTTTGGGTCAACGAAAGTAGAATAGCTCTCGGGCCGACGCATCTCCTCTTTCTTCTTCTTCTTCTTCTGAACTTGTGATGTACAACCAAATGGCCATACACCTTTTCCAACTTCGACCTCATCGCCGTTTCTTGCGCCTCCCGTTTCAAACACACTTGGGAACCGATCCCTCCTAATCATTCCTCATATCCATGTATCCATGCTTCGTTCGAAGGCGCCGTACCATTGACCGTGTCTCGCTGCATAAGTCTGTTTGACCTTTTGGCCTACCATTGTCTTCTTCCCTTAGATACAATCTGACTTCACCTTCAGGTCGGACCGGTTGCCACTGCATAACCCTTAACTGCCTGCGCGCCGCAAAACCGGACGGTGGATAAGTGTTAGGTCATTTGGCGGGACTGCAATACAGGGTTCAGACGACAGCTCGACCTCTCCTTTCATGTCCCATCCTGAATTCACCCATCGTCGTAACTATAAGACCCAACTGAAGACCAAGAAGATGACCATCACAATGATGACAAGACGGTATGTCCCGTCGAAAAGAACTTTGAAAACACCCTCCCGGTTTGGGTACTTTCAGTCTGACTCCAACACGACGTGTTGTCCACCTTGGGTTTGAACCCTGATTGGTGTCACAAAAGACTATATGACCTGCCATCGCCGAAAACCACGGCGGGGCAGTCGGTCGGTCGATATTAGAAGGAGGCCCAGGCCACAACAGCGTGCAGAACTCTCAAGCCGCCTAATGCGATGAGAAAACGTAGAGCAACGACAGAGAAAGGGGTGTATCAAGGTGAGTCTGACTCGCTCGTGGTTTCGTTCAGTCATATACAGCGCATTACTTTGGGCATGGGTGACTATGACTTGCTGCAGTTCGACTGTTCAAACGCAAGCGCCCGTGACAACGTACTTCGCATCGAGATTACAGTGAGTGTGTGAACTGCGCAGGAAGGAATTGTGACAAAGCAGTACGCTGGCTCTTAGCAACTTAGCAAAGAGTTCATTAACGTGCCACCAATGTATAATTCATTATATCACACAGAAGAAGACTGTTAGGGGTGATCAACTTCTGTTCCTTGTGTCTGAAAAGTCATCAACCAAGTGCCGAGGCAAACACTCAACGGACCTGGTCGAGTGTGAGGCCCGGAGTGGCCGTGGCA
The DNA here is from genome assembly GCA_022506055.1 of Microbotryum violaceum. Lineage (NCBI taxonomy): Eukaryota > Fungi > Basidiomycota > Microbotryomycetes > Microbotryales > Microbotryaceae > Microbotryum > Microbotryum violaceum. The sequence continues at coordinate 1,219,461 of JAKMXP010000006.1, read as the reverse complement.
ACACAACAGAAGACCTTTGTACGACGCTGGGACTGTGAGCCGGATCAGGACTTCGCTCAAGTATACATCAAATGTAGTCGGCAGTGTTGGAATATAATAAGTACTTTTGCAATCCCTGCTGACTGTTTGGGAAGTGTCACCCAAGGCACGACACGGACTGCGCATGTGACTGACTGGCAGGGAGCGCGGTCTACATGTTGGAGATCTCAGCGCAGTCAGCGCAGCAAAGATGCAATGGACGCTTGTGTTCACTCCCTCAGTGTAGCGCGCTCTTCCTCTAAATCTTACCGGTCGTGTTGGGCTCCGGCTGCCAGCTTTACTCGAGCGACATTAGGCAAGCCACCGCAAGATCGAGCGATTTAGCGATGCCGGGTCTTGGATGTCTGATCGCCCTTGTTGCACTTCCTGGCAAAGCATCGTATAATGTGCAGAACTGCTAGCGAAACGAACGCATCATTGATCTCTTTACTATTGCAAGTAGCAACTGGGCAAAAGACTGCAACTATATATGATCAATATCAAATCCCCCAAAAAACATCGCCATCGTCTTCGTCAAAGTTCTCGATGATCTCGTCACTGAAGGCGCCGTAATCGTTAGTGTCGACGGAATGATGACTCAGATCATCGCTCAAATGATCACTGATGTCAAGAAGGGTGTCATGATCCGTGGTGATGTTGTCCGACTCTCTGACCATCCCAGCATTGATGCAGTCTGGCCATGTGTGATCCGGCAAGCCACCCGCTGTGGTTCGTTGAAAAACATCAACGTCATCGGTGCACCACATTTGAAGCTCGACCCACTCCTCCATTTGCGGTTTGCCGGTTTGCCGGGTGCATTCCCACAGGTGATCTAGGCCGCCCTTCGAAAACCATCACCGCGCAATATTTCTAAGACGCTCTTCTTCTTGCTCGAGCATCATCATCGCAGAGTCATCCTGCTCATCTCATTGGAGTAATTGCTGGCGAACTTGCTGAAACCTCTTGCGATGGCTTATCAGCCACCGTCCAATGCGACGCACTTCCCATCCAAGTCGCTTGATTTCTTGCTGGCATCTTGCGTGAGACAATACTGCTGGAATGCCGACACGAACGTCATCATCGTAGGCCCACGGCTCAGTGGGATGACTATATAATCCTTTGTTCCAGAGCGGCGCCAAGATGTCGAGTTTGAGCAGTTCGTTGAGATCCTCTGGGGCTGATGGCGGTACCCTTCGGGTTCTCAAGATTGAATGGGAATCCTGAGAATTGGCAAGGATGGCAGCATACTTTTTCACCTCGTCGTTATACATTGCCACTGCCTTCATGAGTCTTGGACGCAAAGAATTAAGATTCTTGAACAGGAGACCAGCCGCTTTCGTACCTATGAGCAGGCATTGCTACACATCAGCGTTCCTTCTGCCGGTGCAGAAGACTCGTACCTTGGATTTCCTACCAAGGGCTTTACCACCTAGGTGCGGGAGCCGCAGCCTCTCAGCTCCCTGTCGATATTGTACGACCAAGTCCCACAGCAAGCGAGATGCGACCATCAACGTGCAGGCAAATTCATAGTCTGTGCCAATCAAAGGTATTGAAATATTTAAGCGAGGACAACGGGGATCACACCGAAGGGTCAGAATGGAAGAAGGGAGTGACGTACCAGGGTCCAGGACATTGATGTTTATGTCCGACGTGCGTAAGGAGTTCAGTCGATCATCAAGAACCTGCCGTTGTTTGACCAGCTGTTGAAGTTTAGTTGACTGTTCTATAAGCTTGTTTGTATCTATGGTGTTCACGCAGGCCAGGTCTTCCCTGTGTCAATCGAAAAATAAATACCGAAGCTAGGTTACCGGTTCGTGTCTCCCAAACGACGACGATAGCTCAGACCCACCGGCATGCTGCAATGTCTCTGTTAACCAGCTCAAGCTTGAACATGACATTGCGCATCTTGGCTACCTCTTTGCGCTGCTCTTTCGGAGGGATCTGCTTGGATGGTGCACGTTGCGCGTGCCATTGTTCAAGGAGGGTAGCGACCGTCCATTCGGAGCGATTAACGACCTCAGCAATGACTCTGTCGGCTTCGGCCTTGAGCTTGATTGCGTTTTTGAGTCGAGAATTAAGTTTGGTCACTGGGCACGATCAATACACCAAAGATCAGCGACATGGTAAGGTAGTGCATGAAAGACTGGACGCTTAGGCGAACCAAGTTTGGCCAGATGCTGCTTGTTATAAGCAGACGCTCGACGATTGATGTTCTCCAGCCGATGGGAGGAACTCGATGATCGATTCATGGGTATCATGCCTCGAAGCTGCAACCACAAGCGCTCGGTTCCCTCGCCATCAGTCAAACCAAAATTGGGTAGAAAGCACGGATCAAAGTCAACCTGGCAGGACCACTTGTGCGCATAGGCATGCATCGACAAGAGAGCAAATTCTAGATGTGGTAAGTGGTCTGCCAGAAGATTGCGCTGCGCATACCGGGGAGAGATGAGCTGCTCAGCTACGGACTAAGCCAATGCTCAGGCTGAGTGTCACGAACAAACTCACACGACATAAGTGCGACGATAAGTTGCAGGCGATATCATACGCGACTCCAACGCGACTTCGATCCTGACTCGAACTTTGGTGGGAGCCTGATCCCGAGCTGGATCCGACGTTTGTAGCGTCACTGGTACGCGCAGGCCCCGTAGTACAATCCGTTTCTCCGACTTCAACTTCTTTGAGAATCCATTTCAACAGCGACACGGGATATACTAACCTGCGGTAGACCAAATTTGCTTAGTAGTGTCCTTGCCTGGAGTCACAGATGGCCGGTCCACACATACTTTTCACCTGATTGATGAAGGTTGCAAAGTCGCAGGCAATGATCATGATGGCACACTGCAGCAACAAGGCCTGTGTCGGCCACTACATTTGACAAAGCGGAGGTCACACCACCATCTGCGGCCTTCCAGTTGGCTGTGCATTCGTCCTGTATGATAGAATAGCCTGTTTAGCAATCACAGACAGTCGGGTCAACGCATTATTGGGTTCGGGTGACCCGGGAACAGCAGCACCAAGGTACCTTCTTGCCCGCTTCAGTCAATCCGTCAATCAAAGCTTGCTCGTTTCGAATCTTGTCTGGTGGCAGGAATAACGCTGGACGTGACTTGAGAGGATCAGCAGTTCCCCGTGCGAATCGTCGATGCTGACGCACGCTTGGACCCTGGGAAGCTTCCAATATTTTCTGTAAGAAACAGTGAATGTTTCCGGCCTGTCCCTGTCCAAGAGCCCACCTTGTTAAAAGGATCCTCCGAGGATAATTCAGAGGACCAAAAGAGAATGAGCGCTTTGTATGAGACAATCACCACTACTGTCAGGAGAGGTTGTGAGTTGAACAGAAGTGATGAGAAGGAAGCTAAGAAACAGAAAGGGGGTCCGCGCTGGGATAGGCCCAGGCGCGGGCAAATTGCTGTCGCACTGAGGCAGTCGCGCGCGCCTAAGTCCCCACCGCAGGGGGTGGGCTAGCGAGCGCGCGCACCGACCGAGGCGCCCCTGTCGAGCTGAGAGTGGACTCTTCACACCCCCCCCCCCACGCGAATGCGAGGCGGACCCAAGCCGTGGGTGTCGAGTGCGAAGGCCAAGGGCATAGCAGTGCTTCGAGAATACCTTAGGGCCGAGAGCCTTGGTGAAGATGTCGGCCACCATGTCGCTGGTTCCCACATGCGAGAGAGAAATGTCGCCCCGATTTACCATATCCCGAACGAAATGCTCGCGCAAGCGTATGTGCCAAGTGCCGGAGACGCGGACCGGGTCGTGAGCAACTGCTGCAGCGGCTTCGTTGTCAGTAAAGATGTGAGCCGGTGCAACAGGATGGACATGGAGCTCTTCGAGCAGCTGACTGAGGTAAATCCCCTCCTTTCCAGCATGCGAGAGGGCGAGGTATTCAGCGTTGGTGGTGGAATCGGCGACTCGAGATTGACGTTTGGACGACCAGGACACGGCGGATCCGGCAATGTAGAAGACGTAGCCCATGGTGGACACCGACGTATCGACGCAGGCCCCCCAATTCGCGTCGGAGTATCCTACCGCGCCCGTAATGCGCGTCTTGCCGCGAGCATAGAGCAGTTCATCGCGATACGTGGCCCGGAGATAGCGTAGGATGTGCTTGACCGCGATCCAATGACGACGTCCGGGATTGTTAGCGAAGCGGGCCAGGTAGGACACGGCAAAGGCGATGTCGGGGCGGGTGCCGAGCGAAATGTAGAGGAGCGAGCTGATAGCCTGCAGATACCATGACCTGATCCGTTCGGTGCCTTGACCCGGGATGGCGGTGAGCGAAAGGCCGGGAGTCATTGGGACTGTAGTGCCGCGAGTCGTAGTGTCGAAGTGGAATCAAGCGAGCACGTCCATGATGTACCGTTCCTGGGACAGAGCGATAGAACCGTCATCGAGCCGCCTTATCTGGATGCCGAGGATGTACTCTGCCGGGCCGAGGCGCTTGACTCCGTAGCGTTGTTCCAGGCCCGCGATGACACATTCGATTTCGGCCAGGTCCGGGCTGATTATCAGAAGGTCGTCAACGTACAGCGCAATGTAGTGTGGGTGTCCCCGATTGTCGAGCCGAGAGTATACGCAGTGATCGGTGCCCGTCGCCGTGTAACCGAGGTCGCGAAGCGAAGCGTCAATGTGTCGATTCCAGATTTGGCCGGCCTGTTTGAGCCCGTAGATGGAGCGTTGCAGACAAAGCACCTTGTCGCTGGGAAGGTCGAAACCGCGTGGCGCCGTCATCCAGATGTCGTGATCAAGGTCACCATGGAGGTAGGCTTTGTCGATGTCCGCCTGGTGCACATGCAGGCCGTTGGCGGCCGCCAGCGCAAGGAGTGAGCGTATCGAGGAGAAGCGTGCGACTGGTGCAAACGTTTCGTTGAAGTCGATGCCGTCGCGTTGCCGATTGCCCTGCGCCACGAGGCGGGCCTTGTGTCCAGTGACTTCGCCGAGTGCGTTCCGCTTCGTTTTCCAGACGAACTTGGATGTGACAATGGTCGCACCCGCTGGCATCGTGGATCGATCCTCGATGGTGAAGACCTTGAAGTCATCGCGCATGGAATTGAACTCGTCGGTGGCGGCCGTTGCCCATACCTCACGCTTGTCACTAGACATTGCCTCACGCCAGGTCTGTGGGTCGCTTGTGATGGACTTGACTGGCTGGATGGCCTCCGCGTCGGAGATGTCGTCGTCGGTTGCAATGAAAGCGCGGTGATGTCGGGTGAGGAAATCGATTTCGTCCGGTGATTTGTCGCGAGAGTGGCGCCCAATGAGGTCGAGTTCGTCGGACGACTCCTCAGCTGATGCTGGCTTGCGGTACATGTTGAAGTCCGGGCGGTGCACGTCCAGTGGGTCAAGGCGAACCATGGGCTGTGAGCCGATGAGGTCGAGGGGATCGGCGGAGTCTTCAGAGTCGGTCGGTAAGGCCGAGGGTGACAATGACGCAGCCGACGACGACGAGGGCGGCGCGGGCGACGGTGACGAGGACGGTGCAGGCGATGGTGGCGAGGACGATTCGGCATCTGTGGAGTTAAGTAAGGTTCCGCCAGTGTACCCTGGGGCCACGTCAACGGCGCTCATGGTAGAATCATCAAGGGGGGATGAGACGTCCATGTGCGCTGACCTTACTAGTGGGGTCCTCGTCTTGACTGTGGCCTGGAGTTCGGTGATGGGGGCGCTGACAAAGTACGTGTCGTCGTCTTGCTCGGTGAGGTCGCCATGTAACCCGGGGAATTCATTGTCGAGGAATGTGGCATTTCTGCCAAGTGTAATCTTCTGTGTTGTGGTGTCGTAGAAGCGGAAGGCTTTTGAAGTCAGGTCGTAGCCGGTGAAGAGAACGCAAACCGCCTTCGGGTCAAGTTTGGAGCGAAGTTCGGGCGCGACTGTGAGCCAAGCTGTACAGCCAAACGGGTGAAGCGCCGAGGCAGTGGTGCGATCACCTTGCCAGACCGAGTTTGGTGTTGCCTTGTCCAGGGCTGAGTGTTGACACAGATTCTTGCAGTAGACGAAATAAGCTGCAGCCTCCTCCCAGAACGTCTTGGGTAGGTGGGTGTCAGCAAGGAGGGCAAGGACGCCTTTGACGATGGAACGATTGACCCGCTCTGCACGACCGTTCTGTTGAGGCATTCGTGGGATAGAGTATTGTCGACGTGTGCCTCGGGCCTTGCAGAATTCCGTGAACGCTCTTGAACAATATTCGCCACCGTTGTCGGTTCGGAGGACCTTCAGCGTCGCACCTGTTTCAAGCTCGACCTCGGCAAGCCAAGTCTTGAACACGCCGAACACTTCGCTTTTGTGTCCGATCGCGTAGGCCCAGAGTTTGCGGGAGTAATCGTCGAGGAACGTGACAAGGTACCGTTTACCAGTTAAGGACCGCTCGGGGAAGGAAAGCACATCGCTGTGTACAAGGCCGAGTCTCTCTGAGGAGTGCGAGTCCGAATCGGGAAACGGAAGACGATGGCCCTTTGCGCTGAGGCAAGCATTGCAGACAAACTTCTCTACCTCTTCGTCACTGTATCCGGCCCCGAGACCCTCCAGCAAACCAGCGGCAACCATCTTCTGTATGGAAGACGGTGCGAGATGTCCGAGGCAGCGGTGGAGAGTCAGCAAGGGCACGGAAGACTGTGAGCGAGAAAGGAGAGCAAGTTGCTGACATGTGGAATGATCAGCGTCCAGTAAGTAGAGCCCTTCGTCGAGCCTTGCGCCTTCAGCGATGTCGTTGCCGTCTTTGTCAATGTGTATGCTGTGTCTTGTGAAAGCGACGCGGACGTTGTCGGTGTCGCAGAGACGTGAGACCGAGAGAAGGTTGACGGGCAGGCCCGGAGTGTGTAGCACACCGGTAAGCGTGATTGGATGACCCGAGGCGGCAACGAAGGCAATGTTTCCCGTTCCGATGGCGTTAATACCCCCTGCAATGCCACCAATCTTCGTAGGAGCGATGCGGCAATAGGTCGTGAACAGGGACTTGTCCGAGACCATGTGCGAAGTGGCACCCGAGTCAACGACAAAAGACTGGTTGTGAAGCTGGCAACGATGAGCGAGAAGGCCGGTGGCGAGACATCCTACATGGTGTTGCGAGTTGGCTGTATCGGGCTTTTTGGCGTCCTCGGAAGTGTTCTTGCAGTCAAGGGACCAATGGTCCTTCTTCTTGCAGGTACGACAGGGTCCTGGCGGCGGGTGTTGCGCCCTCGTAGGGCACTCCACGACTTGGTGCGAAGGGCTGCGGCAGGCGAGACACTTGGGACGGGTAGAACGTGACGACGACGAGGCAAGAAGGGCCGATTGGGTGCTGGGGATGTTCGTTGACCGGAGTTGAACTCGCATACGGTCGGCAAGCGAATCAATGTCGGGGAGGGTTCGCTGCGTGCGCTGTTCGTCGGTGAATGTCGCCTTGAAACTCTCAAGGGACGGGTGGGCGATTGCGAGTAAAAGTGTGGCAAGGACATTGTTGATAGTCGACTTCGTATCGATAATCTCTTGCGCAATGGCTTTGAATTCCATGATCCACCCGTCAAATTCGCCAACCGTGCCGGGCATGGGACGAAAACCCCAGAGTCGCGAGAAGAGCTCGAGTGTGCGAGTGGCGTCGTCAGGGGCATACCGCGATTTCAGCGTCGAGTAGATCTTGGGCGCTGTTAGGTCGGCGGTCGGGATCTTGTCGAGGACTGCCGAGACTTCGGCCGAGTCAATTGAGTTCGCAAGGATCTCGCGAGCCACGACGTCGCGAGCGGAGCGTTGCGAAGGTGTCCAGTCGTCGGGTACGATGCCGTCGAGGACGTACAAGCGGATGTCGTCCGCTAGGCACAGGCGAAGCTGGCGTGTCCAGTTTGCGAATGTCTTTGGCCCATCCAAGCGTGCGTGCTTGGGGAAGGCGGTGCGAGTGGTGCCGGTCGACGTGGCGGGTGTGTCAGTGCCAGGAGCGGCCGCGGCGAGACCCGACAGCAGCGCTGCAAGGGATGCAAGCTGGTCGGGGGCAAGTGCTGGGTTGGCTCCCGTCGCGAGGGGTGATGTCGTGGCCATGCCAGCTGGTAGCTCGTGGGCTTATAACCTATGAGACGATCACCACTACTGTCAGGAGAGGTTGTGAGTTGAACAGAAGTGATGAGAAGGAAGCTAAGAAACAGAAAGGGGGTCCGCGCTGGGATAGGCCCAGGCGCAGGCAAATTGCTGTCACGCTGAGGCAGTCGCGCGCGTCTAAGTCCCCACCAAAAGGGGGGCGGGCTAGCGAGCGCGTGCGTAAATCCGCCGGTGCCGGCGCGCTGAGGCAGTCGCGCGCGCCTAAGTCCCCACCGCAGGGGGCGGGCTAGCGAGCGCGCGCACCGACCGAGGCGCCCCTGTCGAGCTGAGAGTGGACTCTTCACACTTCGGACATGCCATATATACCAAAAGGATCTACCCCCCAGTAGGTGTCGAGATATTCGATTGTGCGAAAGGTGAATGCGGTGATGCCTTCTCTTTTTCGGATTGAAGATGACAATGTCAGGAGAAGACCGTGAGCTGCCAGGGTTTGGATCTCGGAATAGCATGGGCAGTATTGTAGTTCTCGCATGCCTGCTCATGGTTGGGGGATATCAAAGCAGTCCAAGACGATAGCGTAGGGGAGATTGACAAAAGATGTGCAACAGAAGCACCTACCTGCAAAGAACAGGTCGACAACCCGGACCGTTCTGGTGACTCAGCGTTCATGACATGCGTTGCACCACCCCTCGTCGTCCGGGGAAGGGACAAACCCGCTCTGTCAAAGCACTTCTTTGGCCTTTTTCTTCATCAATAGGTACGCCTGGAGAAGTTCAGCTCGTTTTGACGCCCTAGTCTTAGCTTCGGCCCTCGCATTCCGGCGACGATTGCGCTGCTTCTTGGCGTTCCTCTCGATCTGCGATCACTTAAGTGAAGAGGGTGCTTGGTCTTGAGAAGCACCGTCTGGGTGGAATGGCAAATGCTCCGGTCCAGATGAGTATCCACCGCCAAAATCGCAACCGAAGTCGTAGTCGGGCTCAAAGTCGGGCGCGCTGTTAGGCTCGAAGTCGTGCTCAAAGCCGCCGGTCTCGGTGTCTAAAGGCCACGCCGTTGCGCCATCGGCAATGTCAGTCCAAGGCTCGGACGATGATTTGTGGAGGCCGGCAATGGATTTCTCTGAATGCTCCTTCCGACAACGCGTTGAGCTCTGGACCGATGGTGATGTGGGAGGGCTTGGCTGACGTTTCGGACGCCTCTTTGTTGGAGAGCGGAAAATACCGAAATTGAAGCCGAACGTCTTCTTGAACAGCTCGCTATCCGGGGACAACAATGGCTCCCTTTTCCGTACTCGCTTGGTCCATAACCTCCTCCTCTTCTTCTTCTTCGTCTTTGCCTCCTCCTCCGTTCCGACCGACGTCGTGGCCCCATTCTCGATCGTGTCCTTGTTGCTGGTCACCTTCTTCCTCCTCCTCCTCCTCACAGTTGTGCTCTTCTTGCACTTGGTCTTGTCAGTGCGTTTTCCCTTCTCTGTTCCGACTGGCGATGCTGAGCTAGGGTTGGGGGTTGGCAGGGCAATGGTGCACCTAGCCCATACCAACGTTTTCCTGGGCCAAATCTTCAAAAAGCTCCCTAACCTTGCTGCGCGCGGGGTAGTATATTTGTTAGGCTTATTTTGACCCACATAGGTGCCCATGGTAGGGCTTGGTAGGGCGCTACCCTCGCGCCCAAGACTTGGTGAGGTTGAGATGGCCCTCCCTGATGACCTTGGGACCAGGGCATAACGGTGCCAATGGTTTCGCCTTGAAGGAGTGTCACTAAAATTTGATGAGTGGGAGGGAAAAGAAAAGACTTAGAGAGTAGTGCAGGACTATTTACAGCTCCTGGAACCTCATGTTGTTGTTCAGCCCCTAAAACCGGTGTCGCGTTGTAAACAATATGTCACGTGATCGGCAGCGCATCGCGCAGCGTAAGCCGCGCCCGCAAAGACAGCGGGACCACGCCCAAACTCTGTAGAAGAAGTGTCGTGCAAACCCATGCACTTGCTATACAAATCCCACAGAAGCTGCTCAATAGTTTGGCACCCCCCCAAAAATCAACAAAAATCGTCCTCGGGCTGTAGGTCAACTTTTATGGTGCAGAAAATGCGGAAAGGATCGTACATGACTTCTGGTCGGGACGCCGATACCTCAGGCAGCTGCGGCAGACTCAACAGTATACTGATACATTCACCACAGGCGGCCCTCCGGGCCGCAACACAGTCAAAAACAGTGATTTTAGGTACATGGGTCGCGGATTGACACTTTTTAATCCTTAAAACTACTTAATAAAAAACCACCTGAGACACAACAGACAAACCATGTGGCGTGACGTCATAGTTTCGGCTCTGCACGCCTCTTGGTCCAGCCCGTCCCAGCTATGTAGCGATGTTTCACATGGTGCGCCCGGTTGGTGCTCCCTACGGCTAGGAGCCACAGGTTGTTTCACCGACGTTTGCCAACATTCCATGATCGGCCAAGTGAGCCAGAGCCCTTGGGCCATCTCTCAAGTTTGCCGGCGTTCTATGAGTCGACATAGAATGTGCTCGAGCGTTTCTATCAATTCAAACAATCTCAGCTACACCTATCAACATTATCAAATGATTCCACCGCCTGTCGACATTATCAAATGATTCCATCGCCTGTGAGCACAACATCTTGGAGGTCTGAAGGCCAGCAACGACATCGTCAATGGGAAAGGCTCGAGCAAGAGCGTGCCTGTGCCGACATCCACTCTGTCCCGCAGCGACGACCTCACAGTCCGGAACGGGTAAAAACGATTGCCCACAGGGCACCGGTAAAAACCGCAAAGTCGTGTCTCGGCTAGCAAAAGAGAAAACAAACCCAAAAAGCCAATTGCGCTCCAGGCGGATCGAACCTGCAACCACCAAGCACGCAACCATGCGCTTCACAACTACGCCATTGCGCCCACCGTGCTTGAAATCAATCCACCGCTTGGTCATGTCAATCCTGCCGGCACATTTGGGGGACTTTGCGCGCAGTTGGGTACAAGGGGTATGTGATTGCTGTGGTCGCGGGGGGGTTACATTCCCCCTTTGGACCACGTGAATTATTCGGAATGAGCGGGATGTTTGTGCCATCAGAGGCCTTGTTCGACATGTGTCAAAGAATTAAGGGGCCACAAGGAGTATGGCGGTCTCAGGGGGGCTGAAGTCAAAAGATCAAAGAAGGTTCAACTGTTCAACTGTACAACTATGATCGGATTCGCCTGTACAACACATGTATCACCACCAACAATTCCTCCATCGATTCCCGATTCCTTGTGTATTATCTTCAATCTTCCTTTCATTCGTCTCTGGGAGGGAGCGACCGTGGGTGGGGGGGACTTGAACTCGGATGTATCGGGTTGGTCTGTTCTGCTAGTTACAACGCATCGAGTGGCGGTTGTGGTCATCATTGTGCATACTGGGCAGCATCTCTTTTAGTTCCGTAGGGGGTTTTCTCGTCTTGCAAATTAGCGATGAGTTTCATACAAAAAAAAATCGCGGGCTCGGAGTCACTCAACTTGCTCGACGACCTGGCGCTCGACTGGAGGCTCGCAACCAATGGCCGGCTCAACACCGACAAGACCGTCGTACTACCCATCGGGTGTCGCTGGGAGGCTGGCAATCGTCCGCTCGTCGTCAAGGCCGAGGGCGAGTCGCTCGAGTGGATCGGCCTATCTTTCGACCCCACCGGCAACACCGAACTCGCCAACGTGAATCTCGTCGCACGGCTCGAAGCGGTGCTCGATTCGGCACGGGACCGAGGGCTCACACACCACACCCGAGCGTTCTACGTCAACTGATACGCCATTCCCAAGATTCTGCACATCCTCTCCGCCAACATCCCACCGCTCGAGGTCGTCAAGGAGCTTGATCCCATTCTCGCCAACTTTGTCCGCGGCGGCAAGAGGAGGTCATGCTATGGCAAGGACGTTGTCTTCACACCGAGGTTCAAGAGGGGTCTTGGGGTCATGTGGATGCAGGACGTCGTCGACTTGGTTGCGGCACGCATCTGGGACGTGCTTCTTGGCGGTTCGGATGCGATCTGGCAGGGACTTGCGCGCGCGGCAATTGTACGAGCCCATCCCGCCCCCAACTTTGATTTGGCAACCGATGTGTGACCTTGCGACTACACTCCGATCCGAACCGATCTACACCCAAGATGGCAGGCCGTGCTGAAGGTACCATCGATGCACAATGCGCAAGTCAAGCCAAGGACGTTGACGCTCGCGAACCTTCTTGCTCTTCCAATCAAGTTGCACACCCTTCACTACCTACCGGGAGCACCAGCTGTGTCGCGACCACCCTACGACGCCGACTATGCTGCGTTTGCCATTTACGCCAAGGTAGCAGACCTGTTTCGACACGAGCTGTACCCAGGCGGGGGCTTTCATCTCTGGACGCCGCCAACGGATGTGGTCGTCAGCAACAGCAAATACGATCAACGGGGCCGCCCACAACGAGAGCACATCATGGCATACTGACATGCGATCAATCGATTGAGGTTCACACCAATAGCTCAATCGGTCGCGGCAGTACAAATCAACGGGCCTCCCCGAGTCCGCCCCAGATCCGAGGTCCGCCCCACCACGCCGCTCAAGTTGATCCTGCCCCATCCGATCGACCCGCCACAGCGCCTTCCGAGACCGGCTCTCCCAGACCAATCAACACAATACAACTTGCACAGCATGGATCGGCCATACACCATCCGTCGCGTCCGCCGAGTCTTGAATGCAAAGGCCTTCACCGACACGATTGCTTTCAGGGACTCGCTCCAGCCCGATGATCTCAAGGGATTCTGGAAGGGGGTCAACTCGAAGGCATTGACGGCGAGGGAACGCGAGGTGTGGTTCAAGCTCGTCAGGAACTTCACCCCGACTCAGAGTCTGCAGTTTCATCAAAAGCACGACGACTTGCCCGTGTGCTTCGTCTGTGGAGCGCCCAAGGACGATCGGGAGCACTACTTCTTTGACTGCGTTGACTCTGGGAACGTTTGGATCGCGGCAAGGGGTGTGCTCTGCGACGCACTGGGGCTCGACACGATCGACAACACGCATTACACGGCCGTTCAACGCATGTTCGGACTTCCGAAGCTCGAGGCCAGTCTGCGCAATCAAGAAGGAGCGGGGAGGACGATCAAAATATTCACCGGGCTGGTCTTGGAGATGATCAGCAGCAGGAGGTGGGGGATGCAGAAGTGGGGGACGAGGATGGAGGGTGTTGGGAGGAGGAGGATCATCTTGGAGGAGAGGTTGAAGCTGAGGGTGGGAGGAGCTTGGGGGAGGAGAGGGCAGTAGAGGCTGGGTTCGACTTTCCCCCCACCACCACACACACACACCAAATTCTTGCGACATCATTTTCTCCTACTGTACACTAAATAGCTCGCTTTCCTCTCTCATTTGTTACAGGTTCACCGTTGCGGATCATGGACCATCTCGCGATTTGGCGTCAACTCGGTGTGGCTCGCGCTCTTTGGCTTTGGGGTTCTGAGTCAAGGGAGGGATCAGCGGACACAGGCAGAAAGTCGGCTTTGAGGGGCCAGGGACTGCTGAGGGGGAGGTTTTGAGGGACCTTCACCGCGTCTTGTTGTGACTGAGCAGAGACTTGGAGCGTCGAGGGTCATGGTGGTTGCGCAGTTGTGCTCTTGTCTTTGTCTCGACCGAGTGGGAAGTGGCTGTGGGGTAGGCCTTCTGTTGTTAGTACATTTCTTTTCTTTCTCTCTCTCATTTGTCTCCTGGGGGGGAGCAACCGCTTGGCTAGGGCATTTGAATCCGAATCTCGGATTGGTGGACTTGGCTCGTTTCTCGCACTTTTGCGGGTGGTTTGTGTTATCATCGTAGTCTTCCATCTAGTTTTTCCGTAGGCCGAAACAGGGGGAACAGGAATTGGGGGCAATATGATGAACATTTTCTACAAAAAAAATAAAAAATCCTTTGAGTATTGCTGTCAGTGTACTGCTGTGATCCTGACATCTTGGGCCACCAGAAGCGAAGTCGTACTTGGCAAAGTGTTTCGTCCCGTCCTCAATGCCCGACCTCATCATGCAACTGTCGTAGTAAGCCCATCCTCCTTTCTTCGTCCGTGACCACCTTGCGTAATTCCTCCCCGTCGCATCGAAGCAACTTGCCACCAATCACAACGTGTTGCTTCTTTGCGTTCAGCAGCTTTTGTTTGTTCTTCGCTGATGTCCCCTCCTCAAATTCTCCCATTTCCAGATATCGCTTGAGAATGTCCCACCACTCGTCGTGCTCGTTGTTCAGCTCTCGATTCCGCTGTGTCATCTGATGGAGTACGTTGCGCATGAGAGAGGGCGTCAGGCATGCAGTGCTTCGTTCCAGGAACGTGGACGACGTCAAAGTCAAAAAGCTGAATGAAGGACAGCCATCGGGTCATGGCTGCATTTGGGACTTCCGGTGAGCGCATCATTTGAACCAGCGCTGAGGCGTCAACCTCCAGAATGAAATGTTGACCCCACAAAATGTGCTGCAGCTTCTTAAGCATCTTTGTCACCCCAGCAAGCTCGAGCTTTGGTTGTGAATAACGAGACTCAACCGCGGTGAACATGAGTGACTCGTATTGCACCGGTCTTCGTGCCCCTTGATGATCCTCTTGCCATAAAATGGCACCCGCAGCAATCTGACTTGAATCGACCGACAGATGGATCTTTCCTGCTCCAGGCCCGTACTCGATGCTTTTGAGCATAATGTCGCATCCCACAATTTGCTTCAACTTCTCAAATGACTCTTTGCACTCTTGAGTCCATACAAAGGGAACGTCTTGGTGAGTCAATCGTCATATAGGCGCCGCCACATTTCCGTAATCTCTGATCCAGTGACGCACAAATGTACAATCTTGTTGATCTTTCTCTCCTCAATCCTCGATCCATCCTTTGACACACGGACTCCAACAATGGTAGCCTCCGGTACATAGGCATGGAGTTTCTCGATTGCTGCTGTAAGTCCTGCCTCCTCTAACCGAAAGAGAATCCGCTCGAGCTTGACTGCATGTGACAGGCAATGTCGGAGGGGATAACGTCATCTACACGCGAGAGTCGGGGGAGGCGTGGGATGTTGACTGAGGTGGCGACAGTCGACGAAGGAGCGACCGAGGAGGAGTGTCGATTGGAAGGCTTGCAGGAAATCAAGTATAATGGACTTAATTCCAATGATCAATAAGAAGAGTGGGGGCCAAAAGATGATGAGCGGACCAGGCTCTGGGGGAAGGTGCCGAAACAAAAGGGAGGGACTGCCCCAGGCCCAAGGGGACTTAGCCAAATCAAATACTCCATGAGGCTGCCCCAGGGGTAAAAAGGATTGCTCGCAGGAGCACCAGTAAAAACCCTGAGGCCGCGCCTCAGCTAGCAAAAAGATAAAACAAACCGAGAGAAAACTGCGCTCCGGGCGCATCGAACCCGCAACCATCGAGCGCGCTCCCGCGTGCCTGACAACTGCGCCACAAGGCCCACAATGCTTGAAACAAGCCATGCGTCTGGTCAACTTAACTCTACCCGCACACAACCTTGGGGGACTTCCTTCGAGTATTGCTGTCATCCTGACACCTCTTTTGCTCTCTCCCTCATCTTTTGTGTGTAGGTGTCGTCATCCCCTCCGACATTGCCTGTCATCTTCACCAAGGCACTTGGACCCTTGGTGTTCAAGGTCCATCATGACAACCTGGGTCTTCGAGGCTAAGTAAGCTTCAAGCAAGGGG
This sequence comes from Microbotryum violaceum, assembly GCA_022506055.1. Classification (NCBI taxonomy): domain Eukaryota; kingdom Fungi; phylum Basidiomycota; class Microbotryomycetes; order Microbotryales; family Microbotryaceae; genus Microbotryum; species Microbotryum violaceum. The sequence goes on along the minus strand of JAKMXP010000006.1, from coordinate 1,203,752 downwards.
GGGTGTTGAATTCCATACACTCTTGCTTAGGTTGATCTCCAGCCTGCGCCCAGCCTGGCCAGCTGTGCGCTGCTCGGACCCCTTTTGGACTTAGAGATATTTTGCGCACTCACACCACGAGCCCTTTTAGTCTTCCCCCTAACGCTCCAATACTTCTTACAACTCGTACTGTGTCTTGTGTACTTACTGGTTGCCGATCCAGGTTAGTTGTAATCCTAATGCTCCAATACTCCTTACAACTCGTACTGTGTCTTGTGTACTTACTGGTTGCCAATCCAGTCCCCTACTGAGACATACAACTTTACAGTTATTGGCCCATTCCTTTCTGCCCCTGAGGGAGTTCCCTCCCTTTGCTTTTACCACCTTTTCCCTAGAGCTTGGTCCACTCATCATCATGACTTGTACCCTCCCTCTTTTTACCACTTTCACTGGCAATTAAGTCCATTACACTTGATTTGCTGCGAGCCTTCCGACCGGATCTCCTCCTTGGTCACTCTCGGTCGACTGCCAACACCCAGCCGACTTGACCTTCCCACCAGCCTGGTCAGCTGTTTTTTGGATTGTTTTTCCCTCCCTCTTCATTCCGACCTTGTTGGCCACCATAGTCCGGTACACTGGACTTGCTGTGAGCCTTGCAACAGCATATCCTCCGCGGTTGCCTCTTGGTCGACTGCCGCTGCCTTGGTCGACACCTCTTTTGCTCTCTCCCTCGTCTTTTGCGTGTAGGCATCGTCATCCCCTCCAATGCTGCCTGTCACTTTCAGGTCCCTTTTATGAGACAATCACCACTACTGTCAGGAGAGGTTGTGAGTTGAACAGAAGTGATCCATTTCAGCGTACCTATGAGACAATCACCACTACTGTCAGGAGAGGTTGTGAGTTGAACAGAAGTGATGAGAAGGAAGCTAAGAAACAGAAAGGGGGTCCGCGCTGGGATAGGCCCAGGCGCGGGCAAATTGCTGTCGCACTGAGGCAGTCGCGCGCGTCTAAGTCCCCACCAAAAGGGGGGCGGGCTAGCGAGCGCGCGCGTAAATCCGCCGGTGCAGGCGCGCTGAGGCAGTCGCGCGCGCCTAAGTCCCCACCGCAGGGGGCGGGCTAGCAAGCGCGCACACCGACCGAGGCGCCCCTGTCGAGCTGAGAGTGGACTCTTCACAAGAAGAAGGACCATTGGTCCCTTGACTGCAAGAACACTTCCGAGGACGCCAAAAAGCCCGATACAGCCAACTCGCAACACCATGTAGGATGTCTCGCCACCGGCCTTCTCGCTCATCGTTGCCAGCTTCACAACCAGTCTTTCGTCGTTGACTCGGGTGCCACTTCGCACATGGTCTTGGACAAGTCCCTGTTCACGACCTATTGCCGCATCGCTCCTACGAAGATTGGTGGCATTGCAGGGGGTATTAACGCCATCGGAACAGGAAACATTGCCTTCGTTGCCGCCTCGGGTCATCCAATCACGCTTACCGGTGTGCTACACACTCCGGGCCTGCCCGTCAACCTTCTCTTGGTCTCACGTCTCTGCGACACTGACAACGTCCGCGTCGCTTTCACAAGACACAGCATACACATTGACAAAGACGGCAACGACATCGCTGAAGGCGCAAGGCTCGACGAAGGGCTCTACTTACTGGACGCTGATCATTCCACATGTCAGCAACTTGCTCTCCTTTCTCGCTCACAGTCTTCCGTGCCCTTGCTGACTCTCCACCGCTGCCTCGGACATCTCGCACCGTCTTCCATACAGAAGATGGTTGCCGCTGGTTTGCTGGAGGGTCTCGGGGCCGGATACAGTGACGAAGAGGTAGAGAAGTTTGTCTGCAATGCTTGCCTCAGCGCAAAGGGCCATCGTCTTCCGTTTCCCGATTCGGACTCGCACTCCTCAGAGAGACTCGGCCTTGTACACAGCGATGTGCTTTCCTTCCCCGAGCGGTCCTTAACTGGTAAACGGTACCTTGTCACGTTCCTCGACGATTACTCCCGCAAACTCTGGGCCTACGCGATCGGACACAAAAGCGAAGTGTTCGGCGTGTTCAAGACTTGGCTTGCCGAGGTCGAGCTTGAAACAGGTGCAACGCTGAAGGTCCTCCGAACCGACAACGGTGGCGAATATTGTTCAAGAGCGTTCACGGAATTCTGCAAGGCCCGAGGCACACGTCGACAATACTCTATCCCACGAATGCCTCAACAGAACGGTCGTGCAGAGCGGGTCAATCGTTCCATCGTCGAAGGCGTCCTTGCCCTCCTTGCTGACGCCCACCTACCCAAGACGTTCTGGGAGGAGGCTGCAGCTTATTTCGTCTACTGCAAGAATCTGTGTCAACACTCAGCCCTGGACAAGGCAACACCGAACTCGGTCTGGCAAGGTGATCGCACCACTGCCTCGGCGCTTCACCCGTTTGGCTGTACAGCTTGGCTCACAGTCGCGCCCGAACTTCGCTCCAAACTCGACCCGAAGGCGGTTTGCGTTCTCTTCACCGGCTACGACCTGACTTCAAAAGCCTTCCGCTTCTACGACACCACAACACAGAAGATTACACTTGGCAGAAATGCCACATTCCTCGACAATGAATTCCCCGGGTTACATGGCGACCTCACCGAGCAAGACGACGACACGTACTTTGTCAGCGCCCCCATCACCGAACTCCAGGCCACAGTCAAGACGAGGACCCCACTAGTAAGGTCAGCGCACATGGACGTCTCATCCCCCCTTGATGATTCTACCATGAGCGCCGTTGACGTGGCCCCAGGGTACACTGGCGGAACCTTACTTAACTCCACAGATGCCGAATCGTCCTCGCCACCATCGCCTGCGCCGTCCTCGTCACCGTCGCCCGCGCCGCCCTCGTCGTCGTCGGCTGCGTCATTGTCACCCTCGGCCTTACCGACCGACTCTGAAGACTCCGCCGATCCCCTCGACCTCATCGGCTCACAGCCCATGGTTCGCCTTGACCCACTGGACGTGCACCGCCCGGACTTCAACATGTACCGCGAGCCAGCATCAGCTGAGGAGTCGTCCGACGAACTCGACCTCATTGGGCGCCACTCTCGCGACAAATCACCGGACGAAATCGATTTCCTCACCCGACATCACCGCGCTTTCATTGCAACCGACGACGACATATCCGACGCGGAGGCCATCCAGCCAGTCAAGTCCATCACAAGCGACCCACAGACCTGGCGTGAGGCGATGTCTAGTGACAAGTGTGAGGTATGGGCAACGGCCGCCACCGACGAGTTCAATTCCATGCGCGACGACTTCAAGGTCTTCACCATCGAGGATCAATCCACGATGCCAGCGGGTGCGACCATTGTCACATCCAAGTTCGTCTGGAAAACGAAGCGGAACGCACTCGGCGAAGTCACTGGACACAAGGCCCGCCTCGTGGCGCAGGGCAATCGGCAACGCGACGGCATCGACTTCAATGAAACGTTTGCACCGGTCGCACGCTTCTCCTCGATACGCTCACTCCTCGCGCTGGCGGCCGCCAACGGCCTGCATGTGCACCAGGCGGACATCGACAAAGCCTACCTCCATGGTGACCTTGATCACGACATCTGGATGACGGCGCCGCGCGGTTTCGACCTTCCCAGCGACAAGGTGCTTCGTCTGCAACGCTCCATCTACGGGCTCAAACAGGCCGGCCGAATCTGGAGTCGACACATTGACGCTTTGCTTCGCGACCTCGGTTACACGGCGACGGGCACCGATCACTGCGTATACTCTCGGCTCGACAATCGGGGACACCCACACTACATTGCGCTGTACGTTGACGACCTTCTGATAATCAGCCCGGACCTGGCCGAAATCGAACGTGTCATTGCGGGCCTGGAACAACGCTACGGAGTCAAGCGCCTCGGCCCGGCAGAGTACATCCTCGGCATCCAGATAAGGCGGCTCGATGACGGTTCTATCGCTCTGTCCCAGGAACGGTACATCATGGACGTGCTCGCTCAGTTCCACTTCGACACTATGACTCGCGGCACTACAGTCCCGATGACTCCCGGCCTTTCGCTCACCGCCATCCCGGGTCAAGGCACCGAACGGATCAGGTCATGGTATCTGCAGGCTATCGGCTCGCTCCTCTACATTTCGCTCGGCACCCGCCCCAACATCGCCTTCGCCGTGTCCTACCTGGCCCGCTTCGCTAACAATCCCGGACGTCGTCATTGGATCGCGGTCAAGCACATCCTACGCTATCTCCGGGCCACGTATCGCGATGAACTGCTCTATGCTCGCGGCAAGACGCGCATTACGGGCGCGGTAGGATACTCCGACGCGAATTGGGGGGCCTGCGTCGATATGTCGGTGTCCACCATGGGCTACGTCTTCTACATTGCCGGGTCCGCCGTGTCCTGGTCGTCCAAACGTCAATCTCGAGTCGCCGATTCCACCACCGACGCTGAATACCTCGCCCTCTCGCATGCTGGAAAGGAGGGGATTTACCTCAGTCAGCTGCTCGAAGAGCTCCATGTCCATCCTGTTGCACCGGCTCACATCTTTACTGACAACGAAGCCGCTGCAGCAGTTGCTCACAACCCGGTCCGCGTCTCCGGCACTCGGCACATACGCTTGTGCGAGCATTTCGTTTGGGATATGGTAAATCGGGGCGACATTTCTCTCTTGCATGTGGGAACCAGCGACATGGTGGCCGACATCTTCACCAAGGCTCTCGGCCCTAAGGTGTTCTCGAAGCACTGCTATGCCCTTGGCCTTCGCACTCGACACCCACGGCTTGGGTCCGCCTCGCATTTGCGTGGGGGGGGGTGTGAAGAGTCCACTCTCAGCTCGACAGGGGTGCCTCGGTCGGTGCGCGCGCTCGCTAGCCTGCCCCCTGCGGTGGGGACTTAGGCGCGCGCAACTGCCTCAGCGCGCCGGCACCGGCGGATTTACGCGCGCGCTCGCTAGCCCGCCCCCCTTTTGGTGGGGACTTAGACGCGCGCGACTGCCTCAGTGCGACAGCAATTTGCCCGCGCCTGGGCCTATCCCAGCGCGGACCCCCTTTCTGTTTCTTAGCTTCCTTCTGATCACTTCTGTTCAACTCACAACCTCTCCTGACAGTAGTGGTGATCGTCTCATAACTGGTGGCCCTCCACAAAACCAAGTGAGCATGTGTGCTGCTGCAAATTTGGTTGAGTACGACTACGGCTACACGGATGAGGATGACTACGACATGAACAAGGACTACACCAACTATGATCACTATGCAACCAACACGGCAAAAGTGGTTTTTGGCGACCCCTATGTCAAGCGCAACTACGAGACCGATGCCGGCCACCAAACTCACTCAATGGTTTCTCCAATGGGAATTTAGGACAAAGCGCCGCCACAGAAGCAAACTGATCATCGCGATGAGGCTCGGCAACAACAAGGAGCAGTGCACCTCGTTCCTGAACCTCACAGACCCGTGAATCCTGTGCCTGCTGCACGTCAACAAGTTTGTATCAATGAGGAACCCAAAGAAGAGCCTAGACCACCTTTTGCTCAATCAAAGGGAAAGGAGCGCGAAAGTGCGGCTGGCTGAAACTGGCCCACCTTGCAAGCGTGGACGTATCCAAGAGGAAGATGAAGTGATGACAGAGGCGACGACAACAAGGCGCGGACCAAAGTCCAAGCTCAAGACTGAAGTGGAAGATTTGCACACAAAGAAGGAAGCCCTCACTCGCATCTTGGAGACAGGAGTCAGTGTGCCTTTGGGAATGATCCTTGGCGCTTCTCTGGCACTTGCAAAGGCAATGGCGGATATGTGTACTTGGCACCGTGTACCAATCAAAGGACATCAAGGCAAATACGAGGCGCAAGAAGCGGACATCCAATCGACCCCTGAATTCAAGGCAAACATGGCTTGTCTCACGCCAAAGCGATGGTACACGCTTCCACTTGGCATCCTCACTATTACCATTGGCAAACAGGACATCAAGGCGACTGTGGACTCAGGCAGTCAGATCAATCTCATGTCAGAACCCATGCAATGCAAGCTCGGATTGGTGGCTACTCGAAGTCAAGGTCATACTCTCTCCGGAATCACAGGGGCTTCATCCAAAATGCCACTTGTTTGTCACGATGTTCCAATCCTTTTGGGTGGAGAGTGGGTGAATGTGCCGTTCTTTGTTTTGCCCCAACCAGGTATGAAGATGATTCTTGGCGCTCCATTCCTAGCTGCCACAAGATCCGACATTTGCTTCAACAAACATGGACAGATCATGCTCCGCATGAATATCTCAGGAAGGAGACTCTTGGTTGTGCTTGAAGAATCTGGGGCACAATCGAGCAGGATCAAGGAAGATGACAATGATGAGTGGAACATCACGGAGGAGACGGTTTCGAGAAACTAGAGCGAGTCTTGATAGGTGGAACTTGGCTTGAACCGCTCACCACCATGCAACAAACGAATACTACTATGACGGATTGATGGCTACCAACTTGTGCAGCCCCGGAGGAACCAACACCTTGGGTTGACGTTTTGGCTGGTTTTGACAATATCTTGGATTACTACATGACACACTTTGACTCAATGGCGACTTATGGCGACTACGGTACTACGAAGCTTGACTCAAAGCAAAGCGAACTTTCCGATGACTCTAAAGCAAATTTCATGACAGGATCCAGCAACAAGCTGGGCGGTCTTTTCTACTGTGCAGATACAACGGGCTCGGCAGGCTCCACTGACGGTTGTGATTGTGCCCCTTTTCTACAAATTTTTAATGCGAACTTGGTAGGCTCGGCAGGCGACACCAATGGCCAAGGCTGTACTACCACTTTACTACTGCAGCAATGGGAGGTTCCTGATGTGGGCATTCAATTGCACAACTATTCACTCGAGCCTGGCAACTATGAATCCGCAGTCTCGGAGTTTCTACCTACAATGGGGGGTGACACCATGAGGGAGCAAGACCACTACTTTGACTGCAGACTACTTGCGTGGATGGAAGAGAACCCAATGAGCGAACAAGATTGATTCTTCAACCTTGGACTTCAAGCCATAATGGGGGGTGAAGGATGGACCACGGAGGTGTTGAGCAAGGCAATGCTCGAGTACTTGGAATTATTGGACAAGGTTGAGGCAACAAAAGAGGATAAAGAGAAGTTGGACAAGTTTGACACGCTCTGAAAGACAAAGGTCAAGTTGACAGTCAGCTTCGACTTCAGGGTTGGCAAGAAGAAGTCTTTGAGCGCAATGATAAGCGGCCGAGCGAGTCAAAAGGCAAGGAAAGCTTGGCGGAGGATGGAAAGGTTGATGATGAGGACGAGGACAAAGAAACTTATGAAGTGCTTACAGCTTACAAGAAAGTAGGGAAGAAGTTGCACCCAGTTCCAGCGGTTTTTCCGGCCGAAAAGATTACTTGTCTTTTCACACCAGTGTACTTGTTGAATTTCATTCTGTCAAGCCTTCAAACACTTCAACTTTGGCCGCCATTTGCCGGACTCGGCCCGCCAAATTTCGCCTCAAGCCTTTGCCTCACGCACCTGCCTTTGCCCCGGCGCCTCTGCCTTGCACGCCTTCTGCCTTCACAGCCAGGCCGCTCCCTCAAATCTTGCTCCGCGCACTTCACACCACCGCACCTTCGCCAGGCCCCTGTACTTCGAGCCTTGCTGCATGATCCTTGCCTCCAGTCTCGTTCCTCAACCTATGTGCACCATCGTCAACTCGTCCACATACTGCTCCACCTGCCCGGCCGTTGCCTGCTCTGCCTGTGTGCCTCCACACCTTTTTGCCTCCGCGCACTTTTGCCTTCACAGCCAAGCCTCAGCCTTTGCCTTGCACTTCCGCGGCCTTCTCACCTTTGCAGCCAAGCTGCCCCCTTTGCCTTGCGCTGGTCTGTTCAACTCACACCCGCGCGCTGCTGCCTCCACGCCGGGACTTAGTCAGCCTCCACTCTCCAGCCTTGTCAAGCCAATGCCTCCGCCTCGCAACCACCCAGCTTGCCGCCGCCAACCTCATGATTCATCGGCCATCCAGAGCATTGCCCATGCATGACGCCTGTCGCTTGCAACCTGGACTCTGTTGCCACGGATCACTTTGCTCACCAACACTGGACCTTGTGGATAGGTTTCCCCTCGTGCACATCATCCAACACGACATCCTCTTAGAGCCCTGATGGCCCGCTTGAAGTCTGGTCCTTGAAGCTTTGCATTGTGTCCACCCAGTTTGCCTTAGATCCTCTGTGCGCTCCTTGCTAGAACCTCACCTGACTTGCGCGCTCCCAAGCCTCTCTCCCTCTTCTCTACTGTTTCATCTCGCCATTCAGACTGCTGAGATTCGGTAGAGAACAGATCGTCTGGCTACGCTTGTGCCTGTCCCTCCCAGCTGCATCCGCTCTGCCTCATGACTTCTCAACCCGGGAGTACATTGCGACACTGAGCCACCTTGCAACCTCTCCGAAAAAATCCGGCTTGTGCTGTCTCACGATTCCCCAGCGACCTCCGGTCCCAACTTAACAGTACTTGCGAGACCCCTATGAGACCCCACTTAAGCCGAAGATGCCTCAGTTCGAATACGGGGGACGATTGACAAAGGAAAGGGTGGAATTGATTGATTTTGGAGGAGAAGATGCACTGTGAGACAAAGAAAGGAATCTCATTCTCAATGTGTTGCGGCTGCAAGAGATGGCATTGGCGGGAGCACCAGAGGAACGAGGGAAGTTGAAGTCCACTTACACTGAGCCGGCAAAGATTGCAACGGTCCCACACACACCTTGGAAGCAGCATCCGATCACAATTCTGGCAGCACTCAGGGACAACATTGTTGAATTGGTTCGGCAGCGTATTGATACAGGCCTGTATGAAGACTCAACCTCGTCCTATTTGTCTTGATGGTTTGTGGTGAAGAAGAAAAGCGGAAAACTGTGAATTGTGCATGACCTTCAGGAGCTCAATTGATTCATGATCCGCAATTCTGGGCAGCCGCCCCGCACTCAAGAGTTCATTGAAGGTTTTGCAGGTTGCATGTTGTACGCTCTAATGGATATATACGGAGGGTATGATCAGTTTCCCATTGACAAGGACTACCGCGACAAAACTACGTTCCAGACAGCACTCAGGCCAAAGTGACTCACAAGACTGCCGCAAGGCGCAACAAATTTGGTTGCCAAGTAGCAAAGACTAATGGAGCATGTGCTTTGCGGCAAGATTGACGAGCACTGTGGGGTGTTCATTGATAACGTAGGGATGAAGGGATCAAAGACAGACTATGGAGAGGAGATAATTGAAGGGAATTCAGCTATCCGATGTTATGTTTGGGAGCATGCAGTCAAGCTCGAGCGGATTCTCTTTTGGTTAGAGGAGGCAGGACTTACAGCAGCAATCGAGAAACTCCAGGCCTATGTACCAGAGGCTGCCATTGTTGGAGTCCGTGTGTCAAAGGATGGATCAAGGATTGAGGAAAGAAAGATCAACAAGATTGCGCGTTTTCCGCAGCTGACTGATGTGATGGAGGTCCGCTCCTTCCTTGGGCTGTGTACATTTGTGCGCCACTGGATCAGAGATTACGGAAATGTGGCGGCGCCTATACGACAATTGACTCACCAAGATGTTCCCTTTGTATGGACTCAAGAGTGTGAAGAGTTGTTTGAGAAGCTGAAGCAAATTGTGGGATGCAACATTATGCTCAAAAGCATTGAGTACGGGCCTGGGGCAGGAAAGATCTATCTGTCGGTCGATTCAAGTCAGATTGCTGCGGGTGCCATTTTATGGCAAGAGGATCATCAAGGGATGCAAAGACCGGTACAATACAAGTCACTCACGTTCACCGCGGTTGAGTCTCGTTATTTGCAACCAAAGCTCGAGCTTGCTAGGGTGACAAAGATGCTTAAGAAGCTGTAGCATGTTTTGTGGGGTCAACATTTCATTCTGGAGGTCAATGCCTCAGTGCTGGTTCAAATGATGCGCTCACCGGAAGTCCCAAACGCAGCCATGACCCAATGGCTGTCCTTCATTTAGCTTTTTGACTTTGACATTGTCCACGTTCCTGGAACAAAGCACCGCATGCCTGACACCCTTTCTTGCACGCAACGTACTCCATCGAATGACACAGCGGAATCACTCTTGGACCTCATTTCCGGTGTAGCTCGGTACACATTTGAAGGAAGATTCGAGATGGATGACAGCGGAGACGAACACTATGTGCTGAACAACAAGCACGACGAGTGGTGGGACATTCTCAAGCAATACCTGGAAATGGGAGAATTTGAGGAGGGGACATCAGCAAAGAACAAATGAAAGCTGCTGAACGCAAAGAAGTGACACATTGTGATTGGTGGCAAGTTGCTTCAATGCGACAGGGCAGAATTATGCGAGGTGGTCATGGACAAAGAAAGGAGGGTGGGCTTACTACAACAGTTGCATGATGATGTCGGGCATTGAGGACGGGACGAAACCCTTCACCAAGTACGACTTCGCTTCTGGTGGCCCAAGAGGGATGGAATGGTGAGGGAGGATGTTAGATCATGCGACAAGTGTCAGCATGCCAATCTGATTCAGGAGCGAGAGAAATGACATGCTTGACTGCCAGCCGGTGTCTTTGCAAAAATCCACTTTGATTGCGTGCACTTACAGCAGGGGAAGCTATACCTTGTCTCAGTGCGGGACGACCTGTCGGGTTGGCTCAAGGCTCGTGTGGTCACCAAGATCACTGCCCGAGTGCTTCACCGGTTCATCGAGATTGATGTCATAGCGCGTTTTGGCCATTTTCACACAGCCATCATCAACAGAGGATTGGAGTTTTGTGGGGATTTCAAGAAGTTTTTGTTGGTGTTGGGGATCAAAAGGGTCGTCACAGTGGCATATCACCCCGAACCAAACGCAACTGCAGAGCAAGGACACGGACCGGTAGTTCAGCTTTTGAGAAAACTCTGTAAGAAGCTCAATGACGCGCACAAGGTACTTCATCACATCTTGCTTGCGGATTGCATCTCAGTGTCTTGTGCAACAGGTTACTTGCCGTATGAGCTGGTCTATGGGTCAACACCGGTATTACCTGTCAACATGAGCAAGGAAACGTGGTTAGGATTAGCGCAATGGGAATTCATGAAGGACCAAGAAGCTCTACTTGCCGCAAGGGTATCGACGCTTACGAGAAAGGAGGACTTGATCAGTGTCGCACAAGTGCAATTGCGGAAGTCACAAGAGGCGAGCATTGCCTACTTGGACCGCAAGGAAAGACACAAGATTCCGGAACCCCTGTCAGTTGGCAATCTGGTACTGGTACTTAACAAATCCACCCAAGACGTACATAAGCTTTCAGATTGTTGGGAGGGACCATTTCGGGTGAATTTGCAACTGCGGCTCGGATTGTACCTATTGGAGGAGCTTGACAGAGTGGTCAGGGCAAGGGTTTACCCAGCAAAATTACTACGGCGGTACTACCCTCGAGGAGTGCACACCGAGGACTTGGACAGGCTGTCAGGCAACAACGATGCTAGTGGGACCGACGGCAGTGCTGTGGGTGATAGTGAAGCGGCGTCAAGTGAATGCGCGGATCAGCGGTACAATCAAAAGGCTCTGCAAAAGGCCTTATTAAGGCAGGCCGCGGATAACAATGCTGTGCCCAACGACGACCAATCAGAGGAGGACATGGCAGAGACTTACTTGGAGTGACAGGAGAGGAAGTGACGTGTACGTGCAACGGAAAGGATCAACAGAGCGAAGACGCTAGAAGGGTGTGGGACAAGAAGACGACAAGCGGTGCGTTTTGGTACTGATCATTATCGGGTGCAAGCAGTCAACAGCAAACAAAGAGCCCGACGGCAACCAGCAAGAAACGAGGCCAGGAGCGACCACAGGGAAGGGAGACTGGGAAGGCCATTGGCAAGTCAGTGCACCGAGCCCGAATTTTGGATCGAAGTTCCGACCCCGAGATTGCGTCGAGAGAGAGATAAGGGACAAAACCTTGCTGATTTCACCACTACAAAACAACTATTGTGTGAAACGGAACAAGGCCCTGAGTCGACAGCAACAAAGCATGATCTATTTTTGTCCACCGGAGGAGCCCCACCCCCAGAGACTTTCAGAGACTCGACACCTGGTCCAAGCGGCATTCCAAGATTCTACAATACCCGACAGCTTATGTGATGACCTTGAGCGATAGAGGGGAAAATGCCCAGCAGTATCGGGCACCCCTTAGTTGCATCAGGCTTGACCAATAAGAAAAAAAAAAAAAATAAAAAATGTCACGTGCCTGAAGAATACCAATTTGGCCACTTATTGCGTTAAATCCCCACAAAGCTGTGCTCATAGGTCTTGGTGAACAACTTGGAAGGAAAAGTTGCTATATTTCTGATACTCTCGGGCAATACAGGTGTGCTTTTTGCTACGATAAGGTCAACACTTGGTTAGCTGACCTCCGACCTCAGCACTCAGCATTCGGACAACTCCAAACTCTTGATCACAAATTGCACCGCTCAAATTAAAGCAAATCACCGTCGGCAAATTCTCTCCCACTTCTTGATCACTCTTCTTCCTTGCCCCGCCTCTTCCCTTCCTTCACATCACTTGCTCCTCCATCCTTCACATTCCACCAATCTCACTCTTCCCTGAACTCTCCAAAAGACCTTACAATGCCGCATCACCAAGCTCCTCAGATTGTCATTGCCAATGTCCGCGCTTGCATTCAGAAGGGAGCGGATTCAACCATGTTCAACAAGTCTTTGTATCATGTGATGGTCAACAACCTGAAGCTTGAGTTTGCGCAATTCTGCACCAACATCTTCTTCATTGTTGTTTGTGCAATCTTCAATGTGGCGTTCTCCAGCGCCGCTGTCAACTCCACGTCATTCTACAACCAATCGGCTGACTTCCTCAAATGCCTTGCCCCCCTCATCTTCAGATGCACTACCATCCTCCATATGGTCCATCAGCTCTCGCTTGACCAGAGTACTGATATTGTTGACAAGTCCCACATCCAACAACTGCAGGGTGCAGTTGCTCAATGGGGGGTGGACGTTGTCGTGGGGGAAAACAGGGACGTCCTAGCCATCACAAACAACAATGATAACTGTGAGTTCCGCTCCATTTACTTGGCCCGGAACCGAACCCAGATCCTGACCCGCGCTCGGACCTCTACTTGTGCTCGCGTTCACCTTCAGATGAGTCGATCGGTTATGTCTCTGACTCGGGCAACTCAATCGACTTGGACCTTGCGCATTCAGGTTTGTGCCTCTCGCTTGTCTCTTCACGGTACTGTCCCCAACTTGTCAAATGGTCATTGATATCAATGTATCCGACACGGCAAGCCTAATGAGTTCGAACAATGTTGCCGGCCTTTTGGAGGCTTCGATTGCCAGACTTGCGGAGCTGATGGCTCCAACCATTGCTGCGACAATCATGCACTTGATTTCCCCTCATCTCGCTCACATGGAGGCACGTGCTGGATTTGTGTATGACCAAGAGGGCTACATCAATGACAACTAGAGGCTGTTTGACAAGATTGACAAGCATGGATGTGGTGCAGAAGCGGTAAGATGCGGTGCCAATGTGGTGCAAAGGTGGAAATGACAGAGGATGATGATTGGACAAGGAAGGATAAACTGGATGGAAGGTGCAGAACTCTTGGATGTGTGTCTATTTTAGTATCAGTATCAGTATTGATGTGGTGCGCTCTCACTCTCTTAGTATGTGTCTATTTTTATAGTGTGGTGCTGCTTCCGGGGTCAACTGCGAGGTTGGCAACGAGGGGCAGTGCAACAGTTTTTGTTAAATAGCGAGTCAGTTGTGTTATGTCTCTTTCTCTTCTTCTTCACCGTACCCTTGTAGGAAGCTACTGTAATTACAAGGATCTCGTAGCTAATTGCCCTTGAGAGTTCTCACTTTGACTCGAAAGAAGTAGTGCCCTGTGGTCGCGCTCCCAAAACCCTTCAATTGCCTCCCTCAGCCAAAGACTCTGAATCTCGCCTTCCCCTCCCTTTACTGTCGTTCCGCTCCTCTCTCCTCCCTCGGATCCTGCTTGCTCATGTATTATTGTCCGTGCATTTGTATTGCAACTCCCCTGAGCTCCCACAATGCTGCAACCCATTCCAGCGCCAGCTCCGGTACCAGCCATTCTTGTTGCACCCCCAACTCCAGCATTGCCCACGCCGTTGCCTGACACGTCCATCAAACCACTGTCCGCGGCCTCACTCATATTGTCTGCATCATCCAACTCATCTGACTCTGATTTGGTGATCGACACGCCCTGCCCGTTGACCCAGGTTTGTGTTAATCCTGCACACCCAGCCTCATCACCCTCGGACGACTCTGCAGATGAGCTTGACATCATCACCGGTCATGTCGACACCGACCCCGGCTCTGGCCCCGTTGCCCCCATCAGGAACGTCCTTCTGCAGTCACCTGTCAGGATCACAGCAGTACACTGACAGCAATACTCGAAGGAAGTCCCCCAAATGTGCCGGCGGGGTTGACATGACCAAGCGGTTGATCAGTTTCAAGCATTGTGGGCGCAGTGGCATCGTTGTGAGGCGCACTGTGCAAGGTTTAGAGTTACCTTGCGCCTTAAATAGCTCCCTTCTGATTTCAATCTGCAACAATTGAAATTGTTAGCCTTTTTGGCTGTGTAGTCCAGTTGTGAAGGGGCTGGCCTTACACACGGATGTGCACTTGGTGGTCGCGGGTTCAATCTGCCTGGAGCGCGATTGGCTTTTTGGTTTGTTTTCTTTTTTGCTAGCCAAGGCACGACTTTGGGGTTTTTACCGGTGCCCTGCGGGCAATCCTTTTTACCCCTGAAGCAACCTCATGGTGTAGTTATTGGCCCATTCCTTTCTGCCCCTGAGTTCCCTCCCTTTGCTTTTGCCACCTTTTCCCCAGAGCTTGGTCCACTCATTATCACAACTCATACCCTCCCTCTTTTTCATCCAATTTCGCTGGCAATAAAGTCCATTACACTTGATTTGCTGCAAGCCTTCCGACCGGATCTCCTCCTCGGTCGCTCTCGGTCAACTGCCACCGCCCAGCCAACTCAACCTTCCCACCAGCCTGGTCAGCTGTTTCTTGGATTGTTTTCCCTCCCTCTTCATTCCGACCTCGTTGGCCAACATAGTCCGGTACACTGGACTTGCTGTGAGCCTTGCAACAGCGTATCCTCCGCGGTTGCCTCTTGGTCAACTGCCGCTGCCTCGGTCAACACCTCTTTCGCTCTCTCCCTCGTCTTTTGCGTGTAGGCGTTGTCATCCCCTCCAACGTCGCCTGTCAGAGAGGGGGGGGGTGCAGAGATCCAAGACAAGTAGCGGACCAGGCTGAGGGGATGGTCGAGTTGGCTGGGGTGGCGGCAGTCAACCAAGGAGTGACCAAGGAGGAGTGTCGGTCAGAAGGCTTGCAGGAAACCAAGTACAATGGACATGATTCCAATGATTGGCAAGAAGAGGAGGGTCAAAAAGGAGGATAAGCGGACCAGGCTCAGGGGGAAGGTTGAGTCGGCTGGGGCAGCGGCAGTTGACCAAGGAGCGACCGAGGAGGGGAGTCAATCGGAAGGCTTGCAGCAAATCAAGTGTAACGGACTTTATTGCCAGCGAAACTGGATAAAAAAGAGGGAGGGTACGAGTTGTGATAATGAGTGGACCAAGCTCTGGGGAAAAGGTGGCAAAAGCAAAGGGAGGGAACTCCCTCAGGGGCAGAAAGGAATGGGCCAATAACTACACCATGAGGTTGCTTCAGGGGTAAAAAGGATTGCCCGCAGGGCACCGGTAAAAACCCCGAAGTCGTGCCCTGGCTAGCAAAAGAGAAAACAAACCAAAAAGCTGATTGTGCTCCAGGCGGATTGAACCCGCGACCACCAAGTGCGCACCCACGTGTCTCACAACTACGCCATTGCGCCCACAATGCTTGAAACCAATCCACCGCTTGGTCATGTCAACCCCACTGGCACATTTGGGGGACTTCCTTTGAGTATTGCTGTCAGTGTACTGCTGTGATCCTGACACAGCCCACTGGCACTAAGCCATGCGATCTCCCTACGCCGAGGAGTGGCAAACCAAAGCCAATGACAAGTTCACATCACTGCTGAACCAGTACAAGGTCTACGTAATCCTTGACCAAGCCGCCCTGCCCGACGGTGCCAAGCTTCTACGCTCCCACTTTGTCTTTTGCACCAAGCGGGATCAGTTTGGCAACGTCAAATCGCGTAAGGTTCGTCTTGTTGCTGACGGCAGCACTCAACGCCTGGGCCTTGACTTCCAGGAGTGTTATTCCCCCGTTGTTCACTTCACATCAATCCGAGCCCTTGTCGCGATTGCCGTCTTGCGCGGCTACAAGATCAAGCAAGCTGACGTCAACAAGGCCTATCTGACAGGCAACATCAGAGGGGATGACAACGCCTACATGCAAAAGACAAGGGAGAGAGCAAAAGAGGTGTCAACCAAGGCAGCGGCAGTTGACCGAGAGGCAACTGCGGAGGATACACTGTTGCAAGGCTTGCAGCAAGTCCAGTGTACCGGACTATGGTGGCCAACGAGGTCGGAATGAAGAGGGAGGGAAAACAATCCAAGGAACAGCTGACCAGGCCGGTGGGAAGGTTGAGTTGGCTGGGCGGCGGCAGTCAACCAAGAGCGGCCGAGGAGGAGATCTGGTCGGAAGGCTCGCAGCAAATCAAGTGTAACGGACTTAATTGCCAGCGAAAGTGGTAAAAGGAGGGAGGGTACTGTGGTACTTTGGGTCCCGTTGCGTGCGGCATCGGAAGTTGTGGTACTCAGGGTCCCGTCACGTGCGGCATTGGAAATGAGTCGGAAGTGGTGGTACTCGGGTCACGCAGGCGTCGGCTAAACTTGGCCTAGCGTCACATGAGCGGATAAAAGTTCAGAGCAAGGGACCGTGCGACAGGAGCAAGGTACGGCGTGATCAGAAGGCCGAATGTCGGAAAAGAGGAGGAAGCTGGCCCGGAGGGATTGGAGTGTCCTGGCGTGGAGGGAAGACTCGCTTCTTGTTCTTAGATAGACTACTTCTCACAACTCAGACAGCCTTTGGAGGGAGTGGACCACTTAGGGAGAGGACATTTCTGCGAATCTATCAATTTCGGTTTCATTATCTGCGTGTTTCTCGGTTTTGGCATCTTGGTCACGGCGTTTCGATAGTAATCAGCCCCCTGTCTTTGATTGTCCGCTCATGAACACCATAACTGGGGAGTCAGCCGGGATATCTCTTTGTTTCTGCACAAAGGACGCCCTCAAGCCCTAGCCCATGGTCAGCATCGACGACCTCAACTTGCCTTTGACACATTGTCATCGGCAGCCCCTGGATATCTTGGAGGGAGGAAAGGAAGGAAGAATGGCGGAACACTTGGCATTGCATGATTTGGAACGAAGTGGCAAAGGCAACAGAGGCGGAATGGCAGGGGATGAAGTACACAGGGCGGAGGGAAATGGTGATGGGGGGATTAGGGACTTGGGTGGTAGCAGGACTCATGAGGGGCTTGGAGATGGAAGGGAGGACAGGTGGAATGGTAGGAGGAGTGGAAGATGGGACAGAGGCAGGGATGAGGGTTGGGGAGTGTAAAGAGGAATGGGTGGAGCAGCTGCAGCAGAGATTGCGGAAACATTGGCAACCCTTGCAACCCCTTACTTGGCAAGGAATGTTGCGTACCCATTGAATGGTCAAAACACGGAGAAGTTCTTGAGGGAGTACGAGCCCCTGTTTAGCGCGCGTTTCACAACCCCTGAGACGTACTGCAAACATCTTCACAATGTGGTGCCTCATTGTTTCATGCGAGTGATTGAGGAGTGGGATGAGTTTAGGGATTTGGACTGGGAGGGGGTGAAGGAAAGGATGATTGAGGAGTTTGGGGAAGGGGACAATGACGATTTGCCAGACCGTCTATATGAGGTGATTGATTGTCAGTTGGAGGGACGGAGGAAGATCAGGACTTGGCAGGACCTGGATGACTACTACCGCTGCTTCAAGCGTCACTCTGAGCCCCTGGTGAAGAAAGAGATCCTCTTGTGGCAGAGTGAGGCGTCGCTGTTCCTCACAGGTTTGCCTAGAGAGCTGGTGAAGGAGTACAAGTCACTTTGTAAATTGGTGTGTTCCCTTCTTCCTTTGGTGGAGCAAATGGCCAGAGACAAGGAGGCGGCAACTGGCTGGCGAGTCACAAGCGCTGAGATGGTGGAGATCAGGAAGAAGCACAAGGAGGATGACCTGAAATACCATTGAGAGCTTCACATTGGGGAGTTGTATGGAGAGATGCTCAAGCTGCTCAGAGGAGGAGGTCGTACGTCGCGTTGAGGAAGGGATACTCGCAGGAGAGACTTCTACGATTTGGACTCAGACTCGGAAGACAAGGCAGAGGATTGCAGGGATAGGTGGTGCAACAACAGGTCGCCCAGCCCCGCGCCTAAGAGTGTTTGTTTCTCGGGATTGCCCCTATCTTTCATTTGTCGTCAGGAGTCAGAGTCCATGCCATTGACTGCCACGTGATCAGCCTTGTCTTCCAGGAGTCGATCAGGAGTGGGAACGGAGGACAATGGATTGAGGAGCTTGAGTCTGCCGGACAACTTCATCAACAACTTTTGCCGCTTGGTTGTGAACACAACGACGATGTCGCAGGAACTGGCAACAATGAAGCAGGAGTTTGCTCGCTTCCAACAACCTAGTCCTTTCTTTGGCGGTAATGTTCAGGGCCCTCAGCAGGGGCAATTTGGTAACCAAGGGCAAGCTCAGAGGGGTTCTCAAGGCTTTGGCTATGGAGGAGGACCGGACGCAAACATGCGAGGGGGACAGACTCAACCCAACGGATACGCTACTGGCACCAATGCAACTCCCTATATGCCTTGTAATTCTGGACTCAACTGTTGTGGTTGCGGACTGGGAGGTCATCCGATGCGCGCCTGTCGTAAGGTCTTGGAGCGTAAGTTGAAGGGGGACATGACTGATGTAAAGTTGTAGGTCTTGGTAGAGGACTGGGTCGGCGACCAGTAAGTACAAGAGACACGGTACGAGTTGTAAGGAGTATTGGAGCGTTAGGATTACAACTAACCTGGGTCAGCGACCAGTAAGTACAAGAGACACAGTACAAGTTGTAAGAAGTATTGGAGCATTAGGGGGAAGACTAAAAGGGCTTGCAGTGTGAGTGCGCGAAATATCTCTAAGTCCAAAAGGGGTCCGAGCGGCGTGCGGCTGGCCAGGCTGGGCGCAGGCTGGAGATTGACCTAAGCAAGAGTGTATGGAATTCAACACCCCCCCTCGCTCGAAGCTTACTTAGCCTCAAAGACCCAGGTTGTCACAATGGACCTTGAACACCAAGGGTCCAAGTGCCTTGGTGAAGATGTTGGCAACCATGGTTTTTGTGTCTACATAGTCAACTTGAATGGTACCCAGCCTGACCTGGTTGCGTACAAAGTGCTCACAAATGCGAATGTGACGGGACCGGTGGTGAAGGGTGGGGTTCCTGGCGAGAGCAATGGCACCTTGGTTGTCGCCGTATAGCTGGACAGGAGCTCAAGTGTCAATGCCCAGTTCCATGAGCAGTTCTTGGAGGTGACCAGACTCCTTGGTGGCATGCAAGAGGGCAAGGTACTTGGCGTCTGTGGTGGAGTTGGCTACATGGTTTTGCACTTTGGAGGACCAGGAGATGACAGAGCCGGCCAGGTGGAAGCTGTACCCCATGGTCGACCGTGACAATGTGGTGCAGGTTCCCCAGTCTGCATCAGAGTAACCGGTGAAACCTGAGAACTTTCCTTGGTCGGAGCTGTAGTGCAGGCCTAGACATGTAGTTCCTCATAAGTACCGAAAGACGGTCTTGATCGCCATCCAGTGTTTGGGTGTGGGACTGGCAGAGAAGCGTGCAAGGTATCCGTCAGCGTAGGAGATGTCCGGGCAAGTGCCGGTGGCAGCATACAGGAGGCACCCAATGGCCTGCATGTAGCGTGTCCAAGCAATTTTTGACGGCTCTGCAAGCAAATGTTTGAGCTGGCGGTTTGGGGCCATTGGCGTGGAGGCGGGGCTGCTGTCTGACATGCCGAATCGGCGGAGGATGCTTGTGATGTACGCCTCCTGTGACAGGATGATGGACTGGTCTGCCTGTCGCTTGATTTGGATCCCCATGATGTACTGGGCCGGACCAAGTCGCTTGATGCCATATTTCTGTTCCAGGCCGTTGAGGATGCGCTTGATCTTGTCCTCGGAGGGGCTCACCATCAGCAAGTCATCGACGTAGAGGGCGATGTAGTGGTATTGATCGCTGTCGCGTCGCACGTACATGCAGTGGTCCTTGGCTGTGGCGCGGTAGTGGAGGCTTTTCAGCGTCAAGTCAATGTGCTCATTCCAGACTCGGCCGGCCTGCTTGAGGCCATAGATGGAGCGGTGGAGCTGGAGGACTTTACCGGGCATGTCGACACCTTGTGGAACGCGCATGTAGAGGGCCTCTTTCCGCTCGCTGTGGAGGTACGCCTTGTCAATGTTGGCCTGATGGACGTGGAGCTTCTTGGCAGTGGCCAGGGCAATGAGAGCTCGGATGGAGGTGAACTTGGCAACCGGAGCAAAGGTCTCGTCGTAATCAATCCCTGGACGCTGGGAGAATCCCTGTGCAATGAGCCAGCCCTTGTGCGAAGTGATCTTGCCAAGTTGATCGCGTTTGGTGCGGAAGATGAATTGGGAGCCTAGGACTTTGGCACTTGGGGGCAGTGAGGAGGAGTTGACCGGGGTGAAGCATTTGTACTTGGTGGCAAGGGATTGGAACTTGTCGGCTGCTGCTTGCCTCCAGATCTCCTCTTTACCTGACTTGACTGCTTGTGACCAATTCTGGGGGTCCTTGGTTGGCCCTTCAAGTTTGACAACCGGTGAACCAGCAGTGGTGGCGGCAAAGGCTGCGGCGTGAGATGGGCATGACAGGAAGTCAATTGGGTCGGCCGAGTCGTCGGTCGCGTCCGACGCAGGAGGTGACAGCAAGAACTGGGCCCTGGACATGTTGGAAGGGGTGTCAAAGCCATCATCGGACATGTCAATTGTTGTGTTGTCGCTCGCGTTGTTGTCAAGTGCTGCAAATTGATTTTGGTGCTCGACGGGTGGGGGTGGCAGACGTGGGGCATTGCAGAATCCATGGGCAGCGTTAACAAAGGTCCAGTCGCCAGTGGTGGATGTTTCGCGGGGTTTCGGCTGGCCAATTGGGGGATCTCGGGTGGGGAAGACGTTCTCATCAAATCTGACGTTGCGGCTCTGGAAGAACAATGTTGTGGCTGGGTTGTACAGTGTCCAAGCCTTGGATTTGTTTTTGATGCCGACAAAGATGAACGGTTTGGCCTTGGGGTTGAGTTTCATCCTCTTGTGCTGAGGGGTGGTGTGCCAGGCGCGGCAGCCGAATGCCCTCAGGTTTGCCGTGCTGGGAGGTTTGCCATACCAGATAGCGTCCGGGATTTTGTGATTGATGGTACTGTGCAGGCTGAGGTTCTTGGTGTCAACAACGTACCGGAGGGCCTTGCGCCAGAGTTTCATGGGCAGTCCCGAGTGCTGGAGCAGTGCAATGGTTCCCTCAACAATTGTGCAGTTTGCCCGTTTGGCCCGGCCGTTCTGCTCCGGGGTGTATGGGATCGTGAGTTGCCTGGTGATGCCGTGGTGGGAGCAGTATTCAACAAAGGCTTTGGACGTGTATTCCCCGCCATTGTCCGTTCGCAAAGTGCGGAGCTTGAGGCCAGTCGAGCGCTCAATCATGGTGTGCCAACTTGTGAAGGTTTCAAAGACCTGACTCTTGTTCCTCAGCGCGCTGACCCATGTCATCCAGGAGAAATCGTCAATGAAGGTGACAACATATCGTTCCCCATCGGTGGCGGGTTTGGGCAGAGTGAGGACATTGGAGTGGACCAGTTCGAGTGGTTGCAAAGCACGAGAGTCCAACATTGGGAAAGGTGTCCTTGTTGCTTTGGCGGCTTTGCAGGTGTCGCAGGAGAAGTATGAGACGATCACCACTACTGTCAGGAGAGGTTGTGAGTTGAACAGAAGTGATGAGAAGGAAGCTAAGAAACAGAAAGGGGGTCCGCGCTGGGATAGGCCCAGGCGCGGGTGAAATTGCTGTCGCGCTGAGGCAGTCGCGCGCGCCTAAGTCCCCACCGCAGGGGGTGGGCTAGCGAGCGCGCGCACCAACCGAGGCGCCCCTGTCGAGCTGAGAGTGGACTCTTCACACCCCCCCCCCCACGCGAATGCGAGGCAGACCCAAGCCGTGGGTGTCAAGTGCGAAGGCCAAGGGCATAGCAGTGCTTCGAGAATACCTTAGGGCCGAGAGCCTTGGTGAAGATGTCGGCCACCATGTCGCTGGTTCCCACATGCGAGAGAGAAATGTCGCCCCGATTTACCATATCCCGAACGAAATGCTCGCGCAAGCGTATGTGCCAAGTGCCGGAGACGCGGACCGGGTCGTGAGCAACTGCTGCAGCGGCTTCGTTGTCAGTAAAGATGTGAGCCGGTGCAACAGGATGGACATGGAGCTCTTCGAGCAGCTGACTGAGGTAAATCCCCTCCTTTCCAGCATGCGAGAGGGCGAGGTATTCAGCGTTGGTGGTGGAATCGGCGACTCGAGATTGACGTTTGGACGACCAGGACACGGCGGATCCGGCAATGTAGAAGACGTAGCCCATGGTGGACACCGACGTATCGACGCAGGCCCCCCAATTCGCGTCGGAGTATCCTACCGCGCCCGTAATGCGCGTCTTGCCGTGAGCATAGAGCAGTTCATCGCGATACGTGGCCCGGAGATAGCGTAGGATGTGCTTGACCGCGATCCAATGACAACGTCCGGGATTGTTAGCGAAGCGGGCCAGGTAGGACACGGCGAAGGCGATGTTGGGGCGGGTGCCGAGCGAAATGTAGAGGAGCGAGCCGATAGCCTGCAGATACCATGACCTGATCCGTTTGGTGCCTTGACCCGGGATGGCGGTGAGCGAAAGGCCGGGAGTCATTGGGACTGTAGTGCCGCGAGTCATAGTGTCAAAGTGGAACTGAGCGAGCACGTCCATGATGTACCGTTCCTGGGACAGAGCGATAGAACCGTCATCGAGCCGCCTTATCTGGATGCCGAGGATGTACTCTGCCGGGCCGAGGCGCTTGACTCCGTAGCGTTGTTCCAGGCCCGCAATGACACGTTCGATTTCGGCCAGGTCCGGGCTGATTATCAGAAGGTCGTCAACGTACAGCACAATGTAGTGTGGGTGTCCCCGATTGTCGAGCCGAGAGTATACGCAGTGATTGGTGCCCGTCGCCGTGTAACCGAGGTCGTGAAGCGAAGCGTCAATGTGTCGATTCCAGATTTGGCCGGCCTGTTTGAGCCCGTAGATGGAGCGTTGCAGACAAAGCACCTTGTCGCTGGGAAGGTCGAAACCGCGTGGCGCCGTCATCCAGATGTCGTGATCAAGGTCACCATGGAGGTAGGCTTTGTCGATGTCCGCCTGGTGCACATGCAGGCCGTTGGCGGCCGCCAGCGCGAGGAGTGAGCGTATCGAGGAGAAGCGTGCGACCGGTGCAAACGTTTCGTTGAAGTCAATGCCGTCGCGTTGCCGATTGCCCTGCGCCACGAGGCGGGCCTTGTGTCCAGTGACTTTGCCGAGTGCGTTCCGCTTCGTTTTCCAGACGAACTTGGATGTGACAATGGTCGCACCCGCTGGCATCGTGGATTGATCCTCAATGGTGAAGACCTTGAAGTCGTCGCGCATGGAATTGAACTCGTCGGTGGCGGCCGTTGCCCATACCTCACGCTTGTCACTAGACATCGCCTCACGCCAGGTCTGTGGGTCGCTTGTGATGGACTTGACTGGCTGGATGGCCTCCGCGTCGGATATGTCGTCGTCGGTTGCAATGAAAGCGCGGTGATGTCGGGTGAGGAAATCGATTTCGTCCGGTGATTCGTCGCGAGAGTGGCGCCCAATGAGGTTGAGTTCGTCGGACGACTCCTCAGCTGATGCTGGCTCGCGGTACATGTTGAAGTCCGGGCGGTGCACGTCCAGTGGGTCAAGGCGAACCATGGGCTGTGAGCCGATGAGGTCGAGGGGATCGGCGGAGTCTTCAGAGTCGGTCGGTAAGGCCGAGGGTGACAATGACGCAGCCGACGACGACGAGGGCGGCGCGGGCGACGGTGACGAGGACGGCGCAGGCGATGGTGGCGAGGGCGATTCGGCATCTGTGGAGTTAAGTAAGGTTCCGCCAGTGTACCCTGGGGCCACGTCAACGGCGCTCATGGTAGAATCATCAAGGGGAGATGAGACGTCCATGTGCGCCGACCTTACTAGTGGGGTCCTCGTCTTGACTGGCCTGGAGTTCGGTGATGGGGGCGCTGACAAAGTACGTGTCGTCATCTTGCTCGGTGAGGTCGCCATGTAACCCGGGGAATTCATTGTCGAGGAATGTGGCATTTCTGCCAAGTGTAATCTTCTGTGTTGTGGTGTCGTAGAAGCGGAAGGCTTTTGAAGTCAGGTCGTAGCCGGTGAAGAGAACGCGAACCGCCTTCGGGTCGAGTTTGGAGCGAAGTTCGGGCGCGACTGTGAGCCAAGCTGTACAGCCAAACGGGTGAAGCGCCGAGGCAGTGGTGCAATCACCTTGCCAGACCGAGTTCGGTGTTGCCTTGTCCAGGGCTGAGTGTTGACACAGATTCTTGCAGTAGACGAAATAAGCTGCAGCCTCCTCCCAGAACATCTTGGGTAGGTGGGCATCAGCAAGGAGGGCAAGGACGCCTTTGACGATGGAACGATTGACCCGCTCTGCACGACCGTTCTGTTGAGGCGTTCGTGGGATAGAGTATTGTCGACGTGTGCCTCGGGCCTTGCAGAATTCCGTGAACGCTCTTGAACAATATTCGCCACCGTTGTCGGTTTGGAGGACCTTCAGCGTCGCACCTGTTTCAAGCTTGACCTCGGCAAGCCAAGTCTTGAACACGCCGAACACTTTGCTTTTGTGTCCGATCGCGTAGGCCCAGAGTTTGCGTGAGTAATCGTCGAGGAACGTGACAAGGTACCGTTTGCCAGTTAAGGACCGCTCGGGGAAGGAAAGCACATTGCTGTGTACAAGGCCGAGTCTCTCTGAGGAGTGCGAGTCCGAATCGGGAAACGGAAGATGATGGCCCTTTGCACTGAGGCAAGCATTGCAGACAAACTTCTCTACCTCTTCGTCACTGTATCCGGCCCCGAGACCCTCCAGCAAACCAGCGGCAACCATCTTCTGTATGGAAGACGGTGCGAGATGTCCGAGGCAGCGGTGGAGAGTCAGCAAGGGCACGGAAGACTGTGAGCGAGAAAGGAGAGCAAGTTGCTGACATGTGGAATGATCAGCGTCCAGTAAGTAGAGCCCTTCGTCGAGCCTTGCGCCTTCAGCGATGTCGTTGCCGTCTTTGTCAATGTGTATGCTGTGTCTTGTGAAAGCGACGCGGACGTTGTCGGTGTCGCAGAGACGTGAGACCGAGAGAAGGTTGACGGGCAGGCCCGGAGTGTGTAGCACACCGGTAAGCGTGATTGGATGACCCAAGGCGGCAACGAAGGCGATGTTTCCCGTTCCGATGGCGTTGATACCCCCTGCAATGCCACCAATCTTCGTAGGAGCGATGCGGCAATAGGTCGTGAACAGGGACTTGTCTGAGACCATGTGCGAAGTGGCACCCGAGTCAACGACGAAAGACTGGTTGTGAAGCTGGCAACGATGAGCGAGAAGGCCGGTGGCGAGACATCCTACATGGTGTTGCGAGTTGGCTGTATCCGGCTTTTTGGCGTCCTCGGAAGTGTTCTTGCAGTCAAGGGACCAATGGTCCTTCTTCTTGCAGGTACGACAGGGTCCTGGCGGCGGGTGTTGCGCCCTCGTAGGGCACTCCACGACTCGGTGCGAAGGGCTGCGGCAGGCGAGACACTTGGGACGGGTAGAACGTGACGACAACGAGGCAAGAAGGGCCGATTGGGTGCTGGGGATGTTCGTTGACCGGAGTTGAACTCGCATATGGTCGGCAAGCGAATCAATGTCGGGGAGGGTTCGCTGCATGCGCTGTTCGTCGGTGAATGTTGCCTTGAAACTCTCGAGGGACGGGTGGGCGATTGCAAGTAAAAGTGTGGCAAGGACATCGTTGATAGTCGTCTTCGTATCGATAATCTCTTGCGCAATGGCTTTGAATTCCATGATCCACCCGTCAAATTCGCCAACCGTGCCGGGCATGGGACGAAAACCCCAGAGTCGCGAGAAGAGCTCGAGTGTGCGAGTGGCGTCGTCAGGGGCATACCGCGATTTCAGCGTCGAGTAGATCTTGGGCGCTGTTAGGTCAGCGGTCGGGATCTTGTCGAGGACTGCCGAGACTTTGGCCGAGTCAATTGAGTTCGCAAGGATCTCGCGAGCCACGACGTCGCGAGCGGAGCGTTGCGAAGGTGTCCAGTCGTCGGGTACGATGCCGTCGAGGACGTACAAGCGGATGTCGTCCGCTAGGCACAGGCGAAGCTGGCGTGTCCAGTTTGCGAATGTCTTTGGCCCATCCAAGCGTGCGTGCTTGGGGAAGGCGGTGCGAGTGGTGCCGGTCGACGTGGCGGGTGTGTCGGTGCCAGGAGCGGCCGCGGCGAGACCCGACAGCAGCGCTGCAAGGGATGCAAGCTGGTTGGGGGCAAGTGCCGGGTTGGCTCCCGTCGCGAGGGGTGATGTCGTGGCCATGCCAGCTGGTAGCTCGTGGGCTTATAACCTATGAGACGATCACCACTACTGTCAGGAGAGGTTGTGAGTTGAACAGAAGTGATGAGAAGGAAGCTAAGAAACAGAAAGGGGGTCCGCGCTGGGATAGGCCCAGGCGCGGGTGAAATTGCTGTCGCGCTGAGGCAGTCGCGCGCGTCTAAGTCCCCACCAAAAGGGGGGCGGGCTAGCGAGCGCGCGCATAAATCCGCCGGTGCCGGCGCGCTGAGGCAGTCGTGCGCGCCTAAGTCCCCACCGCAGGGGGCGGGCTAGCGAGCGCGCGCACCGACCGAGGCGCCCCTGTCGAGCTGAGAGTGGACTCTTCACACCTGGAACGTCAACAGGGGCTTCAATACCCCTGAACGACGTTGTCTGCTTCTTTTGTATCTCACTTCGCTCACACCTCCCCCTTCTGCTATCCTTCTCCAGGAACATAATGTTCCTAAATCACGACAACCTCACATACGCCACGAGTACACCCAGTCCCACCAGGGCGAGGCCTACTTTTCTCAACACTGCCTCACTTTGATTCCAAACTCTTCTCCTCTTCTCAGTGGTCATCGTCGCACGCGTCAGTCTCTTGGCAGGCGCTTACTTGTGACCACCTTTGATGTGCGGGGGTCGATGGACGTCGTCGAACTCAACAATCTCTATGCTCCGGTTCAACCCGCTGAGCGCCTCCTCTTCTTCGCCTCCCTTCATTTTCGGGCGACCGTCTCCTCTCACATTCGGTTCATCGCGGGCAATCTCAACGACTGCCCTATTCCCACGGTGGATCGAGCGCAACAGGTGGACCGCCCGAGCACCCACCATTGGCCTGTGCTTATGTCTCGGCTTGACGGGGTGTACACGGATGCCATTCGGCTCATGCACCCACTGTCGCCGGCGACCACGCGCCCGCATCTCAGCAAGGACGGCCAGCTCATTTTGCGCACACGCATCGACTTTGTTCTGGTGCAGCGGCGACACGAGCGACGGATCGTCTCTGCTTCCACTCTGTACAATATCTCTCAGTCCGTGTCGGATCATCGACCGGTTACGGTCACATTTCGGCTTCGCGCAAGTGGTGCCGAGGTCGAAGAGGAGCTCTGCCTTCCCCAGGCGGCTCATTTTCTGACCCGCATCAACTCGTCGACCTTCAAACACGCCAAGTTTGAGGAGTTCGTCACTCCTCTCCTTGAGCAAGCACAGTCTGGGGATCCGGTTGCCGACCTTCAGCGCATACTCTCGGAGTCTCGGGTCCAAGCTCTCGAGCTGTCTTGGCATCTGTTTTGGGAGTGCAACGCCCTCGAGATGATGCTGGTATCTCGACTGCAGGACATTGAGTCTCGTCGGGTGATGAGCCCCTTTGACGTCATCAACTGGACGAACACCCACAAAGCTCTCTCCAAGCTTGTGAACGAGCAAGCAAGGCAGTCCCAAACCAGGGTGCACGTGCCCGAGATTGCATCCGAAGAACGTCTCAGTCGTCCGGTGCATGCCAAACTGGCTGCTCGGTCCCGGGATGTGAAGTTTCAGAGTATCCGGCTTGCTGATGGCGAGCTCACTACTGACATTGAGCATGCGCTCGAGCACACCCATTCTCATTTCCAGCAGCACTACCTTGTCAAAGCGAAGGATCCGGAACAGGTCGTGATGATGCGGGATGAGCTCTTGGGACCCATCAGATCAGCAAGACCTTGTGACGACCCGCTTTCCGATGCTTGCCTCCTTTGGCGCTTCTCGAAGTCGCACGTCGACACTCTTGCCGAGCCCATCAGCGAAGCCGAGGTGCTCGCAGCAATTCAAACCACGCACGAAGGTCGATCTCCCGGGCCCTCAGGGGTCCCCTATGAGATGTATCGAGCCTGCCCCTTGCTTTGGGCCCCTCTCTTGACTCGAGCCTACAACAAGCTGATTACTCGAGGCTCCCTTACTCCACAACAGAGCCAGGCCAATGTGTGCCTCTTGTTCAAACACAACAAACCTGGTGCAGCGCGGTGCGACCTCAAATCGTATCGTCCAATCACCCTGCGGGAATGCGACTACAAGATCTTCACCAAGGTCTACGTGGCTCGTCTGAACCGGATCCTCCCCGATGTTCTTCCGGCCGGACAGCACGGGTTCGTCAAGGCGCGAAGACCAGCGGACGCGGCTTTGCATCTAAGGCTCCTGATTGACGAGATTCGGGGTCGTGGAGCAGAGTTCCCGACAGCAGCGCTTCTCTCCCTGGATCAGAGCTTGGCTTATGACATGGCCAAGCACGATTGGGTCTTTGCAGTGTTTGAGGCTCTCGGCGCGCCGGAATCTTTCCAGCGCGTCTTGCGGATGCTCTACAACGGCGAGACGTCCACAGCGCGGTATATTGTCAATGGTTTCCTCACCGAGGCGGTACAACTCCTGTGCGGTCTTGGCCAGGGCGATCCTCTCTCTTCTTCTGTCTGGGATGTGGTGTTCCAACCCTTCCTTGACTCTCTCAGTCAACGCAACATTGCGCTGACTATCACTCTTCCGGAGCTGGCTCCTCGTCCGCAGACTCGATGCATCACCAATTTGGCGTTCGCGGATGACGCCATCGTCGCTGTCACTGGACCGGAAGCTATTGCTTTGCTCGAGGTGTTAGCTCGGGATTGGCGACTCGCGATGAATGGCCGTCTAAACACCGACAAAACCGTGGTGATGCCATTGGGTGCGACGTTGTGGGATCGCGCGGACTTGTCCAAACTGTCGTTTGTGGCACCGGACAAGTCTCTTCCCTGGATCGGTCTCCAGTTTGCGCCTGACGGCAACAACAGGCTGGGATTCCATGATCTTGAGCAAAGGGTTGATCGAGTGATTCTATCGGTGCGCGACCGATGGATGACGCACCATACCCGGGCTTTCTATCTTAATCACTACGGCATCTCCAAGGTGCTGCACTCTCTCTCCGCTGACATACCGCCATCCGACGTGATCAAGGCAATCGAGCGCAAGCTTGCCGACTTTGTGAAGGGAGGACCGCGGCGCAGTGACTACAAGCAATTGGTCATCTTCACGGCACGGGCGCGAGGTGGTCTCAGCGTCGTGAGCATCCAAGATGTGGTGGATTCAGTCTCGGTACGGATCTGGGACGTGCTGGCCGGCGGGTCAACTGCGATTTGGGGCGATCTGGCTCGGAGTTCCATCCAGTGAGCGCTTCCGACCTTTGACTTTGCTGCGGATCTGTGGACGTGGAGGAACGCCGACGCACCCCGGGAGCTACATCCCCCCTCCAACCGGGTCTGCATGACTCGCGGGCGTTCTCGGAGCAGGATAAGCGTTTGGCAAAGCAATTCAGTTTCGAACGCACCATCGCTGACATCTATGCTCGAGCCCAATACCCCGCAGCTCCAACGGTGCCCTGAACCCCTGAGAAGCATCCCCAAGGCGACGGCTCGGAGCTGTCCAACCTTTGGCAATGGAAGCGCGATCAGGTCCAGGCGTGGATCCAGGTCGCAGGCGATCACTTCATCCCGCCGCTTCCGCCTCCTGTTCCCGTCCTCGCACGTCAACCACCCGTCATTTGTGTCGCTGGAGCACCTGGAGCACCTGGAGCCCGGCCCGGCGGTCCCCTTGAGCACATCTTGCCCAGAGCGACTCCGGTCGGCATGCCTGATCAAAAACTTCCCCTCCCCTCCGCCCCCTTGCGTGCTGATCAGTGGAGAATGTTGAGCTTGGACAGACCTTACACCATTGCGCGACTTCGACACGTCATCAACCAGCGACATTTTGACGACACCCAACGCCCTGGATCACTCGCCACACCCAAAGAAAGGCGACTCTTCTGGGTGTGGTTCAACACCGGGCCCGCCACGGCCCGCGAGCGCGAGGTGCACTTCAAGCTGGCGTACCACTTCACGCCAACGCAGAAGCGCCAGTTTGTGCAGCGGCATGGCGACTCAGCCTGCTGCCTTGTGCAGGCATGCAGCCTGGCAGGGGTGGAGGATGACTTTACTCACTTTTGGCATGATTGCTCTGACTCTTCTCAATTTTGGCAAGCAGCTAGGTCCATTCTCTGCAACGTGCTGGGGGTCGTGTCGATCCTCGACCTCGACTACACGGCACTTCAGATCGAGCACGGCCTCCCTCGACTGCGCGCTCGCCTTCCGGCGTCGAAAAAGCGCCCAATCCGCGCCTTCATTGCGCTGGCGCTCGACACTCTCAGCAACCAACGCTGGGATCTCCATCGCCACGCCAGAGCGATGTCGAGCATGGACAAGGAGATGGCCGGACTGAAAGAGAGGTTGGAGCTCAGATTGGCACAATGAAATAGACGGCGCTCCCTCCCTACCCAAGCAAAAACCAAAAAAATCACAAGTCCCCTTTACCTCTTTCTCAATCTCTCCAATGTCTCCCAAAAACGCCATACTGAACCTGTTTTCTCTCGCTCTTTTTGCCATTCCTCCTCATAGGCTTCCGTACTCCCCAGGAGCCTCGGGTTCTTTGCGCCGGCGGGCATGTCGCCCTTGGTTCGAGCTTCTGCCACATCACAATGACACACAGCAAAAGCGGATCCCCTTGGCCCTCTCCTGGACTTCGCCGTGAGTTTTCCACTCCTCCCAAGGGCCGGGTCTGTTTTCTCTTTCGGTCGAGCGACTCGGTGATCTCCTGTTCAAGGCCGGCACAAACCGCCTGCGTGGCCTTGCTTTGCTGCTGCGGCCGCGCGGCGGGTGACTTGGGTACCGAACCGCCATACACATCCACACTCGAGCGAGGTCCCACCCAATGACATCACCATCGTGGGCCTCATGCTCCTTCTTTCCCCAGTATCTGCGGTGATTGGGAACCACCTGCATGTACAACGGGACTTGAGTGTGTGTTCCGAGATTGGGAGTACGCTGCAGGGAAGCGAGGCCCCTGCGGAAGGTATACCCTGCCTCTTGTCTCCAGCCGCGTGCCGGTGTTGTTGGCCACCCGCCCGTGCTGCAGACTGAGGCGTGTGTCCAATGGACTGTCACATGCTCCGTGACTCTCCCCAGAAATCTCTGGATTGTGTGTTTTTGTGCGAAGTAGGCCTGTTTCGCAGTTGCAGTCATTGGAATGGGGGTGATCTGGGGTCGTGCGGTTGCGAGGGGGGGCCGACTTTGGTAACCAAAAAGGGGTTTGGAATCCGCGGTGCAGATCCAGCGCAGTGGGGTTCAAGGGGTATGTGATTGCTGCGGTCGCAGGGGTTACATTCCCCTTTGGACCACGTGAATTATTCGGAATGAGCGGGATGTTTGTGCCATCGGAGGCCTTGTTCGACGCATGTCAAAGAATTAAGGGGCCTCAAGGAGTATGGCGGTCTCAGGGGGGCTGAAGTCAAAAGATCAAAGAAGGTTCAACTGTACAACTATGATTGGATTCGCTTGTACAACACATGTACCACCACCAACAATTCCTCCATTGATTCCCGATTCCTTGTGTATTATCTTCAATCTTCCTTTCATTCGTCTCTGGGAGGGAGCAACCATGGGTGGGGGGGGGCTTGAACTCGGATGTATCGGGTTGGTCTGTTCTGCTAGTTACAACGCATCAAGCGGCGGTTGTGGTCATCCTTGTGCATACTGGGCAGCATCTCCTTTAGTTCCGTAGGGGGTTTTCTTGTCTTGCAAATTAGCGATGAGTTTCATACAAAAAAAAATGCTGTGATCCTGAGGACAAGTGCTTGTCGCCGCCCGCCTCTTCAGTACGAACTTCAACGATGGTCTCAATCCTTGGCGCAAGACATTCCTTCAACTCCACCAGGGAAAGGACGGGCTTCCATCCCTCGAGGAGCCGATGAAATTGATGCATGTTGCAGCGCAAAACATTATCAACAAATGCCCTTCCGCGTATGTCTCAAACTCGGACAAGTTGGGGACTCCACCCGGCCCGTGCCCCGCTTGCAAGACTGGTCCTCTGCACTGGCTCCATGAGTGCACTGACGAGGATGCGAAGAAGCAATTCTTCTCCAGGCCCCGGCCCAATCGCTCCAAGCAGAACGCGAACAACAAGTCTCCCGCTCAAGCTCGCCTTGCTGTTGCCTCGGACGACCCCGGCGAAAGCTTGGAGACAGTTCCCAGTGTCTCCTTTGCGGCCACTTCATTCCTCTCGGTCACGTCGGACTTGCCTAGCCTGCTCCTTGACTCCGCCGCTAGTCATCACATGGTCAACAACTCAACTGCCTTTGTTGAGCTTCACGACATGTGAGATTGACAACCTCCTATGTTTCCTTCTCGCATCATGTCTCCTTTTCTCGGTCTTGCCTCCTTTTGGCCTGCCTTTCCACACCTTGGCTTTCTCCCTTTCTGGGCTGGGTCCGTGCGCCTGACAGAGGCGGCTGCCCAGCCACGCGCTCACCCGAGCCAACCGGCTCCGCGCTCCTCTCTCTCCTGCTCAAGCAACTTCTTGGTCTGGTCTCCTTGGTCCGTCAATCAGAGCCTTACCACCGCTTGAGCAGGCGCTACAATTCCATAAGGTGCACGAGGCAAAGGCTCGAGGCAAAATTTGGCGGGCCGAGTCCGGCAAACGGTGGTCAAAGTTGAAGTGTTCAAACACTTGATAGAATGCAATTCAACACCCCCCCTCATTCGAATACTTCCAGAAGGGCACAAAGGGGTTGTAAAGTGGTGTGGTGCAAAGACAAGTGACCGGTGTAGGGGACCTTGACGATGGTGCGGAGCGACGTGGCAGTGGGTGCTAGGCAACAATCGTACCTGGGACGGGCGAGTTCAGCAAATGATTGGTTGGAAGGCATGTTCTTGTGACGCGTTCCTCAATGGTGAAGGCTCGAGAGGTGTAGACGGGTTTGGTAGCGGGTGCATCGGCGAGGGGTGGTGTCTGCAAAGCGTTGGCGGCGGTGACACGTGTCGTGGCTGGGGTTGGCGCAGCGGAGGCAGCGGTGTGGCTTGGTTCAGGGGAGGCTCTCGGTGGACAATTAGGTTGAAGGCTTGTCCCTGCGGTGCGTTCGTCCATGGTGGCAGCGAGAGTGAGGATGACGGCAGCAGGACCAGACGTGTGTGTGTTGTCGGCGTGGTCATCATCATTGCTCTGTACCACACCATTGCAACCACCCTTGCCCGTGCGACCCGCCATCTCCGCATCACCACGCACCCTGACACGTCGCACCTGGACCCAACTGTGAGCATGACAGTCCGGCCCAGCGTGAATGTTGTTGCACTCCTAGGTCGTCTACCATCGACTGTGAGCTCCACCTTCCCAACGACACCCTTGTACTCGACTCAGGCGCTTCCCACCACATGGTCAAGGACGCGTCTCTCTTCGATGCCTGGCACACACGGTCACACGTCGCCGTTGATGGCACTGGCGGATCACTCATGGCACAAGGCACCGGCTCAATCACGATACAAACGTCGAAACAACGAACGATCAAGCTCTGCAATGTCTACTATGTCCCCAACCTCCCGGCCAACCTAATCTTGGTCATGCAGCTGCGACGTGAGCGTGTTTACACCCATTTTGGCAAGACCATCGAGCTTCGGTCACAAGGTCAACTCATAGGTGTCGCATCACTCATTGCGAACCAGCTCTCAAAACTGGACGCGACCCCAATCCGCAGCATGTCATCACCGGTTGCAGCCACCGCCATCCCTCTCCTGACTTTGCACCAACGATTCGGCCACCTGTCCCTCCCCAACCTGCGACGAGCGGTCTTGTCGGGTCAACTACAAGGTCAAACATGGACGTACTCGGCGGCCAAATGCAAGGCCTTCCCCTGCAACACCTGCAAAGCCGCCAAAGCAACAAGGACGCCTTTCCCAATGTTGGACTCTTGCGCTTCGCAACCACTTGAACTGGTCCACTCCGACGTCCTCACTCTGCCCGAACCCGCCACCGATGGGGAACAATATGTTGTCACCTTTATCAACAATTTCTCCCGGATGACGTGGGTCAGCGCACTGAGGAACAAGAGTCAGGTCTTTGAAACCTTCACGAGTTGGCACACCATGATTGAGCGCTTGACTGGCCTCAAGCTCCGCACTTTGCAAACGGACAATGGCAGGGAATACACGTCCAAAGCCTTCGTCGAGTACTGCTCACACCATGGCATCACCAGGCAACTCACAATCCCGTACACCCCGGAGCAGAACGGCCGGGCCGAACGGGAAAACCGCGCAATTGTTGAGGGAACCATTGCACTGCTCCAGCACTCGGGACTGCCCTTGAAACTCTGGCGTGAGGCCCTCCGGTACGTCGTTGACACCAAGAACCTCAGCCCACACAGCGCACTCAACCACGGGATCCTGGACGCCATCTGGTCCGGCAAACCACCAAGCATATCCAACCTGAGGGCATTCAGCTGCCGCGCCTGGCACACCACCCCTCAGCACCGGTGATCCAAACTCAACCCCAAGGCCAAACTGTTCATCTTTGTCGGCATCAACAACAAGGCAAAGGCCTGGACGCTATACGACCCAGCCTCAACCTTGTTCTTCCAGAGCCGCGATGTCATATTTGATGAGAATGTCTTCCCCACTCAAGATGCCTCTATTGGTCCACCGGAACCTTGCCCAAACTCATCTACTGGTGACTGGACCTTTGTTGACACTGCACATGCCTCACAAGCTGCACCACACCCGACAACCCCACCTGTTGTGCACGAATACCGATTTGCCACGCTCGAGACTGACGACAGTGACAGCTCAGCAATCGCCATGTCCGACGACGGTTTTGACACCCCATCCAACATGTCCAGGGACCAGTTCTCCCCATCACCTCCGGGCTTGGATGTGACTGACGACTCAGCCAACCCGATTGACTTCCTGTCTCACGCCACCGCCTTTGCCACCTCCGCCAAAACCCCACCAGTCCTCGAACTCGAAGGGCCAACCAAGGACCCCCAGAACTGGTCACAGGCGGTCAAGTCAGGCAAAGAGGAGATCTGGAGGCAAGCAGCAGCCAACGAGTTCCACTCCCTTGTGTCAGGATCACAGCAGTACACTGACAGCAATACTCAAAGGATTTTTTTTTGTAGAAAACGTTCATCATATTGCCCCCAATTCCTGTTCCCCCTGTTTCGGCCTACAGAAAAACTAGATGGAAGACTACGATGATAACACAAACCGCCCGCAAAAGTGCGAGAAACGAGCCAAGTCCACCAATCCGAGATTCGGATTCAAATGCCCTAGCCAAGCGGTTGCTCCCCCCCAGGAGACAAATGAGAGAGAGAAAGAGAAAGAGAAAGAAAAGAAATGTACTAACGACAGAAGGCCCACCCCACAGTTACTTCCCACTCGGTCAAGATGAAGACAAGAGCACGACTGTGCAACCACCACGACCCTCGACGCTCCAAGTCTCTGCTCAGTCACAACAAGACGCGGTGAAGGTCCCTCAAAACCTCCCCCTCGGCAGTCCCTGGCCCCTCAAAGCCGACTTTCTGCCTGTGTCCGCTGATCCCTCCCTTGACTCAGAACCCCGAAGCCGAAGAGCGCGAGCCACACCGAGTCGACGCTAAATTGCGAGATAGTCCATGATCCGCAACGGTGAACCTGTAACAAATGAAAGAGGAAAGCGAGCTATTTAGTGTACAGTAGGAGAAAATGATGTCGCAAGAATTTGGTGTGTGTGTGTGGTGGTGGGGGGAAAGTCGAACCCAGCCTCTACTGCCCTCTCCTCCCCCAAGCTCCTCCCGCCCTCAGCTTCAACCTCTCCTCCAAGATGATCCTCCTCCTCCCAACACCCTCCATCCTCGTCCCCCACTTCTGCATCCCCCACCTCCCGCTGCTGATCATCTCCAAGACCAGCCCGGTGAATATTTCGATCGTCCTCCCCACTCCTTGATTGCGCAGACTGGCCTTGAGCTTCGGAAGTCCGAACATGCGTTGAACGGCCGTGTAATGCGTGTTGTCGATCGTGTCAAGCCCCAGTGCGTCGCAGAGCACGCCCCTTGCCGCGATCCAAATGTTCCCAGAGTCAATGCAGTGAAAGAAGTAGTGCTCCCGATCGTCCTTGGGCGCTCCACAGACGAGGTACGCGGGCGAGTCGTCGTGCTTTTGATGAAACTGCAGACTCCGAGTCGGGGTGAAGTTCCTGACAAGCTTGAACCACACCTCGCGTTCCCTCGCCGTCAATGCCTTCGAGTTGACCCCCTTCCAGAATCCCTTGAGATCATCGGGCTGCAGCGAGTCCCTGAAACCGATCGTGTCGGTGAAGGCCTTTGCATTCAAGACTCGGCGGACGCGACGGATGGTGTATGGCCGATCCATGCTGAGCAAGTTGTATTGTGTTGATTGGTCTGGGAGAGCCGGTCTCGGAAGGCGCTGCGGCGGGTCGATCGGATGGGGCAGGATCAACTCGAGCAGCGTGGTGGGGCGGACTCGGGGAGGCCCGTTGATTTGTACTGCCGCGACCGATTGAGCTATTGGTGTGAACCTCAATCGATTGATTGCATGTCGGTACCATGCCACGATGTGCTCTCGTTGTGGGCGGCCCCGTTGATCGTATTCGCTGTTGCTGACGACCACATCCGTCGGCGGCGTCCAGAGATGAAAGCCCCCGCCCGGGTACAGCTCGCGTCGAAACAGGTCCGCTACCTTGGCGTAAATGGCAAACGCAGCATAGTCGGCGTCGTAGGGTGGTCGCGACACAGCTGGTGCTCCCGGTAGGTAGTGAAGAGTGTGCAACTTGATCGGAAGAGTGAGAAGGTTCGCAAGCGTCAACGTCCTCGGCTTGACTTGCGCATCGTGCGTCGATGGTACCTTCAGCACGGCCTGCCATCTTGGGTGTAGATTGGTTCGGATCGGAGTGTAGTCGCAAGGCCACGCATCGGTTGCCAAGTCAAAGTCGGGGGCGGGATGGGCTCGTACAATCGCCGCGCGCGCAAGTCCCTGCCAGATCGCATCCGAACCGCCAAGAAGCACGTCCCAGACGCGTGCCGCAACCGAGTCGACGACGTCCTGCATCCGCATGACCCCAAGACCCCCCTTGAACCTCGGTGTGAAGACGACGTCCTTGCCATAGCACGACCTCCTCTTGCCGCCGCGGACAAAGTCGGCGAGAATGCGATCAAGCTCCTTGACGACCTCGAGCGGTGGGACGTCGGCGGAGAGGATGTGCAGAATCTTGGGAATGGCGTATCGGTTGACGTAGAACGCTCGGGTGTGGTGTGTGAGCCCTCGGTCCTGTGCCGAATCGAGCACCGCTTCGAGCCGTGCGACGAGATTCACGTTGGCGAGTTCGGTGTTGCCGGTGGGGTCGAAAGATAGGCCGATCCACTCGAGCGACTCGCCCTCGGCCTTGACGACGAGCGGACAATCGCCAGCCTCCCAGCGACACCCGATGGGTAGTACGACGGTCTTGTCGGTGTTGAGCCGGCCATTGGTTGCGAGCCTCCAGTCGAGCGCCAGGTCGTCGAGCAAGTTGAGTGACTCCAAGCCCGCAACGGCGACAACGACGTCATCGGCAAACGCAAGGGATGTAATGGCGCGGCTCTGTGGGTAGGGGTGAATGGTAGGAAGCGAGAGGTTCAGCGCGATGCCTCGACGGTGCAGAGCATCCAGGAACGGCTGGAACACGACATCCCAGACCGACGACGACGCCGGGTCCCCTTGGCTGAGCCCACACGTCAGCCGCACCGGCGGAGTCAAGAAGCCGTTGATGATATATCGCACCGTGGTTGAGTCACCCGAGTAGATCATCCTCAGAACACGTTGGAAGGCGGCAGGAGCGCCGAGAGCGTCGAAGATGGCGAAGATCCATTCGTGCTCGACGAGGTCGTAGGCCGACAATTGGTCAAGAGACAAGAGCACCGCGTCAGGGAACTCGGTGCCGCGCGCGCCCAGCTCCTCGATCAAGAGTCGCAGGTGGAATGACGTGTCCGCCGATCGGCGGCCCTTGACGAAGCCGTGCTGTTGCGGTGGGAGCAGGTCCGGCAGCACGTGGTTGAGTCGCGCAACGTAGACCTTGGTGAAGAGCTTGTAGTCGCACTCGTGCAAGGTGATGGGCCGGTACGACGAGAGCTCAGCGCGATCGGCCCCGATCTTGTGGTGCTTGAAGAGCAGGCGAACGAGTCCTTGCCCCTGCTTTGGTGAAAGCGAGCCGCGCTCGGTCATCGCGTTGAAGGCCCTGCTCAGCGCCTTGGCCCACGCCCGCGGCGCTGTGTGATAGAGCTCGTAGGGCACGCCAGATGGACCCGGCGATCGACCGGGGTGCGTTGTTG
Source organism: Microbotryum violaceum (assembly GCA_022506055.1). NCBI lineage: Eukaryota > Fungi > Basidiomycota > Microbotryomycetes > Microbotryales > Microbotryaceae > Microbotryum > Microbotryum violaceum. The sequence goes on along the minus strand of JAKMXP010000006.1, from coordinate 1,165,032 downwards.
CGATTGCGGCTACGACCTCGTCCTCGGTGATGGGTTGCTGCAACAGCTCGATGTGCGCTTCCGAGAGTCGTCGCAGAAAGAGCGGGTCCGAGCTCGGGTCGTTGCAAGTGCGCGCCGACCTGATTGGCGCCAAGAAATTGTCCCTAAGTCGCTCGACGTGGTCCCGATCGCGCGGCTCGAGATCGTAGAGGCGCTGAAAGTGCGCCTGTGTGTGGTCAAGCGCAACGTCAATGTCATGTGTCAGCTCTCCGTTGGGCAATCGCAGTGCTGTGATCTTGGAATCCGAACTCCGTGCCGCGAGCTTGGCGTGGACCGGCCGCGACAGTCGTTCCTCGGTAGCGATTTCGGGTACGTGGGCTCGGATCCGAAGTTGGCGCGCGCGCTCGTTGACCGCTCGCCTGAGTTCCTCCGTCGTCCGCGTCCATTCGGCCGTCTCCTCGTCCCCCATCACCGGCAACGCCTCCAGATCCTGCACCCTTCCCACCAAGACCGCCATCCGCTCCACCCGCTCCCGATGCTCCCTCCTCGCCAGCTCCCGACCCTCCTTCTCGCAGTTCCCCAGCACCACCTCGAGCTCCCCCACCGGTTCCTCCCCACTCGCTCCTTCCAACCATCCTTCCAACATCCCCTGGAACTCCGCCGTCTTGAAGGTCGCCGCGTTGATACGATGTAATTGGTTTGATGTCGTTGGCAAACTGTTGTTGGGTTGAGCCGCGTCTCCTCGCTCGTCCGAGAGAACTAGGACGATCGAGACCGGTCGGTGATCCAAAAGGTCCTTGGGGTGGTCGTAGATCGTCGAGGCTTGGACGAGTTGCTTTTGGTGGGTGCGCTGCAGAAGGAAGTAGTCAAGTCGTGAAAAGGACTTTGGTCGCTTGCGGACGATGTTGGGTCGAGTGAAAGATGGTGTGAGCGGGTGTTTGAATCGTATGCAGTCGGTGTAGGGCGAGTTGAGCTTGCCGATCAGGATCGGCCAGTGATGGCCGTGCCGATTTTGGTTCCGCTGATCGATCGCCGGCAGCGGGCAGTCGTTGAGATCGCCGCCGAGGAGTCGAAGGTGGGTGCTCTGCGTCCTGTTGAAATGTAGTTTGTCAAAGAATGTGAGTCGTTGTTTTGTATCGACTGGTGCGTAAATGTTGTTGATCTCGAGTATCCGGATGTCGCCTCGAAGTCGAAAGGAGGTGACCAGGATTCGTCCGTCGAGTGCTGAGTGGGTGCGCAAAATCTCGGCGTCAATCAGGGGCGAGTCGGCGGGGATCAGAGTCAGACAGTGTTTGCTGATGAAGACCTTGCCCTCGTACTCGTCCTTGATACATTGCCAGAGTTCCGGTTTGATGAAGTGTTCTTGTAGTAGAATGGCGGATGCTTTGAATGTTGATAAATAGGTGTAAATGTTGTGTCGCTTTTCCGGGATCCCCATGCACCTCCTCACGTTCCAGCTGGTGATGGTGTGCTTGATCATTATTGGGTAGACGATGTAGATGTGCTCTTGGCGGCAGTGTCGTCCTCAAAGAGTGGGAATTCGGGGAGAATGTCATCCTCAAGCTCGTGGTCGGACCAGCGCTTCTCCTCCTCCACCCCTTTACCCTTCTCCGCTTTCGCCTTGGCCCCCTCGACCTGCATTGCCACCGCCGCCGACATCGACCTCGTCACCCTCTTCCCCTGACCCGCTACCTCCTTTCCTGCTCGACCTTTGACCCTGTTCAGAACGCGCTTGATATCGACCGGGTCGTCGCTCGGATCGCTGAGATCGGCCACCGTTTGCGACCTCTTCATCTTCTTGTTCGACCCGGAGCCGGTGCCACAAATGTTGATGAATCGCAGTTGTGCATCTTCCTGACCCCACTCTGCAAATTGGTGGCGAACGAGCGGTTCCTCCGCGTCGAGTTGGGCGTTGATGATCGCCTCCTTTTCTGCTTGGACACGTGCAGCAGCTTCGGCGTTAGCTTGGTCCCACTCCGCACCCTCATGCAGCGACTTTGCCAACGTCTCAGGAGATAGTGGAGGCCACGAGGGACTCCAAGGAGTCGACTCGTGGGAAACCGTGGTGATCGTCGTTTGGTCGTCGTCGATGATCATGATGCTGTCGTCCTGTACCCCCTGTTCCTGCTCAACCTCTTCTTCCACCTCCGTCTCCGTCCCTTCGTCCTCCTCCTCTGCTCCATCTTTCATCACGTCATCCCCATCGTTTCCTTCGTCCTCCCTTTGTTCGCTTCCCTCCGAGCTGTCGTCCTGTTCGTCCTTGTCGTCCTCGTCGTCGTCCTTGTCATCGTCCCTGTCGTCGCCTCCCGCCTTGTCGATGCCCGCTCCGGCGTTCCCATCCGAGTCCGAATCCTCGTCGTCTGCCTTGGCGCCCGTATCCTCGTCTCCTTCTTCGACCTGCTCCTTTTCCTCGCCCTCCTTTCCTGCATCCTCCTCCTCGACGTCATCCTCCTGTCCTCCTTCGACCTCGAGCCCCGCAAATCGGTTCCGCGATTCGAGTTGGTCGGTTCCGAGGGCGCGGCTAGGGGCCACAACCTCGGAAGTGTCGTTGTCGGTGTTGTTGGTGCTGGTGGTGTCGCTCTTGTTGTTGTTGGTGTTGGTTGGGTTGTTGTGGTGCTTGTTGTGCCTTCCGGTGTTGTTGTTCGCTTCCTTCTGCCTCCTCTCCTGTTCCAGCGCGCAGGTCTCCACATGCCCCACAAAGTGGCACCGAGCACAGGCCGCTTCTCGTTTGTAGTCGTGACGAACCGCCGTATGCATGTTGCCTCTAGTGGCTAGAGAGACCTTCGACGGTAGGAGCTCCTTCAGCGTGTTGTTAGGGGCTTTGAAAAGGGCATCGTCGTCGAAGCGGATAAAGGCCGAAAACTCGCCGGCCAAGTGCGCATAGGCCGAGTCGTTATCGACGTGGATCACGCGCAAGACTTGTACCAGCTCGCAACGGTGTCCCTTGGCTGTGATTTTGGTGACAATTGATTTAAAAGAGTCAACAATGGCATCCCTGGATGGGACCGCTGCCACACCGACGTTGATACGCAGCTCGACCATGTTGTGGTAGAAGTGGTGGGCCTTTGCGAAGTGAGCCTTTGCAGAGTGCCAAGTAAGCGCCAGTGGGGCCGTAAGCGCCGAGTCACGTGCCTTTGCCGACACGAATCCCACGGAGATACGGTGGTTGACCACACTGGCCCTGACGAAAGACGAGTGTTGGATACCCCTAATCTGGGGCGCAAACGCCGCAAGGTGCTCGGGAAGGGTGACCTCGGCGTCGAAGCACAGGGGCAATTGCGGGGAGAGCAGTCTCGTGACGCAACCGAGCAGATCGGCCTTGTCCGCGGGAGAGGCCTTCGAGGCACCTTGGACGGTCAAAGTGACGTCGAGAGCAACGTCGAAGATGTTTCAAATGGATCGATTGGCGTTGAGAGCTGAATACTTGAGCGATGTAGCGGTAGCGACAGGGTACTCATCGGTGGCGAAGGTGGCTTGCAACCACCGGTCGGTGTGATTGCCCGGTACAGCACCCATGACTTTGAACATTTGGGTCAAAGCCTTGGCACGGTGATGTTGTTGGGTCTGCTGCTCGGGAGTCTGCTTGGTCTTTTGAATCGCGGCGGTGGCGTAGGTCGCGGCGGCGATAGGGACTTGCGTCTCCTTTGTCCCAATCGGGACGCTCGTCGCCGCGGACGCCGATGGTGGGGGTGGGCCGGTGTCGCCGGTCTCCATGCTAATGTAGGCTGATGTATCGATGTATCACTTGTAGCTTTGAAGGTGGCGGATGGCGCGATTTCGAAAGTGAAAGTGAAAGTGAAAGTGAAGCCGAAGTCCCCCAAATGTGCCGGCGGGTTTAAAATGACCAACCGCTTGATCGCTTTCAAGCATTGTGGGCGTAGTGGTGTAGTGGTGAGGCGCACGGAAGCGCACTTGGTGGTCGAGGGTTCGATTCGCCGGGAGCGCGATTGGCTTTCTGGTTTGTTTTCTTTTTTTGCTAGCCAAGGCACGACTTTGGAGTTTTTACCGGTGCCCTGCGGGCAATCCTTTTTACCCCTGAAGCAACCTCATGATGTAGTCATTGGCCCATTCCTTTCTGCCCCTGAGGGAGTTCCCTCCCTTTGCTTTTGCCACCTTTTCCCCAGAGCTTGGTCCACTCATCATCATGACTTGTACCCTCCCTCTTTTTACCACTTTCGCTGGCAATTAAGTCCATTACACTTGATTTGCTGCGAGCCTTCCGACCGGATCTCCTCCTTGGTCACTCTCGGTCGACTGCTGCCGCCCAGCCGACTCGACCTTCCCACCGGCCTGGTCAGCTGTTCCTTGGATTGTTTTCCCTCCCTCTTCATTCCGACCTCGTTGGCCACCATAGTCCGGTACACTGGACTTGCTGCGAGCCTTGCAACAGTGTATCCTCCGCGGTTGCCTCTTGGTCGACTGCCGCCACCTCGGTTGACACCTCTTTCGCTCTCTCCCTCGTCTTTTGCATGTAGGTGTCGTCATCCCCTCTGACGTCGCCTGTCACCCTTGCCACCGAGTACAAATGCTTCACCCCAATTGACTCCTCATCATTGCCCTCCGGCGCCAAAGTTCTTGGATCCAGGTTCATCTTCTGCACCAAACGCAATCAACTTGGCAAGATTACTTCGCATAAGGGCCAACTAGTCGCACAAGGGTTCTCCCAATGTCCAGGGATTGATTACGACGAGACCTTTGCTCCTGTTGCCAAGTTCACCTCCATCCGGGCCCTCATTGCCCTCGCTGCTGCCAAGAAACTCCATGTCCATCAGGCCAATGTTGACAAGGCCTACCTCCACGGCAATCTCAAAGAGGACCTCTACATGCGCGTCCCACAGGGTGTCGACATGCCTGGTAAAGTTCTCAAGCTCCATTGAGCCATCTACGGCCTCAAGCAGGCCGGTCAAGTCTGGAATGAGCACATTGACTTGACGCTGAGGAACCTCAACTACCGCACCACAGCCAAGGACCACTGCGTGTATGTACGACGCAACGGCGACCACTACCACTATATCGCCCTCTACGTCGATGACTTGCTGATGGTGAGCCCCTCCGAGGACGAGATCGAGCGCATCCTCAACGGCCTGGAACAAAAATACGGCATCAAGCGACTTGGCCCAGCCCAGTACATCTTGGGCATCCAGATCAAGCGACAGGCGAACAAGTCCATCATCCTGTCGCAGGAGGCGTACATCACAAGCATCCTCCACAGATTTGGCATGTCAGACAGCAGCCCCGCCTCCACACCCATGGCCCCAAACCGCCAGCTTGAACATTCGCTCGCAGAGCCATCAAAAATCGCTCGGACACGCTACATGCAGGCCATTGGGTGCCTCCTGTACGCCGCCACCGGTACTCGCCCCGACATTTCCTACGCTGTCGGATACCTCGCACGCTTCTCTGCCAGTCCCACACCCAAACACTGGACGGCAATCAAGACCGTATTTCGGTACTTGCCCGGTACCACAACCCTTGGCCTGCACTACAGCTCTGAGGAAGGCAAGTTCTCAGGTTTCACCGGCTACTCTGACGCCGACTGGGGGACCTGCACCACATCGTCACGGTTGACCATGGGGTACAGCTTCTATCTGGCCGGGTCCGTCATCTCCTGGTCCTCCAAAGTGCAAAACCGTGTGGCTGACTCCACCACAGATGCCAAGTATCTTGCCCTTTCGCATGCCTCAAAGGAAGCTGGCCACCTCCAAGAACTGCTCATGGAGCTGGGCATTGACTCCCAAGCTCCCATCCAACTTTATGGCAACAACCAAGGAGCGCTGGCTCTCGCCAAGAACCCCACCCTGCACCATCAGTCCCGCCACATTCGCATTTGCAAGCACTTTGTATGCAACCAAGTCAGGCTGGGCACCATTCAAGTCGACTATGTAGACACAAAAACCATGGTCGCCGACATCTTCACCAAGGCACTTGGACCCTTGGTGTTCAAGGTCCATTGTGACAACCTGGGTCTTCGAGGCTAAGTAAGCTTCAAGCGGGGGGGGGGGGTGTTGAATTCCACACACTCTTGCTTAGGTCAATTTCCAGCCCGCGCCCAGCCTAGCCAGCCGTGCGCCACTCGGACCCCTTTTTGGACTTAGAGGTATTTCGCGCACTCGCACCGCAAGCCCTTTTAGTCTTCCCCCTAACGCTCCAAATTACTTCCTACAACTTGTACTTTGTCTCATGTACTTACTGGTTGCCGATCCAGTCCCCTACCGAGACTTACAATCTAATAGAAGCCACAGGACCTATCAAATCCATTGTTCTACACTCTTGCCACTGTGTTCGCAGTCCGCGCCAAGAGCAAAAAGCTGGCCTCTCTCAACCGGGAAACACTTGATTTAACAAAGCCGCACCAGCACACCATCGCTTTTGGGCTAGTGTGTCATGCTTATGCTGCGGTGAGTCAAGACTTCTCTGGGATCATCTGGCTGCTGTTTGACCTAACATTGTCTACTGATCCCATTGATAGGTGTGTGTGTCTCTTGAGAGGGTGTTTAACCCGAATGCAAAGTTTTCAGGCGAGGCTCAAGCACCATCTGTTGCCGGCATAATGAGCCATTTTTGCAGCGGGGGGTATGCCTCAAGTTCAGACTTGATCACGAAGCGTGTTTGGGCCAGTGTGGAAGCAGCGTGGCCAAGAACTTGCTTGAGGCGGGGACGGAGGTCTGGCACTTTGGCACAATTTGCGCCAATTGTTATGCAAGAAGTGGACACTCAGAATGAATTGTTTGGTTGGTAGTAACTTAGTACTCAGCATTGTGTAATTATAAGTGGATTACAAGTACTACCAGGCATTGATTGCTAAAGCTTGCTTATATACACATAATAATTACATAAGCGAATCTGTCGAGACAAAGAACATCAAAGAACAGGAGACAAACCACGTGGTGTGACGTCATAACAGTTTCGCTACTGCAACGGCTCTTGGTCCAGTGCGTCCCCTGAGCTAGCTAGCGCTGTTTCAGAAGCGGCCGGCCACAGGCCATTTTGCCCACCTTCGCCGAGGTTCCATTTTCTTCTCCACCTTTCTCCCTCCTGCTCTTCACACCTTACCCTTCGCCACCTCAAGCTCGCAACATCCGAAGCGGTCGTCATGGAAGCTCTGCAACGAATACGGGATCTCAAAAAAATGGCAGCAGCATGCATAGCTATGGATCCGAGTAAGTAACTTCATGAACTGTGCTCTTGGTGTGGGATTATTCAGGAGCTGATGGAAAACTATCAAGCAGCAATTCCCTTCAACACGTCCTCTTTGAATGTCAACCCTCAAGTTGTTTTTCTTCATCATCAGCTGATGACACTGCGTGCATGAGTTATCCCTTGACCTGGCTGTGCAGTCTTAGATACAACAGAAAAACTGACACGCCAACACTGGGCTTCACACCATGACGTTCCGCAGCCTTCCCCAACATTCTATGAGCCCGGTTTAAACTGAGGTGCAGGCTTCTCCATCTTTCTCCCTCCTACTCTTCACACCTCATCCCATCGCCACCTCAAGCTCGCGACATCCGAAGCGGTCGTTGTGGAAGCTCTGCAATGAATACGGAATCTCAAAAAATGGCTGCCGCATGCATAGCTACGCATTTGAGTAAGTAGCTTCATGGACTGTGCTCTTGGTGTGGGATTATTCAGGAGCTAATGGAAAACTACCCAGCAGCAATTTCCTTCAACGCGTCCTCTTTGAATGTCAACCCTCAAGTTGTTTTTCTTCACCATCAGCTGGTGACACTGCATGCGTGAGTTATCCCTTGACATGGCTGTGCAGTCTTAGATATGACGGAAAAACTGACACAAAAAATAGACATTGGACGTCAGTGACACAGCGGAAGGGTTGGCTTCATACGGTTGATATTCCGGGTCCATAGGACACTAGATGTGAGTCTTCACTGCCATTGCTACAATGTACAACAGCAAGAATATAAGAAATTAATCACGCCAAAACACACACACCACACAGGTTCTGTGAATTGCGGCTCCCCATCCCGTGGCAGATCCTCAACGGCTCGGTTTGGTGGAGTGACCGTTGTGTTGGCAGGTGAGTGCCAATCTTTCAAGAGCAAAGCGCAGGGCAGCATGCTAACTGACCGGTTGGACTGTAACATCACAGGCGATCCGAAGCAATGCCTTCCCGTTGTTCCCAAGTCATTGCCTGCACAAATTGTCCATGCTTGCATCATGACCACTGACTTCCGGGGGGAAGTTGAAGTGCTGCATCTCTCTGTAAGTAGTAGTCCTTGCCTGACTTTTAGACCCGATACTAACAGCGGCACGGTGCGAGCGCAGACAGACATGCATCTTCTGGCCGCTGCAGACCGCATGACCGAAACAGAATGGGTAAGGGCACAGCGCTTTGCAGATTGGCTCTTAGGAGTTGGAGACAGCTCGGCAAACAAAACAGAAGACTCCATCGCGCTCCCACGTGAGCTACTCCTGCCGGCGACCGCAAGGAACACATCCGGGTTGATCAGACACAATATGTCAACAGGCAAAAAAGTTGAATACTGACGAGATTGAGCAATTCTGGTGCCCAAAAATTCGCAGGTGGATCAGATCAACAACATCATGGTGTTCAACCTGCTGCCAGGTGATGTTCAAAAAACAAAGCGAGTCACTGTTCTCAATCGAGTACCTTCAGAGTCTCAACATCGCACGGATGTCGTTGCATGCTGCAAAATTCAAAGTAGGATGTCCTGGCATGCTCCTCCGGAACTTGAATCCGGCTGCGGGGCTGTGCAACGCCACAAGGCTGTTGTTAACTTGGTGACACACCTGCGTGCTCAAGGCCATCATTCTCCAGGAGACCATGCTGGACAACCCGTTTTGTTGCCACGGATCATGCTGAAGACAGGGTCATCAACCGAGCTTCCGTTCACTCTGCATCGGATGCAGTTTCCGCTTCGGCTCGCCTGGAGATGCCCGTCTTTTCTCACGGCGAGTTGTACATCGCGTTGTCCCTAACAATGAATGTGGACGGGGTCAGAGTTTTGCTTCAGCAGATGATCTGACAAAAAATATAGTTTTTTAAAATGGTTTTTGAGTTGATTGAAATGGAGAGTTATCTCAAAGCTTCACTATATCCATGATGTCAACCAACCACCCATTCAGCCTCACAGATGCGGACATCGAACAGGTGGGCCGACCCAAACTGTTCTCCAGACAAATTGGCCTCGAGCTCGCAACACCCAAAGTGGTTGTTGTGGAGGCTCTACAACGATTACGGGATACCACATTTTCTTATTGAACCACTAGGGATCCGTTACTGAACAGTACCCCAGCTGTTGCAGCAAAGCACATCACCTTTCAGCAGGTCAACGTTTACGGTGTGAGGTGGCGTGCGGAGCACGCCGCCAAACCTAGTACACATAATAGCACTGAAATCAGGTTGCTGTTGCAAAAGCACTAAAGTGGACTAAATGGCACAGAACCCCACTAAATTGCACAAAGTGCACAAAAGCACAAAAGCGCACTTAAGGTAAGTGCCTTTTAAGTGCCTCTTGAGCAACCACCGGAGATTATAGAAAACGAGCTAAATTGCAGTAAAAGTGCGCTAAACGCGCTAAAGCGTGCTAAAATCCACTCAAGCGCGAGTGGCAAAGTTGCTGATGCCCTCATATACCCTCGAGACACCATGAGCTCGATATCATTCACGAGGGGCTTGCTTGGTACCATACATCAAGCCCACAAGCTTGAGACATTTACCAGGGGATTGAGGACCATTCCATCCTTTCGGATATTGAACGTAGACATCCTCGGTCATCTTGCCATTGAGGAAGGTGCAATCAAAGTCAAACTGTTTGAGATGCAGATCCTGAGCAGCAGTCAGAGCAATCAAGAATAGGATAGTTGACGAGCGGGCGACAGGAGCGTAGGTGTCATGGTAGTTGATGCCAGGGCGTTGGGCAAAACCTTGAGCAACAAGGCGAGCTTTGAAACGAATGATCTTCCCGTTCGCATCGCGTTTGATATTGTAGACCCAGATTGTACCAAGCACCCAAATTCCTCCGTGCCACGTGACTTCCTGGAAGACTCCATGATGATCGAATTGAAGGAGCTCCGAGACCATGGCCGCAATCCAATGGCTGCGATAGGGTGACTTCATGGCCTCCTTGAAGGTGTTGGGGATCTCAATGTCTTCCTCAGCAAACACCGCAGCGCAATAGGCATTGTAGGACAGTTTGTTGTGGAACAAAGGTGGAGTATCAAGTACATCGACCATGATAGCGGCAACAATGGGCAGAATTTTGTTGGGAGGTTGAGGTCAACAACGAGAGCCAGGAGGAAGGATGTTGGAGGGATCAACATTCTCAAACTGGCCTGGATTTGGACCAGTACGCACGATCGTGTAACCTTCACAAGGAGCGAGAGCGACGTCCGCCTTGCCGTCAAGAGATTCCTCTGCATCATGGAAGTCCTGGTCCTCATTTTCTTTGTCCATCAGAGGCACAACGTCAATATTTCCCCCCAGTTGATTGGCTCCGATGGGTGGTGTCACGACAGGCAAACCCGGAGTAACCGGTAGCATCTTGGGCAACGGAGGAACAGGATTGAACACCAGAATAGGAGGATCAGGAGGAATGGGAGCATCAACCGGATCCCGAGTTGAGGTAACAACAGGAGGTGCACAAGGAGGAGTGTCGACAAACATGACATGACGCGAGACGTAGACCTTGTTTGAGGATTGAACCCAGACACGGTAGTTGTGCTTGCCGGAATACCCGATGAACACTCCCTGAATGGATCGGGGTGAGAGCTTGGTCCGACGTTCCTTGGGGACATGCACAAATGCCGTAGATCCAAATGGCTGAAGATGAGTGAGGCTGGGCTTCTTGCCAAAGAGAACTTCGATCACCGTCTTTCCCAATATACGAGGGTGTGGTCGACAATTGAGAACAAAAGTTGCGACGGCAAGAGCATCCGACCAGAAACGCATGGGAAGACCACAGTCAAAAAGCATTGATTGAACGAGACCCATGAGAGATCCATTAAGTCGTTCTACTTGTCCGTTTTGCTCCGGAGTATAGGGCGCCGTGAATTCCATGATGATACCCTGCTTCACAAGAAGATCCCAGAAGAACGAGTTGTCAAATTCACAACCATTTGATGAACACTCCCTGAATGGATCGGGGTGAGAGCTTGGTCCGATGTTCCTTGGGGACATGCACAAATGCCGAGGGAGGTAAGGAACGTCACTGAGCCATGACCGGGAGATTCGATTTGGGATTGATTGGCAACAGAAATTTTGAGAGGCTCAGAGATAATGTCCGACAGGACCGACCTGTCTCCAACGCAATGGACTTTGGCACCCGAGTTGATGCTCATTCGAATTTGAGTCAGAGGAAATGGGAGCGCTTGCATCCTTGCTCCTGCTTGGACAGAGACACCAACCACGCTCGTGTCCCAGTGTTTTGCAGCGTGAACAGTATGACTTGGAGTAGTCCTTCTGCGCCATGGTGGAAATACGGGCGACAAGGCTGGTATTGTCAACAATCCGAGAGGATAACAATTCCTTTTGTTTGTTTCGGGAATCAGCCATCTTGACGTTCATCAGGAGTTTCGGATAGAACGTATTCCAATCCATGTGAATGTCGGAGGCAAGGTTCCCAACGATCGAGTCATACTGGGCTGGGAGCGACCAAATGAGCATGCCTGCAAACAACCAATGTGGAAGCGGAGCTCTGAGGTTCTGAAAATCGGTCATGGCAATCTTGACCTTGTTGACAAATTCTTTAAATGGGATATCCCCAGCGTAGGGTTGTGCCAGAGTATTCAGGAGGTCCATAGTACGACTTGGGCAACCGTGAGAGTGGAGGCCTCGGAGGGTGTCCCACATGTCGTACACCGAGGTGAGATGTATTAGGTGAGACATCTGCTCCTCAGAGATCGAATTGGCGATGTATTTGCATGCCAAGTGGTTGCAGCAGATGGCCTGTTTGCGAAATTCCGCAACCTTGTCCGCAACTTGAATGCTGGTGAGCCTGGGCGATGCGTCCAAGTGCGCAGAACCAGAGTGAAAGGCACGAGATCGCTCTCGAGCCTCACTGGTTCCGAGTCCAAACAGAAAGGATCAAACGGTGTATTCACAGGCGAAGAAAGACTACCAAAAGGACTAAGGTCAAGAGGCGCCCGTGGCACCGCGCGCAAGTAAAGCTTAGGCCGCTGAGGTTGGCTTGAGTTGTCGTGAGGCGTAAGCGGAGCGGCACCTTACACAGAGTTCCCCCCCCCCCCCCCAAGCCCGCTAAAGCTGGAGGAGGCTGGTTCAAGTGGCGCGAGGGACGCCGTTGGATGTGCAATAACAAGCGTGGACCGATAGTCCGTGACAAGGGAGTCAATGGATTGGTTGATGACATCCCATAGTTTGTTGGCTCGAAGATTGATGAACGCACGTTGTGACCAGCTCTTGTACCCTTGTGTGTCCTTGAGGTACAAGCGATTGCCCGACCCGTTAGGGAAGTCGGATTTGCTCATTGAGCTCATAACCTAAGAGGTACTCCACGACTCAGCTCCGAGATACACGAGTGAGATGATGAGAATAGCGTGGAGAAGAAGACCAGAAGGAAAAAAAGACGCAAAGACAGAGATAGGCGCGCGCGCATAATAAAGGATTAACAAGACTAATACAAGAAGAGTTAGGCTCTCAGACCCCACTTCTAACAATGTAACAATGTAACAATGGTCGACCCAAGCTTAAGTCCCAAATCGGTAGCTCGCTCAATCCGTCTGCGATGCCTCTCGGGTACCCACTACTCTTTCCCTCGGGGGAAGATGGCTTCCACCCTAATATTCCTCTTTGCGGGTTCCACCAAGCTGCAGTGGGCCGCCAACAGCCAGAACCCGAGAGAAGATTGACAATGGTGTCCAATTGGGCGAGGTACTTGCCGGTCTCGGTCTGGATGAAGAAGATGAAGAGGAGGACAATGAGGATGAAGATGGTGAGGATGGGGACAGAGAGAATGGTGATGGTGAACATAAGAGTCTTCAGCTCTTTCTCACATGTTCCTTTTTGTTGACAAATACAGACTGACATAGAATGTTTAAACATCTAGGACGATGGTCAAGGAGAAGGGGTCGAGGTGGATCGATATCAACCCGAGTCTTGCGTTCTCAATTCTTTGCATATTACTTGCACAAATGCGACGACTACTTCAAGTTCTCAATTCCGCATGCCACCCAGCGTCTCTTCCTTGAGTACATGATTGACGGATACTCTCAAGTCAAGACCAATCGACTCAACTACGTCCGGTTGCATCAGGAAAACCTCCGCCTCACCACGGCCCAAGGCATCACCGACGCTGTTGCCAACGGCTTGACCCCGGATCAAATTGGACGTTCGGTGATTTTGGGCTCGACGTTCAAGAATAGCCCGGGGGACATCACGCAGCGTTACCAAGATGCGATGGCTTGCGTCGTCAAATATGGAAAGCCCTCACTGTTTGTCATGACTTTTTTACATCATGTATACTCTTCAATTCTCCTGCTATTTGATTTCATCCTCCCATTAATTTAACGGGTTCCCACTGGGGTGCTAGCTAACAAAAGTGTATACCAATACAACTGGGCCTTCAGCTCAAACCCTGCAACACTCTGGATCCCTTGTTACAGACAAAGTGCAGATCAGCTATTGGATCGTTAATGTACGCAGTCGTTGCAACTTGGCCCAATCTCGCATATCCAGTGACGTATTTGGCAAGATTCACGAACAAATTAAGGCCAATGGGCGCCGGCAGCTGAGTAGTGAAGACTCTACGCTACATCAAGGGAACTCTTGAACTCGGCATCGTTACAAGGCGAGACGTGATTTGTTGGTTGGATACATACGGTTCTTGTATTTGGACTAGGGTTCACTGAGGGACGTTGAGAGTGGGGAATTCCACCCTCAGAGGGTAATACCCGAGGTCTCGTCTGGTATTTACAAAAGCGCGCCTGGGTAATACCCGACAGCCTGGTATTTCCAGGTCTCGTCTGGTATTTACAAAAGCGCGCCTGGGTAATACCCGACAGCCTGGTATTTTCAGGGTGCCTGGTTTTACCACCCGCCTGGGTATTTCCAAGGCGCAGGGTGTTATTTCCACGCGCGCGGTAATTCCAGCCGTCACTTGGAAATACCAGGCCGTCGGGTATTACCCAGACGCCGGGGTATTTCCAGGTCGTGAGGTGATATCGCCCAGGCCGGAGGAGATTCTGCCCAGGTGCGTGGTAATACCAGCCGGCACCGTTAATACCCTCGCCCTGTGGTTTTCCCAGCCAGGTATGGTATTGTCCACTTATATGTTGGGTCTCGATCCTAGTCATACCGCTACTCTCAGCTGTCTCAGCATGAGCCAAATGACTTCTAGCCTAGCAGATGGAAAACAGCTGGGAATGGATTACAAGTTCAAGAAATTGGGCCGAGGTTCGTCCTCCAATCGGTCAAAGAAATACTCGCAAGGCTCCTCTCGACCCACCCTCCGATAGATGCGACCAGCTGAGCCTAAGATGCAGTGCAGATCTATAATCTCGATCGCTCCCAGAGTTCCTTGACCTTGAGTGAAAAACAAGTTTTGGTGCCTCTGCGCACTGACAACAGATACAGCCTTTCTCTTTTGCCGCCTTTGCGTTGGCTTGGCCATCAGAGTCCGCTCGATAGCGTCAACGGCTTCCAATTGACTTAGATCAAGAGACCTGACCTTCTCTACCAGGAAAGTCTGTGGAGTGAGAGGCACAAATTAGCGTTTGTACGTGAGGAGTCGTCGTCGTCGTCAAATGGGAGCGAGCTAGAGCTGGAGCGGTCCTCGTATTCCAGGTCAGGAGACACCATTCCCCAATCAAATGCCGCGTCAAACTGTTGTGTCTCGCGAAAATCTTCTTCGTCCAATCCTAGCCCTTGGTCCTCACTTGACCCCATTGATCCCCCGACCGAAGAAGCTCGCTCGGACTCGTGATCTCCTTGAGGAGAGTAGGGACCCTTGGGACTGGTGGGCACTCCATATTGCGCTTCATTTGTGGCTGATTGTGGTGGCGAGCGACTTGCAAACCATCCAGGAGTTGGTAAAGGGGGCTGGAACGATTGGGCCTCAGGCCTCAGGAGCAAGCAATGTTGGAGGTTCCGATGGCTGCAGGCGTCGGCTCTGGAAGAGTCAACAGATTGTAGGCGTTTGTGGCGGTAGAACGTCGCTCTTGATACCATTGCACCGTTGCACAACGAACAATGACATAGGCGAGAAGGCTAGTTGCGTGTTATGGTGGCGCAATCGAATGGTTGATTACGGTGAGACGTGAGACTTGAAAGCAACGAACGACGCTAAGTCCGGCAAGCGATCCGGGACATTCGGGCTACAGTAATGCGCAATACGAGCAGCGATTAGGCAGAGTTGATTATGTGCGCTGAAGAATGGCGCCATGCGTCCGCGCGCGTTTTTCCTTCTTTCGCCTTCGATCCACTTGTGCCCACGTCAAAACTCAACCCTCCCCGCCTACGTCTTCCTACCATGACACAAACATCGTCGACCACGGCAAGACGTACAACAAGGATGGACAAGGAGAACGAACCACCGCATGAACGACGCCCACGTGTGTACAGAGAGCCGAAATCTTCGCAGTCTGCGTCTGCACCGCCACAGTTGAGGGAATTTGCTGACGTGTTCTTTTTCAACCCCGCCGCCGTCCTTCACCATCGGCCCACTGCGGCTACCTATCTTCTTATTCTCATCCTGTTTTTTCAGCCAGAAAATACGTTGATGGTGATGGTCTTGGGTTCGCGTGAGTACCGGCGGCTCAACGATTGGGGTGCGACGCCATCTCGTCGATCTGACTCCTCAGTGCTCACCATCTGTGTGATGTCCTTCGACCAGTCGGTTGTGTGGGATGCACTAGTAAAGGCAGGAATCACTACACCTGACCCCATCAACCTTTATGGTCCGCATGCCGAGGTCAACCAGACGTGGACTCCAGAGTACCACACGCTTGAAGAGTTCAACCTCAAGGACGCGTTCAAGCTCATTCAAGCCAAAACGCAAAGCAACACTATTGTGTGGGGACGTCTTGGACCTGCAAAACAACGAGATATCGTCAAATATGTGAGTTGCGCGGAACCTGCCAGTCTTGTACGGAGCGTGCACTTGCTCGGGCACTCACTTGTCACTCTCGTTCAGATTTGTGAGCGCACGGCTTTTTTAAGGGTCACATCGGGTGACTGGCTCTATGAAGAGCTAGTCATCGATGCGTTGGCGAATGTCCGAACCGCGTATCGACTGCAATACGACCGTGAGGCCTGTCGGTTGGCGGGAATCATGGGACGGCTGTCCAGGGCTGACCTCACGAGATTGCGCCACGAGCTAGGCGTAGCATCTGGTCTGAAGGTTAGTTACTCCTCCCGATTGAACAAGACTGAAAAGCCCGGGGCTCTGATAATCTTTCAATGTGCTTCAGACAAGCGAGCCTATCTACTCGGAATTGGACGAGGATCCCGACGATCTGAGTGAGGAAGAAGTGCTGGAGAAGAGAAATTGGGTGCTTGTATCCATGCCCCCGAAGCGAGCGCCGCAAACCTTCCAACAGTTTAGTGCCTTGTCGCATTCGGTGTCTTTGCATGCCGAGCGTCTGCACGGAGGGTATAAGAAGCGGGCAAGAGGAGCGGCAGCCGGAGCTTCGGGCGGTTTAGATCCTGACAATCAAGCTCTATGGATCGAGCCTGAGACGGAGGTGGACACTCAGTTTGCTGCTTTGTAGTGTACCTGTCATAATACCAGTAGAAAAGCCTGCATTGAGACACTACAATTCGAATATGAGCATCAGTAGATTCGAATATGAGCATTAGTACTACAAAGGTGACACCCATTACAAAAAACCTAATGCTAATTGCGCCCGGTCGAGCTCCGCACAAGAGCCCCTATTGAGACTTTTCGGGTGGAAATACCATCTGAGAAGGTTAATACCAGGCGCCTGAAAAAACCAGCGGCTTGGGTAATACCCTCGTGAGGTGGTAATACCCGCGCGGCTGGAAATTAATGAACCGCAAGCGCGTGGCTTTGCGTGATATTGCTTCTACAGCAGAGTTCAGCCTGACGCACGAGGCGAGGGCTGGCGTCTGTCACGTGATGCGGTGCGCCGGCGGTGTCAGTGTCATTCCGGCAGTCGACCAGCGGCATTAGGGGCTGGACAACAGACCAAAGCACGTAAACACTCCTGCGCCACTCCCTCGAACGCTTCCTTTTTCCCTCCCACTCTCATCCAATCTTAGTGACACTCATTCAAGAACAAAGCCTCGCCACTATCATAATTCGGTCCCAACGTCGCCAGGGAGGGCCATCGCAACCTCGCCACGTCTTGGGCGCGAGGGTAGCGCCGTACCATGAATCGCGCTCAAACCCCTCAGACCCCACGTTTCGATCCGCGACGACCTCGGCCCCCAGACGGCCGTGTGCACCCACTGCAAGGCTCGGCACTGGGAGTGCAAAAGGTCCAAGTCGACCGGACACTTCAGCGCGTGCTGCTCGCAAGGCAAGGTGCGGCTACCTCCCCCTCCCCAGCCCAATCCTGAGTATCGTACTCACATGCTGAACTGTGCGACCCACCTACACAGAAGCTAAGCGTTCCGCGAGAACGCCCGGTCGTACAACAACGCGTTGTCGTTTACTTCGCTCGCTGCCCACTGGGACGAAACTCAAGTGGGCACGCTAGGACCCCCCCGTGTTTCGCGTGTTTGGTCGCCCTTACCATCGACTCGGCGCCCTGATCCCTGCCGTGAATCAACGCCCAGCCTTTGCTCAAACATGGCTCATCGACCCGGCCGAGGCCACCGACACTCGACTTGGACCCGACGGCGCAGACAGTCGCATGCAACGATCTACTTTGACCAAGCTCGAGTCCATCCTGCGCACCAGCAATCGCTTTGTGAGGGAGTTCGCATCGGCCAAAGCTCGCGCAGGTTGGGATACGGCCAAAGAGTGGGTCCTGCGCCTCTGCCTACCACCAGGCCGAGACCGACGCACCCACAACCTTCCTACGTCAAGCACGGAAATGGCGATGCTTATCTGCGATTCCGACACCAACACGGGAGATCGTGGACCGCAAGACCTTATTCTCCAAGTGCACGGTGATCGATGTCCCGATGGTCGGCCCAAGTACCAAATCGTTAGCTCGCTCCATCCGTCTGCGATGCTGCATGATCTCCGAGAGACCGAGGAGCTCTTCGGCGGGGTGACAACAATCTTTGCGGGTCAGTTGGGCTCTCCTGCCTCCGCTCTGAACGACTGCACGCTAACGAGGTTTTCAATTTGCAGGAGACTTTCGCCAATGCCTTCCTGTCGTTCCTAAAGGAACTCCCGGTCAAATCATCGGTGCATCCCTCATCAAGGCAGACTTCTGGCGCGACGTTCGTGTCTTGCGACTCACCGAGAACATGCGTCTCAGCTCGAACGCTGATGCAATGGACGAGGCTCGATTGGCTCGAACGCGCGACTTTGCGGAATGGCTACTCAACGTGGGAGATGGAACCGCCAACGTGCACCCATACAACAAGATTGCAGTACGTTCGGCTCCCCTCTTTCACCCGACCCACCGACACTGAGACCCCTTCTATTCGTGTTGCAGCTGCCTTGATACCTGCTGCTCCCGGATGGTCAAAGAACCGCCGAAGGATTGATCAACTTTGTCTGCCCCGGTCTAAGGACCGTGAACAAGGAGTCCCTTAACGCCCTGATTCAGCTGTTCTCGCGTCAGGCAATCCTAGCTCCGCATAACGCAACGGTCGATCGCATCAATGCCAAGCTGCTTGAAGAGTTCGATGGCGACTACGTCGAGTATTGTAGCGCGGACGAGGTTGTCCAGGCAGGCGAAGCTGGGGGTGGAATGGCGCCTGATCTTATTTCGCCAGAGTATCTGCATTCAATCAACCCGTCCAACTTCCCCGCGCATCACTTGCGTCTCAAGGAAGGGATCCCTGTCGTTCTTCTTCGCAATCTCGACCCAGACGCCGGCCTCTGCAATGGTACCCGCCTTATCGTCTCGCACGCAAGATCGCGAGTCATTCAAGCCATCATCTTGACCGGAGAGCGAACGGGCACCACGGTCTTCATACCTCGCGTGCGACTCGAGACAAATGCGACTAGCAGTCGCCAACTTGGTTTCACTATGCGTCGGCTCCAGTTCCCGCTTCGAGTTGCCTTGGCCATGACGATCAATAAAGCCCAAGATCAAGCACTCGATCGTATTGGCGTCGATCTTTCCCTGCATCCCGTCTTCACTCATGGGCAGCTGTATGTGGCATTGTCTCGAGCCATGAGTGTTGATCGAATCAAGGTACTACTGCCCTCTCGCGACCCCGCCGATGATGACGACGACCTACCTGCCGTCAATCGAGCGGCAGCCGCAACCACCGTGACCCCAAACCCAGTATTCCGCTCTGTTCTCAGGGCAATGAATGGAGAACAACGATGCTGTAGTATTGTGTGTTTTACTCTCACTGAGACCATGTAAACCGTTTGATTCTCCTGAATTTCATCATCTCGGATCTCACTGTGACTTTTTTACATCATGTATACTCTTCAATTCGCCTGTTATTTGATTTCATCCTCCCGTTAATTTAACGGGTCCCACTGGTTCTCTTTTATTAGCTTCCTTCTGATTCGAGCGTTCTAACGTATTGAACTCGAATCAGGCCAGTAGTATTCACGGTATCAATGCAATAGTTAATTGAGCGTTCTAACGTATTGAACTACCTCGAATCAGACGCCGAGATTCTAGACCTTTGAGCAGCTGGTAGCTCGTTGGAGTGTTCTCCAGTATCAACTCAACAAGGTATGACATGGAGCTAGGCAGGAACCGGGAGCAGTGTGAGTGCGCGACGAGAGCATCCGATTGATTTCCGCGAGTCAATGCGAAAGAAGCGCGCGTTGCCGCTGACTCGCTCTCGCCTTCGTCCCACTCTGTCCCACTCGAATCTTTTTGATCCGATACCCCAGCACGTACCACCAGCGCAACACCATGTCGTCAACATCTTACCCCGAAGTCCTGTGGGCCCAGCGCTCAAAGTGAGTCACCATACCTACCCCCCAGACACGTCGAGCGTCTTTTCTGCCGGCGTGGCCCCACCACGGAGCTTGATCGAACTTCGGAGAAGGAATCCCTCCCGAGTGCATACAGCGCCGTACCTACGTTCCTGTTCCACCGGGAATGGGTTACCATACACCGTACTGACCACTGGTCTCTCTCCTCGTCGTATTCTTTTTTCACAACGCTCCCAACCCACGTGCACTCGTCCTGCGCCGACAGCGAGCACGAACCCGAGAAGAACATCGTCTACCTTACCATCGCCGTGCCCGAACTCGACCCTTCGTACGAGCTCTCAATCGAGGGCCAACATATCAAGTTCTCCGGCCACTCGACCCCACCAAAAGGCACCAACACGGCTTCGACCGTCGCGGCCAAGACGTTCGCGTTCGAGCTCGAGCTCTTTGCCGAGGTCGAGGAGCTCAAGCGCACTTTGAACGGCAAAAACTTGAGCCTTGTGTTGCGCAAGAAGGTCGCTCAGGAGGAGTTCTGGCCCCGGTTGACCAAGGAGAAGCAAAAGCTCAACTACCTAAAGGTGCGTTGGCTCACTCCGCCGCGTGCGCGTCATCCCCTTACGAGCGACGCGGAGCATGACTCCTTTCACTCCGAAGAGTGCGGACGAGAACAGTTCGACTGACTCTGGGCGCATATCACCACCATCGACAGACCGATTTCAGCAAATGGATTGACGAGGACGAGCAAGACCCCGCCGAGGAGGCCGAGGCAGCTGACCCGGTATGCTTTCGAGTCATGCCCAGTCGTCGAGCCGAACTGAGCCGAAGATTGAGGTGTTCTGACCCTGCTTCTCATACTTATTCAGATGGCCGGAATGGGTGGCATGGGCGGCATGGGCGGAGCCGGTGGGGCCCCTGACTTTGCCAGCATGATGGGAGGTATGGGCGGTATGGGAGGCGCCGGAGGGGAGATGGTAAGCTGACCAGATGTGGAATGATAGAGATTTCCGCGTGTCCTCTTCGGCCACTGACGTCTTCCTCTTTGGCGGGTTGCGCAGGATTTCGAAAAGATGCTCGTGAGCCGCTGAGACTGGTTTGTGTCCCTAATGTTACGGGCTTTCGTTTCTAAATTGAATGTTGTTTCATTACAGGCGCAAATGAAAGCGCAAGGGATGGGCGGTCTCGGTGGTGAAGAAGGTGGTGACGATGTCGCCGCGCTCGACGCTCCCGAAGAAGACAGCAGCGACGACGACGGGCCGCCTCCGCTTGAGGAAGCCTAAAGAGGGCAGAGCGACCGCCGAAACCAAGTCTACACTACAAGACACAACATTTCAGTTGACCAGGTAACTGCGAGTCGGGTATAAAGGCGCGCCGAATGGTGAAATTGAAAAAGCAAAGCGCCAGTTGAATCCTTCGAGGTGGTGACACTCCGTACAGACCCTCCGCCCGCCCGGATGGCTACTGGTCGACCCAGTCGTAGATGAGGGTGAGGTACAGTAGATCCGGGGCTGTCTCTCCGGTCTCGTCAGTCCCGGACACGGCCAGATAGCATTTTCGCGATCGAACTTCGGGGTTGCGGGAAACTTCTGCCTGATTTCCTGAGGGGATAGCACGCCATGTTGCGCTGAGCAGTATGAAGCATTGTTGCTTGAGGCACTCGACGCTGTCTAGCTTGGCTGCGTGGTGGGAGGCGACCGTGCCCAACGGTTAGCCAGGCCGGGCCTGTGCGCGGGCGCGGTCCAAAAAGTGCTGACGTAGACCTCGCGGCTCGCGGCTCGCGGCAACTCGCGACTCTCTTGCACTCGCTCCGTACCATCCCACTAGCACTACCCGCACCCTTTGCTCCTCGCACACTACATCACCTTCCGGACTCTGTTGGAGCCGACCCGTGCTCCTACCCTCATATTTTGCTGCGCGTCTTCGCCATCGCCACTCGCAACGCTCCAGTTTTCGCTGCCCCCTGCCGCGTCGCACGTTGCCCACACGAACAGGTCAGTCGCAGCAGCAGCTCCATCCATCCCGTGTTCCCACCATCAGCACGCACCATAGCCCGATCAAGCTGATGTCCTGATCAAGCAACGACATCGCAGTCTTCAGCTCGAGTACAGCTTATGTCCTTGCTCGTCCACTGTTGCAAGCGTCGTCGACTTTACGAATCTCGTCATCGAGCCTTCAAAACCGCTCTCAAATGTGCGTACCCAAACTCTTCACTTTTGAGAAAGCATTTGCCTTCCTTCCACAACCTCTGCTGCTGCTGGTCGATTGGAGTGTGGCCGGCGATCGAGTGTATGACTCGCTTTGGGCCTGTGGCATGTGCTAGCTAGCTCGGCTTCGGTGTGCGCACGAGTCATCCGCGCACACCTCTACATAGCAGACATTACGAAGGACCTTGTATGCTAATGAACATTCACGCCCCACAGAGGGCATTCACTCCCCAAATCTTCAGCTTGAACGTCTTCCATCATGGCTGCGATCGTCAACATCCGTCGCGACGTCGACGACAAGTTCTACCGCTACAAGATGCCCTCGCTCTCGACCAAGATCGAGGGCCGCGGCAACGGCATCAAGACCGTGTTCCCCAACATGGCTGATGTCGCGCGAGCGTTGAATCGCCCGTCGTCGTACCCGACCAAGTTCTTTGGGTGCGAACTCGGCGCCCAGGCGACCTTCAACGACGAGACTGAACGCTACATCGTCAACGGCGCGCACGAGACGAACCGTCTGCGTGACCTGCTCGACGTCTTCATCGACAAGTTCGTGCTGTGCGCGTCGTGCAAGAACCCCGAAACGGAGCTCATCATCACCAAAGACGAATTCATCCTTCGTGACTGCAAGGCCTGCGGCAAGCGCGGCAACGTCGACATGCGCCACAAACTCACGACCTTCATCCTCAAGAACCCCCCAAAATCCAAAAAAGCCGGAGGTCGATCCAACAAGAAGGCCGTCGCCGGTGCTGACTCAATCGCGGGTCAACCCGGGGACGATGTCGGGGACGGCGAATCTGACGACGAGCTGACAAAAAAGATCGAAGCCGGGGCCGCCGAGATGCTTAGTGACGAGCAGGCCAAGGCGTTGATCGCCCAGCGCGAGAAGGAGGACGACTGGTCGATTGACACGTCCAAGGAAGCCGTCGCTGCGCGCGTCAACCAGCTCGACTCGAAGCTGCAGAACTCGTTGGTCATCGATGACGACGATGATGAGGCCGGTGGACCGTACGATACGTTCGGCGATTGGGTGCGCGAGAATCGAGGGAGCGTGTCAGACGCCGAGGTGTACAAAAAGGCCGAGGAGATGAGCATCGCTAAGAAGCACAAGACGTTGATTGTGCTCATTCAAGCGCTCTTCACCGACAAGATTGTTGAAGAGATTGACGCGCATTTGCCCCTCTTCCTCAAGGTAAGTCGTGGGTTTGTGCTTGGCCTACACGCGCGAAGACATTATTGAGTCAGGGTTTTTGCAGATGACGACGTCGGAGAAGCACCAAAAGTCTTTGCTTGGCGGTGTCGAACGCCTCGTCGGCGAGACGTATCCCGACCACATCCCGGACGTACCCAAGATCTTGATGAAGCTCTACCAGGCCGACGTGCTCGAGGAAGAGGTCGTCACGCACTGGGGAACTCACGCTTCTGGCAAGGTGAGTGGTGGCGGGCTGATATCATACCATTTTTATTTTGTTCTTCGACTGATCCTCGTTGCTTTTCTTCCATGCCGCCAGTACGTCGACAAGAAAATCTCGAAAAAGGTCCGGAAGGCCGCTGCCCCGTTCGTGGAATGGCTAGCTGAAGCCGAATCCGACGAAGAGAGTGAATGAGCCCTAGCCTCAACCACGAGTTGTTCTTCCTTCCTGTACTATCGTCTGCCCTTTTGAACATCATTTGCGCAACCGAACGTCACCTCCACTATACTGCTTTTTGGCCCATTTGTCAAGCCCCTGCACGAGAGAGACTTCATTTGCGCAACGGAACGTCACCTCCACTATACTGCATTCTGGCCCATTTGTCAAGCCCCTACACGAGAGACTTGTTTTGCCGGACGAACGGGATAGGTGGCGCTGCGCTGTTCCAAGCGCGAACCCTCCACGTGCTTTAGCTTGGCTTGGTGACCGAACAGTCCGTTCGTTTTTTCGGTAAGCCGAGCCTTAGGCAAGCCGGAAGTGCGGGCGAGCGCCCACGATGTGTGTTGCATCGCTGTGTTCCGCGTGCGGTCCCGGTGCAGTAGACTTCACATTTACTTCATGCGGAAGCGGTAAACCATCAAAAGGCCCAGACAAGCGCCAGAAGGTCCTAGCGAGCCCGCTATGGGGATGGAGGCCGACCAAGTATGTTTTGACTCGAATAGAGGTGTCCACCGCCACGTCTCGACCGGGGAAGCATGGTCAAACGCACTCGTCGATGCACATGACCCAGTTTCCCCCACTCATGCATCCTCTCGGAGGATATCATCGACTGATGAGTTACAACACCTGCTACCCGATCGACTCCTTCGCACGCCTTCGCCAGACTTCATACGATTGCCGCTTTCCTTTCTCAATCTTCCTCACCTGCTTGCGATACATCTTCCTCACCTGCTCCCATTCCGGGACGGACAACAAACCCCGATACTGACCCTTCTCACCCTTCATGACGAGACTCGTCCATAGGAACCATTCGAGTTCCTGGCCGGCCATAAAGTGCTCGACGACGGGCGCAAAGTGGTTCCAACACGCGAGTTCGCGCGCGACGATCGAAGGTGGGAAGGGGTTCAATATCGTCCACGAGTGGTGCAGACCGCGGACGAGACGTTCTTTCGCGGTGTAGGACGTGCGTAGGAGTAACTGCATACGGGAGTTGAAGCATTGAGGATCAGCTGAAGGGCTCTCGGGCACTCTGGCACTGGAGAGCATCGCGACAGACTGACAGCGTTCAGTTGCTGCCGAACCTGGATCGTACTCAAAGGTGTCTCGGTGGTGCTTGGCTCCATGATACGCTGGCCCAGATTCACCGGTCGTTTCGTCTGGTAGGATCAAGTACCCAACCGGGACAGCGTCAGTCTGCTGCGGTAAGGGGTTTCAATTACACTGAAATGCAAAATAAAAGACGCACCATGAAGTCGTAGGTATACCGTGTTGGACCATGGTCAACCGGCTGAAGGATCTCATTCCGACCCGGTACCGTCTCTCGACTTTCCTGGTACCGCATCGATGCAACGTCCAAAGCATCGGGTAACCAAACCGGGTCATTCACGAGTCTGACCCGATCGAGCCGTCGATCGAGCTCACCAGCCGAAAAGTCGAGTTCGGACATTCGATTGTCTAGCATCGCCGCTGATCGATAAACGATTCGAGCCGTCGTCGTCTTGGAGAAGCGAAGGATCTGTTCAGGACCGTAAGGGATGATGTGCTCCACGCCTCGAACGTCGCAGTCAGAAATGGGCAAGCCAGCTTTTGTGCCCCATTCCTCGCCGTCCAGGCTACGCAAAGTGATTTCGAGTTGGAAATCCGTAGCCGTTCGAAGAGCCGTGGGATCAAAGTCCAGCTCAAATGTGTGCGATGTGGATCTCGCAAAAATGAGCCGGGTCGCATTCGATGCGCAGCGTTCGAGACGCACGCACTCGCCGACGAGGTCGAGCTCGGTTCGACCTCCATCCACATCCGCGACAAGCGCGAGTTCGAGCTCGAGCTCATGGTCGACGGCTTGACCATCCAAAACTTCTCGATTCAAGGCCAGGCAGTCGATATTGAGCGAAAGCACGTCGATGATGACGCGACGTGACCAGTTGGCTGAGGCGATGAACAATTCGGGATCAACGGCAAACTGCTCGGGTGTGGGGATGGTCGATGGTCGGATCGCCAACCGTGGATCGGTCGTTTTGCTGGTATTCCACCTCGATAAACTACCGAGGGGACTCGTTGACGATCGTATAGTCGAAGCCGTCCCCTGTTCGTCAAATAAGCTATGGGAATATCTCGCTCGCTTCGGAGATGAGAGTCGACCGTCTCGCTCCTCATCAAGCTCCTCATCGGTGTCGTCAATGATGATAACATCGATAATAGGCGCGGAAGATGAAGCCTTTATCCCGTATGGTTCATGGAGTGTCCTCAGATCGAGTGAAGATCCTCGAGCAGACGCGATGGAGACGGGCGGGGTCGGATAACGAGCTTGGAGCATCGACGAGGTTGGCTTGAGCGACTTGGGCATCATTTGAGGTAAAGGCTCTCGTTCCGGCCAAGAAACTCTCGCATCTTCTGTAGGAGAAGGTGCCCGAGGCCTTCTACACATCATGGGTGTCGTTGAAGGATTGGGTATGCAGGTCGAGGCGGACGAGGGGGTGCCACTCGTTATGAGGTCGGCTCCGTTTTCCGGGAGTAGGCACAAAGACGTCGAGGTTGAAGGCCTGCTTGAAGCTCCGTTCGAGATCATTCGCTTCTTTGAAAATCCGTCCACCTGAATCGAAAGAGTTGATGATGTCGACTGCGTGCTCGAGCTGACGTCAGTCGATCTGATCTTGTGCATTGGGGAGAAGGAGCCCTGCTCGCCTGGTCTCGGCGCTTGTTCGACCGCGGCTCTCGGGGATCTATTTCGAGTGGCGTGCGAATCACCGCTTGACCATCCAAAAGCTCGATCAGACACGGGTGAAAGGGAAGCCAAGTTACATCTTCGTATTGTCCTGGCCGAAGACTCGCCTTCACATTGGTCGGGACCGCTCGAATCACATGACCGTTCCACCGATTCACGATGTTCGATCGAACATTCTTGCGAGTCTAAACTCGACGGTGCTAGAATCGAGGTTTCGTGAGGGTCCACCCATGACGTCCATGACGCTAATGACGCTTGGTTGCGTTTTGGACTCGAGATTGACTCTGGTCCAACGTCTGTTGGCGTGTTCATGAGGCGCGAAGTTGATGGTGTCGGCGGAGGATCGAGGGTGGGGGGGATTGCTCGTGACGAAATCATGCGGGCCACCAGTGGGTATGAAGGAACGACGATGAAGATGAAAGGCTCGAGCTGATGATGGAGTCGCACTCGGGTTGAACGTGGCGGAAGGGTTCTGCTACTGTGTTGAATAACGTGCACCCCTATCTCGTCTCTGAGTCCGCCTCTATCGGCGATGTGAGCTTGAGTATGAGCATCCGCCCGAAAGCGAGCAGAACCACTGACAGGTTACACCTTCTGTCGACTCACCACCGAAAGCACTAGCCTGAACACCACAAGGAGTGAATGCTCAGCGATGCCGCCCTCGTAGCCCTCTCTGCGAGGTTAACGAACGCCGCGCCTCGCACCCGTGACGGCTCCACTGCTGGGCGACCCGAGCGGTGCAGCGAAGCCTTTGCCGGTCCAAAGCACGACAGGTGAGATAGTCGCCACAGCCGAACGCTAAATACCAAGAAGGGCTGGGTAAACGGTGTGAAGTGGGTAGCCAGGTAGAGACGCGCCGCGACGCCCGGTCAATCTGTCACACTCATTTCACGATCTGAGACACTTATGGAACGTGCAAAATCTTCACCCACCCCTAACGAATCTGGTCCAAACGATTAAGACTCCAACAGGAACATAACAAAAGGTTATAAATCATCTACAGAATCTGTCCACGACGTTCACCTCATCTCCTCCGTACTACGCGCGGGCGACCTCTTCCTCGTCGGCCAACCGAATAGCTCCTTCGCGATCGTGCTTGATCATCGACCATCCCACCGAGGAAAGGAGCGAGACTCCGACCATGACCGCGGCCAAGACCAACGCGATCCAAATCTGCGCGGACTTGCCCTCGCTCTGAATTGTTTCGGCCACAACGAGGTAGATGCACGAAGCTGCAAAGACAAAGTCTCGTAGGTAGAACACCTCGGCAGCGTTGACCAACGCAACGACGATGATGATGGCAAACATGATCCAGCCATGCGTTGAGTGCGCGGCTTCCCACGATGGGTGGTGGCCGCTCTTGGCAGGGTGGCGGTAGTAGCTGTTGGAGGCCGAGGATCCGACATGTTGAGCGACCGTCAGCTGATCGTGACCCTGGTCGCGAGGCCACGCGCCAAGACTTACCGAAGGGCCAACAGACCTCCTTGCCAGATGTCAACTTGCAACAGGATTGCAAGGAACATGCTGCGAAGAATCCGTAAACACAGATTGAGCCCCTGAAATTTGCTCCTCTGCCAGCGAGCCGCGTTCGAGACTGCTGGGGTACTGACCGAATCGGCATGTGGATGAAGGCGAAAGCAAACGGTCGGGACGCGACGGGCGGGAACCCCAACAGCGTCGCCCAGAGCGAGATGACCACAATGAGCACGACCAGGAGAATGATTTGCGCTGCGAGGAAGAAACGCAAGACGAAGCAGCCGATCCAGGCGCTCATCTGCATGGTTCCCAGATCCCGGATTTTCGCCATCGGGGTAGCGTGTCAGCGAGAGATGATCCTTTCATGGGGGAGCTCGAAGGTGCGCCACAATGTAATGGGAACTAACCAAAAGGTTGACGAAAGCGAGACGCAGTCCAACTCCATTGACGAGGATCGGTCGCGAGCTTGCGGGCCCGACGCCCAAGAGGATCGCCTGCGAGTGAGTCCGGAGCCCGATCTACGTCAGTCCACCTGAAATGAAGAGCTCTTAGAGCTGCTATGTTGAGCGCTCTCGTTTTGAATGACCTGGCCAACGAGAAGAGAGGCAATGACGAGCCAGTACAAGCCAATGAGCTTCGTTGCCGGGGTCATAACGGTCAAGTAGAGCTCGGAGACCTCCGCCAGGGTCGGCTTGGCCACGAGCGAGCTCAGCAGCGACGCGATGATGAACACGAGCAGCGAGATGGGCAGCGCGATTTGCGATCGTGCGAATCGACGTTGCTGAGTCGCCAATGCGGCTTCGTCGGGTGACAGGGCCACAGGGGCCGCGGTGGAGGAGGAAGGCATCTTGGCGTCCGAGGCTGGGGCGGCGGCGGTGGTGGTGGTCGTGGTGGTGGAGACGGCGGGGAGGGACACCGAAGCGGAGATCGGGTCCGAGAGCAAGGGGTCGGAAGAGGCGGTCGGGTCTCGAGGTGGGAGCGCTACGAAAGGTTGGGGTGGCTCAATACGATCAAGAGTGCCGGACGATGACAGGCGTAATGCCATGCAGGTGCCGGTGAGGACACAACGGAGCCCGAAACTTGCAGGATCCGCACCAAGGCACGCCGGGCAAACCGCGACGCCTACCCTGACGACGTCATCACGCGCGCTCGCAAGCACCGGCCACGTACACGCGAGCAAAAGCTACACATCTGCTCCTGATATCCTGATACTTAGGGATGCCGCCAGGCAAAGGCGAATATATAAGGTAATTTTGTGGCGCGCGTGTTGCATCTGTGTAGGGTCGCCATAGATCTGATATCCATAGTGCTGCGCCGGTAGCACTTCCCTAGTACTAGGACCACGCCACGGTACGCGCCTACCATGAGGTCCCCAGCCAACGTCCCCAGAGTGCTTGCGCACGGCACCCGTAGGCAGGTCCTTGTAGGCTCCGGGTATGGGAGGCATTATGGCGACTGGCAGGAGACCCTACCGAAGCATGAGGAGAATCAGGGGGAATTTGCTATTCCCTACGAAACTCATGGGAAGGTTACATGGGCTAGGTGAGGCTGCACTACCGCAAACATGAATTTGCTGCCATATGGTGCACGCGTGCAGTGCTCGGCGGCCAACGGTCGGCATTGGTAGCAAGTGGCTGTACGGGGTATTTCGATGCACACCGGATATGCCAGTTCGCCACAGATGTAGAATGAATCATCAAGTGATGCTGTCGCGTGTGAATGGTGCTCCAGACCCATTTCAGCGTCGCCCGGCTTTCTGGCAGCCACCAGCCGATCCCTCAAAATTCGCTCGAGTCAAAGTGGGGCCAGATCGTGAGCGCGCTTCATGCTCTCTGGCCCTCCACATCGCGACCCATCGCTCGGTTGCACCACTCGACCCACCTCATCTCATCTCATCTCTCTCTTCTCTCTCGCGACCATTGCTTCCTCTTTCTTGTGCCAGGTGCATATCCCGTGCTCGTGAGCCCGCTCGGTCGTCCTCGATCATCAACGTCCTTCGTCACGCCTTTCGTTCGCAGCAAGACCCTGCTACACCGATGACACACAGCTCACTTCGGTTCCACAGTGAGATTATCGAGTTGAGGTTAGATTACACCAGCTGGCGGAACAAAGTGACGAAACGATCTCCACGGACGAAGAAGACGAGTACGTACCGCGATTCCTTTCAACACTCCCCATCTCCGTGCAAACCGACGGTGGTCCGAAGACGTTGCGCGCACTTGCTGACTCCGGGGCCTCTTCCTCCTTCATCGCAGATAAGGTGGTTTAGAAACTGGGGTTAGTTTTGCATCGTCTTCCTGTACCTTCCAGGTTACTACTGCAATCAAGGGCCAAGAAAGCGCGTTTCGCATCACACACTTCGTCAGAGTAGCGCTCGCGCTGGACAACAGGACCTGGGAAGCCGGACCGACAGTCTTAAAGGTAGCGAAGTTGCAAGAACCGTTGGAAGCGGTGCTGGGTTTCAGTTTTCTGGAGAAACACAAGATCACCATTGATTGTGAACGTCACCGCCTCCTTACTCCACACCCCGCGCTACCGAACGTGACCATCGACCTCGAGCTCTTGGCGCCGGTGTTCGGACCGCCGACCCGACCACGCAGGGGGGCTCGTCGTAGCGACAAGGAACGGATTAACTGGAGCGCTGTCCTAGCCTAAGCTCGACGCCCCTGGCCGGTTGCCAAAGCCGACCAACGGGCGCGCCGAGCGAGTCGAAAGGCGAGTGCGGTGTGAATCACTCCCTCTCACTAGAACCAACTATTCTCGCTCGCAACATCGCCTGCTGCTCGCTCGAAACTCCATAAATTTTTGGTTTCCACGCTTTTCCACGCCTTTCCTCGCCAACAAACCTCTTCTCCCCACACTTTCGTTTCAACACGAACAAGTGTCCCACCTGCAGTGCGGCGATCTCCATACCCATGTCGGACATCAATCTCGGAGGCGGCGAGAACGTCGCCCCACCCCCCGGTGGTGCTGGTGGTGCTGGGGGTGCTGGTGGTGCTGGGGGTGTTGGTGGTGCTGGGGGTGTTGGTGGTGCTGGTGGTGCTGGTGGTGCTGGTGGTGCTGATGGTGCTTGCGGAGCGGTGGGTGCTGGCGGTCCCGTAGGTGCTGGTACTGGCGGTCCTGGTGCTGGTGGCAGCGGTCTTGGTGCCGCTGATGCGGGTGCGAACGCGTTTGGTGGTGGGCGGCCCCGCAGGACTTAGTAACCTCATTCGGTCGCGAACTCTACAGGAGTTTCCAGGCGGGGGCTTCGGACTCCCACAAGAGGTCTTTCAGTTCCTACAACGTCACTACGTCCCACTCTCGTGCCAGTTGGTTTCGGCCTACACGGACTCGCTAATCACCGTCTCGTCGGAGTTGTTTGACATCGCGTCCAACGCGACCAGACCAGAAGCGATCCCGAGCTGGCCCGTGTAACTTGAGTACGACATTGTCGTGAGGGCGAACTTCTCGACCCATTTGGCGAGGTCTTGTAGCGATACGGCATCGAACAGCATTACCATCATCGACGTTTCCGATTTCAACCCGGAAGCCATGATCACGGCCGAGCACCTTTGCCATCGCCCCACATGTTCGACTTCGGTTCTCTCATACGACCATATTCGACATTACTTATATCATAAGGCGGTCATCATAATACGGCCATATTCGGCTGTACTTCTATCATACGACCATAATCGACATAACTTTATTTTAATCTTAATTTTAATTTTAATACGACCATAATCGACATCACCTCTATTTACGACCATAATCGACATAACTTTATTTTAATCTTAATTTTAATTTTAATACGACCATAATCGACATCACCTCTATTTACGACAATAATCGACATTACATCCATTATAATACGGACATATTCCGTTTTCTTATATCATCGGCCATATTCGGCTGTACTTCCATCATACGACCATAATCGACATTACCTCTATTTACGACCACAATCGACACTACCTCTATTAATTATAATACGGTCATACTCCGTACGATCATATTCCGTTTTCTTATATCATATTACGGCCACATCATACGACCATATTCAACCTTTACGACTTTCATACGGCCGCATCCGTCCTCGAATGCGGTATTTTTCTCTTATAACGTGGTCGCTTTCTCCTATGAAGTGGCCGCCTTCTCAAACCCCCCTCTTCGACCCCGTATTTCGTTTCCTACGTTTCTCACGCCTCCAGTGTCACTTGCCCAGGTTTTGGCCGGGCATTCCACACAGACAGTCCCTCATCGTACATATCTCCTACGGACCCTTTCCAACGGGACACTGCTTTTCCTGTACATATGCGTTCAGATGCTTCTTCATCGGCGCGAGCCCCTAGGTCGGCTGTGGATAAGCTTTCCGCTCTTCCTTCCATCACGGATTTACTTGCGGCGTTGACCGAGGCCGTTACCCCCCTCAACCCTGATCGATGGCAATCGGCCGTAGACCCGTAGACTGCCTTCGCGTTCACCGCGGCAACACTCCCTTTGAGCAAGTCGATTCGATCCCGACCCAAATCCGCGAGGGTTTCGACTTTGGCCTCCGTCACCTTCCGAGGGAGCCGTTTACTCCGAACAACCACATCTCGAACGATGATGACGCATCTCGTGAGGCAGCGGCCAAGGAACTTCTCCGTCTCCTACGCGACGGTCGCATCGCGGGACCCTTTGACTATGACTGGCTCCGCCTTCAAGTCGGCTCTTTCCGCTCTAATCCGCTGTCGGTGATCGGAAAACGACGCGAACCCGGTCAACCCCCGAAACACCGCGTGATCGAGAATATGTCGTACCCGCGGGCGTACGATGAGCTAACCGAGATCGAAAGCTGCAACGTCTTGCTGGCTGAAAATGATTTCCCGTGTAGATGGACAACGCTTGCCCAGCTTATCCGGCAGCTTCGTGCTTTACCGCCGTCAATGCAGTGTTTTGGTTTCGAATTTGCGGATGCTTTCTACCAAGTTCCTCTCCTACCTTCGCAACGGCTGCACATGACGATCTGTTGGGAGGGTCGAATCTACATTCGTCGAGTCCCCTGTTTTGGCGGTCGAACCACTCCGGGGGTGTTCGGTAATCTAGCGGACGTAACCCAAGACTTCCTCGAGTTACGTTTCCCCTCGATCACGATCTTTAAACAGGTGGACGACGTCATCGTATTTTGCCCAGATGCCGCTGTCCCTCGACAGGGGATTAAAGAAGTGATTTCGGATTTGGGTTGAAAGCTCGCGCCCGACAAAAGTTTCGACTGGACTCGCCGTTTCACTTGTTTCCCAAACGCATGCACCAAAGTTCGGGTGCTCCACAATGTCCGGCGGAAGCTTTCCGAATAGAAGGAGTTTCTTAGGGACGCAAACAACCTAGTGTATTGCTTCGCACTGAAACCGCCCTCCATCCAGGTCGACGCTTCCTCCGATGCCAGTGAAATAGCCCTTGGTATCGTCATCGATTCGCGTGCGAGCGTTTTCCAACTGGGAAGAACTTCGGGATGCGCACATCACCGTCGCGGAAGCCTGGGCCGTCGAGAGCGCTCATCGCACTTAATTTTCGTCATGTTAGGCTTTCGATTCGTTGCGACAGCACGGGCGTCCTCTATAGTTGGAGGAAAGGGAGGTCGACGAATCGTTGGATCAATAAATCGTTCGAGCACTTACGCCAACTCGAGGCTACTCATGATGTGTCTTTCGTCATCGACTATCTCCATACCGCATACCCTGCGGACATTGTCTCTCGAAACATTATACGTCCCTCTTATCTTCTTCCTTTCGACTTTGATCTGGAGCATCCGATGCAGCGTGCGATTGCAGACTATCGGCCCATACCGCACTTCACGTTTTAGCCTCCTCAGACTCCGCTGGCCGTCCTCGTATGGACTCGGAGCTCTCACGGGTTGTTGCTCTTTCTTCTGGGTTTCTCCGTTTTTCTTTCCTCCTTGTTGCTTCGTGCTGTGTGTGTTCTCAGCTTACTCTGGTGACTCTCCCCACTTTTCCTTTGAGTACCCTGGTTTCATCGGCAGGATGTATCCCTCGATCTCTGCTCTCCGTGGGGGATCTCGATTCGAGCTTCACCTACCGTTCGAGAAGGTACAACGTCATCAAGGTGACTTCATCACCATCGTACCGCAATCGGGGAAAGGTCCCTGCCCCTATAACCTGCTTTCGTTGCATTTGCAAACGAACCCCCCGCAAGATCAACCGCTTTTCTCCTACCAATCTAAGGGACGATGGGTTCCGTTAACTCGATCTCGGTTCCTCTCGCGTGTGAATCAAACCTTGAAGGGTGCGGATCGTCCGCCCGTATCCGGTCACTCCTTCCGTATCGGTGGCGCCACCCATTACCTTCTTGAGGGGAGTCCACCGGAAACAGTGAAAGTTATTGGTTGCTGGAAGAGCAACTCATTCGAACGGTACTGGCGCCAAGCCAATCTCATCGCGGCTCGCTCAATGTCAGGCGATGTTTCTCAGCTCAGCTCGCCGGGAGGTGCACTTTTGGTTCAACCCCACGATCAATCAGAGATTGCTTTTGACGAGCTCGCAAGTGCGGGGATTTTGTGACTTGCCTCCTGCTCATCCTGCGCTCCTCTACGCTCAGCTCAGGTCTCTTCGCGTTGACCGTGTCTCCGCCCGTCCCCTAATACGTTCCGCCGCTTCATGGTCGCAGTGGTCTTCATTGTGAAATATGGCATACCGAAACCACTGATGAACTCGCATGGTTTGGGCTGGGGGGCGAGCTCTCCCTTCAACCCCCTGTATTCCCCCCCCTTCTCGGCCTCGCTCGTGGCGGCGCAATCTGCGCCGGTTGGGTCGCCGGTTTCTTCGCGGGGCCGTGTCGTGAGGGAATTCGCCCCCAAGCCCAAACCAAAGCCATTTATTATATATTATTTATGTTCATCAATACAGATCGGCACAAACGTCGTTCAGTCGGAGACTGTTCGTCGTATTACTTGGCCGACACGAGACGCTCGACGAGCGACCAAGCGCCTCCCTTTTGGGAGGGGCTTGTGAGTTATCGGCGCGTTTGGCCCAGTTGCCCTCCGAAATTTCAGGGCCATTTTGGGGTGGTTTTCTGTAACTTGGCAAATACTTACATTCATGCAAAAGCGAGAGACCCTATTTTTATTTATGCTCTAAAAATGACATACCCAAGTGGCGAGAGCTTTCATAAGCTGTGGGTGGAGCTACAGCGATCCGAAGTCTGCGATTTCGGTCGATCGGGCCCCAGATGGTCCGAGCGCATCGTGTAATTGGCGCTCTCATCATCGGCGAGCCTGCTTCGTTCGGCTTGATCACCTTGCGTACGCTTCGCTGTTCTCCTCTTTTCACGATCACCGTCGTCCACGCCAAGCGCGACAATATTTAAAACCAAAAATGACCCGAACAAGCAGACACCATACCTCGTCAACTCGCCAGAACACCCGCCGCGAGGCGGATCTATTCGCTGAATTTCGTAGCCGCGATCTTTCGCTGTGTCAATACCTGTCGTGGTACTTCAGCCCTTCCACACGCTTTGAAGGCGTTCAAACACACCGACCAAAGCTGTTCAACAGCAACTGGTCCAGCCTCAAGCGTGTGCTTGATCTGATTCTACGACTTGCACGTGAGGATGGCGCAGAGTCAAGAAGCCGAATCAATGACTGGATCGCCGAGCAGGTGGGCAACACTTCGTACTTCTCGGATTGATTCTCCGGATTCGAAAAAGCTACTGAATACTTGCCTTATCCGCGTGCAGGCCGACTCGATCATCATTAAAGAGATGAAGCGAACCAAGTCCGCCTTCGTCGCTAGCCATGACTTGACTCCCGAAGTCCTCGCATCCGATTACATCGACGCCCGGCTCGATGCAATCGCCGAAGACAACTCTTTTATCAGCGGACGGATTCGTAACTTGCTATCACAATGCGGAGACCCACCACCGGTTGAGCCAATCAATTGCGACAAGGACCCAACAGCCTCCACTGATGTCGAGATGGAAGAAGCCACCCCGGAGAATGTTCCCGATCCAGAGCAAGAGCAAGAGCCTGGTCACGAAAAAAGACGTATCGAGTTCGTGAGTGTTTCTGACCCTAGCTCGGCTGGGTATCGCAGCGAACTGACACCAAAAATCAACACGCTGGCCGCAGCTTTACCGCAGTGTCATGGGTCAGATCGCATTCGCTTGCAACCGAAGGAACAACGTCATGCAGCATCGCAACGGTCTCATGACTCTCGCATGTGGAGCGAACGACCGATTGACAACATTTCTGTACGATTGCGGCTTGACGACATCTCGCTGGGTGACTCTCCAGGCAGCTGCGAGCTTGACGAAGGCGAATTCGACGAAACATCACGTCAACGATGGCAATTGGATCGTTGACGTGATGTGTGACGTCGATGTTGTCAATGGTCACATGGAAGTACTTGTTCGAGCCAATCTCCTTCAGTTTCGTCGAATTCGCCTTCGTCAAGCTCGCAGCTGCCTGGAGAGTCACCCAGCGAGATGTCGTCAAGCCGCAATCGTACAGAAATGTTGTCAATCGGTCGTTCGCTCCACATGCGAGAGTCATGAGACCGTTGCGATGTTGCATGACGTTGTTCCTTCGGTTGCAAGCGAATGCGATCTGACCCATGACACTGCGGTAAAGCTGCGGCCAGCGTGTTGATTTTTGGTGTCAGTTCGCTGCGATACCCAGCCGAGCTAGGGTCAGAAACACTCACGAACTCGATACGTCTTTTTTCGTGACCAGGCTCTTGCTCTTGCTCTGGATCGGGAACATTCTCCGGGGTGGCTTCTTCCATCTCGACATCAGTGGAGGCTGTTGGGTCCTTGTCGCAATTGATTGGCTCAACCGGTGGTGGGTCTCCGCATTGTGATAGCAAGTTACGAATCCGTCCGCTGATAAAAGAGTTGTCTTCGGCGATTGCATCGAGCCGGGCGTCGATGTAATCGGATGCGAGGACTTCGGGAGTCAAGTCATGGCTAGCGACGAAGGCGGACTTGGTTCGCTTCATCTCTTTAATGATGATCGAGTCGGCCTGCACGCGGATAAGGCAAGTATTCAGTAGCTTTTTCGAATCCGGAGAATCAATCCGAGAAGTACGAAGTGTTGCCCACCTGCTCGGCGATCCAGTCATTGATTCGGCTTCTTGACTCTGCGCCATCCTCACGTGCAAGTCGTAGAATCAGATCAAGCACACGCTTGAGGCTGGACCAGTTGCTGTTGAACAGCTTTGGTCGGTGTGTTTGAACGCCTTCAAAGCGTGTGGAAGGGCTGAAGTACCACGACAGGTATTGACACAGCGAAAGATCGCGGCTACGAAATTCAGCGAATAGATCCGCCTCGCGGCGGGTGTTCTGGCGAGTTGACGAGGTATGGTGTCTGCTTGTTCGGGTCATTTTTGGTTTTAAATATTGTCGCGCTTGGCGTGGACGACGGTGATCGTGAAAAGAGGAGAACAGCGAAGCGTACGCAAGGTGATCAAGCCGAACGAAGCAGGCTCGCCGATGATGAGAGCGCCAATTACACGATGCGCTCGGACCATCTGGGGCCCGATCGACCGAAATCGCAGACTTCGGATCGCTGTAGCTCCACCCACAGCTTATGAAAGCTCTCGCCACTTGGGTATGTCATTTTTAGAGCATAAATAAAAATAGGGTCCCTCGCTTTTGCATGAATGTAAGTATTTGCCAAGTTACAGAAAACCACCCCAAAATGGCCCTGAAATCTCGGAGGGCATCTGGGCCAAGCGCGCCGATAACTCGTAAGCCCTCCCCAGAGGGAGGGCTTAGTTGAGCTTAGTCCTAGCCTAGCGTACATTGACGGGGTCCAACAGGGGGAAGCGGAAGCCGCCGAACTGCGACGCCGGGAACCCAAACTCAGAACAGAATTCGCAGATCGATTCCCGGCTGACATTCCTCCCGCAGCCACGTACGAGTCGCCCGTTCGCCACGAAATTAAACTTCAACCTGGAGCAACTAAGCCGAACTTGAGTGGCTATCGGGCGGCACACCGTTATCGACCGGCCTGGAAGCGCTTACTCGACCAACACCTCGCCGCGGGACGTCTGCGCAAGTCATCGTCCAAGTACACGTCGCCGGCGTTCATCATTCCGAAAAAAGGCATGGAGAAGGACCCTTCAATCATGCCGCGATGGGTCAACGACTACT
Source organism: Microbotryum violaceum (assembly GCA_022506055.1). NCBI lineage: Eukaryota > Fungi > Basidiomycota > Microbotryomycetes > Microbotryales > Microbotryaceae > Microbotryum > Microbotryum violaceum. The sequence continues at coordinate 1,126,916 of JAKMXP010000006.1, read as the reverse complement.
GGGCACTCTTAGTCTTTCCCCAGCGAGTAACGTAGAGTGTCCAGTGTGAATTCTACATACCTTGGTCCTGTGAACTTCTCGTCGTCGCTCCGGTGTACACTCCTACGGAGTGTAAACCTATCCTCAACCCCTGATCGTCTTGCAGTACCCTAGGGCCCAGGCGCCCAGGGCCTATGGGCTCCGTACGGTCTTCGTCAGGGTGCCGCCCTCGGATGAGCATGTGATAGCCGTACGTCCGTGGGGTGCGGGCAGCCTTGTAGTTCTATAGCTACTAGTCCATAGCTATGTGCAGCTAGATAGGGCCCGTACCGTGAGTCACAAGCAGCGATGTGCAATGGGGGTCGGCCACGCCGGTACTACTAGCCGCGCAATGCATTGAGTGTCTAACGGTGATCCTTCGCGGGTGTCTCGGCATCTCGAGATACCCGAATCTCCCGATCGAAATAGATCGACTCAGCCCCCAAACGCAGCTCCATCCTTGCCTCCTTACGTCTTACTCTTCCGCCTCTCTCATTGCACTCAGGACTACCACTTCCCGGATTGACACCAATTCCACGATACAGCTCTTACATAATGTCGTCTTCCAAAGTTATCCTGTATGCGTACCCTCAATCGCCCTTTGCCGCCAAGCTCGAGCTCGCGCTCACGCTCAAGCAGATCCCCTATCACTACATCGAGGTCGAGCGCATGCCCCCGCGTCCGGCCCTCCACCTCCTCAACATCACCTACCGCCGCATCCCCGTCCTTGCCATCGACTCGGATCTCTACCTTGATACCTCGCTCGCCGTGCAGGCGCTCGAAGAGCGTTTCCCCGACTCGCCCTCGCTGTCCGAGTCCCACTGGGGCCTTCAAACCGCCACCGCATTCCACTGGTCCGACCGAGCCATCTTCCAACTTGCAGCAGGCGCACTTCCTTGGACCGAACTACCAGAAGGTTTTGTCAAGGATCGTTCGGCCTACCGAGGCGGGCAGATCGACCCCCAAACGATGGTCGCCGTCAGGCCCAAAGTCTTGTCCGCCTTGAGAAGCCACATTGTATCTTTATCCGTTCTTTTATGCTCTCTAAATAACCTAGTGGTTCGACCAGCGAATTCAACTCGCCTCGTCTTGTCGTTTGCAGGACCTGATCGAGAAGCAACTCGCAAGTCGATCGTCGGAAAAGACTTTTTTGCTCGGTACCGACAAACCGACCTACCTAGACATCTCGCTTTTTTTTTCCCTTGACTGGGTCTCAGGTACGTCATCCATCTTGTTAGGATGCTGGAAAATGTTTGGCGTACTGAACGCTGTTCGAAATACAGGCTTCGGCACGGCGGATTCCATCTTCAAGCCGGCTTCGGGCACGTCCCCCGATTTCCCATTGACGTTCGCTTGGATGACCCTAGTCAAGTCCGCTGTCAAAGATGCCACCTCGACCGCACCAAGAAAAAAATCGCTCAGCCCCGAGGACGCCGTCACTTCGATCACGTCTTCCCCGGCTTCGAAGAAAATCATGGTTGACGAGAGGGATCCGCTCCTCGTCGCCAAGTGGTTGGCGATCGGCGACCTCGTCGAAATCACACCCAACGATGTCGGCAAAGTGCCCCAGAAGGGCAAGCTCGTTGGCCTGGACAAGGTCAAGGTCAGCTTGGAGGTCCAAGCCGAGGGAGGCAAGGGCACGTGCACGGTTCATGCGCCGAGGTTGGGCTTTGATGTCAAGAAGATCAACCAGAAGGGATCAAAGAACTAGAGACTACTCCTCCGCTGTGCAAAATTGGGTCGTAGGTAGGAGCAATGGGGCTTGTGGAGCTTCGCTAGGTTGGGATGCAAATTCAGAAAACATCGCACGCTTGCGGTGAGATTCTTTTTGTATGACTGAACCCGAGTTCGGCATGGGGCTTGACAGGGGCGCCTTTATCGTTGAAGAGTCGGAAGCTGTGCACGGACCATGCACGATGAAGGTATCCCATTCGCACAACCCTGTTCGAAGTTCTAGCTGTCCACTTTTGGGAGATGCTAGGCTGCTGCTTGACAAAGTCCGATTCGGGGATTAGTAAGGCGCAATAGTGGTTTCCCTTCGGCATGACGGTTGGTCATCATTTGGCATAAAGCGCGCTAAGTGCGAGTTGTGTCCCCGAGGCTACTCCTCTCTGTCGGCTGAACTGGAGGCAGAATGCGCTCATCCGGCCATCAAACGACCCGCCGACGGCTTGAAGAGTTCGGCCCTCGCCTCGCGGCGTCACCGGCGGCCCGCTGGTAGTAGTAGAGAGAGCGGACGAACGCGGCCAAGACCGACACTTATGAAGCTGGATACAAGCCAACTTCACAGTCTCTACGCCAGATGTCACGAAGAATATATGGCAACGACTAGCGACTACAAACGAAGCAATAGCATGCTACGAAGCAATAGCATGCGCACTCGCACAGCCGTCCGTCGGATGGGGCGGGGACTGCAGCCGGAAAGGAGTCACCGAATTTCCTTGAGTTGCTGGACCATCAGTCTGTCTTTAAACAAGACCAGTGGGAACCCGTTAAATTAACGGGAGGATGAAATCAAATAGCAGGAGAATTGAAGAGTATACATGATGTAAAAAAAGTCACAGTGAGATCCGAGATGATGAAATTCGCAGGAGAATCAAACGGTTTACATGGACTCTACAGCATCGAAGCTATTCTCCATTCATTGCTCTGAGAACAGAGCTGAATACTGGGTTTGGGGTCACGGTGTTTGCGGCTGCCGCTCGATCGACGGCAGGTAGGTCGTCGTCATCATCGCCGGCAGGGTCGGGAGAGGGCAGTAGCACCTTGATTCGATCAACACTCATGGCTCGAGACAATGCCACATACAGCTGCCCATGAGTGAAGACGGGATGCAGGGAAAGATCGACGCCAACACGATCGGCTCGGAGTGATTGACCTTGGGCTTTATTGATCGTCATGGCCAAGGCAACTCGAAGCGGGAATTGGAGCCGACGCATAGTGAAACCAAGTTGGCGACTGCTAGTCGCATTTGTCTCGAGTCGCACGCGAGGTATGAAGACCGTGGTGCCCGCTCGATCTCCGGTCAAGATGATGGCTTGAATGACTCGCGATCTTGCGTGCGAGACGAAAAGGCGGGTACCATTGCAGAGGCCGGCGTCTGGTGGATTAAAAACATTAAAACCATCCTGATCGTAGGCCGCACGCCGCACAGTCCCTTTTAGCATGGCAACCCGGCTTGGTGTTCTTACATTCAAACTTAACGCGGACGCCGCCGCCAATCGTGTCTTACGTCAGTGGCGACACTACTGCAGTAAGCAAGTCCTTCCCTTCTTTCCATGCTCGCGCGACCAGTGCTGTCCTATTGTTCTCGGACATGTGTACTTGTGTTGATTCATTCGGCTATGTTTTCGGGATGTGCGTCTTTGGTATGTATGCGGACCTGAAACCCCCCACTCGGCAAATTGCCGAACGAGCGCTTGGTCTCGCTGATCTCGACCTGCTTCCCGCTAAAGAGGTTCTGCATTTCAACGTCACTAGCGGAGTTTCGCAGCTGAAGAGTGTGCAAGTTCTGATCGGGTTGTACATAAGATCAACCTATATTATTATGGACTATAGGTGTGTATGCGTGCGTGAAGTATACAGAGAAAGAAGGACTGAATCCGCTGGATCATTCGACAAGAAGTCACACCAACCTCACGCCTTGATCACGCCTTTGCCAACCCGCGATGGCCTCATAGCGCCTCGCGACCAATTGTTTGGCCCAATCGAAACATCCTCGAGCTTGACGCTTGTCATGCTTGTTTCTCAGTACGGCCAATTCGAGGATGCGGAGTTCGAAATCACCGGCTTGTTCCCCAAAGTTGGAACGGCACATGAAGCTCAGTCTGAAGCAAGGGGGCAGGAACAGTCAGCCGTGACAAACAGCAGGAATCAGGACCGTACAAAGTGATAGTATTTACTCATACAACCTGCTCGGATCCAACTTGGGGGCCTCCTTGTCCGGTCTGCCTCGATACGTCGCAATGAACCCATCCCACTCCATTTGAATCTGCTTCTCCTTCAAGCCGTGGAAATCTTTCGTCGTAAACGCGTACTCGTACGAGATACCCGCTTCCCTCCTTCCATCTGGTCGAGTGACCGGCGGTGAGGATTTCAAGGTGAGGACAAACGAGGTCGGTTTAGAGGGCTTCTTGGTCGTGGTGGGGCTGGCTGTCGCCGAGACTTCGTTGGACGGTCTCAGAATCGTCAGGAGTAGACCGGAGTGGGATGGACTGGGGAGCGAGAGGGGCTTCTTTGTGGGAAAGACGGTTGATTGGGATGCGAAACCGGCACCTCCTAAGGTCTTGATATCTGTGGGTGACAGATCGGGGGTCAGAAGAAAGGGGGTAATACACCCCATCGTACGATCGCCGTCAGCTACGGCAGCTGCGATGATTGGAATGGGAGTAGCTCACCAAGGTGACCACTGAAGACGCCGACCGTGTGTGAATGGGGTGGCTTCTCAATGGTGAAGTTGGATCTCGATGCTCCACCGCGGACTTGGTCATCGACCGCGACGAACGCGGGCCAGGGATATTGGGGTGCGCGAAACAGCGTCTGTTGGGTCCTGTTATGACGTCAGTAAGGTGTTCAATGGTCAAGCGTCAAAGCTTGAGTTGCCCGGTGAACAGTCACGAGTAAGCAAAGAGGACCGAAGCGACAAACCTGATGGCCTAAGCTGGTCAAATCGACAGGAGCCATCGCAAGATGAGTTGGACGGTCACGTGAGTTAGTGAAGCGGAGCAAGGTGGGGTGCAGGGAAAAGAGGTGGCGCAGATGCTTTCCAAGAGATGTGGGGGGAGGGGGAGAAAGAGCAAAAGAGGCGCCTGGTGAGCACGAGTTCGGGGTGGAACAGACGCGGTGTAAAGGAGGCAAAGCGAGCCCGATGGCCGTCAGTCAGCAGACCCAGTGGCCCAGTGGGCTCGTCGGAAGCTGTCGGAAGTTGTTTCCCGGTAACGCCGGCCGGTCCAAGTCGCAGCCGCAACGAACGAGGAGTCTCTTTCGGATTAGCAGCGTATGATCACATGGAGTTCGGTAAGAATGTGTAACGATCAGGGTGTCGTGATTGACAGCAGCAGGAAGTGTCACTCGTAGTAGTCGCTACTAGTCAGCCTTACAAGAATCACCCCCGAAAACCGGATCGACCCGTCGAGTGTCTCTAGCAGCGGGCCACAGCCATTGCCAAGAAATGCTCGAGCATGATACTGCTCACAAGATTGTTTCGAAGCTGATCTGACTCGAGAGTACATTGCGAACTCTGGATTGAGCCGGTCCGAGCGAAGTTATTAAGCCTGAGCGGTGGGGGCCGGCGCGCGCGTGGCTGCACTGGTCTGCACGGCCGAAGTGAGCGACCGCCTCTGCTGCCCACGCCCGCTTCTACTCGCTTCTACTCGCACCCCCCGCCGCACCACCGCAACAGCGAGCTACACTGGCCGCAGCAATGACCGGCGCCTTAGCTGCTGATCAGGCCCCCAAGCCGACATTGTCCACCTCCAAGGCGACCAAGACGCAGTTCAAGCGGCTCAAGAAGAAAGCCAAGGCCAAGGCCGCCGCGGCTGCAGGGCCTACACCGGACATCGCGGGTGCTGACGATGAGCAGGTCCGTGAAAGATAAAGAGAAAGCTCACGGAGAGCGTTTTTGATCGTACATCTGACCCGCCTTCATCGCGCCATAGATAAAGAAAGAGCCGGTCGCACCGCAATCGACGACGACGACGACGCTCAGTGACCACGACAGCAACGACGACGACGACGACAGCAAGCACTTTGACATGGCCGTAGAGCCATTACCCGAACACCTGGCGCCCGAATATGCCCATATCTTTGCCCACTTCAACCCCGTCGATCCCGAACAGGTCAGTGACTTGGCTGCTCAAGGGGTGTCGTCGCGTGTGCCTTCCGTTTTACAGTCACTGACCATACTCTAGCACCATCACTCTGGCAGGACGAGGACTCGAAAACAACCGGCCTGCCAGGCCAAGACGGCACCAAGGGTCAAATCATCTATTCGGACGACGAGATGCCCTCGGACGACGAAGTCGACGCCAACGGCGACCCGATCGTCGCCAAACCGCTCTCCAAGCGCAAGCAGCGCAAGATGAACCGATTGTCCGTGGCTGAGCTCAAGCGGATCGTCAAGAAGCCTGAGGTTGTCGATTGGGTCGATGTCTCGGCGACCGACCCCAAGCTGCTGGTCCAGATCAAGAGTCATCGCAACACGATCCCCGTGCCGGGACATTGGGCACAGAAGAGGGATTATCTGCAGGGCAAGAGAGGAATTGAGAAACCTGCGTTTCAATTGCCGAGTGAGTTTCCAAAGTTGCCCGTGTGATGTCCAGTCTCCCTGCGATTCGGCGCTGACGTCCGGTCGTTCCTTCCTAGCTTTCATCGCCGACACCGGTATCGCGACCCAGCGAGACGCGATCAAGGAAAAGGAGGAAGGGCAATCGCTCAAACAAAAGACGCGAGAACGCGTGCAACCCAAGATGGGCAAGATCGACATCGACTACCAGAAACTCCACGACGCCTTCTTCAAATTCCAGACCAAACCGCCCATGACCGCGTTCGGTGAAACGTGAGTCAGGGAAAAGGCTGACATGAGGGCGAGATACGGGAGAAGCTGATCCAGCCTTGTGCTCTTCTTCACGACAGATATTACGAAGGCAAAGAGTACGAAACAAAGCTGAAGGAGAAGAAGCCAGGAGATCTTTCGGACGCACTGAAGGAAGCGCTGTCGATCCCGCCGCTCGCACCACCCCCTTGGCTCATCTCGATGCAGAGGTACGGCCCACCACCGTCGTACCCGAACTTACGCATCCCGGGATTGAACGCACCGATACCCGAGGGAGCGGCATGGGGTTTCCATCCGGGAGGATGGGGCAAACCGCCTTTGGACGAGTTTGGTCGACCGCTTTACGGCGACATCTATGGCATCTTGGACCAGAACCAGCGGGATCAAGGCGTGCCCGTCGAGAAGGATATTTGGGGCGAGTTGGAACCGGACGAGGAGGATTCGGAGGAAGAGGAGGAAGAGGACGAGGAAGAAAAAGAGAGTGAACGAGAAGGGGCTCAGGCCGCACCTGTGGATGGGCTACAGACGCCGTCAGGGTTGGAGACACCTTCTGGATTCGCGTCCGTCACGTCGACCGTACCGGGCGGATTGGACACACCGGCCTTCCTCGACTTGCGGAAGCAGAGGGAACAGACAGAGGACGACGATGGGCGTCCCAAGTCGCTATACCAGGTCATTCCCGAACGCGAAGCGAGGATGAGAGGCGTTATGGGCTCCGACCGCGTGTACGACGTTTCTGGACTTGGTGCGGGTGGACCTCCCGTATTGGGCCAGGAGGACCGGGGGACCAAGAGGAAGGCCGGTGGGGTCGATATCGCTCTCGATGCGGCTGAGTTGGAAGGTCTGTCCGAGGCCGATCTGCGACAACGGTACGAGGAGAGCAATCGAAGATCGACGACGGGGCAGCATGAGGATTTCTCGGACTTCGTCGGCAAGGAAGTGGCCAAAAGGAGGAAGACGGCCGATGCCAAGAAGAGAGGTGGGGGAGGCAACGAGGGCAAGGACAAGGACAAGTTCAAGTTCTAGTCGAGTGTAGTGAAGTTTGGTATATCGACTGCAGTGTATACTTGTTTTCTTCTTCCTTTGACCCCGAGCCGCTCCTGGATTTTGAACTCTGAGGCCTCCTCTTCTTTACCCGCCAATGGAAGTCGCCCTTTCCGTTCACAACTATCTCCTGCTCAGGCGCTATCCTGCGGCTAACCCCGAGGCTAACCCCGCAGCTAACCGTGCAACCATGCGGCTAATTGTGCACTAAGCATGCCCCTAAGCCGACTGCCTCGACCAGAAGAGTTGGCGCGCGCGCGACGAGTGCACCGTCGATCGACCTTGTACACCTTTTGGAATCTTGACGGTCGTCAAAGGATTCGACCAAGAGGCCTTTGTCTGTAGCAGATCGTTGCAATGATGATGACTCTGACCCCAAGAGCCTTTCGGAAAATTCAGAATGATATACACGAAATTAATGCAAGATTTTACGACGGGTCTGAAAGGCAAAATCCGAACGTTGTCAGCGGCTACTCTGGCAGCTTCGGCGATGCAAAATATTGACGACTCACAAAGCTCATTCAAGATCCATAATCCAATAATGATGGCGAGGAACCGAAGCTTGAGATCGGTTTTGACGTAGTTCGCGAACTTGGTCCCGACCGTTTCCGGAGCAGATGGAGGCGTCAAGATCGGAGGATCCTTCTCGTCCACCTCGCCCGATTCCCCGACGGTCGCTAAAGCGACGTATTCCGAAGGCGCTCCTGCCGGCGCTCGAGCGGTTGCAGGCACACCCGCGTTGGGATTGGCGATGGGGAGTCGACCTGCGTTCGGGTTCGCGGCAGAGGCGCAGATCCAAGAGGTCAAGGAACCCGTTGCGGTCGCGACTTGGTTCGAGATGTAGACAAAGACGATCGAGGTGACGGTGAAGTTGATGGGTCGCAAGAGAGGACCTCCAGGGATCATCATGATGATGCCTCGAGTGCTGGAGGGGAAAATAGACGAAATCTCGTCAGTTTCTGTACATCGCGACCACGCCTTGAAAGCGCAAAGGAATGGACTCACTCTCCAGCGATGAAAAAGTGGAACTGGATGATGAACGTCTCGAGCGAGCACTGCCCAAAGAAGATGAAGAACTTGCTCGATGTCGACCTGAGAGACGGCGTCGCGTTGCGCAAGACGACGAAAGCCAAGACAGGCAGCGCAGAGACGTAAGGGTGGGAAGCGTTGTACACAAACTTGTTCGCTTGAGACAGCTCATAAACGAAGTACCCCACCAAGGATATCGCACTGCCGATGATGGCTGATCGTTGCCATTTGACCCACGACGGATGTTCCGTGAGGCGATTGTCTTTGATGAGGATGAAGGCGTAGGCGGTGAACATGCCAATCCAGACGATCCACATATCGAGCGTGACGCGGAAGCGCCATTCCTTGGCGTTCCATGCCGTCGCAAAGATCGTGTTGATGATAGTAAACGTCGCTTCCAGAGGTCCTTCGTTCTCGAAGTAGGCAGCGGTCAAGCCGGCGGCGACGACTAGCTTGGAGACCAAGAATGCCGGCTTGTCATTGTGCTGGTGTCCGATCCACATGGTGACCCAGATGATGCCGAACCCTGATATGAGAGAAAAGCGTCAGTGAGTCAGAGGGGGCCGCAACGGGAGTGTGATGCATGCACTCACAGATGGTGACAAGGGGCGAGAAGTAGTACGAAAGGTAGTCCGTGTCCATCAGATACGACAAGACGACGGTCAACAAGTTCAAGCGAATCAATATGTTGGCCACACGAGCAAATCCAAAGTCGGCCTTTCTGAGGAAGAAGCTGAGATGGCCGTAGCCGCTCATGAAGAGGTAAGCGGCGACGAGCACCCGGATCGGGTTGTAGATGCCGCTGATCTTGGAGGCGCCAAGGTAGTGGTAGATCAGGATGGCGATTTGCATCCACCCTTTCCACTCATCCGTCTGGTCGCGATTGAGGAACCCGAGATCCTTCTCGGCGGGTTTCATCGTCAGGACACCAGCGACGACAGAGGCAGCGCACAGCATCCCAAACGTCAAAGGATCGTACTGCTTGTTCTCCTTGAGGAACAGCCCCGTTCGATCAGCAAGGAAGAGCAAGACAACCGAAAGGCCGAAAATCGAGAGGGGCACCAAAAACTTGGCCTCGGGGCAGAAACGCAAGGCCGATGGGTAGACGTCGGCTGGAAAGTGCAAGGGAGCAATCTCATCAGCCTTTTAAATTACAGTTAGCTTTTGCTGCAAGTCAACTCACATTTCCAATGCATGTAGAGTCCGATCGGTCCCCATACCATGCAGATCGCGAGAACCAGGATCTGGACCCAGTTCGGCGTAGGGTACGAGTTGCAGCACGTCTTGTCGAAGGGGAACTTTTTCGGTAGTACATCGTTGCATCGCACGTTGAGCAAGATCGTCGCTTGAACCTTGACGACGGCGTCGGAAAAGTGCAAGCCGTCGTCGGTCTCTTCGTCGAGGCCGGCGATGACCTTGTTGAAGACACGAGGGATGGCCAATGTAGGGCGCATGAAGTATGTCTTTTGAACCGACACGTGCTCATGCAGCTTCTTGTCGAGCACCGAGTTCATCTGGTTAATGTCGTCGAGATGCACTGTCGCGGCGCGTTCGGGCGAGAGTTTCGATTCGAGCGCATTCTCAACGGGTATGAGAATGACTGCATCGGCGATCTTGGCCGCACGTTCGAGGTCGAGCCCTAGGAAGAGGGCGTCCATGCGCTGACTCCACTTGTCGAATCCACCCGAGTCGGGATGTCGCAGGTACCAGATGCCACTGCCGATGACCGCGAGCGCCGGGGTCACTCCACCGACGTTCGACGCCAAGGTGCCGCCGACGAGCTGCATGAATCGGGTGCTGTTAAGGAACGGATCCCAGTAGAACGAATAAGTCACGCCGTTGACGCTGAGCACGCGGTCGGAATGCTTTTCGGCCGTGGTGTCGATCGATTTGTCGGCCTGTTTGACCGTCGCGTCTGTTCAGTGGACACAGATCATCCATACATCAAAAAAGATCACCTCCGGGGGAGAAGCTTTTACATAAACTCACAGAATACTTGACGAACGGTGCTGTCGCCAATAAAGACGACATGTCGGTCGGCGAAGCACTGGGTCACCTCCTTAGGCTTGTACGGGTGCAGCATACACCCGTCCGGTTGCCAGACTTGGTGGGGCGATTCGAGCCATCTCCCTTCGTTGAGTAGTGCACGGCAGTGATGACGATCCCCCGCATCTGTGATGAAAAGTGCACATGGGAAGTTGGTGGTTCGTCGAGCAAAATCACGAAACTGAAGATTCGTCAAGATTTGTACGGCGTTGGGAAGGAGGTGGTCGGATTGCAACATCGCACATGCGGATAGACTGCAACTGATCCATCTTGGTCGTAAATGCTCCACATATGAGTGTGACCAGATGGCCTGGCCAGGGCTGCGCAATCGCGGGTGACGGAGGGCGATCGACGAGGTTGCTCCCCGTCACAGCCTGCGCTTGAGTGAGCTGTAGCTCCCTTCGCGGCCTCATCTACACGCTGGCTATTCCCCGAAACTTGTGATGCGACCACGAGGGCTGATGAGTAGGAACGAGACTTACCACCGAGGACGTGACGATGCAGGGCGAGCGCGAGCACAAGCGCTAGCAGGCCAAGATGGACCATGTTGTAGGGCAACCGTGAGCTCGACCCAGAGCCAGAGCCGGCGCCAGCGCCCGACGACGACTTGTCCGTCTTGGGGGCCATCGTCACCTGTTCGTCAATAAAATTTCTCGGGGTACCGGTCGATGGAGAAAGAGGGTCGTCCTGAGCAGCGAGTCGAGCCCATACGCGCACACACACAACAGTCGAGAGTCGAAAGCAGCCGCTGCCGAGTCGGGGAGCCACGAGGCTCGCCGGCAAGCGTTCGCCAGTCGTTCGCCTCCCCTGGCGCGGCCTGGCGCGGCTCTAAAACAAGGCCCGCCGCGCCAGTGTTCGCCCGACCCGGCGTCTTGAGGACAAGCGCGTCGGCCCCGGACGCGGGGCCGCGTGAACGGTCTCGACCTCGGACAGGCGCGCTCTGCAGCCACTTTGTGAGGAGGGTAGATCATTCTTGTCAAACCTTTAGACCCATTTGCATGTACAAAATCCCGAACCTGTAGTCACGAAAGCAAAATTCCACGCCCTGGCGGATCGATTCAGGCCTCTCCTCGATTCTCCTTACAATGTCAGGATCCGGACCACGGGTGATCCTCCTGGCGCGCCTGCCAACCGCCTCGAGCCGCAGGCACCTTGACCCGCTCGCCGTGAAATCGATCCCGCTGTATCCTGGTCGGCCGTAGTCTTTGCTGCACTTCATCTATGCGTGGGATCTCCTATATACTCCTTTATTAAGGCCGAAACAGGGGACGGTTTTGGGGGAACTATGCGGGGGTAAAATGTGCAGATCCTGATCAACCAAAAAAAGGGAGAGAGAGAGACAGAGAGAGAACACAAACAAAAACGGACGCTAGACCAAAAAAGAAAGAGGAACCGAGAAACAAGCGAGTGAAAGTAGAGGGAAGAGGGAGAGAGAGAGAGACAGAGAGAGGGGGTTAAAAATAAAAACAAGGCACCGGGGTTGTCGGTGTTGAGCACGAGTCTAATATGTAGCTTTAGAGGGTTGGGGTCGTCAAACGGCTTTCCGATGAGCAGTACGGCGTTGGTACATGGACAAACATAAAATGTGAAAGAAGAAAAGAGACAGCATCAAACTTTTCCTTGATCATTCGTTAAGGAGTCGACGAGAGGAGACGCGCCGATCGGGTTCAGGCCGAGGCCGTGGTGGGGGCGGGCGCAAGCAAATGCGTAGGCGAAGGCAACGCCGCCGATGCAGTACCACCGGGTCCAACGGGAGGAAGAGCACGTTGTGCGACGGCCTTGAATAACTGAGCTACCTCGGGCGACTTGTTGACGAAGCTGAGGAGCACAGGCACGGTGAAAGTCAGCATCACCGGAAACGCAACAGAACCAGGAAAAACCTAATGCAACTTACCCTTGATCCATCAACTTCGCATCCTCATCCGTGATCAACTGGCTGAACGTGTACAAGACACCCCAGCTGTGGGGGCGACTGCACAGGATGCGTTCGAGTAGGACTCGCACGATGATCTCGCGCAGGTTCGCATCGGTCGTCTCGTTGAACGTCGCGAGCAAAAAGGACGAGAACCAGTACGTGTGCGAGTTGGGGTAACGCAACTGGTTCACGGCCGAGCACACGAGCGTGTAACGGCCCTCGGGGTCCATCTCGTTCATCAGCTGCTGCAAGACGACAGTCGATGCGCACTGAGGGTCGAACTTGACGGCACCGGTCGAGGCTTTGGTCTGGTTCAGCGCGACGACAGCAAGGTACATGACGAGCGAGTTGGCCAACGAGATGTTGTACTTGCAGTCGGTCGCGTCGGTGCGCGACGAAGGCGTCGCGACGAGGCGCTCGCGAAGCGTGGCGGGCATCGAGGCCGGTGAACGAGTTTGCAAGAACTTGTCGAGCGGCGCACGTAGATCGGCCGTCGACAAGGCAATCGTAAAGTCGGTCAGGACCTGCGGCGCCTTTTGCACCTCAGGCAACAACTCGATCTTGAGACCGGGTTGGAGCGGGTCAAGCAGTCGAAGCGAGCTCGTCACGGGGAACGCGCTGAGGATGAGGTTCTGCAGCTGGATGCATTGGGGCGGGATCGCATCGCACAGCGCAAAGAAGGCTTGCGACAAGAAGTCGGGGAAGTCGTGCAAGAGGACGAGGATGATGCGTTGCGTGCCCAGGTAAAGCGCGCGCGTCGTCTCGCCGAGCTCGCCACGACGAAGGAAGGGCGCGAGGAAGCGCAACAACGAGATGAGTTGGCGGTGGAAGGACGACCAGCCCTGCAAGGTCCGAACACGAAAGAGCATGGTTAGTCATGTGCGCCCACCAGCCAACGACTAATACGCAAAGCAACTCACCTCCTTGTCCTTCATTTGCAACAACTTGGGCATGAACAAACGATGCGAGATGAGCCCAACCCAACTGAACGTGAAGCCGGGGAAGAACAACGGCTGCAGCGTGTTGATCGAGTGGCTGAGCGCGACCAAGATCTGGTAGTAGGCCGAGCCCAAGTGACCCTCGATCGAATGGAGATTGCTGAGCAGGCTCGAGAAGAAGCGGAAGAAAGGCTTCTGCTGGAAGTGAGGACCGAGTTCCTCGTGCGAGTTCGCGAGCACGAGCACAATGATAGAGAGGACCTTGGTCATGTAGTGCACCTTGGCCTTGTCGTTGTTGGCGCCCGTCGGATCGGCATGGTATTTGATCATGAAGACGATCAACTTGGCGAAAGCGTCGATAGGCTGGAAGATGCCCGTCGCCGCCGATCCACCGGCGGCCTTATGCTTGATGTAGCTGTCGACGCTGACTTCGGCGCACACGCGGAAGAACAACGACGAGATCTCCTCGCCCTTGAGGATGCCTTGGTTCTGCAACTGGACGACAAAATCGACAAACGACTTCTCGACCGAGAACGACTGTTGGTACAGGCGCACCCACTCGGCGAAGCAGTACGTTAACTGCTGGCGCACCTCGGCATCGTCGGCCTTGACGCCAGGAGCGATCGCGCCAGCTCGGGCAGCGACGGGTCCAGCACCAGCGGCAGCGGCCGAGAGGGCACCGACAGCCGTGCTCGTAGGAGCAGCAGCGATGGGCGAAGCGGGACGAGAGACGGCAACGGTACCTCGAAGTTCCTGCAAGAGCTGCTTGGCCGTCTCGGTCCCTTTGCCTAAGCGCGTCGCTTGCGCCAAAGCGTCCAGCGAGTGCACGAGTTGCTCCTTAGCGCAAACGGGAGGGACCTCCAAAAGGCACTCGGCAACGAACCGCGCCGCAAAGTCGAGCACCGAGGGGCGGTACTCGCGCACGATGAACTTGGCGAGTTGAACGTCGAGCTCGGCGGCGTTGATGAGGCGAGCTTGGACGAGCGCGGTCGTGACGGGGACATTGAACTTGCGCTCGTCCTCGGCATAGACGAGCCATGCGGTGACCTCCTTGGCGACCTTGAGTGAGAGACTGCACAGGCGTTCGAGCAGGCTGACGTAAACCTCTCGCGCCAAAGCCGTCTCGCTGCGGTAGAGCAACTGCACGACCTTTTGCGAGCACCCAAGAGTCGTCTCGTCGCGACTGGCCGAACTGGCAGCGATCATGGGGATCTGCTGCAGGACTTGACGGATCTCGCTGTCGGGCGCCAGGCGCGCGAGCGTCGATGCCGATTGCTCCGTCATGATGTATTTTTCGAGCTCGCCGATCAGGCTCGCGAACTTTTCCATCGCTTGAACGGGCGAGAGTTGCGAGGGCAGACCTCCGGCCAAAGCGTCCGTGGCTTGCGAAGCGATCGCGGCGCTGATGGCGGGGGAGTCGGGGCCATAGGCACCGGCATTGCGTTGTTCTGTATGATCAGAACGTCTGTCAGTCAATCCGCCCTACTTCGTTCTTCGCGACCCTCTCCCAATGACTCACCGGCTTGCATTTGCAACGAACGGACGCGGGAAAAGTCCTCGTAGACGTGCAACTGCTGCGGCTGCAGGCCACCCAACTTGAGCCTCAGGGGGTCGGGGAGCATGCCAGAGTAATGCGACGCGGCCATCGCGGCCGTATCCCAGAACGCCTCTCGCGACCTTTCGCGATGAGCTCGACGAGAGAGGTACGAGCCCGAGAGTCCCTCATCGACTTCGGCGACGGCCTTCTCCATCGCGACTTTTTCGACGACGCCGCACGCCAATTCGAGGTTGTCAGCCGCGACGAGCAAGATCGCCTGTTCGGGCAAGGATTGCTCCGAGAAGCCGTTCTGCAAGAGCAAGTTGCGAATGTGGGTGACCATCGAGATGCGCAGAGGTTCCTTGCAAGTGACCAGGGCGAGTGAGCCCGCGAGGTTTTGCACCATCAGGTGCGCAGCCGAGGCCATTTTTTCCTCGTCGCCTTCCATCGCAAAATCCTTCATCGTCAATTCACGAGTCGAGATGCCCGCGATCGTGACCGAGCGTTCGACGACGGGAGCGATGATTTCGCGCACGGCTCGGTCGATGGCGACGAACACGAGGCGCTTGAGCGCTTGGTTCGATGCAAAGATGGGGACTTGAGGGTTGAACGTGATCTGGCTCGGCAACGATTGCAAAGCCGCCGAAATCGTGTCTTGGAGCGAGAGCGAGTAGCCGGCTTGGTTGCCACTGAGCATGAGCGAGGGCGCCAAAGAGCGTTGGCCATCGGCACCGTGGACTCCACCGGCGGCGGTCGCGAACCCACGACTGAGCGTGTGGTCGTCCGTCGCGCGAGGACCAGAGCCGAGCTGCTGCTGACCACCCATCATGCCGGACAGATCACCGCCTGGAACCCGTTGGGCCTGCGCTTGGGCCTGCACTTGAGCGACGGCGAGATCGGCCGGTCGATTGCGCAACAGGTCGGTCGGTTCGACTTCCTTGAGGTCGATATTGAGGCTCTTGCACAGGACCTCGATCTCGAACTTGAGGTTGAGCTTGAGCTCGGCGAACTGGTACAGCTCGACGAGCAGGCGCACAATCGCCATCAACCAAGGGTTGGGCGGCTTGAACACGCGCGACTTGGCGCACTGCTCGAGCACCTTGCACACGAAGGGGATCGCGACGATCAACCGGTTGGAGTCGTAGCCTTGGATCAGCAACTCCTTGAACGCGATATTCTGTTGCTTGATCGGCTTGTCCTTGGCGAGCGTCAACCCGCCCAACCATGATCCCAAGTTCTTCAAAAGCGTGCGTTCGGTACTCGATTGCACCGTCTTTTCCGAGTTGAGTAACGTAGCCAGCTTGACGAACGTCTCGTGCAAGACGCGCTTGATCAAGACGGGCATGTCCAATGCATCCAAGAAGCGCGTGTACAACCCGTGGTTGTTGGGCTCGATCGACACACGTTGCGCGACGAGGTAGTGCGCGAACCAGGCGAAGTGGCTCGCTTCGATGCGCGTCGCCATCTCGGTCACCTTGGCATCAAAGTTGGACGGCGCAAGGTTGTTAACAATAAAGAGAATCTTGTCCGACGTGTCCTCGTGAGGCGCCTCGGGCTCACCCGTTCGAGCGCGGTCGACTCGAATGGCCGTAAAGACGGGTCGTTCCTCCTCGGCAGCAACAACGAGTTCTCCGCCGTTCGCTCCGTTCGCTTGTCCTTCACCGGCCGCACCGCCGGCCTCTTGTTGTTGAAGAGCCAAGCGAGCAGTGTTGGCGACGTCGGGATGCAACTGCTGTACATGTGGGATCGCAAGGATCGAGTGCGCGAGTTGGGGCCACTCCGACAACCGACCCTTGAAGCGCGCCAAAGCCTGAATGCCGAATCTGAACCAATTCGACTCGGGAGGGTTGCGCAACGCATCCAGAACGTAGCGCACGGCAATGCCGAGCGGGATGAAATCGATCAGTTGGAACTGGATAAGATCACCAAACAGGTTCGCGGTGAGCGCGAGTTCATTCGCAGGGTACGTATTGAAGAAGCGGTGTTCGTCAAAGAGGCCGTGGATGAAGCACGCGAGGAACTCGTGGTCGTGCTTATTGTCCGACTCTTTGGCGCGTTGCAACGCGCTGACGACGTTGTCGACCGAGATCTCCTGGTCGTACATGCGCTTGTACAAGGCATCGCACTCGGCCTCGATCGTCGACGAGAACGACACGACCGACATCCCCGGCTCGCTGTCGGCGTTGCCCGGCGCAAAGTTCATCAAGCGGGGGTACAGCTGCAAGCACTGCGTGCGAACCTCCTTGTACAGCTCGACGTCGTTGCCCGTGAATAACTCGTGGCTGCGAGACGTCGTCATTGAGTTCAGCTCGATTCTGTACGCTCTGGCTCAGAGAGGGAACGCGACTCACTGTTGTCGAAGCGCTCGCATGAACAAAGCGACCGTGGCCGCACCGAGCGAAAGCGTCGTCGGCTCCGGTGCCGGGTCCAATTCCTGTCGATGGAGATCGTGGGCAACCTTGTGCCCAATGAATTCGAGCGTCGCACGGACAAAGACGCCACCTTGGGCCGTCATCTGCCCGCCCAACCACTTCTCCAAATTGAGGTATTCGCGACGACTGGCCAGAGCGGCCAAATCGAGACCGAGGAAGAAGGGACGCAGCTCGAGGACGAGGTCGAGCGCCTTGAGGTCCTGGGCGATGTCGAGGATCCGCGAGACGTTCATCTCGCTCTCGCCGTAGAAATCGCGCAGAGCGGCGGTGAGGAACTGTCGATCGGTTTGGTAGATGCGCAGAAAGACGAGTTGGTGCGCCGGGTGGCCGGTCAAGAAGGTCGACAGCAAGCGAGCGATCAACTCGGTGTGCAGGACAGTCCAAGGTTTCTGTGAAGCACGGCGTCTCTCAGTTTCGGGTCCATCATCGACTGCAGACTACCCAATAACTCACCTCGATCTGCGTCAAAGCAATCAACACCAACTCGGGATTGGTCTTGCAACCCCGATCCAACAGATCATGGACCCTCGGCGTCAGATCCTCGTTTGTCGCGCCGGGGACGTGCTCGCTCAACCGGATCAAGGTCGCGACCAACTCCTTGCAGTTCCAGGGCGAGCTCTGTACGCCCAAGGCCAAGGTCTTGATCGTCGGCGACGACGAAGCCGCGTCCTCGATCGAGATAACTTTGGTCACCGACGGCAAGGCGCTCAGGCTGAAGAATTCGGTGGGGAGGTACAACAAGCGTTCGAGCAAACCGAGCTGGAGAGCCGGGTTGGCCCAAGGGGACCAAAGGCCCGAGATGGCGGAAGTGCCACCGGGGGCGGAGAGAAGGGCGTATTGCGATGTCGGTGGGGGCGAGTTGGGTTCGGCAGGGTAAGGGGAGAGTTGGAGCAAGGCCGCAAAGAGACGAAGACCCCACGAGTCGGGTAGGCTACGATTCGGCGAGTCGTAAGCGCGCACGACGCCGCCCCACCGCAGGGAAGGTTGGGCTTCGTGCACGGCTCGGACCCAGCTGGAGAGATCGAGGCCACTGCCCGCATCGGCGTCGCGCATCGCTTGGTCGACGAGATCAAAGAGCATCGCCGAGACCCGCAATTCGGATCCTCCACTGCCGGCCGTTGCATCACTCCCGAATTGCGAGAGCCCACCGAACCGAGCCAAGACAGCGCGAACTAGGTCGGGCGAACACAGCGCCGGTGCGGGGGACAGTCGAGTGAGGATGACGATCGGCGAGGGTGTGCCGGCAAAGCTCATCTCGCCCAGAGCGTGGGTCAGGGCTTGTGCGCCGACTTCGGCCCCTAGACGACCTCGTACGGCGGCCAAGACGATGAGCCGTCGTTGCTCGTCGTCGAAGACGGCGTCGCCTTCGCCTTCGTACTCGCCGAGGGTCATGTCGGACAGCAGCAACGAGAGCAGCTTCGAGATGGGCAAGGGCGACAGCGACTCGCCGAGATCCCCCGGAGCATGGGCCGGTTGGCCGAGCTGTTCCAAGGCACCGTGCAGGACCTGTCGAGCGATGTTGGCCGCATCGAGTCCGAGTTGTCGCTTGAGGCCGACGTTGGGCGGGGCCGCGACGGAGGGGAACAAGAGCGCGAGGAAGGGTGCGACAAAGACGAGGCGTTCGAGCATAGATAGATCCTTGAGCGAGGCGTGGGTGAGCAGGTTGGAGAGGGAGAAGGAGCGCAGGACCGAGTCGGCGCCCGAGGCCCCCTCGGAACCTTCGACGACGGCGTCGCGGAAGCGCTCCGAGAGGGTTGGATCGCGGGCCATGCGTGTCACCTCGGACGCGAGCAGCTTCATTATGAGCGCCGGTTGCGGGCTGGCGGCCGAGTTAGGCGAGGCTGGTTGCGCGGTCGGGAAGAGCAGGGTCGAAGCGGTAAGAATAAGTCTACGGATGAGGTGCTGCTGCGGCGCGGGGCCATGCTGGTCGACGAGCTGTGGGCCAGAGGAGGGGAACGGGCCACGGTCGTCAGCGATTCGTCCTGCGGCCGATCAAGTTCGTCCCGAGTCGACCCCACTCGGCACCAAACAACGCATCGTTGCTCGCAGAGATGGGGACGATACATCGGGAATAGGGAGCAGCCTGATCGGATGTGCTGAAGAAGGCTGGGGCAGGGAGGGAGGAAGGACGCACCGAACGGATCTCGTCCCGATTCTTCTGGTAGTTGTCCTCGCTGAGTGTGCTCAGATGGAACACGATTTGCGCCTAAACACACACCACAACCCAAAGATGAAACCATGCTCAGTGAGCACGGTCACTCTCGCCCGTTGGAAGCGGTGTTTCCAGCCAACTGACCTTGACGATGGTCAACAAGCTCGAATTGGTCGAGGAGCCGGCACTGTTCGTCGTTGAGGCGCCTGCGACCGCACTAGCCGTACCTGCGACACCCCCTGCACCTGCTGCACCACCTCCCCCGCCATTGGGCACGTTCACGAGTGAGGACGTCACGATGGTCGGTCTTTAGGGGGTGAAGGCGGTGACCAAGGAACGAGGAGGTGGGAGGTGGGGGGGGGGGGGGGGGAGAAGAGGAAGGAGGAAGCACCCGGACGTTGGACCACGAGGCGAGCCCTGGAAATAGATGAGCTGGGTAGGCCTTGGGTATGACGTGTCGAGTCGAGCACACACACACCCTTGTAGTATCGCAGCAGGGAATCGAGTACGGGTGCGGGTGCGCGGTCGTACCGGCGGGGTGGCGGTGTGACCAGCGAGTGTGAGCGTCGATAAGAACGAGAGGAAGAGGATCGTAGTACCCCTCCAGTAGTACGTGGGTCGGTAGCGGTTGGACGACCTCGAGCGGGGGGTGGGAGGGGGAGGAGGGGAGGGGAGGGAGGGCGTGTGAGCTGGGGAAGGGAGCGGGAACAAGAGCAAGCAAGCGCGGGGGAAGGGCAAGTAAAATGCACAATCCGTTACTAATGACCTTACTCCCCGTTCTGATCGGAATTGGCACAGCTTTAGTCCCGGGTTTGCACTCTTCCCGCCAAGTCCGAGGCGACTTTCAAGTGCTTCAGTTGTCTGTGGCTCCGAGACAAAAGTGTCATCAAATCGTCCTGGATTTCTTCATGCGGTTTTGCGAGAACGAGTGGAAGTGGCCATCGCGCAGAGCGAGGAGGAGCTATCATGCGAGGCGACCGAAACAGAGGGGGGGGGCAAGGAAGCAAAAGCTAGATCATGGAACAAAGGAAGAAAATGGTAATACAATAGAGAACAGTCTCCTAGGTCCTGAGCGCGGCTTGAATAGCGGTCTTTTCCGAGGATCAAGCAAAGTAAAACTGTCATCAAGGCCCCACCCAAGTCAGCCACAACGCAACCCAATCACAAAAGCGAGCACCCCGCCACGCCGGACATACCTGATCATTCTTCTTCTTGCTCTGCACTTCCATCACACCACTGAGGTAATGCTCGTGCCCGATGATGCGACTCCCTTCCCTCAACGCGATCATGCCCGCCTCGACGCACACCGCCTTGAGTTGCGCACCGTTGAACTCGTCCGTCGAGCGCGCCAGCTCTTCAAAGTTGACTTTGGGCGAGACTTGCATCTTGCGAGAGTGGATTCTGGAAAGGAGGAGAGGGAGATGGTCAGAGACCATACTTCAATCTGAGAGCATGCTAGAGGCTCACTCCATGATCCGAGCTCGAGCTTCTTCGGTCGGCAGGGGGAACTCGATCTTGCGATCCAATCGACCGGATCGGAGTAATGCCGGGTCCAAGATGTCGATTCGATTCGTCGCGGCAATAACCTGATATACCAAATGTCATTGGTCAGTCCCTCAGATTCCCTCATTCGTGCATCACCTGAACGCACCTTGATCCTCTCATCGGACCCAAACCCATCCAACTGGTTCAACAGCTCCAACATGGTCCTCTGCACCTCACGATCACCGTTCTTGTCGCTGTCGAATCGTTTGGTTCCGATCGCGTCGATTTCATCGATAAAGATGATTGCGGGTGCCTTTTCCTTGGCCAGTGCGAATGCGTCACGAACGAGTTTGGCGCCGTCTCCGATGAACATCTGCGGGGAAGCGGATGAAAGTCAGCCTCCGTGGGCTGGGCGGGTGAAGGGAGGCCCATGCAACCTGCCTGGACGAGCGAAGGTCCGGCCAGTTTGAGGTAGCAAGCGTTCGTCTGTGCGGCGCAAGCACGCGCCAGCAGAGTCTTTCCCGTGCCTGCCGAGGAGATGGGCAACCGTAAGTCAGCATACGGCAGACATCGTCGGTGCGAGTCAAAACACTCGCCTGGTGGCCCATACATGAGCGCCCCCTTGGGAGCTTTGATGCCCAACGCCTTGAACTTTTCGGCCTGCTGCATCGGCAACACGATCGCCTCGACGAGCTCCTCGATCTGCTTATCGAGCCCACCAATGTCGGTGTAGGAATCGGTCGGCTTCTCGTCGACCTCCATCGCCTTGACGCGCGAGTCGTACTCGGCGGGCAAGGTGTCGAGCACGAGGTACGAGTCCTTGTTGACGCCGATCAGGTCCGCCGGTTTGAGTTGCGCGGCCGAGACGAGGCCGACGAGGGGGAGGAAGATGGTTTGACGTGTGGAGGTCTTGATGACGGCGCACTTGCCCTTGCGCTGCGCGTCGAGGTCGACACCGGCTCCTTCGCCTGCTTCGTCTTGATCCGGGTCCATGTCGAGGATCTGCCAGGGGAATAATGAGCTCAGTTTGAAAGTGAAGGTCGCTCGCTGGGCTCTAGAGGTGCCGACGGGGACTGACCTCGACAACGTTGGCGACGAGGTAAGGGAGGTGCTTGTTGTTCTTGATCTTTTCGTTGTTGTCCTTGATAGACTCTACCATTTTCGACCGTTCGTGGTTCAACCTCATGCTCTCGGATCGCATGACCTGGGCGATGGTTGCACACGGAGAGTCAGTCGCGATCGTCACAGCGTCACAGGGGGTGGGAGGGACGCTTCGTCATCGCCGACCCCGCAGCAGCCACGCTCAACAAGCTGACCTTGAGATCGTTGTCAATCAACCGCACACGAGCCATGATGTCTTCTGGTATACCATTGAGAATCTCATCGGGTAGAGGTTCCTCCTCGGGTTCCTGGGGTGGTGGTGGTGCAGCGCTCGAGGCGTGGTCCGAGGTGTCCATCGCGTCGTGGTCGGCGGTGGATGAGCTCGCCGGTTTGGCGTCTCCATTCGTCGGGGTGCTGTTCTGGTTGGGGTCGGTCGGTGGGAGGGAGGAGGAGGATGACATGGTGCGGTGGGATACGGTGCGGCGAGAAGGGGTGAGAAGGGCTACGCGACGGAAGCGAGACAGCGTTCGCGAGGTGTGGAGCGCGCATTTGATCAGGGTCGGAGCGTCATTTCCTCCTTACGCCTCGCTTGTAATGCTGAAATGCAGACCAATCGCACGCCCCCTGCCCGGCCGCGACCCGCGCGCGCGCTCACTCTCTCTCCGCCCACTCGTCGCCCCTCAAACCCCACTAGGCAAGTCATTCGCATCCTGCCATTCGCATCCTGCCATTCGCATCCTGCCTGACCACGCATTCACATCTCGCTAACACGCACTCTTGCAACAGTCCCCTCCACCCCACCGACTCTTCCCCAATAGTAAGTACCCGAGGTCAATTGCGGAGGGTGCCGCGTTTCCGCCGTGTCCCGAACGAGACACACCACCGTGTATTGCTCAACACTGCCCCTCGATACACGCACCACGACGCCGTCGTCGACTCCGGAAGAGGGACTGACTGACGACCGTTTGGTTTGCTGGTGCAGTGTTTGGACTTCGCCCATGGCCCGTTCCCTTCGCTCGCCCGATGTGAGCCTCGTCTCCTCTACTCCTCCACTCCTCCATCAAGTCAAGACTGACGTTCAAACCTCGCTGAATAGGTGGCCCTTCATGATCGGTGGTGCCATGACCTTCTACATGGTCGCCTCGGCCCAAACCGCCATGCTCAAGGGTGCGTCTCTCCCTCTCTCTCTCTCTCTATGGGGACTTGCGCATGTGAACATGACGTGCAAAGCACTCCTCAAAATACTCATCGCCGTATTGCATTATCCCACCACAGCCCCCGTCTACCGTGACGACCCCAAGAACCCCTTCAAGGCCGACCGACCGGCACACTAAAGGACGGACCTTGACGGGTAGAACCGACATCGTCACTACGGCACTGTCCGCTCTTTGATTCGCTTGGAAGAGCTCTCGGTGATTTGATAAACATCGACTACAGTTGAAATCAGGCTGGCTGAGGGTGAAGACGCGCTTGCCCCGCGTCGAGAGGAGAGAGACTCGGACGAAGAAAGTCGGCACGACTTGAGAGTAAGATGAGCAGAGATGGTAGACCCGATGGGCTTGAGCATCAAATCGCGTAGGCAAGACCGTTAGAACAGGTCAAGCAGTGTGTTCTGCTGCTGCCGCACCCCTCTCAGTTCGTCTCGGGCCGAAACTGTTTAGAACGATTCCGTTATTAGCACTGGTCGCTATCCCCCAATTGGCTGGCCGACACGCCCGGCTTTTCCGCTCTCGCGGCCGGCCTTGCGCAATTCATGACCGGTGCGACGAGTTTCACACTCGTACTTATCTCCGTGCCCCATTCCCTCTTTCTTCCCCCGGTTCCCTTCCCTATCATCCACCATGTCGCCCATCGCAGCAGGGGGTAAAGACAGTCATGCAGCTCGTATCGTCGGTTCCGGAACAGCTGGTCAGTGGACTGCTACCCGGATGTCGAGCTCCTTTTCTAGGGCAGGTGCCGCGAAAGCTAATCACGATCGGTTGGGAACTTGCGCCGTCCGCCGCGACATAGGCATTGCCGAGTTGATGTTGGTCAGTTTGGCAAACGGTGGGCCAAGGGAATCATCTGGTGTACTCAACACCCTGTACCTCGTCACAGTTCCACCCGGTCGATACGATTGCCAAGCGGTTGATGTCCAACAAGACCGTCGGAGTCAGTTCTCCGTCCTCCGTCCTTCGTCCTCCCTTCGCACCCACACGATCATTTCTCATAATCCAACCTCAAAACACCGGAAATCTACCTCTTCCGGAGAGCCACTTGTTGACACCCGTCTTCTCGATCCTCCCCTCAGCTCCCCTTGAACGAAATCGTCTTCAAGCAACATGCTACAGCACCCGCAGGTCAGTTCCGCTTTCTTTCCCAACCTCCCCCTGAGGCCCGCAACTGATCGATCATTCCGGCTCTTCCTCCACTCAATCGGTCCCTTGTATACAGGCGCAAAGTTCTTGTCTCTCTTCCCCGGTCTCGGATATGCTGCTGGGTACAAGGTTCTCCAGCGTGTGTACAAGTACGTTTCTACCCAACTCACGCGATCGGTCCGGACCCGACGCCGAGAGTTCCAAGCTGATCCCCCTCCGGTTCTGATCAGGTTCGGTGGTCAACCTTACTTTAACGATTACCTCAACACCAATCACCGTTCTTTCTTCACCAATGCGTTCGGAGAGAAGAATGGCAAGGCTATCATGTCGGCTACCGCTGGATCGTCAGTCTCTTCTTCTCGGTGATCTTTCAAGACGGGGTATGGGGCTGACCGGACGCTGATGATATCGTGGGATCGTCTACAGTCTGACCGGTATCGGAGAGATCGTTCTCTTGCCCTTGGACGTCCTCAAGATCAAGCGCCAGTACGTAACTCGATTGAGACGATGCCGCTGCGAGCCGAGTCAAAGATCTGATCGCCTTCTCCCTCTACATAGAACTAACCCCGAAGCGTTCCGATCACGTGGTTTCTTGCGCATCGTCAAGGACGAAGGTTTCGCTCTCTACCGAGGGGCCTCATGGACCGCCGCTCGTAACGCACCCGGATCATTTGCCGTAAGGCCTCCGGAAACCCTTTTTAGAGTACGCGAACGAGCCGCTGATTTACGATTGTTTTTCTGCCCAAAGCTGTTCGGAGGATCGGCCTTCACGAAGGAATACGTTTTCGGCCTGCAGGACTACCGTACCGCGACCTGGTATCAAAACTTTGTCGCCTCTATCGCCGGTTCGGTTGCATCGATCGCGATTTCGCAACCTCTTGATGTCATCAAGGTCCGTCGAATCTCGTCAGGTATTTTTGATTCAAGACCGGGGAACTGATGCGGCGACTGGATGCTTTGTTCTTTCGTCTTTGAAACAGACCCGCATCCAGAACCAGAACTTTGAGAACAAAGTCGGCGGGATGACGATCGTGCGCGAGTTGATCAAGAACGAGGGCTTCTCGGCCTTCTTCAAGGGTTTGACACCTAAAGTGCTGTAAGTTGGTTCAACTTGTCCGAGATGGTTTTGGCTTGGAATGCTGATGCCCGCGTTTTGCTTTTTCCTGCTGAACGCTAGTGTCGTCGGCCCCAAGTTGGTCTTCTCCTACACGTTGGCGCAGACGCTCATCCCCATCTTCTCCAAGTACATGTAAAATAAAGAACTCTGACGACGAGAGAGTTCCAAGTTCGTCTGGTCCGCGTACACCCCCACACCACCACACTCTAGAAGGGGACGTTAAAACTGCCTGACCCTCCAACATCCAACCACCACACCCACCAGACTCGAGCTCTAGCTAGAGCTACACAGAGACGTACGATCCATCACTTCTGCAAACCCTCACCTCTCCCCTTGTTTTGTTCTGTGGTAATTCCTCCTTTCCCTACATAATGCGGTCACCCCCTCTCTCTAGATGTCTTCCTGGGTTTCTCAGCTGTACCATTATGTGCGTGTGTCGGGGGTATGTGAATTGGAGATGAAAGTAGACAAGGGCAATGGGGCATGAAAATATCACCTCTTTCCGTTGAACGACGAAACAGCTTGTATAGGGAGGAAGGGGAAACAACCCAACCAGCTCTTGACCGGGGAGGCACCGATTTCATTCGGCATAACCATCAACCTTCGCGATCAGCAATCCCACAGAACCCCGGCTCGTATCGCGCGTCGATCCGTTTCGCGGCGCTTCGCTCTTTTTCCTCCCACACCCACCTGCTCGTCGTCGTCGTCATCTTTCGGACGCGAAGCGATGAGCAGTCTCCACATCGCTCATACATACGAGCTTTGTCCATCCTTGGGACTTTGATGCCTCACGTCTTCCTCGGCACACCTCATGCGTTCTGGGTCCTCCTCTAGTGCACTTTTTTCTCCTCCCTCGAGCCTCCCCTCCTCTCCTCTCTACGCTGAGGCCTACGGCCGCCCCGAGCCGACCCGTTGTTTTCGGAACGTCCTTCCCTATTAGTTCTTACCCGATGTTCTCTCCAGACCAAAACTCGTTATACGCTAAAAGGGGGGTTCTTTCCAAAACCGACGGATCGGCGTACCCTGCACCCGCCGCTCCCGATCCCACCTGCTCCGTTCTAATTCACATGATGAGATTGCGTCACAACTTTTAACTAGAGTCAAGCGCCGCTTCAGGGCTCTCTCTCGTCCTTCTTTCGATCCCGGAATCACACCGAGCTCCTGCGTGAGAAGGTGGGGAAGGAACTTTCGAGTTCCTTTTTTTCGTGTTTCGGCGTTCGGGAAAGTACGAGAGGCGTTCTATTACGGATAGCTAACGCAGATCTGAAGCATTTTTACTTTTCCTTGGGGTTGTGGGCTTTCGTTCATTGGTGGATTTGGCTTTGCGCAATGAAGAACGAGCTTTGACAAGAGTCGTTTGCGAGTTCTATTGCGCACACATTGCGCACGAAATAACGACAAGGACGGGATGATGCTACAACATGTGAAAGAATGCTACTTCGTCGTCAAAGGTATGTGACCCCATCCTGCAATTCGTCGTCGTGATCAACCGAATCTGTGAGAGGAAACGGGGGGTGTTTTTTTTCGGGAAAAGGGGTCAGCGACCTGGCAACTCGCGCCAATCATCACCGAACAGCTGCACCCGAATGAACAAGACGTACATCCTCGCCATGGAACCAAAAGCGACTTGATCCCCTAACCTCAACAAATTCGCTACCCGGCCCCAGCACACACCCAAGATTCAAATGATTAGTGCCATTTCCCCCCGAACCCGAACCCGAACCTTCAGCCGAGCCGAGGACCGACCAGCATCAACGTTGAGAGGAGAACTTGGTTCGGGCACGGCGAGAAGGGCTTGGACGGCGAGGCATGCGGAGGTAAGGGTCCATACGGGGGACCATTCGGTTTTCAGGACGTCGAGACAGATCTCGCCCGTCTGAGAGTCGGGCGTCGGGGAGAAGGGAAGGTGGGGGGAGCGGTCAGCGCGATGGAGCGTGGTCAAGGCGCGGTTGGTCAAGGCGCGGTGCTCACTTTGAGGTGCACGTTGGGATGGAATACGGGTCTCGGGAACGAGATCGTCGGCGGGTGGGCCGGGTACGTTTCGGGGATCTTGATCGCCAGTAGGAACGTGCGGTCTGCAACACATCTAACATGAGTTCGGACTGAAGCCAGTGAGTGATGCCAGTGATATCCGGTGTCGGTGGTGTGCACACCTTGATAAGCCGAATCGGGTGGCCCTTGGATCGTCGCCGTCCAATCGAAGAGAGACGAGTCGGAGCGTGGTCCAAGACTGATCAGCCCGGACGAGGCGGACTGTTGCGAGTTGGTAAAGTCGTTCAGTTCAGACAGCAGTCGTTTGGTCGTGCGCGAGGTCATGGCTGACGAGGTGGGGGTTGTGCGCCGAGGAAGTGACCATAGTCGAGGCTGACCGCGCTCACCGGTCGCCGGTCACGCGGTCACGCACCGGTCACGCACCGGTCACGCACCGGTCACAGCCGGCCACGCGGCTCAAAGCGGGCTCATTCCTCAGAGGGTCCGAGCGCGAACGAGCTGTGAGGCGCGACCGGCTCGCGAGTCGACGTCGTCTGTGGTCCGGTCGGGTCGTCGCTTGTGCTCGTCCACTGCACGCGGGTCTGATCGTCGCCCGCATCTCCTGCCCGCCTGTCTCGAGTCTACTCTCGGATACTGATACTGGCTCGTAGCAATACTCTCACCCCCATCTTCACCCCGTCGCCAACCCTGCGCGAGCGCGTCGTCATTGCCCCCCTCCACCTCCCGCTCCACCTAATCCTCCACCCTTATCCTCACCACCATGGCCACAACCGACGCCCTCCTCTCCCTCTCCTCACGCTCCGTCGTCGTCCACCCTCTCGTGCTCCTGTCGATCCAAGACCATCTCGCCCGCGTCGCCAAGGGCACGCACAAACGAGTCGTCGGCATCCTCCTCGGCCAGGACAAACCCGGTGGAGGCGGTATCAACGTCGCCAATTCGTTCGCCGTTCCTTTCGAAGAGGATGAAAAAGACCTCAAGACCTGGTTCCTCGATCACAATTATATCGAGGCCATGAATGACATGTTCAAAAAAGTCAACGGTCAGTGCGCGGCTCGCCTCGCCAAACGAGAATACCCCACCCACCTTTTCAACCTCTTGCATCGTCGCGGGACCGGAAACTGACAGCTGACCCCGCCGACCTACAGCAAGCGAAAAGTTGGTCGGTTGGTACCACACCGGCCCCAAATTGCGCTCGTCCGACCTCGAGATCAACCAGGTGATCAAACGCTACACCCCGAAACCGGTCATGGTCATCGTCGACGTACGACCCGACTCGGAACGAGGAGGGGGAGTCGGCATCCCGACGGATGCTTATTTCGCTGTGGAGGAGATCAAGGATGTGCGTTCGATAGTTTGGGGATGAGTTACCGTGTTCGGTAGCGCGTCGGCCACAGAAAGCTGATCCCGAGCAAGGCACCCGCCCGCTTTGGTACTCGTACCCCTGCAGGACGGAACGGCGACGCAACAAACCTTCTTGCACGTGCCTTCGTCGATCGAAGCCGAAGAAGCCGAAGAAATTGGTGTCGAGCACCTGCTACGAGACATCAAGAACCTCTCCGTAGGCACATTGTCCTCGCGCGTAGCGGACCAACTCTCCTCTTTGAGGGGTCTCCAATCCCGTCTGAACGAAATCAAAGATTACCTCCAAGCCGTCGTGGACGGGGTCTTGCCCGTCAATCATCAGATCATCTACAACTTGCAGGATATGTTCAACCTGTTGCCGAATCTGGATGCGGCCGAGACCGCCGGACAGGGGGAAGCGGGAACGAGGAGACCTTTTACGGTCGCGACGAACGATCAGTTGTTGGTCATGTATCTGTCGTCGTTGATCAGGGCGGTGATTGCGTTGCACGATTTGGTGGGTAGTTTTCATTCGTTTGGGTGAAAGAGGGGACTGCAGTTGACACTGCGATCTCTTGTGCCTTGCAGGTCCTGAACAAACAGGCCGCCGCATCCGAACAAAAGGACGATGCCAACGACGACGACACGCCCGAATTGACCGAGGAAGAGAAGAAGAAGGCTGAAGAAAAGGCCAAGCAGGATGCCAAGAGTGATTCGCAGAAGGCGAGGGAATGGTTCGGTGGCGGAAAAGAGGACAAGGGGGAGGGGGAGAAGGAGAACCAGAACGGGGGGAAGGGGGAGAAGGATGGAAAGGGGCTGTGAGAAAGAGTTGGGTTGAAAAATACGTAATGAACGCATGATCTAGACCTGAAAATGCGGATCGAGTGTGTCCGACATTGGTCAAGACGACAGAATCCTGCTGAGATCTTGGCAGCTTGGCACTCGGCCACTGGGTCAAACCAGAGTGATTCCATGATGAAGGTGATGGGGCTTTCGACGTCCGTTCCAGAAGACTGTGAAATATTGGGTCAACTCTCGGTGGCGTCGAGAGTCGGAATCGCGAGGACCACAACAAAGTCGGAGCGATTCGATTCGCGTCCCTCGGCCAAGCGCGGCTCGCTCCCTTGCGCTTCCGACACTCACAGCCCGACCAACCAGCACGACTCCGGACGACGATGGCCCTCCTCGCCTCAACCTCACGCAACAGTCTGCTCTGCCAACGATGTAGTTTGCTCTGCTGGAACGTACCACGACGTCTGGTCGTTCGATCGGGAGCTCCCGTACGCGCTTGGTCATCAGCCTCGACTTTATCATCGCCATCGCCACTCGGTCGCTTCTCTCCTCCCAAAGCTCCAGCCCACTCGAAACGTACACTAGCAACACTTCTTGAGCGACACAAGCCCCATGCATCTCTGCGACCCGCTCCACCCCTGGGCCGCAGGACGTTGATCATCCAAGCCCAAGCACCGACTTTGCCGCCCGAGGACTTTGAACCTGTTGAGGAGGGGGACGATACGATTGATTTGACAGAGCAGGCTATACAGGTGGGTTTCTGATGCTTGATTGGTTCGGGCGTGGTTTGGGTCGTGTAGGGGCGAGACTAGGCGCTGTCTTTGGGGAGCGAAGAGTGGGGAAGGGAGGGGCACGTGATCTTGCGAGTTTAAGCGAGCGTGTGCCTTTCCGACGCCGGAACGCACCGCATCCAGCTCGAGTGACATCAAGTACTGAAACTTGTCTACTTACCCATCGCACAGCAAATCACGCGAGCGCAAACGCAAGCGTCGAACCCACAGCTCGCCTTGCGCGTCGCCGTCGAATCGGGCGGGTGTCATGGGTATCAGTACAAGATGCAGGTCACTGATCAGGTGCAGGAGGATGACTAGTACGTCTTTGGTCGGCCATGTGTGATCGGATGCCACGCAGGAGAAGAGTGAGCTGAATCCTCCCCCCTTTGCTCTCTTTCCCCCCCACCTCGCAGTCTGTTCCAACCCCCCTCCTCGGCGGCCCGTCTCGTCATCGACTCGGCGTCGCTCCCTCTCATCTCAGGTTCCACGATCGATTACGCGACCGAGTTGATTGGAAGTTCGTTCCGGGTCCAAGGGAATCCCCATGCGAGTGATAAGGGCGGATGTGGGTGTGGGGTCAGTTGGGAGTTGAAGGAGTAGAGGGAGTAGAGGGAGTGAAGACAGGGTGGGTGGGTATTGTAATCGCATGAGTTTCTTTTTTTGCTTGGCCTTGACTCGCGAGCACCGTGTTGGGAATGCTGGGATGCCCGCCGCTGAGCCCGACCCTGGATATATGCACTTTCCTCTGGGGGGCCCAGTCGGCGCTACTTCGCAACCGCGCGCGCTCGACGCTCGAAGCGTTGACCTCCGCTCCTCCTTGCGCGCTCTCTCCACACCCATCACCCATCACCCCGAGCGTACAAGATGGCGAACCCCCGCCAACGTCGTAAAGCGCGTTCGGGAACAAACAAAGTCAGCAACAGTAAGAAGAGCGTAAAGAACAAGCACAAGGTGATCGTGAAAGGGCCGCAGGTGCTGGTCGAGAATTGGGACAAGACGTGAGTTGTGATTCGATTAGGGCCTGCACTTTTCGATCGCGGCTGGAGTTCGGGTCAAGGAGGTTGCTGATGGTTTTTGGTGGTTGTTTTTTTTGGTATACGGTCTGGGGTTGGGTTTATGGAGGTACATAGAAAGACGGTGCGCCAAAAGTGAGTCTCGACCTTTCATTCTCCTTTCGGTCGAGCAGCAGAGGCAGAGCGATCCAACATTCCTTCCTATCCCGGAATGCTCTGCCCAAGAGTACGGAAAACATTCCAAAGAGTACGAAAACAATTCGCTGATCCCAACGTGCTCTCATCGACACCCCCCTTGTAGCTACCGAGCCCTCGGCCTTCTCCCCGCCCTGAACCCTCGTCAAGCCGGTGGATTAGAACCCCTCGAATCAACCCCCTTCGCCTTGGAGCGTATGACCGAAGCGACGATGCAAGATTTAGAAACCTACGACCCCGAACAGGATGGTGAACCCGATGAGGGGGAAGAGGGGGAAGAGGGGGAGGCGCAGAGGATGGGAGAGAAGAAGGAGAAGGCTTTGGTACCTGGTTTGGGGAGGATCGAAAGGGATCCTGTGACGGGCAAGGCGTTGAGGATCGTTTTACCGGGTGTGAAAGGGGGCCCGGAGATTGTGCAAGAGGTTAAAGCTGTGGATCGGTCGATGCACGATCAAGAGGATCAAGACGACGACGAGGACGATGGGGACGATGGGCAGGATACGCCTTGGGGCGAACCGATGAAGAATTGGGATGAGGATGAATGGATGGGCATCGAGGAGGAACAAGAGATCGAGATGATGAATGAGGGTAAACAGGGGATACCGATTGGCAAAGGCGCAAAGAGGAAAGGACCCGTCGAGCCAAAGACCGAAGTCGTGAAAAGTCAGTTCCGATCGCCAAAGGGGTGGAGAGTTGCTCCAGAGGGAGTGGACACTGACTCATCTTGTTTGCTTCGTCCGGATGCAGCCCTGGAAGCTTTGGCAGCTACCGAGACCAAGGTCGTACGACATACCTCCGAGTTCGAATACGATTGGCTCGTGGCGTTGGTCAAAAAGTACGACGACGATGTCGACCGCATGACCCGCGATCGCAAGGCGAACGTGTGGCAGAAGACGAAGGGAGAGATCATGAGGGCGTGAGTTGAACTTTTTCATCTTGGTTCTTATGACTGGTTCTCGAGATACTGATTGTGAGGGTCGGCCGCATTCTTGCAGGGTCAAGAAGGCCGGTGGATTCGAGACACTGAGACGGTTGGCTCAGGACGAGGAGTAGATTATCACGATGCTCGGCGTCTCTCTGTGGAGGACCCGGGGTTTCATTTTCTTGTAATATCACTCGCATTTACGCATGCATCTCCGGCGGCGGACTTGCGTCAAAGAAGAGACAGCTCGGACTCGGTCCTCGTCATGATGTGCGCTCCGAGGACCGGCGGCGGTTCAGTATTTTCAGCAGTCCAGCAAAAGGGCTACAATGGAGAAATAAGTAAAAAGAAATCTGTTCAAGCGGGGAAAAAAAAACATGTCTCGTGGAAGAGATGAAACGACCGCCGTCATCTGGCCCGATATTCGAGCTGCCGGGCGGATCGCCTTAGCTGGAGGTGGTCAACACGTTCCTGGAGTGTGCACGGGCAGAGCCCTCCGTCCACCTGTGGTTCCGCTCTGATCCTCAACGCGGAGGTCGAGGTCGTTGTCGGTCGAGGTCGAGAGCGTCCGAGCAAACCCACATCGGCTCCAAATCCCACAATCACAACAAATCAAGGAACGAGGCTCGGACGTCGGTCATCGTTTGGGAATGTGAGTCGTCTCTTTCACACATGGCGATGGGAACTCGGTCGTGGTCGGTCGGGCCCCTCCATCGCACGCTAGACAGATCACCTTGTCGATCCGGGAGACGAGATGGTAGAGAGGCTGGGTATGAGCTGGACGGCAGGTCGGGGAGATGGCAGGTGCTCTCATGCGCATGTATCGTCCCTCGACGGGCGGGCGGGCGGGCCAGGCCTCGAGGCCCGTGAGCCTGAGGTCGGCCTGGCGCTTGGGTTGGTCGGTGGGCGATCGTCGCACCCGAGCTTCGACGAGCGGCGGTCTGGGCACGGAATGATCGTGGCTGGCGAGAGCGTGGGAGTCGCTATGGGAAAGGGATCCTACACTCGGTCCCATGTGTCTCTTGGGACTGGCTCGTCATCCGATCGGGTGCTTTGCTCGACACGCCCAGTACCTCATCTGGTGCATTGGACGTGGGAACCGGCGCGGTGCAGGGGCGTCACTTTGGCACTGGTCGCGAATGGGTTCGCGCGGCGCGCCGCTTGTGGAGCCGCTCCACCTCAGCTGCTCGCACAGGCTCGCTCGCCCTTCCTTCTAGGGTTGTGCGCAGCAGCAGCATCAGCATTCGCAGTCCCTCTTCCTTCCTTTCCCCGTCTCATGCGAATCAATCGTGGGCTCCCTCAGTCACTGACACGCTGTCCCTCTGATCACATCTACCCACCTCCGTCGTCATGGACAGCCGTCGACGCGACCTCGAGACTCGCTCCCACTTTGGCGCGGCGGCAGCACACGACAGCCTTCACTTGATGTCGACGCCTTTGTTCGCCCCCGCACCCAACTCCACCTTCCTACCCCGCTACGCGACGACCCAACTCGACCGTCAGGACCCCGACTCGCAACCGCATACCCTCGAGCCGACCTGCCTTTCCCCGTCACCGTCGTCGGCCTCGTCGAGCTCCCCACCTTCCTCAGCATTCACGTCCTCGTCCTCGTCCTTGTTCGGCACCTCGAGTTCGGAAGGCCACACGGGTACGCACTCCTCGGGTTCGGGTCGACAGCTCAGCAAGGGTCGTGAATTTGTTCACCAAGAGCGACATCCTCGCGGCGTCTCGTTCGACCGGGTCAGCGCCAGCAGCAGCCACAGCAGCAGCAGCTTCAACAGCCACGGGAAGGCCACCGCAGATCCCAGCTCGCGAGGCACCCCTGTCGGCGGCGGCGGCGAAAGCCCCGCGACCTACGCCCCGTCTCGTGCTTCCTCCATGAGCGTCGACGTACCTACGACATCACGATCGTCGTCGTTGTCGCTTCACGCCCCGCTGCAGCACCACCACCAGTCCCAGCATCATGACGACTCGGCACCTTTGGCTTTAGCCGGCTTGTCCGTACAAGAGACGGATCCGCGCACGTCATCCTCCTCGACCGCAACGGCGAACCAACTTGCGCCCATCCCTGGTGCCGCAGGTTCAAATGCGAGCTGGACCTCTTCTGCCGCACCCTCGACCTCTACCGCGCCGCCGCCCAAGACGAGAAGAGCATCGACGCTGTCCTCGGGGAGTTCGTCGGCCCACTTGACCTGGATCGACAATGCCGGTCCGAGTGCGACAGCCTCCTCGTCATCCAAGGCGTCACGGGATCCGACTCGGCCTGCGAGGAGGAAAGCGGCCAGGATGGGCAGCTTCGAGACCGGTGTTTCTGCTTCTGGTGGGGGGCAAGGAAACCAAGGTGGTGGGCGCGCGGCAAATGGTAACGAGTCCGCGATCGATGACGACGGAGTTGCGGCCGACACCGAAGCGGATCCGGTCGGTGATGATCAACGGATGCAAATCGAGGACTCGAATCAACGCGACTCCGTCTCTGCCCCGACCGCACCACCGATATCTAACGTCGATGGGGATCAGACCATGGCATCCGATGTTCCGCCCGCGGCTGAGCCCCATCGACATGTCGACATCGTCAACTACCCTTCGGCGAATTTGCTTCGACTGCTCGCATCGCTGCTTGACCAGATCGCCCGGGCTAACGACACGCTGCATCAGCGCAATGCATCGGCTTCGGCGGCGTCTTCGCAGTCGAGTTCGGGGTGGGATACACCAGGTGGTGCACGCAGGAATGGGAACGAGGACGATGCCGAAACGTTGCAAGCTTTCCAAGCGGGTCGGTTCGATGCGGCCCCGCTCAACTCGCCTGCCACGCCGAGGTATCGACGTGGTGTACCTGAGGACGAGGATGACGACGACGACGACTCTGCTGGCCCGTCGGGTTCGGCAACACCGGCAGAAGAGATGCCCGTCACCCCTGGCGTCGATCTCTTGCGAGAAGTAGGGGCAGGTGGGGGTGTCGAGGGTTTTATGCCTAGTTTGGGAGGCACGCATGCGCCCATTCCTCTGTCGCGGAGGAGAGGGAGCAGTTTCCTCAAGAAGCAATACGAGGACCCGAGGGCCAACATTCGGTCCAGCTCGAACGCCGGCGCGTCGTCGTCGACAGCACCGATTCAGGGGTCGAGTCGAACCGCTGCGGCCTCATCGCCTTCAGTACCAGTGAAGCCACCGAGTCCGAAACCCGCCGAACCGCCGAGTACGTCGCTCCTCACGGCTTCGTCGAACGCGCTCTCGTCACCTTCCGCGACGCTCTGCTTCCACGCACGGAACATCCCCGCCATCTCAATCGAGGCGTACCTGTTGCGCATCCTCAAGTACTGCCCGACGACGAACGAGGTCTTCTTATCCTTGCTCGTCTACTTTGATCGCATGGCAAGGGTCGGGTTGGAAGCCCAACGCTTGGGCTTACAGCCTGGTCCAGCGGGACCGGGGGCGTCGATCGGCGGTCGAGGAGGACCTGCACCACCCGAGTCGAGACCTTTCGCGATCGACAGCTTCAACGTGCATCGGTTGGTCATCGCTGGTGTGACGGTCGCGTCCAAGTTTTTCAGTGATGTGTTTTATACCAATTCGCGATATGCAAAGGTGCGTCGGACAGAAATAACCAAGTCAGGCGTCTGGACTGCCCACTGATCTGTGTTCGCCCGCTCCAATGCACAGGTTGGAGGACTACCCCTGCAAGAGCTTAATCAACTCGAGCTGCAGTTCTTGCTCCTCAACGACTTTCGTCTCGTCATTCCTGTAGACGAACTGCAACGTTACGCCGATCAGCTCGTCCTCTTTTGGGTCGGGAGGAACGGCAGTGCACCTGCTGCTGCGACACCGACCTTGGTGCCTTCGCCTGATCCTCCTTTGGCTACGCCATCGCGACCCCAGGTTCAGCAAGCCGCACCGGCGCCTCCCCCAACAGCGAGTCGGGCACCTGCATCCACTGAGGGCAACGCAGCGTTCGTACCACCTGGTCGACCCACGCCGACGCATCGCAGCTATTCTGGGATGCATCAGCAGTTGACCTCGCACGCCGTCGCTTCGGTCAACAGCAGTAGTGCCGGCGTCGCGAGTGGAACGACGAGCGAGTCGACACCACGGTCAATGCCGATCCACCATTGGTCCCAACAGACGCATGCACCGCAATCGACACGAACGTCGAGTTATTCGAGTTCGACGCCGAACCCTCGACCCGGTTCGATCCGGAGTCAACCGAGTAGTTCGGGTACGAGCGTCGCATCGACCATCACGCCCGGGACTCCCTCAACCGAACGCCAGAGTTCCGAAGGTGGCGATTTCGATTCGAACGATCAAGCGGGCGGGGTCGAGTCGTCGAGTAGTGATGACGAGGTGTCGAGACGGCATCGCGAACAGATGTATGAGCATCATTATCGACATTCGGATGAGGAGCGGGACGAGGACAATGAGGGGACTCACGAGGACGATGAAGGAGGGGGGAAAGCAACCGATGCGGAGGGGGAGAAAGCGGTGGTTGGGGGTGGGGGTGGTCTGAGGAAGAAGAAGAAAGGGTCCAAGAAGGTGCGAGGACCTTGGAGGACGTTCGTACCGGGGTTCTCGAACAGGGGTCTGGGCGTCGATAGTGATGACGATGATAAGAGTTTCGTAGGGGCTTCGGATAAGGGGGAAGGCGATGATGATAGGATGCAAGAATGATTCCGAATTAGCTCGTTCACTCATACCTCCTACAATGGCGACGCGCTGGCCTTTTGTGTCCGTGCTGCAGTGCTGCTGCGGACGCCCCCGTTTTGTATGCGCATGTGCAGGTTTTGCGTCTGGATGTGTGACTTCTTTTTTTCCGTAGATAGACAGAGATCAAAGTGCAAAGGAACTCGGTGCGATCAATGAAGGCAAGAGAGGAGATTGCAGCATTTCGATCGATGAGAAGATCGCCGAGATGACTGGGACGCTTGGACCTTCTTCACAGACTGAGACTTGAGACAGAATCCTTCGCAGGCGCGGATGGGCCGATCCCATCCTCCCTTCTCCGCTTCCTCCGTCGTACCCCCACCTCACTTAGCCCAATCCTCACCGCCATGTCAGTACAGGGTACTCTGGTACTACGTCATTAGGCTGCTCATAACTTGGTATTTACTCCGACTTTGTCCTCCAACAGGGCGCCCCTGGCGACAAGCTCGTCCACGATGACCTCGACCCCCGTCGTCGCCTCGAGCCGCGTACTGCACTTCAAGACCCATTCCCACTTCCGCCACCGCCTGATCCTCTCCCTCCTCTCCCGTCGACCGATCCGCATCGACTCGATCCGTTCCTCCCTCTCCTCCCCCGGTCTCCGTCTATACGAAGTCTCCTTCCTTCGCCTGATCGAGAAAATCACCCAAGGCTCTCGCGTCGAAATCTCCTACACCGGTACATCGATCCTCTTCCACCCGGGGACACTATCCGGGGGATCCTTCACGCACCAATGTTCTGTGGAACGTTCGATCGGATGGTATTTGGAACCGTTGTTGGCGATTGCTCCTTTTGGGAAGAGCGAGTTGAGGTTGGATTTGAAGGGCACGACGACGGATGGGAGGGATGCGAGTGTTGATACGGTCAGGGTTAGTGGGTTGCCGCATTTGACCATGTTTATGGAGGATCAAGAGGTCGAATTGAGGGTAGGTCCTGTGCGGTGTTTATGACTCAGTTCAAGGCCGGGAGAGGAGCGAGGATTTGCTATCTCGGGCTCGGAGACGGGCAGGGCAAGCAATACTGACCCGAGCTCGTCCTTACTTCCGATTTCGATTAACAAGATTCTAAAACGAGGTCATCCGCCACTTGGAGGTGGTCAAGTCATCTTCGCTTGCCCTATCGTCCGGTCCATCAAGAGCGGATTCGACTTCACGAGCGTCGGGAGGATCAACAAGATCCGAGGCATCGCGTGAGTTGTGTTGAATACATGATTTGTCGTGACATGAGCGTTCATTGACGGAGACGGGGCCCTTCATACCAGGCACTCTGTCCGAGTCTCGCCTCAACTCGCGAACCGACTCGTCGCTTCGGCTCGATCCGTACTCAATCGGTACATCCCCGACGTCTACATTCACACCGATGTCTACCGTGGAGAGGATAGCGGAAAGTGAGGGGATATTTGAAACAGTCTTTCGAGGAGAAAAGACTCCCGAACTCACCCTTCTCGTATCCCTCCTCCTTCACTTCAGATCCCCCGGTTACGCCCTCACGCTCGTCGCCTCCTCGACATCTCAAGTGCTCCACTCGACTGAAGCGAGCTCGTGCCCTCCCCTTCGAAAGCCCGAGAATTGGGCGCCTCCCTCCCCTGAAGAACTTGGCGTTCAGGCCGCGCAAGAACTGCTGGAGGAGAT
This sequence comes from Microbotryum violaceum, assembly GCA_022506055.1. Classification (NCBI taxonomy): domain Eukaryota; kingdom Fungi; phylum Basidiomycota; class Microbotryomycetes; order Microbotryales; family Microbotryaceae; genus Microbotryum; species Microbotryum violaceum. The sequence goes on along the minus strand of JAKMXP010000006.1, from coordinate 1,087,840 downwards.
CCGAAGAGGCGGCTGCGTCGATCGAGGATGGGAATGGCTGGTCACGTTGATGTTGGTCTTGGGGGGTGAAGATGTTGGGAAGTGTACGATTGCTGGACCATTTGATGGGTTTTTGTAAGTGGGGTGTCTTCTAAGATTGGGTGTTTCGCCCGTGGTTCAGATCACGTATCTGCTCAGATCACGTATCTGATGCCCTCCGCTCTTCGGAATCACCGATTCTCAGCATCGAGCACCTCCGGGACCTCAAAGCCTTCTTCGGCACGACGTTCAAGATCAAGCCCGTTGCGACTGACATACCAGAAGACGAGGGTGCGATTGAGGAAGAGGATGAGGATGGCTCGACGGACGTCGATAGGGTCGTCAAGACGAATAGGAGAGCAGCACCGGCGGAGCAGTACACGCTCAGTTGCGTCGGGACGGGGTACACCAACACCGCCAGGAAGACGTGAGTTTCTTGTTGTGGGTGCGATGACGTCATCTTCGAAAGCTTTGCTGATGTTTTCACCACGATTTTGCGTTCTCTACAGGGGCTGAACCTTTTGCAACTCGGTGCAACCGACAACTTCATGTGCCTCTCCATCTCGGCCGCTCTCGACCTTCAATTGCCGCTCTATAGGTTGTGGCACCCAACTTGTAATAAACATCCTTCTTTTTCACCGGCTGCGCTCCACCTAGCTCACGCAACTGCCGAATGGTCCTGACGTGATGCTGACTCGGGAGGGATTGTGCACGGTTCGCTCCTTGCTCCCCCCCCCCCCCCGCGCGCCCCAAAGCGCTCGAAGCGCATCTCTCACCTCTCTCTCATCTCATCCTTACCATTCCACCCGCGCCCGTAGTCACCACACACGCCCAATTGTTTATTCCTCTCTACTTCTTACTGACTGCACAACCTCATACCACGTCTCGTATATCATCGTCACCTTTAATCACTGCTTCGTTTCGCCCGCTTCCCGTCTTCATCTCGACCACTTGCCGACTTACAAAGAGCCGTCTCAAGTCCCACCTTACGATTGGCTCCCGATCGCCTCGCAAACCATTGCACCGCTTCGACTCGGAAACGCGCAAGTAGAGGAGGGGACAATCATGTCGTCGAGTAGTACCAAAGGTGACGACGGCGATGGTCATAAAACGAGCAATGCGGGGGTTAGACTTTCGGCGCTTGACACCGAGGAGCCAACTCCTCACACGCCCCAGTCGCGCCGTCCGCGCAACGTCGCACCGCCGGCCCATAGGACGAGCGCATCCACTTCAACGACGAGTACTACCACTACCACTACCACTGCTTCTTCTCAAGCTCGCCAAATGCATTATCGCTCTCTGTCCTTACCTGAACGTTACTGCTCGCCAACCAGCTCCAATTCCATCGCATCGGACTCACCCCTGGCCGCTCTCATCGCCAAGTCACCTTCGCCGCTTCAGCTCGACGTGGCTTCGTACGACCGACCTTCGAACACGACAACGCCCCACTTGCGCTCGTCGAACCCCGGTCGCCCACCTTTCCAGTTCCAGCAATCCCACGACGAGCCGTACGAATCGGCTCAGAGCCCGGTAGATGCACTGGCTGGTAGGATGACGCCGTTCCATTTCTTCCTAGAGACCGATAGCGACGACGATCGCCCCTCCACCTCGCGCGCATCGATGCCCGCTTCTCTCTCGCGCGCCTGGACCTCGCAGGCCGACCTCAGTAGCCAGGCGATTGCCACTCGTTCCTCAAATGGTACCACCTTTAGAGAAGCGCCTTCGTCAGCGTCTACGTCCATCTTAGGTCACAACATCTGGACCGACCCACCTGCCCGAGCGCCGAGTCGTCAAGATTCGATGGCGAGCCTGCGGCTCCACTCGGATGCCCAGCTTGAGTACCTTCGTCAATGGCAGGACCCTCCTCAACGATCCTCTCGAGATGATGTCGCCGATCTTGGGAGCCAGGGCAAAGGTCTCGAAGGGGCTCCGACGATGACCACGTCGACGCTCGAATTGACGAATCGAGTCGGGATGCTCTCGGATATGTCCATGTTGCTGCGCGATCGGGTTCTTGCACTCGAGCGCGACAGGATGAGCAAGTCCCAAGAGCTCGATCAACTTCGTGGGTTCGTACAAAATGCTTTGATGAATCAGCACCAGCAGCAACGACCTCAGAACTCGCCCCACGCTGTGTACAACGCACCCCACCAACGTTCGGTCCTGACCCCTCTTCGTCCACCTTCGGCCTCGGGCTGGAACGGTGGAGGTCGTACCTACGGCAGCGGTGGCCAAGTCGAACCAAGCCTGCAAACCTATGCTTCTCCCCATACTCCTCACCATAGCCGTCACCACACCACGTCTTCTTCGATTGGTAGCTTTCTCGATTCCATCGGAGGTCACACCGCCGAAGACGCCGCCACCTGCAGCACCGTTGGATCCTTCTCGTACTATGGATCGGCATCGTCGTCTGTTACTCATTCGCCTGTCATCTCGCAAGGTCCTTCGATCGCAAAACTTGCCGAGTACCGCTTCGCGTCCAGTCCTGGCGATGGTGGAGGCTTTAGTGGTGCGACCGGCGGCGAGGGTGGTCGCGGACCGTTCCGATTCGGCGCCGGTGCTTTGCCCGCGCCAGGTGAGACTATCCGAGGTGGACCGACGAGCCAAGACCTCTCGACCTCCTCTCCCAACTCGGTCGTACCACCTCTGTGCACCGAGAAGTCGAGTGGACATCGGCGGTCGCGCTGGAGTGAGCCGGGACCGATTCACCCTGGTGGTGGGCAAGGTCATCAAGGTCGCGACAGGGATCGTGATCGTGGTGGCTCCATGTCGGCGATCTCTCCGCTCGCGGCTCAACCACAGTGGATTACCAGGCAGACGGTGAGTGGTGAAATGCAGGGTTCAAACCGGGGAACGAGCACTGGACTGAAATGTCGTTGACGAGACTCTTCAGTCGTTCGAGCACATCAACTACCGAGCGCTCCTCGAGAACGAGACCGACATTGATGATGAGGTTAGTACAACGATTGTGCTGTAGGAAAAGGCTTCATATTTGACGCATGGGCTGAAACGAGGCTGCCCCTATCTCTTCAGGCTTTCGTTCGACGCGTCATGTATCAGAACGATCAGCAGTGCTCCCTATTCCTTCAGCAACGCGTGCGCAGCACCTCGTCCGACCTGAGGCGTCGATCGTTGTTCAATGCCGTCTCGAAGCACTTGCTACCCCTAGCGGTGTCGAAGTTCGGTAAGTTTCAAGTTATTTTAAATATCAGCTTCGAACCCAAAAATTGAGACCGTCTACTATGGCCTCGAACCCTATCCGTGATAGGCAATTTCCTCGTCTCGCGATGCCTCGAGTACGGTGGCAGCGAACTCGCTTCAAATTTCACGCAGAGGCTCACGGGAAGGTTCCTCGAGCTTACACTCGATCATGCGGGATGTCATGTTGTCCAAAGGCTGTTGGATTATGGCGGTCAAGTAACCAAGGTACGCTCCTCATGTGCTGCCAAAGTGCCTAGCTAGCCCCACTGAACCTCTCTATGCGCCTGTGTCCAGACCCTCGTGGTAAACGAGTGAGTAGATCGTTTGATATACGGACTCGAATACCAATCGTGTCGGTTGCTGGTTGGGTCTCACAGAATGATGGATCAGCCCTTGACCCTGACGTCGAAGAATGCATGTCACTGCTGGAACCGGCTGCTCTCGACCGTGAACTCGCCCGAGTTTTACGAGGGACTTGCGCGCACAGGTCGCGATCTTTGGGCCGAGGTGCGTGAACAAATCGTGTGAAGAATCCGAAAACAGAAAGAATCAGCAATCACTCACGTGGGTGACCACGCTACTCAGATCACGAAAGAGGAAGGAGGCTCGCTCGTCTGCCAGCACACTCTCGAGGATTGGCCTGCGGCTCACACATCGGTCATGGCGAGGGAACTGTACGACAGCATGGAGCAGGTGGCTAAGTCTTCGTGCGGCAGTTTTGTTCTTTCCACTTTGCTCGATCGCAACGCACTTCCCTTCCGTGCCAAGTTGATGGACCTCGCCCCTCGTCTCGCACTCGATTCGTTTGGAGCCAAGGCTCTCGAAAAGGCGATCCGCACGGGCAAAATCCACGCTCACGCAGTGGCAAGCTTTGTCGAGGTAATCTGCCGACCCACACAAGATGGGTGAGCTGACTCGCCCGTCCAGGTATCGGCGATGAATTCATAGACTGAAAAGGGGCATGACTTCACAGCCGCCCTCCTGTCCTCGTCGACGTCGCTTCTCATGCGAACGGCGCCCAACTCATCAATGTTCTCTTGACGGGCGGCAACTCGGTTTCTTATGACGATCGCATGATAATTGCTCGGACCGTGTCGCAGCATGCGGTAAGTAACGACCAACATGATGAGGCTAAAAAGCTGACCTCTCCGTTCTCATCGTGCAGTCGGTCTTGAAGCATGCACCTCACGGCCAACGCGTGTGGAACATCTGTCAGGCCATGACAGTTCGTTGAACTACTTGATCCATTTCCATTTGCTCCATTACCCATTGCCCGCCAGCCAAATTTCTAAACTCGTCTTGTCAATTCGTCCCCAGGTGTTCTCGTCAAGAAGTTATTTTCGCTTGCTTTCAATATTCGCCTTCACTCCCTGGTCCCCGTCCACGCTTGTTCCTCGGTATCGCGCTCTCTTTATTTTAAGATGGTTCTACCCTATGGTTTAGTATCCCTAACCTCGTTGTATCGTATGCCCTTACGGCGACATTCGCTAGGTCCTGGATGGCTGCTCGATGTCGTAGGGCCGACTCCTCCCTTTCAAACGGCGACATTTCCGGGTCTACAGAGCCCGAGTGATGCTGTGCGACGTCGACTTGCACATATTATTCATTTTCCATGTGCAACATCTGCTAACGCTTGTCAGGGGCCTCCAGCTCCCTGATGCGTGGTGTATTCCATTTTGAGATGTCCCGACTTGCGCAATTCCATCCCCTGAGCCGGAACCTGGACTCGGCCTACTAGATTGATTGAACAAGCCCGACCCCGACGACGAAGCCCGATCAATTTCCACCTCAGGCAGACATACTATATACGTCTTCCGTCCCTGGCAGCGCGAAGCTCAGCGAGTCCGAGTCGCTGACGTTGCTTTCGCACTCATACTTCAAAACCGCCGGCCCGCCGCGAGTGCGCTCTCTCCGGCGTCTCCGCAGCATACACCAATACTCCAGATCAACGATTAGCGAACAACTTGTTGGGTCTTGTGGAACCAATCAGTTCCACTTGGGCAACCTGTTCAAATCTGAATGCTCGTGTCGCATGCTTGGCTTCGCTCCTCCACTCCGTGTCATGCTCAGTCATGCCATCCGTGTCCATCCAATGTCGATGCGTCGCAGACTCCTCGTCCTTGATGGAGGTGATGTCAGACACAAGTCCCCCAGCTTTCCAACTTTCGACTCGATGTGCTCAGCGACTCCCCTCCCTCGCTCCGCATCATTTGGTTGCAGCAGAGCCGTCCCTCAACGATCGGCGTCGGCGACATACTCGAGGCTTCCCACTCCACTCGTCGCGCCGACGGCAGAATCACTCAAGTTTCACTCTGCGTTCTTTCAGATGTATGGCACAATCGTATTTCCCCAAGCTCGGGGTATAGTATCCGGACACGAGCTTCATACACAGTGTCAGCAGTCTCGTGTGGGTATAGCCAAGGGCCTCAGATTACCGGCGCCGACGGTCTACTATCTCAGGGCTTTGCCTTCTATTGTAATACTTCTGAAGACTTGACATGAGATTGCAGCCCCTCTCGTTATCGTCTCACAATTGCACCTAATCCCGGCGAATGAAGAGCAGTATGCTCTTCACGTGACCCTCGCCAGTTCGCAGCCTTAGATGGGTGGCCTCCACTGTATTGACCAAGGTGATCATTTTGCATTGAGCACCAAGACGGTTCTACCCCTTGATGGTTCATACCTCGGAACGAGTGATGGCGTCGAGGAGAGTCTGGGACCGCGGCGCGGTCCGTCGGTCCGAGGTTTGAGCTTGGACCTACCGAGTGGCTGCCGAACCTTCCATAGCGCTGAAGTGCAGTTTGAAAGCGTTGCGTGGGCCGATTTTGCTACCATTGGTAGCTAGATACATAGCCGCTTCTGAGCGGCCTGTACACGCGCCTCTTATGAACGGTACTTTGTCCCTGAGGCCTGAGGCGTCAGTTTTCGAAGCGCCGACGTTCAGAGCCGGCCGGGGAGGGCCGGGGCCTGCCGGGGCTCCGGGCTCCAACAGAGGGTTCGAGGAGCTCCTCGAGACATACGGTTAGTCGTCACCTGCCACCTGCCTTTGCGTCGACCAACTCTGTGTTCTCACGTTTCCGGGTCTTGATTCACGTCCACCAACTTGTGTGTGTGTGTGTTTCCCCCTCGACCTCGACCTCGTCCTCGGAGTTCCACCACTGCACGCTTTGCGCCCGAGGTTCGATCAGCGCCTCAAAGCCTGGACCTTTCGTCCTCGCCTCGAATCGTTATCCGTCAGATTACGAGTCTTGGCTCGGAGGTCCACACCCGGTGGCCCCCCCAGCCGCGCGCGCAAGTGCCAGCGAATCCGACGCCTGGGGCAGGGCGACGGTCACGGCGCTCCCAAAGGCATCACTATAAGACTCTCGATCAGGTTCGACGACGACTCTACTAGGCCGATCGGAACCACGTCGACGTGCGACCTCTGGGTACGGAATACGGCCCTCTTCATTCGGGTGAGACTTGATCAAATCCACCCGTCCGATGTGCTCCTCAAGTCTCAAGAGTCGCACTGCCCCTGACCTGACCCCTCGGCGAGATCGACAAATCGACGACAGTTCGAACTAACTTGCGGCGAGCCGTTGCCATTTGCCAATTCCCAGGGTGCGACAAGCCTCCGAACGGGCCAGCGCCTGCGCTAAAAGGCGGGCGATTATTACGGGACTCGTGACGATCGCACTCCCGCCGGCGTGGCACCCCCACTTGAGCCTACTTGCCGATCCACACCCGTTACCGGCATTGCCTCACGCATCACCGACGATTGAGCTCGGCTCGTCGCTTGCACCTCTCGAGTCGCAATCAGACCATTAATCTTACAGCTTGAAGAATGGCCTCCACCAGCGTCAAGACCAACGGACATCAGGCCAGCGCTCCACCATTGTCTTCGGCACAAGCCGCGGCAGCGACAGCGTTGGCGAGACAGCACGAAGCCAAGAGAAGGAGATGGCAAGAGCAGTGTCGAGTCGTCCGTCTGCGCGGTCATGCCACACGGGATGCAACAGGAGCAGAAGACGGCCAAGAATCGACACCGGCCTTCGAGATGCTCGTCGTCGTGAGTGCTTGTGTTTCCGATCCAGAGTCTCGACGCTCCCCCTGTCCGGCTGCAGTGGGCGATCTCGGCCACCCCGAAAGCTTCTCGGGTCGCGAGCAACGAGCTCAGTTACGGGACCCTCAGCGGCTTCACGTGGGCGGGTAAAGAACGATCATTGACTTGTCATCCATCGAACCCAGGGCTGCGGGGGTGGACCATTGGAGACCAACTTGTCATCGTATCTCGTCAAGCCTTATTCAACAAAGTGGGCCGACGGGTGCACCTCGCTCGAAGGTCAGTTCGCCTTCTTCTTCGCACTTTGCCAAAATTCTCTTCAATAACTTCTGGATTTGTGAGATTCACGTGCTGATTCGTGATTTCTCGGCACCACTTGAACATATAGCTGGATCCACGATCGGCGCCTTGGCCAGCTTGATCGAAACCCAGCCTTACGCCTTTGCCGACTTTGGGCTTAAGATCGGCGTGGACTTGCACGAGCAAACATCTGAAACTTTTCACAACTTGGACAGTACAACGACACCACCCAGCAAGCGTAATCGGCAGGAGGCCAAGGGCAAACGAGCGGTCGGCGTTGGCCGCGAAGGAGGAGGCAAGGCAGCGGGCAAAATTTGGGACATGGTCAGGTGTTTCGCCATCTCACATGCACATCTCGATCATATCCAGGGTCTCATCATCTCTTCGGGCGCATCGTTGAGCCCACGGCCGGTCTATGGTACCTCGCGGACACTGGCGAACCTCGACAACGTCTTTGATGGCGGCGTGTGGCCGAGACTGGTCGGATGGGAGAGCGATGGGAAGACCGCCGGTCGCGCTTACCTGTATCGAGAGTGAGTTGCAGCGAGTTTTAGAGCAGATTGGGCCGCACCCTGAGTTGGTGCTTTCGTCCCGCCCACAGGATCCCGAGACCGAACGGGGAGTGGTCGCCTTTGTCCCCTTCCCTTTCATTCGAGGCCATGCCAATCTCCCACGGGATGGACCCGTCCTTCTTCCACCCACCAAAGCCCCGGCCTACAGCATCATCTTCCGGTACAGATGCGGCCAGTGCATCCAAGGCACCGACAGAGACTGAATGCTACGACTCGACCGCCTTCTTCGTTCGCGAGTCCGTCACCGGCCAGAACTACGAATTTCTCTTCTATGGCGACGTCGAACCCGACTCGATCTCGAAACGACCCCTCAATTTGGCCGTCTGCAAAGTCGCCGCGCCGCGGATCGTGGCGGGCAAGCTGTCAACCATCTTTTTGGAATGCTCTTATCCGACCTCGCAACCTACGGACAAACTGTGGGGGCATCTTTCCCCACCTTTCATGATGGAGGAGCTTCTAGTGCTGAGGGACCAGGTCGTCCAATATCGCATTGAGCACGAGGGCTGGTCGAAGGAGAACGCGCAGATCCAGCCCTTGAAAGGCGTGACGATCGTCATCATTCACATCAAGGACGACATCCTGTCCTTCCCTTCGCCCGACCCTTCGCGGTCGCCTTCGCCGCACCTGGACCAGTCCATTGGCCACTCCAACTTTTCCGGCAACTCCTTATCACCCTTCGCCCCTTCGGCGGTGTCACACCATGCGCCGCTTTCTCTATCCCCTCCTATGCCCGCTTTACCTTTCCATCGTCACTCGATCGTCGGATCGATGATACCTTATTCACTTACCAAACCTATCTCTGCCTTATCCCTTGCCGGTGATGGCGATGAGGAGGCCACTGGCACGCTCTCACCTCCACCTAAGGACGATGGACTCGGACCCCGACGCTCGAGTCTACCGCCCAACTTATCAGGTCTGACCATGTCGAGGAAAGCGGCGATCCAAACCATGGTCGAAGAAACCACCGAATTGCCCGACCCTGCGTACCCCATCGTCACGACGCACAGAGGCCAGAACGCCGAATTCATCAGCGCTTACGATGATGAAGCAAGTGAAAGGGATTCGGTATTCGAGCACGATTATATCGAGGAGGAGACGGTGCATGAGAGGATCGAAAGGGAGTTGAACGAGTTGGAGAGAGAGGCGCAGACTGGGGTCAGCTTTTTGAGGGCGACGCAGGGGATGAGGCTGGGTGAGTGGGACGAACTCCTGGGCACACCGCTTGCTCCCCGAATCCTTGTACTGACGAACCTTTGTTCCCTACCCTTTTCCAGTCTTCTAACCAGCCAAACTGCGGGAGTCTCGCTCAAATCCGTTTCTAAAGAAATCATAGAAGTAGTTCCGTCTCGTCAAGTCTTGGCGCATGTGTTGTTTTTTCCTCGATCCAAAAGTCCTTGATCATCGGTTCCTTCTAATGCTTTTTCTTGACCCCTTCCTTGCGTTTATGGTTTCTGTCTTGATTGTTGCATCTGTTCCCAGCTTTTGTTTTACCTTTCTTTCAAAGCCAAGTCATCTTCCTCGTCTACGCGCGCGAAGTCCTCACCCGGCTCGTCATGATCGAATCCAATGCTTCTCCCAAAGTTGTGCTTATTGTTCTTGTAACGCTCGAAGGCCTATGACTCAGCATTTGATGGGGGATGGTTTGTCCGGTGGGAAAGGTCTCGTTTGGCATCACATTGCGAAAAAAAGGAAAAGGAGTAAGTTGTTAACAATAAAGGGGGTGCAACCCCCTAAAAGATTTGGTAAGGTAGGTTAGACATCGAGCGAACTTGTAGAGGAGAACGAGAACAAAGAAGTCGGTTCGGAAGTGTTCACAAGGAAAGATGAAAGAAAGATGAATTAGACGACAGAAGAAAACTTAGCAACGGAATGCGAGGGCGTGCAAAAGTAAAGAGTTGGGGGGGATGGGGGGATAATATTTGCTAGAAGCAAGGAGTCGAAGAGCGAAGAAGAAGGGTAGAGGCGGATCTAATTCGTTCCTCGATGGACCTCGACGAAACTATCGTCGACCATGTCGCGCGTCCACAGCGCATCCGAAGCGGCGTCCTCGTCGAAATCCATGATCTCGTCGTCGTCGCCTTCACCGGACATGGCAGAGTCGTCACTTCCTAGATCACGTTCAAAATGCACACCGTGGGAAGACGGATTGGATCGCGTAGCCGTGGGTAAAGGTCGATCATCTTCCTCCATGTCGGAGGAAGGGTCATCGACTTCTGCGTGGTGGTTCCGCAGACGGCTTTGGACCCCAACCGAACGATCGACTATCATTGAGTCGGGCGTGGAGGAGCGTGAGTCGCTGTCAGGTACATAGAATCGAAGGATCGGATCCCGTACGTCGCGATCGGTGCAGTGGAAGAGCACCCTCAGGAGCCCGGAGAGCGGGGTGCGCGACGAGAGCTCGGCGTAGAATCGTTCTACAGAATGCGACATATGGTCGTTAGTGGTCGCCAGCGATACTCAAACGGTCAAGGATGTACGGACCATTCTGACACAATTCACTCGCGACTCGACCCACAGCAATCCGCACATTGATGACCAGATCCTGAGCGAGCTGCATCAGGGCCGGCAAGAAGTGTTCCTCAAAGACCTCCCTCGGAACGCCAACTCGTATCGAAGCCAACACACACGACGTGTAAACGACCCGATTGCGGTAACTCGCATCTTCATAAAAGACGCTGAGGAAGGCCCACACCTTGGCACTGGCTTCTTCGTCGACCATGGTCGCTTGTATGAGATAAGGCACTGCGTAAACGGCTTGTTCCCGCACGGCCGCAACTTCATCCCCGAACGCCTTGGCGAGCAAGAGCAAGAATTCGTCCGACGACCTAACGAGCATGTAGTGCGCTCCTAGATTGCCGAGGTACTTGGCGATCGTTTCCCTCCTTCTCCAAACGGTGATTTTATCCCATGCTTCGACGAGGGCAGCCAATGCCAACCCGCCCGCGTCGGGTCCGAAAGCGAACAATAGACTCGTGAGATTGTCCAATAAGGCACTTTGAATCTGGTCGTGGTCGGTGAGGTACCAAGTGAACGTTTCGAGCAATGCGATGTCGGCTTGCGCGGGTCCGATGATCTTGGCTACTTCATGCAGGGAGGAAGCGAGCGATTGCCTCACTTTGGCGGTCTTGTGTTGGCACAGCTCGAAGTGGTAAGGTCGCAACGAGGGCCATTTCTCACGACCCAACGTGAGGACGATGGCGGGGAAGTTGAAGGCACACATCACGGGTCGATCTGGATCGCGAGCGGACGCGGCGGAGTCCCATGACGGGGGCAAGTCGACCACTGCGGCGGGAGGTGAATCGAGAGGGTTGGCCAATGGAGTGAACTCATCCTCATCCTCGGAAGCCTGCGGAGCACGAGCAGCGTCGGTAGCGCTCGTCCTGGCCTCACATGTCGAGATCGTCTTGCCCAAAAAGACCGAAAGGATCTCATCCGGCACACCCGATGGGTCCTCGTAAAATAGGTACGTCATCTCGCCGCAGACTTCGAGCGCGCCACTGCGTACGATGCGAGACGAGTCACAACTGAACTGCTTCATGTGGTCGACGGCGAGGCGCCTCCGGAGGTCGCTGGGGAGACGCTTGCAGATCGCGGGTAGGACGAGGCATGCCGCTCGACGCACGTCGAAGTTGTCGTCGTGCGCGAAGACGGAGTACATGGATAGCTGTGATGAAATCGCAACAGGCCGAACGTCAGTACGACAGAGCTGACAAGCCAAGCCGAGTCAACTCACTACCCTCCCCTCCACAACTTCCAACGGCAGTGTCCTCGCCAAGCTCCCCAACGCCTGCGCCGCCTCCCTCCGAACATAATAAACCCCATCCCTGTTCAGTTTCTCAACCTCCGGCAAGATCTGCACCGTCAACGTCTGCGGATCCAAACAATCCGTAGAAGCGATGGCGGCGACTAGACTCATGGAAACGACTTTGCCGATCGTCGTTTCGTCATCGTCGACGCAGAAGTTGGGGTCGGGGGAAAAGGTTGAATGTTTCGGTTCGCTAGGAGTCGATGCGGCACCGTTCGTGGTCGAAGTGGGGAGACCCCATCCGAGATCAGGGGCGGGGGGATCCAATGGCGAGTCGGCGAAAGGTCCCGAATCGGACGTGAGCCATCCATCATCGTATGCATCTTCCTCGGGACTCGAGAAGAGCTGAGGCGGCGAATTCGTTTGCCGAGGTTGACTCGATGCCGAGGCGGGCGTCGAAGGTCGGTTCTGGTCTTCTTCCTGAGCTTGTCTTTGGGCTTGTTGTTGCGCAATTTGTTCGTCTTCGTCGAGCCGAGCAAGACCCAAGACGATACCCGTGACAATCTCGTCCTCCAATAACCGCCTCGCGTCAGGTGTGAGTTGATAACCCGATGTAGTCCCATCCGCAGGCGTCGGGGTCGGCATCGAATCCTCCTCCACGGAAGCTAAGGGCACATTCAATAAAGGCGAAGAGACCGGTGACTCGAACGGGATCGGCTTGCCCTTGAGTCGACACAAGAATCGCACGAGCGCACTCTCTGCCCCTTTCGCAACACCGCTGGATTGATCCGTCAATAAGGCGCCTAGGAGGGAGGTGAACGTCGCCGATGAGATGCGAGGCGAATCCGCTACTTCGGTGTTGGAAGGCGAGGTCTTTGATGTTGTCGGGGGGGTCGAACTCGCTGCCGAGTCGTCCGAGAGCCCAAAGTGCGTCGAAGTGGGGGATCGCTCTCCATTCGGCATCGTTGATTCCGAATGCTGATGTTGATGATGCTGATGCACAGACGGGTAACGCGAAGGAACGGGCGAACCACCCGCCACGATCTCCGTCCCATTCGCCGGCGCATGACTACGATGTAACCCTCCCTCATGTGAAGGATCGAGTTCAATCAACGGGCACTGGCTGAAGAAATGCCACATGACGCGATCGAGTTGCATCGCGAATGCCTCCTTGACGTAATCGGCCGGATCGGTCGCGAGACCGATGAGCAGGGGGAGGACATATTCGGCCGCTTCGCAGATGTCGACGCCCAAGAGCCATCCTGGGAGGTGGTTCGACACTCGGACCCTGCGAGCAAAGCAAAATCGGGTCAGTCTCCCATAACCCAAATCCAGTTCCACAACCGCACCAAACTCACCTCTCCTCCGTCGCATCACTCTTCGCACACACGAAGATCCTCTCCAGCGCCGACAACGTCTCCTCATCGATCGCGCAAACCTCCTGCGAATCATGTCCTCCCTCCAAGGACGAGATCCCATGCCCCGCCGCAACACCCAATTCGTACTGTATCCTCTGTTGCTGCTGTTGGAATTGATCGACGTCCATGAAGCCTAGGGCACCAAAACCGTTGCAAAAAGGGGTGTTCATCTCCAGTCCGGCAAGGGCACGTTCTTGTCGTCCCATACGCGCGAGGGCTAGATCACCCGCGTTGTCAATGCCTCCGCCCAACTCGAGACCAGGCGCAACACCTTCCCGAGGGGGCGAGTTGGACGCAAAGCCTTCGTCGAAATCGTCTTCCTCGGGTTCGTCGACGTCCCAACAACTCTTGGGAGGTGAAGGTGTTCGAGCGAGGTGTTGTTCGAGGGTTTGGTACGCCGTTTCGGAGCACGCGTCTTCCAGATGTTGAGGCTGACCTAGAGGCGAGAAGGACCGCGAGTCGTCATCCGGCAGAGCAATCGTCGGCGTGCCTTCCGGTGCGAGGTGATTCGTCTCTGCAACATCACGCTGCTCACTCGTCTGAACAACCGGTGAAGCAGGTTTGACCTCCTCCTCCTCTTGCCCGTCCTCCTCCCCATCATCCTCACCCAAATGCCCAATCGCCTCAGCTGTAGGAGGCGTTTCCTCCTCATTCGACGCAACAGCATCAACGACCAAAGGCGAGTGTCGTTTCGGGATATGATCCGCGCTCGCAACCAAACCCAGTTTCGATCCTCGGACTTTTCTCCGGGGTGCATGCTGGCCTTGCAAGAGGGGTCCACCGAGATGGGATGGAAGAGGGGCAGGGGCGACTTGAGGAGGTGGTAGGGCGATCGTCTGGTGATGGGGAGACGGAGGTGGGGGGAGATCGTCCGAAACCAGGATCGAACCGAGGGATGTCGAGGTCGAAACCGAGGGTGGTGGAGGTGGTGAGAGAGCTGCGGTTCCAGCGGGCGGAGTGACGTCGAATCCTGAGGTCGTCGTGGTTCTCAGTTTCGTCGGCGGCTCGGAGTCGAACATCAGCCCCACTGCCGCCGCCGGGTGCGGAGGTAATCCATGCAAAGCGGACGTCAAGGTCGAAGCCGAAATGGGAATGATCGGCGGTGAGCGCGACAAGAACAACGGTGGTTCAGGCGGTGGACTCCGTCGATGTTGTTCCTCCGGCGTCAACCGCTCATCACAATGCCCAACCGATGCCGATGGTTTCGTCTCGAGGAAGCGCGACGCCGGACTAGCGGGGCTCACTGCCAGATCACGACTGAAGGATCCAGCCCTCGGCCGAGCCACCGGCATCGGCTCGCCCGGAATCGCGGGTAGTGGCAGTAGAGGCGGCGAGATGGCTCCCAGGCGACTCGGTGGGTTCAGAACGACCGGTCGTATCGGCTCCGCCGTGTCGTCGCCCTCCATACCGAGCCCCATCGCATCGCCTCCACCGATCCCTAAGACATGCTCGAGATCCAGTTCGGCGGCTCGAGGCTGAAGGTCGGAAATTAAAGGTACGGGCTGATACGGATTCGGTGATGTCGGTCCAAACGGTGGTGATGATGTGCCAGTGGCCAAAGCGAAGGGTGTCTCGCGAACGTCGGCCGAAAAGGCGGGAGGATCGACGTGAGGGATCGCATGTGATCGCACCCCCGAGAGTAGAGCCGCATGAGAGAACGTATGGTGATTCCCAGAAGGTGAGCCCGCCGTGCCGGACAAGAGCGCGGAAGCCTGCATCGAAGCGAACAAGCTCGACCCGTTCGGCGAGGTCGAGACGAAGTCGTCGTGCGCGAACGAGCCGTGGTTGTGCCGTATCGGACTGATCTCGGCGCGGGGCATCGTCAAGCGTGCTACGGGGGCGATCGAAGAGGTCGCAATGGCGCGTGGTGATGCGGTTGTCGAAGATCCTCTGGACGGGAATTCTCTCCGGCCGAAGCCCCTCGACGGGCTTTCCCTCCGCTGTGAAAGCATCAATGGCGAGCCAGGATGCGGTGGCATCACAGGAAGTGAAGGTGGGGACGAGAAATTCGAGGCCGGGGATGTAGAGATCGACCGAGTTTGAAAGGGCGAATTTGCCGTCGGCGAGGTACTCGGTGCGAACCCAGTCACTTCGTAAGCGCTGAGGACGGGGAACCCAGGAGGAGAAACGCTCTGTGTTCTCCGATGTCGACCTCCTCGAGCGACCCCTCCAGCGGGAACAGGGAGCGGTGAGACGATCCCAGGTACGGATAATGACGGTCGATGCCCCCAGCCTGATCCACTGGAGCTCCCGCTGCCGCTGGGGCTGCTGCTGTTGCCGAGGCCGAACTGGGGTGGCGACAACCCATTGCTGGTGATGGGGGTGCTCGGTGCACTGAACGAGGATGCGGTCCGTCGTGCGGTAGGGGAAGGTCCGATCACGCTGATGCTCGTCGTCGCGGCTGCTTTGAAAGTCCAGGGGGATGCGGTCGGTGAGGCGGGATCGTTGAACAGCGAAGGGAGCGGTATGGTTGAGCCGAGGCTGGGACTGGGTGAGCCGTTGGAGATGGACGCCGAGCGAGGTCGACCCCTGACGACCGAAGCCGGGATCGTCGGTGTCGGTGTGGGGAGCGAGGTCGAAAGCCGAGGCTCGTGATTCTGCTGTGCGAGTGTGGGCAAGGAGCTGATTTGGTCCAAGCTCTCGTTCGCATACAGGCTGGAGGTAGAGGTGGAGGTGGAGGCGACGGGCGCAGGTGAGACCATAGCTGCTGAGTCACAGGGGTTTGACCGCGATCGGAGCAGGTCCGTGATAATGACGCCGTAGCTGATTGACGATAACATAGGGATATCAGCATCGTTCCATGAGCATTCAAGTAGAGTTGGATCACCCGGAGACGGGGGCCGCTCGTTGCGTTTGCCCGAGGCGCCGCGCCAAGGACGGAAGGCGAATCGGCGATTGCCCCCCCCAGAGCTTGGGGAGTACGGCCCTGCGCCATGGCGACAGCAACTGGCATGTCGTGCCACCTGACCCAATGCGACCGTGACATCCCCTCCGATGAAGCTGGATTCGCCCCAGCGTGCCGTTCGAGTTCAGCTCGCCGACGGCCCGCCTGCCGGGGACCGCCGCTTGACAGACGGAGACGACAAACTCGAGACACACGGACAGAACCGACAAGCCGACGAGTGTGGCCGTGCGGGACAGTCGTCACCTCCCGCCTGCGGTGAACCAAGTAGCTGACTGATCAAGCTTTAGTCCAGCTCACTCTATAGCCCAAAGGATGCACCTGATCGAACGTAGCGGCGAGCCGGAACCGTCAATCGACGTGAGCCGAGCAGGTCGGCCGGTAAACAGCGGCGCGGGTGAGCCGAGTGGTCTCGTTCGTGATCGGGACGGTCAAGAGGAGAGTGATATAGCCTAGTCGAAGGATCGGCCCTTCTCAGGCCTCCATAGTGTATATTATTGGATGCGTGATGTAGGGTAGACCCGGGTCCGACTCGGGAGCAGGTCGTCGTCGCCGCGCGCTCGCAAGGGTGAAGCCTGCTGGTGAAGCTGAGCCGCAGAGTTGAGCTCGTCGAGCGAGTCCGAGGCCAAGTCGGGTGCGGGGCTTGGGCCGTCGTCAGGCAAGTAGAGCCCGATACGAGATAGTTAGGTCGTACCCGCACAAACGACGCCCCAAGTCGATTGGATGTCAAAACTCAAAAGCGGGCTCGGCGTCCCTTGGCTCTGATCGATCTGATCGTCGCGCGGCACGGCGCACGCGAGCTCGAGGTCGCAAACTATGTATCGTGCTACACTGTTCAAATTCAAAGCGCATGGCTCCATCGAGAGTATTTTCAATCGAGTCGGATTCCATCATTCAAGCAGTCCAGCTCCGTCTGAAAGCACGCAGGTAGTTGCAAAACTCTAAACCGATCGTATATGATTCCATCATCGCATCGAATCACCTTTACCACCACTCAAAGCTCATGCATTCATGGCCCAAGCCTGCGAATATCGGCCGAGCTCGCCTTGCCCTCCACGATCAGTTCCGCCAGACACAAACCCGTGGCAGGACCTAAAAATATATAACTCCACATTCCTCGTACATAAGTTCAATATCCCGGATATTCTCACATGTCCAATCGACTGACCGTTCAAAATTCCCCAACAACTGTGTCCTGCGCCAACCCAAACGTTCTCCTCAATCCTACCAATCACCGGATCTCCACTCCCCACGGGGAGATAACAAGCCTGTTCAACCTCGATCGTAGGGGAGTGAGGTCCATCGTTCACGCTGAGATAGTCGGGCGCTAGATCGGCGACTTGTTGAATGATCAAGGCTGTGGCGGAAGGGTCGATCTCGACTTCGGAAGCGAGGGTGGGGAGTGACGAATCGTCGGTTGGGCCGCAGGCGTAGGCTGTGCCATCCGGTCGGTTCTGTCAGAGATAAGCCAGCGTACGTAAACATTGGGCGAAAGTGAGCGAGAGTGTCCACATTATTTTAGAAGGTAGGATCTCGGGTGCACTGACATAGATCTCGGGCTCGCAAAACGACCCGGCCTTCTCCTTGATGCTCGTGAACAAGGCTTGAGCAGGCAAAGCCCTACTCTCCGCCGTCTTGAACACCACGGAATGCGCTCGACTCCCTTCGATCCTACGCGTTCGACCTCCTCCCTTGATCCCCATTTGTTTGAGAAGGGATCCCGTCCATGGTCCGGCGGTGATGACAAGGCCGTCGGCTGGACCGAGACTCATCTCAGCAGGTTTGGCGGACTTTTGTTCGCTTGCCTTGGAAGATCGTTCCTCTTGCCTCGGCGAGTACTTGACGGTAAATGAACCGTCCTCATTCTTCTCCAACGCCGTCGCAGTCCCATAAACCACCTTGAGATCCCCTTCCTGCAACAAGATCTCGGCAATCCCTTGCGTGAACAACCTCGGATGAACCTGGGCCGTCGATTCTCGGGTGCCCAACACACTCGTCTCCCCCAACGCATCCTGTTTGAGCCAATCAAAGAACCCGTTCTTCTCCTTGAGTTTCTTGGAAGAGACGACATCCTCACGTTTCTTGTGGATGCGGGTCATGTCGGCCGAGACGGAGAGGGTGTCGATGGTGCGGTAACCCCATCTCCTTTCGCCATCATGCTCGTGGGCCAGGTCGCGGTGGAGTTTGTACGAGAGAGAAGAGAGGGAAGAGGTAGATGCTCCTGTAGTCCCAAGGGTCGAGGCGATGCGTAAGTCAGACTTGGACTCTGATTGGTGTGCGGCTCCCCCTCTGAGACTCTCCGCGAATGAGTAACTGACCATGCCTAAAATCACCCAGCGTGACACCGGCCATACTCATCAGTTTCAGAGCTCCATTCAGATACACTCTCTCAAACTGCTCACCAATCTAACGCCAACAGTCCCCCAGCCTTTCCACTCGCCCCAGCAGCGATCCCACTCCCTTCAAGGATGGTCACGCTGATACTTCGTCCATGTTTCTTGGCGAGCTGGGTCAGGTAGTAGGCTGTACAGACGCCTTGGATCCCGCCTCCTATGATGAAAATTGAGGATGGGGTCATGGTTGAGTTGGAGGGTGTTGCGGTGATAGGGGAGGAGGTGGGAGAGGGGGAATGACGTAAGCGCGGAAGCGAGGAACTGGAGAGCGAAAGCGAAGCGAACTCTTTCGCCGAGGAGGAGTTTGGGACCACCGAGCAGAGATTTCTCGGTGAGTATTGCCCAGTGTTTCCTGAACGTTTCCTGAACACTTACGCAAATTCACCTGTGCCCAGCTTACAATCTACTACTAGATATGCCAGGAGCCTACTCGATTCGGTCACCAGTCACGTGACATCCCTGCGGCGACCTGTTTAAGGACAAATTATCGCCCTACCCTCGGACCCTCGAGGAAAAGAGAGGCCCTTTTGGGGTCTTGACTGTCTTTTGCACCCTGAAAATCGGAGTGTCAAGCTTGTCATCCGCTTCGTAGCTTCCACCTCAACTCCGACAAGCTTCGCGCAGCTTTGCCTCAAAAGTCAGCTTGACCGGCCGGACTCGGGACTCCGTCACCACCCTCCGACTTTGGATCCTCTGTAGGTCACAATCTCCCGTGCTTCCACTCCCTACAGCCCATCGAGCAGTAATGGGGTCTTTCATGCCTGCTGCACTGGCCCCCATGAACCATGACCGCACCCGACGACTCCCGGGGGGTTTTGATTTAGTGAAGTCGTGCTGTCGCGGCCGTCTGCGCGTGCACGCAGCGGCGCCATCGCGCGGGGTCGGGGGTGGATCGCATTTGGCAGGCGCAGCTGCATCGCATTCGGCGACAACGGACCGAAAGGACTCATCTCGCAACGTCACTGCTGACCCTGTTTTTCATCCTGTCCACCAGACACCTTCTGTTCCTTCTTCTTCCTACACTTATAACTTCCAAACCAGTCGATACACGAGGATGCACGGCATATATCCCTCCCCCTTCTTATGGAAAGCGAGCACGAGCTTGAGTCTCGGAGCCGTTTCAGCGCTCGCAGTCTTCGCCCCTTTTGCTGCGGCCGCGGCGGGCAAGTCCAATACGTTTGCTGTCGTCGGTGAAACAGGGTGAGTCAACATCGGAGAGCGCCTCGCCTGTATGTAAAGGGAACTGACATAGTGTTTGCATTCATAGAGCGAGTGCTCAGCAAATGTTCTTGGGTGTGAGTTGAACCCGGGTTACAAAATGCCTGCGAGTCTTTGCGCTCGGACTGATTCGAGTACACGCCCCTGTCCTTGCAGACCGAGAACAGGGTAAGCAGTTGCTGCTGTTTATGGGCCGTTTCTGCTTGTCCAATGCTTATCTAAGCACTCATGTATTCTTGAGGTCTGTTGATACAGGTTTACATCGTAGACAAGACCGAGAACAACAGTGAGTGGTTTTCCGGTGCTGCGGTTGAGCGACATCTCTTGGCGTCTGAGCTGACCTTCCCGCACCATTCGGAAAACGCCATTAGCTGCGCGTATTAACGGACATGCTGCTGTAAGTAATGGTTGTTCCCGCGAAGCACTTTCTTCGCCCCTGACCAGTTGACTGACCTTCCATCAATGGCCACCCTAAAGTGGGCAACAGAGTATGATCTCTCCAACAACTCGTACCGATCCATGGATGTCATCACCAACACCTTCTGCGCCGGTGGTAATTCGCTCGGCAACGGATCCTGGATCAACATCGGTGGGAACCAAGCCGTCACGACAGGAGGAACCAACACCTCTGACGGGAAGGGTGCTTATTCGGATTATTCGGGTGGAAGGACCGTCAGGGTGCTTACGCCTTCGGATGATGGGACCGACGAATGGTACGAGGACAAATATGGAATGCCGATCAATCGATGGTATCCTTATATTGAGACGCTCGAGACGGGTAATGTCTTGATTCTTGGTGGTGAGTTGTAGGTCGAGATGGATGGGCATCTTAGTCGAATTAAAGCTGAAAGGCATGCATTTGACGAGCAGGTGAACTGTATGGGGGCTTCGTCAACTCGGTCAACCAGAACCAAAACGTGCCGAGCTAGTCAGTTCAATACGTTCATGACTGAGCAATGAAAGCGATCAGTGATGCTGACGGATGCTCTTTTGACCTCGATCAGTGAATTCTGGCCGACCCGCGGTGACCCCGTCAATTCGACCTTTTTGGCCAACACCCAACCCGCGAACTTGTACCCCCTCAGTTGGCTGCTCCCCAACGGTTTGGTCTTCATGCAAGCCAATTGGCAGACCCAACTGCTCAACTACACCTCGGGTGACGAGACGGCCCTCCCCAACATCACGATCGCGCAAAAGACGTACCCTTCGTCCGGAGCAACGGCGATGCTGCCTCTGACTCTCGCGAACAATTATACCGTCACGCTGCTCTTCTGCGGTGGTATGACCCCCGAGCGTGACGATTGGGATACGACCAAGTGGAACATCGCCGCGACCAACACTTCTTCGTCTTGCGTCTACATCAACCCCGAGGATGGCACGTCGGCGACATGGAAAAACGACGATGACCTGCCTGAGAACCGTGGCATGGACAACTTCATCATCCTCCCCGATGAGCGACTCCTTTTGCTGAACGGTGTCGCCAAGGGTTCGGCAGGATACGGATGGACCGACTGGGCTGTCAACCAATCCTATGGTCAGGATCCTGTCCTCCGACCTACTTACTACAACGCCTCGGCTCCTTCCGGCTCGCGCTTTTCCACCGAGGGGCTGCCGTTCTCTTCCGTGGGGCGTCTGTACCACTCGTCTGCAACGCTCCTCGTTGATGGCTCCGTCTTCATCGCCGGTAGCAACCCCAACGCCGACGTCATCACCGATGCCAACAACGCGACCTACGTCTACAAGACCGAGTATCGTTCCGAGATCTTCTACCCGTCTTACTACGACTCTGGACGACCTGTTCCGAGCTCCCTCCCTTCCAACATCACCTACGGGGGTGGTTACTTCCAGTTCGACTTGCCCAAGTCATCCTTGAACGGTTCTTCCCCCGCCAACCTCAAAGTCTCCCTCATCCGTACGGGTTTCTCAACCCATGCGATGAACATGGGCATGAAATACATTCAACTTCGACACTCGTACACATCGCACCCGAACGGCTCAGCAACGATCTACGTTGCCCAAGTCACACCCAACGCACGCATGTTCCAACCCGGTCCGGCATTGCTCTTCGTCACCGTCAACGGGATTCCGAGTACAGGCAAGATGGTCATGGTCGGTAACGGTGTGATTGGTGAACAACCCGTTTCGGACGTTTCGACTCTTCCTGGTACGGCCGCCAACGTCACTGTGACTTCTATGTCCCCTTCGACGACGACGGCAACGGATACGGGCTCGAACCCGAGTTCGACCTCCTCTTCCAAGGCCTCGGGCTCGATGCCTCGGTTCAGCAGTGCTTCGGTGCTCGTCCAGGGCTTGATCGCTCTCGTCGGAGCAATCGCACTCGTATGAGCGTTTTACTAGAAGGGAATAAACTATGTATCGCCTCGAAAATGATGCTATTCTGAGATTTTATTGGACGAAATGGCCGAAAGACCCCGCACGCGCGTGGCTGTTGAAGCTTTGAAGCCCCAATAGGAGAGCCCGATTTCAGCGCCGATCGGTTCGAACAATGCTCCCCCGGATAGGAGGGCCCCGCATAAGAGCGCCGATCACTAATCTTCAATGGCCGCCACCAGCCGGGTTGCTAACCTGCCTAGTCGGAGCACTCAGCACTCAGCTTGTGCGCCCCCGAGTCCCCGCGCCAGAGCGCACTGCCCGGGCTGGCCTCCGTTGCTATAAGTTGCCACCGCCCGGCCCTCTCCTTTCCGTCTCTCTGTACTCGCCTTGTTCTAACTTGGGCCGAGTTTCCTCGCATCTCTTAGACACAATATTACACAACCGCCGTCATGTCACTTCTTTCTGATCTTATACACCTCCGCACCATCGAGTCAGCCCACAACGCTCGAATTTCGACGACGTGTTACACCTCCCGTCCCCCGACAGCCGATCCTCCCGGCGCCGCACCGAACACCCACGTGTACTCCGGTCCGCGCCTACGCAACAGTCCAGTGTCAGCACTCAATGATGTGGTCGTCGGATGAAGACTCCCCCATGCCCGCGACGCAGTTTTGGCGAACGTGGTGACCGCAGACACAGTGGAGCCAACAACATCGCTCTTTGAAGGCTACGAAGCAGCGCATACTAATGACTCTGGTGAACCAGTTTTCGAACACGTCCATTTGCCGCCATCCCCTACCGACAAATCAATTCATTCGTGGCGGTTCTTTGAGGAAAAGCTCTCCTTGACAACGAATTTTCCCACACAATTCTTCATGAGGGGATATCGTGGAAATGCGCTGTTTCGTTCAAGCACGCACCTACTTCAACCAGATGACACAGGCCCAAGAAGCTCTCACTCTCTGAGTTCGTGCCGCATGGCATTCGGGTACATGGCCAGGAACAAGCCACCGTTCACGCAAGTACGCATACACCCAATCGCGTTCTCGTGTGCGTAAGAGGTTTGACAATTCTACGTCATAGTCCTCATTACAGCCTCGTCCCCCTCTTCTCGCCGACCGTCTACCGTCGCCCAAGAAAAAGCTATCACCTGTCAAGAGGTCGATTACCGACGCCGATCTTGACATCGACCTTGGCCCTCCCAAAAAATCGTGAGTCGCTGCGGGTAGTCCCGGTCTCCTAACGTCAACTGAATCGACTTCCATTATAGCCAACTTCCGTGAACCCGCGATGCGCCGGCGCTGACGACCACATGCAAACACAAAGTCAATCCAGACGGGGACTGTGACATGGGCGATGTCGAGTGATTTCAATTACACCCCGGCTCTGATCTAATCTCTTCTTATCAGTCTGCAATGTTCATTAACGTTTGGCACATACCTGCACGAGTCGTTTTTGCACAAATTGAACTGACCCGCTAACTGCGTGCTGCATGCCCGATCCATGGCACGTTCTTAGTACTACTATCTGACATTGTCAGTCCGTGCTCTGTCAGAGGTTCAGGGACCCGTCGCTCCCTCCGGAAGCGCGTCAATGAGTAAACGCACCCAAGGAAATTGAGCAGCGCTTCACGCGATGCCCAGTGGATGTCTCCTTCAACATTGGTGAGCAGGTGCGATTTCTCTGAGTAGTCTCTACACAGGCCGGCCAACCTCCGAAGACTCTTCTCTATAGTGTTGTGGATCGAACGTTGCCACACGACCCTTCAAGACTTGTTTCGTTGCCAGTGCTTTGAAGCTATGGCAAAGCGGCTCACTCGCGATCGCGCGGGCTGTGTCCGGCACGGCCGTAGGGGCGACCGCGTGGGCATGGGCCCAGTGGCAGGTGTCGCAGGTGTCGCAGGTGTCGCGCCTCGTCGCGTCGACCTCAGTCTTTAGGCCACGCCAGTTTTGCGTCAAGTCATTCGTTCTTGTTACACAAAAAAGTGAACGATTCTGAGCAACAAGTATTTAGGCAAATAGAATATAGCTACCTACCCACCTACCTACGGTAGCCAAAGTTACTAGGTACCAGACTATTAATCGAGCTGCGGAAGCTCATCTGGCAGAAGCACAGTCGGTCCCATCAGTGTGTTGATGACCAAACGACAGGACGTGATTCGGGCGGTGATCTTCAGTGTTACATACAAGTCTGCTTGTTGGCAAAGTTGTCGTCGCAACTGAGCGAGTCGCGACGTGGTGCACCGATCGACCGGTCGCCCCACTGCCTACCTAGCTCGGGAGTCGGCGTCGGCGAGCTAGCTCTAAATTTAAAATATCACCTCTAATCTCAAATATCGGCGTCTCCACCCGATCCTTATCTAAGTACATATCGCTTTCGCTTCGATTGCATGTGACATTCCCGAGCAAAGCCGGGACTACGGAACCCCGCGGCGGCGCTTAATTCGACACTCTGCAATCCGAGGAGGCTCCAGTGGAATGGCCGCTAGCGCGCGTAGCGCCCCTCGACGCGCCTCGGAGCGCAGATCGCCTGATCGGACTTGCCAACTATTGGCGCTACGATCCCCCGCCTACGCGTCGATCTAAGGCCGGTCGAGACGAGAAATTAGGCACGCCCGCCGTAGATGATTGTTCCCACATTCTAGTCTAGGGGTCCGACTCTGATATTGGGTTTAGTGAAGTCAAAAGTTGGAGGTCTGTCCTCAGTTTCCGGCGTGTTTGCCGCCGGTGACCGCGTGTGCGCTTGCGCTGCTCCGAACACCACACGGTCCGCACCGCTAATGCCCGAGAGCCACTTTAGACAGTGTTTGGCCGATTATCTAAGATTCCTACTCCAACTCGACCCTTTCTCTTCTCTCCTTTCTGTACCTCACGTCCATCATCCCCATTCGACACTGTCCTTGATTGGATAAGTCGACGCGACAACCCGCTTCATCATGTTGGTCAACACAAAACTCCTCGCCTTGTTCGCGACGGCGTGCTCGGCACTCGCCTCGGGCGCCTCAGCCAAGTCAGGCGACTCCAACTCGCCCAGGATTATTCCTGGTCGCTACATCATCGCCGTCAGTAGCTCAAGTGGTAGTCTGAGCAAGCGTGCTTCTGGTGCGGTGAGTCTTCGGCCTCCTAACCCCGAGGGGTTAAAGCTCCTGTGCGCGAGCCCCTGACCTCCACCTCCGGTCGCCTCCGAGCTTCGCGACTTGGGGCGGCATTCGGGGTGCTTTTATGCTCGGAAGCTGACATGGCCCTCTTTTCCTCAGGCCATCTCGAGTGTTATCAGCAAAATTGGCAATACTGGTATCAATATCAAGACCAAGAAACTCTACCAATCCCCCGGTGTGCTCACCGGAGCGAGCATCGTCGTGCCCGAGAACACCACCACCGCCGATCTACTCGCAATCCCGGGTGTCACGGTGAGTTCGGTTCTTTATTTTGTTGACTGAGAAGACAGAGCGTGTTGTATATACTGCTGGAACACCAGTGCTGATTTGCCTCGATTGCTCCGGTCTTGATCACGTGCAGCACGCCTGGCCCGTGCGAGTCGTCCTGAACCCGAGCGGCCTCCAGACCTCGCCGAACCACGCCAATTCGTATTCGAGTCAGCTCGTCCGACGCGATCTCCTCCAACGTCGTGCCGAGGACCTCAAGGATGATCAATTCCCGCCTCATCAAATGACCGGTGTCGACAAGATGCATGCTCAGGGCCTCTATGGTGCCGGCATCAGGGTCGCCATCATCGACACCGGCGTCGA
Organism: Microbotryum violaceum; assembly: GCA_022506055.1. Lineage (NCBI taxonomy): Eukaryota > Fungi > Basidiomycota > Microbotryomycetes > Microbotryales > Microbotryaceae > Microbotryum > Microbotryum violaceum. Next base: position 1,061,946 of record JAKMXP010000006.1, on the reverse strand, counting down.
CTACAAGAACCCCATCCTTGGTGGTTGCTTCGGCAAAGGCTGCAAGGTCGGTTTCGGACATTCGTTCATCGACGACAATGGAAAGCCCTTCGACGGCCCCGATCCGTACACAAATTGCTCTGAACACGGCACGCATGGTATGTCAACCTGCGCGCTCTAATGATGACTGCGCAGCGGCTCCTAAGCTGACGAGCGTCACCAATATCCTTCTCGCCACAGTCGCTGGTATCATCGGCGCAAACCCGAACCAATACGGTTTTACCGGTGTCTCTCCCAAGGCGACGCTCGGCATGTACCGTGTCTTCCCCTGCACCGGCTCGACCTCCGACGACATCATCGCAGAAGCCATGCTCCGTGCTCCCGATGACAACGCCAACATCGTCAGCATGAGTCTCGGTGGCTCCGGTAGTTGGGTTGACGGCTCCGCAACACAGTACATCGCCGACAGGCTCGCTGCCAAAGGCATCCACGTCGTCGTCGCCGCGGGCAACGACCAAGACGAGGGTCTCTTCTTTGCCTCTTCTCCCGCCTCGAGTCGCGCCGGCATGAGCATCTCCTCGGTCGACGTGACCGTTGTCCCAGCGTACAACATGATATTCAAGACTGGCGGCTACCCTGCCATGAGCGCCTTCAGTGCCAAGCCGCTCGGACTCGACACTGCTTTGCCAATCTACTTTACGTCGACCGACCTGAACGTCACCAACGATGCCTGCCTCCCTTTGCCCAAGTCTACGCCCAATCTTCGCAACTTTGTCGTCGCCATGCAACGAGGAAGCTGCTCCCCTAATACGAAGCTTCTGAACGCAGCAGCCGCCGGTGCTCGATACGTCATCATTTACGGCGCCAAGGGTCTCGAGGGTCGACCTTACTTCATCACGGAGGGCACCGGTCTCCTCGGTGCAGCTGGTCTCAGCCATGCCGATGGTGTCAAGTTGCTCAAGTACTACCTCGCACAAAAGAAGGGCGGTCTCAAGGTCACCTTCCCCAGCAAGAGCAAGCAGCTCCGCGTCGAGCAGACCCTTTCTGGTGGCCAGGTCAGCGACTTCTCTCAGTTCGGCCCCACAAACGACATGTACGGTCAACCCAGCTTCGGAGCTCCCGGTGGCAACGTGCTCTCAACCTTTCCCTTGACGTGGGGCGGTGTCGGCGTCATCAGTGGCACCTCGATGGCCACTCCATTCGCCGCTGGTTCCGTCGCTCTCATCCTCTCGGCCCGCAAGTCGGACAAGTTCACACCCATCGAGATGCGCCAACTGCTTTCCTCGACAGCCGACGCGATCCCGGTTACGCGCAAGACCAAAGGGCCGTTGACGTCGACGGTCCTCCAAGGTGGTGGCTTGATCCAGATCGACCGAGCTGTGGCAGCGAAATCCTTCTTCGGTCCCAACGAGCTCTACCTCAACGACACGGCCCACTTCGCGTCCATGCAGACGGTGACGATCACGAACAAGAATTCGAAGGCGGTCACGTACCGCTACTCCGACACGGGTGCGCAGCCGCGACTGACCTACGACAACAGCGGTGCATTCAACCCCTCGCTCAGCCCTGGTGCATTGTCGAGGGGTGCGTCGGTGACATTCCGCCCTGGTCGAGTCACGATCCAGCCCGGCAAGACATCGACGTTCCAGATCAAGTTCCAGCCGCCGCAATTCTCTGCCGGTCAACGCGCGCTCTTCCCCGTCTACAGCGGTTACATCAGGATCACGGCCGACAACAAGGAGTCGTTCCAGATCCCCTACTTTGGTCTCGCTGGCAACATGCGCGATCAGAAAATACTTGACCAGACGGATATGTATGCGGGCCAATACCAGTCCGGCCTCAAGTACCCCTTCGTTGGCACCCCTGACCTCAAGGTCCAGACGAGCGCGAGTGCTGTCAAGACCTACTCAACCAGAGCCGGCCCCACCATCGTGTTCCGTCTTTCGCGTGAGTTTTCTGGTCTGACACCGACAGGGCCTATACTGTACAGCTACTGACGCCGACGACCTTGCTCTCTCAACTACTGACAGAGGCGACTCGAGCCTACAACATCGACCTTGTGTTCGCCAACACGACGTTTAAGCCCACCATCTCCCCCGGAAACAACGCCAACCTCAAGCAGCGTCGCTCTGTTGATGAATTCGACTTCGGATCTCTCGAGACGGATGCGCTCACCGGGTCTGCACTCGAGAGTCGCAAGGACAGCCAGTCGTATGCCTCGGTGTCGACCATCGGTTTTATCGCTGGCTCGACCAACGTCCCTCGCGATCTTGCCGTCAGCAACACCGGTGCCTTCTCCTTCACCGACAACCAGATCACTTTCAACAGCCGATACCAGACCACGACTACTAGCGGACGCACCGAAACGGCCAAGAGCAAGACCCCTTACCGCTTCCTTCTTCGGTCAGTCCTTCACCCTCGAATGTATTCTCACTGTCTTCTGAACTTCTCGTTGAATGGTTTTAATTTTCTCCTACGAATCTTGCAGTGCGGTGAGGACGACTGCCGACCCTGCCGACGAGGCCAGTTGGGAAAGTTGGCTGAGCCCTCCGTTCCAGTTCGAATAAGCGGGATTTTTCTGGGAATGTGTCTTGTGGATACGGTCGCTTTCGTCCTTCGATTTTCTCCGCTCAAACTGTTTCTAATACCCCGGTCGCGCCTTACGCCGCTACTACTCTACTTGGAATTCTAAGAATCAAGATCACATGAAAGATCAATAAAGTCGTAGCTGAAATGAGCCACATTCAGGGGCCACCATGTCGACGTTGATCTCCATGTGCAATTGGTAGTCGAGAGGATAAACATCATCTACCATGGCAATTTGCAAGCGTCAGACGCCTTTCATTTAGGTTGCCGTTGTCTTTTGCTCTATTCGCTTGCTCGAGTCGTAGGGCCGCACTAGTTCGGAGCTGGGAGGACTGAGGGCGGCTTTGGCCAGTCTTCGGCCATCCTAACATGTCCGCAATGTAATGCAAAGGATGTGAGCACGGTTGAGCTGCTTAATAAAATAGCACGCCACGGGTTCCGCCGCTCAAGCTGATCGCCTCGGTCGGCTCTGACGGCGCCGCTGCCGGGAGCCGGCGCTGGAATCGAGCTTGGCGCGGGGCAGGCAAAGTCAGGAATGTGGGTCATCCGTCCTGTGCCTCGCGAGTCGCGAGTCGGGCGACCACGGGACGTGCTCTTACGAATGGGACAGATGAGGTACCAATTATACACCTGAGTAGGTAGGCAGGTACCTATAGTTACCGAGGACTGAACCTGTCTTCACACAATGAGCACCAGCATCGACGAAATTTCAGCTTGCTCATTGATTCAGTCTCGGCGACTCGGCTTCAGAGGTGGGACAATCTCGAGCTCGCTTCCGCACTCGGCTGAGGTTTTCAATAGCCGCTCATAGCAACAAGCATGAGTAGACTGACTCCTTCAAAGCATCAGCTTGTACTCCTACCCCCTCTTACCTCACATTACGCTTGTATTTTGCAAAAAGGAAGCGTCGCTCTCCGCCTGCGCCGTGTCTCACCATGTTTTTGGGCCCGAGGAGTTTGTTTCAACTCGCGCTGCTCGCCACGGCCTGCTTCGCCCTCGCTCAGATCACCTCCGGCGCCAACTACGCAAATTATTCGACTTCGCCCCAGATCATCCCCGGTCGCTACATCATTGCTGTCGGTGGTTCAAGTAGTGCTCTGAGCAAGCGCGCCCCGGAAGTTGTAAGTTCATATCGTCTAGCTAGTTGAACACAGCTGAGCCTGCTGAACCCCGTCCGACAATGTCTGCGGCGTTGACGCGGCTCGACGCGTCAGGACGAGTTGAAGGAAGCTGACGAGCTCTGCGCAGGGGACTTCATGCTTGCTCATGCAAGGCTGACGTCTGCTATTTTTCCCCATGTTGATCTCAGGCAATCTCCGGTGTCATCAGCAAGATTAACAGCAAAGGCATCAATGTCGAGACCAAGAAGGTGTTCCAATCGCCAGGGGTGCTCATTGGGGCGAGTATTTCGGTGCCTGAGAGCACCACCGCCGCCGACCTACTTGCGATCCCAGGTGTCACGGTGAGTCACCCAGCTACGTTTACTATAAGAGAATGTATGAGTATTGACGTGGTCAAATTCACTGCCATATAGCATGTTTGGCCTGTCCGAAACCTTCCCCACCCAGACAGCTTCACATCAGCTCCGAGAGGTACCGTTGGAGGCGAGAATGAAGAAGTCGTCCGACGAGACCTGATCCAGCGTCGAGCCGACGATGATTTCGAGAACGACCAGTTCCCACCTCATCAAATGACCGGTGTTGACAAGCTCCACGCCAAGGGCTACCTCGGCGCCGGCATCCGAGTCCTCGTCATTGACACGGGTGTGGATTACAAGAACCCGATCCTCGGCGGCTGCTTCGGGAAAGGCTGCAAGATCGGCTTTGGCCATTCCTTCGTGACCGATAACGGAACACCCACGAGTGGACCCGACCCTTACACCAATTGCAGCTCCCATGGTACTCACGGTTAGTCGTCCACGGAGCCTTGGGATCCTTGCGCAGCACTTGCATTGACGGGATCTGCCATGCGCAAGTCTTCGCACGGTGTAGCAGCGTTTGCTTACGTTTAATCTGGTTGCTCCAATAGTCTCTGGAACCATCGGTGCCAACCCGAACCGATGGGGTCAAATTGATCAAGTACTATCTTGCACAAGAGAAGAAGGGCGGACTCCAGGTCACCTTACCGAGTAACAGCAAACAACTTCGTGTCGAGCAGACTCTCTCTGGTGGGGAGATCAGCGAATTCAGTCAATTCGGACCTACGAACGACCTCTACGGCCAGCCGAGCTTCGCTGCCCCTGGAGGTGACGTCCTGTCGACCTTCCCTCTCTCTTTTGGTGGAGTGGGAGTCATAAGTGGTACTTCGATGGCCTCTCCGTTCGTTGCGGGCTCTGTTGCGTTGATTTTGGCCGCTCGCAAGAAGGACAGCCTCACACCAATCGAGCTGCGCCAGCTCCTGTCATCGACCGCCAAGTCGATCCCAGCCAAGACAGGGACGAAGAGCCCCCTGACGACCGTCGTTCTCCAAGGTGGCGGCCTGATCCAGGTGGACAAGGCTATCGAGGCCAAGTCGTTCTTCAGCCCCAACGAGCTCCATCTCAACGACACAGCGCATTTTGCCGGCACGCAGACGGTGACGATCACGAACACGAACTCGAAAGCGGTCACGTATCGCTACTCCGATACGGGTGCCCAACCTCGTCTGGTGTACGACAAGAAGGGACAGTACAATCCTTCGCTCAGCCCAGGTGCGCTGTCGAGGGGTGCGTCGGTGACGTTCCGCCCCGGCCGCGTCACGATCCAGCCCGGCAAGACATCGACGTTCCAGATCAAGTTCCAGCCGCCGCAGTTCTCCGCCGGTCAACGCGCGCTCTTCCCCATCTACAGCGGTTTCATCATGATCACGGCCGACAACAAGGAATCATTTCAGATCCCCTACTTTGGTCTCGCCGGTAACATGCGCGATATGCAGATTCTCGACCAGACGGACAAGTTTGCCGGTCAGACTGAGAAGGGCCTGCGGTACCCGTTCATCATGGGCGGCGATAAGAAAGCGCAGCTAAGCCCTACGACTGTCAAGACGTACGAGATGGACTTGGGCGTCGCCATTAATTTTCGTCTGGCGCGTGAGTTGCTGTACCTGCTTGACTCCGCACACTTCAGTTCTCGTGGCTAGCTTAGGGGTTTCATACTGATGGCCTGGCTTTGCTCGCCTCACAGAGGCCTGCCGAGCGTTCAATATCGATCTCGTCTTCGCCAACACAACCTTCAACCCCACCATCTCACCGGGAAACAACGCCGACTTGAGTCGTCGCTCGCTCGAGGACGGTGACCTCGACCTCGACCAGGGCCTCCTCGAGACCCACAACCCTCTTGAGGACTCGCATCTCGCACCTCGTCGTGAAAGCCAGTCCTACGCTTCGGTCCCTACAGTCGGCCACATCTATGGCGAGCTAAACGTCGCTCGTGATGCGGCTGTCCCCAATCGTGGCCCATTCCCTTTTGCTTGGAAGCAACTCAATTTTACGGGGAGCTATAACCACCGCGACGCGCCGAAGGAGGATGCGAAGGCGGATACGTTCACGCCTTACCGATTTCTTCTCCGGTGAGTTATTTGGCATGGGTAACGATGAATATTGTGGCTTTGATGAACGACACTGACATTCCCTGTTACACTCTCATAGTGCGGTGAGGACGACCGCGGACCCTACCGATGAAGCCAGTTGGGAAAGTTGGCTTAGCCCTCCCTTCCAATTCTCGTGAATGCGACTCTCGGCAAATATATACCCTGCTGCTCTCTTTGATTCGATTTCGCTTTTCTTGCACTCTTTAACTCCAGACGTGATTACTCTTCACTTCGTGTTTTGTTTCGATACCCTGTTCATGGCTCTTGAGCCCTCGTTCCTTTTTTCCTGGAATGCCATATTGGCAGTGCTACTTCGACCGAGCAGACCCAAAGAGTTGGGCGGACTGGTAAACATCGCATCATCGCATTGAAAAGCCAAACATCATATGGTCGCTCAATTCCATCGTCTACTGAACATGGCCAAAGCCGCGACGGCCGTGCCAACACCCAACAAGAAGCCCGAACTGCCAACGAGAAACGGACAGCGACTCGGTCTCCCATCAGGGATATCCCTCATCGGACATCTATCCAACTTGAGCTTGCTCGCGACCTTGCCGACGACTCCACCATTGACGTCGTAAAAACCTTTGGCGATCCCTTCTTCCCACCCATCGAGAATGTCTTCCCTCATCCGATCGTCCATCGCCGACAGTTGAGCCAAAGACCACTTGTCGCACACCCGGATCATCCAATCCATCCTCCGCGCGATCGTTTTCGTATCCTTCCCATTCGCGACTTTTCTCAGATCGGCTCGTAGTCTGCCGACGTTCTCGATCGCTTCGCCCACTTGCTCAGGCAAAGTTTCTTCGATCGACCTCCTTATCCGATTCGCAATCCGGGGGCCTTTCCCACCCGTCGAAACCATGATTTGTAGAGGACCCCTTCGAACGATGGACCCAAAGTAGAAATCGCATTCGGGAGGGACGTCAGCGACGTTGACGGGGATTCTTCTCTTGCGACACATTTCGCAGATGGAAGAGCTGAGGCCGACCTCGTCGATCGCGGTGAGGACCATTTCAAAGCCTTGTAGGTCGTCCTCGCCTTGGAACTTGCGGTCGAGGTAGGTCAACGATCTAGAGAGGGAACGGTCGTTGATCCTGGCTTGGACTTCGGGGGAGAGATGCGACGACGGGGCGATGAGGGTCACGATCGCGTTGGCGTTGAGGAGAGCGTAGAGACGACCTGCTGCGACGACACCACCTCCTACGAGGAGCACGCGTTTGTCCTTGATTTGCCAGGCGAGGATCAACGAGGCTCCGGGTTCGATCGGTGGAAAGGTCTCTGTCTCCTGTACGGCCGAGGACGATGATGGGGAGCCTGATGAAGCTGAAGCTGGCGGAGCAGACGACGACGACGACGAGGCCTGGGCAGGTGCTGCAGAGCCGACATCTGGTGGGGTAGATGCCATGGTGGAGTAGATTGGGGTGTCCGGGTAGTCGGACAACAGCTGACGAATGAGCGGGCGGGTATGAAGTGATCGGAAGTGATCGAACCGATAGGAGAAAGACCAGCTCGTGCGCCAATCAGCGCCGCGGCAAAGGCACGGCACAGACCGGTCGATCGCTTTTTGGCTGCGATCGCCATGAGATGGTCAAACGCTGCCCTGTGCTTCATCACGACCGACAGTTCTCTCGGTTGGAACTTTAGGAAGGTGAGTCGCCTCCTAATCGCCGACTATATTTCAGAGCTCCTGGCTTGAAGCGATTGCCATCTTCGACTTTAGCTCCACCAAACACTGTGATTCCATGAGAATCATCTGAAAATGAATTTATCAGACCAAGGAAGACACGAAAGTTGCAAGACCCCAGAGCGCGTCGTATGTAGTGCTCAACCCGAAAACTCGAAGGGCGGACTGAGCCAACTCTCCCAGCTCCCTTCGTCGGCCGGGTCGGCGGTCGTCCTCACCGCGCTGTAAGATCCCAATGACAAAGCACTTCAGTGCAATCCAGTAGGCCTGCAGTACTCCGTTCTTCATACTCACCGTAATAAGAATCGATAAGCCGTCCCCAACTTCGCCGTCTCAAACCTCCGACTCGTCGGCGTCGTCTGGTACCGTCCATTGAAACGGAACTTCTGGTCCGTGAAAGGATAACGATTCTCGCCATCTACAGCCAGCTCTCGAGGTACGTTGAGGGCCCCTTTGATGCGGCCGACGATGGGGACCGAAGCGTACGATTGGCTTTCTCGACGAGGGGTGAGGGACGACCTCCCCGCGAGGTTCCGAGCGAGCTCGAGGTCAATTACGACTTTCGCATTTTTGGTGGACTCCGATCCAGGGAGCAGACCGGCGTTGTTTGCGGGAGAGATTGTTGCTCTAAAGGTCGTATTGGTAAACACAAGGTCGATATTATAACCTCGAGTTGCCTCTGCAAGAAAAGGGCATGCAGGTCAGTGGCTGATGCACCTCAAATGGAAGTGGACACTCAGACTCACGTGAAAGGCGGAACGCAATGACCGGCCCGTTAGCCATCTCATAACTCCTCACAAAGTTTGGATTGAATTGGGGACCCAGCTTCGAGTCGGCCACATAAGGATACCTGAGTCCCTTCATGTATCGACCCGCATACACATCCGTCTGGTCGAGAATCTGCATATCGCGCATGTTACCGGCGAGACCAAAGTAGGGGATCTGAAATGATTCCTTGTTGTCGGCCGTGATCATGATGAAACCGCTGTAGATGGGGAAGAGCGCGCGTTGACCGGCGGAGAACTGCGGCGGCTGGAACTTGATCTGGAACGTCGATGTCTTGCCGGGCTGGATCGTAACTCGACCGGGGCGGAACGTCACCGACGCACCCCTCGACAGCGCACCTGGGCTGAGCAAAGGATTGTACTGTCCCTTCTTGTCGTACACCAGACGAGGTTGGGCACCCGTATCGGAGTAGCGATACGTGACCGCTTTCGAGTTCGTGTTCGTGATCGTCACCGTCTGCGTGCCGGCAAAATGCGCTGTGTCGTTGAGATGGAGCTCGTTGGGGCTAAAGAACGACTTGGCCTCGATAGCCTTGTCGACCTGGATTAGGCCGCCACCTTGGAGAACGACGGTCGTCAGGGGGCCCTTGGTCCCCCTCTTGACCGGGATCGACTTGGATGTCGACGATAGGAGTTCACGCATCTGTACAGGCGTGAACCTAACCGACTTGCGAGCAGAAAGGATGAGCGCCACCGCACCAGCCACGAAAGGGGTGGCCATTGAGGTACCACTGATGACCCCAACGCCACCCCAAGACAAGGGAAAGGTCGAGAGGATATTTCCACCCGGCGCACTAAAGCTAGGCTGGCCAAACATGTCATTCGTGGGACCGAATTGACTGAAGTCGCTGACTAGACCACCGCTGAGGACTTGCTCAAGGCGAAGCTGCTCGCTTGGAAACGCGACCTGGGGACCCCTGCTCCTTTGCGCGCGATAGTACTTGAGCAACTCGAGTGCGTTCGCGTTGCTGATTCCTCCGGCGGCAGTCAGGTTCGTACCCTGAGTATCATAGTACGGCTGATTTTCGTCACCAACTGAGGCATACACGAGAGCGAAGCGGGCCCCTTTGGCTGCAAGGTTGGTGAACATAACGTCTGTATCGCATTGACCTATCTTGACCACGACCAGTCGATCCTTGAGGTTCGGCGTCGAGTCGGGCAGGTTTTTGCACGCCACCTCGTTATCGGATTCGGGCGAGGTAAAGTATAGCGAGAGCACATCTTCAGTCTCGAACGGCATGGCGGAGAAGTAAGGCATCGGCGAATAACGACCCGTCTTGAAGACGAGATTGTAACCTGGGACGACATCGGCATCGACGGATGCGACGCTCATCCCACTTCGAGTAGCTGCGGGCGTCGAAGCAGCGAACAGACCTTCGTCTTGCGAGTTTCCAGCTGCGACAATGACATGCATACCTTGAGCGAGAAGTTTTTCAGCTAGGTGTTGCGGCGCTGTCGAATCCAACCAACTACCTGGATCTCCGAGACTCATACTGAGGATGTCGGCTTTGTCCTCGGCGGCGCGGAGCATGGCTGCAACGATGGTGTCGTCTGTGGCCGCGCCAGAGCATGCAAAGATGCGATACATGCCGAGAGTGGCTTTGGGTGCGACTCCGGTGAATCCGTACTTGTTGGGGTTGGCCCCGATGGTACCAGCAACTAAGGGAACGAGTCATGGGGGTTAGCTCTGGAATCCGCTGCTGCGCCTATGTTGGGCTCACCATGCGTGCCATGGTCCTGACAGGTGCTATACGGGTCAGGGCCGTTGATCGAGTTTCCTTCATCGTCAACAAAGGAATGGCCAAAAGCGACTTTGCACCCCTTGCCAAAGCAACCGCCGAGGATTGGGTTCTTGTAGTCGATGCCGGTGTCGATAATTGCGATCTTGATGCCGGCTCCAAGGTAGCCCTTGGCGTGCATTTTATCGACCCCGGTCATCTGATGGGGCGGAAAATGATCGTTCTTGAAATCTTCGTCGCCTCGGTGCTCGAGAAGGGCCCGTCGGACAAGCTCGCTGGAGTCGGTACCAGAGGGGTGAGAGGTAGCGCGAGAACCCGACGATGAAAAGGTTCTGGGTCTCGGAATGCTTCGAACCGGCCAGACATGCTACGAGGAGAGTGGAAAGTATCGTCAGCACGTCATGAAGTAGAGTATATCAATCAGATCTCAAGAGGGTTCAACTGACTGTGACTCCTGGAATATCTAGTAGATGAGCCTCGGTGGTGTTTGCTGGCACGACGATGCTCGCCCCGGTGAGTAGACCGGGAGACTGATACAATTTGTGGGTTTTGACATCGATGCCGGTGTTTCCGATTTTGCTGAGGACACTCGAAATAGCCTTTTAACCCCAGCGTTCGCAGCAGGAAGCAGGAACAGTTTTACACCAAGGTCAGTACCACAGCTGTCGAGAATTGGGCCTCACGTTCTCGTTCAACCAAATGAGAGACTCGGTTCCCGCGTATGCACCACCTAATCCCCCACATGCAGGCTAGCCACTCACCACTTGAGAAGCCCTCTTACTCAAAGTACTAGTTGATCCACCAACCGCAATGATATACCGCCCGGGGATAATACGACTCGTCCCTTCACCCGTGTCGGCGATGGCTTTCGAGAACTTGGCAGATTTGGAGGCGGCTGCTGCGGAGGTCCCTGACACGAGGAGGGTGGAAACCGCGGCGAGAAGCGCAATGGGAAACGGCAGGTTCATGTTCACGAACATGCTGGACAAGAATTGTTGAGTTGTCTGGACTTGCGTAGTGCCCTAGTCCGGTCTGAGCGTGAATACTTGCTGTTCGTAGTTGAGTCAAACTTCGTAAACAGATGGCGATATCAAGAGGTTGACGAGACGACTGATCCTCGGACGTGAAGCCGAACTTCAAACTAAGTTGGGCAGATATTTCGAGTGGTATCGGATGCAGTGAGTACAACTGCTGGCAGACAGATGACGAGGAGACCGCGTGTGTGGCAGGTATCCACGAGACGAGGAGCTGGTCCATCGACGCTGGATCGGAGTCGAGGCGACGCCGACGATGGTTGGTGTGAATGAGCATGCCTCGAGAGGCTCCGAGGGAGAACATTTTGAAATCCAAACACCAAAGCCGACGAGAGCCGACGTCTCGGGCACGCGCGGCTCCAGATTGGCTCGGCGATATTAGGCGATTGAAAAGGTCCTCACGAGAGCGGCAAGAGATGCGTTCGCTTGTAAATTTGTCTTGGAATTGCTCCTCAAAATCATACATGGTCAAAGTCGCGTTTGGTCCCGGTCAAAGTGCTGGTCACGTGACCTGTCTTCTCCTCCGATGGCACGTAGCCAGTACACCGAGGTTGAAGCTACACGAGACACCTTTCAGAGCTGCGGACTGAGCATCAAACTTGAGCCTACACTCGATATACAGTGATGAAACAGGCCGTGTTCGGCAACATACTAGTATGCCTGGTGCTACCGTGACGGCGCCCGCGCGAAAATTGACCGCCTGCGCGCTGAGCCGACGACGCGACGAGGCGCGTGTTCTGTTCTCGCGGTGAGCCACTCCTCTCCCCTGTCTGCCTCCCCCACCTCGACCCGCACTTGCGCAAACGGATCCACGTAACCATGCCCCGCGAGATCTGTACGTTCGACAAATGAGGACGTCGTAGTGGTGCCAGCGGAAGAGCTGATCTTTTGTGTGGCCCCTGCTCCTGCTCGTGGTTATGTCCACGCAGTGACGGTCTCGGCCGGTCAAGCCGGTAATCAAAGTACGTTCCCGAACCCAAACTCTTCACCCAAATCAAGAACACCCACTAACACCCACCCACACCCCCACACCCCAACGCCCGTCCGCTCCGCATCAGTCGGTTCCGAATTCTGGTCCCAACTCTGTGCCGAACATGGCATTTCCAAAGAAGGCGTTTTGGAAGACTGGGCTACGGACATGACCGATCGGAAGGACGTCTTCTTTTACCAGGCCGACGATGAACATTATATCCCTAGGGCCGTGATGATTGATTTGGAACCGAGGGTAAGTTGGGGTCAGGGAGATGGGCGGAGGGGCCGAGGACGGATGCGCTTTAAGACGTCGCGATACTAATGTCCGTTTCGTCACGGTCCAACCAGGTGCTGGATTCGATCAAATCGGGCCCTTATAAGAACCTGTACAACCCCGAGAACTTTTTCTACGATCCTCAAGGTGGAGGAGCAGGGAATAACGTGCGTCGAACGGGGCTGCCTCCAAGACGGTTCGCGGGATGACGAGAACTGACTCTACGCGTGACGTGGTTCGGCACAGTGGGCGAAAGGTTACGCCGCTGGGGAAAGGGTGTACGAAGAAGTGATGGAGATGATAGATCGCGAGGCCGAAGGGAGTGATAGTCTCGAGGTGAGGGAGAGGATCTCTAAAGGCTGAAGCGATCTTGCAGAGATGAACAAAGCCAAGAGGCAAACCCTTCGTCTGATTCTTCTCCCCACAGGGTTTCATGCTCCTTCATTCCATCGCAGGTGGAACAGGTTCCGGACTCGGTTCCTACCTCTTGGAAAGGATGAACGACCGCTACCCCAAAAAATTGATCCAAACCTACTCCGTATTCCCCGACGCCGATTCAGGAGACGTCGTTGTCCAACCGTACAACTCGTTGTTGTCGATGAAGAGGCTGACGAACCATGCCGATTCGGTGATTGTTTTGGACAATGCGGCGTTGAGTAAGATTTGTCAGGATCGCTTGCACGTCCAGGTCGCGTCTTTCGCGCAGACGAATCAGTTGGTCAGTCCGCGGCACTGGGGAGGGGGGGCTGATGTGGCGAGGAGATAAAGAAAAACTGGCTAATGCTTGTCGATACGTTTCCTCTCCTCCTTATAGGTCTCCACGGTCATGTCGGCTTCGACGCAGACGTTGCGTTACCCAGGCTACATGAACAACGACCTCGTGGGGTTGATCGCTTCCCTCATCCCGACCCCTCGGTGTCACTTCCTCACGACTTCTTACACCCCCTTCACCTCGGACAAGATTGAACAAGTACGTCCAGCCCACTCACCATTCAGATCATCTCTGAATGCTGACCGCATCCTCTTCTCGCTCACATCACAGGCCAAAGCAGTGCGTAAAACGACCGTCCTCGACGTGATGCGCCGCCTCCTGCAACCCAAGAACCGTCTCGTCTCGATGCCCACAACCCCCTCGCGCCACGCCTGCTACATCTCAATCCTCAACATCATCCAAGGCGAAGTAGACCCTACGGACGTTCATAAATCCCTGCTTCGAATTAGAGAACGTAATTCGGCGACGTTCATCCCTTGGGGTCCGGCGAGTATTCAGGTCGCTTTGACGAAACAAAGTCCTTACGTCCAGACGACGCATAAGGTTTCCGGATTGATGTTGGCGAACCATACCAATATCGCTTCCGTAAGTCCACGTTTCACATATAAAAAGCATCTTTCATCGTCTTCCTTTAAAAGTAAAAAGGTCGTCTTGCCCCCTTTGCATAGATTTTCAAACGCACGGTCGCGCAATACGACCAATTGCGTAAACGCAACGCCTTTATGCCGCAGTACCAAAAAGAGGCCATGTTCGAGAAGAACCTGGATGAATTCGACGAGGCCCGTGCAACGGTGCAAGATCTGATCGAGGAGTACCAGGCGTGCGAGAAGGCGGATTATATTGATTATGGAGCTGGGCCCGGGTATGTCAAGGGGGAGGATGGGAGGGAGAAAGGGAGGGAGGCGGTGGAGGGGTAGGCAGCGCGTTAGCTGGGGCTCGCGCGTCTGGTGTATTTTTGTTTTGTTTCTGTAGGAGCTGTACTATTGCAGTAATTAATTCCACGTTCGTTATTCGTCACCACATCATGAAACGGCCAGACCTGGAGCGAAGGGGTGACGAGCCCAGAAGAGTGACAAAGTGGATCAGTACCAGCTTCCCACTTCTCGGTCATGCGTATGCGTGCGTGTGCAAAGCCGCAAAAACCCAAAACCCCAGAACCACCCCAAAACTCGAGTAGCACGCATCAGAACCCCTGCACATTAAGTGGAACAACGTCGATGATCCAAATTCCGAAACGAAACTGATCGAAGGTGATGACTTCTCCAATGTTGAACTTTGGGTTAGAAAGCGTAGGACGTCCCTCGATGCACCACTTTCCCCTTTACACAAGCCCTTCGTCCCGGGAGGGATTCGGGAGAGAGTAAGAGGAAGGGACGTGTTCGTTTGGTGGGACGTCTCGTCATTTGCGTTGGTGGTTTGTTGAGGCTGTTGGGAGGGGTGGACGACGGCATGCAGACACGAGACCTCGAATAGGGAAAGGACGCTTACATGGCACAGACAGTCAAAGAGAAGGAAAACAACAAGGTCAGACCGAGCCGGGGAATACAAGTACACAACGCCAGCGGCTTGGGAATCAGTGTAGTGCGGCTGTATCGAGCGCAACTCGGGTCGCTTGTTCGGCCGCTGTTGTGAGGCTCGGGAGACGCTGAACGGTTCGAGCAGAGTAGAGTGAGTATATTTGATCTGATTCGAGAAACACTCTTCCGACCCAACTCTACACGCACTCTGAGCAATCGGTTGATCTCGTCGCTCGCTTTGGCATAATCGTCCTGCGCTTGTTGAGCCGTCGGTCGTTCCTCGATGATACCTGACAAGATTACCTCGTAAAAATTAGCATCCCAACGGTTCACAATTACCGTGATGGGTCAAGGAACAAACCCTTGTTGGCGCCGACGCTCTTCCGCCCTTTGGCCTGCGGTGCTGCGGTCGGAGCGAACAAGACGGGCTGGGGTCGATCTTCCGAAAAGGTCGGTTGCACGGCTTCGAGTTGGCTCAGCCGTTCCATATCCCTAGAGATGACGTCTTGAACTCCCTGAGACACGGTAGATGATTGAACGCTCGACTATAAGCATAGTACTTGCCCGGATCGATCATCGGCAGTCGTACTGACCAGCGCATAATTGTTGGGCACATCGACCCTCTCCCGAGCGTTCTGTTCCCGCGCGTCGAACAGCGAGTTTTGGTAGTTCATGACGCGTTGATGCAGCACCTCATCAAACGCTTTTGTCTTTGAAAGTTCTGATGGGCCAGCAAAGTGGGACGATGTTGCAAAGTCTCTTTTTAGCCGGGGCAGAAGAGACCGCTTCCAGTGAGACGTACTGGCTTTGCTCTTCAAAGCTTGGTATTGCGCGTAAGGAAGACCGGCGATCGTGCAGTTGGACCAAACGAGTGGGGCCAAGCCTCTAAAGAATTCCTTTGGGGTGCAAGAGGAGGTCAGTTCACGCGTCCAGGAGGGGAGGTCACGTGCTCGTCGTCTGCTCAGAATGCGCCGAACTACTGTGGTCTCATGCCTCCCGCGGTGTACAGTACACCTCTCGGCAAACTAAACACCCCGCAACACAAGTGTGCCGCCTCTTGATCCGGGTGCACCCCTCCGCTACGCTGCTCGGTCACTCAACCTTCCCCTCGGCCCTGCGATCGCTTCCCCAACTCACCTCCAGAACAAGCTTCTCCACCTCCGCCCTATTGGCACCATTGGCCCCATCCCTAAACCTGATATCGATATTCTTCTTGAGCGCGCTCTCCAGACGCGACAGGACGGCCAACAACTCGGCTTCCGTGTCGTATGCCAGGGGGGGGATGTCCTCGCGCGAGAGGAGGCGGTCCAAGGGCGCCGGGCTGGGGGATCGGGCTAGGTTCGAGGTGAGGTGCTGATGGGATGTCAAGGGGGCCATGATGTGCGATGAGCGCGGGTGTGTGCAAGAGGTGGTCAAGGACGAGCGAGCAGCGCAAACAACGCGCGTCGCCACGCGTATAAAGAAGGATTTCCAACTTGGCGCTAACGAACTTTTGTAATCCCCCATTCAGCTTTCGCAAAGACATCGAATTTAGCACTCTGTCCAGGAGGGCGCCGACGGATCAGAAATGCTTCTCCGAGAGGCTGAATAAAAGACAGACAATACGATGCAGCTACGAGACTGCTCTCCTCCCGCTCCTACATCTGACTCTCCCCCCACAAGAACGGCAACAGAACCACACAAGCCGTCCAAAACACCTTCGCACTCTTGACCGTCAAAGCGGGGTAGTCCGACCATTCTACGGGACGTCCTTTAGGATCCGAACCGGTGATGATGGGGGTTTGGAATAGGATGTAGATCGAGTAGAACGCGACGCGGAAAAAGTGGTAAAAGAGGAGTAGGGGGGAGGGGGCGAGGCTGTAGAATTGAAAAGGGATGGGTTAAGTTAGTGATTTGCGGGAGGTTGTTGTGAAAAGAGAGGATGCGGTAGACTTACGCGGACAAGAGCGATACCGGGCCGGCGATACATTCACCCCCAAGCTCAAAGTACTTGAAGCAACCCGTCTTGAGCACCTCGAGGTTCTCGTCTGTCCTCCCAAACGCTTAAAAAGACATCAGCAACCTACACCTTTTTTCGTGCCCACACCACCCTCCACACCCGAAACGTACCTTCCGCCCCGAAAAGGGAATACAACGCCATCGCAAGGACATTGATACAGCTCGCCAATTTCTTCCTCTCCCAATGCCACTCCTCCAATTTTTCGTGCACGTCCCACCAACTATGTAAATCGACCACTTGATCCTCCCGCTTGCTTTGAACCTCACCAACTTGCTTCCCTCCTCCCAACAATTGGGTGAGCAAAACGGTATCGTTCAGGGCGACGGTCATCCCACCCCCTGTTAGAGGGTGTCGCATATTCAACGAATCGCCAGCAAGGAAAGCGCCTTCGATCACCCTTCCTTGTGGATAAGGAGGCAAGAAGGAATTCGGCATCGAGCGTAAACGATGTTCCTTGTCCCCTGACTCGGCGCGTTGGAGAGCCTTCTCGAAGGAAGGGACGATCGAGGGGGGTAGTACGGGCGTGACGTGTTGACGAAGAAAAGAGGGGAGGTTGGTGTTGGAGGGTGCCTTGGTGCCTCGGATGTCGATGAGCATGCGCGTGTCGTGCGTCGAGAGTTGGTAGACGAGAACAGGACCCAGGGTGTTGCTCCCCTCCGCTGGAGAAGAGGAACGATCGGCCTTGCCCAAGATGACATGTCCATGATGAGGAGCGGGTAGATCGGCATCCTCCAAAACGATTCCAACGAAATGCGACCTGGCGATGGGCGTAATATGACTCGGTAAAATCTGTCTTCTAAACTTGGACATGCACCCATCGACGACGATGGTCAACGTCGCTTGAAAATCGAGCTGCTCGTCCCCGCCTTTGGGCGTCGCACAAACACCGACGATCCTGTTGCCCCGTCGTTTCAAGTTGTTGACCGTCGCTTCGACGAGGGTGACACCTTTCGAACTGGCGGCCTTGCTCCTCAGATTCATCACGAACCGACCATGGTGGAACGACCTTCCTTCTTGCTTGACGATCGTCTCACTCTTGTCGTTCGTCCCATCCTTCCATCCCATCTCCCTCTCCTCGGGAGGATAAGGGATCGCAACTTGTTCATACCCCCAATAGACCGTGTAGCCCTCACAGGGTACCGCATCGATACCAGCGAGCGTATCGGAGATGCCGAGTTGTTGCAGGGCTAAACATCCCCCGGGTTGGAGCAGTTCACCGACGATGCGGTCGGGTTCGACGAGGTCCCGTTCGAGCAGGACGATCGAACGACCGGATTCGGAGAGCGAGTAGGCTAAAGCAGAACCGATGATGCCGGCTCCGACGATGGCAATATCGTAGGGGTTATGGGAGGCGGCCTGAGACGGCGCGACGGCGTGTGGTCCGACGCGATGGCCAGCGTGGCACAGGACGATCGAGGGGGGGGGATATAGACACACTTGATGTCAGCCCACATACTCCCACATCATTCGCAGACCCATATGAAACCCACCTTGGCATCGACCGACCGAATCTTTCCTTGTGACATCGTAGTAGCAGCAGCAGCGACGATCGTGAATCAGATTAATCAGCTGGGAACTGGGACCCTTCGTGGGAGGCAGCTTTCGAGCGCGCGGAGATCGGAGACGTGTAACGCGTACTGCGAGGTCGACGAGGTGTTTAGCACGCTGGATATGTGAGCCGACTGTTGTGGCGAGCTGTTGAAGGTGCGTCTGGAGTAGGATGAGGTGTGCACGATGAGGGGAGGAGGTGAGTAGCGTCTGGTTTAGTTTAGGGGATGCGCCGGGTCTGTTGCTCGGCGATCGCCGGCTTGACCCGCACGGACCTCTTCCACGCGAGATCCCGGGTGGGAAAAGGGGGTGCCCGTCTCTACACACCTCACGATTAGCGCAGTGCAGTCAAGTCACTTTTGACTTTCACAATCACATTACAACACCCCACTCCAGCAGCACCGACCTAATAGATAGCGGACCCCCCACCTCCCATCCCACCCCCTCCCAAAGCCATCGCCTCGCCTCCACTCCACCTCGTCCGTTCCTTCGCACACCTCATCTCGATCTGACAATCCTCCATGATCCACCTCTCCCTCCGATACCTTTCCTCCGTACTTTCAACTGAGCCCAAGTCATTCCGCGCGGAACGGAGTTTGAGTATCTCGGCTTCGATCTCGAGAGAACCGGGAACGGAGGCGAGAGTTTTTAGTTTGGCGACGAGGTTCGAGGAAGGGTGCACGATGTAGCGAGAAATGGAGGGGTCAAAGGCGGGAGGTGGAGGAGCGGGTTTGGTGAGCTCGCTACTACTTCCACTGCCAGGCGCGCCGGTCGACGAATCGGTCCCCGCGGCTACGGCGGAAGAGGAACTCGCCAACGCCGACGAAGAGGAGGAAGAAGGCGCAGGCGCCGGCGGAGCGGGTGCCGACCTCCACCCTCTAGGACCCGTAGGGATCGTCGCCGGCCGAGGAGCCGTAGGCGTCGCCGTCGCCGTCGCCTTCGCTCCACTCGTCGCACCACCGGCAGCGACGGCAGCAGCAGCAGGCGTGAGTTGCGGTGTCGAATGAAACGTGCTGCGAACGGAGCCTGAAAGAGCTCGGGGTCCCGTTGGGGGACCTGCAGGGGTTTTCGGTGTCGCGCTTGACGAAGAGGTGGTGAAGTTCAAAGCGACCTTGGCACGAGGTCCAGTAGGGATCGCTCCTCCAACCAAAGCTCGAGGTCCCGTCGGGGGTGCAGGGGTCTTTGTCGTCGACGAAGAGGGCGGGCTAGCACCTCGCGCACTCGGTTGTTCCGGTGAGCCCGGTCTTTTTGTACGAGGAGGTGGCGGTGTAGGACTACGACGTGACGATCCCGGTCCTGATTCGGGTCTTCGCCGAGGTGGGGAAGGAGAATCTCGTGATCTCCTTCGGGACCCCGCTGCTACCGCTGCTGCTGAGGGACGTGGTGACAACGAGTCTCGACGGTACGAGCGCGGACCCCTCGGTGGCGATCTCGAACTGCGTCGTGAGACCGGCGCTGGTGGGTGACCCCGAGCGAAGGCAGGGGAAGGCGATCGAGCTCGACTTCGGCCAGGGCCGCCGTAAGGTAGAGGAGGCGAAGGCGAACCCCTCCGACGAAGTGCCGACGACGAGGCAGGGGGGGGCGGGGGTGATTCGTGTCGACGAGGAGGGGGTCTTTCCCAACGAGGGTTCAAAGAAGGTGGAGGGCTGCGACTCGGCGACCGACCTCGCCCTGATGGTGCAGCTGGGTAGGCACGAGGTGGGAGTCCTCTGCGGAAGTCGGGGGAACGAGGGGCGCTTCTTGACGCAGGTGGGGGTGACCGTCCTCCAAAATCGGGGGAACGAGACCTTCTGCGGTAGCCTGTGGGGCGGGTCCAATCTGATATGAGCATTCGATCAACTTGACCGGCTCAAATGGCCACTCGACTCACCGGGTGGCGGCGGACTTCGCGATCTCGGTCGACGGTTCCTATACTCTGCTCCCATCGAAGGAGGTGGTCCTCCCCTATCGAAGCGATCTCGCCGATCGTCATCATGATACGCAGCACTGCGGGACGAAGAAGGAGGAGCTCTCCTAAGCGACGGAGGTGGACTCCTACTGCGACTCCTCATCCTGAGCCGATCCGGACTCGGACTTCTTGTACGAGACGGCGCCGGTCCCCAACGATCTCGAGGGTGGTCGTCCATGATTAACGGGGGAGGTCTTGATCTACGGAAATCATCGAATCGGTCTCGGTCTCGTTCTCGTTCTCGGTCTCGGTCTCGTTCGCGTTCCCTGTCTGGATCTCGTTCCGCGAAACGACTGGCGGGGGTACCTGCTGGGCTGGGTGCGAAGCGGGACGAGGACGAGGTCGACGGTGCGGAGGGGGAGGCACGCGATGCGCTCCTGGCCAACTGCTCCTTGTACCTCGACGAGACGAACGCTTTGATGGGTAGTTCTGGCTTGGTTGAGGGGGGCGCTGTTGAAGTGGTAGCGGCGGTGGTCGTGGTCGGAGGTGGTGGTGGTGCAGGTCTCGCAGGAGTGCACGCTTGATCGACGACCCTCTTGTCGCTGGTTTCCTCCCCGTCTTCGGCTTCTTCACCCTCCTCGGGAGGTGACTCGACGGCCTCGGGTGCTGCTGGTGCTGCTGGCGGTGCAACGGTCGACGACAGGGGAGAGCCCGAACGAGAACGAGCAGCAGGATCGCTCGTCGGTGGCGAAGACTGTAGCACCTCGGGTGTGGCCATCGCTGGCTAGAGTGAGAGTGAGAGTGAGAGTGAGTGAGAGCAGCGTGGCCTGGCTTGTCTCGCGGCAGTCTTTGATCGAGCTGGCCCGAGCTTCGCGCGTCGTCTTGCCTCTCATCACTCGACACTCGACCCACCCACCCACCCAATCGGTTCCTCCACACTCTCGTACTTGCAGCCCCTCCTCACCGGCTACGCTCCCTCTGCCTCCACCCGAGAGCGCTCGTCTTCGCAAGCCGGTATGCTCGGCTTAAAGGCCACCATGGTCAGTGCAGTGCCCCCACGCACCGCAGTTGCACTCGCGTACCGAACAGCCCGTGTACATTCCACAGGCCATCATTGACAACTCGGGTGCATTGGTCGCCGAATGCGTCAACGTGCTCAAGACCAAGACCGGTCACGGCATGGCTCGGATAGGTGCGCCCTGCTCGCTTTTACGCTCTTTCGTCCGTTTTCCCCACTGCCGCCTCGCTGACCCACTCTACTCCCCAACCACCCACCCACCAGGCGACGAAATCGTCGTCGTCGTCAAACGAGCACGACCGATATCCGCCGCCCTCTCAGCCTCCTCCTCCGCCGCACAAAAAGTACGACGCGGAGACGTCCGGCGAGCAGTGGTCGTCAGGACCAAATACCCTACCCGAAGACCGGACGGGAGGTACGTCCGCTTCGACGATAATGCCGCCGTTCTGGTCAATGCCAAGAAGGAAATGATTGGCAATAGGATTGGCGGTGTGGTGGCGGCCGAGTTGAGAAAGGCGGGGTGGGGAAAGATTGTTTCTCTTGGTCAGTTGGGATGGGCACTCTGTGGTCGTGTTGGGGCCGAGCGCTGATTTGATGGTTCGTTTGTATTGGAACAGCACCCAAGGTCGTTTGAGTACAAGGCGCTTGTTGTACACTTCTTTTCCCCTTCTCTGCCCTGCAAAATCCAAAATCAGGCGTCGCACCCATTCCATCACCCGTTCAAGCGACGGCTTCCCAAAGGGGGAGCGACCGCCGGCTGCAAAAGCATCCCGGACGCATATGCAACGGTAACACCAACCGTGACCTCCAGAGCTCCAGAGTCCACACTTATAGCGCTTTGAATGGTTGGAACAGCGCGCGTTTCATCGTGTCATGCGTCATTCAGGCTCGCTCGGTGACCCTCAGGAGGCAGTTTCAGAGCACGCACTCAGCAGACACCGAGAGGGGCCATGTCTCACCTTCGCCTTCGCACTTGAAGGGGCCGGTGTACTCTCTGTCTGCGGACGGCTGCCATATCTGATATTGGTACCACATCCATCTTATTCCCCACCGAGTAGCAAGCGATCGTCAAAGTTTGGAGCGGTTGTATCTCAGTCCTCCTGCCTACGCTCACCCAGCCGCTCGCTCCTGGGCACGGTCAAATCAGACCCACTCCTCTCCACTCCTTCCCTCTCCCATCTCATTCACTTTGACCCAGAGCATCATGAAAGCCCGCACCACATGGCGGACCACGCTCAGACTTACCCTGGCCATATCAATGCTGGCTCCTTTCCCTTCCTCCACGAGGCTCGTTCAAGCCGGACGAGTGGGCAGGGCGCACACGTTCAAGATCGTTGGCGAGACAGGGTCAGTCCCAAAAGTTGAGCAGCGGATGAGTAGCGTATATGATCTGTCTGATCGGTTCTTCTGAGCTGTGGCATGTAGAGCAAGCGCTCAGCAACTCTTCTTGGGGGTGCGTCACGAGTGATCCGGAGCGGGACCGAGCTCGTTGTCGGAACGTGGAAAGGGGGAGTGATGTTCAGTCAACTGATCTAGAATACTTCCTTGTGATGGTGTGGTACAGACTCCGAACAAGGCGAATTGGATTGATAGGCATAAGCGTCGTACTTGTATGCTGATTCTTCTTTCTTTTCTGTTCGCGTACGTTCTCGCTGCAGATCTATATCGTTGACAAGACGGAGAACAATAGTAAGTCGCAGCCTGCATCGGTTCGTTATTACCGACCTTGAAGCTAAGAAATTCTCGTTCATCCCTTTTCAGCCGCCCAGGTTGCAGGACATGCTGCTGTGAGTAGGGTGATCGACCTTCTTCCGGCCTGCGGCGGGCTGCTGATGCCGGACCCCTAGCTCGCCTCAGTGGGCCGTCGAATACGACATCAGAACCAACACCTACCGTCCCCTTGACGTGATCACCAACACCTTTTGTGCGGCCGGTAATGTGCTCGCCAACGGTTCCTGGGTCAACCTCGGTGGGAACCAAGCCATCACCACCGGAGGGACGAAAACGGCCGATGGAACGGGGGCTTATAAAGACTATGCGGGGGGTAGGGCGGTGAGGATCTTGACTCCTTCGGATGATGGGACGGCGGAATGGTATGAGGACAAGTATGGGATGCCGGTCAATCGGTGGTATCCTTATGTTGAGACCCTCGAGACGGGCGATGTGTTGATTCTCGGAGGTGAGTTGGAGAACGGTCTGCTTGTTCTGGGTCGTGGCCCCTGACAACCTCGGGGTTGAGTTTCTCACAGGTGAACTTTACGGCGGCTTCGTTAATGACCTTGGCGGGAAACAGAACGTTCCCTCCTAGTCAGTATTCCCTCCTTGACCTTCAGATCCGTAGTATGACGGGACGTGCACTCACAGCTCCCTCCTCAACAGTGAGTATGTCCCGTCGCGCGGCGCGCCCGTCAACTCGACCTTCTTGGCCACAACCCAGCCCGCGAACCTGTATCCTCTCAGTTTCCTCCTTCCGAATGGTCTCATCTTCATGCAAGCGAGTTGGAAAACCCAGCTCCTCGACCACAACTCGGGTGTAGAGGTCGCTCTCGCCGACATCCCCTACGCGCAAAAAACCTACCCCGCTTCAGGAGCCACGGCGATGTTGCCCCTGACCGTAGCGAACAATTATAGGATCACGCTCTTGTTCTGCGGTGGGATGAAACCCGAGCGTGATGATTGGAACAAGGACTTGTGGCACATCATCGACACCGACACTTCGTCTTCGTGCGTATACATCAACCCCGAAGATGGGCCTCAAGCGACTTGGCAAATCGACGACGACCTGCCTCAAAACCGAGGTATGGGTAACTTTATCATCTTGCCCGACGAACGACTCCTCCTCGTGAACGGCGTCGGCAAAGGTTCGGCTGGATACGCCACCGATGTCCCATGGACGCTCGGGCAATCCTTCGCTCAAGATCCAGTCTACCAACCCGTTTATTACAACGCGAGCGCACCCCCCGGAACTCGCTTCACGACCGCCGGTCTACCCCGTTCGACCATCCCTCGCATGTACCATTCCTCCGCGACCCTCTTACCCGATGCGGCCGTCTTCATCGCCGGAAGTAACCCCAACGCCGACGTCATCACCGAATTCAACAACGCTTCTTACCCCTACAAGACCGAGTACCGCGCCGAGATCTTCTACCCTTCTTACTACGACCTCCCTCGTCCCGTGCCTTCCAAAGTCCCTACGATAATCTCGTACGGTGGACCGCCATTCGATTTCGATCTCCCCGCTTCTTCGCTCAACGGCGTCTTACCAGACAAAATCAAAATCTCCGTCATCCGAACGGGCTTCTCGACTCATTCCATAAATATGGGGATGAAATACATCCAACTCCGCCACTCCTACACCGCCCATCCAGACGGCTCAGCAACGATCTACGTCGCTCAAATGAAACCCAACCCAAGGTTATTCCAACCCGGTCCGGCGCTCTTGTTCGTCACTGTTGACGGGGTCCCGAGTTTGGGCACACCGGTGATGGTAGGAAATGGCAAGTTGGGGGTGCAACCGCTACTGCCGGAGTCGGTTTTGCCCACCGGGAGTATTCCTGGGAGTGGATCGGCCGGGACGATGATGCATACACCGGGCAAGTCGATCCATGCCAGTGATCCTAGTGCTCGTTCGCCTTCGGTCGCCAGCTCGGCTTCGACGATCGGTAGCAACGGGTTCACGGGTGCGGCGCTCGTCACGCTAGTGTTCGGAATTGGAGGCATGCTTCTTGTTTGAGCTTTTGGACGCTAGTTCGATATAGGACAGGGTTCGGAATTGGAGGCATGCTTTTTGTTTGAGCTTTTGGACGCTAATATAGGACACTTTATTTTCCCCTCACGCTTTTTGCTTCTCTTTGCCTGTTTCTTTCTGCCCTATTTCAAAAAAGCCTTTACTCTTGGATATCGATGCATTGCAGTTTCGTCACTTTGTCCCGCTTTGCTCAGTACCAGAACGCAGCGGGTGGGCCCTTTCCAATGACCTGGACTTGCCAAGTACACTAAAGCACTAGCCGCATCCAACAGCGTCAAGAAGCAACACGGAGAAAGTCGGCTCCCCGAAGATCTCCGATCGAACAGTCAGGAGAGCTCAATGCATCACAAAGCGCGCCGCGGCGAGTGCAACTTGACCCCCTGCTGAGCGGCGCAGCGAGAGGGACGTGCTCTCAACGGATCTCGACCTCGACGACTTGTCTCGCCCACACCTGCCTATGCGTCACCTCGCCTTGTACTTTCTACCCTGCGAACAAGTCAAACCCTAGTTGGGGTCGTTTCGTGGACCTCGACTCTTAAGTACGCCACTCATAAAGGAGTCAGACCTGGGTCTCTCCACCGTCGTTCGTTTCACCCATCCACCCTTCAGCCCTTCTCTGCGAGTCGGTCACCCAGCGCGCCAAACCTGCCGCGGCCCTGCTCAGTCAGCGAAACGAGCCGTCAAACGCCTCCAATAAGCTCCGATCCCACCACTTTATCCCAAGGCCTCTGCAGTCCTTTCCATGCTTCGACCGTTCGTCGGCCGGAAGGCCTCGATCGGTCTAGGAGCGGTCGTGACGCTCGTTGGCGTGCTCACCCCTTATCATGCTTCGACGTCGATGCGTGTCGTTGCGGCCGCATCGTCCGATGGAGCGGGGAAGGCGAATACGTTCGAGATCGTTGGCGTAACGGGGTCAGTTTGAAGGAAGGTTGGGTTAGTGAGAGTGTCTTGAAGGTGTTGCTTATGGGTTCTGTTTCTATTCGTCCTACAGAGTCAGCGCTCAGCAAATGTTTTTGGGGGTCAGTTAGCGATCGCGATCCGTGCAGAGACTAGTGTGCCCGTCCAGACTGTAGAGCTGACTTGCCTGCTATATATCACAGACCGAAAACCTAGTCAGTTGGATGCGTCACTGATCATCGTGCTCGCAGTACGCTCAGATGTAATCCTGACCTTGACAGATTTACGTCGTCGACAAAACCGAGAATAACAGTCGGTCCTTCGCACGCTATTTGGGAGTACCATCTTGTACACGTCAATGCTGACGATTGCCTCGTATATTTTGGGTGCAGAGGCGCAGATTGAGGGGCATCCAGCCGTAAGTATCTTCGTCCGAACGACGTTGCCACTGGGCTTCGAATGGCTGAATTGAGGACGGAATTCACCAGTGGGCCACCGAATACAACCTCAAATACAACAATTACCGAGCCATGGAAGTCCGAACCAACCCCTTTTGCGCCGGCGGCAATCTGCTCGGCAACGGGTCCTGGATCAACATCGGTGGCAACCAAGCCGTTGACAAGACGGGTAAATCGTCGGGCAGCAAGGAAGGCTCGTACGATGAAGAATCGGGAGGGAGGACGGTCAGGATCCTCACGCCCAAAGATGATGGAACGGCTGAGTGGGTCGAGGATGAGCAAGGTATGCCTATCAATCGTTGGTATCCCTATGTTGAAATCCTGGGGGATGGAACAGCGATGGTCCTTGGTGGTAAGTTACCTCTGGCTGTGATGACGAGGATGTCGGCCTTTGCCTGACTTGACGAGTTTGATCGTTCTGCAGGCGAGCTGTGGGGTGGCTTTGTTGACTTGCCAAAGGAGAAGCAGAACGTTTCGTCAATGTCGGTATTTACATGCAAGACCGCCTAGTCTCGAATGTCCAGCTGACCCCCAAGACCTCTTCATGGCTACGCTGCGACCGCAGTGAATTCTGGCCGTCTCGGGGCGCACCGCAATTTTCGCCTTTCCTCTCCGAAAACCAACCGGCCAACCTCTACCCGCTGACGTATCTCCTCTCGGACGGACGAGTGTTCATGCAAGCAAATTGGAAGACCCAGATCCTCGACATTGTCTCGTGGCAAGAAAGGGCCTTGCCCAGAGTTCCGCACGCACAGAGGAACTACCCTGCTTCGGCAGCGACGACGGTGCTACCCCTAACGCCGGACAACAACTACACCATGACGATCCTGATGTGCGGGGGCTTGGACCCCAAGCGAGACGATTGGGACGTCACAAGGTGGAAGATCGCCGACACGCCCACATCCAGGTCTTGCGTGTCCATCACTCCCGGGGATGATGCAAAGTGGGTCGAGGAGGACGACCTCCCCGAGGGCCGCGGCATGGGCAACTTCATCATCTTACCCACGGGCAAGATGATTATCCTGAACGGCGTGGGTAAAGGTTCGTCCGGATACGGCAACTTGCCCTGGACGATCGGGCAATCCTTTGCCCAGGATCCTATCCTTCGACCGGTCATCTACGACCGGTCGGCCCCCAAGGGCTCTCGCTTCAAGACCGAAGGCCTGCCGACGTCCACCGTCCCTCGATTGTACCACTCGTCCGCAACGCTTCTTGTAGACGGTGCGGTTCTCATCGGGGGTAGTAATCCCAATGGTGATGTCACGACCCAGGAGACCAACGCGAGTGTCCCATTCAAGACCGAGTACCGAGCCGAGAAGTTCTACCCAGAGTATTACGACGAGGCCCGACCCGTACCGAGTGCGATACCCTCCCGTCTTTCTTATGGAGGTGATCTCTTCCAGTTCAACCTCCCCGCATCGACCTTCACCGATGCTGCGGGCCCGGATAGCATTCGGGTCGCGCTCATTCGTACGGGATTCTCGACGCACGCGATGAACATGGGGATGAAGTACATCCAGTTGCGCAGCACCTACACCGTCCAAGACGACAACTCAGTCACAGTAAACGTAGCTCAACTGCCCCCCAACCCCAACTTGTTCCAACCTGGTCCTGCATTGTTCTTCGTGGTCGTCAACGAAGTGCCGAGTATCGGCCGTATTGTGATGGTCGGGAACGGACAATTGGGCGAGCAGCCCGTCGCGAAGGACACGGTCCTCCCCCCGAGCAGTGGGAGAATCAAACTCACTAACTCTAATGCAGGTTCGGAACCCAGTCCCACTACGAGCAACTCACACACCCTCGTAGGAGCGGTCGGAAAATTCGGGAGCAGTCTTTCGCTCGTCGAATCGGTCGGTCCCGCGAATGGTTCGTCGTCCATGCCCGGGATGGACATGTCGAAAAACAACGGCAGCATGACCAGCATGAAAACGCCCAGCTCGTCGGCTTCCATGAACACGCTTGCGACGCTCTCGGTGCAAGGTTTGATCGTCATTCTGGGCGCTTGGCTCCTGGCTTGATAGTCTCCGGTCAGCGCGGGCCTTCAAACATCGTATCACCATCTTCTTATCACCTCTCTACTCTTGTCTGCCTACAACACTCATCTTTCTCTTCAGTCGGCTCGCTCATTCTCCGCTTGGATTTCTGTCTTTCACCCCTCTCTCCTCTGGTCCACTCCCGTCTTTTGAGATACCTAATTATGGAGTTTCTTATTCGTTCCTGCAACATAGACCGACCCTGGTACTTAGTCGCTTGCAGAGATGTTACCTCTTCTTTGGCCCTACAGGCGTTTATTGCACCGGGGCTTTCGATGTGGTGCATCTGGCCCCTGATCCATCAGGCGGGAAGGAGCAGCCCCTATCTTGATATTGGCCATCGCACACTGGCACAGTCAGCTTGAGTTGCCCGTTTACTCTTCTGCTGGAAGTAAGAACATCTCGCGAGGTGTGTTGACTGATCACGCCCGCGGTTGTGCACGTGGCGAGATTCGAATTTCAGACGATCTTGGTGGCGTGTGCTGATAGCTGGCCTTCGGTTGAGTGGAGCGTGAAACCTGGCGTTCCCTTCCGCGCTCCCTTTCTCTCCTCGCTACACCTCTTTCCTTGGTCACAATCAAGCCTCGATCATGTCCGACGTCAAACCTCACGAGACGACAACTGCCGCACTCAAGGACTCGAACGTCGATAGCTCTGGAGTGACGTCGACTGGGATCCTCAGCGCGGGCGCTGGTGCACGTGCAACCACCTCATCGACGTCATCGACGACCCCGGCTACTGCTGGCACGGTCGCTTCCACCAGCCCCGCAAGTGGTACCACGACACCCCAACCGGCGTGGATGAAGCACTATGAAACATTCGTTCAATCCGCCGTACCTAGTGCCATCTCATCCCGCTTGCCGAGCTCGGGAACGGTCGCTCAATCGCTCGATCAGACCCAGGCCAAGTTGCAGGAGATCACGACCACGTCCAAGGCTTCCTTGGACAAGACGTGGTCGGTCGGCAAGACGCGCTATTCGGAATGGAAGTTGGCGACCGATAGGAAGATGAACAAGGAGCAGTTGTGAGTGGTGCACATCAAGTGATGGGTCATAGGCCCCGCAGGATGCTGAGCTGACTACAGTTCGGTCCGGTGCTCAGCTTCAAGAATGCTTGGAGTGTTACGAACGAGACTCAGGTCGTGTTGAACGTATCGCTCAACCAAGTCGGACCGTTAATGTACCAAGTCCTCTTGCCCGGCGAAACTTTTGAGCGTCGAGTCCGTGAGTCGGAGAACGGCCAGTAAAGTTTCGTAGGTCCTATCCCTCATGAACCTTGAACCTGACCCTGGTCCGCTCCATCTCAGCGAACGTCTGGTACGCCCTCTCGATCCGACCTTGGACCTCGCCCGAAACGGAATACTCGTCGTGGTCCGTCGCATGGCCGATCATCGCCATCGCCGGTCCCGTATCCGCCGCCGCGTCCCTGATTGCAATCCCCTTCGTCGCTCTCGCGGCCGGTGGAACTGCCCTGGCCTCCTTGACGGGATTTGGTTCGAGCGTCGCGACGGGTGTGACTTCGGTTGGTACGGCCGTCACGTCGACCGCGGCCAGTGCTGCGGGCCTCGCTGCCCGTGCTGCCAGTCTACCAGGTGGATCCCAAATCAGGGGCAAGCTCGTCGATGCGGCCAAGGGGACCGTAGATACTCGAGGCGAAGTCGTCATCCCCAAGGTGGTCAAGTACCTCACAACGAGTGCAGCCGCAGGTGGAGTCTTGAAAGGTGCCGAAGCCGAGCACTGGAAGGTTGAAGGCGCCAAGTCCAAGAAGAAGGTCGCCGAAGTCGACGTGACGGGCTTGGATTTGCAAAAGGTGTTGAGGTGCGCTACGGGCAAGTCCAAGGCTGACAAGGTGAGCTATTTTTGACTTGCGGGGCACGCCTGATGAGGGTTTTCTTCCGGAATCGCTTTGCTGATCGGTCACTTTCGCTCTCTTTAGCAATTGGTCGCGGCCTTTGAGCACCTGCACTTTAAGAAGCATTACAAGACGGCGACGAACCCCGTCCTTCGCATCACGGGTGGTCCCGAGCTTGAAGAACGAGGCGAAAAGCAAATGCTCGTCTTCTATCACTTTGTGCTCGAACAAGCGATCGACATCGTCGTCGAGCCCGTATCCGTCGAAGAAGTACCCCCTACGCAATCCGAAGAGGCGCTCGTCAAGGATGCCCGAGTCGTTCCTACGCTTGAAGAGGCTGAACAGGTTAGCAAGGACGTCCCTGTTCATGGCAAGGGTGAGCACCCGGAGAAGGTCGATGAGGTCGTGGAGAAGGTGATGAGTGAGCATGGGGATAAGGTCGAAGAGACCAAGACTGAGGCGGAGAAGACGGAGGAGAGAAAGCGGTGGTTCTCGTGGAGGAGGTGAGGGAGGGGCTTGGATGGCCGGGTTTGTATTCTCTCGTTTGGGCATGTTTCGAATTTGTATCATAAGCTATCGGTTGATACAAGCTGTCAAGTATAATCTGTTTGTGTTTCGCGGAACGGGAGAACGCTTTGCTGCAGGCTTACACCAAGTTGGATGTAGCTGAGAGCGTACAGATCTCATAGCGTCCAACACCATCCAACAAAGAGAGATGTGCTGATGATGCCGATGCACGCTCGGCGCTCCTCACAAGTCTCGGATATGATCAATGTCAGCATCGACAGGTTGGTCTGGGATGAAGTTCTGGGAAGGGTTGCAAAACAAGGCGATTAAAGTACAGGGAAGCGAAGAAGACGAACGAGGCATGGGAAGGAGGATAAAGACGAAGGGTGGTAAGAAGGTATAACAAGATCTTACAATACACAGTCAAACTCTTTACTCCTCTTCGACGATGGGCTTGTAATGCTTGGCCAACTCTTTCTTGAACTGTGGGCGCGCGACGAAAGACCACAGAGTCAGCCTGGCTCTTTACATGACAGAAGTACACTCTCATCCTTCACCTCTGCAGCATTCTCCCACAGGTCCGCCGCCTCGACGTTCAACGGCGACTTGTTGTTTGGTTCACCCAACAGCGATTGAAGCGAGATCAAAATCGTCGAGACCGAAAGCATCGGCGACCACTTCTCCTTGAGAATGTCTAAGCAAATGTTGCCGTGCAAATCGACGTTCGGGTGGAAACAAGTCGATTCAAAACGGACAGTTGGGGCGGCGTAAGGATAGGTAGAAGGGAATCGGAGCGAGATGGCGTAAACGTGGTTCTCGTAGTAGGTCCCTTCGGCGCCTTCGATTCGACCCTTCCAGTGCATGAGGTCCGCGTCCGAGACGGGGAAGGCAGAGATGCCAGCGGGGCAGGCCATCATCAAGGACATGAGCTCGGAGCTCAATCTGTTCGTGTTCGTCGAAAGAACGAGACGATCGTCAGTGAGGATCTGGGTAAAACATCTCTTTTGGGAAAACTTTGGACGAGCGAGGAGGAGCCTCTGGAAATGCTCAGGAGCTCATTCTCTCCCACTCGCGCGGCCCAGCCCATGTCAAACAGTTCTCAGGATGATCGTACATACCTTTTTGTAACATTCGCTGTCGAGTTGACCTCGGGCCCTGCGCCAGCGACCTTGGAACCCGCGGCAGAAGGCGCCGGAGCCGGGAAACCTTGCGAAGCCGTCGGGGAGGCAGTGGAGGCTGACATGCTCGGTGGTATGATAGATACACTTTGGACAAATTGCTGGTCGTATGTTAAGACCGATTGGAGTAACTCAACGGTAGGAGCGTGTATGTTAGGGGAAGATGAGGCGAGGTGAGAGCGAGAGCCCCGTCATTCACTACTTGGACGAGAGGCCGCGCGCGCGGGAGAATCTCACTGAACAAAGGTCCGGGCGTCATGCGGAGCATCATCAAGACCAAACGGAACCCTTGTAGTCATTTACCACTTGATTGCCAGGTGAGTCACGGATCCTCTTACAAGATTCATTTTCAGCCTCTTAATAGCCCCGATTTCTGTCGGATATCGGGTCCACCGGCCCTGCGAGAAGCTCCACCCCTGTCTTTCCACTTCAGGCGTGGCTTCACAGCCGGAGCGCGTCGCTTACGGTCGCGGTCACCACCATTTGCTTATGGTTGCGGGTAGGTATGAAGCTCGTTCCCGAATGATATCGAAGGGTGCAGCTTTGCTCTAACGATTGTAGTGAGGCGATTTCCTTCGCGAAGGGCGGAGGGAGAGTCAAAGATCCGGCTCTAGGGGTCGCCGAGTAGAGACCAAGGGGACGATACTACCAAAGGATCAGAACGGCAAATTTCAGCTTGTGATTCTGGCCCAAGTCAGAGCGATGTATCTACCGATGACTGAGCTAGGTAGAGTGCAGAGTGGAAGAATAAATACTTAGCTAATCAAAGTTGCTGTTGCAGAAGGAACGGACGAGCGCCAGGGCGTGGCGCGTCGCGGCGGCGCGTCTCTGTCATTGACAACTCTCCGAGGTTCCGGGTGAGGCATGTCGGAGGGCTCGGCGCCCTGAGGCGCGCTGGCCAATTGAAACATGTTGCGTCCAGACTTTCTTTGAATAAGCGACTATGTTCCCCAAACTATGCTTCAAGACCAGGTAGTTCTCCTTTTATGAGACTGTGATCTTGGGCCTCGGCGACTCCCTACCTTTGTAAATGGTATACATTCCACTGGAGTGTTGTCTTGTGTTATTGTCACGATTTTGACTTTGACTCAAGACTGGCTCGATCTACCTCTTTCTCTCCGCCTTGTCACACCATCAGCAATAGCGAAAGCTTTCGTTGACGGGACAAGCCGACTCGGCTTCACTTCACTATGCTCGTCAACCCGAACCTTCTTGTCTTGCTCGCCTCGGTCGGCTCCGCCCTGGCCCACGGCGCCTCGACCGCCCAGACCCTCAAGTTCACTGCTTCGCGCTCGCCGACCGTCATCCCGGGTCGCTACATCATCTCCGTCGGGGGATCGAATACTTTGAGCAAGCGTGATTCCGGGGCTGTGAGTGTTCAGCTGTTATTGTGATCTCTCCAGTCGAGCTGGCCAACACCGAACGCGGCCTTCGCTTTCCTCAAGACGCGCCTCGACGCGCTCCGATCGAGCCGTCAAGTTGGCCGACGATCTCGCCAAGGCCGAAAGAGCGTGCAGAACTGACTTGGTGATGCTTCATTATCCCCCCAAAAAAAAGGCAATTTCCGGTGTCCTCAGCAAAATTGGTGGCAATGGTATCAATGTCAAGACCAAAAAAGTTTTCCACTCCCCTGGCCTGCTCACCGGAGCGAGCATTGTCGTGCCCGACAACACAACGACCGCAGACCTGCTGGCGATCCCGGGTGTTACAGTGAGTCCAAAGCAGCTTTGTTCGAAGGTAGAGGTTTCAACTTCTGTGGGCTGATAGCAAGGAGTCTTTGCGGTTACTAGCATGCCTGGCCGGTCCAGAGTATCCCGAACCCGCACAGCCTCCGAGTCGGTCATACCTCACTGAGCAACGTCGGAACCTCGTCGAGTCAGCTTGTTCGACGGGATCTCCTCGAGCGACGCGCCGCGAATGACTTCAAGAACGATATGTTCCCACCTCATCAGATGACCGGCGTTGACAAGCTCCACGCCAAGGGCTATCTCGGCGCCGGCGCCAGGGTCCTCGTCCTTGACACAGGGGTGGACTACAAGAACCCGATCCTCGGCGGCTGCTTCGGGAAAGGCTGCAAAGTCGGCTTTGGCTACTCTTTCATCGATGATAGCGGTACACCAGTCAACGAGCCTGACCCATACGCCAATTGCACCGAACACGGCACGCATGGTAAGTCGGCCGCTCGTTTCGGTGCGGTGACGAATTCCTGAGCAACAATTCTGGATCCCTATTACACGCGCTAATGCTGACAATCGATCTATTCACCAACAGTCATGGGCACTATTGGGGCCAACTCCAACAAGTATGGCTTCACGGGCGTTGCACCAAAGGCCACGCTGGGTATGTACCGTGTCTTCGGCTGCGCGAGCGCCACCACCGACGATATCATCGTCGAGGCTCTGCTGCGTGCTCCCCAAGACAAGCCCGATGTCATCAGCATGAGTCTCGGCGGACCCAACAGCTGGTCCAACTCGGGGGCCCAAGAGTACGTGGTCAACAAGCTCATCGCCAGAGGGATCCATGTCGTTGCCGCGGCGGGTAACGAACAGATCGAGGGACTGTTTTTTTCTTCTCAACCTGCGGCCACGCGGACGGCCATGAGCATCGCCTCGGTCGATGTGACCTACATTCCGGCCTACAGCATGGTCTTCAAGACGGGCGGACACGCGTCGTTGACCGCTTACAGCGCCAAGCCGCTTGGACTCGACAAGGGCCTCACGGTCTACTTCACCTCTACCGATCTCCAGGTCACCGATGACGCTTGCAACAAATTGCCTAAATCGACACCCGACCTCAAGAATCGCGTGGTATTCATCAGGCGAGGAACCTGCCAACTCTCTCTCAAGGTTTCCAACGCCGGCGTCAAAGGCGCGCGCTACATCGTGCTCTACGGAGCGCCAGGCCAAGAACGACGACCCTACTTTTCCGTCAGCGATCTCGCCGGAGGCACGGATGTGGTCGGTATCGCCGGCATGAGTGGTGCCGATGCCGCCAAAGTGCGCAAGTACTACCTCGCTCAGAAGAAGGAGGGACCCAAGGTGGCGTTCCCGAGCAACAGCAAGCAGCTGCGCATCCAGCAGACGCTTTCCGGCGGTCAGGTCAGCGACTTCAGTCAGTTTGGTCCCACAAACGATATGTATGGTCAGCCTAGCTTTGGGGCTCCCGGTGGCAACGTACTCTCGACCTTCCCTCTTGCTATGGGCGGTGTCGGTGTCATCAGTGGTACCTCAATGGCCACGCCCTACACTGCGGGCTCTATTGCGTTGATCTTGGCCGCTCGCAGGAAGGACAAGTTCACCCCTGTCGAGATGCGCAAGCTCCTTTCTTCGACGGCCAAGTCGATCCCCGTCAATCGCAACACCAAGGCTCCCCTGACCTCGACGGTCCTCCAAGGTGCTGGCTTGATCCAGGTCAATAAGGCCATGACGGCCAAGTCGTACTTTAGCCCCAACGAGTTGTACCTCAACGACACGGCTCACTTCGCCGCCACGCAGACGGTGACGATTACGAACAAGAACTCTAAAGCGATGACGTACCGCTACTCCGACACGGGTGCCCAACCTCGTCTGGTGTACGACAAGAAGGGACAGTACAACCCCTCGCTCAGCCCTGGTACCTTGTCGAGGGGTGCGTCGGTGACGTTCCGCCCCGGCCGCGTCACGATCCAGCCCGGCAAGACATCGACGTTCCAGATCAAGTTCCAGCCGCCGCAGTTCTCCGCCGGTCAACGCGCGCTCTTCCCCATCTACAGCGGTTTCATCATGATCACGGCCGACAACAAGGAATCCTTCCAGATCCCCTACTTTGGTATGGCGGGTAACATGCGCGACATGCAGATCCTCGACCAAACGGAAAAATACGCGGGGCAGTACCAACCGGGGCTCAACTACCCCTTCCTCATCAACTCCGAAGCCGTGGTCCAGACAAGCCCGAGCAGTGTCGCGACCTACTTTATGAAGGATGGCGTCACTCTTGGTTTCCGTCTATCGCGTAAGTGTCTTGGTCCACGCAGCCGTCCATTTAAGAGTCATTACTAACAACTTTTCTATCCCATTTTCATCCGACAGAGGCGACTCGAGCGTACACCATCGACCTCATGGCGGCCAACACGACCTTCAAGGGGACGATCTCTACCGCTAACAATGCTGGCATACTCACGCGTCGTTCCGATGAAGACTTTGGCCTCGATTCCCTCGATGCCGAAGCCTTGACCGGCGCGCACCTCTTCTCGCGAAAAGAAAGCACGAAGTATGCCTCAATTTCGACACTCGGCTTCGTCAAGGGTGGTATCAACGTCTCTAGGGATCCCGCTGTCACGAGTGGGAACAAGTTCCCCTTCGGTGATCAACAAATCACTTTCACGGGGCGCTACCAGACCTCGGCCACCTCCGGCCGCTACGTCACCGCCGCGACGCAGACAGCTTACCGCCTGCTTCTTCGGTCAGTCCTCCTCAACAATGACGACTCGGTTTCCCTCTTGCCCTCACTAAAGCTAGATCGTCTATGTTTCTTCTTTACAGTGTTGTGAGGACCACCGCCAACCCGGCCGACGAGTCGAGTTGGGAAAGTTGGTTGAGCCCTCCGTTCCAATTCTCATGAGGCACGATGGATCTTTGAACGCCAGTTTCTTCAGTTCTTGGAAGTTTGGGGCCGCATTTCTTTCCTTTCTTCAAATCTATCTTTATACCAAAGCAAATCAAGTGTTATTCCTGCTTGTTGTGTACATTCAGAGCCGAGTGTGTTTTGCTCTACAGAACTGCAGTGCCATGCGGTTGATCGACTCTTTGATTCTTTTCCCGTGGTGACTACGAGCTCCGGCCGGCGGGCCGTGTCCGGGCCGTCGACGGGCGTGGTGTGGGCCTCGCGTGAATTATGTTATTACGGCGTGGTTGCGTCAGGGAAAGTTTTAGCTAGTACTAGTTTTAGCAGGTTTTAGCGCACCCTCGCAGCCATCGATCGCCGTTTCCGCTTCCGCTTCTTGACTTCCACCTCACAAAAAGCAAAAAGTCATCATCATGCCCGTCAAGAGTCTCAAGATCGCCAATGGCTCCATGCCTATCGTCGGGTTTGGCCTGTGGAAGGTCAGTGGTTCCCATCCACCCTCTTTCCTTCTGGCTTTTCCTCCCTCGAGCGGAGTATGACGGATGTCTCTCTCCGTTTCGACGAGGAGAAAGCCAGCGCCGGAGTGAAGTGTTCTGCACTGTACTGATGCAACTTGTATTTTGAACAGGTTCCCAAGCCGCAATGCGCTGACGTCGTCTACAACGCTCTCAAGCTTGGCTACCGCCTTCTCGATGGGTGTGCAGCGCTGGCCTTTGCTCTTTTCTTGCTTTCCTCGAGTATTATCCGCTGAACATTGTTTCTGTGCGCTATCCATTGCAGTGCTGCTGACTACGGCAACTCCAAGGAGGCCGGAGAGGGACTGGCCCGTGCGATCAAGGACGGCGTCGTCACCCGAGAGGAGGTCTTTGTCACCTCCAAGTTGTGGAACACCAACCACGCTTACGAGCACGTCGTGCCGGCTGCCAAACATGTCCGTGATTCTTCTCAATGCCAATCCTCCTGGTCTGAACATGCGCTGACGAAGAGCTACTTCGTCCTGCCTCCAACAGGAGCTCAGCTTGTGGGGCCTCGACTACTTTGACCTTTACTTGATCCATTTCCCCGTCTCGCTCGAATACGTCGACCCCAACACCCGCTTCCCCCCTGAGTGGTGGGACGGAACGCCGGGAGGCAAGGTCACGCCTTCGAACGACCCCATCTCGGACACGTGGCGAGGCATGGAGGACGTGCACAACCAGGGTTTGGCCAAGAACATCGGTGTAAGCAACTTCTGCGGTGGCTTGTTGATCGACCTGTTCCGCTCGGCCAAGGTCAAGGTTAGTCACAAAAATAACTGCACTGGACAAGATCAAGTACCCGCGCTGAAGACCTAACACCTTTTGCTTCGACTCTCGCTCAGCCCTCGGTCTTGCAAATCGAGCACCACCCCTACCTGCAACAGCCCGCCTTGCTCAAGCTCGCGCAAGAGACATTGGGCATGACCGTGACGGCCTACTCGTCCCTCGGACCCCAATCCTTCTTGGAGCTCGATCACCCGGGCGCTGTCAAGACCCCATCGTTGCTCGAGCACGACGTGATCAAGAAGATCGCGTCCAAGCACGGCAAGGGCGAAGGCCAGATCTTGTTCCGATGGGCGACGCAAAGGAACGTCGCCATCATCCCCAAGTCCAACAACGACAAGCGCGCCGAGGCCAACTTGGCCAGCGTCGAGTTCGACTTGGACGATGAGGACTTGAAGGCGATTGAGCAGCTTGATATTGGTCTGCGCTTCAACAACCCCAGAGACATCGACCCTCGTTTGGCCATCTTTGCTTAGAAACCCGGCGGACGGAAGACTTGTACAGAGATGAAAGAAAGATCTTGGGCCGATAGCTAGCAATTGGTATTACATGAATCTCGAACTCATTATAGAGCTGCCCGGAGCGAGTCAAGACCCTCCAAGTGTTCCCTCCTTCTGATGCATCCACCCACTCAAGGAGCCTACTTGAGCCCAGTTGCCGATCTCTTGGGTGTTCCCTTTGGGCTAGCCGCGGCACTGCCCGTATCCTGGATCCCTTCCATTTCACTCATCCTTCGCAACGACATCAATTTTTTCGCCATCTCGCCCGCCGTCTCCCCCTCCCATAGGCACCGATAGACATGTTCCAAGATGGGCGCATCGATGCCCTTCTCCTTGACCATCGCATAAGCCGATTTGGCGGTATCGACACCTTCGGCGACCGAACCCAACGTCTCGATGATGTGATCGAGATTTTCACCTTTACCCAACCTCTCCCCAACGGTGAAATTACGCGACTTGGTCGACGAACAGGTGAGGAAAAGATCCCCTACTCCAGCGAGGGAGAGGAACGTCAAAGGGTCCGCACCGTACGCTACGCCGATACGGGTCATTTCGGCGAGGCCCCGAGTGACGAGTCCGGCTCGGGTGTTGGATTCATAGCCTAGGCCTGAGGCGACGCCCGATGCGATGGCGTAGACGTTCTTCAATGCTCCGGCGAGTTCGATCCCGATTGGGTCGGGGTTGACGCTGCGAAAAGGGAAGCAATGGATAATTGTGATCAGTAGGATGATGCTCCAGGGAAAGAATCGATTTGGTTCGAGAGTTTCGACGACGTACTAGCATCGGAACCAAGGTTGATGGAAGAGCTCAGCGGTTCGCGTCGCATGCTCCTCTGAAAGCGCGGCAACCGAGACTTGGGTCGGTTGTCGCTTGACAATCTCTTTGGCGAACGAGGGGCCACTCTGAAAGACATGGCGTAGTCGTCAGGTAAAGTTATCTGTGTGTGATCCTGATCGCTCGACAGTCTGCGCATGACTAACGAGGAATGTCGACACGCGAGCAACTTCGGGCCCGCACGTTTCCTCGATCACTTCAAGAGGCAACTTGTTGGTCCCGATCTCGATACCTTTGTTGACGAACACGAGGAGAGGCAGTTCTTTGATCGATTCGAGCTTGAGCGGCTTGAGGACGGATCTACATCAAGGACAACGACAGGAGATGCTTGTGAGCAAAATTCTTCTCCCTGGACTCATTCTCGGCACTGCAAATCATGGAACGAACCTCATGGACTGTGTAGGGATCGCAAAGACGATTACGTCACATTCCTGCAAGAACTCGGTCGTGGGTGGCTCGGGCCCGATCGCGGTCAGATTTGCAGAGAACTCGTGGTCGGTGAGGTACTTTGGGTTCTTGCGATGGGTGTTGAGCGAGTCAATTGTCGCTTGTGAGCGACAGTGAATGAAGACCTTGTGCTCGATGTCCCCCAGATGGTCGGCAAGACAGCTGCGATGGGAACGTGAGAACCAGAAACGAAAGATCAGTGCGCTGTCACCGGAGTGGGGCGCGCAAAGGGAAGTGGGAGTGGTGCGGAATCCCGAATCGATGACGATGACCGAAGGTGGTCCTCGAACGGTGTGTGGGAGCGGACCTGTTGGACCCCCGGTAGAGACAGGGGAGCCACGTACGATCCAAAGTTACCAGAACCTGGGGAGAGTTGTTTCAGAATGCATGGCGCACGAGAACGAGTGGGATCGAGTCGCAGCGTACACCGACGTGCAAACCCGAGCGCCAGAGTGGAACGGCCGAGGTCAGGTGACAGTTACGGGTGGAGAGACTGGGGCGGTGTCAGCGGAGAAGGTCTCCTACAGCGCCTGATGACTTGCGAAACTGACCTAGGACAAGCACTTTCTTTTCTGAGCCAGTCATCTCGGCTGTGTGAAAGTGCAGGAGGGGGGATGGAAACGACCAAGAGTTGTCTTGGCGAGTGAGGGTCGTGGGCCGTCGAGACGTTGAGGTGAGCTGAGCTGAGCTGAGGCGCTGAGGTGAGGCCGGTAAGGGCTTCGTCGGCGAAAGTGGGGGGATGCACCTCGACAGGGGGGCGGCTTGCCATCGCTGGCTGCGAGCTGCCATTGGCTGGGCAGGGCAGGGCAGGGCAGGGCTGAGCAGCTAGTGAAGATACCTTTTCACCAACTCGCGTTTCCCAGCCAACGGATCGCGGGTCTGGCCGTGGATCTTTTTCGCCTCCGTCCTCACCTTGCAAGGACTGACGCCTTCTCCGCTACCAGCTGCAAGTAACCGACTAAACTAAGCAGTATGTCGCTTATCGTCGTCGCCAAGCATGTCTTCAACTTGCTGAGGTAGCTTCTACACCGCCAACGCGTTGTGAGACGCCAGTTCAACCTCGCACCGCATCTCTCAGCGATGTACCATCCCACAGAAAACAACCTGACCACGTAAGGTGAGCGTCCTAATCTGACACTTCGATCTCGCTGCATCCGCACTACGAATTACGCTATCCCACACACCACCACCTCCCAGCGAGCGCTCAAAGCTGCAGAAGGATCGTCGAGCCACCCACCCACGCGCCCGCCGCTTCCACATGATGAACACATATCTGGACTTAAATACAATTTCTACTCGAGATTTCGGACCTTCGCGGCGCTTCTGTCATGCATAATGGCGCATGTCGCGAGATGAAGACAAGTCTTCAATATTCTGAACACACCCATCCAACCCTTGAGGTTGCTGCGTCTACTTCCTGCATTCGTCAACTGTCCCAATATCGTCGTGTATCTACCCGGGAAACTGACCAATCTTCCTTCCCTTTGTATGTCATGATCTTCGATCCTATTATGTGGTGTTCGCGTTTTTAAAAGGTCCGGACACTTGATAAAGCGGTGCACATTTGCAATCGTATGCACAAGTGAGTACTACGAAGGTGCTTGGTTGTGTGAAGAGTTATCCTGTTACAGAGTTAGCTACTTAGTGGACAAAGGCAGAATTCGACGAGTGCGAGCGAGGCAGGTATGACCTCGCTGATGGTCTTTGCTTTGGTCTCCGCATTGGCTGCGTTGTTCATCATTTCGTTCTTGTAGTCGATGAGGCATCGTCCCGACTGTATCCTTTTCGATTCTTGTAGCTTTACTGTCCTGTACGTTAGCATTTGACTTTGACACGTGCCATTCCGAATGAGTGTAGCCCCAGGAAATTACTCTTGAAGAGCGGAACAGAAAGTGCGTGCCCACACGACATCCAGGTCAAGAAACGACAGTGGAATTATCAACCACATAACTGAACGAGACCGGAGAATGAATACGAAACGGGAAAAAAAGAAGATAAAACCCTAGAAACCGCGTCGACAAAGTTCGCCTAACCTTCATAAAAAGTCCCTAGCTCCTCTCCTTCAGTCTCTCATCCGACTTGGGAGTTTGAACCCCACTTGCTTTCTTGACCTCGGGGACAATGTCTTCACCGTCCAGTTCGTTTTCGGTCTCCCCTTCTTCTCGGACGTCGGAAGCGGGTTTGCCCTTGAGTATGCGGAAGAGAACGCGGAGGATGAGGTAGGACCAGAAGATCATCAACACTGCATAAGAGTCCAAGAAAGCAAGTCAGCTGGACTCTCCGGGTGAGTAAGACAACTCTCCCTCAGTCGACACACATTGAAGCAACGCGAGCGGCCACAAGATCTGCCATCGACCCCACGATGGAAGCCAGCACCCGTCTAAGGGGCCCCATCGTTTCGCATAAGCAGGGGCGAGGTCGAATTCGGTCAAGACCGAATACAGGATGCGGAACTCTTGGTAGTGCCGGAAGTAACCCCATGAGACCATGAAGATAACCTGAAGAGGATGTGGGAGTGATCACGGTAAGTCTCGGCGCGCGGATGGTCTATGAGGTTCAGAGAGGCAACTGACAAAGGAGATGTTGCTCGTCTTTTCAAGTCCGACGTAGTT
The DNA here is from genome assembly GCA_022506055.1 of Microbotryum violaceum. Classification (NCBI taxonomy): domain Eukaryota; kingdom Fungi; phylum Basidiomycota; class Microbotryomycetes; order Microbotryales; family Microbotryaceae; genus Microbotryum; species Microbotryum violaceum. Next base: position 1,019,613 of record JAKMXP010000006.1, on the reverse strand, counting down.
GATGCACTTGGAGAGCGCAAAGACCGCATCGGGGATGTCCATCGAGACAAAGACGGCGGTACCGATGTGAGTCAAGTTACAGATGTAGGACGCGAAGACGAGCCAGAAGGTGATGCAGTGGTGGAGGACGAGCTCGACGTAGTCGTCACGGGGCTTCTCGAGACCTGGATTATGGCGAGTCGGTCTTAAGATCAGCAAGGGGAGGTACGAAGAAACTAGGAGATGAATGCGCACCAGCGATCATGACGAGTGCTTGCTGGCACCAATACGCGAGCTGGATTAGGTAGTAGGCCTGCAGAGCAGAGATCACGGGAAGTAACTGGGATAAGCGCCGTATCTCGAAATCCGGTCCTTGGGTCAGCGCACCTTAAGAGGACCGGTCATGTCCCAATGCGGATACTTGAGCCAAAAGTGCTTTGTCTGGTAGAACCACGAATCCTGCTGACTCATAACCACCTGTGGAACCCGCACCGAGATACTAGGCTCAGCTTCGTTCCACGTCTGGGCCCAAGCCTTGCTCCGCGATCTTGGTGGCTCACTAGGCCGCACAGACTGCTGACTGTAAAGTAAATGAATGCATATCCCTGGACAGAAAGACCGTCGAGGTCGTCAGCCCTGTTCCTGGACCTTGCCGCGCGAGCCCCTGGGGAAGGTCTCGTCGGGCAACTCGGCCTTCTAATGGCGCATTCGCAGTGTCCTGATTGACCTGTTCCATGAAGCGTTCCAGCTTTCTCATTCGCTTGAGTCCAAGCTTCCTCCCCAAGGCAAAGAGGGGTTTCCTCAGACTCTGCCTGATGCATGAGAAGATGACGATCCACCCAAACACGTAGAGCACGTCCCTCGGGCCCTTCCTGAATCTGGGTGTGTGGTCCTCGCCCGCGTGCGTCGGTGCAATCGGGTGTGAGATGTACCAGAACCACGTGAAGGGGTTGTCGGAGATGGGTGTACCGGGGAACGCGAGGGAGAATGCGACTGATCCGGCCAACGCGACAACGATCAGGACGAACGACTGCCACGGGTTCTGCAACCACTGCAACCATTTGGGGCCGAACGTCTGCGGCGGAGTCGTGGTCTTGGTCGCGACCGAACGCGGTGTCAGAGGTGCGGAAGGTGCGAAAGGTGCGGAGGGTCGTACAGGATCGGGCATCGTGTCAGGGTCACCTCGCGCTGGTCCCAAGTGAGCCACGTGATGTTCCGGATCGGCGCTGGCTCGAGCGAGGTATTGAACCAGCGAAGACGACCGGCGAAGGCGCGTTTGAGGGCGGGCGGTCGCCATGGCTGTGGTGGGTCTGTGTTGGCTTGGCCCTTGCGTGGAGACACGCCCGTGCGCACACGAAAGGAGGTCGATAGTGACGTCGCGCCGCCCACCGCCGGCCTAGAGCCCGCCCCGCGTTAGTCCGCGTCTGCCCGCGTACACGCGCAACGCTCAACCGGACCATATACTAATTGGATTCCTTTAATTTCCTTATGGGATGCTGCAAGACAATACACCATCCTGTCAGCAATTGCCAGGGATGAAAGGGTTATATAACACCTCAGAACAATGAATCGGCTGTCTGTAGTGCTTCTTATGACCCCAGAATCGGCTGTCTGCAGTGTTTCTTATGTCCCCAGAATATGGCATTTGGGGTGCAAAGGTCGGAAATTGCGAGTGCGCTTCGGCCAGGTGATGACCCCGTCTTCGTTTGTGAACGCGTCCAAACGCTACCAAGCCTTCATCTTCCCTCCTATCTTCCCCAAGGGACACCAGAAGATATTTGATCTGCCTGAACAACGTTGGAACGCTTGGTGGAAGGCTTTGCGCAAGGTTCGCCGGGTTCACTCGGACGCCGAGGATACCGGCCACCTTCTCTCCCTGGGGTTCCTTCATCCGGGCAGCCAAGTCGCCTCCCCAACCAGCCCTCACCCCAACAATCGATCTGCCTCCTGTGTGATGTGCCTCTCGGAAGCACCCGACTGCTTGGCCCACCTCTCGGTCGGCTGCCCATTTGCCCGGCGTCTCTGGTCTGCTCTATCCCCGACCCCCCACCCAGTCTTTGTGGACTTTTTATGTCCGGTCGTGTCTCGCTCGGAACGTCCACTTGTCGAACTACGAGTCCTCTTCTTTCACTCGATCTGGAAGCTCTGTCGCCGTCGCCGATTCTCGTCGGATCTTTTGGAACCGATCACCGAAACGGACTTTGAGGAGCTTCGAGCCTCTATTCAGGAGTCCAAGGGTCGCCTAGTTTCTCTGTAAGCCACCAAAGGGGGTTTTAGTGGGTATGGTTGATCCTGGTTCAGGGTCAATGAGTCCTACACTACTGGCTTCTGCCAGTGTGCGTAACTGCATTCCCTCCGACTTTTCCGAAGATTTCTAGGTATTAATATAATCATGCTGTTAATGAAGTCTATCAATCAAAAACAAAACAAAAATCGGCCCTTCGCGCATCCTCGGCGGTTCTGCCCGGCTCTCCACTGGACTAGGAAGGTCTCGTCGCCTGCCACATTACCTCCAGCTTTCCAAGTGCCAACATCGCAACCCCAGAATGCCTCAACTACACAACAACTTTAGTAGGAACTGTACATACTACAATTTCATAACCTTGGCGACGTTGATGCCCAAGTCACCGATGCTGATCGACTATTGCTGGCCGTCGTATCTGTCCACGTTAGCAGCCACTTCCTCGCGTCAAACAAGGGCCCGTCATCCCCTACTTGTCAAAGTAGCAGGAAAGGTGGCAAGCGTAAAATTTGGCACGACTGACGCATCAGAGCAAGAGGTGGGGAAGAGAGCGCGGGTGTCAGATCGTCGCCAAGAAGCTCCGAGCCCCGCTCAGCCAGGCTCAAGCCGGAGTCTCCACTGCAGGTGGCTACCGTCTCTGTACACGAGGCTGCGAAGTTCTTAGCAACAGCTCGGCAGCAGACCAATTCTTGGCGTTATTCACTTGGAAGCTCTGGATTGTCTGTCTTGAAGAGGCTGTCAAGCTTTTCTCTCGTTCTCTCCGCCGCCCGGAGGCTGGCATTTCTAGGTCCGCAATACTGAACAATCCACAACAACCACAAAGCATCGAATCTACTTGTTGACACCAAAACGTGCGGTAGTGCGTTCGTTGATGGGTTCCGGGAATTGGACGTCCACCTGCTCCCGTCGAAGATCGGCGAGCCATTCCATATCCCCCGCACGCTGCAGTCGACGGACGGTCATTCGAGTGTGTTCGAACAAGTCGAGCTCCCGCAACTGGGACAGCTGAGGCAAGGTTCTCTTTAAACGGAGAACGGTCTTGGGGGCTTGGCCGGGGTCGAGGTCCTTTTGAGTCTCGCGGTTGCGTTGACCGACAGCGAGTCTTCGTAGTCGTGAATCGGGTGAAAGGGCTAAAAGCGCGGGCTCAGTCGAGGCAGTACCGTCCAGCTCCAATTCGACCAAGTCCGAGCACTTGGCCAGGAACCTTTTGCACGGTTTCGTAGGTGCATCACTGAAGCCTTGGAAAGACATACTCAACAAGCGCGGTGCAACGAGGTCCAACTCGGCCCACAGCAAGGAGCCGGGGTAAGTCCGCGATAATAGCATTATGACATCTTGTCCATCTGCCCGTATGCCGCAATCCATCCTGATGTGCCTGAGTGTGTTTTGGCACGCAGAGATGATCGTCTCCATGACTCCGTACTGATCGCGCGGGATATTCGTGCCGAAGCCGAGCGAGTGCAGACCCGGCAGGTTGAGGAGGTCCCTCGGCAAGCGACCCATAAGGCTTCTGCCATGGCCGTCAATCTGTAAGCTCTTGAGGTCTACAGTTGGAAGATTTTGACAAAGGAAAAAGTTTGGAATAGTCGTATAAGTATGCAGTCAAATTCTGACCTCAGGACGGATTGCGCCTCCACCCCCTGTCCGGCCAGTTCAATGATCGTGTGGTGAGGATCAGGTGATCGGTGCCACTTGCGCGCCACAACGACTTTCACCCCAGAAACACATCGTGCGAGCTCACCTCGAAGTGCAGGATGGCATAGACTCCAGGTATGAAACTCTGTCACCTCAATCAATTTGAGTCCGTGCAAAGCTAGGCGATTCGTGTCGCGGACGACGAGCTGGTCGAGCACGAGATTGATCCTTGTCGGCGAGACGTGGGTGAGCTGCAAGTAGCGAGTTGGGTATCGGCCCGCGATCGGACATGCTAGGAAGCAGGTCGCCTCGGCGTCATTTTGCAAGAACACTCGGCGATGTAGCGCGATTTGCGAGGGAGCCCTCCACGCCCTCGAGACACGGCTGAACCTGAGCAACGTCGCCTTGCGACCGTCACAGATCGGGAATGTGTCATTGTCGACGAAGGATGCCTCGACGAGATCAATGATGTGCAGCATCAGTTCGGATGGTAGGTCGCTGAAATTGAACATCGTGACGAAGGTGATAGGCGTGGGTGACGTGGAAGGCCTTGCTGTACTGATGGGAGCTCGATAGGCTGACGTGGTCAGGTGGGAGGCCGAAGTCGTGGCAGTGGTTTCCAAGCGATGACAAAATGCAGTACCGCCGTTGTCAATGCTCAATCAAATTGGTGCGACCCCCGTCCTTGATGGCGACGAGGGTTGCCCATCGAGGAGATGATGCAAAGGCAGACAGGGGTGGCAGGCCCGCGCTTTCGCAGATTGACGCGCCGCGACGCGCAGGCCTATAGAGGCCTGTTGCGATTACGTGAAGGCGAGGGTGGTCGTGCGACGCACAAGTTTTAACATCTCCGACCGCCTCCTGGTGTCTCCTGGTGTAGTCTGTACATTTTGTATAATGAAGTTGAGGAAGAAATGCAAATCAATGGTGATACTTTGCTTCGTAAGATATCCCTCGATGTGCAACGTTCGGAAGGTTCAGGGCGGGAGCATTGAAGATCGTGAGAAGAGCCGGTGGCGCCTCCGGCATAGGGCAGCGCTTTTGGCGTCGACGTCGGAGCGCGAGTTGGCTCAATTTTGGCCCGGGGGAGAGCGCCTTGAGAAGGGCTGAAAATCCTCTGGGGTAGCTCAGAGAGACCTCGACAAGGGCCGAATCTTGCCCAAGAAAGCGTTGGCACCCATCGGAGGGCCGGCGGAACGCTTCAATGCTCACACGCGGTGTTAACCGGGGCGCGACGTGACCCCGACCAAGCCGATTCGGTTGAGTGACAGTCAACCAGAGGCGATCAAACCCTCCTGCTCGAAAGTGGCCTATGATGCACGTAGCGAGTTATGGGATGAAAGCTGATGATGATGTGCTTGAGGGTGTCTTCGCTGGCGAGAATGAGGGCCTCGATCGATCCCGTGTTTTCAAATCGGGTCGACTCGGCGCAGAAGCAAAAGCTTCGAAGGCCTTCGTACGGGGTCCGTGCGCTCGACCAGTCAATTCTCACCCATTTCCTGACTATGTAAGGGCTTTACACTTCTATGACGATGTTAGCTTTCTCTTATTTATTCCATCTGGATGTGAAACATCATCGCTCAACCGCCTCCTGGCAACTCGACCAACAAGGAGCATCATCTTTCCCTCGCTGCCAGCAGAATTGGCTTCTCTCTAAAGTACGACTGTCCTGCGGACTCTGTTGTTTCTTCGTTGCTGCGCATCTCGGTGACATACCTTTCCGTCTCTATTCTCGTGCTACTGAAAGTCACAGACTGACCCTGCTTCCTCACCTCCTTCCATCATCCTCTCGGCCCGCTATGAATCGGAGGGCCATCAAATGCCAGGTTTTGAACCTCCTCGAACGCCGTCCTCAATGTCGTTCCAGATATCGATCCATACTCCATTGCGATCCAATCGGTGAGCGCGGGGGTTCTTATTCACGCATGTAGTCGTGTTTTCGGTCCGATACGCAGAGATAATAATTCATCGGGATAACCAGTTCACGTCGATGCCGGCTTGTTCGAGCGGTTCTAGTCGCCATTGCGGACCCCAAGCGGCTTTGGGTTTGTACCAGTAGCTTATACCCGTCGACGCGCGTTCGGGAGGGGACTCGATCATTACCAGTCACCTCAACGTCGAGAGTTGTGGCCATGGTGGTGTTCGAGTCCACGCCTCGGTGAGCGTTTCGATGGCGTAGGGTACGGTGTACCTCGCCAATTTGGGATTCGCGCCGACGACCGAGCGCGATTTGTATCAACCTGGCCTCGGGAAAGAGGGCCTCGAGAACGAAAGGGAGCGCTTTGGCGTTGTTGAGCGACAGCTCTTTGAGGGAAGAGTACTGTGCGAGAAAGCGTTTGCACGGCTCGAACGGCTCGTGGAAAGACTGAATGCTCAAACTCGTCAGGCGCGAGGCTACGGGATCCAAGGCGGTCAAGGTCGCTTTGACGGGTCCACAGCTCGATCGGTAGCTCGTACGGATCGGCCATGTTTTGTGCGGTGACCGCGTCAGTTCGGGGACTAGCAAAGTCTTGAATTTGTCGCGGCGGCTCAAAATTTGCAAAGAAAAGGGGCTTCTTGCCGATTGATGATGCGTGCTTGAGAAAGCAAAGAGGCGCCTCAATTTGGGCAGCCGTCCCTCTTCTTTCTTTCTCCTTCTCCCTCACCGTAACCAGACTAACCAGACTCGGATCGACCTCGCACCGGCGCGGACGGTCCAACGATGGCCGACTTTATTGGCAGCCATATCTCGCTCATCAGCAAGAGTGACATGTAAGTCGCTGTACCTCATCGCGTTCCGCGTGATGGACGAATGGAGGCCGATGATTACCACCCGCGACCGCGCCATCATTCCCCTCTCTCTTTCTCCCTCTGCAGCAAATACCTCGGTGTCTTGCACTCGATTGATCCTGTCGAAGCGACCGTGTCTTTGGAAAAGGGTCAGTCTATTGCTATTCTCTTTCAGTGAGCCTCTGGCGACAGGCGTGGACTACCCGGCCACCGTCCCATGCCCCTCGGGGCGTAGGGTTTGTATCCATAACGAGCATAACCCATCCGAGCAATACAGAGGATATACTTTAATCTATGTGTTTATAGCTGACACTCTCTGATGCGGCAACGCACCCGCCCTGGCACCGGCGCTCGTTTTCCTCCCCACACAGTCCGCTCGCTCGGAACTCAAGGTCGCAAGGGCAACGCTGCAGAGGAGATTCCGCCCAACGACAATGTATACGAGTCAGTTGAAGGATGCTTTCAAGGATGCTTAGGAGGTGCAGTGTCCTGACGCCGTATCGCCTCGTTTGTCCCCACGCAGCTTTGTCGTCTTCCGTGCGGCCGATGTCAAGGACTTGCAGATTGAGGCACCTCCCGCCGCAGCACCATTCCAAGCTCCCATCAGTGATCCTGCCGTTGTGGCTGTGAGTTGGGGAGAGGGTTCCGAGGAAGGATCACAGTGCAGCTGCTCATGGACAGCGCCCTTCCCCCGAACCCTTTAGACGAACGCGGCCCCTCCCGCTCCTGCTGCCTCGACGCCCCAAACGTCCCAACCGCAGCAGTCACCTCAACAGAGCTCGAACCAGCCCCCACAAGCCGTCACCGCCCAACAAGGCGGCCTGGACCAACCGCCACCGCAGCAACAGCAGCGCTTCGGTCCTCCCGGCGGCCAGCAAGGCCAGTTCCCGCCTTACTCGCCCTACGGCCCTCCTGGAGGCTACGGCCCTCCCCCTGGTCCTCCCGGACAAGGCTTTTACGGTTATGGTCCTCCTCTACGCCACTTTGGTGGCCCCGGTGGCTTTGTTCCCCCTGGTCCGGGTGGCTTTGGCCCGCCCATGGGCTACTCCAATCAGTTCGGCCCTCCCCCTCCTCAGCACCAACAACCACTGCCGCCGCCGCCGCCGCCGCACCAGCAACAGCAGCAGCAGCAACCTACCACCTCTTTGACCGATCGTCCTGCCGCTACTTCCTCGCCTGCCGTTCAGCACGCTGTCGTACCCCAGCCCGCGGTCGATTCGAAAGCCGTCCCCAGCAAACCCGCCGAGACGGCCCAGGCCGCCCAAGCTCCTCAAGCTGCCGAGGCGAAGATGACCCCTCCTACCCCTGCTGCTCCTGCCGTCGATGCTGCGGCTTCGAATCCTCGCTCATATGCGAACCCTGGTGGAGCCGTCCCTACCCCCGCTGGTGATGAACAAAAGCAGACCGCTGACGAAAGTGTTGCCAAGTTGACGGACGACATGTCGCGATCGAACCTCGAAGGAGGAGCGGCGAAGCAGGCTCAATCTGGTGGTGCTCGAAATGCCGGTGCTGCTCAGCAACAACAGCAGCAACAGGGTGCGAACCGAGGTGGACGAGGCCCTGGTGGACGAGGTGGACGCGTCGCGGGCACGGAATCCGTCGGCGGCTCCGTCTTTTCCAACAACGCCTCCAACCATCCAAACCCGAACCCAGGGAATCGACGTGGATCGGCGAACGGACTCGGTAGTGGCTTCGGTGCCGGTCGTGCTCTGCAACCTTTCGGACGACCGACGGCGCACGTCGACGTTCCTTTGACGGACTTTGATTTCGAATCCTCCAACGCCGGCTTCTCCAAAGACAAAGTGCTCGCCGAAGGAGAAGAGGACGAAGAAGTCGTGATCCCCAAAGCCAACGATTCCTTCTACGATAAGAAATCGTCCTTTTTCGACTCGATCTCGTCGGACGTCAAGACCAGGGCCGAGGGAGGGATGGTCAATAGTGGTTTTAGTTCGGGAGGCAGGTTCGATCGGGATAAGGAGAGGAGTAAGAATATGGAGGCGTTTGGCGAGTCCGGGGCTGGGATGGGATTCGGTGGGCGTGGGAGGGGTAGGGGCGGGAGGGGTAGGGGCGGGGGCTATCATCGTGGGGGGTACGCTCGGGGTGGGCCGAGACAGAATGTCAGGGGGGGCGCTAATGGTGGAGGGGTTTGAATGGGCTTTGGCGTGGGAAATGAACTATGGAGTGGGTTCTGGTTGGTTTTCTCTTTTTGAGCAAGGGCAAATGTGTGTGTTTTTTGTTCTGTGGGATGGATTGATTATGGTCAACTCAACCTTGAGTACTGCCGAAGTGAGACCAGATTGTCGCACCGCTCTTGTTCACTCCCTGCAGCTGCCCGAGTGCTGCCCGAGCCATGACGCGCGTCAACGTGAGGGCCCGAGCGCGTCGGACTGGTTTCGTGCGTCCCAGCTGGAGTCGACCAGCTCGCATAGCCACTGTACAGCCCCATCGATTACCAAGATGCTATAATCCGTTCTTTGACCCGCAACTCACACGCCTGCCCAGCGGACCCATTCACCACCTATCAAGTCCGTTGACACGTGATCGCGCGTCAAACACGTCCCCGGAGTTCCCTCTGCACCAGCTCGGAGCCACAACAACGCCGTCGCACCATCACCCATGGCCACCTCCACCTCCACCGCCACTCCGCCCCCGATTCTAAGTCTAGGAACGCGCGTCGTCGTCTCAGCCGGTGTAGGCACCCTCCGTTTCGTCGGTCCGACCAATTTTGCGGCGGGCAAATGGTGCGGTATCGAACTCGACGACGCGACCGGCAAGAATGACGGCTCGGTCAATGGGCAGAGGTATTTCACGTGTCGGATGGGCAAAGGGGTGTTTGTGAGGCACAGTCAGGTGAGGTTGTTGGTGGGTGGGGACGAGGAGGGGGCTGTGGAGCCGAGGGCGGAGGTGAGTCTGGCGTGGAGAGGTGGGGGGTTACGACTTGGAAGTTCGGACTAGGCGCTCACAAGCGCGGCGTGTTGGGTCGTACAGTCACCTACTCCGGTGCAAAGAGGGACCAGAACAGGATCAACGGGGGGTGCTGCAGCAGTAGCGGCTGCCTCCTCGCGACCTCCCTCTCGACCGACTCGACCAGCGAGCTCGACAGAGACAAGACCTCTGCCGGGCCACCGCGCACCGTCACGATCTACATCGACCGCGACCGCGAGAGCAGGTGTCTCGTCGGTAGGAGTCTCAGGTCGAACCTCTGTAGCTAGCAATGCATCGGACAGGGTCGCAGCCTCACCGAGCAAACTCGCTCGACCGGGTGGGGTACGCTTAGCCCCTCCCGCCAAGACAGCACCGCCGACGACCTCGGCGACGGGGTCAAGATCCGTCTCGGCGACGTCGGCTTCGAGCTCTGGATCCGCCGCTGCAACGACGACTCGACCTGGTGCTCCGGGGCAAACGAGACGGCAGCCTTCGGTGTCGTCGACGGGGGCGACGACGTTGATGGGACCCCCTCCAACACCGGCTCAGCGCGCTGCTCTCGCTCGACCACCCGCGAGCCCTGCCGCGTCTCGAACAGCAATGACCTCTCCCGTGCAAAATTTTGCCCCCTCATCCATAGGCACTCCCAGAACCTTGACTCGACCAACAGCAGGTGCGGCTCCGAGTGCGCGAGGCATGTCGAGAACTTCATCCTCTTCGTCGATCGCATCGTCCTCTTCGGCTCTGCCGCATGCTCGGAGCGCAAGTATGGTCGTCTCCCCTACGGCGTCAAGATCTACTATTTCGGCGCTGATGTTGGGCGGCGGCAACGCGACGGCTTCGTCGGAGATGGCGAGGTATCTGAGTGGATCGAGTTTGGTCGATGCGGGGATGGATTGGGATGGGGAAGGGGAAAGTCTACTTCTCGAACAGGAGGAGGAGGCGGAACCGCGTGGGCCAGGCGCGAACTCACATCCTGGAGAAAGGAGGACCAGTGGTGTGCGTCTCTCGACCGAAGCGCCCGACCCCTTCTCATTACAACAACCCGATGCTCGTCGCACGATGCTCGAATCCGTCGTACCCAAACGCGAACACGACGAACTCTTGGCCAAACTACGCATTCTCGAAGCCCGACGTGCCGAAGATCGCGAAAAATTGAGAGACGTCGAACGTCTCAAGGAAGGAGCCGAAGAATGGGACAAGATCAAGGAAAAGACGCGGACCAAATTGGTCGAGTTGGCGAACGAAGTCAAGGAGTTGAAGAAGGCGAACAAGGAGTTGAGAGCCGATCGGGATGCGTTCGAGAGCAAATTTGAGGACTTGAATGATCAGGTTGAGATTTCGTTGTTGGATAAGGAGGTCGCGGAGGAGAGGTTCGATGCGGTGAATGTGCAGTTGGAGGCGGTCAAGGAGAGGGTGGCGGAGTTGGAGGTCGAGGTTGCGGTGTTGAGGGAAGAAAATAGTGAGATTTGGACGTGGTCCGAGGCGTTGAGCCTTTGCCTTCGGACTGAAAAGTTTCTCTATCTAGGCAGACTCGAAGGCGAAGGCGCGGAAGCCGTTCGACAAGTTGAAGGGGGTGACGCGACCAAGACTTCGTTGGCTTACATTCAGCTCGAGAAGCAGAACCTTCGGCTCAAGGACGCTTTGCTTCGGTGGGTACTCTCAATCTCAGGGTGAGGATACAGAGAGCTCAACCGTGGTCCCTCCGGAGGCTCTTTTCAGCCTGCGTGACTTGACATCAGAGACCGAGGCCGAGCAGAAGCGCAAGATTGCCGACCTCGAAGCTGAACTAGACCTCACTTCGGATCTCCAAGGTAAGCCAGTCTGGTCATAGGGTCTTGACCCTATATTGACAATGACCCTGAACCATGTTCCATTGCGACAGCCGAATTCGAAAACAACCTCATTGAACTCGAACGTGCCGAAGCTCAGGTCGAGGAACTCAAGATCCAGTTGGACGACACCCTCGGGGCCGAGGACATGCTCGAACAGTTGACGGACAAGAATCTGCTGTTGACAGAGGTGGGGGACTCGCGAGCTCAGGCATAGTCGAGAATATACGGACTAACGCAAGCATATTGACTGCAGAAAATCGATGAGCTTACCACCATCGTCGAGGACCTCGAGTCGCTCAAGGAGCTCAATGATGAATTGGAGGAAAGCCACGTCGAGACGGAGAAGCAGATGCAGGAGGAGCTCGACCTCAAGGATTTGCAATTGCAGGAACTGAGGCAGAGGACGGATGTGTTGGAGGATGGGATCTTGGACTATGAGCGCACGATCTCGCAGTTCCGAGAGTTGGTCGCTAATCTGCAAAGGTAGGGGATACAATTTTGGTCTCGCGTAGAATGTGAGCGGTTGGCTGATGCCGACCTCCTTTCTTGACTCCACAGCGATCTTGAGCAATTGCGACAACACCAAGCGAGCCAGCGATCCGAATCGGCGTCCCTCACGTCGCAGTCGCAAGCGATGCTCAACCTCAACCTCAAGTTGCAGTCGTCGATGCTCAAGGGCCAAGTTAAAACGATCGACCTGGAACTGCGCAAGCTTGACGCCCGACAAGCGAGCGAACACCTCGCCATCGTCCGACCTTACCTCCTCCCCGCCTTCTTCGACAGCGACAGCGACGCGGTTGATGCTCTACTCTTCTTCGAGCGTATCGCATACAAAGCCGATCTTGTTGGGATGTTGATCGAGCAAACGCACGGGGTAACCGAGGCGCTCAACTCCGTCGTCCCCGAGGCGCTGATCGCGGTATGCGAGACACGGGCCAAGTTGGCCCAGTTCGCAACGCTCAACAAGAAGTTCTCGGCCAATCTCAAGAGGTGTGATCCCGAGACGTTCCTAAAGATGGGGAGGATCTACCACGAGGTTTCGCCGACGGAGAAGAGGGTTGACGCGTTTATTGATGCGCTGAGGAGGGAGGAAATGAGAGAGGTCGACTGTGGCAAGGAGGTAGATGGGTGAGTCGAGACGAGTGAGACCTATGACGACAATAACGCGGGCTAACAGTAATGAATAACGGTTCGGCCTGTAGTCTCATCGCGCAAGCTGAGCATCTCGCCGACACCCATCTCGCGAATAGCGTCCTCGATTTGGCTGAACGCGAGCTCGCTTGCGTCACCGCACTTGACCTTCACTTTGACACCATCGCCGCCGCGGTCGGTTTCGCCAAGCAGACGATTGCGACGCTGAGCAAGGACCCGGGTGAGTACTCGTTAGGTGGTTCAAGCGATCCAAGCTCCTTCGCTTATGCAAAATCCTACTACTCCCAGATGTCGCTCTCGAACTCGGCGATGCCAACATCGACGACATCGTTTTCAAGCCACTGCAGAACCTGTTCAACCAAGCGCGGAACGCCAAGGTCGTGACCAAGAAGCTGTTGCGACGACTAGAGGAGCTGGTCGGCTCTTCCTCGGCGCTTAGCATGGATCACGCCGAGGGTGTCGACACTCTGTCGTTCAACAGTTCTGCGATTGCTGCTGCGGCTGCTAAAGTGGGTCGCGTGTTGTTCGAGATAAGCACTAGCTCAATTACTGATCTCGGATTCCTCATATCCCAGCTCGCTTCGAGTATCTCGGCCTACTGCGCTGAAGTCCGATCTTCGAAACGACCCTTCGAGCTCAGCCACTTCCTCGCCATTGCCAAAGACGTCGCTGCCAACGAGCTTGGTAAGCAAACACCTCGACCTCTTGAAGAAATTGGAGCGCTTCTTGGTCAACTGGCCCAAGATGTGGGGACGACATTGTCGACGGCGATGGATCCAGATCAGATCGTTCGACGTAAGTCGTGCCATCGCAATGATCCACAAAAGCGCATCCTTTCATGGGCTGATCATATGATGCACTGTTCTCTATAGTCGACTATGAGCCACCTTGGATCGCTCGAGTCACGGAGTTGCAGTCGCATGCCGCGATCAACGTGGAGGCCGAACGCAAGGTCCACAAGCTGAATGAGGAATTGCGCGACCTCGTTCGCGAGATGAGAACCAAGGTAAGTCCGAATGCTCGACCAGGGTGGACAATGGTAATAGCTGACGTGGGGTGGGGACATTCGTGGCACAGGACCTGGCGTACCAAGAAAGCATTGTCAAGATTGAAGTGATGGAGAAGCGAATGGAAGCGGTTAAGAAACAGGCCGATGCGATCACGGAGCTCGAGGCCGAGTTGGTCAAGTCCAAGAAGCAGGAGCGGGTATATGAGGAGGCAATTGAGGCGCTGCATTCCGATTTGGACGCGATGGAGCAGGAGCTCACCAAAATGAAGCAGAACGTTGTCTCGAATGACAAGTCGGGTAGGTGGAAGGTGCTATGGTCTTGCTGGACACCCACTGACAAAGGGCTGCCTGGTTGATCTAGGTGTCCCAGCGGGACCGGGCGAAGGCGAAGCGGTCGTGTACGAAGGCAACATGGAGACCTCGTATCTCATCGAACAGATCGAATCGTTGCGCAACGCCGTCCGCTTCCTGCGCTCCGAGAATTCGTACCTCAAGTCGCAAGACCTACTCACCGAACTCGACGCCTTACCGACCTACGTCCTTCCCGCAATCACTCCGATCACGCTACCAAAGGAGGCCAGTGGTCTGCCCGTTTCCTCACGTCGTACACCGGCTGCTTCGGCAACACCGACGACTGTGTCTCCACTGGAACCCACGTCCTTCGCTGTCCAGTCGAAACAGCTCCTGCACGAGGCTCGTTTGCTCTCGGCCACACCGAGGTTGGTCGACTTGAGCGGTGTTCGCCCAGGCGGCAAGAAAGGGTGGACACCTTCCGCGCGTCTCCCTTCGAGTCAGTTGAGGGCGGAGAAGGATCGCTCCAAGGCGTTGTCGAGGAAGGTCGAGGCGTTGTGGGAGATGAGGCCGAGGGTCTTGGCTGTCCTTTGATGGGCGGTTAGATGACGTCTTTCTTTCTTGCGCTTAGCAGTACATTAGGTTGGTTTAGTTCTCTTCCGCTTCCTTACTTTCGTACTTCTTTTCATGACATCTTCTATCGCATCTTGCATCAATCCAAGTTTTCTTAATTCATGATCACCTCGCCGCGGGCGGCGACTGCTTTCGGTCACTGACTGACGGGAAGCCGAATGGATCCGGAGCCGCTGTACAGCCAGTGCTAGAAAAACGATTCACCGAATCAAACATAATATGAAAGCTGTCCGAATCGACCTATCACCGCGGGCGGACCGCAGCGCGAGTGTGCCGAACGCCAGTTAGGGGTTTGCACGAAGCTGCAGTTCGCGCACCGAACCGGTGCGATGCTCTATGCGCCGACGTGCGCTTGGATCCTGATTTCCCCCAGGTTTCACGCGAGAATAATTGGAAGGGCCGATCCTTACCACTCCAACCAGCAAGGCTGGACGCAATCCAGTGGAGGTGACCCTGGGGCTCGTGGCGGTCGTTATCCGAGTCATGGTGGACAATGCCAGCAACAACAACAGCCGTAGCGTGGCTTTCACCGGTCTAAGCAGTCGCAGAACAACGGTGGAAAGGCGCCTTGGCAGAAGCGTCGCCAGAATAAGCTTCGTAGCAAGTAGGATCTGGGTGACTAGCCTCATGTTTTCATCCCCTGCGTTCGATTCCGACTCCATCGCTGCTTCTCTCGGCTCCTTTCTTCCTCTTCCTCACTCTAAGCGCCGGCTTTCGCCCCCTAAGTTTGCAGTGTATCTTTTTAGTATTTCAGCTTTATCACACCCGCCTCTTGTGATCTCTCTGGATATCGTACCCATACTTCATTCCGGGACCGAGTGTTCCCAAGAACCCCCTGTCTGTCAGAGCCCAATCATAACTGATTCTCTTCTAATTCTATTTACTTCTCATGCCACTATTCCACTCCTACTTTGCACTCCTTCTTTAGCCTATTACCCTCTACGCCGGATCCCAGCGCCTGATCGAGACTCGGTTGACACGTTGGCTTGGGTTGAATTCGCGCGCCTCGCGGGCACTCGTCTCTCTTCCTTTTTCATCCATCTTCCATCCTCGATCTTGCGCTCGTACTCAACCCCTTGAGTCGGGATCCAGTCCTCCATACTTCTAATAGGTTATGAGCCCAACGAGCTATCAGCTGCTTAAGACGCTGCGACCCTCGTTGGCGAGTTCTGGAACTTTCCGCCGATCCCCACGACCGAATCGGGCTTCAATCAGTGGGCTGGTCATGTCCGCATCATTGTCAACTCAATGCGAAACCTGAACATCGATTTCGAGCAAATCCTTACCGCACGCCTACTCCTCAACATGCCGCAACTTTACAACAATTGGAAATCTACCTTCAACCAGCGTCAGGCCGCGGCCACCACGCTCCCAAAAATCGAAGACCTCATCTTCTCCCTTCGCCGTGAAGTGAGATCGATGGGCGAACACCCCATTAACGGCGCCACACCAGCATACGTCGCGTCTCCTCAGCCAGCAGCACACTCTCAAAACCGATCCAATGCGAGGTCTCAGCGACCGAACGAAGCCTCTAGCCCCTGCCCCGTATGCGACGAAGGCAAACACTGGGCTGATCAATGCCCTGACACCGACCGTCGCCGCAAGTACTTCGAGCTTAAGTTGGCACTTCGAGACTGAAAACTCCAGAAGTCGACCACCTCCCCCTCAAACCACGAAAATGTCTCATCCTTCGCAGCCATCTCCGCCCCGGCACCTTACGTGACGGCGCCGCCTTCGTCCCACGAACTCGAAGACTTCTTCATGTCGTTGCACACCACAACTCCAAATGCCACTCGACAGACAGACTTCCTCCTTGATTCAGCCTCGCCCTTCCACATCGTCAACGACCGTTCCCTGTTTTCAGGCCAACTCAAGCCCTCTTCTCATCACATCGTAGGCATCGGCGGCCAGACGGCCGTCAAAGGCACAGGCTCAGTCGAACTCCGCACCGATCGGGGAGTTTTGGTCAAACTCAACAACGTCCACTTCGCGCCCAATGCTCCCGCCAACATCGTTTCCGTCTTCCAAATGGGTTCCAAAGGCGTCCGCACGTCTTTCACCAGAGGTCGAGCCGAACTCAGCACCGTCCAATCAGGTATCTTCGCAACAGCTACAGCCACGACGTCTAACCACTATCGTCTCAATGTGACCCTTGCAACCGCTGGCAAACTCACCGTCCAAAAATGAAACGCGTCCCAATCACCGCTACGCTCCAGCCAACTCAGTTCCTTCATCGCCTTTTCTCAACCATCAAAGTCAACCCCACCCCGCACCCGCCCAGACTCTGGACCACCCCTAATCGCTTTCAACTCTTGCCTACCGATGTCTCGGCTTGACTGGCATGGAAGCACGGGGGGGTGTCAGAACCCAATCATAACTGATTCTCTTCTAATTATATTTACTTCTCATGCCACTATTCCACTCCTACTTTGCACTCCTTCTTTAGCCTATTACCCTCTACGCCGGATCCCAGCGCCTGATCGAGACTCGGTTGACACGTTGGCTTGGGTTGAATTCGCGCGCCTCGCGGGCACTCGTCTCTCTTCCTTCTTCATCCATCTTCCATCCTCGATCTTGCGCTCGTACTCAACCCCTTGAGTCGGGATCCAGTCCCCCATACTTCTAATACTGTCGACTGCCCGGAGGTAGATATCGCACTACCTCCGATGAGCGGCGTAGCCAATCTGATCTAGAAGAACACAGTTTAAAGAAAGTGATTTTCGTTGAAGCTACTCAGTCTCGTGTCTTCGCTCAGACATTCCGGCGATCCTTGCTGAAAATGTCTCGCAGCCTCTTGATGATCGCCCCGGAGCGAGCTCTTGCTACTATAGCTTGGAGCCCCTCGCCTCGCGTTGCGGATTAGCCTCCGTCCTCACAGCCTTCAGATTGTCGCATCTTTGCAGGCTCTTTCCTCTTCTGCTCCTTCCCTTCGCCCCGTCGAGCGGCGGATGCATTTGATGGTACCAACCTGAGGCCTGGAGAACGACCCATCAAAAAGTCACGTGACCTTGAGCTGATCCCGGGATTTGACCGCGTCATTCTTGAGCTCCCGGAGGCTCGCCAAGATGTGGCAGGAATAGTAGGCGCAACTCCTATCAAATCAACACTATTGGCTGTAGGTCAAGAATCGGGCTGATTTGCTGCTGGCCTAAGTGTTTGTTCATTTGTTCATACCTAGAAATCTTCGGAAAAGTCGGAGGGAATGCTGTTACGCACACAGACTGGTGGTCAGAGACTACGAGGTACACTCAAGAAAAGCTAACTGGTAACAGCGCTGAGATAATAGAGACACTAAACAGACGATTAGAGCTGGGAGAGTGACATACCAAAGGGCCAAATGAAGGCACGTTGGGCTCAATCCCAAGGACCAACATAGATCTTGTAATCGGATGAGACTGTGGAACCAGCTATCCTTGACAGTAGCGTTGAGGCATCAGTACATCAGTAGCACACGGGACTTTGGGAGCGCCTCTCAACAGCCCTTGATCAGCAGGTCTGTCGATCAGCCTCTGCTCCAACCGGTGCCTTGAGTTGCCTTGAGTCTCGGACAGCTTGTGTCTGCGCTGCCTGCTTTCCTTCGGCTTGCGAACCGGGTCGACCGCCGACAAAGCCAGCACTGCCACGACTCCTCGATTATCGAAGCACGGCAGGCTGACCCACCGATATAATGCGCGTCGCTGTCGTAGGCTGTTCTCATGGCTCTCTGG
The DNA here is from genome assembly GCA_022506055.1 of Microbotryum violaceum. Classification (NCBI taxonomy): domain Eukaryota; kingdom Fungi; phylum Basidiomycota; class Microbotryomycetes; order Microbotryales; family Microbotryaceae; genus Microbotryum; species Microbotryum violaceum. The sequence continues at coordinate 1,001,436 of JAKMXP010000006.1, read as the reverse complement.
ACGACATCTACGCCTCGGTCGAGCGCTGCAACACTGAATCACAGATTAAAGGCGAATCAGGGATAGACCTCCTGCTGTGCTGTGGGGACTTCCAGGTCAGTGTCGGTTAATTGCCATCCGATGCGTAATAACGCCGATGCGATGTTTCCCGATAGCCTCTGAGGCTGGTGTTCGCTGGAGCTGGTCACCTCGCGGTGGAGCCCAGCGGTCACGGCCGGGTGAGGCGCAAGGCGAATGCCCACGAATTGTTGTGCACAGATGCAGAGACTGTTTCGACTGAACATCGACTTTCCGATAGGCGATGCGCTGCCCATCAGACTTGCACGCGATGGCATGCCCCCCTAAATACCGGTCGCTTGGGGACTTCTCACACTACTACTCGGAGCAAAAGCGAGCACCATGTTTGACGATCGTCATCGGGGGTAATCACGAGAGCTCTGGCTACATGTGGGAATGGTGAGTTGTGTGCAAGGTCGCGCTTTGACTGGCCCAGCATCAGGCAGGCGGGCTGATCGGGATCTGATCCGAGCCGGCAAAAGTTTCCATGGAGGCTGGCTCGCACCGGACATTTACTTCCTCGGATTTGCAGGTTGTATCTTGGTCGATGGCTGGCTCAGGATAGCTGGCGCGAGTGGGATCTGGAAGGCTCCCGACTTTAAGAAGGGTCAGTCGCAGAGTCCTTGCCAGAAGCAGGCTTCTTGGCGGATGGTCGCCCACTGAACCGACATCGCCCTCGCTCTTCGCCGTTGTAGGGCACTACGAAACCGTTCCATTCGATGACAGCACGATTAGATCGGTGTACCATATTCGGGAGTACGAAGTCGCCCGATTAACGCAAGTACGTCGACCGCCGGCTCTCCTTTGGATCCGTCCCAGGATAATGGGTTGCTCATCCGGCCGCTGCCGTGCTAATGACCCTCGATGAGTTCTGGCGCAGCTCGAAACCCAGGGACCGCACGTAGACATCTTTCTTTCTCATGACTGGCCTTTGGGCATCGAGCGATTCGGCAATACGGCCGCTCTCATCCGACAGAAACCGTTCTTCAAAGACGAGGTCAGTTTTACCGCTTCCACGGCGAGCTTTCCAGCACTAGCACATTTGGCTCCAATCAACCTCCACAAAAACACACGTGCAGATTGCATCCAACTCGCTTGGCTCTCCACCGTTGAAGCATCTTCTGAGCCGGCTTCGCCCGTCATATTGGTTCTCTGCCCACTTGCACGTCAAGTTTGCCGCGTTGGTCGACCACCTGGCAGCGCCGTCTCCGCAGTCTCCAGCTTTGACCTCGAACTCGACCACTCAAACTCTGCCCACAGCGAATCAACCCAATCCGGACGAGATCACGATGGATGATGACGACGACGATGATGATGACGATGAGGGCAGTCATTCTAGTCACACAAAGGGTGGCAGAGTTAGTGGCGTTGAGGGTGAGCTTGTCTGCTCGGCGGTGCTTTCCCCCGAACAATTCGATGGAGAAAGCCGATTAGTCGGCAATCCAGATGAAATCGTCATGGAAGACGGTGCGAAACCGGCCGGCCACCACGGTCTAATTAACGGTGAAGACGTAAATCATCCGCTTGATTGTTCATTGGAGATTGAGGACAGCGGCAGTACCGTGCATTCAGGCAAGGATGTCAAGGTCGTGTCGTCTGAAGAGGCTTCGGAGACCGCAGAGCCGGCAGGCGCTTCAGCTTGTACGACACGGTTCCTCGCTTTGAGCAAGCCAGGAACCCGCACGGGATTCCTGCAAGTAAGCTCTCCAATGCCCCTGCAGAGCCCACTCTGGCTCACCCCAAGAACTGATCTGCTCTTTCTGCCAATTCCTCATGTTAGGTCATTGATATCGCAGAGCCTCATACATCACACATGGCATCGACAGATCCGAAAGAGTCTACGCATACGTCCTGCGCCACTTCTGCGACGGAAAACGGATCAAATGCCGACCGCAAGCAGCCACAGCTGCAGTTTGACCCGCATTGGTTGTCGATTGTGAAGGCGTTCGCGCCGTTCCTCTCTCTGCATCGACGAGGGACCCCTCTTCCCCCGCCCGCACAACTCGATGAGCTAGTAGCTCAGGCGCACGTCTGGATCACTGAAAACGTGCCGAATCAGGGTCGTATCGAGATCTCACAAGTGCAGCAGTTCTCCAGGACCGCGCCCGGATTTGGGGAGCCAGGGTGGGACAGTTTAATCCGTGCGTCGGCTCCGTGTTACTCGCGACCATATATGCGCAAACTGATTCATTGATTGCATCGAGATTATGTAGCAACTTGGTACACGAATCCTCAGACAGAAGCGCTATGTGCGCTTTTGGGCATTGCAAATCGTATCAACCCTCCTCCGCCAGCACCGCCCAGTGTACCTCTACGCACGCCGCCGAGCCACCCGTCAACATCAGTACAGTCCCAGTGACACGAAGGGGAAGGGGCGTTGCCATTGAGCTGTCGACCACACGTGGAATATACTGTTCACGCACAGAAAACGAGGTGCGCTGGAGTCAACCTAGAATCTTCCTCAATTCCCTCAGTGCGACCGAACTCCCAGTGACTGGACAAGCCCCCTTTTCCTCCACCCATCCATGCACACATTTGTAACAGCCAAGCCACCCAGTTGGTAATGCAGTCGGATTGACCATCGGTCCGTGGTGAACGCAGCACATGCCCATCTCCGCTGCGTGATCCTTCGACAAGGGCGCCGGCGGAGGTGCTCGCAAGGCTTTCCCTTCTGCGCCTGCCCCACCTTTCCTGCGCAGCCTCCCGTAGCCTCCTTCAGAAGAGTACCACCATTCCAGAAATCGGAAAAAGAAGATTGAGGTTGGTAACAAAAACTTGAGGGCCTCGAACAACAAGAGTGGAATAAGGGAGAGGCTGCGCCGCATGACGGTCGCGTAGGACGGTGGCAAGCCCGTGGTGTGGTGCCGGCGGATCGGTGACGACAGAAGAGTTGATGTTGTTTCGTGCGCCGCTCGCTGCGTTATAGTCGCGGCATGTGTTGGGTCAGTACGGAGTGGAGCGGGCCGGGGTTTTTTTTTTTTGTGGGGCAGGAGGGCGCGCTCACGTAGTCGTCGGCTGACATCCGCCGAACCTCAATCGACATCCAGGAGAACCACGGGCGCCAATAAGGATTTCTGTTGAAAAGGTATCGAACGTTGTACGAAAGAAGGTACAGCTCGTACGCTGCATTCGCGTACGGGTAAACGCTTTTGAAGACTGCAGAGGCGCCGTCGAGGTAGCTCTGCAACGCACCCGCCACGCAAGCATGCAAATAATCATCAGACGGGTGGCCAACATGTACTCATGATATTGGTGTGCGATAGATTACTCAAGCTCACTCGCGATGATGTCTCCAACTGCGATCGTTGGCCGGCGGGTGTGTCGCTAAACAGGTCCGAGTCGACCCCGCCACCGAGTCGCTCGTATAAGTCTTGCGCTTTGCTTCGAAGGTATGGCACAAGAATCTGAAGGGCTCCATGGGCGTAGATTCAGGTGTATTAGCAGCATATATACATATGTAGAAAGGGGAAGGTTAATCCTTCTTCCTGTCCAGCAGCCGAGGGCGATAAAACTTACGAGGAAGATGAGAGAAGCGCGGATTTCGGCCTTGCCGAGCTTTTCACTCCGACCGGTCAATCCGACCGCGGCTTCAGTCTTGCCCGAGCCCGTACCAAGTACTCGTCTTCGTTTGAGGCCGTAAAAGTTCTCCGCAAACGAAGCACCTGGTATAGGCCGGGACGGGGAGATCGCGGAACGGCGAGAAGGTCACGTGAGTAACAGCGGTCGGTCCGGCTTGCTTGTCACGTACCCCATGCCTTTAGGTAGTGACGCTCCACGAAAAACATAACGACGGAAAAGAGCTCGTCGTGCCGATTGACAATCCGCAGCAGATAACGAGGGTTGCGCTGCGCAAAGACCTATTGCGAGAGCGACAACCCCGGGTGCATCAGTTAGCCTTGCTCGATGGTGGGCATGCACGGTGCCATGCACAAGACTCAGTCACATCTGGGAAGCGTACCGAGAGTATATATCGAACGACGGGTGCAAGCAAGTCGCGCAGTTGTTCTGTGCGGCAAGAGATACGTAGCGATCGGACTTGGTGTCAGCCGGTTAGGGACGGCGGTGGGGAGCCAGCGTTCTGCCGGCCGGTCTACCTTGGGCAGCAAGCTCGAAGAAGGAGGGCCGGTGGCGGTCCTCGCCTCCCCCAACGTCCGATAGAAATTCCATTCTTTTGTTCTGCGGTGACGTCGATGAAAAGCGTAGTGTAATGGGGTGAGCGGGGGGTCCAAGCCGAGTGTGTTTTCGATCGGCAAGACGGAAGAATGGTAAGCGGCCCCGGTGCGCTGTTGGGTTCACGGCTTCAGAAGAGACACAGCGAATTCGAGGATCTTTAAGCATTTCCGAGCAGGCGCTGAGGGATCGCGGGCCATTCGCTCCCGTGTCTCGCAGTGGAGTAGCCTGCACGCTCGCGCTTTGTCCGACCACCGCCCAGCGCTGCACGCACCGACAATTGCCACGACTAGAAATGGATCGTCAAGCCACGTGAGTTCCTTTGAGGATATACTGGCATCGGGTCGGATAGCCGGCACGAACGACGGGTCGCACCACCACCATCCGTCTTCTGCAGCGCCTGTTGATGCATTTTCCCCTTCCTTCGCTACGAGATGACGCTGACGACGCTGCCGCTGACGCCTTACCCTTGGCCCAATGGACATGCACACCAACGGAAACCTTGGCCTTGGCTTGCAGCAACTCGCGCCGTAACGCGTACAAGAACAAGGGCATCTTTGGCGCCGAAGGTAAGTCCAACACCTGCGAGAGCGGGGCTTTCCCAACAAACCACCCTGCGCGTCGCGCCGGCCTGAGCATCGCATGAACGGTGGCCACGCCCCTCGCCGTGTTGACAGCACGTCCGGTCATGTCTCGCACTGCATTCATGCTCATCCGTGCGCTTTGAACATTTGTAGAGCTGCGAAGGCGTCGAGAGGAAGCGCAGGTCGAGATCCGCAAACAGAAGCGAGAGGAGTCGGTCGCCAAGAGGCGCAACCTCGTCGTCGCACCCAGTTCGGGCTCAGCTGCAGACTCCGACGATGAGGGGGGGAACGACTCATCGGTTAGTCGACTCACGGTCTTGCTCTGTTCTGCGCTCCCAGCGAGGATCGTGTCATCCCTGGCCGAAGCCTACGCTCTGCTCGCCCCGATTGACTGTGCCTTCCTCTCCCCCGCCCCTACTGCATTCGATATATACACAGTTCAGCGACATGCCCGACATGATCCGAGGCGTATTCTCCGACCAACCCGACCAACAGCTTGACGCGACAACTCGCTTCCGCAAGCTCTTGTCCAAGGAGCGAAATCCGCCGATCGAGAAGGTTATTGAATGTGGGGTCGTCGCTCGCTTCGTCGAGTTTCTGCGCAACGAACATTCCATGATCCAGGTCAGTTGCGCTTCCTTACTTGCGCGTTAGGCGCTTCTCGAACGTGTGGAGCACTGATCGCCGTATGTATCCCATCGCTCGTCACGGCAGTTCGAAGCGGCTTGGGCCTTGACCGTGAGTTCCCGCGCTTCGGGGCCAGCTGGACGTCTGCGTAGCCGCTCACTCGCAATCTGACCACGGTTCTGCTTCGTTCGGCGCCTCAGAACATTGCCTCTGGTACATCCGAACACACCCAAGTTGTGATCGAATCAGGCGCCGTGCCGGTTTTCATCGAATTGCTATCGTCGAATGTTCTCGACGTGCGCGAACAAGCAGTTTGGGCCCTGGGAAATATTGCGGGAGACTCGCCAAAGTGCCGCGACTACGTACTTGAGCAAGGCGCACTGCGCCCGCTGTTGGCGCTGCTGAACGAGCCACACAAGATGAGCATGTTGCGCAACGCCACGTGGACGCTCTCCAACTTCTGCCGTGGCAAGAACCCTCAACCGCAATGGGAGCTCATTTCTCCAGCGCTATCGATCCTGACCAAGCTCATTTACTCGCTCGATGACGAGGTGCTCATCGATGCGTGTTGGGCTATCTCGTATCTCTCGGACGGCTCGAGCGAGAAAATCCAGGCGGTCATCGAATCGGGCGTCGTTCGTCGGCTCGTGGATTTGCTGATGCACCACTCCACAGCGGTGCAGACGCCGGCCCTACGATCCGTGGGCAACATTGTGACAGGCGATGACTTGCAGACCCAGGTCGTGCTTGCGTCGGGCGCACTTCCAGCTTTGCTGTCTTTACTGTCTTCGCCCAAGGAAGGGATCCGAAAAGAAGCATGTTGGACTGTGTCGAACGTGACAGCCGGATCTCCCGCCCAGATCCAAGCTGTCATTGACGCCAACATCATACCGCCTCTGATCAACATCCTCCAACATGCCGATTTCAAGACCAAGAAGGAAGCCTGCTGGGCGATGTCGAATGCGACGTCCGGTGGTCTCCAAGAACCGAGCCAGATCCGCTACCTCGTCAGCCAGGGCTGCATCAAACCCTTGTGCGACCTTTTGACGAGCAATGACAACAAGATCATCCAGGTCGCCCTCGACGGCCTCGAGAATATTCTCAAAGTCGGCGAGGCTGACAAGGCGCAGCACAACGGCACCAATCAGTACGCTCTCTTTGTCGAGGAGGCTGGTGGCATGCTTGCCATCCACAACCTCCAGCACCACGAGAATCTGGAGATCTACAAGAAGTGCTTCCATCTCATGGATACGTACTATCCGGAGGACGAGGGTGACGACACTGGTATTCAAGCGGCCCAGGTCGATTCCCACGGCGCGTTCGCGTTCCAATCGGACCTTGCTGCTCCGCAAAGCGGGTTTTCTTTCGTGAGTCTGAGGAAAAGGAGTGTCTTGACTGACCCGCCTTCCATAGGGGCTGGGAATGAATGCTGATTCTTGGGCCATCATGACTTCGCAGAGCAATATGTCGTGACCGACACGGGTGCCGTATCCGACGGTCGTCCCGACTCTGCCACTCTGCTCGTTGTACATCAGGATCTGTCGCCGTTGCAAGTCTCCAAATTTGGGGCCTTCGGACTCGAGCCTCTACGCTTTTTTCGCCTTTGCTTTCCTCCATCCTTTTCATTTAGGGTCACGCTTCCTGTTGGCACGCATTCGCATTGACTTGTTACTATCGCCGACTCAAGGTCGACATCTTTATCTTACAAGAAGAACTATCTGTTCTTCGCCTTCTTGTCCAGGACGAATTGTGGCGCTTCCCCGACGCCAGACCTCTCCTGCGACCACCGATCGCGCATCGCGAGCAACTCCTTTCAGTTTCTGGGTCCCCCCAGTGCGTTGGTGGCTGGTAGTTTCCGCACGCTGGTATCCACATCGCTTGAGCACCCTGCAATGCCCCGACTCTATTCAGCTCCTGGTCGTGTCCTTCTCGTACCGCTGAAGCGCCTCTTTTATCGCAAGGAAGCAGTGCGCGTACTTGGCAGATGCTAGCTTTCATCTACACTTCACTATTGCACGCCCCCTACGTTCCTACCTACAGTCCACGATCTACGCTTACTACCTTTTGCCTTTTTTTTTTGCTTAGGCAAATCGAGGCAAATGACCAGGGCTGACACTCTTTTAACACTCCTCGAAAATTGCCCAGAATCAACATCTATCTACATCGATCTATCTATCTGCATTTATCTATCTCTGTATGATCTTGCGCCACAAAACACCTCCATCGAATAAGCATCTCACGCGAACGCATGCATGCGCCGATCGATCTGCTGTTTCCCACAGTCCGGAAGGCGTGGGCGGAGCTCGCAACGACCTTAAATTTAAACGGAATTAGGTTAATCACGCGAACATAGCAGGACACTTTGGTCCCGAGAATGGTAACTCTGGTCTCACATCGGAGGCGACTTTGGGATAACATCGCAGCGGACTTTGGGATCACATCGATGCGGACTTTGGGATCACTTCGATGCGGACTTTGGGATCACATCCGCGGTCATTCCTGTCCCACGTTCATAGTAGGGACTTTGGTACCACATAATGTAGACGTCTGTATCTCTTGCAATATGTGATGTACCACTCTGGGAACAGTAGTATGATGTATGTACAGTCTGGCCGGTGAGACGAGGCGGACAGTACAGTAGTTGCTACATCGAGCTGAGGTTCTTCCCCGCTTGGCCTCCCCGCGCCCGTGGTGTCAGCGGTCCGGCGCACGTCCGGCACCCGAGCCACCAAGGCCGACACTCCCAAACGTACGTACGTGATTGCGCCGATTAAACCAGAATTGGCACCGGTCCCTCGCTTCTCTCATCCATGAAGAACAGTTCATAGAGCTTGAACGAAGATGCAGATTATAGTAAGTCACACTTCGACATTGGCGAACTTTGTATGAGCATTGCAGTTGAACGATATTTAGACGTGTTCACATGTAAAAACTTGGCTCGCTTTGCCTCTCCTTTTTTTAGTGCAGCAGCTCAAAGTGAACAAACCAGTTCTCAGCTCTTTTCTTGGTATGACGATATGTTAGACTGTACCTACTTCGAGCATGGATGTCCTAGATCACACTTCAACTTTCGGTCTCGACATTGCGAGCAAGCTTTCCGCCGACTGCCAGTGCTCGAAGTCACGCTTTCCGCTTCCGAATGACGCCGTTTGCTGGGAGTTACAACAGCGGAAGGGTTGAAGAACCCAGAGTGCTTGCATTCCTTTGGTAGGTGTTCGATATTGCGCGTGGCAAATACTGGCGGGAATGGAAGAATGACCTCGGATGTGATCCCAAACTGTCCGCATCAATGTGATCCCAAGGTCCGCTTCAATGTGATCCCAAAGTTGCCTCCGATGTGGGACCAGAGTTGCCATTCTCGGGACCAAAGTGCCCTGCTATCCGCGCGATTAACCTAATTCCGATATTAATAGCCGTAGACCACGCCTGCCACACGCTGCCACACGCTGCCACATGCTGCCACTCGCCTGTACCCAAGCCTAATACCCACCTCGTCAGCCGACTACCGCGTGTAGCTCCACTTCACCGCACAACGAGTCAGCCTATGCCCCGCTTCGTTGCGGCAATAAGCTTCGTTCGTTGCACACGTCGCACACTGCTTACTTGCTCTTTGCTGCATTCCTCACCCCGTCCTCTCCGCCGCTTAGCGAGTACGATGTCGATTCCGTCCAAGATGAAAGCATGCCAGATCCAAGAGCAAGGAGAACTAGATGTCATTCAAGTCACAGAAGTCGATGTGCCTCAGCCCGCTAAAGGTCAAGTCCTGTACGAAGTGCAATGGGCCGGGTAAGTCATAATACCTAAAATAGTATCTTGTCTATCAGCTCCTTGGCTTATCGCCCGCCCCGCCAGCCCGCCGGGGGGGGTTCCCCGAAGGAGAGCTCACCCCGGTGATCGAGAGTGCGAGACCAACAAACTAAACACGTCGCGTTGGTGACTTTTCTCTTCTCTTCTGGCTCCAGTGTTAACTTCATCGACACCTGTAAGTGGTCACATCTAAGCAAGGCTACGCGATCAGCGAAGGAACGCTTTCGATCGCGGGCGCCGGGCCGCAGCCGGCCGCCATCTCGGCGTCCTTGATCGCTACGGCTCAAAGCTCATGTCCAACTCCGCTTGCTTGCACAACAGATCAACGCGGAGGGCTATACGAACTGGCGATGCCCTACATCCTCGGTAACGAATCAGCCGGTGTCGTAGTCGCCCTCGGAGAGGGTGTCACGGAAGCGAGTCACGGCTTCAAGATTGGTGACAAAGTTGCGGTACGTCAGACCGACCATCAACACTGGGAGCATTACTGTCGTTGACCGCTCAATGAGAAGCTTATGGGCTCTCCTGTCTTCTTCAATTTTATTCTGTCTGTAGGCCTATACTGCCGGTGGAGCGTTCGCCGAATACGCTGTATCGCTCGCCGACAAGACGGTCAAGATCCCAGAGTCCATGTCGACGAAGCAGGCAGCGACCGGTCTGTTGCAAGGCTTGACGGGTAAGTCAATGCAAATATGGAACACGGCATAGTCCTAAGAGATTCTGCTGAATTAATTAAATCCCATTCGTGGGCTCCTCAGCCTTGACTTTCATTCGCGAGGCGCACCCGGTGCGGAAAGGAGAATACATTCTTGTTCAGGCCGCCGCGGGTGGCTTGGGGGGGCTGCTGGTTCAATTGTGAGTCGCTAGCTCGACGAAAGATGCATTATCGATAATCAGCACTAAGAGTCGTGCCCACCCTATTTCATGCCCCCAACAGAGCGAAAAGTGCTGGTGCACACGTGTGAGTCCTCTCGGGCATCGTGACATGAGGCTTCCCCGAGTCGTTCACTGACCAGCCGACTCTACGACGCGTGCTGCTTCTGATCAGGATTGGGTAAGTGCCTCCTTCTCCGCTTCCCGTCGTCATCCCTGTCATTGGCAACGGCATGATCCTCCGTGCTCACCTCGTGTCGCCTGCAGAACTACATCCACGGAGGAGAAGGCCAAGATTGCGCGTGCTTCCGGCGCGGATCATGTGATCCTTTACAGTGGACAAGTCGATGTCGTCGAAGAGGTCTACAAGATTACGGGAGGCGAAGGCATTGACCGTGGCGTTCACGCTGTGTTCGATGGCGTCGGAAGAGACACGTTTGAGATGGATTTCGATCTCGTTAGGAGGAAGGGCTCGATCGTAAGCCGGACGTCCAAAAAAAAAGAGAGCTCGGCGCTCGTTCACACTCCTTGCCTGACTAGCAGAGTACTGATGAATTTCGTGCAACCTAGGTATCTTGTGGCAATGCGTCTGGAGCCGTTCCTCCATTCTCTGTGCTCAAGCTTGGACCCAAGAATCTTAAACGTAAACAACAGGTTTTCTCGACCTCGCTTAATGATAGCTCGCAATGAGAGCATAACGGCTGACACCTCGAGCCATCCTCCTCCAGTCATTCGACCTGTACTGAATCAATACGTGCACACCAAGCACGAATTCCAGACGTATTCGACCGAGCTATTCGGCCTACTGGCTTCAGGGCAGCTGCGACTTTCGGTCCACTCGGAGTATCCCCTCTCGACGGAAGGGATCAAACAAGCCCAGATCGACATAAGTACGATCAGTTTTTTCTTCGCTGCGCGTCGGTATTTGCTCCAGACATTCCGAAGAAAGTACTGCGTATTGACGTGTCCACCTGTGCATCGAACAGTGGGTCGCAAGACTAGCGGAAAGCTTTTGATCAAGGTCGCTCAAGAGTGATAGCGCGTAGTGGCGAGGAGCTGCCAGATATTCAACGAGGTGTAGCACAACAGAGATCAAAGATCAAGGAGCTGAGCTCTGTTCCTTCCCCAGGTCACACCCTGTGCGCCGAAGGAATGCTGCATTCTCCTTTCTAGTTGTTGGAATAGTCAGCGTCTGGCGTGCCGTGTATGTGTTGAGTTCCATTGCCGGAATGAAAGAAAAGTACCCAGATCGGGGAACGGAAAAATCTCTAGTCGAACGTACCCTGCGATGGAAGCAGCGGGTCACGATCTCGGTGTGCGAGTGGCAGTGTGTACAGATCACTTCCTGCGCTGCTGCAACATCAAAACTTGAACGATTCGAACAAACAGGTTGATGGCGTCAAGGATGAGAGAAACGCTTTCCCTGACCGGATCGCGCGGGATAGCGCCCCGCTGGGCCAATTGCGCATGCGCCAGGATCTTTTGCGTGTCGTACAGAATGAACATCGAGAACAAGCCTACGCCACCGTAGGCGGTCACATGTTCCAATGCTGACATGGTCCTCATGCTCATCCTCGGGAGCAACATCGGAGCCAAGGATGACACGACGAGGACACCGAGACCGGCGAGGAGAGGGCCGCCGATGTACAAGAACGTGTCTGACTTCGCCGTGGCACCAACCCAAGTAAGACCGGACACAGCTCCCAGAGTGTAAAGACCAGCGCGGGAAAGAACGGCGGGATTGAGGAAGAACATGGGCGCGAGCGTCGCACCTTGAACGGCGCTGAAGAAGGCGAAGCTGGCGTAGTGCTGCGAGCACGAAGTTTGCACATGCGAATGATATGAATGGTATTAGTATATTGATTAGACCCGATGTATCTTCGGCGCATTTAACCTAGACCACTGAGCTGTTGCGCTTTCCATCGAGGTCAAGACTGTAAGCCATCACTTACCAAAGGCGAGTCTGGCTCGGTGTAGAAGACACCCATCATTGATCCGATACCTGCTGCTACCCCTACACCCATCACCAGCCAGGGATTGGCAGACATCATCCTGACGGCGAAGCCATTGGAGTGCAACAACTTGGCCACTGACGCGGTGATGAGGAGGCCTGCACCAGTCCACTTGAACGAATCATTGAGGTAAGACTTCTCGAACGGTGAGAGAGAATCCCTTGTCTCGCGGTTGAGGAAGTAGTTGATCGCAACAGTGCCTGCGAGTGCCAATCCTGCGGTCGTGCTAATCCTGGTCCAGTCAACCCCTGACGAACCTTGGCCGGGGGCGACGTAGGGTCCCGTGGTGAGTCCACGCGAGGGGGACGACACGAATCGCTGGCGCAGAGCACTGAACGGTGAAGCCGTCAGAGGGTGTGGCGAAGGAGAAGGAGGAATCTTGGCTCGACGGGAGGAGGAGGCGAAGAAGCGAGCCGAGGCTGAGGCGGACTGGACGAGGGCGTTGCGGCTCAATCTCGGTGAAGCCTGAGTACGGGTGCACTGCAGCAGTCGAGAGACGGAGGGGCGAAATATCGCAGTCATCTGGCGATGGAGGACTTGGCCTGCTTGAGGGTGAGTGAGTGTGGTCGGGTGTAGGTGAGTGCAATTTCCGTGGATGGTGTCGGTGATGTGTTTCTGAAGGAAAGCAGCAAGCGGCGGTTCCGCCCCGCTGGGCGCGATCGGCCGCGATACTGCCGCGATGACGCGTCGACCGGCCGGAGAACTGACGACACCGACCACCGTGTTACGATCACCCATCGAAGCTTCGAATCGATTCCAGTCGCTTCCACGCTTTCCTTCGATCGGGTTCCACCATCGCGCTCCTTGGCCGTTCCATCGGCGTCCATCGGCTTCCATTTCGGATCTCGAGCTTTGGGCTCATTCTCTGACTTTTATTCTATTCGCTTCTATTCGCTTCTATTCCCTTCTTCAAACGTTCTCCATTCTTTTGGGATAGTTCCATAACCTTCGATAACATTCCACGGGTTTTACTATAAAAGCCGGCCCATTTGTAGACGTTCCTTTGCTTCCTGCAAGCAACCACACATCGTCCTTGATCCCATAATCCCTAGTCCCAAATTCCCAATCCATCTCGAGAACCACCACCTTGACCCACTTCCGTTGCTTCACGGTCCTAACCTGATCTCACACTCGAGACTCCCTCGCACCTCGTCTCTCCCTCGTCCACACCGTCTAGCCCCGCCTAGAAGGTCTCCCCAGCTGCGAGGACCGTCATACACCGGGACTCTCGTGGTCTCCAAGTCGACTCTCACAGTCCCATATCGGCACATGGGTTTGCGACAGTAGGTAGCGTAAACAGAATAGAAAGCTAATCTCAGAGCTCGACTCGAGTCATAGAAAGCTTCGTCTGCAACTCGTCTAATTGCATTACCGTCTGGCTCCGGGTCTGATCTCAGCCACAGGGGCCCCCCGGGTTGTCCATCCGCACATGTACAGCCAGGCTCCAGCTAGCTGTCGTACGCAGCCAACAAAGTAAGCATAAGCAGCACACAGTAAACCAGTACATGATATATCGAATTCTAAGCACGACGAATGGAACCGGCGGCGTGCACCTGAGACCTTCAGAGCTTGGCGCTTCCAAGTTCAGTGTAGACTGTGACGATAGGTGGTGACGCTACGAGAGGCGCGATCCACTTGCCGAATTTTGGATAGAGAGGATTGGCTGTGCGCAACGACGGTATAAATGATTGGTAGTGCCCAACAGTGGAGCTGGTCTCAACGCGCAAGCCGAACGTCGATTAGGCACTTACCGGTGTGGGTTTTGATGGCTGCGACCATGACAGTGGGAAGCGGCGGGTCAGCCAGCTTTCCTACCCGGGGCCCCACGGGTGACTATCTCCCGCTGGGTCAGATCTGCAAGGTACAGGTGCTCACCCTTGCCATCCGCATATCGCTCTACGATGGCGAACTTGGTCTTGTCCTGTACATAAATCTTCGAGCGTGAGCTCCGACTCACGTCACCGTCTCGGACGCGGCACGTCCAGGCTGGGTCGCACCTTGGGGTTTTGCATCACTTGCCCTGAGCGTCAGCGAAGACACGGTTTTTCGTTGGATCGTTAGCCCCGATCGACTCTGTGGATTCCTACAGTCGCTGCAGCGTGTATGACTGACAGTCCAGAGTGCCCTGGTCGCTCCGGTAAGATTGCGCGAACTCGACCTGTGGAAAACCATGACGCGGGAGGAGAGGTTTACACACTTGTCCGGCTCAAAGAGAGGAGAGGGATGGACCCCGGGCCTGCCGAGGCCTCGGCCCGAGGCTCAGCTCGGCTTTGACTGACCAATCTGGATTTGACTTCTTCAGCCGAGGACTCTGACTTGAGAGCGATAGAGACTAGGATGCAGCTGAGGATGTGTGGGAGACATGAGCCATGAGGTCGACGCAGGCTGGCAGCAACGGCAGCGAGCCTGGAACAGTGGAAACTGGCAGCTTACAGAACCATGATGATGAGGTCGGTCGGGCGAGGTAAGCAGGTCGGGTGCTGCAGTCGCGCAGGTGCAGTGATTGCGAGCAATACAGACTGTCGTGACTCGTGGGACACGACTTGTCGCGGCGAATGGTCAGCAGGTTACGGTCGTAGAGTGGGTCGACTCGGATTGTTCAAGTTGGAGCGGAGCGGAAGAAGGGATAGATGCGGGGCCGCCCACAGCTTGAAGGGAAAGGCGCCGAGCCAGCCTGAGCCTCGACGACAATGTTTCTTCTCTAGAAAAATGGTCATCATCTCTGAATAACAGCACAAGTATCTTAGTATTTAGAAATTCTCGGGGAAGTCGCAGCAGTAGCTAATCATCGCACTCGACTTTACTTGCTTGATTTTCGGGTTCGTTGCCGAGAGCTGCCGAGGGCTGTTTGGGCTCGCCCCCACAAGTCCGTCAACGTCGACCGACCACAACAGCTTAAGATAACAAATCGAGCACCAGCAAGTAGGTTGCCGAGAACCACTCATCATTCCGTTGTATTGTGCTGGTACGTTCCAAAGGGCACCACTGGCCAAGTTGCCATCATCCGTCCATCACAACGATGGCCAGGTGCACGTTCGCATCGATCGATCCATCACTGCGTCGACAGCTTCTTCGCCACCTCTGGACTCGCTCAGTCGCGTTCGAGTGGTCAGTCGAGGGGACTGAACTGCTGAATCGTAAGAACGAGACGATGGACTATCTCTTCCAGGAGAGGGTCGTCGTCTCCGTAATACCACTTCCACCGCTTCGACGCCACAAAGGAGTGAGAGGTTGCTCGCACGCAGCTGAGGACTGATCGACTACATGCCATCCTCCGTGCAACAGGTACGCATAGCTCGTCGCTCCCAATACAAGGTCGGCCCAGTCCAAGCGGTCCAAGCCCCTCGCAGCCTCGGCTCGAAGCCGGAGCGAGTTCAAAGCCCCCCGGTCACTCGACGTTTCGCTTTCAAGTCGAGCACTTGAACGGCGCATTCGTGGGTGTTGCCGCGTCTTCAGACTCCGCCCCATGAGCCATGCCGACCTGCATGCTCTGTTCGCGTCCAGAGCTATCGTCAAGGCTCGCTCTTTCTTACGGCAAGGGCTAGGTGGAGGCGCGACCGGCTCAACCATTAACGGGGCCGGATCTCTATCGAAAAGCCCTAATGGATTCGGTGGATTTGGTGGCGGTGCGCTGGGCACGTCAGCAATCAATGCAGAGGTGAATCGAAGAGATCACCTCGGTCGAACGGTCCTTCACCTCGCCGCGAGCGAACTAGGGGACTGGGCGGTTGAATGGGTCGAGATCTTGCTTGGCGTGCCAGGGCTTCACGTCAATGCCGTAGATGCTGAAAGCGGGTGGTCCGCTCTTCACCGAGCACTCTACGCTGGAAACGTTTCTGCCGCCCGACTTATTTTCAACCGCAGTGACGTCGACCCGCGCCTCAAGGATCACGAAGGCTTGACCCCGTTTGACGTGTACAACTCGACTATGGACGGCACCAACCCTCCGCAAACGCAGACCGGTCTAGGGACGGATGCGACCAATCTGTTTCAGCGTGGCGATCTCAGCTTGGGCCGCAGCGAGCTTCATACCTGGGGGAACAACCGTAACTTTGTCCTCGGCTTCAGCGGCGATGGCGATCGAACCTACCCAGAGCGAGTGCCCTTGAGTCGACACGAAGGCGGCGCCGGGCTGAGTGCATTCGATCCCGTAAAAGTTCTCGACGTTTCAATGGCACGTCTCCACACAGGTCAGTGCCGTGTTGCTTCCCAGCGCAGGCGCTCAGGTCCTTCGATCTGACAACAAGGTTCGATTACACTTCTCTGCAGCCATTGTGACGGACGAGCCTAGCAACAACATCCGCCTTTGTGGCTACGGCACGGGAGGACGGCTTGGACCGACACTGCACACACAATTCCACTTCACCCCGCTGCACGACTTCCCTCATCAGGTTGCCGTGGCGGTGGTCTCGCCCGACCATACACTTGTCGTCACGACATCGGGTGCGGTCTGGACCTTCGGTCTGAATCGGTTTGGCCAACTAGGCTACACTTTAGACGGCCCGTCATCCGGACCGTCGTCTGGGTCCACAGGACCCCGTTCTTCTGGCGCTGCGGATGATTTGACGCAATCGCTGCCGCGTCGCGTGCTCGGGTTGCTTAAGAAGGAAGTAGTGATTGGGGCCGCTGTTTCACGAACGCACAGTGCCGTGATCACCTCCAGCGGAGATCTCTTTACCTGGGGAACGAACAAGGGCCAGCTGGGCTACCCAGCCCGCGGGACCACCGTCCAGGTGCTGCCACGCAAAGTGACCAGCATAGCCTCCCCGATTGCCATGCTCACGACGACCGAGAGTGCGACCGCTTGCCTCCTCGCTGATTCGCAGGAAGTCATTGTACTGTATGCGGAGGGTCACATACGCATCGCAATCCCGCTTACCCCCTTCCCGTCGAAGATGCAACCCTACCGGCCGCCGAACGTAAGCGACAAGCCTACGATACGTAAAATCACATCTTGCGGTACCACCTTTGCCGCTTTATCGACGTTGGGAGACGTCTTCACCTGGAATCTCGATGGGTCGGCCTCGACCTGTGGCGCCGATATTTCTCCCAACTTCTCGCGGCTGGCACCGAAGCCGCAGCGAATTTGGTCGCTTCGACGCGCCTTCACCGCTGTCACCGACCTTGGTGTTGGTTTAGACGGAACGATTATTATCTGCACTGTCTCTGGACACTGCTTTGTGCGAACCAAGAAGTTTGAATCTCAAACGGCAAAGTCCGGGAGATCAACACCGACCTCGGCGACCTCCAAAAACGGCAATGGCGGCTGGAAATTCATTAAGGTCCCATTCTTGCAGCGCTGCGTGAGCGTGGCTGCCAACTCAACAGGAGGATTCGCTGCCCTGCGATCGGATGTGCCGCTGCGTCATATCGATATCAAAGGCTCCACGCTCGCCGAAGATCTGTTGGGTGTGCTGCCCCACTGGTCGCGTTGCGAGGCTGAAATACCGAGCACTAAACACGAAAGGACAGCGCAGAATGAAGACGACGGAGACGCAGCAACTCAAGCGACTGTGGAAAGGGATATCATAGTCGCAAAGCGATTGATGCAAATACTCGTTACTTGGAACCCTGCTTGCGAAGCTCACTTGGCGGGAACCGACATCTTCTTCGTTCCAAATCAAGGCCAAAGGATTCCTGTTCATCGCGTGATGCTGGCGGTGCGATCGCCCAGTCTGCTCACTCGAATTGAGGCCGCTTCGCTCAATGCAGTTGAGCTCAAACTCGACTGCTCGGACTATTCGGCGCTTCTATTGATCCACTACCTTTACCACGATAACATACCGGCGGTCTGGGATTTGCGGATCGGACCCTCTCTGCAGGCTGCTTTCGGGAGCAGTCTGACCATTGGGGTCTATCGCCAAGAGTTGCAGCGCCTAGCTCTCGATCTCGAACTACCTGCATTAGTGGAGGCACTGAACTACCAGGCCCGAATGGTACCGCGGCCGACGCTCTCTCACGACATCACAACGCTTTTGCAATACTCGCTCGACGCGAGTCGACTGGCCTCCTCTTCTCTGGTGCCCGACATCGTGTTGGCACTCGCCGATCGTGACGTTGCTGCTCATTCGTTCATTCTCCGCGCGCGCTGTCCGTTCTTCCGCGTCTTCTTCGACGAAAACGAATGGACCCTGCATCGCAGGAATCTTGTCGACGGCAAGATTCGCTTCAGTCTGCAGCACATTGAGTGGAGCGTGATGAGGCTCGTGCTCGATCATATTCACAGCGATGCCGGAATGAGCCTGTTCCACTCGATCGACCGAGCCTCAGCAGACGACTACATCGACTTTGCTACCCAAGTGCTTGCAGTCGCTAATGAATTGCTGCTCGACAAGCTCAAAGCGGTTTGTTCCGTTGTGTTGCGCAACTTCAGTAAGTCTATATTGTCAACGCGTCCAGCCTCACGTGTCCCTGTCGATGACTGACGTCGGGCTACTTGGATAGTCACGCTTCGCAATGTCTGTGCGATTTTTTCGGACGCAGTTTTCTACGAGGCCACGGATCTTTCCCGCACGTGTATGCATTACCTTGCCTCTTCGATGGAGACCGCCCTCGAAAACCGACTTCTGGATGACCTTACCCCTGAGCTGTTGAAGGCACTGACGGAGTTCGTGCAAGAGCGGCAAGGCAACAAAATGCCTGTCACTCGCTCGGGTTACCTGGTCAATGATCTGATGGCCAAGCATGCCGCTTTCGTGGCCGATCTCGACATTGGGCGGCCTACCGGCGGTGCCCGACGCTGGAGACCTGTGATTGGCAACTCGAGCTCACCACGACCGTCGCCCAATCTGCTCTCCCCAGGTCCTTCCCCTTTGATGATACCTCGGTCGTCCCCGACTATGCGGTCTCATCATCTTCCGTCTCCAACTGGTAGTCCGTCGATGGCGGCGCACAACCTCGATCTCGAGGACATGTTCACTATGGACGAGGACTTCTCGCTTGACGGCACGGTCCCAGCAACAAAGCCTGCCAGTACATCGAACCCGGCCACGCCTAATCTCCCACCCATCCGACGACAGTCGGTCAATACTTTGCAAAGTTTGGGAAGTGCATCTCCGGGTAGCGCCAATTTCACTACTCTCGGATCCCCTCCACCTCCGCGGCTTCAGCCGTGGACAAAACCCACCGCGACGCCTCAAAAGTCAGTTGCTTCCTGCAAGACTCGAGCACTGCACCGCGACTGAAACCTTTTTTTCTTTCTTTTTTTCTTTCGCTTGTGGCATGCAGACCTGTAGATCTGAGAAGCATCATTTCTTCCGAATCATCCATCTCGACCACTCCGTCGACCACCCTGGGTGCTCGACCGCTTTCCGCCAACGGCATGCAACCTCTATCCACTACGTCTCAGAAGCCGGCACTTAGCAGCCCTTCTGGGTGGAGGCCTATCGCTTCTACCTCTCTCTCGTCTTTGTCAGAGATACAGTCACAACAGTCGCCTCGGGCCCTGCCCCGAATTGCAACATCTCGGCCCATTGACCAGAGTCGACGACCAGTTACGCAACATCGAGTTTCCGCTGCGCCCTCGTCCGTGTCGACCTATCGACCGGCACCTCTCGTCCGGAGGGATCCGGCATCTGCGATTGGGGCACCCGTCTACACGCCAACGCGACTCCCCTCCGGATCGAAAGCCACACCGCGTGCGGGTTTCAGTGGCGCGGATGTTCCTTGGACGAACTACACCCTTGCCTCCGCGCAAGTTCACACCCCTGTACCGCAATCGCCCTCGGCCTCCTCGGATCCATTGGCTTTTTCCTCCCCTGTAGCTTCATTTGCCGCCATCCAGTCGCAACAGCGCCGCGAAATCGAGCAAGTGCGCGAGGGGCGAGCTGTACGAAGTTTGGCAGAAGTGATGGACGAAGAGCGCCAACAGGCCAAACAACGCGAACTCGAAGCAAAACAAGAGCGAGACTTTGAAATTTGGTTTGAGGAGGAATCTCGTCGGTTCCAAATACAATCCGGTGAAGTTCCTTCGGCATCGGCCTCTTCTGGACGTGGAGGAGGGCGTGGAGGGTCCTCACGACGGTCAGGGGGGAGGAAGCCGGCCCGCGGAGGCGGCGCCGCTGCCGAGAGCAGTGACGGAGTGCGAGGCTCGAGCAGGGGCGGAAAGGGCCGAGCAGTCAAATCCATAAAAGGTTGACGACAGCATGCGCTAGTAATGGACTATAGATTTTGCATCGAATAGAGGTGTGGTGTACACGACATGTTGTAATCCATCTCACAATTGAGCTGTGTTCCTGATATGGCCAATTCGCACCTCGGCCCCTCCCAGTTTTTACGCTCCGTTCGTGCCCTTCGGATCGACAACTAACCCACATCGATAGACACAATACAATGTGATAAGTGCTGATATTGTCATACGGTTCTTGAAAGGTGCAACCGGGAGACATAGCAGAAGAATCACAATTCAACGGTCTGAATCCTTGTCCCCGGCGCAACCTTCCCCCGAGCTACTTTTCTTTGCGAATCCAGCAGCCTCTCGACGCTCTCGTCAAGTTCGCCGTAGAAGCCATATCCAGCAAAGTCGCTTTCTTCAAGATCGATGGATCCCAACCTGAGATGACTCGAGATGGGTTTTCCGCTCCTAGCATCAACCTCGCCGACGAAATGATCGACAAAGACCGAGTTGGGCTTGCGGTTCGCTTCGGCGTGGAGCTGTCGCATCATGCGATAGACCTCGATGAAGTACTGTCGGAGCGAATCGAGGAAGCGCTGGGTCTGGCGATGTTTGGAGGCCGCACAGAAAGCAATAGAGTCGTCTTTTATGATGTATCCGACTGTGGAACGCGGAGGTTGGGTAAAGATTTCATGGATCAATACAGGAAGAGTGCGCAAGAGCGCAGAAACGTGCCGAAAGAACTCACTTCCAAAGCCGTCAGGGGTGACTGCCCCAAAACCGAACAGGCGCAGCGCGGGGTTGCCACAATTCGAAGTCGACAAGATTGAAGCGTTGAGCGTGGCGTACCCCGAATCCTTGAACAAAGCCGGCACAGACTTCGTGATGCTGACTCCATCCGCACCGAGCGGCTCGTCAGAATCCAAGTCCAAATCCGAGCCCGAGCCCTCGGCCCCGTTCGGTGCATGCCCATTCTTTGCACGTTCTTCCTTGTCTTGCTGCATCCGTTGCTGATGAAGGCAATACATCGCGTACAGAACACGGTCTTGGCCAAGACCTTTCGAGCACGCTTTGGTCAATTCGGTGTGGGCTTTGCAAGCGGCACGAAGGGCGTTGATCTTGTCCCGCGGAGGTGCGTCAGAGCAGAATGTCTTGACAAAGGCAACAGACCTGAGGGTTGAAGAATATCCGGAGTATGCGATGAGCAACATGCAGGCTCGGTATGGAGATCACGAGCGGAGCTTGACCTACTCCGGAGTGACCGGCCTGATTGCCTCCGTGCGACCGTGTAAAAATGATTTCGTCATCGCCGGCTCGTACGTCGATTCTGTTCTTCCATAGAGCGAGAAGTATGCCGCTTGGTATGCCATTTGCACAAAAGCGTCGGGGGAGAATCCATGCTGCGTAATCGCATTCTTGCCATACACTTCGAATTCCAGCGCAACGGCCTCGTTCGAACAGATCAGATCGCTGAGACGAGTCTCAGCAAAGCGAACGGCAACTTTGAGATCGGGAGTCATGACCCATTCGAGCTTCTTGGGTGCGGTGTCGATATCTTCGGGTGCTTCGTCACTCTGACCCTTCGCAGGAAGCTTCTTACCTCCACCGGTTGCCCAGGGCGAGATCTTGGCTTTGAACAGCGTAGAGGAAGCCGAGTTGATCGATTTCGCAAATCGGAGAATCAGCTCCGTGTAAACGTCGGCGACGAAGCGGAGCACGGTGTGTCCGTCAACCCCCGAGTGCTCAAAGTTGATTCCCGCCGCGCCGTTCTCGGCTACGATAATTTGGAGCTACAGAGCTCAGATCCAGTCCAAGGCGAATCAGCATGGTAGCATCGGACAGCGGAAAACGACTGGATTGCACTGTACCAACCTTATCGTAATATCGGTTGGTGCAGGTGCCGACTTGGACGCCTTTCTCTAACTTGTACGTTCCGCCTGCAATAGTCAATGAGCCACATGGCGTTGGTCAGGGTCAAGCACGCGTACAGCAGCAGCTAGAGCATCGACGGTGGGAAGACGCACAAAGCATGTTTGTCGCAATCTCACTTGCGGTCCCCGGATTTGCATCATCGAGGCAGACAACGAACAGAGCCTTGTCGAGCACGTCGAGGCACATCGAATTGCCTTGGTCGCTCATCAGTCGCTCACGGTGACCTGCCCAGATTGCTCGACGCTCTGTGCTCAGCACTCCCAGAGCGGATTGTGCGACTTGATTGCGAGGGGTTCGTGCTGCGTCAGAAACGATCGCGGTCAAATTAGAGAGCAGGGCCCGCTCCGTGAGGCAAGGCCGGTTCTTCGAGTCAAGAACCTGAATGCCCAGCCAGTGGGGGTCAACACGGGTCCAGATTCGTGAAGTTCCGGTCCCAAATAGGGCGTGAGCTCACATCGAACCAGTAGAATTGGCCGCGAGCCATGACGACGATATGCCTAGACTCGGGATCGACTTGCATTTTGCACCCAATCCTGGAAACGTTCCGGGTACAAACCGCATTAGGAAACCAGTCGTGGTTATGCAACGGCAGCGCTCAACTGACCTCGTAGGGATCCGCGCGGTACCAAAGAGCTTGGCGTATTGACTCATATCCACTGAGAAGCACCGTCGTGGAGACGCAGCGTGAGTCACGACGAACCATGATACCGGAGCACAGACAGGAGACGGGTGACGTACAAGGCGTTCCTCGGAATTCATCGGGCTCCAGTTGGCCGGTCCTGAAGTCGTGGACGAACCCCACACTGGCGAGGATGAGTGAACTTGCTCGCATCAATTGGTTGCCTCGAGCGGGAGTTGGATCGTCTCTTTGGAACACGGCCGAGCATACGGGATGAGTTTGTGAGCTCGACGTGCTTCAACACTTTGAGGCTGGGCTCCCTTTCAGAGGCCAGGTTCGATCTACTCACTCGAGGATAAAGAAAGGGTTGAGGCTGAGCACGACCGAATCCGAATGCGACAGGTAGCTCTCGGTCCAGAACTCCTCGATGAAGCTGGCTCGGGTCGAGGCATACTCGAGCAGGTCCTTGTGCAGTGCGGGGCCCTCCTTGTGCAGGAAGTCGTGTACGACCTTCTTGGTACGTGCATGCTCGACTGGGCCCTGTTTGTATGTACAGAGGGGTACGTAGGAGCGGGGAGCGAGATGGCCGACAAGATGAATTTGTTCGGGTCAGCCCGCGACCGAGGTAGGTGCACTGGGGCTCGAGTGGGGTGTGGGGCCCCCGCCTACGCAGACGACGTCACCCGGCGGCCAGGAGGCAACTGTTTTCGCAGCCCTAATGCGAGTTGCACGGACACTGACCTGTAGTCCTTCGAGAGCGCGGAGATAACGCTTCATCGTGTCTTCCAATGGCGGGATCGGCAGATGAGGCAGTTTGTTCTGATGTTGCATCGTGCGACCGCCGACCGAGACGGGGCCATCCGGTGGAGGGCCCTCGAGCACGGCCTGACTGGCGCTGGGTTTCGTCGCCTTGGCCGAGTCCGTCATCATCGACCAAAGTCCAGGGAGATGGGGAGTCGTGTAGGTAGGGCTGATGTCGGGAGCGGTGAGCTCTACCGATGTACGTATGTGCGGTGTCGAAAGGGCGTGGTAGGTACCGCCGGTTCGGAGGAGGCCAACCTACGAGAACAACGGTCCCGAGTGGACAGACATTGGCCACTCGGAGCTCGTCCCCACCGCGACCTACTCACATTTTGCGCGGAGCGCGATTCCGATCCGACTTCATCCGGGCGATCACCCATAACCCGATCACCCCGCATTCCCGATGTGCATCGCACTTGATTCGCACTCGGTCCGACTTGAAAGGTGAATTTGGCCGGATTGTTCCGAAACTTTCAGGCCATCCCAGAGGCCATGCCTGGTTGTGTTAACAACGGCGAAATAACATGAGCGGGCGCACTGCAGTGCCCACCCTCAGAGTCGAAGACGGCATGTCACGTGCAACGTCGGGCTCGGCCTCGACATGATCTTGCAACCACTACGAGCAACCAAGAACGGACATCGTTCCAAGTAGCCTTTTGTAAAACCTCCGATTCTAAGTAGCATTTCTGCGCTATAACATGCCCCGTTATCGTATCTATAGGTCCACGCTTCGTCATGAGCCCTGTTCACAATTCGCCGCCGCATAGTCCCCATTGGCGACGCAGCAATCCCTCAGCCCTCTCTCGAGTCCAAACTGCAAGAGTCCGGCCCGCGTGTTTAAATCCTGGACGTGCCATAAGCCAAGTATCACCAAGCCGTTTACCGAAAGATTCACTTCTTCTGTTATGGATGAGTTCCACGTTCGGTCAGTGGGTTTTCTCCCATCTCCTGGCAGAGCGAGGTATCCAAAAGCCGACGCCAATGAACCTACCCGTCGTGCCCTCCGAGCTCTGCCGCTCAAATCTGATCAATCTCTTGGTTCGAGGGACAAGGTGCATGAAATTCTGCGTAATGAAAAGGTTGTAACTTGTCCGATCGCTCTTGCCGTGCGCTTCGAGGTGGTCCCTGTTCGTCTTGAGCAAGCGATGGTAAAGCGTGGACAGTGTTGTGGTCGTGGGTGATGGCGGGATCGGTATGAGGTAGTGAATCCACGGTATGTTCAGTTTGGTAGGCCTATCTTCCGATACTATCGGTCTCGTTGTTATCAAGGACATCAGTGCGTTGTCCCCTTGTCGCTGGTGGTCAGGCCAGTTTTGGATCATGCCTTCGAGACACTTACCTGGTCCTATGGCCCGAGCAAGTAGTTCAGGAGCCGGCGGAGTGGAAAGTTGAAACGGACAGAATTGAATGTCTGTGGAGCACAAGATCCATTGAAGCGTGGGAGTTCAACAGAAGGCGAGGCGAGGCGAGCGCATCAGTTGACATCCTTCGGCGACGCGATCAGGGTTGTCATTCCACTCACGAAGATGTGGCTGCGAGGCACCAGCAAGAGGCCCACCGCTGAGGTACAGTGCCGATCCCCCAAGCCGTTTGATTACCCACCCCGCCTCTACTCTCACTCCAGCACTAAAGTAACGAAAAACTCACTTGAAGAAGCAGATAATCTCCCGACCGTCGTCGGCGTATTGCCGCGTCAGCGAGTACGCCGCTTCGAGGTCGCTGTCGATCAGGTCGCTCGTCTGAGGTCGGAACGGGGTGGAGTCTCCAAATTGTGGTACGATCATGCCATGTTCTACGGAACCCGCGCAGGATTAACGGAATTCACACAGCGCGACAAGGATCAGGACCAAGCTACTAGAAGCGGCCAAGTCGTCTGAAGCCGTGCAGTCGTGGATCCTCGGACTGACCTTCCATCAGCGCGTGTAGGTTGTGCACAATTGCGTAAGTGACACCTCCGCATTCAAAATCTTGGACCTTCTCCCCCGGTCCGTACTCGGGGCCCTGCAAAGGATCGCGCTTGCCGACTTTGCTCAGGTCGGGCGTTCTGTGTGAGGGGCCAATGGAGCAGAGGAGCAAGCGCGAAATAATTTAAGCGGGAGCGGTGAAGACGATCAGCAATAGGAGGCCAAGCTCAAGCAACCGTCAAAGGGTCAACAGACTCTAGCCGTGGCAAGTGGAGCGTACTTTGGGGGCACTGAGGGCTTGTGGGCGAGATCGGGGCAAATGTGCACGAGCTGGTTCGGGAACGTCGGTGGCGCGTCATCGATCCGGACAATCTCGCTCGAACGGAACAAATTGATCTGCTTCAACGCGACCGCAGACCGGAACGAGCTCTGAATACGCCGAGGGAGACTTGATGGGGTTTCCTTCATGTGTGTGTGTGAGCACGCAGGTGTTTCGCCGGCCGGAAGCAGAGAGGCAAGAAAGCCGCGAGTGAGTTGAAGCGCGTGGAGCGCGAGGACCAGCCGACACGTCAGGTAGTCGTCAGGTTCACCAAACCATAGTTTCGCTCAGTTTCGCACAGCCTCGTGAGGTTCTCCGTCCAGCAGAGCACGCGGCCATCTGAGCCTTTTTACTGTCAAGGCGCCCCGTGAAGCTTCAACTCGTGGAGCTTTCTAGTCCAGAGCAGGCCGGGTGGGGTCTCGGTGCATCCGGAACAAATAGCCACCACATTTATTAGCTCGGCGAATCTGATTTTCCTCTCGAGCATCAATCGAAGTCGCTGGCGGCGTGGCTTTCATTCGGTGCCCGATGTATGCAACCGCTTAAGCTTGCGGCTTCGCAACCTAGCCATCACTGTATCATGGGTGAGTGTCACCAGCAGTGGGCCCAGCAGCACCGCATTCCCTCGGTTTCTCCCGCGGCGAGCCCTGTCACCTGCCGAGGTCTCGGGCACGGAATGTTACAATGTGTCGTGATTGCATCGTCGCCGTTTCCTGTCTCCAGGCGCCGACCCCGACCTAAACGAACGTCACTATTTTTTCTTTGACGTCTTCTCCTTCTGTGTTGTGGTGCTCCCTTCCTGCCTTTTATGCCACACCTACGCCGCGTTCGCTGCCCGCTGCCTGCTGTCTCATCGCCTAATGGGCGGCCTGCTTCCCCCACCGGTCCCTCGTCCTCGTCTTGCCTGCGCACGCATGATAGTCGCTCGTCCACGTGCGGCACCGATACCACGACCTTTGAGAGCGTTCGGGCCGACTCGTTTGAACATGGGCGCCTGCGAGAGCATGTCGGGCACGACGTAGAAGCGGATGGAGCTCCCTCGAATGTAGACCTGGGGATTGCAAGCGACGAGCAAGGCGCCAATGAAACAGCGCAGGCAATTCACAGGCGGGCCAGAAACAAAGGTCAGATGGATTCACAGTGTAGTCCTCGGCTGCGGCGACTGACCTGATCGAGTTGTGTGACACGACCATCACGATGTGTCGCGGTGACCTGGGTCAAGGAAATCGACAACGAGTCCTCGGCTGGTAATTGACAATGACCATGGGCAAAGCATGATCAGTGCCAACCCTCGGACCTCAAACGCGAGCAGCAAGTCGTGTTGGGATCGATGTAGTCCGACATGGTCGAAGTATGAGAGCGGTGACGGCTAGGTGCCCACGTCGAGATCAAGACGCGAGTTAACCGTGCAACAGCGGAGGCACGAGCTAGCGATCTAACGTCCAGCGCTCTGAACAGACGCGATGCGGAGTCGGGCGATTCGGGTGATAAAAGGCGAGCAGTGATATGGTCGAGGTGGGAAGCGCTGGGTTCACAGCCACAGACGCGGCAGGGGTGCGACCAGCCAACGCGGGGGCAATCTTGACAGCGCCAGTGACGACGGTACAACACAGCAGCAACGCCGCCTCTGTTGAGACCATCATAGCGGCCCAGAGTGTGACTCACCTTCGAACAGCTTGCCCCTGTACACCTGGCCGGTCTTCAGCTCGACGGTGATGACATGTCCCAATGCTTCGTGCAGCAGCTTGGTCGGGATTCCGATGTTCGCCATCTGCGACCACGATCAACAGCAGAATCAGCGTTGATATGAGCCGTGGGCCTATCTTGGTCAATCGGACTAACCTTGGTCGTTGAGCAGGGAGGGTGGGGAGTCTGGGTAAGGACCGGGCTTACGGTAAGCCCAGCAGGAACTGGCGCGCCCGGTAGTCGCAGGCAGGCGCAGGCGGGCTCAGGCGGGCGGGCCCGTGGCCTGAGGCGACCAACGCCGCGGGCTCGCCGAGCGAGTCGATACTAACTTAAGGCGACTCGAGTGCGGTTTGAATCACTCCCGCTGGCTAAAATCATCTACTGTCGCTTCCAATATAGCCTCTTGCTTGCTCGGAACTTGAGATTTTTCCCTTTCCCGCCCGCCCCCTCGATGGTTTTGCGGCTTGCCTCCCCTTGCTTGCGCAGGTGCGCTGCAGTGCGCCGCGGGTTTCTCCACACGACCGGCGTGTCGCGGGGAAAACTGCCCCCAAGCCCAAACCAAAGCTATGTTAAAAATCACTAATCAATAGAAATGGGTGTGAACGTCGTTCCGTCCGAGGCTGCTCGTCGAATTACTCGGCCGACACGAGACTCTCGACGAGCGACGCCAGCCTTGCCCAGCAGCCTCGAGCTAGCACTGCGGCCCGCTCAAACTTGGGCCAGAGGCGCACAATGTACACTACTAGTCGGCGTGAAAGAAATCTTGAAGCAGTGCGTAATGAACTGGTAGCAGGTGACGGGCGTACTGATGATTAGCTTCTTCATCAAAGGTCTCCAGATTCGACCACAAAAAAAATCACTGAGGCCCGTGTTTTTTATCTCGCCTTTCTCATTTCGACTTGAAAAATGACTTGACTGCCAATGAGTAGTCTTCTTCAATTTGAGTGATTATTAGGTCGCTGGCAAGAATGTGCTTCCGCTCGGTGCTCGGTGCCGGCCTCACTGGTTGCATTCAGTGGCGCAGCGTGCACGCTCAGCTTACCAGTCAGACTGCGCTCACTCATCTGGTACCTCTCCCAGTCCCCACTCCGATCCGTCCACCCACAGCTCGCCATCTCCGACATAGTCACATTCGGTGATGATCGGCTCCAACAACATCGCCGCCGCCGCACTGTGCGTCGTCGCGGGCCTGTACATCGTTCCAACCACCGACGCAGCGCTTCGACTCGAACGCGATCCGGCAGCGCGTCGAAGCGCGTGGCCCTCCGAGGCATTGGGTTCGAGCAGTGCGAGCCCCTACCAACGCCAACTCGGCACCGATCGATCAGAGCTCATCAAAGCGGGTTATGTCGAGGACGCCGCATCTACCTATACGTCTTTGCACCGACGGAAACGAAGCGGACGCCGCGCGGCCGTTCCTTCGGCCAACGGTCGAGCACGCTCGGCCGCGTTGAAAGGGGGGAGCTCGAGTCGGCGCAAGCGAGTCGCCAGTAGGGCCGCCCCGACGGAGTCCGACGCCGAGACCTCGCCAACCCTGCTCAGACCCTTCGACTACGCCAACAACAAGATCAGAGGGGTCAGTCTAGGCGGGTGGCTCGTCACCGAACCCTTCATCAAGCCCTCGCTCTACCTCGAACCGAATCGCGCGGATTGGCGTAAGTCGGCTGCGGGCTGCGGGCGCTCGAGTCGGCGCTTCCGCTAAACAGATCGATCCTCGGCCGAAGGGGTACATATCAACGGTTTCACTGATGGGTCGGAACAACCCACCTGCAGGAATCCAAGATGAATGGACCTTCTGCCAGTATCAGGATCGTGAAGTCGCGGCCACAGGTAAGCACTCGAATCAAACTCCGTCATTGCCAATGGCTGCGAATGGCCACACCAGCCAAAGCTGAGTATTCACGCTTGCATCACCTATCTCAGCATTGAGGGATCACTGGGATTCATGGATGACGGAGCTTGATATCGAGGAGATTGCGGAAGCCGGTAGGTCAAGTTCTGGAACAACTTTCGGCTCTATGGTCCAATGCCTTGAGAGCTTTTCCACCGAAGCTCACATGTTCTCACCCCTTCTCCCTCCCTTGCTTCATTGCCTCTTGATGTAATTCAGGTCTCAACCATATCCGTATACCGGTTGGGTACTGGGCCGTCGACATCGACACAGCCGCAGGAGAGCCTTACATCACCGGCTCGCTCTACTATCTCGACGCGGCCATCAAGTGGGCCAAGAAGGCGGGCCTGAGGGTGCTCATCGACCTGTATGTTTCTTCTGTGTATGTGATCATCGAGCCCGATTCCACACCACTCACCTGTTTTCAACCCACTCGAGCAGGCACGGCGTGCCAGGATCTCAGAACGCTCTCGACAACTCGTAAGACTTTGGAAGGGGGGATCAAAGCACTACCGAGTAGATGGGTATCTGTCTGAATTGACCCCGAATTTTTTCTTTGTAGTGGTCGACGTGGAAGCATCGACTGGAACAAGAATGCGACCAACTTAGTCAGGACCCGGAATGTGCTCAAGGTGCTCGCTGACGAATTTTCCAAAGCAGAGTACCAGTGAGTTGCTGGTGATTGAACTGCCTCACGAATAGCGTGACAACTGACATGATCTGTCTCAATGCCTCACAGCAATGTCGTCACTGCCATTCGTGCGTTCTCTCGCAGGGTCTTCTCATTGAATGTTTGTACTGACGGTTAGCTATGCCTGATTAGAACCCATCAACGAGCCGTGGGGTCACGAGCCTGACGTCCTCGCAGCTGCCGAGGACTATTACTATGATGGATTCCAGCTCGCGAAGTCAGCTTATCATCTCTGCTCCGTACCCGCACGCATTGCTGGAGCTGATCCTCTCTTTGGACGAACGCTGCGCAATTTGCAGACTCGATGGTACCGACCCATCTCGCTCGATGCTCTACGTGATCCACGACGCTTTCAAGGGAGTATCGCACTGGAAAGGTAGGTTCAGGGTTCCCCGAACCTCGTTAGGCGTTGCAAGTGGCTGATGTGATGCCTCCGCACCGTTAAGACTTCATGCGCAACTCGACCTACGAAGGCAAAGTGATGATCGACACGCACATTTACTCTATCTTTGACGAGCAAGAAATTCGCTTCTCGGAGGCGCAGCGGATCGAACACTATTGCGGGTACGGACAGTACCTCTCGCAAATTAGCGCGGGTGGGTTGCGCCCTGTCGTAGGAGAGTGGTCAACGGCGCCGACGGACTGCAACCAGGCATTCCTCGGAGCCAATTACTCGAGGCCGGAGCAACAGATCGGCTGGCCGTCGCGCTATGATGGTTCGTAAGTCCTTGTTGCTGTTGCGCGCTTTCGACTTCAAACGCTCGATCGAGGCGACAGAAAGGGGGGGCTATAGCATCATCTTCTGACATGCCGATTCTTTCGACACAGTTGGCCAGGGACCAAAGCGATGGGCAGATGCCGGGACATCTCGGGGAACGGCGAAAAGTTCGCGATGGATTACCGCGAGCAGTTAGGGCGGCTGTGGGAAGTGCAAGTCTCGACCTATGAGCAAGGCTCGGGCTGGATTATGTGGACATGGAAGGTGAGGCTTAATAAAATCCAATAACCGATGCTCTGCGCTCCTCAAACTTTCCTGCAGGTGCTGATAATGTGCAGCGCCTACGACCCACAGACCGAGACGACCGCCGATTTTTCGTACCAGGCCGGTCTCGACCACGGATGGATCCCCAAGGACGTGACGCAACGCACGTGGCAGGATCTGTGCAAGGTCTCGCCTCCTCAACGTCTTCAGCTCGGCACGATCGAGGACGATGGAGAAGCCGACGAGCTGCCGACGGACTTCTTGGCCGTGGGAGAAAAGGTGCCGTCGTTGATCGAGCTGA
Source organism: Microbotryum violaceum (assembly GCA_022506055.1). NCBI lineage: Eukaryota > Fungi > Basidiomycota > Microbotryomycetes > Microbotryales > Microbotryaceae > Microbotryum > Microbotryum violaceum. Next base: position 970,067 of record JAKMXP010000006.1, on the reverse strand, counting down.
AAGAAGACGATACGACGGACGAGCCTGTCGCGGTCTATGTAGCGAACACACACGGCCGCCTCGACGCTCTCTATGACATGGCCTCGACGGTCTTGTTGCTCTTTGCCGACGCGATCGACGTTGTATTTTTGTATATTGGGTTCTAGATCTACATCCAGGATGCTGCACCTGTTACCTTAGTGCCATACTACATTTACCTATCCATTTAGAATCAGGAGATGCAGCGAGCGCGTCCCGGTTCCCCGAGCGGTTGCGACAAAGTGGCATACAGTCATTGCTGGACTATCTCGCCAACGTGCAGCCACTGGCTGAACGGGGCCGCGATCTATGCAAAGTCCTTCAAGACAAAAACCTGGCTATCGATCCTCATCTCGGCAACGATCAAAGCTTCCATCAACTTGTCCAAGTCGTCCAACAACTGCTTGTCCCTCGAGTCCATGAGCTTGGGGTCCTCCCGAACATCGGTCCTCTCCGACTTTTCGAGCACTTTGCTCGAGCGTTCCATCAGCTGCGTCTTTTGGACTTGGAGGTTTGCCAAGGCCTTATACTGGTGGTCGAGGAGCGTTCGAACGACTTTAGGGTAGTTGACATACCACAAGTAGAAAGTGCGAGAGGGGGCTCGGTCTGCGGATCGAGGCACCTCTTGTGATTCGATGAAGGACATGGCCCGAAGACGCGCGATCGTTTCTCGAGCTTCCTTGACGGTCAAGAAAGCCAGTCGTGCCAGCTAGGGGACCAAGGCCAAGCACAAACAATGAGACCCGGGTCAGTTCGTCAATTCAGAACTGGTTGCGAGACGCTTTGACGGGGCTCACATGCTTCTCGTCGAGTTTCCCTTTGGCATCCAGGATCCTCCAACACTTGATGGCTTTCTTGTCCAGCTTGTCCTCGACCATCGCTTCGACCAAAGCACGCTTCATGCGATCCCCAAGATCCTTGTACCTCACGCTCCACCTGGCGTTTGGCCCGTCTCCACCCGCCTGCCTCAAGAACCCATTCGCGGCATTGACACCAAGATCATCGACTTTGGCTAGGATGCAGAGAATTTCGACGATCAAATCGGCATCTTCTTTTTCGTGCAGGCTCCCCCACTTTGGGTCCAGACAGGGATCATCGTTGAAGGCGTGGCGGAGGGTCACGCGCTCGGATTTGGGCAGAGACGACCATGCTTTCGACAGCTCGTTGCGGTTCATCGGGCCTATCGTCGTGAATGAGAACGACCATGTATCGTGTCAACATGTGTGTTCCATACTCCGTCAGACGGATAGAAGGAACTGACGAGACTCTTGATCTTCCATTGAGTGAATCGAAGCATCGGCGACGTCGAGCACGAGGCGAAAGACACGCCCAATATGCGGATTGTAGATCTCTGACGCAAATCGTTCCATCATCTGACAGGAATTGAGAATCGATAGGACATGCCAGATTGAGTGAATCATCAGGATCAACGCGCAGCGCAATAAGCGTAGGTCGACAATGTGGCTGACCTCGCTTCTCCAGACCGTGTGCAGCCTTTCCGCATTGACTCGAAAGGTGGCGCCATTCTGGGGCGATGACGGGGGAAGCATTCAGTCGGGAGCGGTTAGAACGCAGGTCTGTGACTACAATAATACTCACGGGTAGTTCCCTCATATTTTCGACCGACTCGAGATCGTCCAAGTCATTCTCGTGGTACGGCTTCGTTTTCTTCCTGACGCGGTACGAATCTTGCAACTCATCGAGGGTCTGCGGACGAGCGTCAAGCTTCAGCCGACTTGTGTCGTAGATACCACTTTCTGCGATTGAAGACTGACCATGTTCTTTGATCGAGCTTTCTGTTCTTCGTGGTGAGTATCGTTGCGCGCTTGAATCTTCCCCTTGACCTCTTTGGTCTCCTTTGCGGACAAAATCGCTGATCGGTGGAAGCGCTTAGTCAATCGCAAAGTCTGATCCACGTCGATCGTGCGGATTCTACAACTCACACTTCATGCCCTGGCGTGCCTCTGTGTCCCATTTGATCTCCAACGAGCGGGGCATCTCCTGGGATTCGGGGGTGATGAGCGCAAGATAGCCATCGTGGAATGCTCGTTTGCACAGCACTTGGGCGCGTGCTTGAGCTGGACCGAGGGTTGCAAACAAACGGCGAATGCGTGTCAGCTGTGTTTGTTCGGGAGACTGGGTTCAAAGCCCAAGTGGTTTGCACCTCGACTGACCCTCGGCATCGGATAAAGGCGCCAAGAGCCTGGCTTTCCCCTTTCCCTTGAGGAGCTTGCCCGACGAGGAAGGGTCGACGGAGGATTCGGCGGCGAGTTCGTGCTGGATGACGAGCTTGCGATGCCGGAGCAGGATCTCCTGCTTGGCAAAGGTAACAAGGTCGTGGGTACCCATCATGCCGTTCTTCCAGATCTCTTGGATGATCTTGCTCAGGATCGACTCGGACGAAGGGGAAGGGGAGGCGGACAAGGACTGCGCTTTGCGGTTGGCCAAGTCGATGTAGAGGCCACCACGCAGACGTTGCTCGAGGTTGGCCTGGTTGATCTCGAACGCCTCGACGCGCTTTTCCGAGTCGATCTCGGAGTGGTACAGGAGCGTGTGCAGCGACAGCACGAGCAAGGCGCGGTGGATCAACGCCAGCGGCAGCGACGACAGCCGGGTCAAATGCGCGAACGTCAACGATCCCCTCGCGAGTAGAATCGACGCGATTTCCTGTGCAGGAGGTGCACATGGTCAGCCCATACGGATCTCATCGTCTTTGCTCTTGCGTGGGGATGACGTGGTGAGCTGCGTAAGCGAGAGCTTGTCGTTGCGCCCCGACGACGCTCTCTCGAGCCGTCGACACTTGGTGGCGACCGCCGTTCCTGCCAGGAGCCGGGAGGGGAAAGCAAGAGAGGGGGAGAGGGGAGCATGCTGAGCAGTAGAGCTCACCCCAACGACTGGACCAAAGTGCTGGTACACGATGTGGGTGAGCAGCCTGATGCGATCCTGACCCATGGTGTCCGTGCTGCAGCTCGGTCGGAGGTCGGAGGTCGGAGGTCGGAGGTCGGTGGTCGCGGTCGTGGGTGGTGGTCGGTCCAGCTGCAGGTGTGAGCAGGTGTGCCGCCGCGTGTTTCGCAACCGGTCGCCGGCCCATTAGCATCGCGCGGTTTTACTAATCTCGGCGCTTGTTGACTTTCGCGCCGGAGCTTGTCGCTCTCGCTTCGCAGGCGCACCTCGGCTCACCTTGCCTTCTCGTACACCCCACACCACACCGAAAGCCACCATGCCTCGCAAAGGATCCAAGAGGAGAAAGACACGTACCCATGTCAGTTGTCGTCTTCACATCTGCGTTGTGATCCTTTGCTCTACTCGCGAGCCACGCCGCGAGTCCACCCCCTGTTCGACGGGTGCAGTGCTGCGAACTCGTTCACTCACTCACCCACACCCCGGAGTCGGATCGGCTCTCACCGCCGACGAGTCGCAACGAGTCGCAACGAGTCGCAACTAGGCCGCGCTCGCGCACTTGCTCACCGAGGTCACTCGTCATCTTCACAGGTCAAACCAGGCACCTCCGCCGCCGGGTCGGACGGTCATGGCCCCAAAGTTCCAAAGTCGTTCGTCGTAAAGTCGGGCGTCGTCGGCAACTCGGTCGCGGCGCTGACCCACGACCTGCGCAAAGTGCTCGAGCCCAATACCGCTTCTCGGCTGCGGGTCAGTTCAGTCACTTGCCATACCATTGGCTTGGTTGCCGTTCTGTTCTGGCCGGTACCCTCCTGTTGCGGCGCTTGACGTTGGCTTCCTTCCTCTCTCTCAACTAGGAACGTAAATCCAACCGATTGAGGGACTACGTCTCCATGTCCGGACCGCTCGGCGTGACCCACCTGCTCGTCTTCTCGCAATCTTCCTCCTCCGGTGCCCCGCTTGCTTCGACATCCGCAGCGTCCTCGTCCAAGAAGAACGCCGCCGCGGAGAACGACCGCATCGAGCAGAGCCTCGTCCAGGGCACCACCACCCTCAACCTCAGGCTGATCCGACTGCCGCGAGGACCGACGCTCAGCTTCAAGGTGCTCAGGTACTCGTTGGCGAGCGACATTCTTAGGATGGCCAGAAGACCCCGAGCGATCGGCCGAGAGTTTGCTCAAGCTCCCCTGGTGCGTGCACCTTGCAATCTCGACCATTCTCTGGCTCTGCTCTCGGCCAGGCGCTGAAGCCCCGCCCCCCGTCTTTTCGCCCCACAGCTCATCCTCAGTGGATTCGGTGGGCCGGACAAGCAGCTTCAGCTCATGACGACCGTCTTCCAAAACCTGTTCCCGCCCATCCACGTCCAATCGGTGAGTTCCGTCGCACCCTCCGTCCACGCTTCATCGTGCTGATTCATCCCTCTCCATTCCAGATGCCCCTCTCCTCCGCCCGCCGCGTCGCCTTGCTCTCGTACAACCCCACCACACGTACAATCGACTTTCGCCACTACCTCATCTCGGTCCGACCCATTGGTATTTCGAAACCAATCCGGCGCATCATCGCTGGATCCTCCTTGAACAAGATCACCGCCTCCTCGAACAAACGACCGCTCGGGCTCTCCGATTCGGAAGAAGAGGAACACCAGTCCGATGCGGACGATGGTCAAGATAAGACGGGCTCGGCGGCTCTAGGTAAAGGCAAAGGTGTTCTGGACCTTTCCAAAGCCGAGGATATCGCCGACTACATCCTTCGTCACGAAGGTATGGGCTTCGTCGGCACCTCGGATTCCGAAATGTCGGACCAATCCGACGTCGGATCCCAATCCGGTGGCGAGAACTCGGAAGAGGATGAAAAGAAGGGTAAAGTCAGATTACCTGGGGAATACATCGGGAGGGGGAACCGAGGGAAGGGGGTGAGGGGGGAGAAGAGGGCGGTGAGGTTGGTTGAGTTAGGCCCAAGGATGGAGTTGGGGCTCTTCAAGATTGAGGAAGGTGTGGGCGAGGGCGAGGTGATGTTCCATGAGATGGGTCAGTTCCAGTCTTTCTCTTTTGGCCTACGCTTCTGCCCGCTGCTCTTGGAATTCCGAAGAGCTGATCAAATCTCTTGGACGCGCTCTACACAGTTCACAAATCCGTGACCGAAGCCGCCGAACTGGCCAAAGTCCATGCCGCACGTCGCAAGCTCGCCGCCGAACGCCGAGCACAGCAGCAAGCCAACGTCGAAGCCAAAAAGGCCGCCAAGAAGGCCGAAAAGGAGAGCAAGAACGAGGGTGTCAAATTCAGCGAAGACACCAAAGTACGCGAAGACGGCGAAGAGGACGACGATGAGGATGACGACGAGGATGCGATCGATTCGGATATCGAGTTTGATTACGAGAAGGAGCATGGCCTACCTGAACCTAGTGACGAGGAACTGTTGGGCTCTGACACGGAAGATGAGGAAGGTGAAGATGAAGGGGGGGAGCAAGCCCTTGATTCGGACGCCGAGGACTCGTTCTCGGACCAAGAGGAATCGTTCGTCGATCCGAATGGACAGGACTCTGAGTTGGACGAGGACGAGGAGGATGACGACGGTTCCGACACGGACCCGATACCCATCTCACAAGTGGACTTTATCGACCATCCGCCACCTCTGGCCAAGTTGACGAAACAATCCAACGCCCCATCTTCGAGCGCGACCTCGTTCAAGCAAAAGGGCTTCAAGAAGGTTGATCGGGGCCCGGCACCGGCCGCTGTGGGCATTGCCAAGCCTCGTGGACCGACCAAGAAGGAATTGAAACGAAGTGCCGAGTTGGACAAGAAGAACGGCGGGACGGGCAAGCGGGCGAGGTACGAGGATGATCACGGTGGAGAGGACGAGGGACCGAGATTTGGAGCAGGCCGAGGTCGAGGTGGGCGAGGAGGTGGTGGCGGAAGGGGGAGAGGTGAAAGTAGGGGCCGGGGTGGACGAGGCGGAGGGAGGGGTGCGTCTCGAGGAACTTCGAGGGGACGGTAGAAGCCACGTCTTCTACACGAGGCGCTAGCAATGACAGAGCTACTCGAATGTACGATTTCGCAGTGGTACCGAGAGTGATATGCATCGCACGCCGTTTTACGTGCACCCGTCCGACAGTTTGAATCCTGAGCTACAAGTTCGCCTTTCCAGCCTTCCTCAGCGCTGCATCGATGATCTCGGTCATCCGAATAACAGCCTCGTCCTGCCCTTTGCGTCCCATACACTGAAGGCCAATGGGTGCATCCTGATACAAAACAGGATCATCTGCACCAGAGAAAGGTGGAGACAGTTCTCAGCTTGATGACGGTGGGGACGAAGTCCTCCACACTCCTCAGACACTCACACGTCTCTTGAATCCTTTTTTCGATAGCTGATCGATACCTCGCGGGAGCAGGAGCAGACGGATCCAATTTCGGATCGACTTGGATGACGGGGAACACGCCGACCGGGTAGTCGTGCAGATTTGCCAGACCCGTATACCAGCCCCATCTATGGCCAAAGAACGAGGCTAGTCAGCAAAGCTTCAAGACGAACCGTTAACGCCAAGCCAGCCCGGCCCTCACGCGGCGGCACCGTGTACTTCTGGAGCGTGGCACGAGACGGGACCTATGATTGCATCCCAAGTTCTCCCAGTACCCGTGATACTACTCGTAGCCTCCCACGCATCCAATTGTGCCTTGACGTACGCGTTCCGGCGCGCACACAGCTCCCAATACTGGGAAGCGGACAACTCCTTCCCGTCACCGCGGTTCATCCTTCCAAAGATCCTCGGTTCGCCCGACTCGGCACAAGCGATGTCAAAGCCCTTCTCGCCATCAGCGGCATATAAATCGACAAGTATTTTGAGACCTTCGAGAGCGTCGTCGAAGGACCAATCGATGACGGTATGGCCCGCGGCTTCGAGCGCTTTCTTGGTCTTGTCGAGCGCTCGAGCATAAGGTGCTGCGGGGCGACAATGCCCGTCGTCCCTCCAAAGCCCAAAGCAAAGCTTGTTCCCGCCCGCATAATCCTTCAGTTGGTATAATTCATCTTTCCAGGGTCGATAAGTGACATAAGGGTCCACGCGCCAAGGCTCGGCTTCCACTACGACCTTGACGAGAAGTTTGAGGCCGGCGATCGAGCTCGACATGGGGCCGACGACGGAAGGGATCGCTTCGAAACCGACCATAGAGTTGGTCGCGCCTTGGTACGGGATACGGTTGTAGGACGGCTTGAACCCGTAGATGCCGTTGAACCCCGCGGGTATGCTGCCCGGATGCGGAGATTAAATGAGTCAGCGAGCGAGGCATGTCTTCGATGGCCCTCAGCGCGCTTACCGGATGGAGCCACCAATGTCCGATCCAACCCCAAGGGGGGATCCACGCATAGCGATAAGAGCACCTGGCATTTTTGGACATGGTGTGAGTGCTGTCCGAATCAAGGATAGAAAGGCTCATCACAGTCACCTTCACCACCCGAACTGCCTCCGCACGTGAGATCGCCGTTGTAGGGATTGACAGTCCTGCCATATACATTGTTGACCGTTTCGGCGGCCATCAAAGTTTGCGGTACATTTGTTTTGCAGTACAGGACTGCTCCCGCTTTTGAAAGGCTGGTGACGGGTAACTCTGGGCGGTCAGCGTCAGCCACCAATGACAAAGGGGCGAGAGACACTTCTGCACACCACTTGACGACTGCTCACATATCAACAAGAACCGCATTCTGCTTGCTGATATTGCCGATAGCTCCGACGTATCCCATGTTCAGCTCTACACCTTCGACATCGATCTGATCTTTGATGCTGATGCACAGTCCATGCAAGGGGCCTACCGGCTTGCCGGTCGTCTTGAGGATCTGGTCCAATTCTCGAGCTCGGGCGAGGGCTCGGTCAAAGAAAGTTTCCGTCAAGCAATTCGTCTATTCGTACAAGAGAATTTGAGAACCCCTCGAGCTGTTATTCAACCGAAGATCGTCGGCAAGTGGATGAGGGCTCTTCATGTCATCTTGCTTCGAAGCTAGAAAAAGTCCGCCGTCGAGGTCACGTGCAACTTACATTCATGCGCTACTACCGCGCGGCGACAGAAGGCGGCCTGCAATGCTCCAAAGGTGGTAGTCCAGCTATCAGATACTCTCTGAGCAACTTACACATGCCGATCACAGTTCGTGAGTCGTCACATGAGTGCAGTGCTCAGCAACCCGGTGGGGAGCTGAGGCTCATGATCTCGCGACCGCGCCAAGCTCCTAACCTCGGCTAACATGCAGCACGCACCGTCACCTCCTCCGAGGACCACTCCCCTTCCCTCAGCTTCCTCAACAGCTCATCGTATCCGTGATCTTCAAGTCCTTGTTCGACAAGATCCCATCCAACGACAAGTGGGTCACATTTCGTCCCGGGTTCGAGGCGAGTCGATCATGCAGGGCGGAGAGGTCGAGGCCTCGCGCGCGGGCAAAAGCGTGCATCGCTTGCGTGGCAGCATCTTTACGCCCTTTAGCGAGCGTTTGCCAAGATGCTTGAATTGGTTGTATCAAAGGTGACATTGGGGCGCAGTCTATCTAGGAAGCGAAAGAGGGGTGCGGAAAACAAGGGCCCTATCGGATTCCGCTGCGCCGGCAGGTCCGAAGCGGCGGCTGTTTTGCACCGATAAGACAAGTCGCGTCCAACTCACACTTCCACAGCATTTTCTTGATTTGAACATCGTCACAGCACCAGGCTATGCACATCAGCCACTGTTCCTCTCTCTCACGCCAGGGTATTTCGCCCACCATTGATCATGTACGCCTATTGAGTCTTTCTACGTTTGATAGATTGCCAGATCTTTCGTTCATGCGATAAGCTTCGGCTACAGCACAAAGACCGGCTCTATCTTTTTTTTTAGATGCACCCTCACAGTTCCGTAGAACCCTCCTCCCCCTCCTTCCCTCCATCCGATCAGCTTTGCACACCGCTCCCTCGTTCATCCCAATCTCGACTTCCGGCGACGCGCGTCCCTTTGGCCCCCTTGCCACCGAGGTATAACCTCCTCAACGCGTCCTCACTCGCCCTGTACTCGCTCATCTTGATACTGCTCCCGAACCCTTCGCCCAACTTGGTCGCGCCCGAGTAAACGCCACTGACGAACGTCGCGTGATTCGACAATCGGCCCGACTCTTTCAATAGGCGGTGCGTAGCGCGCTCAGCCGAGGCCTTCAAGACGAGGTGCGACGAGAGCACCGAGGTCGGGTTGGTGAACTTCAAAAGGGGAAGGATTTGCGATGAGGCGATGGGGGAAGGAAGTTTGGAGTTGGTGGAGGATATAAGCGAGGCGAGGAAGTGCGCATGCGCGAATTGGCGTGCCGCTTTAAAGCCCTGCATCGGATAGAGGCAAGTTAGTCAGCCAAGAACGTTATCGACTTTGCACCAAGTTGTTGTGACTAACATGAGTCTGATAGATAGCGCCCACGACAGCCCTCGCCACGCTGGCCAACGCATCCTCGAACAAGACGGCATCCTTGACAGGCGAGACCTTCGTTCGATTCCATCGAACCAACCCGATACCAGCAGCCCCGTCACCACCCACGGATTCCCGCTTCGCCGCCGGTCCAACACCGCCAACGAGGTGGCCATACGCTCGATCCTTCCTCGACAGTTTTTGAACGTCCGGTCGGCCGACCCATCGCTGGTCCAAGCGCGTCGGTGCGACACCCCACGACGCCGCCACGGCGGCAAGTGATTTGGGGCCCACAAACATCGTCAAGGCGGCTTTGGTGGCACGTGTTGGTAGATTTGGGAACTGCTCCATCAAGGCCTCGGCCGTGAGCGATCCGAGGAGCGCATTGCCGAACGAGGCCAGGGGTTCGTTGTGCGCGCGCAGGGCGGTGACGCTCGTCGGCGCAGAGATTGGGCTGTCGTGGAAGTGGGTATGCCGACGCTCGGCTGCGTTCGATCTGGGCAGGGCGTTGACGCCGGTCCAGAAGGATTCGTGGATGAGGCATTGCTCAAGCAGAGCCAGATCTTGAGCGAGGGAGAACTGTGCCGAGTGCTTGCCCGCGCCTACTACGGAGGTAGCGAGTCGCCCTGCGAAAGCCGAGAGCGACGAGAGTGGTGGCGGGGTCGTGTAGGTGAAGAGTAGGGAGAGGGACTGGTCGGTGAGCGGGGTCACGGTGTGAGAGTCGTCGGCCTCGGCGGTCTCGGATGGGGTCCGGCGCGGGGTAAGGAGGTCGGGAGCGGTCTGGGTACTGCCAGATCCCCCGTCCCGTGCAGAGGCAGAGGACGGCGCTTTTCTGTTGCTGTTGGTTGTTCTTCGCACCTCGCGTGGTACATGGGGTCGTGGTGAGATGTAGGCCCTAGGGGATGGCTGCGAGGTCGAAGCGGTGGTCGCAGCCGCGGCGGCCGAGGTGCTCGCCGACGAGAAGGAACGGGCTGCAGGGATGAGGCAAACGTGAGTCAGCTTCAGGCGTCTGGAAACTATTTCAGAACCGTCCCCGCGATGGCGGTATCCAGTCTCGGCGGGCGGGAAAGCGTTCGAGGATGTTGCCCAAGAGCATTTTCCTGTGCGAGAGCCCGTCGTCGGACCACGCGAGATGGGGGGCCTGGTCGGGCAAGCACGCCCATGGACCGGAGTGTGGACCGTCCAGACTATTTCGCAAGAACATGCAACGAAAGAGGGGTGACGATCGCCGGGAAGGCTGATCCGTGCCGGCCAGGAAAGCAGAAAGCAGAAAGCAGAAAAGTTGGCAGACAGACGATGCGTCCGTCACACAGGGCGCCATGCCGGACAGCGCATCGCTCCACGAGTCGCAGCAGTCTGCTAGGCCGACCATTCAATCCGCAACGGTCTAGAACCACTCACCATGAACCTGCTGCGGAGGTAGCCGGAATGGCAGTGTCGGCTCAGCGATTTTGCTGCTCGGACGGCGGCCCACCTCGATCGACGGCGCTGAAGAAGCTACACCGCAGTGACGAGACGTGCAGGTCGTGGCTTGGGTCGCAGTCGTCGTCGCCGTGGTCGTCCATGTCCGTACAGAGTGCAACGCCGGTCGTGACATGGCTCGGAGATCGCCCACACTGGTGAGCAGGCACAAGCAACCCAGCGACGGCCGCGCAAGATCGCCAGCTGCGAGGAGGTGCGAAGGCCCCCGAATGCGCGATTACAAGTCAGGCCTCGCCGCATTAACAAGAGCGTTCCTGCTAATCAGACAATCATGGAGGGACTGAGAGCGCGCCCGCGGTTCCAGACGTGACGAAGGTAAGTTGGCACTCGCCGAAATTGCATGAGGCATGGATGCCGGTTCTACAACACAGAGAGTAATAATAAGAAGTAAAAGCCACCGTATATGTGGTAAATCAAATAAGTGGAGCATGCAATAGGTTGTTGCGTCTATGGACGTTGACTAGGCCTCGGAGAGATGCGCAGACTCGGCGGCAAGACAGCCCTTCGAGCTCCTGTCGAGATAGTAGAGCACCATGTTCATCCAAAGCTTGTACGGGAGCCCGCCGATCTCAAAGTGCTGCTCGTCTGCGTACGATACCGAGCCTTGAAGAAGCTCGGACCCTGTTATCGAGAGACGATCGACGCCCCGAGTCAGACCCCTGAGCACGACGACCGGCGAAAGCTCGCGGCACTCACATCGCATCGTCGGAACAAGGTACAGTCGACTCATGGCCTTGATCGACTCGTTCAACTCAAAGATGGCGACGTTGCGTGCGTGCTCGTTGCCACGATACGACTGGATTGTCCTCGTCACGATCTGCGAGTTGGGAAACGTCTTTTGCAAGGCGCCGAGGACGTCTCCAAAGCGTTGGCGGTACCACCTCAATTCGCTCCATAGCAGAGGTCTCTCACGGAGCGAAACAATTCCCTCTGCGAGATGACCCGGCTCGTTCGCACCTTCGGCGAGCGCACGCATACCCCAGTAACGCAAGTCCCAGAACCCGGATTGGAAGATCACCAAGCTCGGAACCGATGGGGTGAGCCCCTGCAGCATCGGCAGCAGGACCTGGTCGATGCGTTGTTCGACCGAGTTGGGGGGTTGATCGTGCGGTGCGCGGTACGTCTCGTCTTCCCTCATCAGACCGTAGTGGAACAGAAGCACAAAGTGGGTGCCGAGCGAAGGGAGCGAACACGTCCAATTGTGGTGCCCGTCCGTCCCATGCTCGATCGCGCCCGACACGCGCGAACAGAGCGATTGCAGGTTCTTGCGGTCGTGAGAGTCCCCGATCAATACGATCGTCTTGTTGCGCGCGAAGGAAAGCAGAGGCGACTCTAGATCGACTTCCAGTAGGGTCGAGTACGCCGGAGGTGAAGCTGCCAAGTCGGCCGCGGAAGGGTTGACCGAGGTGTTGTAAATGTCGACGACGGACTCGAAGTCGCTCGTGTAGGTGTTGTCCGGCGTATAAGGAATCCATCTGACAGTAGCAAGTATAGGTGAGAGGAAACATCAGGACGTGTGATCTTCGAACGCCAAGCGATGCTGTCGCGTCGACCCCGCGGATCGCTCGGGCGAGTTTACCTCCTATCCATGCTGTTCTGAGAACATACCGAATGTCCGTCTCCCATCCCTTGTTTTTATTCCTAAAAATGTACCCATATTGATTGTACAGGTTCGGACCGCAACGTTGATGACCGTAGTGAACCCATTCGCTCAAGCGCAAGTCGGAAGCGAAGGTCGTCGCGGCCGTTGTGGCTATGACAACAAGCAGCACCAGCACCAGCCATTTGAGGAATCCCCAAGACTCTTGCAAAGCATTTGGTATCTTGGATGCGGGACGATGCCTGTGGGAATGTTGAAGTGTGTCATGCAAACCGCTCGTCTCGTCGTGCAAAACAACAAAGGCCTGCGCATCGCCGAGGAAGTGTTCCGTCTCGTCGTGGAACGAGCTTTCTGAGAAATAAAACTCGGACGTGACGCCGCGCGGAGGCTGCTGCTGGATTTCCAACATGAGCGGAGGTATGATGTATGTGAGAGGTCGATGGTATAGTCGCGGTTGGCTGCAGTCTTCGTTCAAGGTTGTGAATAGAGCTGCAAGTCTGATCGGGTATCTCGCGGAGGCACGCTAGCTCCGGCCAAGAATGTTCCATTTGGATCAGCACATGGCCGCATGGGCCCGGGCCCCCGCTCCGCGCTCCGAGTCCAAGATCGAACTGAAACTTCGAGGTGATTGTCACATTCGATTCGGAAGCTGACCAAGACTCGCCCCCTCGTATCTTTGTGACACCACCCAAGCGGATTTTAGTGGGTATGCTCAATCCTGTTGCAGGGTCGACGAGTCGACATTACTGGCCTAGCTGGCGGTGTGCAAATGCGTTTCGGCCAGCGGCTTTTGCTTGATCACAGAACACGCGTCGCGTCGCGCCTTCCGCCCCGGGTGACAGTCGCAGTCTCCGCGCAAGCGAAAAGTTGGATCGACCATTTCTTTTATTTTCTCGTTTTCAATCCGAGTGTGTTTGTACCTACTGTACATGTTCTGTCCCTAGGACCACCCTCTAGTCCATCGGTGACGAATTTTATTGCCGCACCCGGCGAGTGCAGTGCACCACGAGCGATGCTGATCACTAGTATCTGCTCAAGGCGACGTCGTATTAGCCTGCCGGGACGACGCGGGAGTGCAGGCGCCATTACGGCTTCGGCTTTTCCTCGATCCTCGACGACTCGACGACTCGACCTAGCTGCCGGGGCACAGGGGCCTTCCACTCCCGAGCGGGGATCTTTGAAGGACTGGATCTAGGGGAAGGGGAGGGTCTGCAGTGAGGCTCGGCGACGTCACCGCCATCACCACCACCATGTCAGGGGCCGTCGCTGCGCCGTCGTCCACAGCAAAGCCGATACTCGGTCGACGGCGTGACGACCTCACAGCCCAGAAACCGATGGAAGCACAACTAAAACGGACAGCTTCAGCCTCAACTGCAGCGACTGGAGCTGGTCCTGTCGACACCACTAGTGATTTGATCGCAGGATGGCTGGGTGGAGCAGGTCAGTCGGTCGCTTTGCCCGTGTTCGGCTGGACCTCGTCGAATCGAATTTGGTGTGGTGCTGATCCGTTGATAAACGAACTCTACATCCACTTTCTCAGCTGGCATTCTTGTGTCGAACCCGTAAGCGCTTCCATAGCCCAGACTGGTCAATTCGGCTCGAACCAACAGCTCGCTAGAGCTCGCAGCTCGACTGCACGGCTTGATGACTCAAACACAAGGCCTGGAAACCCAAGATCGACAACGGCCATTGACCTGATTGTTCTCCAATTTACAGTCTTGAAGTTCTCAAGGTGCGCCTACAGACGGCACGAGTGCCATCGAATCGAGTCGGGCGATCAAGTCCGCCTCCGACAGCATCCTCTTCCGCGATCCCATCGGCCACAGCGGCTTCCACACACGCCTCTTCGACGTCGACGACAAGACCTGGACTGGCATCGTTGTGGAAGGCAGAGGGAGCCCGCTTTCTCTTTGCTGGTGCAGCCGGGCCAATCTTAGGGCTCGCTTTTATCGATTCGGCATTTTTCGGCCTCTATGGCCAGTTCATGTCCGTCAACCTGCCTGCAAGAGACGGGAATGTGAGGCAATTGGTACTGACGCTTGATCCGTATTCTACGTTTACCTTCTCGTAGGAGTCGATTTGATCAAGATCGGCAGGATCCGACGTCGCTGACAAAAGTCTTCGTCGCCGGAGCCACAGCGGGAGGGTTGTGTGCTCTGCTCGAAACACCGGTGCGTCGCTCTACCATTCGCTACAGCCACAGAGGTCGAATGGCTTGAGATGCTGACGTGCTCGTCTCGCTCGTCGTGCGACAGATCGAAGTCGTCAAGTGCCGTGCTCAAGTCGAATCAGGGGCCGGCACCAAACTTGGCTCGTTCAAGATTGCTTCGATGATTGCGCGTCACGAAGGACTGCGAGGGTTCTACATTGGTGGTCTGATGACAGCCATCCATGACGGCATCAGCAGTGGCATATTTTTTTGTGGATGTGAGTCGATTGCAGCGACGAATGAATGTGGCCGTCGAGACGGAACATTGATTGAGCCACAACGACCCCCACCGTAGATTTCATGTTTCGCCGCATGTTGAGGGGCGAATCGCCCTACTTTACCCCACCTGTTCCTCCGCGGATACCAACGTCGACGGCAACTCCAGATATCCCATTCTCTACGGCATCCGCAGCCTCTTCCGCAGCAGCAGCATCAACGACAACACCCGACGGGAGCTTGAGCTATCCTGAAATAGGGAGGATATTGCTCGCCGGTGGGCTTGCAGGCGCGTTGAGTGCAGTCGTTCCGTACCCGTAAGTTGCCTCGAACCTGCTCCGAGTGGATATAGGTGCTCACCAAGCTATCATGATCGTGTCCCAGATTCGACATCATCAAGACGCGCTTGCAAACCTCCAACTTTGAAGCCCTCTCTGGATCCCCGAGAACCATCACTTCTTTGGCCTCCTCTGTCGAACCCACACCGACCCAAGCGGGCCCCCATCAGTCCTTGTCGATCCGCTCCGTGGCTCGAGGTATCCATGCCGATGGCGTAGCATCCTACCGCTACCGCTACACATCAACCATCCTCCACTCTTTAATAACGCACTACATCTATCCCAACCCGAGACATGCACCTTCAACCTCCTCTACATCATCCTTCATTTCGAATCAGTCCTCTTCCTCGAAAACGAACATGATCGATGGGCGACCCGGCCCCGATCCAAGAGCTGCCAGATTGGCGTTGAGGCTATTGGGATTGAAAGGCTTCTTGACAGGGATCAAGCCTACGCTCGTGAGCAGCTTCGTGGGGAGTGCGGTCACGATCACTGGCTTCGAAGTCGCGCTTCACTGGTTGACCGGTGGACACGGAGGTGGAGGTGGAATAGGATAGACGTTGGGCAGTTCGCTTGTTTTGATCATTCTCAATACTTACATCGCAACTCTTGGTCAAGCTTCGCACCCTCCAAACTTGACAGGAATGGAGGATGTTATAGGAGAGTCGTGCAGCATGACGGGGTCTGACGGGACTTCGCAAAGACAGGGGTACTCCCTCACGAGCTGTTGCGAAGGGATCGGACGAAAGGACAGCATCCTGAGAACGCTATGTGGTTTCGGCATCGACTTCCTTGCTCTTGGCATCCTTACGCAAAACCTTGGCTCGTGTGAGTGACCCTTCCGAACCATCAAACAGGTAGGCGAAGCCCACTGGCTGGGGTGTGGCCTTCGGGGAACGGCTGTGCTAAAGTGACCGATAAATCATGAATTCGGGGTCAATCATGCTGTTTCGGAAATCTCGATGCTTCTCATTTCAAGATCAACTTTACGAATGTGCAACTTTCGGGGAGTCTACATCCCGGCTGTGGCTGTCAAGTTGACATAGAGCGAGGTCTTCGTGTCGTGCTTTTGGCAGAACGGTCAAACAGCCGCTCGTCGAAGCATGCACAGAGCCTCTATCTTCACCTAGGTGCCCAAGTACCGGCCAGTATTAATGATCTAAGTGGTTTCAAGAAGAGGCAAACGGATGTTACTGTTTGCGCCCCTTGCTTGGCAAGGACTGGAACCGAACCTGGCTCGCAACCTCCCCTCGCCACGAGCGCCTTGCAACCCGTTGGCCCCTTTTCATTATGGCAATCGGTGGCTCCACCTCAATCTCGTACACGAGAGAAAGGTACCGTCCGATCCTCGCTGAAACCCAAAAACCCGAAATATCTACCCTGTTACATATCGTATGTGCATAACCCCAGCAAATCTCACCATTGACCCTGTTTTCTCCTGAGCTAACCATCCTCACACCATCCCCGCAGCCTTTTCCTTCCCCCATCACACTGCAGGCGCTTCATGTGTTCCTTGCCCCCACCTGCTTGCTTTGGCCTGCAGGGGCACGAGAATCATCACATGCTCGTATGCAGAGGTGACCCTCCCAACACCATCTACACGGCCGCGACTTGCCCCTCTAACACCCCCAACACCGCCAGCACCGTTAACGGTGAGTATCCTCGTGCCGTGCGCCTGTGAAGGTACTCCTATCTTTGGGCCTTCACGGGTTCGCTCACATCTCCGCGCTTCGGGTCTAGGCAAGAGCTGCTGCGGTGATGTCAACATTGAGTCTTGCACTTCGCCAAGGTTGCCCCTGACGTGCAAGCCCATGGTCGGCCTCAACATCCCTGGGACCAGTGCGTTGCGCCGACGACGCTTGCCCAGTTCACCGGTGGGCAGGGCTTCACATTAGATCAGATATGCGCGTAGATATCTTTTATCTATCTATGATTTTGCCTTTTTTCGGGCTATCTATCTATCTGTCATCTACAGCACAACAGATAGATGAAAGACAGATATCTAGTAGATATCTACGTAGATATACGCCACTTGATAGATGATGACTAGATGTGTGGAGGCATGCATAGATGTGCGTGTATCAGCTGAGGGCGGACCCTTGTTCCCTTCAAGTGTCCTCGACACAAAAGGCCTTTGCAGCCATGACAAGATCTTTCCAGCTGCCGCCAGAAAAACTCAACGAAGTGGCAGAATGGCAGCCGTGCCTTGTATTCATAGTGACAGAGTAGGGCACAACGGGCAGCCGGGAGGGCGGCCTTGGGCAGCCAGGAGGGTGGCCTCTGTCTCACCGCCACCGTTCGGAGCCAAGCCAATGACTTGATAAGGTCTTGGAAACTAAAGCGGATATGCTTCTTGAATGTGCTTGAACCCCTCTGACCATGGACAACCTGTCTCCTCAATGTGTATTCCTGGCAGATGCTTTAGATATCTGCGTAGTTACGTCCAAGCGTATCTATCTATCTATGATCTATGGCCATATAGATAGATGAAAGATAGTTATAGGAGGTGTAGATATAGATAGGCATCTATCTGATCTAATACGAAGCCCTGCCGGTGGGTAACGGTCCATAAAGGGATGAGGTCCCAATGAGCGTCATGATAGTAGATACTGAGCATCTTCGTCCCTTTCCCTTTCCCGCCACTCAGTCACTGATACTCCGATCGGCGACGTGCCCACCACGCGGCGATGTGGACCTCGACGCCGGTCACCTTCAACAACACCTGCGCCTACTGCACCAACACGTCAAGAACCGGCGTCCTCACCTTCTGGTGGGCCCAATCGACGTCGACCTGCTGGATCCAGAACTCGGGCGCAACGGCTTCACGGTCGGGTCTGGAAGCCGTTATACCTTCAATCAGATTAGGATGTGCGCAGCGGCAAAGGGTGTGTACCCGAGCAACTTCAACATGATTGCCATCGCCCAGCCTACACCTGCGCCGAATCGACTGTTCGCTTGTGATCGTGCACTTCTCAATAAGTGAACCTTCGGGGACTCATCTTCGAGTGCTTCATGCCTCATTTGTAGCGTGATCTGACTTTTCTAGAGACTTGGGTCCGTTCCTCACGCCGTCTTTGACAATGCCACGTTGCCTATGCCAGACCCTCCTTGCATTTGTACATTGCTGTTTGAACTATTGCATCAAAGCTTGCCTCATCAGTCACCCACCATTCCAGCTATCAACCTAGCGCGGCCCGGTCTTGATGATCCCAGCCCTGACCAGCTTCTCGACCTTGAGCCTGACGTCCTCGTTCCTCTGCATGTGCGCCTGCAAACTGGGCGGGTCGTTCTGCGCCTGCTGCAAAATCATCTGGAACGCCGGGTCCGACATGATGCTCTGGATATCCGGGTCGCGCATCGCTCGCGCGTACGTCTGCTCGTCCGTTTCGCCCGCTCGGGATTGCGCGTCGGCGATGTTGACCTTGCGGAACTGGGATGCGATCTCGGTCGTGTGCTTTCGATCGACGTCCTTTGCATCAGCCTGGTAGGGAGGGATCAGAGGTGGGTTGTCAGCTTCTTGATCGAGCATGCAGGAAACGCCGTCGGGTCTATAGCTTTGCTCACCTGCTCGATCGCTGCCAGGGCTTTGCTGTATTCTTTCATGGCGAACAGGACGTGAGATTTGCGAATGTAGCCCTTGACTGCATGATCGTCAGTACAGCAGCAAGAGTCAGCAAGGTTCGCTTCGACTTGAAGATCCAAGGTCCGGGTCGACTCACCAAAGTCAGGCTGGACCTCGATGGCCTTTTCCGCATCCTTCAAAGCTTCGGGCAAGGCCAAGAGTTTGGTCAAGGCGGCGGCGCGGTTCGTGTACCCTCGAGCATCGGACGGGTTGCGTTTGATCGATTCGGCGTAGTGGGCTACCGAGCCAGCAAAGTCGCCGGACTGTGGGTTTGGGGCGACCTTTATCAGCACCTCTTTGGGCAAAAACAGATGACGGCAAAGAGTGGACCGCCCACCTTGAACGCAGTGTTGCCGAGCTCCCGCGCGGCGTCGGCTTTCTCGGGGTCGATGTAAGCCAGGCGCTCTCGTTCGGTCTTGGTCTTCTCGGCCTGCAGGCCCCCGGACGAAAGCAGGATTAGAGTAAGTAGCCGGTCTGCCCAACCCAAATGCTTCCTCGTCGCTCGTGAAAGGTGCTGAGGTAGGTACGTACATCCTTGAGCTTGGCGAGGATGTCAGGGGTTCGGTGCTCGGTCAAGGACTTGTTGAAGAACTTGATGGCGTTGTTAAAATCGTCTTTCTTGAGGTAGGCAGTTCCAATTCGACCGAAAGCTCTAGGGTGGGAAAGGACAGGGGTGGATCAGACTCTCGATCACGAAGGTAGGCAAGTGGGGTAGGGTCGGTGACTGACTTTGCGATGAGCTTGTAGTCGGCCCTCATGTCCCTGCCTTCGTCGACGGCCTTTTCGCACGTCTGAATGCACTTGTCGTAGTCGGCCTGCTCAAAGTAGACGGCTGCGAAAGGAGTGAGGTCGTGCAAATCGTGAGGGGGCAGTTCTAGCCAGGGAGAGGAGAAAGAGACAAGAGAGACGCTATCGAGGACGGAATGGGGGCAACTGACCGGCAAGGTTGTTGAGGTAGGTGATGTCCTTGTGGGTGTTCCATGCCTGGTCGTACAGCTCGACGGCCTTGGCAAAGTCACGGGCCTTGTAGGCTTCGTTGCCCTTGAGCTTGAGAGCATCCGCAGCGGCTTGATCGGACATGATGGGTGAATGAGTTGTGCTCAGAGTAAGCCAGGTGTTGGTGGTCGAGAAAGCTGTTCTAGACGTTTTTCCAATTGATGCAGTCAGCCACCTGGTTCGTCATCCGAACGGACAAGAGCAGCGGCCATGTCGAGCTCGGTGCGACGTCGAGCTCGAAGCAAAACCTTGTCGACGACTGCCTGCAGCGGGCACAGTAGCCGGAAGATGATGAGGACGAGCCGACCTACCAGGTAAGTACTTGGAGCGAGCTCGTGTGAAGAGTTCGTGTGCGAGGGAACGTGTGTTAGGGTGAGGTCAACGTTCAAAAGTGGCTCGGACTGGCTCGGACAGTCGACACTCGAGGTGGAGCTTCCACGGGCTTCCACTTGGCTCATGACTAATTAGTAATGGTCGAAGCCACCGTCGTCGCACCGACCAAGTTCCCGCGTGCTGCGACAACGACAGACAGGTTGCTCACATTGTGGTTTTTCTGATAACTCGTGATGAACTTGAGTTTCCTAGTCCAACACGTTCCAGCGGAAATTTTGGCCGCGCATGATTCTGCACTGAAGTTATTGCGCGTTGAAGCGGGCCGGGCAGTACTGCCGTCGACGTCACGCGATCACCCGCAGACCACAGCGGCAGGCCAGACCAGGCAGGACCAGGCCGGCATGGAGGCTGACGCGCTGACTCGAGATCGACGGCGCTTTCCTTGGGCACCGACTTAGATATCACTTTCTCCGAGAAAAGCGTAGCACTGACCCGCTCTTGCAACCGCTCACTCTCCCACCCCACCACCTCGTCAATCATCATCAGTGCGTACCTTGCTTTCCCCTCTTTTGGCCTTCTGCATTGGGAGCAGACTCTTGGACGACTGGCGTGGTGGCCTGGCATCCATCGTCATCATCCCCGAACGGCGAACGGCGCCACTGATCACTGATCCCCCCCGCCCTTCAACAGTGGCTGGATCGATCACCGACTGGGACTCAAAGGCAAGTCCCTGACTCAGTGTTGACATCCACAGTCCCCTGACGCAACGTGTGCATGCTCCTCTCCTACCCCGCAGATCGTCATCGGTTCCAAGGCGAGGGCACCGACCGTCACCAAGGATGGCGCCACCCTCAACGCCGCTCGAAGGTCAGGTGCTGCTATCGACACGGACAAGAAGAGTGAGTCGAGCTGGGTTTGCACTGCTGCATCGGCTCTGGCTTGCAGAAGGGTCGCATCGGGATCCAGGGGAGCGAGCAGCAGGGGACCCTGCCCGCGAGCCTATCTATAAAGTTTTGATTTTCATGCCGAGTGCTCTATCGATATCCTCAATCTCGCTCACAGCCGTCGGTAACAAGATCCCCGGTGTAGACCACGCCAAGATTGCCAAACTTGACCGGGAGGTAGGTTTCCTCGTCTTCCTCCACCTATCTCACCCGGACACCGTGCTGCGATGACGAGGTACTGACTCTCTTCCTCTCTACACCACCACCTCAGAATGAAGTTGCGCCACCGCCGACGGTCTCTTTAGAACTCGGCAAAGTGCTGCAACAGGCACGACAGAACTTCAAGGACGCGGACGGGAATCCGAAACCCATGTCCCAGGGCGACCTCGCCAAGGCGATCAACCAGAAGCAGACCGTCATCCAGGAGTACGAGAACATGCGCGCCAAGCCCGACCCGGCCTTGTTGGGCAAGATGGAGAGGATCCTCAAGGTCAAGCTGAGGGGGTCCGGTATCGGTCAGCCGTTGGGAGGACCCAAGAAGAAGTGAAAAGCGGTCAACGAACAGCATGGGAGTGAAAGGAGCCACATGGACCTGACAGCCATCGTAATCGGTTTGAGGAGCACAAAGCAGAACTTCAAAATGAATTTCACCCAGCATGAAGCGTAAGCAGAGACGAGAGACGAAGTCTGAAAGCTACCGTAGAAAAAGCGTGCCACTTTGAGCACAGATGGGTCGGTTGGAGTTGAGTTGTCCTACCCCAATGCGCGGCGTGGCCGCCGAACAGTCGCCAACTTGGTTTCACTATGCGCCGGCTCCAATTCCCGCTTCGAGTTGCGTTGGCCATGACGATCAACAAAGCCCAAGGTCAATCACTTGATCGTGTTGGCGTCGATCTCTCCCTGCAACCCGTCTTCATTCATGGGCAGCTGTATGTGGCATTGTCTCGAGAGTGTTGATCGAAGCAAGGTACTGCGGCCCTCTTGCGACCCTGCTGATGATGACGAAGACCTACAAGCCATCGATCGAGCGGCAGCATGACCCTAAACCCAGTATTCCGCTTGGTTCTCCGGGCGATAAATGGAGAATAGTCTATATGCTGTACTTCGTATTGTGTGTTTTACCTCCATTGAGATCATGTAAACCGTTCAATTCTCCTGATATTTGAGTTTCATCCTCCCGTTGATCTAACCGGTTCCCACTGGTTCCATCGAACATCAAAACCCCATCCTTGATCCCCTGCCGGTTTCAAGGGATGCAATAAATCTAAAAAAGTGATACACATAACTTCCCCGACAGCCCAGGAAGATTTAAGAGATCCAGTTGGAGGATCTAGGGTTCACTACCAGGGGAGTTCCTCGCCCTTGGCGTATATAGTTGAGGAACTTGGCGTTTTCGGCCTTGGTGACCTTGAACACGATGTTCTTGAGGTTGGGGATGCCAGACGGGAAGCTCTAGTCAGAAGTGTACCGTAGACGCCACAATCAGTCCTGAATAACTTACATGTGCTCGATGGCGAAAGGGGTGCTGATCTCGCCCGAGCCGTGCTCGCCGCCGTTCAAGTGAAAATGTGGTGTATTTTAAGGAACGTACCCCAAATCGCTGCTTTTCAATAGGCGGAGGGCCGCATGTGGTAGATGTACAAGTATAATCTTGTGTCTGCCGCACCTGCCTGTGGTGCCCATGTTCTGATCAGAAGTCATGTACAAGCTCTGAGGTGACTTTATATTTCTCGCGCCGCTCCAACGAAGCTACAGCGCTCCCAGTATTTTCCTTCTCTTTTTCGTTGAAATAAACCAAGGTTTACACTCATATTATTTAATGAACCGCAAGCGCGTGGCTTTGCATGATATTGCTTCTACAGCAGAGCTCCGCTTGACGCGCGAGGCGAGGGCTGGCGTCTGTCACGTCGGCAGTCGACCAGCGGCATTAGGGGCTCAATATCGAATCACACCCCGTAAAGAAACCCGCGCCACTCCCTCTAACCTTTTGTTTTCCCTACCGCTCTCATCGATTTTTAACTCAAGGAAAAACCCTCGCCACTATGCCCCGGTCCCAAGGTCGCCAGGGAGGGCCATCGCACGTCGATCATCGCTTAGGTCGCTTTGACGTCGTTCTCGGGAACATTCATTGTGGCTTGAGCATTGGCCACAGACGACCATCTGTATTCCCAACTACTGATGTGTTCCGGCATCTACGTAGGAATTTTCAAGCACCTCAGCTCGGTCTTAAGTTCAGAGGCACGACGAAACAGCGACTCACTTTATAACATATATTAATGCCGTTGGCATAAGCGTTCCAGCGCTCGGCGATTCGGAGGGCTCGCTGGTCTCGATAAGTTGATAGTTCCAGATGGGACAAGATATGCTTGTACAGCGCTCGTTCGGTTGGTGTGTGAACGTGCAATACCGCAAACCGAGTATCTTGGGGTTTTTGCAAGCCAGATGTGACGGAGTTTGCGATCGGCTGGCAGCTGGGTTTGCAGCTGCTGAATCGTTCGTCCCATGTTCTTGTGCAGCAAATTCCGCGGCGACCATTTGAGGGACTCGAAACGGAAAGCGCCATTCTCGACGCAATAGGGTTCGATGTTGTTGAACTTTTGAGCCCCCTCCACGATAGGGGCACAATCCCAAATGTCTCCGTGGACGGAGCGTAGAGAAGCGGTTTGACAGTTTCCGACATAGTCGTAGGGTGGGGTGGGAGGTATGACATCGCGAGCGCAGCATATTCGACGAAGTTTGGCAGCAGCGTTTCGTCAGCCCACTTCATAGATTGGCGAACGGCTCCGTCTTTGGGCGGGATTTTTGATAGAAATCGTTCACACAACCCGGCCAATGTCCGACGTCCGGGTCCTTTCTCCACAAGATGACCTTGGCTAGTGGCGCGACGAGATCGAGACCCGCCCCCGTGTCGGAGTCCTAGAGCGACGGCTGCGGGAAGCTCTCCATTCTCGTTCACGTCCCACAGTTCTGCGTGTGCAATGGCGTTGGCTATGCGAGTCAAGTCACCAGCTACGCCAATGCCGACCTTTAGAATGTCGGTGCGTTGAAGGAACAAGAGGAGTGGGTCGGGTAGATGTTGGTTGCCACATCTTTCGATGATATGGGACAGCTGTGCCACAAGAAGACATATTGTCAATCACAGAGTGGGCAAAGGCACGGCTGCGAGATTAATGACTAACCTGAATCACATTAACGAAGAGTTGACCCTGCTGCAATTCCCAAGCGAGCTGCACCACATCGACTGCCATCCGAGGAGCTTGTTGATGAGCTTGCTGACCGAAAACGCGAGGAGGCGTTGCCCATTCTGCGTCGACACCGACGACTAGCTTGCCCCCCGGGGTACGTTGGCCTCCATCTTCTTCATCAGATTGGTCAGTTCGTAGGCGCTGGTGATAATATCGGCGTCGTCGAAGAGTGTAATGAAAGATTGTTGTGTTCCGAGCCATTCTGCTTGTGAACGCGTGGCGCGAGCGACGGCAGCATGCTCTCTAGAGAAGGTCCCGTCAACGTCGGGTTGATCTGTGTAACAGATAACTGGTTGATCGTTTTCGTACAACCTCAAATGCTCCTCCATTGCCGCGAGCGAAGCCTTGAATGCCGCGTGGCCTTTTGTCGATACAAGCACGTGCCCGCGAACTTCACCGTACTCCGAGGTGGCCGACCATCAGCAGCGCAGAGAAGGGTGGGATCAGCCTTGTTGGGACACCTTACCTTGGAACTGTGATCGATGGTCATAATCTTGCACGGCTTCAGCGATTCAGCATGACTAAGACGTGGTTTATGTCTGCTCACCGAAAGAGCCACAGTCAGTACACAGAACAATGACAGGCGGGTTGCAGCACAACTGGAAATAAATACTCACTCTGCCATCGCAGAGTCGTAGAACGCTTGAAGAACTTGAGAGTTCGGCACGTGTCCGCAATTGCCCGTTGGATCTTCCCAGTCTCCAAAATCGGGATAAAGGTAAGTTGGGTTCGAGTCGCGCGGTGGGTTCGAGTCGCGCGAACGCGACTCGATTGCCGATCGATAGTCCAACTCGAGCCGGTCATGAGCTGCACGATGAGCTGTGACCAAGAAGTGGGCGCATTGCTTCGATCCGAAGCCGCGTTGGAGAACTGCCCACATGTTATTCCAGACGACTGAGGTGATTGCGCAGCGATGTGGAAGGTGGAAAGGGAACATCGAACGAAGCGAGAATGACAGTTGATTGAGCACTTCGGGCGACCAAGACTTATACTTATTGTTACATTTCTTGTTGTTGCATCGATATGAGACGCCGATGAGGAACACTGAGCTGTTGAGGTCGCATAGTGCCCGGCGAGGCCGATCGATAAAGCCGTCTCGCCCTTCGTGCGCGCCTGGGATCCTGGGAGGTTAGCGCAAGCGCACCCCCCAGCACCGGTACGGGCACGGAAAAGAAGGAGAAGGAGAAGGATTTAACCGACGACAAAATAACTCACCCGTTGCTTGGTGTGATGTCCGTCTGCCATGCCTCAGAACTCGGGAGGATAGCATCGCGCTGCGAATGGGTCCGTGCGCGAGAATGACCTCCCGAGCGCTGGCGCGACCTCTTTCTCCCTTTCCTCACCAAACTCCGTCGAAGATCCCGGCGCCACAAGACCATCAAGCTCCTCGGATGGTTGCGTCAAGGTTCCAAGCGAGCGGTGATGCTGAGTAAGTACACCTCCCACTCATCCCCCCACTACTCTGATTTACCCTGTGCAGCGCATTACGTCGCATTCACGCGGCATCGGTTGCTGACTCGGACCGCGCATGCGACGTTATCATCTCGACCCTCCTCCCGCCTCGCAGGCCCTCGAACGGCGGACTGTGATATGTCAATCAGCTCACCAGGTCGACCATGACCTCAATCCATCTACCCTCAAGGTTCCTACAACCATCGATGCGAGTGTGACGCTCTACTTCGTGAGTTCTCTTGCTGGCACAGCGCGCGCCAAGTTGGCAATGGCGAAGCGGTCCAGCGCTGACTCTTGACGTGTCTTGCCCGCCAGAACCCCGACCGATCTCGTCAAGAGGGACTCGTTTGCAACAATGGATGAATGGGATGGGATGGAAAGAAGGGAGGGAGTGGCTGGCTCTATGTCCCATGCTTTCGTTTCTCTTTGGTGGGGTCGTATCGAGAAGCTGTTCCCTTTCTTTATGTTGGTGAACGGCGATCGGCGAAGGGCCTAGTGAGCGGCCGGCGGGGCCGGCGGGGAGCCGCCGCCAAAGCCACCCGAGAGGTGAAGTCATACTAAAAGCTGCAGAATACGTTGGTTTACTACAGTTGGGTTAACGAAAGAAATAGAATAATAAAATGGTCGTGCTGCGGGCTTCCGCTCATACTATGTGTCCTCAGCCGGCCAAATAGCACGCCGTCGACATATCGGGTTCGGAAGGGACCGCGAAAACGCTATGATAATAGGGATACGATGACATCATGTCTAGGAATCGTGTCGCCGAAGATGTGATTGCGAAGAGACAGTGGTAACAACCGCTGAGAAAGGAGGCCTCGAAGTAACGTGAGAGACTAGGTTCAAGTTGAAAGACTAGATTGAAGAGAGGCACTCACGCCGGCGCGCGCTGGCACCAGCAGATGCCGGAAATGAGATGAAAACATAAGGGGAAATAGCTTGATGCGGCTCAAGGAGTCGTGGATCATCTACATTTCCTGTTTGTGACGCTTGGGATGAACACCATTGTGGCCAGAATGGGTTTTGGGTCCGGTGGTTTCGTGATTGGTCTGACGATGGTGCCGCTTGGTGGGGGAGGATTTTTCTCGAGGGTGGTGATGGACGGTCGGCTTCCATTTTTTAGACTCAATCTTCAAGAGTTGTTGATCAATTTTAACCTTGCGGATGATCTCGTCGCTGCGCAGGAACACGATCGTGTGCTTCGAATCGGCAAAAGCGTTGAAGGAGACATCACGACTGAGCCCGTCTTTATCAGTCGCATAACACGATGCGAAGAGGTACGGTGTTTGCTGAGCGACGGGTTGTCCACCAGAAGAGCAGCTTTATTATAACAGAGTAGGTCATTAGTATTTTGAGTGCTACCGAGAATGTATACATTCCTTGCGGAGCTGCGACACGTACCTGCTGAAAACAGCCTTTGATTTGTCGCCGACGTATTTCTTGCATCGCTTGCCTAAGTAATCACAAGCCGACTCGAGTCCCACGACTGTGATATCCTCATTGAATGGTAAGCGTGAGGAAGAGTCCGAGGTGTAGCTTGGCTTCTGGCTTGGACTGGGGTGGGCTCCACGCCGACTCGATGCGGTGTCTCAGACTTACTAGTAGAATCCACCCTGATGAGGTAAGCCTTGTTGGCGTCGATTGCTGTGAAGTGTATACTTTGTGCGTGAGCGGTCGAAGAGTTCCGGTTCCAGCGAACGCGCTGCCAGACTGAGTGCCACCCGTCACTTACGAGGTCCCTCCGACGTCTGTACTTGATGAGCATTCTGTTTCTGGTGGCGAGACCCAATGACGTGGTGAAAAAAGCCCACGCTGGCCACGAGCAGCGGAAGAGTAAGCATCTTTACCAAACCGCGGGGAGTATGGGAGGAAAGAGAGGAGAGGAGGGCGTAGGTCGCTGATTTTTGGCGGCTCGGCCCGCTCGGTTTTGCACCTGGGACATGCTGGGACCCCTGAGGTAGCCGCTGCCACGCTGCCTCTGAGCGCTCGTGACTCGTGGGCTAAAACATGGCAGTGAGTCGCGAGGCGCGTGTTATGACAACAGGGTCCTTAGCGGGGTGCCCAGCTGACCTGTGTTGCCTCAGGGAGTCAGCGAGTTGTTTCGTGTCAGGAGTCAGTGAGACAGCGAGTCAGTGTTCCGCTAGAAATGGGCCCCTAGAGCCCACGTGGGCTGCAGGACAGGGGGGGACAAGCGGTACGCGTGGTCCGCTTGCTCACAAACTGCCTCGGAAGCGCCGAAGACGCGTCATTGGTCGCCCCCTAGCCGTCGACTGACACTATGTAGTATGTGCCTAAGCGGCCGACTTGAGATATTTATAAGGATTCTGTAGTGCAGCCAAAACAGATACTGTCGTTAGATCACCTACCTACTGTTATGCCACTCATTTTCGTTTCAGCAGCTGCCAGGCGTGTCGGGTCCAACTAGTTTTGGTACATGTCTTGAGATTTCCGTAGTTAGTGGTGACGCGTGGCGGCTTGGGTCTCGCCATTTCCATGTGTCTCACTGTCCCCTTTTGGAGCTAGAGAGGAGCCAGACACAAGGTCATTGGTAGAACCTAGGGTAGGTAGTTATTAGTACCCAGAATCGGTGCTATGTGTGTCAATAGGCACTGGCCAAACAGTCCGAGTTGGTTGGCTCAAACTGCAGCGACTAGCCCAAGTCTGCCCAAGTCTACCCAAGTGGCCCCCAGCTCCCCACGAGTCCAAGACGCTTCAATCGCCTGCTTTTCGCCTTCTGCCTTCTCTGCATTCTCTATCTCTTCTCCCACGGCGCCCCCGAATCGTCAAGATGCGCATGATTACCTTCCTCGCCTTTGTGTTCGCGGTCTCAGAAGGAGTTCTGGGATTCCACTATCTTACTGGTGAAGGTCGTAAGTACAATTATCCTAGTGCCTCTGTCAGGACTTGCTTGGCGGGTTCCCTAGGAGCCTCAAGCGACGCTGGCGTTGCGCTCTCTAAGTTCGCTGGCTGCGGTCGCAGTCGGCAAAGAGCATCATCGTGGCCCACGCACCAAGTAACGTACTGCTCCTTTTACTTTGTTCTTAGATATCTCACCCAGCGATGTCTACCTCTTCAGGATCAGGAAACCCGGTACGTGATTCGCTACTAGTGCCACACAGGAGCTAGGGGCTAACGGCGAACGTCCACGTCGAGTATCCCCGGGGTACTGGGATTATCCTTGAAAGGGGCTTACTCGCATAAAATGGACCCTACTACCCCATTATTTCTCGTTCTCTACGTGCAGAGCAATTCAACCGCACCCTCACCATCTACGACGCGTGCGAACGCTTGCACCAGGCCTGCGACAAATACGTGAAAACTATCGTACGCGTGCACAAGGACGGCAGTATCTACCACGCTCACCATGCTATTAAGTGAGTCAAGCTCCATTGATTCACAACAGCTTGGCTGCAGGGTTGACTGATCCACTTCCACCGTCGGGTCCCCTGAACACCGTCGGCAGTTGTCGGCCGGACCTGTCGACGTTGCCCACCTTCTACGCATCTTGCGCTTACCGCATGTCGCCCACCCCCGGGGAGCCTTCGACCTACGATCCGAAGGACATTCCAATCGACGTCAGCTACGCGGCGATGAGTCATATCAAAGACTACCAGATTTTCCCTCGTGGGGACGAAGCGCTCCGCGGCATCAAAATCGGCGAGGCGGCGGATTCGGCCGGTCATCATTCCGACCACAGTCACCAGTCCTGAGCCGAACGTTAAAGATCATCGTAACCGCAACCACCAAGGTTAATCTCAGTCCTCCAGGTGTCCCGCTCGTGACTCACCGATTTCGACCGTTTCGGGGCTCGGCTCGGTTCCTTTCATTTCACTCTTTTCGTCTTGCACGACTCGGCGCTTGAAGCTGGCGTCCATTTCTACCGCTTCCCTTCTACTTTTGGCCTGCCTAAACAACGGCTCTTCTATACCTGGCAATCCCAGTCTTTTGGCGTTGTCTCAGCCCTATATCAAGACATGACCTTCTCCCTCCCTCGCGTAGTGAGAGCGCTTTTGAAGTAGGTCATTGTGATATGACCTGCGCTGCCACTGCACTGCCGCCGGCGGTAGGTAAGCGATTGACAAAAGTTTAGGCCGCGTGGCGGAAGGGGAATCGTGACTCGACATTCTTCACTTGTCCTCATTAGCGCGCAGTGGCAGACGAAGAGTACGCAAGCTGCAGACCTCTCGGCTCAAGGCAAGCAAGACCAGCCAGCCTGGTGGCTTGCTGCCTCTGAGCGAATTCCAGATCGGAGGCTCGGCGCTGCTCTCGGGTTTCTCAGTGCGATCACAAGATCAGTCGTGCGCGGGCCGCGTTCAAAGACGGTCGAGCAAGCCCACGAAATAAGGCTATAAAGAATTAATAACACACAGTACATACGAAACGAGAAGCGAACAGAAGCGAAAGATCAAGTGTGGGTCCGAACAAATACGAACGAGTATGAGTAGATGTCTAAAATCCACAAAGCGAGCAAAACCGGAATTCCATCGCTGAGGCAGGAACAAGTGAAGCAATGGCATCCAAAGAAGCGTAGGACAAGCAACAAGGGCTCAAGGCTTGACAGCGAACGGGGTAGCGGAGCTTGCAGTGGTTGAAGAAGCATGCTGCTTGAGGGCGGGGTTGCCTCCTTTCTTTAACGCCGAGGAGTCTTCCCGATCCTTGAAAGCAGCGGCGGGGTCAGGGTCGGTGCCGGCGGCGGCTGTGGCAAAAGTGGGCGTGACGACGAAGATCATGCCTTCTTCGACTTTTCTGGCAAGACGACGGATGCGCCCCCCGGCGGCGGCGGACGCGAACGAGCCGACAATGCGTGACGGTGCGGCTATGGTCGCTGTTCCGAGAACTGGGTTCAGTGGACGGGGTGCCAGCGGTATCCGATGCGGGGGCATCCGAGTGATTGACGGCATCACGAAGTCCGAGTCGGCCACAGCGCTTTCAAAGCTAGGGTCATCGATGTGCTGAGCTTCTGCAGATGCCTCAAGAGCGACGGCGGCGGAAGATGTCGAGGGTTGGAAGCCGCCGCCACTTTGGGCTGAGCGACCGACGATTCGAGGGAAGGACAGGGAGGACCTGAAGTCAAAGCGGGAAAGTCTTCGGCTAGGGCGAAGTTCGTTGTCCAAATGAAATGCGACTCTGGAGCTCACGGTCTTGGGCGTCGCATTTCGAGGTTTCACCTGCTTCAAATAACACTTCCAAACCACGCGAGTACACAAACACGCCCATAAGTACACATTGTCTTATGCTCAGACACCTGCATTGTCTCCAGTCCGACCACAAGCGGCGAAGCCGTCGGAGTTCCAATGCCAGCTTGGTCCTATTCCTCCTGGCTGGTCGCACTGACGAGGATCTTGACATCTGCAGTGGTTCCACGGGGAAGAACATGTTGTTCATAGGTTGCTCCCATTTGTGTTCGGGGTCGTAAGGGAGTAGACTCACGTTGTTCGTTGTTGTTGATCAACTCGTGGAAGCCCTTTTCAACGATGTCATCAAGGGAAGCCGTGCCCGTCACAAAACCTGGGGACGCAAGAGTTTCAAGAAAAAATTAGAACCGGACTTGATCGGGTGGGCAGGGGGAGATACTGACCATCTAACGAGATCTTGCCGCTCGAGAGTGATTCGATCGCAGGCTTGTGGTTCGACTCGTAGCAAATGACCGCACGCAACGTCTTCTCGCCCAAGACCAAGGCGTTCATATCGATCTGGGGTTTGGTGCTCCAGATGGCGACGTTGAGGCATGTTCCTTGAGGGCGGAGAGCGGCGATCGCGGCTGTCAAACTAGCTTCGACGCCGGCGCACTCGAATGAGACGTCGACACCGACATCATCGCCGCCCGTCAGCTCGCGGCATTTTGAAACGACATCGTCCTCTCGAGGTGAAATGACATGGTGCGCGCCGGCATGGGCTGCCATCTTGCGACGAGATCCCGAAGGCTCGGAGACGATCACCTTGCTGCAAGTCCCCCATATCAGCTGGTGCGACAAGTATCCTGTGGCCTATCCTAAGCGAAGCTCACTTACGAAGCTCCCATCGCAATGAGGACCTTGGTGACGAAGCACCCGATCGGTCCGGCGCCACAGACGAGCGCGGTACAACCCTCCGTCGCACCACTCATCTGGACAGCGTGCATCGCTACCGCAAGGGGCTCGACCATTGCACCATGTTGCAACGAGACATTGTCGGGAAGCTTGTGCAGGAAGCCTTCACCTGCGACGGTGTATTCGGCGAGTCCGCCACCGTAGCCTGAGAGACCGACGAACCCGAGCAAGGAGCAAGCTGTAGCCACAACAGGGGTCCGGAAATCCAATGGTGTCATGCCATGAGCTCATGAGTGCTATCGCAGAGAGCACACAATTTTCGCACCGTTTCTGAAGTTGTGCTTGCAAGCGTAGCACTTGAAGCAAGAGATCGTCGGCTCCCTGTTGTAGCACGTGATGAAGCAAGCCGACCGTCAGCCAACGGAGAATGTCCCGTGGCACCGCTCGAAGTACGCTCATGTAGGCTATCAAAGCATCCTGCATCGAGTAACGCAAAGATACATAATTAGGTGCTCACACAACGACACGGTCATCCTTTTTCCATTCGCCCTTGACGCCAGGTCCGACCTGGGAGATGATGCCCGAGAACTCGTGCCCGAGACAGATCGGAAGCTTTTCGCCAGTGATTCCATGGGCCTTGTCGGTGGTAGGGCACAGGATCGGACCGTCTGTATCGAGATAGATCGGAAGATTCAAGACTATTAGAGGTCATCACCACAACAATAGGGCGTGCTTGACTTGCCCGTGTATTCGTGCAGATCAGTGCCGCAACTGGGTTGAACATCCGCCACCGCACGACATCATCAGCGACCCGTCACGAGGTTTCGAAGGTGGGGCTCAACCGTGACCGAGTATAGTCGCAGCGGAGAGCTGGTGTCCCCCAGTCTCGCATCAGCACTATGTTGGACTTACATTCCACACCTGTAGGGAGCTCGGAAAAGGTTGAATAAGCATCATCGCAGTAACCAGAGGACTGAGGGCTCTGATCCACCTACCACGCGAGCTTGATCAAGACTTGGCCTTCGCCAGGAACGGGCACGGGATTCTCCTCCACGCGAATGTCACGCTTGCCATAGTAGTTGACAACCTTGTTGGTAGCTTTGCTCGACATAAGGGATTGCTAGGGGTTGGTTGGTGAGAAGCTTGGAGCCTGTTGGATGGATGCAACACAGGGAGACGCCTTACGAGAGAACAGACCAGGCAATACTCCTTCCGTCGCAAGCTGCTTCCCATCTTTCCGTACCACCAGCACCGATCCGCACCCCACAGTTTGTTTAGTGAGGCCTCCTGCTTACCACTGCCCCCGACGGTCTCGGGTGCCTTTTCCGACTTGCTTTAGGACTTTAGCGGGGTTCGATTTTCAAGCGAGGGTATGAGCTGCCGTCCGTCGCCCCGCAACTTTCTTCTAGGGTTCGCGCACGTGCTCCACGCTCGCCTAACGCCCGGCGTGGCGAGCAGCTCCCCGCGCTGGTGCGGGTCGGTTCATCAGCCTCAGCCTTCCCTGAGGGCGCCCCACCAGTGTCCACTGCAAACGAGCTCGGTATCACAGTGATGCACCGCCAACAACCTCGAATGCGTGTTTCAGGATATCAGGTCCAGTGTCTCAACAATCAAGTAAGTAGCTCCTGTGGCCCCTCCTGTGAAGCTCGGGGCTCGACCCCTGTCACGGTGCCGAATCGGAATAGTCCGAGACCCATCGCCGCCTCGGCGCGAGCGCGCAGCTCCCCGTCATGTCCCCGCAATATTTGATCTCTGCCCTAACGTCCGCACATTTTCTCGTTCTTCGTCGCCCCGCGTTTTGAGTACCAGCTTGGCCAGACCGGTTCGCACCGACTTCTTCCGCTGCGGGTAATGGAATACATCAGGTTTCTTTGCAGTCTGATGATTCATGTGGGGAATCTTGCAATTCACTTGATGCTTTTGTTAGTTATTGCTCCGAGACAGCAGCTTTGAAAATCAATCAATGCTTTCATTGATTATTGCTCCTAGACAGCAGCAGAAAATCAATCCTAGTACATTCGCTCACCGACCGCAGCAATTGACACCAAAAGACCCTTGAAATACAACACATTCATCTGGTGCCAATTTAACGCGTTAAACGACCAAATCAGCCGTCCCCTTCCCCTCGCTTCCCGGTAACTTGTCCTGCAAACCAAAGAAGGCAGTTCGGGGCGAGTCAGATCCGGCTCAGTAGGCCGAAACGCACGTAGTCACGAGATGCGTACCCTCAACATGATGCTCAACCGCTGTGATTCACCGATTAGTCGACCTTCGTATTCGCCCGTTCGCAAGACCTCGTGGGTGTACTGAGTCCGAAGCGGCTCTCTGATCAAGCGAGGGAGAAATGTCCGGTCAGCTAGGTATCCTCATTCGCTCGCCCAACCACCACAAGTAGATAACCTACGTTTGCACATATGCGTCCCCAGGCTCGAGTAACACGTCAAACTCATTCTTCGAATCCTCTGGTAACATCTCCAGTTCTTGATCCACCCCCTGCATGGCCTTCCGGAATCTCATCACTCTTTCACCTCCCAAGCTCAATCCCACGATGGTCGTCCCGAAGGCTTCCAAGTGGTCGATATGGGGCCTGATCTCGCCCTCCGAGGACAGGTGAAGTAGATGCATGATGAGGTGGTCCGGTGGGTCGACGGGGTGTTCGTCCGTGCTCGAGCCAGCCTGAGAATCGGGCATTGATCCGAAGGCGACGAGTTTGGCAGGAGGAAGGAGCGAATAGACTTTGGCTAGAGCGTGTACCAGCTTGGCATCATCCTTGGGCAGCACCCCCGGTCTGACCAACATCTCCCTGTACCCCGTGATGACGCCATCAAAATGCCCCTTCTCAAACTCGTACGCCTCAGGCGGGAGGAAAGTGTCCCTCGGATGATCGGGATGTGCCCTTAGGTAATTCCGTGCCAGTCGTCGTGCATGCGACGTCGTACGTGAAGGTGACGAGAGGAGTGCCAACGAATGTTGTAGCACCACACGTTGCTGCGAGGTCGAGAGCAAGGATGGGTACACCCGTAGGCCTGGGTGGGGAGACCATGGCGACGACGAGGTGGGGTGCTGCAGCTGCTGTGACGAGTCTTGCAGCAACCTCAAAGTGCGTCGCATGACTACTAGCTACAGTCTGATTGGTCTTATCACAGAGACACGTCCATATGGTGGAGGTGGGTCGATCGTCAGCACGGATGGGGCAAAGACGCCCCGCCGATCGATTATAAATTTACCAGTCCGAGTGAGAGAGTGCCGGCCAAGTCAGTAACGAAACCACTGGACTTCGATATCGGAAGGCAACAATCATAGGTTTCGTTGCGACCAAGCGCCAGAATCTATGTGAGGTCAGAAAAACAAATAGGAAACCAAAACAGACAGAGTAGTGATGGGGCAGGATATAACGAAACATCACAAATTTGAAACGAAGGACAGCAACAAGAAAAAAGGTGGGGGACGGACCCGGAGACGATGTCGAACATCGCGTAAGCTACATTCTTTGATACGCGAGGAATGAAACAGAGAGGCGGATGAAAAAAACGAATATTGGATACCGTTGGCCAGGGTACGAACGAGTGGACAGCATATATACGACACAGACGATGGTTGGTCAACGAGAGGAATAGGGGAGGGTTGTACGATGCGTAAGGTTCGAAAGGACGGCTGACGCGGCGCGAGACGGATCACTGCCACTGCATGGGGTCCGAAGATGCTGAGTAGGGCGTGAAAGTGGGCGAAGCCGAGTTCGAGCTGGCTGATGTCCCGCTCACACTAGGCCGTCGAGCGAAGGACCCGGAGGTGAGCGAGCCGGTGGCGGACCCGTCTGTTCCCTGCTTCTGTGTCTTGGCCCATCTGTAGAAGTGAAAATAATAAGGTCTGTCAGCACGTGAGCTGATATGCAAGTGAGGATACTCCGCAAAGCAGGGGAAACTAACCGAAGTCCACATCGGTTGCACAAGGTCTTGGCGCCCGTCGGACCAGCGCGCCACTCAGGCGAGTCGAAGCGACCGCAGTTCGCGCAACCACGACCGCCATTCGTCTTTGTTGACGCCCGCGATGAGCCACCATCCGACGATGCTTTCCGTCGCGACAGCGTCGTCGTCCACCCGGCTTCCGAACGAGCGCGCTGGCCAAAGACGAAGCCGCGCTTCCGCGCAGTGACGATGAGATGCTCCTTCTCGTCGCGCAGCTTCTTGTTGGTGATTTGCAGCTGGTGCAGCTCGAACTGCCAACTGGTCGGTCGTCGCGACTCGAGTTCGTCAAAGACGTTGTCGCTGATCGCACTGGGGTGCACGAGCGTCTTGAAAATGCTTTGGAAGGGTGTTGGGCTGCTGGGAGTGGATGACGACTCTGAGTCCGACATCGGTGAAAGCACGCTCGATGGAGACGATCCGATCACGGGTCCGTAGACGGGCGAGATGCTCGCAAACGGTCCTGCATTCTTGCGCTGCTCCGATCCGACCTCGTTCGTCTGGGCGAGGATGTTGCAGTGGAAGTTGCTCGAAGTGATGGGCTCCTCGAGCTCGTCGACGGCGCGAGGGTAGAATCGCGTCACAACATCGGTGAAGCCGGATCGCAACTGGTTTTGGAACCGGTAACGCACGGTCGAAGCGACGCCATCCGCGCATTGCTGAAGCGCCTGCTCAATGGCGGGGACGTGCTCGGGTGCGGCAAGGTGTTGTAGCGACGTGCCCATCATTTCGTCTCCGGTGCGGCCCAGCATCGACTCGACGGCCGAGGTAGCCGACAGGATAGTGCCACCCGGTGAGACACCCATCCAAAACTCGGTGTCTCCCACGCCGCCAGCCTGCTTGAGATCGGTCCACGACATCCTCATGACCTCGCGGGGGCGGCCGACAAAGATGACGCACTTGCGCCCCTTGCCCGGTTCGATATGCAGTTTGCCCGAGGCCTCAAGCCAGATGTAACCCGAGTGCTTTCGTCGAATGCGGTACAGCAGCGACACGGTTGAGTTGTGGATCGTGCTCGTGTCCTTGAGCAGGCGCATGACGGGAACAACGTCACTCGGGTGGCACAGCGTCGGCAAGGTCTTGCCGATCAGCTCGGAAGGTTGGTATTCGAGCACGGATGCGATCGAGGGCGAGCAGTACAGGAACGAGCCCTTAAGCGACAAGACGTGGATGAAGTCGTCGGCCTCACTCAGCAGCAGCTTGTGGAAGGATCGCCTGTCCTCTTCCGATTCGAGGCCTTGTAGCCCATCACGCTCAATGACCTCGAGTGTGTCGAGCTCGCCCTTGGACGGCGCGAGCGAGGTTGTCGACGCTGCAGCAGCGGCCAGCGAGCCTCGGCGAGCACCAGTGGCGGCAGCCGAGGCGGTGGCTACGACGTTGGCTTTGCTGTCCTCCTCGGTCATTGCCCACTCGGTATCATCGCCTTGGGTCGGTACAATCGCACCTTCCTCTGCTACACCAGCCCTGTCCTCGATCGAGGCCATGGAGAGGGTCGTCCTGTGACTCGGCATCGACACAGTGCCCGTGTTGTTGTACAGCGAGTAGTTGACGACGTATGTCCCGTCCTTCATGCGATCGAGGATGGCGTTGGGCTGGTCCACGAGGTCGACCTGGAAGCCGACAAAGTAGGTGATCTCGTCCGAGTCCCACGCGATGGGGATGATGGTGACGAGATTGATGAAAGGCCTGCCGTCCTTCTTGTAGTTGATCAAGGACGACTGCGACTCTTTGCCGCTCGCGATGTGGACACGCATGTGCCATGCCGCGTTGCTGTCGGTGTACTTGCGAGGAGCACCCTGGGCTTGCAAACCCGTTGGCGATTGCAAGAATCGGCCTGGGGAAGCGCAAACAGCCAGATGTGAGCTCAGGCCGCAGACGGCCACCACACCAGGGGAG
The DNA here is from genome assembly GCA_022506055.1 of Microbotryum violaceum. Classification (NCBI taxonomy): domain Eukaryota; kingdom Fungi; phylum Basidiomycota; class Microbotryomycetes; order Microbotryales; family Microbotryaceae; genus Microbotryum; species Microbotryum violaceum. The sequence continues at coordinate 932,429 of JAKMXP010000006.1, read as the reverse complement.
TCAGAAGTCACTCACAATTCTTGCCAATAATCTCGTCATTCGGATAACCTGTCATCCGCGTAAACGTCTCGCTAGCAAAAACAATGGGTTGATCCCATCGCTTGGCATCGACAACAAGGAACGCGCAGCTCGTGTCTACGGCCCCGATCGAAAGTTGCGGGTTTGGCCGAGCCGCAACTCGCGCTAGAACACCGAGCATGTCGAACCCGCTCGACGAGTATAGTCCAGCAAAGTTGTTGCTGTCGCCAGCTGGCGGAGGCACCGGCAACCCCAAAGATGCGGGCTCGTAGGTTGACCCTGGAGGAGGCGCCTGGGAAGGGGCCATCACGACGGCCTGGGCCGGCATCTTGTAACCCGTCGGCGAGTTTGAGTTGATCGAAATGATGGACGATCCATATGGAGCATACACGGGCCCTCCCTCGCTCGCGTGCATAGGGAGCGCGGGAGCGGGCTGAGACACCGCCAAGCTCGGTCCTGTCGCGCTTCCGTTAGCGCTCGTCTGGTTTGCGGTGACGGGTTGGGAGACAGCTGTCTGCGAAGCCAATCCAGACCCAAGCTGCTGTTGACCGCTACCACCATGAACAGGTGAGTTGGCCGTGTTGGCCTGCAGACCGCCGAGCGAAGGGGTGGAGCCCATCCCACTGGCCGAAACTGCGGAGCCGAGTTGAGTGGGGTCCTCATAGCCGACGGTCGTGACGCAGCCCGCGCCGGAGCCGAAAGCGCCGTAAATGTCCGTGGGTGCGGAGCTGCTGTACATGTTGGCGAACGAGTTGGACGACATCAAACCGGATAATCGCATACCGACTGCTCCTCGGTTCTTGTAGTCATTGCTGTTGCCAGGACTATGGACCGGTGATATTGATGGTTGTGGTGGAACGTCGTTAAGTGGAGGGAGGTGGGTGGGTGGGCGCGCGGGGCACCGGCGGGCAAGAAACGAGCGAGCAAAGCAAGCGCACAGCGTGGGCGACACCAACCAAAGCCGATCGGGAAGCCAGGGTTGCAGACGGCGCGGTGCAAAGCAAGGAAGAGCACGAAAGAATAGCAAGGTACACAGCATCAGTCGTCATGCGTCATAACGAGTTCCAAATCATGGGCGAGGTGAGGAGCAACTGACGTTGTCGCTTCAGCCACGGCGACGCCAAAGCCGAACGGATCCCCGGGTCCGCCGCTTGCAAAGCGGGGGAGAATGAACTGGCTCGAGAAACTCGACGGATCCAAGGCCGAGGGGCTGAGGCCGTAGGTCGACGACGAGTGGTGTTGCGGTTGCTGCTGGGGTTGCTGCTGCTGCTGCTGGTGTTGGTGCTGCTGTTGTTGATGTTGCTGCTGGTGTTGCTGCAGCAAATGTTCTTGATGCTGCTGGTGTTGGTGCTGCTGCTGTTGGCTTGCGTGCTGTTGCTGCTGCTGCTGCTGCAGTTGCACCAAGCGCGACTGCGAGTTGGTGCGTGCGACATAGGGCGGATGTGACGCGCTGGGGCCAGGGCTGTAACCGTGGTTGCCGGCGGCGTCATCCTGCATTGACCAGTACGAATCGATGTTGTCCATACCGAGTCCGTTGCTTCGGTCCAAGGTACTGCGTGCGAGGACTGTTGCGGCGGAGCGGGGCGGTTGAAGATGGTTTGCCCGGACTGAGTCGGGCGAGAGCGCCGAACAGCAGGTGACGATATCAGAGACGACGGCGTCTCCGACAGTCGAAGCGAGTCGACGTGCAAGAAGTAGGTTGTGAAGTGAAGTGACCGGGAGCCTTGTTGTTTGTTGTCCACCTGGATAAATGTCCACTAGTGATCAACAAACAGTAGTCAAGGGTCAGGCGGTCGAAGTTGGCGGAGGTTGAGGAGGAGGCAAAGGCGTTCGGCGCCGCATGTGGGCCTAGGTGCAGCGGTGCCTGTGCATGCGAGTGGCGCCAGAAGTTTGCCAACGCACGGGCGCTGAGCGCTCGCCGCTGCTGGGCAGGGCAAGCTGAGTTGTGTCCATCGGAGTTGCGCCCGCTGCTACTCACATCATAACACGCGCCGGAGCGGCGCTCATACGTCGTCGAAGCGGCATCCTGTAGGGTCCCACTCCTTCTTCCAAGCCTACAGTGGCTGACTTGCTAGCCTTGGCTGAAAACTTCGAACGCTGCGAAGAGATCACCAGCACTTCCTGGCTCGCCTTGTTTGGCCAATGCAAGTAATTTTTGACCCATCCTTTGTTTCCTTTGCGTCTGCAATCTTTGAAATGGTTTACTGGCGTGCAACTAAGTCGTTTCCAAGCCGACGACGTGATTTTAATTAGAGAAAAGGACAAAAATGCCCTCGCTTCTTTTCATAAGGACAGAAATGCCCTTCTCAATGGACAAAAATGCCCTTCTCAAAAGGACAAAAATGCCCTCGGATTCCAGACTTCTGTAATACTTGATGTATCAGCTCACAACCAAGAGGCTCGCTTCTTGTAGTCTTCGTGATCAGCGCCGTATACTCAGAATCTCCAGAGATGCCGTGAGAAGTCAGTTATCACGGTCGCAAAGTCAGGCGCCTATCGCGACTGAAGCGAGGCCCAGTCGAAAGCGAGCGATGAGTATAGACCGCAGTGAATTACCGTATGGAGCAGACCAGCACGCCTTCAACTTGTAGTAATATTGACAATTTTGACACCTTATGCTCAGATTCAAGTGGTCGATCTATCTATCGCATGTAACTCGGTTGTGTCCGGGCCTTTTGCAGAGGCCACAGATCGTGTCGCGCTTCTTCGCCAGTCGAGTTATTATCGACCTCATCATCCGTGACCTCATGACGCTCACGAGGAAAACGATGCAGCTTCCATTCGGCCCGAGGTGGAACAGGTTGGAGCGGTGTCGCGTAAGTCTGCTTCCACGCAGCCAAGCGAAAGTACTCGTCAACGCCCGTGCGAGGATCCAACCGATAGCGGATGTCGAGCATAATCGCGGCAGCATGCACGCACGGCAAGCCTAGACGCTGCCAAGCGCAACAAGTGCACTGGGCTTGATCAATAGAAACTGTGTGGGAGGTCACGCTGCCTTCTTTCTTGACCTCGAACGTTTGGTTTGCGATGTGTGCTGCGATCCACTTGCGAGATTCGGCAAGCGTAGTCTTCAGTTCCTTGGAGATCTTCGGCGTTAAGGCAAATTGATCAACATGATCGCCCTCGGCGGCGGCGTGTTCGGCTCGGCGCTTTTCGAACGCCGCTACCATGGCGTCGCGCACGGACACGAAGAGCTGAAGACAGGGTAGGTAGCGCTCTTTCTCAATCCATGCATTGAAAGACTCTGCTGTGTTGCTTGTCTTGATTCCGTAACGCTTGCCAGGGAATGCCCATTCCGACCAGTACATTGGCGCCGCCGTGCCTTGGAACTCTTCGCCGTGCGCGTTGCGGACGACCGGCTTGAAGTACTGAGACGCTCCAGGCTTGACTGCATCAAGTCGAGCCATAATGCCATTGTAGTCATCCTCGGTTAACGCATTTGCAGCGGCATGAATGAGCTTGGTCGCCTCTGCCCTACCCGTGCCGAGACGATGCGTTTTAAAGTTGGCGATCAGGTGCCTGAGACAGAAGCCGTGCGCAGCTTCGGAGAAGACGGCATTGACCCCAGCGATGAGACCCTTTTGACGATCCGACACGATCACAAGCTTGCCAAAATTGAGTTCGATGTTGCTGGCGAGTGCAGTTCGAAGGTGTCGAAAGAACCATGTCCAGTTGTCCTGATTCTCGCAGCCGACTACAGCATAGGCCAGTGGGAAGATGTGATTGTTGGCATCCAGCGTATTTGCTGCCAGGAGAACACCTGTTACAAAGCCAAGAAAGATCAAAAACAACTCATTAGTTGCGGCATAATTACCTCCACAGGGTTTATTCCTCACCTTTGTACACCGACTTGAGATGGCACCCGTCCATCGTGATCACCGGCCGGCAATGTGCGAAGCCTTTCATCGAGCTGGCCATCGCGACAAAGCCTCGAACGAATCGCCGATTATCCCCGAATCATTCGCAGTCCAAGACCTGCATTTTGAACATGCATGGATGCATGGTAGGGTGAGTGAGAGGCTAAGACAGAGGGAATAAGGCCTGAAGTATGGACGGACCGTCAAAGACCCGGGGTTCGCTTTGGCAAGCTCAGAGAAATACTTCTCGATATCAGCAAAGCCTTCTTCGTCTGAGCCGTAGATCGCTTTTTTGGCTTGTCCAATTGCACGGTGAGCTTGTTTCGAAGTGAGGTTCAGGCCCGCGGCGCGCTTTTGATCCTTCCGAAGCTCCCTGGACGCGTAGTCGGGGGTGTCGGTCACTTTGTCGGTGATCATGTTGCCAAGCACGCGAGCGGGAACCTTGCTGTCGCCGGTGTGGAGCAGCGATTGGCAACCGTGGGCTTCATTGAAGACAGTGATGGTCCAACACTGCCTTCTCCTTTGGAAACGGCAGTGGTAGAGAAGGCGCACGGAGGATCTTGGACACTCTTGCACACGACGTGCCAACGACGCGTGTCAGACTTGCGAACGTTGAGCTGGAATTGATGAACGAGGGCATATTGATAGCCTGCATCCGTGAGCTCCTTCTTTTCGTAAAAGATTTCCCCCTTCTTGAACCGATGTTCCATTGTCGAAAGTCGGTGGTGATGACTTCGGTGTCGGGGCGAGAATGCGGAAGGAGGCCAACGTCGATTCGCGACACTCGCGCGCCTCGACGTGTCGACGATCGATGAGGCGCCTGACTTTGCGACCGTGATAACTGACTTCTCACGGCATCTCTGGAGATTCTGAGTATACGGCGCTGATCACAAAGACTACAAGAAGCGACCCTCTTGGTTGTGAGCTGATACATCAAGTATTACAGAAGTCTGGAATCCGAGGGCATTTTTGTCCTTTTCTCTTTTAAGAAAGACGTCGTACGTCCCAGACACGTCGGACGACGCCGTCGGCATCATCCTTTGCAAGTCTGCAACCTGCAGTTGTGTTCTCTTGGCCTTAGTACACCCCTGAATCACAGGGCTCCTGGAGATGGACACGCCAAAGAATGCCCTCGAATTGTCTGTGGTAAAGATAGGATGCAACTGCATCGGAGCTAAGCCGAGTTTTACACGTGATCTTGACCGACCTGGGTTTGGGTTTTTGTAAGGAGCCCAGATTACTCAGCAGCGGTGTGAGTAAAGGCGAGTTCCTCGGTAATACTCTCGAGGTCGCTTGACGAATAGACAGTCCCAAAACCAGTCGATTGTCAAGTTGAATCAGGAGTGGGGGTCCCGTGAAGGATGAGAAAAGAGGAAAAGAGAGAAGAGAGCTACGGATCGCTATTTGAGGGGATCTGGAGATCATAAAGGGAGACATGTAGACAATGTGGTTCTTTGTGATAAGCTAGGACAATAGAGACAGATGAGATAAAAATAGGAAAGGATGACAAGGGGATGCACAATGGTTGTCAGTCAAAGGCAGGTAAATGAAAGGGAGGTCAGGCAAGTCGGTCCGTTGGTCCGAGGTTTGAGCTTGGACCTACCGAGTGGCTGCCGAACCTTACAGTTTTCCGCCAGCCTCGTCGATTGTCAGTGCCTGTCCCGGCACGGTCGGCTGCGCACCCAATTTAGGTACAGCTCGCTTTTTCGGTAGGTGCTCGCAGGTCTGCAAGCTCGCTTCAGTCATACACTTGGGATGTCCCGTGTCGGTCAATCCAGTAGTAGAGCGCCTGCCGTTTTGAGGAGCTCTAAGTACGGTCTTCTCGTAGGTCGCCACCGAATTCAAAAATCAACTCTTTTCTCTGCGGTCAATGAACCCCGACTTTACCCAGCACCACGAACCGCAACCGGTGCACGCTGATAAGACCCCAAGCTGCTGCTCCGCGTCGGCGTTGGCAAACTCCTCGTCTCCTCGCTTCGGACGCCGGCATGGTACGAGCTCTTAGAACCTGTTCTGAACACGTGGGTCGACGCAGGACAGAAGTCGCATAGTGCGGGACCTTGGTAGAAGGGCGTAGGCGCAAGTCTGGATTCCAGTGTTCTGCAGGTCGGTGACCAAACGTGGTCTCTTCCTTCGGCACCGACTTGGTCGGTCTTGCAACTGGTCGGTCCCGAAGCGGAGATTGCGCATGCATCTCGTGAGTTTGTGGGCGGCGGCCATCTTATGACTCTTGTTTTTTGCACGGCTAAAGCCGATGCGCGCCACGTGGTGCACGAGAAAACGTCTCTATCTCTCTACCTCTCTAAATCCATATAATAATAGACTAGGTATAATAATAGACTGCACGACCAAACGACTCCATGAAATAAGGTTCTCAGGCGCGCGCGCGTGCGCCGATCTTTTCTTCCCACCCAGGGTCCCGGAGATGCAGGCGGAGCTCCCAACGACTTTGAATTACGTAGGGAGGTGGGCGCACAGCGCCCCCGAGCGCTAGTCAAATGACCCACCAAACACTGCACCACCAAATGGCACTTCCATCCCATCAAATAACGTTCTCAAGCGCGCGCGCCGATCGATCTTTCCTCGCCCCCATGTGAGGCCTTTAGCCCACAGAGAGTCGCGAGGATGATAGTAGATCGAAGTCGAGGCGGTGAAAGGCCGCAGAGAGTAATTGTTAATCGTCTTTACTGGGTTTCAGCTTGATAGTTGACTACCAAGAGAGAGGAGAGAGAAAGAGGAATGGGGAAGGGCTTCCCAATTGAGCCAGGCCGAGGTCTGTGCGTCAGTACGTCAGTCTTGACGTCGGCTACGGGTTCGAAGGCCTGATCTCAAGCTCTCAAGGGGGGTCACTTTACACCGGAGGTGCGGGCGGGCGGGCGCGCGGAGCTTACGACCTGGAATCACGCAGGCAAGTGGGCGCAAAGCGCCCCCGAGCCCTAGTTTTTTTGATTTTATCCCGCTCGAGATGCGGTCCCACTGGATCGTACTGCTTCCCCTGGTGTTGCTTTGTCATCTGGTAGTTGACGCAGGATGAAACTGCGGACTGAGCGGCGCACGGAGAGCGGCGCGCTGCGCATCGATTGGCCGCAGTGCGCGGCGTGAAAGTTGAAAGTCTTGAAGAACATCGGCCTGTGAAGTGATGCTTTGGGACACAACTTCTCCACGGGTAGAAAAATTGTGGTGGAACCTAGTCAAGCGCTCTACTGGTGTGTCATCCAAGAGGCCTTTGATGCAGCAGGTAGTACGGACAAGCGTATCAAGGCTCTACTCTCATTCGGGCCGACAAGCCCGATATCCCGACGCCCCTCCGACACCCATCCGTCAATCGACCGCAGCGATGGCCTGCCTGAACGCCTCTTTAGGGAAGATACCTCGTAGCAATTCTTCCTGATCTCTGCACTGGTGTGGAAGTTGCAGCAGGTTGCGAGACTGTTGGCTCGACGTGGGGCGACACCGGCTTCGACCATCCTCGCGCAGCCTGCGGTCGAACGGATACTTGAACCCTGCGATCGAGCTGTTCCAATCCGCAAGTGCGAGGGTCACACTGTGATAGAGAGAAGCCAAAGGGGTGTTGTATGGCGTTTGTCGTGGGTCCCTCATCGAAGCGCCCCGCCGAAGCGCGTACCTTGTCGAAGACGAAGAACTTTCAATGCGTACCCTTCCCTCCCCACGTAGATTTCCGACGTCCGTCAACTCAATGCGGTAACCCATTCCCGGTACCCAAGCTCCTAAACCCGAGTCTCTTCATCCTCCTCTGTCTGAGGTACTGTCTCGCATACGTCGCCGCCCCACCCAACACGATACCCCAAAACGCCAACCGAAAGACCATCCAAAAGAAGTGTGAGAGCCCATTTGCTGATGAGGCGTGTCGGGCGACGTCTACTTTCGGTGTTGACAGAAACGGTGGGAGACGGGGGGTATTGGATATGGGGTGGGGTGGGGGGTGCGAAGTTTTGGAGGACAGGTCCATGAGATGCATGAGTTGGCGTGGGGTGAGGGATGTTAGAAGGACGAGGTGGGGGTGGGGCGCGTCGGGTAATGCGGTCAAGTGAGCAGCAAGTTCTTGATCTGTTGGACACCGGCAATGAGACGGAGCGTGATCAGGATGGGGTTTCTTTCGTTAGGTTTTGGCACCCATCATTTCTCAAATTTGACAGACCAAGTCTGGCCATCGCCTCCTGTGTCGGCTTGGATCCCACAGCTTGATCCCAATCAACATAAACCTTAGCGACCTTCAACTCGTTCATGTACTCCTCATTTTCAGTCCCCGCACACGTCTTGACCCAAGCATCCGCCCAATCCAAGACATGTTGTCCCGACACCGCCTGCGCGATCCCTTTACTCGGTGCGAGCTCAAACGAATCGATCAAGCCTGACCCGAGGAGAGCTCCCGAGGTTGAGTTGATGCGTTGCGAGGGGAAGAGGCTGAGATCTTTATAGTGAACCCTAGGGATCGATATGACGAGGAGGGAACCACAAGGGTCGACTCCGGGGATGAAGATGAGGGGAGAGGGCAGCTGCGGCGGTGCGAGATGAGGACCATTCGAGTCGACGTGTCAACTGTGGGCTTTCGCGATGACCGTGAGGAACGAGACTTACCTTATCCGAGATCAAGTTTTCGAGCGCCGGGAAGCTATTGGGTAATGCGTATGCGAGCAGAGGTGCCATCTCCGCTGCTGCAACCAAGCCCGAATTGCTGGTGCTTCCACGTGAATTTGAGCTGAGCCATGGCACCGCCGCGACGAGCACGGCCAAGCGAGTCGCCGGTGCGAATCGCATGTTTGCTTCTAGATGACCCGCCTTGACTCAGTCCTGGTCGGGAGATCGAGCCGATTTCCAGTTCTGTTCCGAGTGACGAGTGGAGGTGGAGACCAAGCATGACAGAAGGCGGCCTGTCACACCCGCGTTCGATCACTGGAGGTTGCCTGCGCGAGCCCAGCGCCAATCGTCGCCCCACACTCCCCGTAGTGCCCGAGCGGCGCGCCTTGTTCAGCCCAGCTCGGCCCTCGCGCCGCCTCGTCCCCCTCCAGTTCGCCCTCTTGCTCACCCTTCTTTCCCTCGGAAACCACTTCTTAGAAAATACCCCAGATCCATATCCAACCATGACAGCACTAGTCCTCCCACCTTCTACGGACCTCTTCCCCGCCGACGACTTTTATCCCACTACGAGCACGAACGTCTACGACGATTCCGAAGACTCGGCATTCGACGTGCTCTTGCAACCACGAGGCGGAGGTCAGACTGAGCTCGCGCCAGCTCGGGATGCGGAGGCCGACGAGGAGGACGACGAAGAAGAAGAGGATGGTGATGAAGGAGGAGTAGAGGAAGAAGAGTTAGGTGATGAAGATACTGACGAAGACGAGGATGCCGAAGAGGACGACGAGCAACCACAAGGTCAGTCTGGCAGTTCGCCGTCAGTTCGGTCGTGGTGTGGGGAGGGGGCCCCATCAGCTTGCAGAATCGCGATTTCGAAAGTCGGGCAACTCGCGCGCCCCGCCCGCCGCCTCGCTCGATTGTGCAACGTGGATGCATGCGCAGCCGACGGAGTCCGCCAAGGCAGGGTTGGGGGTTGAGAACGGCCTCGACTTGCCTCGACTTTACAAAGTCGTGCTCGGGATTGTTTGGGAATGACTCGAGGGCTGGAATACTGATGCCCTTCGATGCTCTTCGTAGATGGCGCCGCAGGGGAACAAGGCGGGGACGACGATGACGAGGAAGAGGAAGAGGAAGAGGAAGAGGAAGAGGAAGAGGAAGAGGACGACGACGGCGACGAGGAGGGCGAGCAGGGTGAAGGTGGAGGTCAGTCCATCTCGCTGACAGTACGCACATCTTGAAAGAAACAATACTGAACCGCGGCCCTGCAGACGATGACGACGACGACGACGACGAGGTGGGTGTATGCTCATCACCAGTGGGAGGTCCACGCGCTTTCGAAAACCTTGACTAACTCTAGCTAGGTCGCGTACCGCCCACAGGACAATGACGAAGACGAGGGTGGAAAGGATGAGCCGGCTCGGAAACGACAAAGGCGGGAACCGGAAGACGAGAAAGGGGATGACGAGGACGAGGAGGACAGCGATGAGGAGCGACCAAACTTCCAAGGTCGGGCATTCTCTCATTCCGGCGCCTCTAAACTTCCGGATCAAGCTTGATTCAAGATGGGTTTGTAAGCTGATGAGACCAAACTTTCCCATGTCCATAGGCCCGCCACAAGAGGGCTACAATGATGAGGACGAGAACGACGAAGAGGACGATCTGGAGGATGACGAGGACGAGGAATAAACACTCAGGAGGCTTAGAGCTACGAGCTCGGCCAGGTGTGCAAGGCTGTATTCTGTTTTTTGTGTTCGTGAATCTTTTTGACTGTCTTGTCACGCTATATCCCTATTGACCCTTATCAACATTTCGTCGAACTCGAAGTGGCCGAGGGTCCTCGTGGGCTATTCTCTCCAGGAACCCATAGAATATGTATATGTATGTGTATTCCACTCCAAGTAAGTATAATGATGATGCCGGAGAGGGACACAACTCGGGACTTCGGGAAGGAGGTGTCATTCAAAGCTATGAACGAGCCGATGCATGCTTTCTAGATTGCATAATCGTCACCTGCCGATGTATCGTTCACGACGGCACCGTCCATGGCCTGTGAAGGTCAGGAGATACGAGTAGCCATTAGCGTTCGGCATTCTGACCCCGGCGGGAAGAAGTCGACAGAGCAGAAACTGACCGTTGGGTCATTCGGGTCGCTCGGTCTCAAGGCGGTGTGTTGCGTCTCGTGATGCATTTGAGGCAAGCTCGTTTCGGGAATATGGGTCCCGTTGAACAAATCGGGATGTCCTTGACGATGGTTTGAGTGCTGCTCAGGGTGATGAGCCTGTTGAACGATTTCCTCCAACCCAAGACGACCTCCCACCACTTCAGGAGCTTGGAAAGGATGTACTCCCTCCCTCGCTTCTTGACGTCCACGATCTTGGATCTCGGCATCGGCTTGAGCTTCGAGTCGGTCGTGTTCGGCCTTGGCCGAGTGCTTCTGCGAAGCGATTTCGGAGGGCGATTTGGTCTCGGAGTGGGGGTGGTGGCCCGTGATAGCGGATAGGATCTTGTGGCCTAAGGATTCATGCTCGTTTGAGGATGGGGAAGTCATGGCTGCGGGTGCGAGCGCCGAGGCGGTTGGGATCGGTGTTCTCAATTCCGGAGAGGAGAGACGAGGCGCGATCGATGACGCGGTGGGATGAAGCTGTGAAGGAGAGGGTTCAGGGCTCACATCGTGTTCCCTGAAGTAAGGGAAGGTACTTGATCATCAACAGAAGCGTACAATATGTGCCTTGGGTTTTTCTCGATGGAGATCGAAGACGAGGACGTGGAAGGGTAGAAAGGAGAAGGTGGAGCTCTTGGTTGATTGAGCCAAGAGGGGGTCAATGCCCGAATCCGCGAGAGCCCGAGAGGGCCCGCGTGCCTTCCTTTCAAGCCAGACGCGTGTAATCGGCAATTGCGCACTAATGCACTTCACCCCCACTTGGCGCGCGGGGTCCGTCACGCGTCACTCTCGTCACTCGTCAGCCCGGCTGCTCTTACGATACAGCAGCAACAATGTTGCCACGGTCGATCGGACGCCCCATATCCGTGTCCTCGTCGTTGCTGATGCACCCAGGTCATCGTCGACACCTGCTGGCGATCGCATCGGCCGGTGCTGGTCCGAGCCGGCCGTTCTCGTCGTCGTCATCGGTATCGGCTTTGGATGCGACATCGGCCTTGGCCTCCCTGATCCCGGAAGAGGATACCGTCACCATCACGCCAAGTTCATCGACACCCAAACCCCTCGTCGAGACGCGTGATCGGGAAAAGGACCCGCTGCGCAAGACGTCCTACCTCTACTTTAACACGGTCTTTCCCATTCGATTGGCTGCTTGGGACCTGGTCAGTTGGCGTCATGCATCAAGGCTACGACGGGTTGACCGTGTACTGAATACTGGGGCTGGATCTCCCCACAGCGAGAAGTCTATGCCCGATTGGAAGAAAACAAGCTGCTGCAAGAGGTGCGCTCGATCGTACCCGAGGACCCCCTTTATGATCTCAAGGTCGAACAAGTTACCCCAAGGGCTAAGGACGGTGGTGCCTTCGTTCGTTTCTCGTGGTCCGTCCCAACTCGACCTTTTTTGGAGCATGACCCCGTCGCTTTGGACCAGGCCGCAAGGGAAGCCGACAAGAAGGTTATTGATGCCTTGTACGAGATTGAATCGGAAGCAGTTGAGTTTCGCTCTTCCGAGCCATCTGCACCTCTCCGAGGACCCACTAAAGCTCTCGCCCGCTGCCGAATGCATAGAAAATGGTCCTGAAATCACGCGAACTGAGACCATGGTGGGAATTCTCGTCACGGTGGTTCTCGTGGGCGCAACCACAAGCCTTCTTGGTCAAGGGCAAGCCCTGGATGGAGGACATGAACCGCTTCCCCAACTCGACGATCCGAGTCGAGTTCGAAGGTCCCGAAATCCCACAGGAAGAACTGTACGAAGTGTTCCGACCTTATGGTAGGATCGTCGATATTATTCCCCAGCCGCCCTCGAGCAAGGACACGCCACGCTACGCCAACATCACTTTCAGCTCGATCCGTTCGGCTGCCTCGGCGAGGAACTGTCTCCATTCCGCCATCGTGCCGAGTTCCTTACCGGTCCCGAACCCACCCCCACCGACGGTGTTGAGGATCTTGTACGCCGAACGACAAAAGGCGCACTACATCAAGGACTTTGCGACCACTCACCCGAGGATCGTCATACCTCTGATCGTCGCACTCTTGGGAGCCATCTCGTTGCAGGTCTTTGACCCGATCCGAGAGTTTTTCGTTTCAACACACGTCGAAGGGACGTTCGATTCGGATAGGTGGACGATTGTGAGATGGCTCAAGAGGGAGACATTGGGGAAATTGGGCTTGGCCAAGTACCGAACCTTGGACGGGGCCGAAAAGACGGGCATCGAGAGGGAGCGAGAAGCGGCAAAGGAGCAGCTCGTCACTTGGTTGAGGGATGCACCCGGTACGGTGCTTTAGGTTCAATCTGGGCATGTTGGGGTCTCCTACTTACGGCCGTTCTTGACTTTCACAGAAACCTTCACCATGGTCACGGGGCCGAAAGGTTCGGGCAAGACGATGCTCGTCGATGAAGTCGCTCGCAAATCAAAGTAGGCCGAAAAAAGGGGGAACGCAGCGAAACCGTGGGGGTTTGAATTGATCCCCAGACTTTGTCCTACAGGCACGTTCTCGTCATCGATTGCACCCAGCTATGTCGCAATGGCCGTTCGGAACAGAAACTAATTCAGGAACTCGCGTCGAGTGTCGGTTACCGCCCTTTGTTCACCTTGGGAGCCAGCGTCAACAACTTGATTGATTTGGCATCAATGTCGCTCATCGGACAAAAGGCCGGATTTTCGGCTAGCTTGAACGAGCAGTTGAAGGCGGTGCGTTTTCCGCATTGCCTTGCGGCGCTAACAAAAAAAAAGGCTCACCAAGCCGTTCTCTGACAGATCCTCGAAGTGACCGCCTCAGCCTTGAACAAGATCGCAACGACAGCGACGCTCAAAGCCTCAACGGCAACCAAGAACGCCGAAGCGAAACGTCTACTCGAAACGTCGCGGGAAGCCATCGTCGCCCAACTCGAGACGCAAGGAATTCGAGATGGTCGAGTCGATGCGGTCGCTGGCAACGGAGCGATGTCCGAACTGGGGGGTGGAATTGAGAAGCCAGAGGAACAGGGTTATGTGACAATTGTTGGCCCTAATAGCGCTAATATGGTCAAGGCGTTGGCGTGTGAGAAGGACTCGGTCGGAGAGGGGGAGACAGTCGCGGCTTTGCCGATCGTCGTGCTCAAAGGGTGAGTCGAGATTGTCAGCATAGGCTCACCGCAGAGCTGACGAGGGACTCGGTATCTCTCAGCTTCGCGGCCAAGGGTGAATCGAAACAAGAGATCCTATGGGATGTTCTAGCTGACTGGGCCGCCTTGTTGGTCGAGAACAAAGTGGCCCATGTCGTCTTCACCTCGGACTCGGTCACAGCCTCGAAACCACTCTCCCGAGCCCTCCCCAACAAGCCCTTCAACGTCATCGCCCTCAACGACGCCTCCCCCGAAGCCGCGATCCAATTTGTCGAAGCCAAGCTGGGTGAAGTCGAAAAGAACCTTCCCGTCGACGCCCACGAACACGTCTGGAAACTAGGTGGCCGACAGACGGACCTGGAATTATTGGTCTCCAAAATTCATGCGGGTGCCGAACCCAAAGAAGCAGTACAGGATATCGTGTCGAGGAATGCGACGGAGATTAGAAAGACGTTCTTTGGTGACGATGAGAGTGAGGCGAAAGGGTTGAAGTGGACGAGGGAACAGGCTTGGAAGATCTTGACCGGGTTGACTAAACAGGAAGAGGTGAGTCGAGTGGGCTGGCTTAGGGTGGACCATCCCCGCTGTCTTGCGCACTTCAATATGAACTTTGCTCTCTCTTCAACAGCTCAAATACGCCGACGTCCTCTTTAACGCCCCCTTCAAATCCGACGAAGCGGCTCTGCGTTCGCTCGAAAATTCGGAGTTCATCATCATTTCCCACCGCGATGGACGACCTTCGACGATCCGACCAGGGAAACCCGTCTACCGCTCGGCGTTCTCCCTGCTCCTCTCCGACCCGGTCTTCCGGTCTTCCATCGAATTCCAAATCAATGCTTCGGCCATAAATACAACCACAACCGAGCTCAACGCCGCTTCGAAGACCCTTATTGAAGTGAGTCAATTGTTCGGCGACGCGACGGGGAAATTCGTCTTTGGGGGTGGAAGCCACGTGCCGAGGGAGATTGAGGTGAGGGTCGCAGGGTTGTTAGGTAAGATGAGGGAATGCGAGGAGAGGTTGGAGAGGTTGGAGGAGGAGAAGAAGGATTTGTTGAGGGTTTTGAAGGAGGCTTCGTAAGGTGGGGAAAGGGGTTTTTTTTTGGCTAGGTCAGGTTCTGTTCGTTTCCATATGTGGCGTGTCTGTGTAGGCCTCTATTCGCATTTTCGTTGAGGAGTCTTTTCGAACGGCTGTGCCTTGTAGGCCTATTCTGAACAAACCTACGACTCCGAGCTACACAGTTCTGCCGCACTCATCACCTCGGTTCCCCCGCGAACCCCATCGCCGTACTCTTCCTCAACTCTTTTGAAATCTCGGCATCGTCACTGAAGTAGGACAGAAACAACTCTCGACTCAAGAACCGATCGTCGAAAGCTCCTAGGCGTTCTTCTTTGTTGGATTTAGGCTCCTGCGCACGTCGGAATCGAAAAGGCCACGAGTCAGCCTTTTTGAGTGAGCGAGAAGAGTTTAAGCGACAAGGGATTCGTACCGTTATCCAAAATTCGACCTCCCTCCCTTGCCTGTTGTAAAACAACCTCAATTGCGCTCCCTTGTGCAACTTGCGACTCGGGAACAAGCCCTTCAACCTCGACAAACTCTGCAGCGCTTCTTCACCATCCTTCTCGGACCAAGTAGAAGTGACGCGAGGTAGTTTCATGCGGGCAATGAGGGCGCGTGAGAACCCGTCGCGGAGGTGGGCGAGGGTTGTTGTGCGGAGAGGGGCTGTGGGTGGGTGATGAAGGGAGGGAAGGAGGAGGAGTCAATTTTTGGGGGGGTCTCCATAGAACAGAAAGCATAGTCGACTCACAAATTACGACTGCGCAATCGGCCTCGTCCAATAAAGCCGCCATCAACTTCTCCCCAGACGGATTCGGCCCTTTCCCTTCCTGACCCTCTCCAAAAGGTGGGAGGAGGTCTGAAGGGGAGTAATCCTGTGCGCTCGTCGACGGACCGGATGGAAAGGCGAACAAACTGAGCTGTCTGTTCTTTTCAAGGCATGGTTTTTTGGTTGAAGACGCACCTTCCATCCTTCTGAAACCTGGGCGAGTCGTTGCAAGAGCTTTTCCTCGACGTAGAAAGCTGGCCGGCCATGCGAGACGACATTGCCCCAGTCATCATCAGCCTTCGGAGTTCTTCCGCCCCCGAATGGAGCCGGCAAAAATTTTGCCCGCAGAATAAAACTGACCAGCGGTATAGACTTGGACATTGAGGAAACTGACGGTGCGTACGCCCGTACCGACCACCTTTAAGCGAGCTCCCGAGCTCGAGTCGATGTAGCGTGGGAACGGGGTTGAGCTGGTCGGGTCTTTGTAGGTGCTTGAGGCTGAGGACGGGGTGGGGGCGACGACTTTTGGACGGAGAGCAACATCCAAAAGGCATCGGCATGGAGTAGAAATACAGAATTTGCACCTCCACTCGGCACTCACCCCCATCCTGTGGTTGCGCAGCATCCATCGCCAGCGGCTCACTCCTCCGAGCATGGACGACCGCATATGCCGCGACGACGAGCGCAGCCAACCACGCAGCACCCGCCGATGTTGATGACGATGAGGATGTTGTAGTAGGTGCAGTCCTGGTGGTGCAGTTGCAGCGAACGCTCCCCCATCTGTTGTATCGTGTTTCGGCTGCTGCGAGGGTGGGGCGAGCTTGTAGTCTGCTGGTGGTCGATCGGAGTGTGGGACCTGCGTTGGATCGCAAGGTCGAGAGTAAGGGTTGCCAGCGTGTCATGGGCGTGGTCGGTGGTTGAGATCGTCGAGATGCGGGCGACGGCGGAGACGTGATGAGGCGTGAGAAGGAAAGGTGGGGGGAGCGGGCGAGACCAAATGGCTCAGTACTAGTTGCGAGGTGTAATAGGCTGTAATGAGGTGTAGTGAGCTGAATGACGTCGGCCGAAGCGAGCCCAAGCTGTAATAATAGAAGCTTACGAGTGGAAGCTAATGCCCTTTTCGACAACCGGTTCAACGTCGAATCGCGCCTCGTTCGGGTTTCTCGTCCGGCCGAACGCGTGTGTGTGTGTGTGTGTGTGTGCGCGTCGGACCTCGTACCTCGTCCGATCCAAACCCGCCAGGAAGCGATGGCGTCCATCTCGTTCTGTGGTGAATGGTCAGTACTCTCCTTGCGTCGATGGGTTCCTGTACCTCGCCAGTGCCCGACTGAGCTCGCCCCCCCTCGATGTGCCCGTGCAGCAACAACCTCTTGTACCCCAAAGTAAGCTCACCGTCCATCATCCTCACAGTGTGCACCATACTGAACTAGCTGCGTTCTTTTCGTAGGAGGACAAGGTCTCGCACGTGTTGATGTACGCCTGTCGCAACTGTCACTACAAGGAGGAGACCACCAACCCTTGCGTGTACAAGCATGATCTGTTGGTCGTGTCAAAGTGAGGCCAGAGCGGCCACGTTGGAGCGGAAGCCATGTCGCGTGTTGGGTCTGACACTGTGGCGATGTGTAGGGAAACCGCAGGTGTGACGCAGGACCTGCAGACCGATCCAACTTTGGTCAGTTCACACCCGTCACGACCGGGTAACTGCGACCATGAACGCTCCTCTGACGGACAGACGGCCCCACCGACCACAGCCAAGATCAAACATCGAATGTCCAAGATGGTGAATGCGCCTCCCTACCGTTGGGCCGTGTTCTTGAGCTCGGGGGAACACCCCACAAGACGACCATCCCGTCCGCAGTGCTGATTCTTCCTTTCTCGCCATTGACGCCATGACCATCACCTCCGTCACCTATCCAAAAGTCAACACAAAGAGTCAGTACAGAATGAGCACCGAGACCCCACTCCGGACCGTAACTGATCTCAACCTACCCGTGGGGTCAGAGCCGTCTTTTTCCAAGGTCAAGCCAAGCGGACCGATACCAAGATGACGCTCTTCTTCGTCTGCACAAAGTCGGTGTCGATCTCTTTTCTGAGAATTGGGCTTTCGGTCGAGCCCCACGATGTAATCTTTGGAATCATCTCTGGCACTGACGATTCAACCGACCGCTTCTCGTGCCTGCCTCCCTCTCCCCCGATTCGCAGTTGCCACAAGACGTTCCAGGACCCCATCCTTAATCGACGATAGGGTCTACACTCTTTTCCAAACAAAAGGTCCCAATCGTCGTCGGGAGGTGTTCCCTACCCCTCTCTCCAACGCCAATGCGGTTCTGGTGCTCTCTCTTTCAAGCCCTTGTTGTAATAATTATTCACGCTTCCCTCCTGAAGCCTGTCGCATTCAAAGAAAGAGGTCCCGCTTTTTCGACAAGATGCAAAGTCCCCTGTTTTCTTCCCTCGAGTCAAAAGTTCCTCCTCATCTTTGAGCGACATTCCAGAAGATGTGAGATCAGCCTCGTCACAAAGCTCTCGTTGAGAGGGATTCCGTTGCTCCCTCCCTCTCTTTCTCTCTCTTTTCATATGGGACATTCAATTACCTCTCCCGGCAGCTCGAGTGGAGAAAAAAAAAAAAAAAGGAAAACGACAATTGAACAAAGTAAAAGAAGAGTAGGTAGGCCAGAAAGAAAGAGAAGGGGGAATGACAAAGAAGAGAAAGAAAGCAGAACGGGTGCGAAAGCCAAAGCGAAAGCGAAAGCGAAAACGAAAAAAAGCAGGAAAAGTCAAAAACTCATCAGGACCTCAGGTTGGTGATCAAATAAACCTCCCCCGCTCATTCTAGATACTTCTTCTGCCCCCCGTTCACCGGGTAGCATAGAACCCAAAACTCGTGCGACGATCGCTTTAGCAACATCCCCCAGCGGCGGGTTGGTTGACCGCGGACCCGGCCGTGACTTTGAGCGCGGCTTTACCCGGTCCCGAGTTGACGGGCGTGGTGGCCATACTGTAAAAAGGAAAAAGATAGGCAAAGTGAGATTCAGCAGAGTCCATGATCGCTGCGCTGAGGAACGTACCGATCCTTGATCTGTTTCGCCATGGTCAAGAACGCCTGTTCGACGTTGGTCGCATTCTTGGCCGAGGTCTCCAACATGGACACCGCGATCGAATCCGCAAACTCCTTCGCGGTCGAATAGTCGACCACTTTTTTGGTCGTCAGATCGCTCTTGTTCCCGACCAGCAACTTGTTGACGCCCTCGCACGCATAACGGTCGATCTCCTGGAGCCATTGCTTGACGTTGGAGAAGGTGTCGTTGTCGGTCACGTCGTAGACGACGATGATGCCGTGCGCGCCGCGGTAGTAAGACGACGTGATGGTGCGGAAACGTTCTTGTCCTGCTGTGTCCCACTGGGGTGAGATTGAACGCGTACGGGATCATCAGTATCGTATCGTAGGGGGGTGTGCGGTGGTTTCGAAACGGCGGTGTGTCGGGTGTGGGTGCGGTCCGTGCCTGGCGGTGTCCTCCCCGAGCCAAGGGGATCCGATCCTCGACGAAGCACCCCCCTCGGCCCCACACGGTTGCAATCAATCCATTCCGGATGTGCAGCTCCCCGCATCACACATCACGGGGGCATTGCGTCGCCGATCCCTTCAAGGTGTGTGGTAGAGGGGAGGGGACGGGGAGGGGGTAGTGTCCGTCACTCGATGAGCGAGTCGAATTGCGATCCCGGCCCGTTTACTCCGGCCATGTACCCTGTCCCGTTCCCGAAGGACGAACCATTCTAGAGGGTGGGCTCCGATCTATGCAGTGGCTCATTCGAGTGTGCTCACTGCACCGCGCCAGCACCCGCGTCCGAAGCGCTGCGCTGGTACGCCGATCAAACGCGCCTGCTGCATCCCCCCCCTTCAGGCCGTCCTATATACACCCCGCGCCCCCCAAACCCAAAAAAGGCCCGACCGTCCCAGAACTCACAATCTGCAACTTGACCGTCTTGCCCTCCAATTCGATCGTGCGGATCTTGAAGTCGACGCCGATGGTCGAAATGTACGATTCGGTGTACGTGTCGTCGGCGAAACGCAACAACAGGCACGACTTGCCTACACCCGAGTCGCCAATGAGCAGCAGTTCTAGTGCGTCGGTCAAGGTTTCGGGTACCGGTGTAGGAGAGGGGGGTGCGGGGGTCGGTGGTGGGTTGTAGGAACGGCGATGCACGAGTCGAGGTCGGGCCGAGTCGAATGAGAGACAAGAGGCGAGAGAGAGGGAGAGAACCGCGTCAGCACACTGCCATCCTCATCCCGTAAAGCACCACATTCACTCCCCCACTCTGGCGCAAGTACTGACTAAAGAGATAATCATAATCAGGGTTCTGCATCGTGGTCGGTAAGGGGTGGGCAGGGGAGCGTGAGAGAGTCAGAGAAGGGAGTGTGGTGGCTGAATAACCCGAGAGGCGGCTCATGCGCAGCCGACCGGTCACTCTGGCGCGGCTGGTGGGAGATCGGGTTAGGAATGCGCAAGGTCTGCTAAGCAGCCTTTGGCATCCTTCCAAGCCGAGGGCCACTGTTCAGCAGTTTGAGGAACCGTTTCTTCCGATACCGACAAAGCAGGAAGGTTCATCTACACCCAGAAAAGACCTAGTACGCCACACAACCATCTTGCCCACGCAGGCCCGCCATGCCCGAGCGCACGGACCACTGTAGAGCTCGGCTGCTTCTCTCGACGTGCCCGACTCGACCGGTTATTTCCGCACGCCCATTCAGTATATTGCAACAACCCGCGCCTTCCTTCCTACTCGAGAAACATCCTCTTTCTTCTCCCCTAGGAAAACTCCAACACTAGGAAGCTTCAAAAGATAGGAAACAAAGCGAGCGCCCCACCGAGCGTGTTGGGGGATTTTGGTTTACCGTGCACAAAACAACGAACAAGCATCTTTACTCGTCGTCGTTGCCACGGCTCGCGAGCCAGGCGTCCTTCTTCTCCTGGATGCGCTCGCGGCGTTGCTGCAGCGTCAACTTCTTGGGGTGCGTCTTTTTCGACGCCTCCTTCCACTTGGCCAAATCGGCCTTGTCCGTGATCTGGGCCTCGGGCGATTCGCGGATCTTCTCGTGCGCGGACCTGTAGATATCCTCAATGTCGTCCGATCCAATGTCGTCTGTGGAGCAGAGAGTTCGGGATGAGCAAAAGGGTTCGTGAGGTGAAGGGGGTGGAGAGACAGAACGCACCGGCAAGGTAGGACGAAAAGTGCTTTCGGAATCGCTCCTCATCTTCCTCCTCGAGCGTCTCCATGAACTCGGAGACTGCGAGGACGAGTCACAGCAAACGAGATCAGTTGCGTGGTTTGGGATCGCTCATCCGAGACGGCCAACTGACCGTGACCACCGTAGATGTAGCGCTGAAGGGTCTCGGCGTCCAACTCCTTGGCCTCAAAGTCCCATCCGGGGAATCGCTGCGCCGAGTGGGGCAAGAAGATACCCCCGTCCGAGGCACCCTTGAGCGCACCAAAGACACGGGCACCGGTCGAGGTGCGCTTCAATCCGACGTCGAGGAAGCACTTGAAGGGGCGCGGTCCGTCGTCGTTGGCCTCGGTCAATTGCAACTCGCCCGTGGGCTCGGCCTGACCCTCGTACTTGTCGGCCAAACCGAGCTTGGTCAAGGCTCGTCGGGCAACCAAGAGACCGGTGGCGTACGCGGCGGCCCAGTTGGTGAGACCGTGCTCGATGCCGTAGCGGGGGAGCTCGTGGGCGTAGGCGGCGGTGAGGACGACATCGCCCTGGAGCTTGGCCGAGACGATCTGGCAGATGATGTCCTTGTTGGTGATGCGCACGACGAGGCGGTACTTGGGGGAGTTGTACTTGTTCTTGGCCTGGGCGACCAAGCGCTTGCGGGCGTAGTAGTCGGTCTTGCCCTCGCGGCGACGGCGGTACTTGACCTGGTATCGCGAGAAGTAGGCGTCGTTCTTGACCGTCTTGACGAAAGGCATGTTGCTGTGAACAAAGCGGGGTTCATGGCAGGTGGTCAGTAGACTGAGGTCCGGACAAGAGTGGGGTGTGAGGGTCGTGTGAGCGAGAGCGAGTGCGAATTGCGGTTGGCGGTTGGCGGTTGGCGGTTGGCAAGTGGGCGTGTGGGCGAGCGCGAGGCGTGGTGTGCGGGTGCGGGTGCGGGTGCGAACGGCGTGGGTGTTGCCGAATGCGAGGCCTCGTACCGCATGTACACCCTCTTCTGCACGTCCACGACCGCCTTGGTCGACTCCAGGCAATGCCAATGCTCCAACCGTCCCAGGTGCGGTAGTCCCCGCAATCAGCCGTCGTGCGCGCGTTCGCAAAGTTTTGCTGGGCGGGGGAGACGGCACGGCGCCTAGCGGAAGGCCAGTCCACTGCCACGCCTACTACGCCTGCGCATGCTCCCACTCTCCTCCCGCGATGACGACGATCGTAGTCGGGTGACCGTCGGTGTCGTGCAGTTGGTCGAGGGTCCAGTACGTTGATGGTGTGGGGTGTTTGCGACTACTTACAGAGTGGGCGAGGGGTGGGGGGGTAGAAGCGAGTCAGAGAGCCTCGACAGGCGCGGGCGTAGGCTCAAAGCTGCGAAACGGACAGGCGCGCGGTCGAGGCGCTGCAGGGCGCTGCCACGCGCGTCGGACCGAATGGTGGATTAGGGACGCACTCCAGGGTTAGGAGCGGGATAAGGTGCTTCATGGTCAGCCACGCTTTGCTCGGCAACATCCACCCACCCCCCACCCCACCTCGGTCAGTCCGGCAGCACGTCGTCGTCATTCGCGCTCACACACCGTTCGAGTCCAAGTAGGATCTTGCACGTCGTTTGTGGCAAGATTGTTGCGCAACTGACTCACAAGATCCGGCGATAGTATCACACTGTGCTTCTGCACTCTCGTCGTGCCAGCTCGCGATCGGTCCAAGTCCGAGTCGCTCGTCCGCGGATCCGGCCATCCGTCGCGTTCAATCAAAATCACCGGACAAGCGTACGAACGACGCGTAGGGACCAGGCTCATACAGCGTGGACACTGAGCTCTGGCAAGACAGGATGGGACGTGTTGAACCGGCTACCGAGCAAGTTGCATCGCGTGTATCTCGCTCCGCCGGTCCCCCACCCCGTCATTACGTATACGACCGGACGAAACTCTTATTGACCCAGATCTGACCCTACGGGTGTGTAACCTCCCAGGTCGGCAGTGAACAAGATCATCCAACCCACTGATCGAATCAGGGCATGCACGACCGTCAATGAAGCCGCGCGAGACGCCAAGGGGAACGTCAACCCGGGTGGGAAGCGCTCGAGGAGGTACCTCGCCGTGATTGTCAATTCGAGGAGCGAGGTCGACCAAGCTCTGTGCGTGTGCGGAATTTGCCTAAGCGCGATCAGTCTCGAAGAGTGTGGCTGATGGGTAGTATTGCGACGCGCACAGACTCGTGCTCTTTCATAGGCCGGCAACACCTTCCATCACGGCGCTTGTGCCGCTCTACTCGGACTTTCAGCTCTCGATCTCCCAAACGAACGCTTCCTCCTCCTCCTCCATGATCGCATTGGACTCCAATACCCCTCCCAAACCCGAATCCCTCCGAGCACGGTTCATCATCACCTTGTCCTCCCCCAGTTCGGATACGCCGATCGTGCTCCTCGAAGATGAAATCTCTTACCTCTCCCAAATCATCGCCGAGATCAAACGTCTACACGCGCTCGCGATCCAGCATTCCTTCACCTACGAGTCCAACACCTCCCATGAATGGGTCGACAATTACGTTCTAACACCTGCCAATTCGACCGCACCTTCGTTGGACAGCCAGACTTTGGCCAAGTTCGATTCTCTCGCTTCGGCCTATTCGAAGCGAGGCAGGCAGGCGAGTTTGCTCCCTGTAACGAGGGCCGCGACGTGGGGAAATGATGACGAGTCCGAGAAGGTGAGGGAAGAATTGGTCCGGGAACAGAGGGCGAGATGGATTGTCGAGCAATTAAAAGAACGGGAGGACGAGTTTACGCTCACGGAAAATATCAAGTAGGCCCACGCAGATTGGATGGCAGTGAGCATACCGGACTGATCCGCACTTTCTGGACCGCAGGATCTTTTGCTCGACCTACAACATCAACGACAAGATGCCCAAACCGGACGACGACCTCTCACCTTGGATAGGGGATGTGGGCAGCGCCGAGTTGTTGGTCATTGGCTTTCAAGAGTTTGATCTGTCGACCGAGGCCCTGTGGAGGTACACGCCGACGAGGGAGGATGCGTGGAGGACCGAGTTGATGAAGGGCTTGGGCGAACAGGCCAAGGATTACGTCAAGGTGAGCTTCAAAGCTATCTAACGTTGAGCAGTTCCGGGCTGATATTTTCCCTCTCGCACGTGGTAGATCTGTTCACGACAACTCGTCGGCGTGCTCCTGATCATCCTCGCTCGGAAAGACTGCTCGCAATACGTCAGCAAGATCTCGGCCAGCCACTTGGCGACAGGGATCATGGGTCTCGTAGCGAACAAGGGCGCCGTCTCGGTCCGTCTCAAGTACAAAGACACTTGGTTGACATTCGTCAACTCGCACCTCGCCGCGTTCGCGGGTCAAGTGCTCGCAAGGAACCAGATGGTCAAGGATACCGAAAAGGTCTTGGTCTTTGCTGAGGCAACTACCGTCAAGGGGTTGCCGGTCGATCCTTGGGTACCAAATTTGAGACCCGAGGTGGAGAAGATGACTGCAACGACGACGACGGTGTTTGATTCGCATCATTTGGTTTGGATGGGGGATTTGAACGTGAGTCGCATTCTGAATTGTACTGGGTTCGGTTGATACTGAAGCCGAGCGGCGTCTCCTTCTTTGCGCAGTACCGAATCGATCTCCCACGAGCGGATGTGCTCCGCATGACCGAAGCCGAAGAATGGGACATGCTCCTCCGATTCGACCAACTCAAGATTCAACAAAAGCACAAGCTCGCCTTTGCCGAATTTGTCGAAGCGCCCATCACTTTTCCCCCGACGTTCAAGTTCGACGTCGGGACCTCGACTTACGATACGAGTGAGAAACAACGTACGCCTTCTTGGACGGATCGGATTTTGTGGTTGTCGATCAAGGATGAAGGGGTTAAATGTTTGCAGTACAAAAGCTGTCCCGAGGTAACGATGAGTGATCATAAACCCGTGACGGCGATACTGCAAGTCGAAGTGTCAACCGTCGTCAAGGAGAAAAGGATGAGGGTGCAGCATGAGGTCATGACCGAGCGTGAGTTGGGTTCGTAAGATGACAGTTCGAAATTCAAAGAGTCGTTGTACTGAGACGCCAAACTTGATTGTCACAGTGGATCAATACGACAACGATGCTTTGCCCGACGTCAAGCTCATCCCCGGACCGTCAATCCAATTCGACCGAGCGATCCGGTACCTCATCCCTCAAACGCAGACGGTCGAGATCGAGAACGTCGGTTACGTCGTTGCGCAATGGTTCTTTACCCTCAAACCTGGCTCCACGACGATTGCCCCTCCCTGGTTGTCGATCTCGCCTAGTTCGGGATTGCTGTTGCCTGGTGAACGAGCAACGGTCTCATTTACTATCCGCGTCGACAACCTGACTGCCCCGGCCCTGAACTTTGGCCCTCGAGACGAGCTCAATGACCTCTTGATCCTTTCGATCGAGAAAAAGGATCTGTTCCTCTCCGTCGCGGCAAGGGAATACTTCCCGACCTGCTTCGCCTGCCCTTTGGAACGTCTGGCCCGTTTCAGCGAAGGGATCCGTACCTATTCGAGCGCGCAACTGAAAGCCATCGCCGCCCATGACAGTGCCCCCTTTGCAAAAGACCGAGCCAAGATCCCTCGTCCCGCCGGGAGAATGTTGGATTTCCTCGCTGAATACGCCCTCAACGTCGATGAGATTTTCTTGGTCCCTGGCGATCCGGAATTGGTGAGGGAGATTAGGGAGTCGTTGGACGAAGGGGATCGGTTTCCTTTGGACAAACTGTTCCCGATGTTAGAGACGGTCGTTTCGGGGACGGCGTCGATGATGGATGCGGGGATGATTCCAGACATTCATTCGACTGGGGGGCAGGAGGTGAAGGATGGGTTGGCGTTGCAGGAGATTGAGGAAGGGGATGAAGAGGCTTCGGAGGAGACGTCGACGCCGAGGTTCAATACGTCACTTTTTGCAAACTCGCCGGCTTTGGATCCAGGGACGCCGAGGACACCTGCGCTGGTGCAGGAGGTTGGGCCAGATGAGGGCGTCGTTGGCGATGGCTCGTCAGAGGAAGGGAAGGGGGAGGCAGACGACGAGGTCCAAGAACCGGTCGAGACCGACATGGAAATCGACATTGGAGCCCTTTCGCTCTCCCCTTCAATGCCCTCCCGACTACCAGCACCCAAGAAAGCGAGCGCTACGGCCCCACCGATCGTCCACGCGAAAATCAAGGACGATCCCCGCCGCGCCAGCGTCGCCCCCTTATCTCAAACCCTTCGAGCCAAGGCATCGGACTTGGGTGTGTTGAGTATGGGGGATTGTTTCTTGAGGTGGTGCGAGGCATTGCCGGACCCTATTGTGCCTTTTGGGCTGTATGAGGAGGCGGTCAAGGCGGAGAGGAGAGAGGATGCGTATGCTCTAATCGAGAGGATGCCGATGATTGTGAGTGCTTGCGCTGGTCCGAACGTTTTGTGATCTTTGAAACCGACTCTGCTCTTGTCGCGGGGTCATTTGGACAGCACTCGAGCACGTTGTTGTACATCATCGCATTTCTGAGGGTCTTGGTACAGCAATCGACGGAGGAGTCGGAGAGGGAAGCAAGGTTGGATCGATTAGGTACGTTCTTTTCGGATTCATCATTCACGCCCCTCCTGGAATGAGCTCGACTGAATTCCGGACCGCTCTTCCCGAACAGCCGTGGTCTTCTCCACCGTACTGCTACGACCTGATGCGACAGCTCCGAGCTCTCCGGGACTGTCCATAATCCCTCTCGAAGCGATCCCGAGGAGGAGGAAACAATTCGTATTGTCGTTGTTGCAGGGGGAAGGTTTCGAGTCGTTGATGGGGACCAAGAAGGCGGGGTTTGACGATGTGAAACTTTAATGAGTTGTGGAAGGGTGGAGTGGTAATTTATTGCTCGTTTCGGACGTTTCAATCGGTGTGGGTCGAGTTGCAGTATGAGGCATGAAACCCAGCATCCTGTAACAAGCGCCCACGTCTGCCCACGTCAGACTGAGTGATCGACCGCAAGCGCCCCACTCGTTGCTCGGCTTGGCTCAAACCCTTCGTCGGCTCGTCACGTCATCAGCCGCGCGTCGGTGCGGTCTCGGCACACGACAGTGATAAACCCCAGGGTAGGGACGAGATGGTGACGTCCAAGAATGGAGCGCCGGCCACAGCTGCCTCTACAGTAGCGGCCGCAGGTGCAGCACCAGCGGTGAGTTGGAGGTGCCTGATCGGTGCGACACCGAGCGCCTGCTAATCCCGTGCGAGAACATCCTCTCCACAGTGGCGTCAATTCAACTTCTTCTCCCAAACAGCCATCAGGGACCATCATGCCCCTTCGCTCGGTGCACCGGAGATGCTGAGGCAACCCGCGCTCATCTCGACCATCAACGCCGGACCGACGGCGTCATCCTCCTCCTCGGCAGGACCTTCCTCTGCATCTGGATACAGCCTGGCCGCCCAGGATGAGGAAGAAGATCTGGTCCTCGTCGCTGATTTGGATGGGAACGTGCATGTCTTGTCGGCCGATTACGAGGTCGTGAGGACGTGGTCGGCTTATGGACCGGGGGGGAGGTGCAGCCTCATCCAGACCGTCAGGAATTGGAAAGGCATCGTCGTCACGATTGGGGTGAGTAAAACGACGAAAAAAATAAAAATGTGTGAGTAATGGGAGGCTAACGTGACGATCCACTTTGCGTAGGAGGATTCCGCATCCCCCTTCCCTCTGCTCAAAATTTGGTACCTCTCGCGAACACGTACCTCCTTTCCCGAATCGATGCCAACCCTTCTACGCTTGACCCGCATCAACCCTTCATCGCGGCCTCACCCCGTCTCTGCACTCTCTGTATCCCCAGGCATGGTCTACATCATCCTCGGTCTCGCAGACGGCACTGTCGTCGCGTTCAAGCACGTGGATCAACTCGTCGAAACCTCGCTCGCTTCCGTCGTTGCCGCAGCTGCGTCGAGTGGCGGTAACGCCGCCAATGCCGCAGCTGTGTTGGGTCTCGGGAAACTGAGGACTTTGTATTCGGGCAAAGAGCCCATCACCGGGCTAGGATGCACGCGCACGTATTCGAGTCCGACCCCTTCGAGTTCAGGCAAGAAATCGATCCCTTCTTCCGTGACACTGTTCATCCTCACCACGGAACAGATCCTATCCTATCCACTCTCGGTACCTTCTTCACGAACCTCCTCGACGATAGCGACTCCACTGGATGGGATGGGGGCGAACGTTGGGTGTTCGGCTGTGATTCGTATGCAGGCGGGGGAGAAGATCGTCCTTGCTAGGGAGGAGGCGATCTACGTCTATGGTCCGGAGGGCAGGGAGAATTGTTTTGCTTACGAGGGTGAGTCGTGAAGCACGTTGAGAGCCGGTACATGAAGGAATAAGGTTTTATCCCGGTGTGTCTTTAACGACCCACAGGACCCAAATCGTCGATACGCGTGCTCTCGTCCGCCATCTCGGCAGTCCCGACTGGCTCGACCCGATCAACCTACCTCGCGATCGTTTCACCTCCCCTCGTCGCATCAAGCGCATCTGCATCCGCGACCATCCGCAACTATGCCAGAATGTCAGCCGCAAATGCCGCAGCCTCCTCTTCATCATCACCTACGAATCGCTCGAGCTCGACCGATGTGGCCAAAGTGACACTTTTCGATCCGGAGAACAAGTTCGTCGCTTATTCGGGCACGTTTGAGGAAGGCGTCAGGGACGTATGGGAGGCATATGGTGCTGTTTGGGTGTGGACCGAAGGAGGGAAGGTATGTCCGTGCAAGGCTTGTCCGTTTTGTGAGGCCTGCGCTGACTGTTGTACTTCAACGTTGGACAGCTATTCCGCCTGTCCGAACAGCCCCTCCAATCGAGCCTCGCGACCATGTACGGCAAGAACTTGTACACGCTCGCCATCTCGTTGGCGCAGTTCAGAAACGTCGGCGCTTCAGAGGTCGCGGAAATTTATCGCAGGTTGGTGTGCCTTTGCTGAGCTGTTCTGTCGCCCCCTCTTGGTGCTGACTAAAGCTTCTGGGTGGCAGGTACGGCGATCACCTTTATAGCAAGAATGACTTTGAGGGAGCGATGAACTGTTATCTCAAGACGGTTGGCTCGGTACAAGCGAGCTATGTCATCCGCAAGGTAGGCTCTCATCATTCACATTCTACTAGATCCGCGCTGACGATCGATACTCCGCACACAGTTCCTCGACGCGCAACGGCTGTCGCATCTGACGTCGTATTTGCAAGAACTGCATGCCCGCGGCCTCGCAAACTCGGATCACACAACTTTGCTCCTAAATTGCTACACCAAGCTCGCCGACGACACGGCCCTATCTTCCTTCCTGCACTCTTCCTCCGATTCGTCAAAACTCACCCCAAAGTCTTCCTCGACGAACCCTTCAGCTTCCACCTCCGTCGCTGACGAACCGCCCTTTGATCTCGAAACGGCGATCCGAGTCTGTCGTCAAGCCGGCTACTTCACCCATGCCTCTTGGCTCGCCTCGCGCTACCAAGCCCATCAACACTATCTCCGCATTCAGATTGAAGATGTCGAGAACATTGGCGATGCGCTCGATTACGTGCGTCGGTTGGATCCTGAGATTGCGAGGGACAGTTTAGTCAAGTACGGCAAGAGTCTGTTAGGTAAGGAACCCAGCAAGACGACGGAGGTTTTGATTGATCTGTGTTGTGGGACGTTGACCAAGTGCGGTGGGGGAGGACACGGAGAGGAAGATAAGAATGGTGGGGTTGGCAAGGAGGGCAAGCAAAGTGGGGGCAAGAGTTATATGAGCTATCTCGCCTATGGAACATCGGCGGAACCAGCCCCTCCTCTACCTCCCGCGGCTACGCCGTCCAAAGCGAACGGATCCCGGATACGAGAGGGAGTTTTGCAAGCTTCCCCCGGCGCGGCTTCGACCGTTCGTCAGGACGATGGCGCATTCACGCCTGTGCACCCCTCCTCCCCTCTCCCGATGGAAGTCACCGCCGCCCTCCCCGCCCCTCGTCAATTCTTCGCCCACTTTGTCGACCACACGACCGAGTTCATTCGATTCCTCGAGACCGTCGCCGAACGACGATACGGTCGCAAACTGACCGGTTCTTCGCAACCTTCTTCGTCGGATCCATTACCTGAACCCCAAAGTCTCGGGGCGAAAGAGATGATGCCCGATGACTCGAGGGACGAACAGGCGATTTGGAACACCTTGCTCGAACTGTATCTCTCTCCATTCCCAGCGACGTCGACGACAGGCACAGCAGAAAGGAAAGCCAACGTCTCGCAAGAGGAATTGCGGTTGCAGGCAAAGGCGTTGCAGTTGCTCAATTCGAGGGGACGCATCCCTTATGATGAGACACAGGCTTTGCTTGTGTGTTCGACGAGGGGTTTTGAACAGGGGTTGATTTTGTTGTATGAGCATTTGGGGTTGTACGAGGATATCGTACGATGTGAGTCATCTTTGGTCTCAAGTTGACGAGAAGGAGGCAAGTTGTTGACGATGCGAGACCTTGCTTCTCAATGTACAGATTGGATCGAAGCGTCGAGCACCAACACCGTGCCCAGCTCGAAAGTCGTCATGGCCTTACGACGCTACGCCTCCTCGCAATCAGCACGACCGCGAGCACCGTTGTACAAAATGGTTCTTCGACACCTCACCTCGTCCCCTTCGCTCCTGCCCCGACATACCCAAGACATCCTCGATCTCTTGGACGAGATCGATCGGGACGCCATCTTGCCCCCGATCAGTGTGGTACAGCTATTGAGCAGGGGTGGTGAAGGCGGGGCTAGTATTGGTTTGGTCAAGTCGTATTTGATGAAGAGGTTGGCCAAGGAACAACAAGAGGTCGATGCCGTAAGTCTCTTTCGAATCCCAAACCTTGCCGTTCCGGCCCCTGACTCTCCCTTCCCCATCGACGTCACAGGATCAAGCGTTGATCAAGTCCTACCGCGTCGAATCGAATCGCAAGCGCAAAGAGATCCAAGAACTCTCGGACCCGCAAACGCCGCGCATCTTTCAAGTCACACGATGTTCGGCCTGTGGTGGACAATTGGATCTCCCCGCCGTGCATTTCATGTGTCGTCATTCGTATCATCAGAGGTGCGCAATCATCGCGAAGCTGGGAGCTCTTAAAGAAGGGAGATGTAGCTAACTCCCCCTTTCGCTCTCTCCAACCCACCGCACACACAGATGCCTAGGCGAATCCGAATCGACCTGCCCCTCGTGTGCGCAACAACACGGCATGATCCGCGAACTCCGTCGCGCGAACGAGGCCTTGGCTTCCCAACACGAGATCTTCCTCGCTGAAGTTGAGGAGGCGGAAGGCGATCAGGGGTTCAGGTTGATTGCGAATGCGTTTGGGAAGGGTTTGATGGGGTTCAGTTTGGAGGAGGGTGCGGCGGGGAAATAGGGGGGATGTAAAGGCGAAGTGTGGGGTATATGGACGTTTTGCTTTTGTAAGAGTGGATGTTATGGGAGCACTGCTCGATTACGTCAGATTGCTCGGATGGTCCTAGGCATGCGCTGCGATGACGAGTCAATAATAACGTCACTTCTTCGCGAGATCACCGTCGGTGACCTACGTGCAAAGCAAATACTACAAATTCCAAAACGAAGAAGAACTACACAATCGCGAGAATCCCTTCCCTTTTTCATTAGAGCCCCATCATTTTCCCTTTCTACAAACCCAACACCGAATCGAATCCGTCCTTCTTGGGCAAAGGAGCGGCAGGGGTTGCCGTAGCGGTCTTTCGTGATGTCGAGCGTTGGGCCAAGGGAAGGTATTGGTCGAGGACGGAATCAAAATCTGCAATTTCGGTCCAATTTCGCTCAGTGAGGGGCTCGATTGCAACCGCTGATCTCCCAAATTAGGAATACGGAGAAACGTACCAGGTGCTTTAGTTCGAGGTATATCGTGAACGAAGGGTGGGGAAGCGAGTTTGGAGGGGTCAAGTTGCAGACCGACGGCGATGAGCCTTCGGAGCGTCGGGGCGTCCATCTCCTTTTTGGGTGGTGCGGCGGGGGTCGGTCCCTAGTGAGGAACGAGACGGATCATCAGTCGTGTGAGCCTACGTGACGTTAAGCAGACCATGCAGTCCCAACTCACCGGCTTGCCCTCTTCACTCTTTTTCGCTTTGCCCTTCTCCGACCCAAGCGGATGATCAATCTTGCCCAAGAACGCCAGCACATCCCCCTTGGTCAATAGACCCTTGAAGCCGGTCGCTTTGATAACAGACGCATCCTCGATCCCGGCCATGGTCAATTGTCTTAGAACGCTGGGTAAGAGCGGTCGAGAGTGTTTAGGGACGACGTGGTGCGGTTCGGGAGAAGGGGAGGGGGAGGAAGGGGTTGATGTCGCTTTGACGGAGGGGGCAGAAGGGGCAGACTTCTGGGTCGGTTCGGATTGGGGCAGGGATCCTTGTGGGGTTGGTGGAGAGGGAGAGGAGGAAGAGGAGGATGCTTCGAGGTTGGAGATGTCGTCGCCTTCTTCGGCGAGGAGGGCGATCAAGGACCCGACTTGGACACCCGAGGTACCTGCTTGGACCTGGACAGTGATCCGAAAGTGGATTAGCTTTCCTACACCACCGCGTGCGCTACATTGCCACGCCTTCCGCCTCGGACTGCCTGGCCGTTGGGGAGCAGCATCGTCTCTTGCACCGCTCGCCGATCGCTCAGACTGACCAGGATCTTGCCCATAACCCCATCATCCTGGGCCTCGCAATCGATCGTCGCCTTATCGGTCGACAACTCCAACAAGACGTCTCCAGCACTGAAGCTATCGCCTTGCTTGACTTTCCATTCGGTGACGCCGCCTTCGGTCATGGTCGGTGACATGGCCGGCATCAGCAGTTCGGTGATGGCGCGGGCGGGGAGGGTGGTGTGGACTGCGGGAGGGAGGAGGAGGAGGAGTTAGTTTCTGGTGGTGAACCAAGTATGATGTTGCCGCCGGCCGCCGGCCGCCCGCCGCCGCACCAGAGCTCAGGGGCTCCCATCATCACCGATACGACCCTGACCACGACAACGGCCACAACAACGGGCGACACAAGGACAGAACACGCACAAGATCGAGCCACCACGGCACTCTGAGCCCGCTTGCGACTCGCGACGCGCATCGTCATCGTCGACAACATGGTGGGCGGGAGGTGTGGGCGGGAGAGAGCTCCGGGTTGGGCCGCGGAGAGAGGGAGCCGATTTCGCAGTCGCGTCGTCAATCGACCAATCGCCGCGCAAATCGACTTTGATCGATCTCGACAGCTCACGTGGAAACAGGTTCGGGCGTCAGTCCTCCTCCTCGAGGCTTGATCATCACTATCAAGAAACAATGTCCTCCCACAACCCAACCTCGAGACAATCTGAACGATGAAAAAACGAGATGCAACGAGAGACCAGACCCAAAAAAGCGAACGAGCGACACGAAAACAAATCAAAGAGGAAGCACAGACAAGTAGTAATTCACGACAAGGCTGAAGGAGAAGCAATTCGGCTTGGCAAGGAGAGCAAGTGGATCTTGATCACGCTGGAGACGGGAAGTCGACCAGAGCACGATATCCATCCCGAGGAGGAAAGGAGCGACGAACCGAGCGAAAGAGTGGAGTAGGGAAAAAAACCAAGCCAAGGGGTGGGTATGGAAAGGGCGTATTTTATTAAGTGAAGCAAAAAAAGCCACACAAGAAGAACGCAAGAAGTAGGTGTATGTATGCGGGAGCGAGCCAAAACAGGAAAAAGGAACTCCGGCGCCCTTGATTGCGAGAAAGAGCGAGAGACACAGAGAGTGCGTGTGTGTGACAAGAGAGAGAGGTAGTGAAACAATCGACAACCAGAAATCCGCGTATTTACGAGTCGAGATATGCCGTCCCCTGTGGTGAAGATCCGAGATCAAGTCAGTTTCTCAACTCCATGCAAGAGAGCCCCACCAAAACATGAACCCACCTCCCAAGAATCCTCAGTGATCGACTTCCACCCGGCAAAGACGAAGACGACGGCGACGAGTTCGAGTAACGAGGCCACGAACGATCCGTCAACCTTGGCTTTTGTGCCTGTGCAGATCTTGTGGCTCAGCGCAAAGTAAGCGCCTTGCGAGAGGATGAAGGCCCCGGCGGCCATCGTGAATAAGACTGTTACAAGATTCCAAAGTCAGCTTCTTGCCTGATCGCCTCAAATCCACGCCACACCGGCCAACTCACAAAGAGGCTTCTTCTCCCTCAGCACTCGAACGACGACGCCGAACTGAACCAGGAAGTAGAATCCAGCAGCGGCTGCGGGCCAGATGATGGTGAGCACAAACAACCAGATCGAGTGCAGGTCTTGTGGCGGGTCAGAGCGGAAAAAGTCGGTGACGGTGAAGCCCGTGTCGAGCGCGATGTAGCCCGATCCGACCGAGAGCACGATCGTGCCGATCAACATGGGGATGATGGAGAGCAATGTGCCGTCCTCGACGATTTGCAGCGACAGGAACGCGAGCCATGCGAGGACCCAGAAAAGACCGACAAGCAAGCCCAGGTGGACGCCAGAGATCCACGTGAGCGCCGTCGAGCCAACCTTGAGCAACGCGCCCGTATCGGCCAACTGTGCGCCCTGAACGAGACAGAACATCAACAGGAACACCTGCATCTCCTTGCGTGCGACGGCGGCCGTTCTCCTGCCGGCCATGACGCAGAGCGCGATTCCGATGAGGACCGAGAGACCACAGACGGCGATGTTGGCGACGTTCCCGAGCGAGCCGGCCTGGCCTCCGACGGCGTGCATGCGAGGGATGTAGCACGACGGTCTCACTCCGACACCGAGCGTTTGTAGTGTCGATTGGATCGCTGCCGCATCGGTTGGCAGTCCAAGGAGATCGGTGGCGGGTGCGGCGAGGCCCTTGGGGTCTGTGGAAGAAATTCGGCAAACGGTTCGGGGAGGCGAGCAGGGGCGTGGTCAGTGCACTTGCTTCACACTCGGCAGCGCGCATGAATCACGCCAGGCACGCCATCCTGGGATGTCCCAGATGCAGTCCGATCCATTATAATGATCTCTCTATCCGCTGGCTATCCAACGTTGGATGGAACATAGCCAGCAACCCGACAAGACGATCTAGCCTGATCGGCGCCTGCGTGTGTCGGTGTTGTTGGCGCAAGCCTTCGATCGTTTCACGCGAATCCGCCTTCGACGCTCATCGCTGTTTCAACGTCGCCGAATGAGATGATGGGTGCAGCACTTACGGACGAGCAACTGTCGGAAAAACAGATTGCAGATGGGGAGGGAGGGTACCTCATGACATGCCTGCAATAGGACGCAATTGAGAGCATCAGCAGCTGGCAGCGAGGACAGCAGCAGCAAGCAACGACGACGACGTCAGGCATTCCTGAGCCCGCCGATCCACCGACCAGGCCCAAAGCAGGGTGGCTTCACAGCCCTAGAACAGCAATCGACGGAGCGGGGCCACCGCTCGCCTGGCCAGGGCGCACCTACCCAGTCAAAGTTGCCGAATTTGAACAGGACCATGGTGTGTGGACTGTCGGGTCGTCGTCGAAGGGATCGTACGCACACGCAGCTCGAATGGCTGTTGATCGAGAGGCGGAGAGGGCGGACAACGGGGGCGTGAGCTTTGAGGGCCAAGGCGGGAAGGTCGCGCGGGATTACAACTCTGCGTCGCTCGCGCCGGTCCAGAATGCAGAGATTCGAGACTTCTCCTTTCGAAAGGGAGCTCGCAGCTCGAGACCAACACGATCGAGGAATGCCCAGACTTGGGAAACCGAGCAAATGTCGAGGTGAGAGGTGTGAGCGGTGTGAGCGGGATTGTAAAGCTCGTATGATTTGTTCCTTGAGTCAGATGAAAACGGGTCACTTGTCGTGATCGAAGGTCAACCGAGAGGAGATCCAGTGCCAGCTGTCGTCAGTTTCCGAACACGAACACTCCGCTATCCCCTTGTATGAAGCCAGTCCTCGACAAAATACTGATGATTCTCCCACCTCAAAGCTGGCACGAAAAGCGACTCACCACCTCGTCAACGCCTCCAATTCGACACTGAGCAGTCGCTACGTATCTCGGTGATCTCCTCTCGGCCGGGCGGCGCGGCCGGTCGAAGCGTGCAGTGGTTGGATTCTGAAGGGTCGAATTCGGGTCCGAGCGAGAGCGAGCGTCCAAACTACGAAGTACAGAGGCGTCGAGCTGTTCTTGATGAAATGAGGGACGACTGAATCCTTAAGGAGGATAACGGTGCAAGTAAAACCCAGGGACGACTAGCCGCGAAACGCACAGACCAGCAGCTCAGTTCGCCCAAAGGAAATAGGAGGGAACTCGCCACGGGCCACCCAGCAGCTTCGATCATCAGGTGGGCACTGGGCAGCTCCACCCCCTGATGTGGGGTATTTGGCCTAGCCCCGTAGCTAGAAGAAGAGAGACGCTGATGTACTATGTACTTGGCTTGTCGGGGGGGTTATTTTTTGCTACTGCACCGCCTTGACATCATGGCGACAATTTTCTAATAAGTTTCGCTGTAAATCGAAAAAACCTCGGGCATCGCCGCCGGCGCGGGGCCGAGGCGGCTGAGCCACCCAGCTGCAGTACGTCCAAGCTCAACTTCGGACCGACTTACCTGACCTGCCTTTCATTTACCTGTCTTTGCCTGACAGCCATTGTACATCCTGTCTCTATTTTCCTTATTTCTCACAAATAATCACATTGTTATCGTCTCCAGATCTCCCTAAATAGCGATTCGCAGCTCTCTTTTCTCTTTTCCTCTGGTCTCATCCTTCCCTGGACCCTCACTCTTGACTCTTGACAATGGACTGGCTTTAGGACTGTCAAAAATGTGGGTATAAGGAGCCCAGAGTACTCAGCGGTAGGCGCAAATAAACGCGCCCATGATCGGCCAAGTGAGCCAGAGCCCTCGGGCCGTCTCTCAAGTTCGCCGGCGTTCCATGAGTCGACGTAGAACGTGCTCGAGCGTTTCTATCAATTCAAACGTTCTCAGCTACACCTATCGACGTTATCAAATGAATCCACCGCCTGTGAGCACGACGTCTCGGAGGTCTGAAGGCCAGCAACGACGTCGTCAACCGTGGGAAAGGCTCGAGGGAGATCGTTCCGGTCCGGTCTTACACAGTAACGGTTCTTCGCCGAACCCTGCCTCTACCGCATCAACATCGACAAATCAGTCTACTTCCCCGAAGATCTAGCGCACAACGATTGCAGAGACTCAGGGAAAGGCAGCAAAATGAATACTGTCGATCTCGCTGCAGGACAGAGTGGACGTCGGGCGTTGGCTGGGGTGGAGGTGATTGTTTGACAGAATCATTTTGCTGCCTTTCCCTGAGTCTCCGCAATCGTTGTGCCCTAGATTCTCTGGAAGTCGACTGATTCATCGATGTTGATGCGGCAGAGGCAGGGTTCGGCGAAGAACTGTGTGGGACCGGACCGGCACGCTCTCGCTCGAGCCTTTCCCGTTGACGACGTCGTTGCTGGCCTTCAGACCTCCGAGACGTCGTGCTCACAGGCGGTGGAATCTTGGCAGTACTCTTGAGGTTGCTTAACGAATAGACGGTCCACTGGCTGGGAAGGATGAGACAAGAGGAAAAGAGAAAGAGAGCTACGGATCGCTATTTAAGGAGATCTGCAGATAATAAAGGGAGACATGTAGACAACGTGGTTTATAGGAAAGAGTCATAGAGAAGTTGACGAAGGGATGTACAATGGTTGTCAGGCAAATGAAAGGCAAGTCAGGCAAGTCGGTCCGAAGTTGAGCTCGGACCTACTGGGTGGTTGCCGAACCCTATAGCCCGTTTTGACCCGCCGCCTACTCCGCTCTGCGCACCACTGGGAATACTTTTGCCCACCTTGGTGCATTTTGGCCCGCGACGGCCGCGAGCTTGGGCGCCCCCCGCGCTTCGATCTCCCGTCTTGGTGTAGTGCGGTCGTGGCGGGGCACTGCGGCCCTGCGCGCGCCCTGCGAACGACCGCGCTGGGGGATGCCCAGTAGTTCACGTCTGAGTGAGGCAGTCGGCACCGAGGAAACAAGTCGTATCGGGGTAAGGCTCTCTTTTCTGAGCCTCCCAGGCCTTGTCTCCGAGGTGTTTCGACGCGGTGGCTTTACAACCCAAGTTTGGGTTGAAGACTTCGATTTTTCTTTTCGTCATCAACTTTTCGGGAGACGGGGAGACTCGCAGGGGAACTACCCCCTAAATCCTGCTAATGGCTGGTCCGAGCGCGCCACTCACTCCGGCTATACCTGGGCTCTTTTGCCCTTGTAAGGGATGCAATGGCCAATAGGGCCCGTCATTTTAAATTATGACCCCTGTACCCAAATCTCCGCCACCATATCCCATTCCCCGACGACTCTAGCCCTCCTCTCTCGTCCAACCACCACCGAACTCGCGCTGCCGACCCCCTCCTCCTCATTCTCAAGCAACAGAACCCTCACCCCTCCAACCCTGAGTAGACCACCTTGACTCATCGCAATGAATTTGAACTTGGTTCGAAGGACTTCACTGCTCACGACTGGTCCTGGCTCAGTGCTTTGACTCGGGTTCGAGCAGGGTAGCGTAATCTCGGGCAAGACGATCAAGGACGATCCGAGCAATTGCACGTTCGGCGAAGGCCGGTAAGGGCCTTGTATGGGTCCCAAAGGGACAGGCCGGGGGACGACGATCCCTTCGAAAGCGATCTGAGCGCGAGTGGGTGTTGTAGTCGTTTCGAAGCCGCCTTGGAGGTTCTCAACCGGTGTCCGATTCGGTAAAGGGGTCGTCGTGACCGGCCCGGAACCAAAGGGCATAGAGCCAGGGATCGTCAGCACCGCGTTTGCTGGTGGCATAGTTGGTTGAAGTGGAGGTGAAGGAGGGACGAGAGGATGGCGAACGTGTTGGAATGCGAGCTTCAACCGCCGTCGTTTCGGCGGCGCACTCATTTTACCAGCCTCGGCTGGCGGTGGTGCTGGAGGATTGAACTTGACCGTGAGCTCCATTTCGACCTCGAAAGGTGTTTGCAATGGGACCGATCGAAGAGCGGGAACAACCTTGGTCGTTAAATCAAAGGTGAGCGCAGTCGAGTCGGGCACGAGACGTGCCAAAGGTGGTGGAGGCGGGGGTGGTACATCCTGCATGCCCTGAGGGTCGGGGTGGTCAATTGATGCTCGCGCAGGTTTGGGTGAGAGCCTTGGCGATCGCAGATATGGGGCCGGACCCTCAAGTTTCTTGACGGGATTGCTTGCAGTCGGCTCGTAATCCGTCAAAGGTAATGATGGTGCTCGTAACGGTTGTGCAAGCGCCGGTGCGAGCGCTCTGTTCGCCGGTATCGGGTTCGTCGGCGGCGTTGCGAGTTGCGGTACCCTCCTACCCAGCATCGACGTCTGTAACCTCCCCAGCTCCCCATTCGGTGTTCTCCACACAATATCCAGCCGGCCAAGTCCCTGACTTCCTCCCGGTTCGACGCGCTCGACCTTCTCCCCCATCTCCAGCAGGTACAAATACTGCCTCACCGCTCCGGGCCCCAACAACGTCTCGGACCCAGCGAACACACCCTGATTCGGATCCTGAACGGTCCACCCGGGCAAAGGGTCGAAACGCATTCGTTCGAACGACATGACGTGTTCTCCTTGGTTCTGGACCTGCACTTCGAGAAAAAGCTTGTCGCGTTCGGTTCGGGACAGGGCAGAGGACGCGGTGTAGGGTGACGGCGAGTGGGCTTTGGTCCGAACGGAAAGTGGGTTTGAGACCTGTCGCAAGGGAACCCCCCATGGTCGACAATTGTCAATACCACAATAGACTCCCGGCTTGGCCCGTCCGGTGCTTACCTGGAACTTGTAAACCTGAAAAGGTACCAAGAAAACCATCAAGTCAGCTCAAGTTTCTTCACGCCTCTGGGACCCCACTTT
The DNA here is from genome assembly GCA_022506055.1 of Microbotryum violaceum. NCBI lineage: Eukaryota > Fungi > Basidiomycota > Microbotryomycetes > Microbotryales > Microbotryaceae > Microbotryum > Microbotryum violaceum. The sequence continues at coordinate 892,874 of JAKMXP010000006.1, read as the reverse complement.
CCCCTCGTTCCCTCGATAGGACTCAGACCACTCACCTTCCTAAAACTCCTCGATCTGACCTCCTCCACTCCCGCCTCATTTATCCCCTTTACGCCATAGGAGATGGTACACACCAGTGAATGCGGGACCAATTCCTTGATCTCGTGCGAGACGATTGCTTCCATGCTCTTGCCCGGGACGAGGCCGATATTCGCTGCTGGAGAGATTGAGGTCGAGATTGTTGGGTCGCAGGAAGGTAGTGTGACGGTCTTGAGTAGATGTTTTGACCCTGGCGGTGCGTTGGGTGGTGGGTTCGTATGTATCTCCACCTTGAGTGTGGGGGAGATGGCGACTAATGAAGTGGGGTTCGAAGCCTGCGCGACCTCGTTCGAGAGCGATAGCAGCGCCGAGAACGTTTCACTGTTTATTCAACAACCACGTTTAGCTAAAAAGTCCCCCATCAGACCTCAGCGACCCAAAGCAAAAGAACTGACCCCAGATATATCGTCCCAAACGTACTCGGCAGCATCAGGGCGCCCGTATGTGCCCCCGCCACACTCTCCGAATCTTCCCTCGGCACACTCTCCTCGACATTCAACTCTTGGATAAAATCCCCAGCAAACGTGTCCTTCTCGTAATAGAGATGGGGCATCGTAGGGACCAACGAAGGACGAGCGGTGCGCAGGACTTTGAGCGACAAGAGGTGCGCTTCACGTGGGGCCGAGGACGGACCTGCGGACGGGTGCGGAGCTTGGGAGGCAGCCCCAGGGGCGTAGGGTACACTTGCTGCTGAGGCCATCTTTTCTTCTGGTGTGCCGCGTACAGTTCCCGACAATCCGCAGCGGAAGAAGGGGAAGCGGCTGAAGCAACACGTCAACGCGGCAGGAAGCCAAAGCCGAATCAAGGCACGCGTCCGATCGACGACGACGTCGGGCAATCATTTGCCGTAAATATTCGTTGCGATCCAAGTGGTCCAGCTTCTCACGTCTGAGCATGTCGTAGCCAGGATCGTGGTGTGCCACAGCACGAGAGAATAAAAGAAAACGTTGTTGAGCGCCACTTCACTTAAACGAAATTCTGGCGAATCAGTTGAGCGCCACTTCACTTGAACGAAATTCTGGCGAGTCACTCTCTCCAACCCAAGGCACTCACTCCACAATTCTCTCTCGAAGACAATCACAACCAAATCGAAAGAGGACGACATCATGCCATCCCCTCGTTTCTAGTTTGAAATGCTTGTCAAGCACGCTGCCAGTCATCTTTTCCCGCTCTCTCACCCCACGCTTATCGTTACAATCTTCCAGCTACCAAAAAGAGGAAGATGGGTGGGAAACAAAACAGCCGACCATTCGGAGACGGTCGAAATGGAGTGAGAAAAGGAAGAGGACAAGGTACCCCAGGTCGCTGTTCTTAAAGCTAAGCCTCGGCTTGAGCGGCGTTGGGGCAGTCGCGCGAGACTGTGGTAGATAGGGGAAAGACATGAAGGTCAGTCACCCGCTAGAAACAGCTTTGTAGTTAGACAAGACTTACTGTGACCGGTCTGTTGTCCAGTGAAGAGGGATGACAGGTCGCACGATACGAAATAGTAATCTGGTTAGCACCTGTCCCTCCAATCTCCAACCACCAGCGACCAGATCAGTCACGTACCTGGCCGCATCCGTAGCAGCTCCTGGCTTGGCGCTGGACGGGGTTGGGGCAATCACGCGAGATGTGACCAGTCTAAGAGGGGAGCAGCCAGTCTTCAGTTCGAGCCCATCAACGAGACACGACTGATCATAGGTCCGCTCGACTCACTCCACCGCAGCCGAAGCACTTCTGGGCCGAAGCGCAATCCCTGCTCAGATGCCCGAAGCCACCGCACGAGTAGCAAGCACGGCCCTGGGCTTGTTGCTGCATCAAAGAAGTGCAAGCCAAGTCAGCCACTTTGACCTTCAATTCGAAGGGATCTCATACAACGTACGCCACCGAATCCTCCACCGAATCCACCTTGGCCCTGGCCGGCGGATTGCGGGCAGTTGCGCGAGATGTGGCCGGTTTGGTTGCACGAGTAGCAGACGGCCGACGAGTTGCCGCCGTAGCCGCCCTGGGCGCCGCCGAAAGAGGATGCGGGCTTCTCGGGGCAGTCACGCGAAAGGTGACCCTCTTGGTTGCACTGGTAGCACGACTTGGCCTTGCGTTCGTTGGGGCAGTCGCCTGGAGGAGAAGAAAGGTCAAAGAAGGCGTCAGCAAATGCTGCGAGCTCTAACCGAGGAATAGAGTACCACTCACGCGAAACGTGACCCTCTTGCGAGCACTTTGGAAGGTGAAACTCGTGTGATCAGCTATGGCTTCCTCGATGCGTGTTTCTGCACGCAGGGAAGAGCGCGTACGTTGTAGCAAGTGGGGTTGCCGGCCTGGTCGATCAATGAACGAAAAGGTAAGCAAATGCACAATAGCAATCATTCTAGAGGCAATCGGGACATACCTTGGGGCAAGCAGAGGCCAAGTCTGATCACAGACCATCAACCGAACGACATCGACAACAACAACAACAACGAGGCACGCGCGCACACAACATCAGCTCGACTCCTCTTCTACCCGCCACATCACACCACACCACACCACACTCGACCTCGACCCCGAGGCCCCCACTTGTGCCCCTCTCTTCTTCTTCATGGAGCTGTTGGTTGACTTGAGGGTAACGGAACTCCGAAGCGACTTGGGTCTTGGCGAAGCGTCTTGATCGAGAAGAGGGGCTCGGGGATTGCTCGGAGTGCTCGGTACACGGGTTGTTCGAAGGTTGGAGAAGCCTACTCACGGCCGGCTGTTTGATGCGACATTCACAAAACAGAGAAGAGACAATCAAAGGCATCGTCAGCTTTCCACTCGAGGACACGACCACAGCCGTTTGCGGGAGGCTATCAATCCGGCCGGGCAAGAGCGAGTCGTGACGAGGTGGGATACGATAGCGACAAGAGCGAGGGCGTCTTGCCAGAGCAGTTCCCGAAGGTACACGTGCCAAAAAGAGGGTCGGTGAAGGATCGCGCATTGTTCGGCCCGCGGAGCTCGGATCGTGGACCAGGTCGTCAAAGCACCGGCGAACAAAACACGCTCCGCTCGGCTCGTCCCCCGCGCCTACACCCGGCCGGGCCCACGGAGCCGCCGCGGCCACCAGCAGCGAAATTTCGCGCGAGGGCCAGCGAACCAGCGCGCAAGCGAGCACACGCCCACGAAATGCGAAAGGAAAGCGGATCGCGTCTCGCGACTGCCGCCCGGGGTGAGTGTGCAGCTGCTACTACTGTCACTGCCAGCGTCATGACTCCCGCTGCAACAGGACCTCTGTCTCGGCTGCGCTCGAATGAACCGTCACACAAGACGCTGATCGCTTCGTAGTCATTTCCGCGCTGAATGGAGAGCTGCGGGACAAGCAGGCTTACGTTCTCCGCAGTTGTACTGCACCGCCAACAAAGGTCAGCAGATGGTCCCTATGCGCTACAATTCACTCGTTGTATCAACTCACGCAGCCTCGGTTCATAATGATAAGTGGTTTTGGGGGTGGGGTGGGGTAGGGGTAGGAGTAGTAAAGTTGGTGGCGAGGGGGAGAGGGGGAGAGCGCGAAGGAGCGAAGGAGCGGAAGCGGGGCACAGGGTGAGGCATTTCAGTGGCAAGCTGCAGCCAGCTGGCGATTACAAATCCGCTTCCATCTCTAATTACGAATCACCGATCCCAGATAAGATGCTATTGCGATGGGAAAAGCGTACTGACACAATACACGAGGTGCCCCAACTCAAAATGCGTAAAAATAGAGTTTCTTTCCCGGCCCGTCAAAACATCTCAGCCGTGTCTCTGCCCAAGCCACGCGCCGCAAGATTTTCACCGCCAAGTCAGCGATCGAAGCGGAGCGATCGCCACCCATGTCCTCAATCGAGACTCACCAACCCATTTCCATTCGATCTCAGCCGTTGTTGCCCCATCCAACTCGCAGGTTGGGACTTGGTATGCCCAGCGTTCGCGACCCCTTCGCGCATCGTGCGCATCCCGAGCTCGTGCCAGGCCGAGAGCATCAGCTGTTGCTCGCGTCGGTACCGGGCTTCGACTTCGACCGTGTTGCTCTTGTTTCAATAATCAAACGCGGACGGTCAGTGGCTTTACATCATCATTCAGTTCTCAAAACGCGCATAGAACTCACCTTCTGCCGTTCAAGGTCCTCCTTGAGCTGAGCAATCTGGGACCGTTGAGCTTGCTCGGCTTCCTCGCCCATGCCCTGCAGGTTATTTCGTGAACAGCTGGAATGATCAGTCTCGTTCGCTCGCTCGGGACATCCCAGAAGTTTCGGAACAACCTACATTGATCGCAGCCGCGTGTCGTTCCCTCAACAGCTTGTCCTGATTCTTGATGAACTGTGTGGACCAGACCTTGGGGTTGATTCGGTGCTCGCTTAAGCTCGAAAAAATGCGGACTCACTGCTTTGGCCTTGAGCAACTTCTCCTTGAGATCCTTGACCTCCGCCGCAGTTTTATCGTTCTCCTCTTGGAGCGCGCCCACACGAGCTCGATCCTCCTCGGACATGTTCTTGCTCATCAGTGACGTCCGCAGGTGGCTAAAAGATTTGGTGGAGCGAAGCCGCTTCAGCAATCACACCCTGTTGAATGCCCGAGCTGTTTCAGACCTACCTCGACTCCTTCTCCTGTTCCAGCATCTGCTCTCGTTGGCTGATGCCATCACTTTGCATCAACACCTTGTCCATGAGCAAAGTGTTGACCTGCGCGTCAGAAGCATTCGGCGTCAGTCTCCAGTTTTGCGAGCTTCCTAGCTTGGAGGACAGTACCAACCTGGCTCATTTGCATCTTAACCTTGTCCTCAGCATCGCGCAAGGAGCTTTTCAGCCGTTCGACTTCGGCCGTCAAGGCTTCCTTTTCGGTCGCCACCGAGGCTCGCAATGAGTTGAGGATGTCGAGTTGGTCCCTGTTGACGAGTATCACTGCGGGATAAAACTCGTCGACCTTGTCAGCTGATGCCAATCGAGGAAATAAAGAGCAACAACGTACAGTCAGACTTGGCTATTGTGTGTTCGTCTCTCAACTTCGCGTACTCGACATCGAGTTTGGCGCGCTCGTGTCGTAACCGCTCAAGCTCTTCGACCGTTTCGTTCAACCGCATCCGCAGCGCGATAGCGGCTTCAGGACTGTGTGCATAACAGAAAGGTCAAATACTGGCTCCCTCGAAACGAAGGCTTGACCCTTCCGGGTACCCACCCATCGCCAAGCCTCGATTTGCCCGACATGATCTCCTCCAACTTGGCCTCGACGCCCAACTTCTCGCGATGGCCACGGAGATACTCCATCTCATACTTGGTCTTGGTCCGATTCGCATCCTCGAGCAAATTCTCGAGCACGACGACGCGCGAATGTTCGGCCGAGTTCGTCATGGCCTCGTTGAGTTGGCGCTTCAACTTGCGTACTTGGAGCTTGAGGTCCGTCATCGTAGTGCCTCGGAACGCATCGTCGAGCTCGCCTCCGACCCCGATCGAATCTTCATCGTCGACCTCGGCCACGACATCCCCTCGAGGCGCCTTGCGAGGTGTCGGGCCCGCTTCCAGCTCGTGTACTCGCTCCTCGTACAAGCCGAGTGCTTCACGATCCATGTTCTGTTTCTCCTGCGCGACCTTGAGCTTTTCCGTCGCGCGTTGGATCTCGAGCCGCAGCTTGTCGTTCTCCTTGATCAAGGTAGACGATTTCGCTTCGAGGGTGTCGATCTTGTTCTTGTACGAATCCATCAAGGACTTGAACGCCGCAAGCTTGGCATTTTCTTCCTCGAGTGTGCCATACCGATCTAGTAGATCAGAATTCTGCTCTTCCAGCGTCTGCATTCGGCGGGCCGAACACCGGGTAGTCAGCTTCATCATTCCCTTCCCGAGCCAACCGGCACAAAGCTACCGTACCCTGAGCGACTTTCTCAGATCCGCCGCATCTTCCAACTTCTTCTTGTATTTCTCAATTACATTCTCCGCCTTCTTGGCCTTCTCCGCCGCATGACGATACTCGTCCATTTGGTCCTTCAACTTGGTCGCCTCCGCCGCCTTGGGCTCCAAATCCTGGACCCTCGTCTGCAAGTCCTCGACGATCCTCGACTGCCTTTCGGCAATCTGTTCCGCTTCGCTCAATTGATCCTCGGTTTGTTGGAGCGCTTGTCGCATGCGATCGAGTTCGGCTTTGTAGCCCGCGTCGGCGCGTTCAGCCTTATTCGCTTCGACGACGGCGACAGCTTCGTTCGCTCTTAACTCCGCCGCCGCGACGGCGGACAAAGCCTCTTCATGATCCTCTTGCAGCGTCCGATGGGCCCTCAAGAGTTCCTCATAAACGATCTGCAAGGCGTCCTTGTCGGAAAGCAACCTCGATCGATCCTGATGCAGCGCATAAAACTCGCTATCCCCATCATCATGATCCTCATCGACGACGGCATCCCCGTCATTCAGCATCTCCGAACTCGGCAAGGGAGGCGTCTTGGTCTTGATCCGACTCATGACCTGCTCGATCGAGACCATCAGTTCACGTTGGACCCATTCGTCGAGCGATTGGATCTTTTCGACGTAGAATTGACGCTTCTCGGAACAGACGGCCAGGGCGAGCACGAGGCCGGCGAGACGACAGGTTTCGACTTCACTCGTGGGGTCGGATCTGGCGATGACTTGGAGGTTGGGAGTGGGAAGGGTAACCGTAGGCGAGCGCAATACATCCCTGTAGTACAGAGCAGAGTCGCATGCTCAGCAACTTTGGTCTCCAAGGCTCAGGCCTAGAGTGGGGGGGGGGGGGAGGGGCGCGAGAACTGACTCGTAGTAGCGGATCAAGAGCTTGTAAAGCCTCTTGAGGTTGTTGAAGCGCAAGACCCAGTTCTCGGATAGCGTTTTCTGCTTCGTCGTCGTAGCAAGGGGTCGGAAGTAAGCCGGATCACTGAAGGAAGGTGGAGAGAAGGTCAGCGGGGATCTCGTGCAGAATCCGGAGCAAACATATAGGAGAGTGTCGGAAGGTCGGGTTGTGATGGCAGGCGCATGCGGCTTGCTGCGACGTATACCGGCCATAGCGTAGCGTTCGAGGTCTTGGAGGTGATCCATGCACCATACGCTCCCCCCTGACCCCACTCGCCCATGATCCGAAGTTGACCAAACAATCGCAATCCAGCTCGTGTTGTATCGTACCCTACCCCTAACCCCCCAGACCACAAGCACCAACCCCAAACAGCAAAGCACCCCAAACGAACAACTCACACCTCCCCCACAATCTCCCCCAACACGACCCCATCGTTCAAATCATTCAAGCCCCTCACGACGCGTCGCCCTGCCCCCGGCCCTGCTCCTTCCCCACCACGCTCGCCCCCTCCGTCGACATCATCCGCGTCAGTGCGGTTGGAGCTGGGTAATGTCGACGCGAGCGAGTTGATCCAGATGACGATGGAGGGTCCTAGTTGTGCTGAGGGGGCTTGGAAGAACGACATCGCGGCGATGAAGGGGGCCAGCAGCGATGTCGTCAGCGCAGGAGGGTCGTCAAGGAGGAGGGAGGCCCAAGAGCGCCAGGCACGGCGCAGCGGCGCGGCGGCCCGGGCGTGGCGAAATTTTGAAGCGATGGAGAGCTTTGCAAAGGTGTGGTTACAGAACTAGGAGAAATCCAACGACATGTACAGACTAAGATAAAAACTCATTGAATCAATATATGTAAGCAGGGGTGGGTATATGCCAATAAGGAGTGCATGCCCAACGAAGTCTTCTCCACCTTATGAGTCGGCATCCATCGTCGATGGATCCTCCACGACGAGCTCGGCAAGTTGACCCGAGATATCAACGAAACGATCCAATTCTTCCTCGGAGAAAACACGCGTCGCATCCTTGGTATACCCCGCCAAGACCCAGCCAGTACCCTCACGCTCCGCGACGGGCAAAAGGATCCCCGACGCGAAACCGGGGCCCTGGAATTCTTCGTTCGGACCGAGCGTCGCAATAGCTGGGTTACGATAGAGCAAACCCCCTTCGGCGGCTCGGAGTGCTTTGAGGTGTAATGCCGAGTCGAACGAAGGCGTTGTGGCCGGCAGGTTGTGCGCAGAGAGGAGCACTAGCGCGTGTGGTCCCTCCTCCGAGAGGTTCGACATCGAGACGAGGTACACGAGCGAGAGCGCAAGACGATCGCCAAGCGACTTGATCGCCGAATCAAGCAATTTCTGATGAGGCGTTCGAGGTTGCGGTCGTGTCTTGGCAGAAGGAAACGTCTGGCGGGTGAAGGTCGGAGAAACGTTCTGAGAACAAGCAGACGACTCTGGACTGGACGTCGGAGGGTTGACCACGGGCGACGGGATCTCGGGCTTGAATCTCGGCTTGATCTTTTGACTGCGGCCCATGTGGAGATGGCGTGCGGTCTCTTCTTCGGGGGTTGGAGGGAGGGCCTGGGGCACATGGCTCGACAGCGACCCGGCCGTGTATGTTGCTGGGTCGTTGGGTCGGCACTTGAGCACGGGCTTAATCGAGGATACAGACGCCGGCGACTGCACAATCTTGTTGGTACTCGAGTTTGGGAAAGTCGAGGCGACTGGCGTCTTGAGCCCGTTCCAGTCGGAGTACCCTGATGAAGACGAGGGTTCGTCAAACGCGACCTGCTTGACCTGGTTGTACGACAAGTCGGCCATCGAGGACGACAGTGATACCACGGAAAAACGCAGCTCGGAGAACCACGCCTCAATCTCGACCGAAACATCACTCGCGAGAGCGCGTAGCTGTGCACGCTCCGACTGCGTGAACTCTGTTCGAGGACGATCGTCGAGTAGACAAAGGGTTCCGATCGGAAGCCGTCCGCCTGCTTCTTCTTCCAGCTCGGCATTGGAAGGTGGATAAATGGGCATCCCAGCATACAGACGCGCGTTGACCGAAACTGACAGGACATTGTTTCGGAACCTGGGCATGGCGGCCATGGGGGCTCGTTAGTCTCTCAGAAGAAACAAAATTTGAACCCACAGCAACTCACCTCCAATCTCGCTGCGTGTCAAGGACGACAAGACCTCGCTCGCCATTCAGGACGGTGTGAGCGCAGAAAGTGACCTCGCGAGGAAGCGATTCAACGCCTTTGGGCATTCCCGTGGCGGCCAAGAACCGCTGCTTGTCTTCAAGCAAGACCGTCACAAGCACGATCCTGACGCCGAACGTGTTCTTCGCCCGCCTCAAGATCGACGCGAGTGATGGGTGATTCGCAAAAGAGAGGGAGGACGGCGGTCCTGACCCGTCGTTGAACGCCAAAGAATTGAGGAAAGCCGGGGTCGATTCCGAACTCGCGGCCGAGACGGACGATTGAGCAGTCGAGCCATTCGATGCGCGACGGTCAAACAAGGACGAGTTTCGATCTGTTCCTTGAGTGAATTGCGAGGACGAGGAGCTGGCTATGGGTGTCATCAGTCTGGACGCTGGTCGGGCACTCGTGATCTCGGTGGGACCGAACAGCTCCAGGCGAGCGATCATCTTTTGCCGCACCAATTCGAGCGGCAGGTTCGGGGCCGAGAGTTTGCCTTCCTCGGCAGGGTTGCGACTCGAGCTCGAACTTGCATGCAAGCTTGGGAACGTATTGCTAGCCATCGGAGGCGGGGGTCGGGGTGGATTCTCGACGTCCATACCACCCTGCTCGAAGAGGATGATCAGACCCAGGTCAGATACCACACGGCGCAGAGATCCCTCAAGTCGTTCAGAGCGCCCTCGTGCGACAACTCACGTTCGCGTATTGCTTGATCCAGTCATCCCAAACTGTAGGAACTTCAACGGGCGAAGTCGCGCTGTTGAGACGGCCTGATCGATTCGGGTTCGGCCGCGACAATTGCAATGTGATCGGCTTGGGCTCCGGTCGCGACAGGGATGACATCGAGTTCTGCCGCCGAAGTCCACGCCCGAAGACGCTCGAAAAGCTCTTCTTACCCCACGAAAGACCCTTGCCGGAGCTGGTGGAAGAGTATCCCGAGTGTTCTGCGCTGCTGGTGCTATCGAGCTCATAGCTGCGCTGCGACGAGATGGTGCTGCTGCTGCTTCCATTCTGCAGGATCGAGAAAGAGGACGAGGACCGACCGTTCGCCGAGTAGGACGAGGTCGAGGCAGCGCGTCGAACCGTGGGTGGAGACGTCGACAGAAGCCATTGAGCTGCAGCGGGGATCGAGGAGCTCTGGTCGATTCGAGCCGATCTCGGAAGCGAGCTGGGCGGTTGGGGACGCGTCGGAAACGCGTTGGAGCGCACGAACGCCTGCAGCGACTCCTCGTGGCCGAAATCGTGTTGGCCGAGGTAGTCGTCGGCCTCGGTCTCAATCGAAAGGCCCGGCGGAGGCGAGTAGGTCGCATTGCGGTGCATGCTGTTTCCAGTGGTCGACGTCGAGGCTTGCGAGTGGATACTGAACGCATCCGAGACGGAGCCAGCACGTGAATGGTGCGAGCTGCTGCCTGCACCACCGGCGCCGACGTGATGATGATGCGGCGCCAAGCTCGACTTGCACCCTTCTCGGAGAGGCGAGCCTTTGCCATTCGCCGACGACGTGGTGTGGCCGTGTCCGTGCCCGATCAGAGCTGCGACCGGGGGTAGCGGCTTGCCTGGGAATATGTGTGAAGACGGATTGTAGGTCATGGTTGCCACCGCCGTCTTGGTCATACGCGACCTCCCGCTCGATGCCGTCGACGATGAGGACGACGAAGTCGAGTTGGACGCGCGACTTTGGGATGAGAGCAGCGGCGCGTGCGGGTGCCGGTCGGGGCGTGCCTGGGACTGCTGGGTGCCGCGCGTCGAAGCCGCCGATTGACTCCGCGCGAGGTGCGATGTGTAGGATGCTGGGGAGGAATGGTGGTACGGCGTCGAATCAGGGTGGTGGGGCATGGCAGCCTGCCGATGGCCGGATCAAAACGCAAAACGAACGCGGGATTCGAGCACAAGAATGGGCTGATGACGAGCTGTTGGTGTGTGACGGTGACGAGGAAGCAGCTGCCGGTGCGCTTCGACTGGTGTGTGGTCTTGGGAGCATGAGCGCTTGAGCTGAGACGGAGCTCGGCTCGATCGGCGCCGGCGCGGCAGACTTTCTGCATACAACTCAATCTGCCAGCGGCTTCGGAAGGACATCTTGCGCCCCAACTTGGGCTCCGACTCTATACGCACGAGCCCCACCGGCTCCGACTCTACACGTACGAGCCCTCATCATTTGCAATCTTCACCCTTTGACCGCAATTGTCACATGCAACTGGTACCGGGTCCCCAGCTGGTCGGCGTCGGTATGTAGTGGGCTTTTATTTGATTGGTAAAGAACGTAACCTGTGTATACCTGAGTCAGCACTGTGACTTGCCTATACCTGATTTTCATTCTCGGCAACAGAGGCAACTTGTTCTTCGACAGATCGGAAAAGCATGGCAGCAATCACGTGAAAAATCAGGCAAATGCAAAAAATCTTGTGGGCCGACAGAATTCACGGAAACTAGCGCCGCCACTGACTGGCACAGGCTGAGGCCTACTCCATTGTTCCTTTACTAAGGAACGAAAGTCTGCACCCATCCACGACACCGAGAAGCAGCTGAGTAAATGGGTAGGTGCCACCTTAATTTAAGGTCAAGATTTACGTCGGCATTCCAGTACGGTGAATCAAAGGACTCTTTTCTAAGCACGTGTCTGACATACACACTGGCAAGGGGAAAACAGAGAACAGAGAACACTAGTCGGAGCCGCTGTGCAACGCGGCCTGAACGTGCATGTTAAAAAGATGAGAAAAGGACAAAAATGCCCTCGAAAGATCGCGAAAGGACAAAAATGCCCTCGGATCCCAGACTTCTGTAATACTTGATGTATCAGCTCACAACCAAGAGGGTCGCTTCTTGTAGTCTTTGTGATCAGCGCCGTATACTCAGAATCTCCAGAGATGCCGTGAGAAGTCAGTTATCACGGTCGCAAAGTCAGGCACCTATCGCGACTGAAGCGAGGCCCATTCGAAAGCGAGCGATGAGTATAGACCGCAATTAATTACCATATGAAACAGATCAGCACGCCTTCAACTTGTAGTAATATTGACACTTTTGACACCTTATGCTCAGATTCAAATGGTCGATCTATCTATCGCATGTAACTCGGTTGTGTCCGGGCCTTTTGCAGAGGCCACAGATCGTGTCGCGCTTGGCCCTCTCGTCCGCACCCCGGACCCTGCGCTTGATTGGACGTCCTGTACGTCTGGGGAAATGTGGCGGAATGATAATGGCACCCTTTTGATGTTCCGAAGCTCCTTGGACGCGTAGTCGGGGGTATCGGTCACTTTGTCGGTGATGATGTTGCCAAGCACGCGAGCGGGAACCTTGCTGTCGCCGGTGTGGAGCAGCGATTGGCAACCGTGGGCTTCATTGAAGGCAGTGATGGTCCAAACACTGCCTTCTCCTTTGGAAACGGCAGTGGCAGAGAAGGCGCACGGAGGATCTTGGACACTCTTGCACACGACGTGCCAACGACGCGTCAGACTTGCGAACGTTGAGCTGGAATTGATCAACGAGGGATATTGATAGCTCGCATCCGTGAGCTCCTTCTTTTCGTAAAAGATTTCCCCCCTCTTGAACCGATGTTTCATTGTCGAAAGTCGGTAGTGACTTTGGTGTCGGGGCGAGAATGCGGAAGGAGGCCAATGTCGATTCGCGACACTCGCGCGCCTCGACGTGTCGACGATCGATGAGGTGCCTGACTTTGCGACCGTGATAACTGCCTTCTCACGGCATCTCTGGAGATTCTGAGTATACGGCGCTGATCACAAAGACTACAAGAAGCGACCCTCTTGGTTGTGAGCTGATACATCAAGTATTACAGAAGTCTGGGATCCGAGGGCATTTTTGTCCTTTTGAGAAGGGCATTTTCTGTCCTTATGAAAAGAAGCGAGGGCATTTTTGTCCTTTCGCTATCTTTCGAGGGCACTTTTGTCCTTTTCTCTAAAAGGATAAAAGCAAACGCCCTTCTCATCGTTACCATCCTCGTCGGACCTTTCATGACATGTGCGAGCTGAAGGAGCTGGAATGGCCGCAAGGAAACCGTCTTTGACGCCAAGTCCCCGAGACGGAGGCGAAGGTGGATGAGGACGTGGAAGACTTAAGAGGAGGACGGCGGGGTGAACGCGAGGTTGCTCTCTCTCTCTTACACTGCCCACAACGACGGAACTCCGCATCGAAGCCTTCTACATTATCTGGACGTGGCTTCAAAAAATCGATCGCTACAGAAGAAACCGGGTCCAACTAACTCAAAATTATGGTCTGAAAATACTTACCTTTGCTGCCCAGATACTATAATCCGAAACTTCCACACCTCAAAAATGTGCTGACCATAAGACACTAGCCGGTGGTGATCAGCAAAGCACTCGCTGGCGGATGTGAGTACGGCCGCTGGTGGCGGCACCGGGGCGGGCGGCTCGATTACTTGAGTGCTCCCGACTCACTTTCGGCTCGACTCCCACAGCCCGCATCTCTGGGCCCCCGCAGAGGCCACCGCATGTGGGATATGGAATGACTGGTGAATACAACGAGGTACTAATGGATGAGGCAACACAGAACACCGAGTACAGCCCCTTTCCGAGAATTACTAACTAATGCCGGTGAAAATACATCCCCCTCTAAAATTTAGTCCAGCAATGCCAGCTCCTGTGATTGCTCCTCACAAGCCAGCGGCGATCTGCGACCCACTCGCGCGACCCAGCTTGGTGACGTACGTCTCAAGCTGCTCCGAAAACCTGACAAAGTAGGTCAAGTCCTTTTGCTCAAAGTTGCGCTTCGCGTCCTTGCTATAACCCGACAAGACGTAACCGGTGCGTCGGACTTCGAGCACGGGGATGAGGATACCTCCACTGTAGCCCGGTCCGGCGTCCTCGGGCGAGTAGCGAGGGTTCGAGTACAGCAAACCACCTTCAGGGGCACGCAGGGCCTTGAGGTGCAATGCAGGGTCGAAAGTGGGTGGGGGCGAAGGCATTCCGTATGCGGACAGGACGCGCAGCGCAGAATGCGTGTTGGTGCCCGAGTTGAGCGCCGCCACGTCGAGCGAGACCAAATACACCAGGTCGAGCGCCAGGGCCTTGGCGAGCATACGAGTCGCTTGGTCAAAGACCTTCTGCAGGTCCTTCGGTACGGCAGTGACGGGATCTTCGCTTGTCACGGCAAGCGAGAACGTGTTGAAGCCGGACGGACGGCGAGTGACGGGGCGGTCCGATGTGAACGAAGACATGCTCGAGGACGAGTCGGATCCCTTGCGAGCGTGTGCATGGGCGTACCCGTGGTTGCGCGAACCCTTGAGCGAGTCGGGAGGGGTAAGCGGCAACGCAACCTGGGGTGAGGGTTGGAAGACTGCAGTAGGTTGGGGTCGGTGCTCGGCACGAGGAGGTCGGGCGAAAAGACGCGCAGGGGCAGCAAGGTGGGAAGGTTCGGCAGGAGCAGGGTTAAGGGTTGAGTTTTCGAAACGGGCTTGCTCGACGGGCATCGACGGTTCAGCCAGTGCGTCCTCGAAAGCGATGTGCGACTCAGACTCGGGCGTGACTTGCGCATTTCTGTCGACCTGTCGTGCGACTGCAGGCTCTTCTGCCTGGGGTTCCGGAGCAGTCTCGACGGGGATCTCGGCTTCGGCTTCGGCCGGGGCCGGCAACGTCGCAGTCGATCGCGCGAACGAACTCTCGAGTCGGTTAAGCTTCATGGCCATTCGCTCGTTGACCCACGCCTCGATGTGCGTCGACGCCTCGGCGGCGAGCTTCTGCAGCTCGGCGCGTTGGGTCTCGCTAAAATCAGCGCGAGGTCGATCGTCGACAGCGCAGAGCGTGCCGATAGCGACGTTCGGTGCATCTAGGTTGCCGAAAGTGGGAGCGAGAAGAGGGATACCGGCATAGAAACGAGCTCCCAAAGCTGATGTCGGGAGCGAGTTGGCGAACCTAGAAGTTGGTGAATGTGTGGGGTCAGCTTCGATCGAAAATGGTATCGATCCCTCTTCGTCTCTATCCAAACTCACCTCCAGTCATTGAGTGAATCGAGAACGACCATACCGCGCTCTTCGTTGAGGATCGCATGAGAGCAGAACGTAACGGCACGTGGGAGCGCGCCACCTTGTTCGACAGCTTCAGGGAGACCCCCCGTGGCGAGGAAGAGCTGCTGCTCTTCGTCCAGGACGGTGAGCATGCCGACGCGAACGTCAAAGAGCTTTTGACACTTTTGAACGATGTCGCGAAACGCGGGATAGTTTTGGAGCGAGGTGACAGTAGCAGCGGATTCGCTCTCGATGTCTGGGGGCATGAAGCTCGTCGCAGCCGAAGTAACAGAGGTGTTGCCGTACGAGTGTCGACGGAGCAGCGAGTCCGGGCCGGCCGAAACGGGGCGAGAGTCAGTGACGGAAGTGGAGGTCGACGCCGGCATCGAAATGGCCAGCGTCAACGTGGAGGCGTTCGTTTGCTTGTTCTTGGTTCCAAACAGATCGAGCTTGTCGACAACGGCTTGACGCTCGGACTCGTTGTAGGGCTTGGGGGCGATGTACGACTTGGCCTCGAACGGAGTCGGATCGGCCGCATCCGTAGCCTCGCGCACCGGGGGCAAGGGAGGGTCTTCGATATCGATCTCGTACTGTCAGTTCGATAAAACAATGGTAGTTAGAAGCTGTGGACGTATTAGCACGAACGCCGCCCGGCTGTGAAAAAGTTTAAGCTTACCTTGGCGTACGCCTTGGAGTATTCCTCCCACGTCTTGGGCAATTCGTTCGCAGGTGTCTTGCTCGAAAGTTTAAGTCTGATGGTTTGGACAATCTTGCGAGATGCATAGACGACCTGCTCGGCGATCTTGATCTTCTTCTTCTGTTGCAGAGGGATTGTCCCCTCCGCGTACGTCGCCGTGATAGGGATGAGCGAGGGCTCGGAAATGTCGCGCGTGGCGATACGCGAGTTCTTCGCGGGCGAGTTTTGCAACCCGAACGACGAGAATATGCGATGGATCGACTTGAGCTCGCCACCGCCGTTCTTCTTCGAAGAGGAGCGCTCCTGCTTGCGGCGCGTAGCTTGCATGCTCCAGTGGGGTGCGGGGATAGGGGTCGACGACAGGGACGACGGGGTGCGGGAAGCCACGGTGCCCGAGGGAGCGATAGGGGCGATCATGTTGATCGGAGCAGAGGGAGAAGTGGATGAAGAGGTGGAGGCCGGGTGGATTAGAGTAGCGAGGTAAGGGTTCTTGAGGGAACGACGATCTGCCCTTCGAGCGGTGGGTTTGACGAAAGTGGGGCGCGTAGCAGAAATGTCTGGGGCTGGGTGATGTTGCGAGCCGGCGGGCTCGTAACTAATCAAACGGAAAAGTTGTGGCGTAGAAGACACTGTTGAGCAGAATCATTCAACCACACGGGTGGGAACGCGGATCTGACAGAGAACAGTCGATACAAGGTGAAGGGCAAAAGACAACATCACGCGAGCCGGTCAGACAACACCGTTTTTATTCTTCGCCCTGAAACCCGGATGTGATGAGACGGTTCGGGGCCGAGCGGGGCGTCAGCTGCCAATCGTTCAATTTAAGATCGACGCTGCGGCTTGTCGATTCCGAAGGCGCAGCTTTTCTTCGATCGGTATCTGTTTTTGTATTCGTCACGGTCAGCCGGCGACCTCGGCAAAGTTACAGTCGAGGAGCACACTGCAGTGACGCTCCGTAGCGGTCAGTCAAAGATTCTTCGCCGACTGCACATGCTATATGACATGAGATCTCCATACATCGTGAGCGTAAACAGAGGTACGAAGATCCCAGAAACGTGCTCCGAGACCGCAAAGCCCCGGGTGGAGTGTCTCTTACAGACAAAGACAGTGACCGGACTCTGGCCGCCAGTGACGCGAGGCCGAAAGTTTCGAGGTGTAAGCGCGTCGCGACGCGTTTCCTGTTAAAAGTCAAACCTTGGCGCGCGCAACGCGTGCCCGTTAATTGATGTTTCACCCGCTTAGCGTCCTCGCCCGGAGCGGGCCCACCTCCGCGCCTCCGCGCAGCGAGGGCGGACGACCAGCTCCAGGTGCCTAGACACGCGGGCGCACTCGCGACATTTGGCGAACTCACTCGAGAACACACAAATTGCGGTCGGGAAAGATGGTTGCCGACGAACGAACCACTCTATTGGCACACATGCATCGCAAGCAGGGCCGTCGCGTCATTCCAAAGAGCCCTATCTCGGCAAACAGGAACGGCGGCTGCCCAAATTCCCGTGCGTAAGGGCGACTGCGCCGGCCCTGCCGGCTGCGGTCAGTTGAGGAAAATGACAAGGACGTGACAGGAACGGGACTTCGCCGGGCGCGGCGACCTCCGAGTGACGGGTTCACACTTGTGACAGACACATCCCGCGGTACTAGTACTAGGAACAGACAGTCCCTTAAACGCTCCCAAATCTTCCAGTCCCCCTCCCTTGACCAAGCGCCGGCTCCTCATCGCTGATGCCGACGTCAGCTTTGGCAACTTTACCGTGCCTGCACCGACGGGGTGTCAACGGATTATGTGTTGTACCTAATTAGACTGGTCACACTACTCGCGAGCCAGACAAAATTTGCTGTCGGACAAGATAATGATCGGAAATTTTGGAGGCCTCCAAAGGCGCAGTATGGTCCTATTCTGTCCGGCCGTCTCGAGTGGTTCCACCTGAGCTACCTCTTAAATCCACCTTCGTCGCTCATGCTATCTGGGCGAGAAGGTACAGAGTTGAAGCTGATAGTGGTGCCAATATTTGTCCATAGTTCTATAATACAGAGCAAGATGATATGATACCAAAAGATAAGCCAAGCCGTTCAGACAGCGAGCCTTCCCCTGAACATCTAAGCTCTCCAACATTTCGTCGATTACGAGCTCTTATAAGTTGGCGAGTTCGGCCTCACACAACTGGTGCACCTCATCAGCTCGAGAAGGATCGTTTGACTGAGGTGTCGGTTGGCCGACGCGGCCCCAAGGTTGGTAGTATTTGCCATTGATCTCTTCAGGCGTGAGGATAGTTCCAGCTTTAAGTTGCGTAAGGGCACCCATCGTCATGGGGTACGACATCCAACGCACGATGCTGGCAACAAAGCCGGGGAGATGTCGTTGCAGCTCCGAGTTGATCATGCCGGGATGCAGAGAGCAGGCGACGATGTCACCGGCGTGCTCGCGCCCCAAGTAATTGGCGTGCGCGATGTTGCCCGCTTTCGACTGACCGTAGAGTGCACTGTAAAGAAATAATCGGGTCCTTTTCGTCAAAGTCTTTTCGTGTGTTACGGCAGGATCCTGTAGGTGTGCTCTCACCTCCTGGCGCCGTATTCTCCCCATTTCTTGATAAGCGCATCTCGCTTCTCGCCGCCGACAAAGGTATCGACCTCCCACACCTTGTTGGGAGCGCTGGTAGGAGCATACCCGTGCGCGAGAGACGACGTGTTGATGACACGACTCGGTGTACCCGAAGCCGACTTGGAGGCCTTCAACGCAGGGATCTGAAGGGCACAGGGCCGTGGATTAGTAGCAAACAACACGGTGCGCCTCGGCGTATACTCACAAGCAGCTTTGTGTAGTATGGCCCAAGTACATTGGTGCCCCATTCTACGCGATTCATTAGAGCGATCGTAAGTGACCAGAACAACGTTCGTAAAAACAAAAATCACTCCGATCATGGCTTACGCAGGTCGTAGCCGCTTTCGGTAAGCTGGCCTGTCGGCGGGGTCATGACACCGCTAGTGTCAGGTCGGCCAAGGAGTCAGTCCGTCAATCATTCATCAATTTTACGGTCTTACCCCACTCACGCGTTATTGAACAACACATCGAGCTTTTTCTCCTTACTCAAAAATTCTTCCGCGCTCGGCTTGATCGACGCCAGATCGCCGAGGTTAAGCTTGAGGAAGATTGCCTCTCTACCGGTCTCTTGTTTGAGACTGGCGATTGCCTTCTCGGCCTTGTCTTGGGATCGAGCGGCGAGGTAGACCTTGGCGTTCTTCTTGAGAAGCGCCTTGACGGTTTCGTAGCCGATGCCGGCGTTGCCTCCGGTGACGATAATGACCTGCCAGGCCGGCGAGCGAATTGCGCAAGACGTGCAACGACAAGCGAGGATGCGACCCGGGGATATTAGAGCAAGGGACGATGCGTTCAGGCCATATGAAGTAGACGAGGAGAGGACGAGCGGCTCACCTTGCCCGACAGGTCAGGCATGTCCTCGGCGGAGAAGAGGGCGGCAGGCGGGAAGAGAGTCGTCGACAGCGTCGAATTGGGTGCGATCTTTCCTAAGAGGGAGGACAACATGGTCAAAGCTGAATGCGGAGATGCGTAGATGTAGTGGAAGGGCTGGATAAGAAGAAGAGTGTCGAGCGTTGCTGCAGGGCCTACGGAGTGGCCCGAGCGCCGCGACTCTGAATTTGAAATTGCGCGGCAACTCGGCGGGCAATCAAGTGGAGGCAGCGGGAGCGAGAGGAGGGGGAGGCAATGACACGCGCGCAAGCTTTTCGCCAATTTGAAGCCGCGCCAAAATCGCTTTCATATTGGCCTCTTTGGGGAGGGTTGCCTCAATAATGTGGTGCAGCACCCGAATAAGGGTCGTCTCTTTTTGTAGACTAGCTGGAATTCAAATTCTCTTCTCATTTTCATCCTCATTTCCAATGGTGTCGCCAAAGTCATATCGTTGGTGGCTGATCATAGTATGCACATGACGTGCAGTGGTAGTACGCGAGCCATCGACCCAATTCGCCCAGGCCGCTCATTGAGCTCCAACATCTACCCCATTACATCTTCGATCCTCTGAACCCATTTTGATGGGGGTGCCCACCGTTGCTTCATTCAGCAGGCACGCCGATACTTCACGAAGTTCACTCTTGCGGCCCCGACCCCCACCCGGTGCGAGTACAGCCTCCGAGTCTGTCGCCACTGCATACGTGTACATACGCGTGCATGCATGTGCCCATCCGTGCACACTGAGACAGCTCGCAAGCTCGGAGACACATGATCTTCGTTGTCTTCACTACCTATCTCCGGGCGTGTTTAAAGCTGAATAACAAGATCATAATTACGAATGCGAGAGACGGTAACTGAACGCGAACCACATCCTTTCCTACGGACGCTACTACGCCCTTGCTCTGGAGCCCCACCCCCAGTATCATTCTTTGGCTGCCGGCAGCTGTTGCTCGCACCAAGCGGCAAGATTGTCTTGAACCTTCTCGTCATGGAACACCGGTAGGAGCTCGACAAGCCGTGCGACAGGGACAAAGTACTGAAAGCAAGAGGAGGCGCCGCACAGGGTCAATTCTGAGCGACTCCGTGCCAAAGTTGCTCGGCACTCACCTTATTCCGTACGTCCTCTGGGGCAGCAATCGTCCCAGCCCATAACCCTGTCATGGCACCCATCTCGACCGATCGCAAGATCATATTGGCGACCGTTCTCATCACGACGTTGGCGTCTCGGTGGATGTCGGATTTGATGGCCCCTGGGTGGACGGCGACACAATCGATCTCGTTTGGGTATTGCCGGCCTAACCAGAAGCAATGCACGATGTTGCCGGCTTTGGCTTGCCCGTAGAACTTACTGCATCGAATTGAAACGAGCTCAGCTTTACACGCACAACTACGAGAAGCCGTTGTACTCACGATCGAGCAGCAAACCCGCTCCCCCACTTCTTGAGCAAAGCTTCCCTGCGCTCGCCCGCTTGTAGGCTATCGGCTTTCCATAGCCCGTTCTCGCCATCCTTCACCGACCATCCTGTTGCTGCTTCGGATGCAGTCCAGACTATCCGAGCCGGCTTTCCCCGTGAAGCAGCCGAAGCGCGGAGGGAGGGAATCTGGAGAAAGGCGAATCTAAGTGAGTTGGGGCTTGTGGTAAGCTCTGAGGGAGGAAGAGACCCACGAGGTATTTGACGAAGTGGTAGTGACCCAAAACATTAGTTCCTGTGACCGACCAAAAGGGAACAAGACTTGTCAGTCCGCTCGCTCGAGCTGTTGCAAAGTCCTAGTCCTCGGCGACGAACCAAAAGCTGCGAGAGAGGAGGAAAAGAAGAGGGTTTAGCAAGACCATCCGATAAGGTTTGATTATCTTGACGCATAGCTCACTGAGATCGTATCCATTTTTGGTCAATTGATCGACCCGAGGCATCGCCACACCGCTGTTGGTTGAACAAAGCAACCCATCGGAAGAGCTCAAACGCCGGGTCTAGGCAATGGGTCACCTCGTCCGACCGATGAAGCTGCACTCACGCATTGACGTAAAGCAGATCTAGCCGTTCCTCCAGACCCGAGAACTGTTCCGCACTCTCCTTCAACGAGACTAAATCGCACAAATCCATCTTGATCCAGATCGCCTTCCCCTGGCCATTCGTTGGCCGCTCGAGCGCCTCGATCGCCTTCATCACTCGTTCCTCATTCCTCGCGGCGATGTACACTTTGGCGTTCTTGAGCATCAGCCGCTTGACCGTCTCGAGGCCGATACCGGCATTCCCTCCTGTCACCATCACGATCTGTGTTTATTTTGCATACACCAGCATGTCAGTTGCCACATCCTCAAAGGGGATGGAGCATGGTTCGCTCGAACGACCCATCGCTCGCGCTGTCCCACGCGCGAAATGATCGCTCGTTCGATGACCCGTTCTCGGAGTTGCAGCCTCGCTCACCTGGCCGGTCATGTCGGGCATATCCCGCTCGGCATCGTATGCGGACGGAGGTGGGAGCCAGGATCGACTAATCCCACTGTTGGGTGCGATCTTGGCGACGATGGAACCCATACTTGGTTTGAGTCGAGTCGAGGTCAACGGTAAGTCGAAGGAAGTCGAATGATCGGCGCCGCGCCGGGGGCGCAATAGTCGCGCAAAAACTATTAATGAAGACGCCGTGAGCCTTTTCCGTTCCTTTACGGTCGTACTCTCTGGGCGACCAGTCAGATCCCGGCATTGGCCCCGACATTACCCTAACTAGTTACCCTAACTAGTAAAAAAAAAGTGTGAGTTAAGGAATGTACCTAAAATCGCTATTTTTGAGTCGGTTGCGGCCCGGAGGGCCGCCTGTGGTGGATGTACCGGTATACTGTTGTGTCTGCCGCACCTGCCTGTGGTGTCTATGTTCCGATCAGAAGTCATGTACAAGCGCTGTGGTGACTTTTGTATTTTCCGCGCCGTTCCAACGAAGCTACAGCGCTCCCTGTATTTTCCTTCTTTTTTCCGCTGACATAAAACAATGCTTCCATTCATATTGTATTTAATGAACCGCAAGCGCGTGGCTTTGCGTGATATTGCTTCTACAGCAGAGCTCAGCCTGACGCACGAGGCGAGGGCTGGCGTCTGTCACGTGATGCGGTGCGCCGGCGGTGTCAGTGTCATTCCGGCAGTCGACCAGCGGCATTAGGGGCTGGACAACAGACCAAAGCACGTAAACACTCCTGCGCCACTCCCTCGAACGCTTCCTTTTTCCCCCCCACTCTCATCCAATCTTAGTGACACTCATTCAAGAACAAAGCCTCGCCACTATCATAATTCGGTCCCAACGTCGCCAGGGAGGGCCATCGCAACCTCGCCAAGTCTTGGGCGCGAGGGTAGCGCCGTACCATGAATCGCGCTCAAACCCCTCAGACCCCACGTTTCGATCCGCGACGACCTCGGCCCCCAGACGGTCGTGTGCACCCACTGCAAGGCTCGGCACTGGGAGTGCAAAAGGTCCAAGTCGACCGGACACTTCAGCGCGTGCTGCTCGCAAGGCAAGGTGTGGCGGCCTCCCCCTCCTCAGCCCAATCCCAAGTATCGACAGCTACTTGAGGGCTCGGATAGCGGTCAGTTGATTCGTCTGCAGTAGACCCACATGCTGAACTGTGCAACCCACCTACACAGAAGCTAAGCGTTCCGCGAGAACGCCCGGTCGTACAACAACGCGTTGTCGTTTACTTCGCTCGCTGCCCACTGGGACCAAACTCAAGTGGGCACGCTAGGACCCCCCCTCTTTCGCGTGTTTGGTCGCCTTGACCATCGACTCGGCGCCCTGATTCCTGCCGTGAATCAACGCCCAGCCTTTGCTCAAACATGGCTCATCGACCCGGCCGAGGCCACCGACACTCGACTTGAACCCGACGGCGCAGACAGTCGCATGCAACGATCTGCTTTGACCAAGCTCGAGTCCATCCTGCGCACCGGCAACCGCTTTGAGAGGGAGTTCGCATCGGCCAAAGCTCGCGCAGGTTGGGATACGGCCAAAGAGTGGGTCCTGCGCCTCTGCCTACCACCAGGCCGAGAGCGACGCACCCACAACCTTCCTACGTCGAGCACGGAAATGGCGATGCTTATCTGCGATTCCGACACCAACACGGGAGATCGTGGACCTCAACACCTTATTCTCCAGGTGCACGGTGATCGATGTCCCGATGGTCGGCCCAAGTACCAAATCGTTGGCTCGCTCCATCCGTCTGCGATGCTGCGTGATCTCCGAGAGACCGAAGGGCTCTTCGGCGGGGTGACAACAATCTTTGCGGGTCAGTTGGGCTCTCCCGCCTCCGCTCTGAACGACTGCACGCTAACGAGGTTTTCAATTTGCAGGGGACTTTCGCCAATGCCTTCCTGTCGTTCCTAAAGGAACTCCCGGTCACATCATCGATGCATCCCTCATCAAGGCAGACTTCTGGCGCGACGTTCGTGTCTTGCGACTCACCGAGAACATGCGTCTCAGCTCGAACGCTGATGCAATGGACGAGGCTCAATTGGCTCGAATGCGCGACTTTGCGGAATGGCTACTCAACGTGGGAGATGGAACTGCCAACGTGCACCCATACGACAAGATTGCAGTACGTTTGGCTCCCCTCTTGCGCCCGGCCCACCGACACTAAGACCCCTTCTGTTCGTTTTGCAGCTGCCTTGATACCTGCTGCTCCCGGATGGTCAAAGAACCGCCGAAGGGTTGATCAACTTTGTCTACCCCGGTCTGAGGACCGTGAACAAGGAGTCCCTCAACGCCCTGATTCAGCTGTTCTCGCGTCAGGCAATCCTAGCTCCGCATAACGCAACGGTCGATCGCATCAATGCCAAGCTGCTTGAAGAGTTCGATGGCGACTACGTCGAGTATCGTAGCGCAGACGAGGTTGTCGAGGCAGGCGAAGCTGGGGGTGGAATGGCGCCTGATCTTATTTTGCCAGAGTATCTGCATTCAATCAACCCGTCCAACTTCCCCGCGCATCACTTGCGTCTCAAGGAAGGGATCCCTGTCGTTCTTCTTCGCAATCTCGACCCAGACGCCGGCCTCTGCAATGGTACCCGCCTTATCGTCTCGCACGCAAGATCGCGAGTCATTCAAGCCATCATCTTGACCGGAGATCGAACGGGCACCACGGTCTTCATACCTCGCGTGCGACTCGAGACAAATGCGACTAGCAGTCGCCAACTTGGTTTCACTATGCGCCGGCTCCAGTTCCCGCTTCGAGTTGCCTTGGCCATGACGATCAATAAAGCCCAAGATCAATCACTCGATCGTATTGGCGTCGATCTTTCCCTGCATCCCGTCTTCACTCATGGGCAGCTGTATGTGGCATTGTCTCGAGCCATGAGTGTTGATCGAATCAAGGTGCTACTGCCCTCTGGCGACCCCACCGATGGTGACGGCGACCTACCTGCCGTCGATCAAGCGGCAGCCGCAAACAACGTGACCGCAAACCCAGTATTCCGCTCTGTTCTCAGGGCAATTAATGGAGAATAGCTTCGAAGCTGTAGTATTGGGTGTTTTACTCTCACTGAGACCATGTAAACCGTTTGATTCTCCTGCGAATTCCATCATCTCGGATCTCACTGTGGCTTTGCTACATCATGTATACTCTTCAATTCTCCTGCTATTTGATTTCATCCTCCCGTTAATTTAACGGGTTCCCACTGGTCAATTAAAGCTCTAATGAATGACAGTATCTAACGGCAAGATAGGACACCCGCCGAATCAGAAGCACCCGTATGAACTACACGATGGCATAGACTGACATCATTGGAACGATCGTATCAAGTACTAAGAACTGCTTGCAAGGAAACGCTTGTCCGGAGAATGGCGCCCTCAGTGCGAGACCTCTCTCTTCTCGGGCGTGTGCTCCTCGTCTTGGGCTTTCTTCTCCTCGATTCCAAAGTTCTGTGTGCCGCACAGCTCTCGATTAGTCGCGAAGGGAACACTTGAGCACAACGACGAGAATCTTCACCTCATCGGTCTCCGTCTGCAATGCCAAGGACTTCATAAACAGCGACGCGATCAAGCCGACTCCACCCTGTGACCAATCGCGTGGAGGATGAGGTCAGCAGGGAGCAGGAAGCAGGAAGTACCTGTGGTCGTTTTCTACACTTCGAGCGCAAACTTACGAAACCGATTATAACCTGCCAGATGCGTTGAATCGAATGAGCGAAAGCGAGTCGGACGCTGCTCCTGAGGGGTTCGGGCCTGCTCATTCACCATGAGCGTCAGTCCAGTGGCCTCGACAAGAATACATAAGGGGAAATATTTTCACGCACAAGCTCGCAATCGACGGGATCGAAGCGTATGCTCCACTGACACCACCCGGAATTGAAGTGAGCCATTCTTGAGGCGCCTTCTGATTGAGCTCGTTTGTCAAGATGACGGAGCCGATTGTCACGCCGAGCAGGTTGCCGAAGCTCCTGATGAAGACGAGGAAGCCCAAGGCAGGACCAGCGAGGGCGGGCGAGAGAGGTGCCAGGACGGGGAACACCGTGGCAGCATCTACAGATGGTAGAAGGTCAAGGTCAGGACTGTTCTCGAACGACTGGGAATCCATAGCTCAGACGGCCATGACTCACAGAGTAGACCCATTCCGATCGAGAAAGGTATAGGCAGCGGGACCCAAGCCTTCTTCGGTGACCCGGCAGTGACGAGCGAGAGCACCCCAGGACCCACGGTCATCAGAACCCACGCGATAACGTTCTGCGTTTTGTAGTGTTGAAGGATACCGATCGAGGCTCCGGCAACCATGGCGAAGGGGGCGACGACGAAAGCGACCGGGAAGAAGTCGACGGCGGACTGGATCGGCCCGGCTCCCTTGATGGCTTGGAAGTAGGTGGGCCAGTAGTAGAAGAGCTGGGTCCAGAAGAGACGTTGGGTCAGCATGAATTGCAGGTGGATTTGTTTATAATTGAGACTTTTAGGGACTCACAGCAAGACCCGAGATTCCGTGGAAAAACGTCGTGATAAAACCAATAATGGTCGTTCGGTTGTTCATCACGCTGAAAGGCACGGTAGGATGCGTCGCATAGCGAGACTCGTAGACGCCCCACACGAGTAGACCGACGATACCAATGATGAGGGGAGCTAGAACATGTGCAGATGACCACGGGTACGGTGCACCGCCCCACACTAGCCCGATGATCAAGAGCGTGATCGAGACGATGAAGATGACGTTGCCCAAAAAGTCGATTCGGGCCAGCTTCTCCTGACGGGTTCCAGGAGGTTTCTTGAGCTTCATGCAGAGCGTCACGACGATGGCAATGAAGAATGAAAGAGGCAAGTTGATGTAGAACAAAGCAGGCCAGTATGCTTGCGCGAGGGCACCCCCGATAATGGGTCCAGTCGCAGATGCGAGCGACCAAATCGCGCCGAACATGCCTTGGTAGGTTCCTCGCTCCGACAGTGGCACAAGATCGGCCAGCACGATCTCAGTCAACGTGAGGATCGATCCAGCACCGACACCTTGGAGAGCTCGACCGGCGAGCATCAAATCGATGCTCTTGGCCGCACCGCACATGGCACTGCCGACGAAGAAGAAGGCGAGCGCAACGAGCAGAACTTCGCGACGGCCAAAGATGGCCGAGAGACCTCCGGCCAAGGGGATGAATGCGCAACTCGTAACACTGCGAAAGTAAACGTTTCACGTGGATTACTTTAGCACCGATTCCCAGAAAGCGAGCGAGTCACATTTGTAGGAACTCACGAGTAGGAATTTGCGATCCAAGCGAATTCTCGGCTGTCGAGAGCTTCGGCGATGGTGGGTAGCGCCGTACTGATGGCTGAAGAGTTTCGATGCAAGGAATGATCATCGATGCATGCATATCGTTGTCAATTATACCGCATCGAAAGTGCGTGAATTGACTGCAATGCGGCAACAAGGCGTGCCATGACCACCACCGTCCGCGCCTTCGACTCGGACGTCTCTTACCGATGACTTTTCACGTGCGCGAACGCGTTGTGTGCCTGGTCAAAGCAGTGATCGCTGTTCGCCAACTCGCGACAGTCTCGGCCCTCTCTTCCGAAAGGCTCAAGCTGGCTCAACTCTGAACATTACCCAACTCACCAGTAACATCAAGTGCAGCCAAGAAGGTTGCCAGCATCAACGAGACGATGATAAGCCAGAACCTGATGCCCTTCTCCGAGGACGTGGCCGCGTCGATGGTCTCGATCGTCGCGCTTGAGGTCGATGACGACGTCTGCAATGGCGCATGCTGATCGTGGCCATCGCGGCTCGGGTGTTGGGCCACAACTTCGGCGTCGGTGGACTTGTGGGCGGCAGCAGTCGTAGCCTTCCCGCCAGCGAAGGTGCTACCACTCGAATTGGATGCTCGTTCTGCATTCATGTTTCGTGGAAAAGAGTGTCGAGGTGATGGAAGGGTGGGGCAGAGCGTAGATGGGCGACTGAACGGATCCAGTTCGCGAATGGCCAAAGCCTCCTAGAGCCTCCTTGCTCTTCGCAACAGATTCCCGACTCCGCTCCAAAGGCTGTTCCCGGAGCAACGCCGATGGCTGCTGAGATCTCGGAAAGCAGCAGGCTCTTACAAGAGGCTCTGTGTGTCTCATGATTTTTAAATCCATATCATTGCAAATCACGACATTCGCTTTGCTCAATGATACGTGGGTCTGAAATTCGTGAGGATGGGATCAGAACGCGGAATGCTGAGCTCCCGGAATGACTGGGGCCGGCGAATTGAGCTGGCGCCTTTCGGACCGAGAACCTTGCTCGGTACCGACGCTGGGAGCGGAGGGCAAGGGAAGTTCGACTCCAAGTATGCGACCATTCCTTCATTGGGCGTCTGATGTATTTCTGCTCACACGTCGCCTCACGTGATCATACGTCATGTGTCCGTTCGACACGCAACGGCCACCTTCAACCCGAAGCTCACCCGGGAATCTTCTTTGCGATCCAGGACGGCTCAGGCCCAGTCATGAACCTCGACGACTTGTCCTGGCTTCGTTGACGGCCTTTGGCATTCTTTTCCCGTGCCTTGATCGCGGTGACGAGTTTTCGATGCGGCTGAGCGGCTGTGGGTGCTGGGTGATGATGCGATGGTTTCGAGCAGGTGTGAGCTTCGTGTGGGGTGCCACTTTCACGAGAGTCGTGGCGCAGATCGATCGGAACGAGCGTCGGGGTCATGGCAAGACGACTCAGATGATCGGCTTGATGCTGCAAGAATCGACGACACAAGATGGAGTGGTGTCAATATCGAGCTGAGCAGTGATGGGGAGTCTGCTGAGCAAGACCGACCTTGAGATTGTCGCGGTAGATCTCGGCGTCCAACCATCGCTCGGTTTGTTCTTGACTTGCTTCGACGAGTCCACGGGATGCATCAAATTCCGAACTGAATCCGGTCAACGCCAAAGTACACGACCGTCAGCCGTTACGAGCCGAGGGAGGGTGGGGTGGGAGGCAGGCACGGACGAACCGAGCTCGAAAGACGACGAGGTTGGTGCGGTGATGGTCTGGCATCCTAAGGGCGATACGTAATATCGATCGGTACAGAGCAAGTGTGGTCGCTCGAGGTGACATGCTAGACATTCCGACTCGGCTCCGTCTCGCTTCGAGGCACTGCGAGGGCTCAATTGAGCGGTCTGCGCTTGGTTCAGCAGAGATCGCGCGTGATGGGTACCTAGCGGAGGAAGTGCTCACATGTCTTTGATCCAAAAGCTTCACTCCGAGGTCGCCAGTGGGCCTGCATCCCCACGTGCGCCGTGGTTGTCTCAGACCGGCACGGAACGAGTGCGAAAATGCGCGCCCCGGGAGAGATCGCGAGTCGACACGCCTCGGCCGCACGAACCTCCCTGACAAGCTCACCCGCGGGCAGCGCTCCGTTCGAGAGCCTGATCAGAGGCATAAAATGGGTATGCTTGAGAAGCAGGTCGGCTATATTCTATAAGGAGAATTGCCCTTTAATCACTTGATGATAATTCCACTTGAGTCGTCCCGAAGCATCGGCTGTGTCGGTGATCTGAACACAGTTTTTCCCGTCGTGCCGAGCCGAGGATGTCGGTGGGCACTGGGCGATCCTTCGGACGGCGGCCAATCCTTGCGCTTGCAATAAGCAACCCAGCTCCGAGTCGAGGCCTGTCGAGGCCGGCGCCCGGAGTTCCATTCAGCTCAAGATTCTGCAGCCTTATTGCAGTGCGTCAGTTGCAGAGCGTCGAGAGCGTTGCAGGTTGCCCTCCTGGGACCGTGGCGCGCTAGTCGTTTCTTTAATTTCTTCCCTTGCAACCCATCATTCATCCACACCCTCATAGCCATGTCATTCGAAAGGAAAAGCAACGCCGAGGCCCAGCAGAGCAATGACTACTCCGCCGTGATGCGCCATTGCGGCCACAAGGGTCAGTGCTGCCTTTCCTCCTCAGTCGTCATTCTCCCTTCTCCGCATCGGAGCAACGTCGTCTGGGCTCACCATCGCGCTCCACTCACGTTCACACCCATCTCATCCACAATGTTGGCTTCTTGAACAGGCTACCAGATGTTCGCCGTCATCGCACCGCCTCTCTTCCTCACCTCCCTGCGGAAACGATCCTTCTCCCCGCGGATATACCTCCGCAATGTCGGAGTGACGACCTTCGTCGGTGGTACGGCGCTTGGTTTGGCCGCTGGTGCAGGTCGGATGAGTGGTCTTGACGCCGAACAAATCAATGATCGGGCAGTCAGGATTCTCAGCAACAGGTCGCAGACCCGCGTCGACGATTACGGCATCATTGGTGGGGTCTTGGGAGCGGTGAGTATTGGCTTGGTCGGCTCTGGTCGTGTGGCGCTGAACTCGTCGTGTGTGCTGATAAACTGCTACGTCTCTCTCCTCATCGCGATCCTACCTTCTCGTATCACCTCGACCTCGACGGCCCTCTGATTGACAGCTCGGCACTACCACCATCTTCTTGAAGCGAGCCCCTATGATCTGGACCGTCACAGGTGGTGCCGCCCTCGGTGTCGCAGGAGGCATCATCTTCCATCTCGCCAAGTCAATGCAAGAAGGGGAGCAGGTCAAACCCGAAGCCATGCTGGAAGAGGCCAAAGAGGCCGTCAACAAGGGCGTCGTCGACAAGAACTGAGCAAGTTCTTTTCCGGTTTAGTCATAGGGGATATCATATACCGTGTGAAACAATAGTCAAACGCGCGAAGTACAACACACAAGCACACCGTTTGCCGTTCGAGTTGAAAGTCTCTCTCTCTGCAAAAAAAGGATGTGGGCTGAAACGAAAGCCGAACGAGGACGAATTAAGATTGCAAAGAGTTAAGATGAAAGGTAAAGATGTTATGAACATAAATGAAGTGAACCTATGTATCCCCCAGCACCCTCTCTCGATCCCCCCACGGAGAGAGAGGTACAAGCGGTGTAGTGCCTGTCTATCTAAGAGCTGGAAACTCCGAAAGCCGGAAATCGGCCCCTCTTCAAACCTCGGACTGGACTTCACGGATCGGCGAAGCTGCCCTCGAGGCTGATCGGGAACCTACCCTGGAGGCGTTCCTCGACTTGCGTTCCAGACCGGCCGCATCGGCAAAGTTGAGGTCATGCCCGTGGCCACCGAGCATCTTGGAGATGGGGTTGCGCGACCTCGACCCCTCTCGCGATGCCGAAGGCGACTTGGATTGGGCGCGGGCGGTCTCACGACCCTTCCTCTCGAGGCCTTGCTCGTTGGCGAAGTTGAGATCGTGGCCGTGCGAGCCGAAAAGGTTGGACACGCGCGACGGGGAAGCCGTACGCGAGGCCGAACGCGATCCGGGACGAGAGGCGGATCGAGAAGCGTCACGCGACTTGCGCTCGAGGCCGTGATGGTCCGCAAAATTGAGGTCGTGGCCGTGAGAGCCGAAGACGGACTTGACAGCATCGGTCAGACGTTGGCGGGAACCAGAACGGGACTTGGCGGTGGACCCAAGGTCGGTCACCTTACGCGAGTCATGCGCAGGGTTGATAGGGGCAGCCGAAGAGGTCTCGATCGGGGCCGACGAGTCAACACCGTTGGTGAGGCCAGGGACTGTGAACAAGTCATGCAAGGAGTGTTTCGAAAGGATTGGAAGTCAGCAAACAGATTCGGGCATAGCTCTGGTCGGGATTTGCAACGGAGAGGAAGGGGGTCAAAGCTCACCTTGAGTCTGAGGGGCTTCGGGGTTGGAGATAACGGCAGACATGGTAGATGTAGTCGTTTGATGTAGTCGTTGGTGTTCTGAGGTTGTTTCAGAGGTAGATTCGTGAGACGGGATAAGTCTGAACAGGCGATGTGAAGAGGAGAAGGGGAAGAAGCCTTTCGCAGACGGAGGAAGGGGGCGTGGCAATCAACTCGCAAACATGTGCGAATTGCCTCGCAGGAACTCGGGCGAGCATTCCGCTTTCACTCGATGGCGAATTCGGCACAGCCCGGCCCGCGGTATGCCGATGGATGGCGATCGATTCTCTTGGATATGACTTTATTTTTCTCCTCTTTCTGTCTTTTCCGTGTCGGGAATATTCCTTTGCTTTGACTCATACCACCCTTTCCAGTGGCGTTGTTGGTAGGCTGTCGATGCCGCCACCGCAAAATGTAAAGCAGCACTTCAACTTGTCCAGCCCCTGTCGCCAGCGCGCTGCTGAGCTGCTGAGCGCTGGGCGCTGAGTCATCCATATCCAGCACCACCGGGCGCCACCCGCGTACCCGCGCGCTTCCGCGCCTAGCTACGCGCGCACGCCACCTAGAGGGGTTTTCGCCTTGCGTCGTCGAATAGCCCTATCGGTCATCCGACGGAGAAGACGGAGAGAGCACATGCTCTGCTTCGCTTTGGCTGCGCTGAAACCCGTTTAGGCTGATGACTCATCCAATGAATAGATGCGTGCACTTACTGCTTTCATCGTCAGGGTCGACTTGATCAAAATTTGCTCCACTGCCCGTTGCCCCCCCCCCGCCCCCTGGCACGGAGTTTCTCGGAGTGGTGCATTCGTGAAGGCAGCACAAATGTAACACAGAAACATATGGACTTAAACTTCAGGTATCCGAAAGCAACAGTTATAAGTAAGAAAGGACAGTAAGAACCGGGTCGCAGAAGGATATATGGAAGGACGGAGGAAGCAGCGCTATGAGAGCGAGATCGGCTAATTGCGCGGTACTAAGTACTCTTGCTCGCTTCGGTGCCTTTGGTCTCGTGGTCGGGCTTATGGAGGAGACCGTGCACAGCCTCACGAACGCGACTCCTGCTGCGACTGGCGTGTCGCTTCTCGCGATCGACCTGGCCGGCGGCGGTGCTCGCCTTGGCGGCTTGGATCTCGCCGAGGATTACCTGGTGCAACTCGGCGGCACGGTCCTCCTCGGTTTGATGCGCCGAAGCTCGGTGGAAGAAAGGATCATGGGCGATCGCCTTGACCATTTGACGAATATGCGACACCGAGCGGGACTTCGATCCGTGCTCGTCTCGGAGCGAATGACGGGTCGCTCGGTCGAGTTCACCGGCCTCAGTCGAGGCTTGCGCGGCGTGGATCTGGCCCAACGTCGCCGAGAGTTGTTGCGACTTTTGGTACTCCGGGTCACACGATTGCGAGCGAGAGGTGCGCTTCCAGAAGTGGTCACGCGACTTGGATCGCGAGCGTTCACCCGAGGGGGTGTGGGCTGGGGAAGCGTCGTTGTACGTGGCAGGCACGACGGCTTCGCCGGTGGGGTACCTAGTTTTTATGTATAGAAGTGGACGCAAGAATGTCAGCTGAAGTGAAAATCATTTGGATGAATGAGCGATACCGTGGGTCGCCGTCTCTCATCAAAGATTGCCAATCAAAACGAAAATTCGACAGATCTGATGCAGTGATGTGCAACTTACGCGGCATGATGATCCACGGTAGCTGTGAGTAACAAGATATATCAGTTTTGAGTTTCTTTAGCTCTCACGAACACAAGGCGCAGCAGACGTTGCGGAAACCGGATGGGCAGAGCAACTATCGACTCTATCCGTAGTCGCCGTCGACGCGTGATGATAGGTAAGGTACTCACTTCCTACAGGGTGGACAGCAGTGGTCTCGATAAAGGTAGGGGGCATCGTGTGAGGCATCTTGATGAGATTGATTTGCCGGGTTCGAGGCTACTGCGGGTTAAGAGGCACCACATGGTCAACAGGGGCCCGTATCTTATCTCAGACGTTGCCGAGGCGAGGCCAGGAACCTGTGCCACTCTCACGCGGGAGGGTCAAGCGGGGTCCTCATGCTGGACTGAGGTGTGGGCAGAGGACTCGCGAGCCATTTGGACGTACAAGTTGTGCTTTGTAAAAGAAGCTGAGGCTGAGGGTGTGGTAGGCGGGAGAGAAGCGAATGGAACCTCGTGCTTCCCTTGCCCGATGATGCCGTCAGTTCCCGCCCTCCGCCTGGGCCGTCGGAACCAAGAAAGGGCGGCGGCCTAAAAATAGGCGCATCGCTTTCCGGGGAGGCGCAAGTCCCTTGGCCGGACAGGCTTCATCAGTTGTTCTTGCGAAGCTTGGGACTGAGCGCCTGAGCCTTGACACTGAAAGTGAGAGAAACCACGGGATCTTGCATCGCAACGAAAGGGGCCGAGCTGAGGTGGACGTAAAATATGGGTGCGTCGAAACACCGTGCTTTCTGTACATGTGTGGAAGGGAAGCATGTGCCATGCACTCCAACTAAATACCAACAGGACATTTAGGGGCAGGTAGGAAGTGGTTTAATATGAACCCCCATCTTTTTGTCTCACTCCCTCTTTCAGCATCGCATATGATAAGGTAGGCTTAGCACAGGGCGTGGGATCGGAGTGCCTTGAGCCCAGGACTAAATCACGTGACCCTCATTTTGGCGGTGCGGTATGTCGACTCGGGCACTTCAAAGAATGTTGTTACAATGGGCACCGTCCTCTCTCCGATTGGGTCCGCAGAGTTAGGGCGCTCGGACGCTCCTTGACCTCGCTGGAAGCTGCACTCAAACTGTGTGCCAAGCCTTCGCGGTGGGCGATCGAACTAACCCGCGGCGCGGGGCCGATCTCCGACTCTTTGTGAACCCGTGGGCGCAGCGCAGCCGGCCGCCCCCGCATCGCGCGAAGCGCCGCGGTTCGCTGGGCGCTCGCAGACGGATCAACTGTCGGATCGTGCTGAACGAACGGCGCCGGACCCCATTCGCTACCTCCTTGGCCGCCTCCCTACAGGCTACGCCCACCTACGGAACAGCGTTACAGCGTTACAGCGTTACAGCGTTACAGCGTTACAGCGTTACAGCGTTACAGCGGGCCGCCAGCAGCATGATGATGGGGACGAGTGCCGAGCAAGAGATGATGGAGGCGCCCTTGGTGGCTGAGGATGCGTCCGAGTACGGACCAGAGTCGTCGCTCGGATCGTCGTCATCCCGCAGCCGGCGCCAGCAGCTGCAGCACTACGCGGAGCTGCTCGACCAGGTGCGGCCACAGGCGATCGACATGTGGAAGGAGCTCTCCAGAACCACACAGGTCAGCTCGCTGGGCACCTCATTTATGGCCTTGGCGTGATGGCATGGCTGATCCACTGCACCCGATCTCCCCGATATCCCCGTCTGCGACGATCCGGCCTTTCTTTCACAGATCGCACTGGCCTCCACCTCAGCCTTGCTACTGTTCACACTCTTCTACCAAGCACTGTTCCATCAACGTCCAGGGCCGTATGCACCGCGGCTTCACTATGCCGCAAACGACAAATGTCACATATGCAGCCCGACCGACGACCTCTGCCAGAAGTGGGGCAGCCGTGTCCTGGCCAGGGCCAGGGGCTACCAAGGTTCAGGCGAACAGATGGCTCCCTTTCTCGAAAAGGTCCGTCGAAGCCAGGACGTACGCATCGGCATCATCGGCGGTAGCATATCCGCCTGCATCGACGCAGAACCCGGAAACTGCTACCATGAGGTTTTGGGCAAGCAGCTGCAGAAGGACTGGGGGGTCAATGTAGAGGTACGTTCTGGGAATTGGTCTAACCCGGGCCGCCCCGGGTGTAGCAGCTCGGCGGAGAATGGGAAGTATATTGGTACTGACCTGTCATGTCCTGGCAGATCGTCAACGGCGGTGTGTCAGCGGTCGGCAGCGACTTTTTTGCCTCCTGTTGGCACATGAGCTTCTCCCTGCCCATCGATCTCTTCATCCTCGAGCTGGCGGTCAACGACGAGGCCCGAGGCAAGGAAAACAACGACTTTGATGTGCTCGTGCGCACACTCTTGAGCCACAAATGGAAACCCTCCCTCTTGGTCCTGAACATGTACTCCCCACTGCATGCCTACACCAACGGCGCACCGAGCATTGAGAATATTGCAGAATACTACGATCTTCCGGTCATCTCGTAAGTGACCATCAACGCAATCTTCGTATTTGCGTCTGCACGGCTGATATATCACCCACTTCATGCATACGCTCAGTCACCGGAATGTCGTAGTGCAGCAACGACACCTTCACTCTCGGATCGAGGAGATCCGCCCGTGGTTCTCACCGGGCGGCGATATCGATCACCCGTCTTGGCCAGGAGGGCATCACCCAGGCCCCCTGGGCCACAAACTCACCAGTGACCTGATCGTGTCGTATTTACGCGAGCAAGCGTGCCTGTCTCCCGTCTTTGTCCCTGGCACCTCAAGTCTCGCCCTCCCAGCTTCCGTGCCGGGACAGATCTCACCCGTGAGTCGCTAAACCCCGGACCGCCATAAGGCTACAAACAGTGCTCAATCCAGACCTCGCGACTCATCACTGAACCTTTAACCTTCTGTAGTGGTCGACATACCAAGGAGCGGACGACCGACCTATCGAACCGACGACCCAGCTCACATGCTACAGCGCCGCGCCAGGGCCGACCCATTTCCCCATCGCCGAGAATCACGGATTCGAACTGAGCCATTGGAAGTCCAAGGAGTACCTCGTCGGATACAACGCCGGCGATTGGATAGTGTTCAACATCACAGTAACGCAAGGGGTCGCGAGCATCATGTATTGGCGCAGTTACGCGCTCAAATTTGGACGGGCACGGTTTTGGCTTGACGGGGAGAAGGATCGGGCAGGCATCATTTGGGGTGATTGGGGACTTCCGATCAATTCGCCTATGTAAGTGGACTGATTAGATCACGGTGTTCCATCGTATGGTCCTGTACTGATGACATAATGCGGATTGTGCAGCCGACACGACGTGCGTACCGAACGGAACGGCAATCGGCAAATGTTCGTCGAGATCGATGAAGAGACCGGAACGGGGTCGCATGAATTCCGGATCTCCGCTGTCATTGGCTAGGTGATATCCCATTATACCCTTGCCTAACAGCCCGGCGATACTTCTCGACCCTCACCACAAACTCGAGCGAGCCATGAGCAACCTTTCATCTTGGATTTAGCACTGTTGCCTTCTTAACCCTGTTCCGCAATTCACGCATCAACGCATCACGACGATTTCTTGAACTCGAGTTTTATAGCAGTTGTATTTTGTCATCATTTTGTACCCCCTGCACCACCCCGTCTTTCAGAAGCGAGTCATGATTTTACGTCGTGTGTAACGAGTGAGCTTGCTCCCATGCTCAGTCTATAGGAGTCCACCAACAACGAACGAGTGAATTTGATAAATAGCGAATGCATAAATGGTCCGTGGATACGTCGTAGCGCGCACATGAAAAGTAAACAGAGTCGTCATAAGAATAGGGAGCGGCCGATGCGTCAAAATAGTGAGAATCAAAAGCAGAAAGGGATACAGAAGGAGACTTTCTAGCCCCCCGTGACAAGAACCATGCCTGTGAGGCATTACTATGTCAAAGCTACATCTTGCCGGCAAGAACACCATCGATCATGGCGTTGATCGCATCCTTGCGGGGACCGAGTTGGGTTTGTGGGTAAAACGCTTGCAGTCCCTCTCGTGCGGTGCGTTTGGTGACCTTCATCAAATCTTGCGAGGCGAGGTAGGCTCTGTGAGAGATCGCGCGTCAAAGGTCAGTCTCTTCTGATGCTGCTCGGTTCATGTGATGAAGGAACTTACTTGAGAGTTGACACGAGCTCCTCGTCGGACGGACTCGTCGACTGACTGACTTGCGGTCCAGTCAGGGGGGCAGCCATGCCGTAAACGCCCGTCGAAGCAGGAAAGTTGCTGAAAGTCAACGCCGACATGTCCGACTGTCGTCGCGGCAGACTTGACAAGGGCTGCTGAGGCTTCGAGTCGTACACCATGCCCTGAGGAGGGTTCATCGTCATCTGGGATGGCAATGCAGGAAGCCCTGGGAATGCCGATCCGAAGGATGGTACCGACATGTGAGGACCTTGGTAGAAAGGCATCTGCGTGGGACTAGTACCCATGAACGGGCCGGAAGGAGCCCCCATCCCGAGTGTGCTACCAGCGGCTCCGAAGAACTGCGACGACGGTCTCGAGGGCATGCCACCGAGGACAGAACCCGATTCACCGGGTCGTCCACCACCGAACTGGCTGAATGCCGCCTTGGACCCGCGGCGAGAATGCACGGTATCGCGATAGTAGTCGGTCCCTCCTGCGTACGAGCCGGCTCGAGTTGCGGGTGGGCCGAGTTTGGTCGCCATGGAGAATCCGGCGATGGACTGCGTGTAGTGCGACTTGGTGTCCTCGTCGTAGTGTTGCTCTCCTTCCATTCGGGCTTCGTACTCCGAGAAGCGCGCCATGGGGATACTCGATTCATCGAACGCTTCCTCCTCGGCCTGCAAAACCTTCTTGGACTTGCCCTCACCGACGACCACACGCGTGTTTCCCCAGGTAAAACTGCGGAATGATGAGGGTATTAAAATACCCATGGCGATAGATAGGGCCTATATTGGGCCGGTTGACTCACTCGTCGAATCTCCAGAAACTGTAGATCGGCAGGATGAACGAGTAGATCGGGTAGGCGAGCTGCGCGTTCACATCGGGGGTGCCGTCAGCCGCAAGGTGCTGGACCCTGCAGACACCGTATGCACTCACGATGTAGATCACGAGCCAGCCAATGAACTGCCACTGGCGCTTGAACAGGAAGATGACCGCCTGAAGGCCGTAAGTCTGTGCGTATAAAACAGCTCGTCAGTTAGACTGACAAGGTATCGTGCAGTGCCCGGAGCCGCCCACTTACTGCACCAATCATCGCCAACGCGATGACGGGAACTTGGGTGCGTCCGAGTGATACTTCGACGATGAGGTAGACCAAGTAGACGAACGTCGCCGGAAGAATGAGCGTGCCAATGAGATCGATCATGACGAAGAAGCGCATGCCGAAGCAGCAAAAGCCGCACATGTTGGGAAGGTAGATAAGTTCGACGAGGTTGTGCACGGTCGAGTTGATCCAACGACGGCGTTGAGACAAGAGGATGGTCCAAGAATGGGGAGCGACTGTCATGGCTTGCGCTTCGCCCAAGAACTTGGTCTTGAACATGGGGAAGTGCTTGAGGATGAGCGTGGTGAGGTATCGATCTTCGCCGAGCGCGAGCAAGTTCTTCTTGTGCAACGTGTCGAGCGTGCCTTCGGAGTATTCCTCGATGATGAGCGAGCTGACCAGCAAGGGTTTGCCCTTGTCGGCCGAGCGAAGACGGTACATGGTGAAACAACCGGGCAAGCATGTCACAGAACCAAACATGCTTTCGAAGGCTTTCGCCAAGTGATGGGAGATGTAGTATTCGTAGACTGTGCCCAGACGAGATGAACGAAGTCAGTGGTGAGACCCCTCCGAGCCACGAAGCGCTCTTCCCTGTACCTCACCTTGAATCATGGTCCACCACGAGTCTTGCTCGTTCTCAAGTTTGGTCTCACCGCAGATACCGATGATCTTCGAGTCGTCCGCAGCGGCCGAAACGAGTCGATTGAGCGAGTCCGCGGCGACGTTGGTGTCGGCATCAATGACGAGCAAGTACTGAGGACAAGACCAAAGGTAAGCGCTCTGTGTCACAACATAATGAAATGCCGGAGCTCTTACTTCGTATAGCTGAGGGTCCACACCAATGACGTTCTTGATCTGGTGATACATCTCAAGTTCGAGAGGGTACATTTCGCTGTCAAAATGCACGCGGTTGAGGAACCTCATTGACAGGATCTGCGAATCTCGCTTTCCCCGATTACCAGGACGTGATCGTTCTGCAGGTCGACCGACTTTGGCGATGACGATGTAAGGAACGACATGGCCATCGATCTCGTACAGTCCGGACCACACCTTGCCGTAGTTGAGCTGCTTTGATCCTTCGGCGATCGACTTGAACATGAGAGGCTCGGGATCGACATCTTGGTCGACCCCTAGGATGTCGAGAACAATGCGGGGGGTCGCTCGGTCGTTGCCAGAACCGATGATCATACCATCGCAAATTATCATGAGGAGCTTGCGCTTGTCATCGTAGGTGAGCGTCGCAAGCGAATCGATCGTCTTTCGAAGCGACTCTTCACCCTCGGTATAGCAGGGAACCTGGCAGATGACGAACTTGTCACGCAGCTCGGGCATGCGCTTTGAGCCAAATTGGAGCGCAGCAATGAACTTGGCGACGATGGTGGCCATGAGGAGGACCGAGAAGGCGAGCAGCATGTTGGGCTGTACTTGACACCGCGGCGTGAGGCGAAAGTCCGTTTCTCCCGTGTAGAAGAGCGAGCGCATGCATTCCATGTTGATCGCGAGCGTGGTCGCATCCAAGTTCAACTCCTTGATCGCACTCGTGATGTCGCTCCCCGCTTGGGCTTGCCATAAAGCCGTCAAGTCCGTGTTGAGAAATTTGTACGCATCGTCGTTGAGTGTCGTGATGGTGTAAAAATAGTCGGTCAAATCGTAAACGCTCGAGTTGACGATGGCGACATATCGAGTTTCGGAGTTCACTTGCTGGTTGATCTGCTTCTTGGACCAGACGAGCGGACCCTTCTTGTACTTGTTCATCTTGGGGATGAAGGTCTCGCTGTACCAGTCGACGTTGTAGAGCGCTGAGGAGGTGACCGACTGTTGCATGCCCGTGTAGTGGATCGCAGTCGGGAGATTCTCGGTGAAGTTGGCGTATTGGAGGACGAGGGAGGTCGAACTCACGAGCGAAGGGCAAGCGAGCGTCAGGGGGATGGGGAAGTAGTTGGTCAAGTCCTGTCCACCCAGTTCGAGCATGTCCGACGATGTGACGGGCGACGACGAGATATCCGAGTGTCTGATTAGGGAACAAACCTCGGATCAGAGCTAAGTCGCAGATCAAATATCGCTATCGGTTTGTGCTCACTGTGTCCGATAAAACGAAGTCAAATCATAGACCACGCCGCGCACGCCAACCCAGTAATCGGTCGAACCGGCGTGGTACCCCAGCTCCTTCTCGTTCCAAGCCTTGTTCATATTTGGGCAGAGGAGGTTGCCGAAGATGACGATGTAAAAGATGACGATGCCGCAGAAGAAGCCGATGAGTAAACACAAAGCCACCTGCAGGACGGTTATCGTTAGCCTGCATCCCATAAGACAGCTTCGGAGAGCGACTAGTAGGCCCTACCTTCTCCCGCCATGCCATCCTGACGTCCGGTCGTTTCATCCGACCCATGTATTTCAGAGCGATATCGGGGATCCACCAAGTCAAGAGCGTGACGATGAAGACCCATGATCGTCGAGCCTTACTCGACGGCACTTCTTCGACCGTCGCCCCTTGCTGCTCCTCGCCATTCTGATCGAGCGCACCCTCCTTGTGCGGCTGCCCCTGTCCGGCTCCGACACCGAAACCCTTGCCATGACCACCGAAACCCGCACGAGGTGATCCTTCCTTCTCTCCCCATACGTCAGATTGCATCGATGTTGGATGGACATAAGGCATCGGCGACATTGAGTCGTCGTAACCGAACGCATGCCTTCGCGGTGGCGTACCTGGCATC
Organism: Microbotryum violaceum; assembly: GCA_022506055.1. Classification (NCBI taxonomy): domain Eukaryota; kingdom Fungi; phylum Basidiomycota; class Microbotryomycetes; order Microbotryales; family Microbotryaceae; genus Microbotryum; species Microbotryum violaceum. Next base: position 851,981 of record JAKMXP010000006.1, on the reverse strand, counting down.
AGGTCCGGCGAGCCAGGAGCCGAGTTAGGGCCCGCACCGGCGTTAAGGCGCTGTTGCTGTTGCTGCACGAGATCTTCGACGCTGTCGCGCGCGGCATTATCGTAAGTCGACGCGAAAGGCTGGTTCGGAGGAGCTGGCTCCCAGTCATCGTCCTCAGCCCCCGACGGAAGGTGAGACGTCGACTGATTCAGCACCGGTAATTTGCTGCCGCGGCGACGTTCGGTCGAAGTGACGACGGGCTGACCAGCAGCGAGCGCAGCGCGGTGATCCATTGGTTCGCGACTTCGCAGATGATCTTCGACGGCACGGAAGGCCTTGTATGACAACCATACCCGCGCATGTCCCAGGGCGTAGTCGACGCCTTCGAACAGCTCAAAGTTGTTCAAGTAGATGCGAATGGCCTCCTTGGCGCTGGCTACACGATGACGATCGGCGAACGCGTCGTAGTCAATGTCTTGAACGAAATCAATCCGCTTGCGAGCGATGAGCTCGGGCAAGAGTAATTGCGTGACTTGGGAGCGTAGCTGTTGAGGGTCGAAGCGATTTGGCAAGCAGGAGTCGTTCGGTCGGAGACAGGTGACAGACCAAATGTGGGTGCGCTCGATCAAAGCCAGCAACTGGGACAAGGTGGCGTTTATTTGAGAGCTGATGGGACGGATCTCGAGAGGGTCGAGCAGCGGTGCCAGTAGGTCGCTCGTCTCGGACGCGAAGGCCGGCGAGGCTCGGATAGGAGACGGCTGCCGCATGGGAGCCGACGAGACCTGAGCAGCGACGATGATGTTCTCGTCTAGGGGATGGAACTCCGCAGCCAGAGTGGGACCAGAGAAGAGCTTTCCGATGAATCCATCACTGCTCGTGCGCAAGATCGACACGAACTCGGGGTCCAGAAGGTCGAGATCCCGCTCCGCGAAGCCCGTCGCGCTGTAGGTGACGATACCTCCGAAGTGCACAATCCCAAAGGCCGACTTGGCGCTAGGTCCACTTGGGCTCGCAACGAACGCCGTGTGGGTACCGAAATGCGTCTTCATCCCCTTGAGCAACTCCTCATCGGCTTCCTCGGGCAAAGCGCCTTTTCGAATGCTGCTGCAGACATTGGCGAGTCCGCCCAACAATCCTCCCGGTTTTTTGTCGGCCTTGCCTCCAACGCGCCCACCTCGTAGGAGCTCGATCCGTGCCGAAGCGTCCGGTGGCACGACGTCCGCGACACGTACTCCGTCCTCCTGCGCTCGGGCGGCAATCCCAGCGTCGCCATCGAACTCGTACTCGCACAGCCAGAACCGCGTCAACTCCGCGGCATAGTTGTTAATGAACTCCTCGTAGCCATTCATCGCGCGGATTAAGATCCCCGACCCCGGTCGGTTCTGCGACTTAGATGCATGTCCTGGCTGATTGAGTTGGACGATCGAAGAACCACCCTGCGCTTGCAACGCGACAATCGCCTCGTCGCCAGGGAACAACTTGTGGTTCACCGTCTCGACGATGAAGGCGAATAAAATCGAGTACAACGCCGACATCAGCGAGTTGCGTTGCTCGCCCGCCCCTTCGGCACGGAGGATGACCGCGACCATCTCCTTCCTTACCCATCGGACTCGATTTGTTAAGGCTCGCTCCAAATCCTCCGAGGTGATGCCCAGGAGCTCCGCAGCATGATCGAGCACGTCCCGATTGGTGACCCATGCCGACTCTGAAGAACCTCTAGACTGCCCCTCGATGGGCTCGGCAAATTCAAGGTTGCTCAGTGTGAGAATGGCGGCAACGAGGCGGAAGATGGCGGAGATGTGTCGAGGCTTGAACCCAAGCGCCTTGAATGCCAGCCGAAGATCCTCACAAGCGATCGAGTCGTCCGAGTGGGGTGTGGTTGGAGGTAGCCGTGAAGTGCCTGAAGAAGCGAGTAACTTGTAGTCCATCGGGTTTGTCAAGAGAGCCAGCTCCTGTCGTTCCTCCGGGGTCGCTCCCGCAAGCATCTGGTAGAAAATGTTGAAGGTGCGCTCGTCTCGGTCAAGGCGCCTGACCCGGCTTTTATCCAGACCCCACGTTACGAGCTTGGCACCTGAAATCCGACCCAGACGATTGAAGTGCATCTCAAAGAATGTCGCATGGCGAGAAGAAGACGGGTTGAGCGAGGTCTTGGCCGAGCCGAACGAGTTGAGCAAACACGACACGGCTTCGACCTGATCGACGATCCGCGTTTCCTTCTTGTTTCCGGACGATGCTAGTCGGAGGATTTGCGACGTGAATAATTTCGATTGCGATGTAGCTCCTGATCCAGTCAAGCCACTGTGTACTTCCAAAAGGGTTAGCTACGTGTCTGATTCAGAGAAAGGAGTAGAAACTTCGCCCGAGGGCGCGCCACCGACCTACCTAAAGACAACGCTCTGAGTGATCCCGGTCCGTCTCATCATCAGATACGTTCGACAAGCCAGTTCGTAGACATGGGGCTGAACATCCCCGCCCCCCCTCCCCTCCCGAACGAGATAGCACCTCGCCTCGTACTCGGCTTTGCTCGCCTCACTGACATCCCCGAGCACGCGAAGAGGGTTGATGACGACGAGGTTCGTATCACCGACAAAAGTCGCGGTCAGTTCAGACTTGTAGCGTTGGGTCAATTTGGACGAGACGGTGTCGGAGGAAAGGATCGTCATTGCGCCGACCGAGCTTTGGGCCGCCCCCGCCGCCCCCGCCGCTCCCGAGGAGTTGTTGAAGCCGTTGAGGAGTGAGACCAAGTTGCGAGTCGCATCGCCCGATCCGGTGGAGGAAGGTGCCATGAGCAAGAAGTGCGGACGAACGAGAGTTGAACGAACTTCTTTCTGCGTCGTCTGGCCGATTTCGATGCGACTGTTGGGAGCTATCGTCCGACCGAACTTCGAGACGCGTTAGGTGTTCTTTCAGATTGGCTGCCGCGCAGTTGGATCGTTGAGCTATGAGACTCGAACCTTCGATCAATGTTACGACGGTGCGGGGGTTGAGCGGTGTTGCAGAAAATGAGGATTGCACCTAGAAAGCTTGGACAATCACAAACGAGGTCAGAAGAAGCTCAGGGTTGGAGGGTTTGCGATGCAGTAGTGGTGCTTACGACTCCTTCGAAAGCGGACTCCGAAAGCCGAACTCGTGTCCGAGCGTTCGACAATCGACGTGACGATGCGAAAGGAAAGGCGGGCGTGGGCGGCGGCGAAGGCTGTGCGATGGCGATGCCGGGCGCTCAGTTAGCCCAAAGCGAGAGCGAGCTGCGCACGATCAATCCGAAGCCTTGGATCAAGGGGGAAGAGGATGGGAGAGGGAAGACACCTGACCAAAAAGGGCTAGTTAGATGTAGGACCAGAAGGTGGCTTTCGTCCCGACGATGAATGCTCGAGTTGACCTCGAAGGAGGACCGAGTGCGATCGTGTTCGTTGGACCCGCCGAACGTCGTCGAGAAAGGGTTGGGCACGCTCGGGCCACTGCCGTTCCTCGAGCGACCATCAGCGGACGCGCGAAGACGCGCTTGTCGTCCGGAACACGGGCTCCTTCGGGAATCTGTAGATCGGTCACAAATACACGAGTACTGCATTGACTTTGTATTTGTTCCATCAAATTCACTGGAGAGACTTTGCCCTCCTCTTCCTAGCTGATCAATATTTCACTTCGGAGCCCGGACTTTTTCCTTCCCTTTTTCACTCGCTAAATTGATCTCAGAGTGAGACACCCCGGACACTCCGCCCGGCCCGCCACTGCTGTTGCGCACTGACCTTCATTTGGAGCAAGCAAAACTTGACCAAGCGAAGCTTCGGCCTTCAGCGAATTAGCCCATATTAGTCCCAAGTGGGAGTCTTTGCGTTGAAATAGCATCTGATGCGCATACGGGATCGGCGGAAATCTCGGCATTGACCGGTAACGAGGGCATGCTGTCTACAAACAAGCAAATCGGGCACAAAGTTTGTCTATGATAATGCACATGTTCTAACATACGCAACCTAGTCCATGCTTGCTGTCTTCTAGGGTGTCTCACAACACCTGGAATGGAGCTCCACTAATCAATAGGGTATCCGCCCCCCCCCTCCGTCCCACTCAACGGACACCTCCGGCCGTAGGCTTACTCCCTGCCCGAGACTGCCAGCGAATACCTCGGTGGGCCCACCATACTCTCCCTACTCTTGAACCTCGGCGGAGCCTCCACGACAGCCTTATAATCCCTACTTGATTTCGGCACCTCCGGCAGCGGATACGGCAAATCCTTCAAAGCGGGTGGGTACGCCGTTGAACCGGTCAAGGATTCGGGGGGAGGGGAGCTGATGGGATTGTATTCGAGGAGGAAGACTTGTTGGAGGCTCTGTTGGGCTTGACACCATTTGAGGGCTTGGTGGAGTTGGAGAAAGATGAATTCGGCTTCGATGAGGGAGCAGCGTACATGGGTGATGTCGGAGGTCCTGTGGGAAGACGAACAGCTAGGCTCAATACAACAGCAACATACAGTTTTAAACTTCTCCTCAAAGAAGCACTCACTTCCCAGCCCACGAGTGACTCATTCCCAAAGACCGAGCGAACTCCAGCTCGCGCTCCCTGAGCATCAACTTGTGCAAGCGGCGCTTCCACTCATTGCAGAGCTCTATTCCGTCGGAACAAGCCAAGCTTGATCAGCATCATCTGACGTTGATCCCGCTCAGGTACAGACAAGTCCAGGCTCACTTCTAAGCTGTTTTTGCGAGAACCGTCGATGAGCGCACACCCCCTTTTGGGCACCACAGTCCAAGCATCGTAGATCTGATGGCTCCGAAGATCGCCAGGGCAGCTTCGACAAGAGGTTCGTGATGAGTCGAGATGTGGTGTTGAACCGAGTCATGTCAGGTATGATATTAAGAAGAGCGAGGGGGTGGGTCAAATATGATGATGAGAAGGAGGAGGACGGGAGAAGACCGTCGACACGAACGGGGTGGCGGTGAAGGGGATCTGACTCAGGGGCTAGTAAACCTCAACGGGCGATCTTTTGTCATCTGGATCAGTCGCAGGGACGAAGCCGTTGGGCCGTCACGAAAGGCTCCCCGAGTTAGCATCCTTGATTCAAATGTTTCGAGTGATTGCGCAATGATGCAAGGCATTGACATACTCCAACACGCAGACCGGGCATAGTCCAGGCCCACCCGCTCGGCCTAGGACAGATGATTGATGGGAAACATGGCATACATAGCATGAACGTTAGAGCGACTACCGCAATCTCGCACAGTCCTCTATCACTCACTGTACAACACGAAAGAGAACGAATTAGCTCACAAGAGGCATGAGAAGATTCGTTCTCGATCGACGTACTGCGGGCCTCTCTCTGACCTCCCGTCTAGAACGGGTTGAGCTTCTTCGCCAATGCTCGTGCGTAGGGGATGTATGACTGTGACAGGGATAGAGAGGTCAATTGATGTTGTCTGTTGGAACTCGGAAAATCAAATTCGACGAATCGTATGCTCACCAAAGTATACCCTGTGGGAGGCGAATTGGTGAGAGAGCGTCAGCATACTTGTCGGAGGCCAGGGTGGGCATGCAAAGAGACTCACAGATATAAGCCAAAAATGTACAGATTGCAAAGACGATGACGAGGATGCTGTTTTCAGAGGTCAGAGGTCAGCTCTTTGTTCCTCGACTAGACCGCGAAGGGCCGTGAACGCACGGAATCCGGATGGCGAACGCAAAGACGAGCTGAGGACGACAGAGTGAGGATAAGCGGGCTTGATGTAAACAACATTGGTGCCTTTCTAGAAAAGCGTACCGTTAAGGCGATGAAGAGTAGAAAGAGACCTAGAAGAAGCCCAGGAACACGAGTTAGCTTGCCTCACGAGCGAGAAGTTTGATATCTACAATATGCGCTCTTACCGGCTGCCCATATCCTGACGGGGTCAATCATCATCTTGAACTGTTTTTGGAACTACATGAAAAAATAGGGTATGATGGAGTCAGACTTGAAGTCGACTCGGTCTGACATAGACATGTCGAACTCACGCCGACCAAGAAGCCGGTGCCGACCAGCGAGATGATGACACCGAGTACATAGAAAGCTGTCAAAAGGATGTTCATAGGTCAATCTCATACTCTTCGATCATCTGGTCAACGTAGGACTCACTCGCGAAGAGAGTGACTTGGCCCTGTGCGTGTGTGTGTGCGACGGTCGGAGAGCCAAGCCAAGGCGATCAGTGGCGATCAGTACTGGCCTCCTGCCACGCATCACAAAACGCGAATGACGTACAAGTGTGAAGAGGATGGCACCGACAACGGCTAGAGCACATCCAGCGACCAAACAAAACCCTGCGATGCATAGCACCGTGTATCAGCAATCTGCTGTCGGGTTCGGCCTGGCCTGGCCTGGCTGGTGCGAGTGACGTGTTCGACGGACGCGCCGCGACGCGACGAGCGGCGCAACTGCGGGAGAGCGCCACTCCTTAGCGGGAACGGACGACTGACCAAAGCCATAGAGTCGCTGTGTCCGGGTCAAGTCGAGAAACTTGAAAGCTGAATCATCGGTCTGTACGAGCTGCGAGGTTGCTTGGCCTGCTTCGGATCCCGAGAGCTGTACGCGCCATCATCCCCAATTGACCATTGTCGCCGCGATCATGTCCGAGCCAAGGCGCAGCGGCAGCCGGGGAGGCAGGTCAGAGGTCGCAGCGAAGCGAGGCAAGGCAAGGGCGTGAGGCAGTAGCAGTGTAGCAGAGTACGAGAGACGAAGGTCAGCCTGCCATCTAGAACGAGAACGAGCGCATGGGACTGACCGTATTCCATGCACCTTGAACACTTGCCAATGCCATCTTGCCCGGTAGTGAACCGCAGGCACTGATGTGGACTCGGACTTGAAGCTTGAAGCTTGAAGCTTGATCTGCGAGCCTAGAGGCAAGACTGAGGCTGTTGGCGAGTGCCTGCGCCGATCTCAAATTCAGAGCCAGAGTCAAAAACTCCCAGAGGCCAGAGGCCAGAGGAGTCAGGACCGGCCACTACCGGCCACCGATCATTCTCGGACGCACAGCGCTGCTGAGACCGAACACGCGGCTGCGACGCGATTTTTCGACGCGCTCCGAATTTCACTCTCACCGTGGGCTCTCGAGTTTCCGGGACTCTTTTAAAGACTGGCAGACTCTCAGATCTGACTTGTGACTGGCTCGTGACTGGCTCCCACTGTTTTGACGAGACGAGAGATCGTACACACCTCGCACCACTCTGCACGACCTCATACCCCACCGGACAGCTTGGCTACGCTCTCGAGGTGATTACTGGTGCCAAGAAGTCGTGGTGAGCGTCGCTGTGTCTGCCAAAACAGGACGACGAGTCGACGAAGGCTCACGCTCGGGCTCGGAAATCGCCTGGAACGGAGCGCGAGCAAAGCACCACGCGCCGACGAGACACAGCGACCGCCAGCACTGACACCGATCAGCAGCCATGACCACACCGCCACACACTCCGACCTGGCCCAGCTCTTTTCCACGCGAGGTCAGACTCACACCCCATTCTACCCCATCCTACCCACCGAGTCAGGCCTCGACGACCGCGTCGCCGCACCAGAATCACATGGTCGTGCAGCTCGAACACGCTCGCTCCTCGTCGGGGCCCGGCACCAACAGCACCGGTCTGGGCATGGGCGTAGGCACGTCCTCGTCGGCGACATCGACTCCGCAATCCCGCTACGGGGAGTTCGAAGCCTATGCATCCCACGACGACAGCACCTCGCCGATGCTCAGACCGACCTCCCCTTCCTGGCTCGGGACACGCTCCCCTTCGCCGCCGAATACACTGCCGATCGCCTCGGGGCCCTCGTCGCGCCTGCCCTTGGGCTCGCACACCACCACGCGACGGTCGTCCATCTCGGACCCCAAATGGGGCGCACCCAACCCGGCTTCGACTCTTTCCCCGTGGATACTAAAACGCAAGACCTGGATTGTACTGCTCCCGCTCGCCCTCGTCTCGCTCACCTATGCCATCTCGACCCGACGCGGTGGGGCGTACTCCGCCTCGAGCCAGGGCACCGGGAGAAGGATCTCGAAATGGCGGCCTTCGTTTGATCGGTGGAGGCTCAATGGTGAGCATGGATCAGTGGCCCAAAGTGGGAATTCCAATGCGGACGGGGATCTAGGCGTCGAGCCGCAACGGCTGCGGCATCACTGGTGGAAGCCACAGGAAATCCTCGACGACGAGGGCAACCTATGGCCGAAGCAGGGCAAGAATGGGTCCAAGATACGGACAGAAAAGGGAAACGTGTTCATGTATCGAAACGATTTGTGAGTGTGTCGAACATCAACATGCCCACGCATCGAGACGCTTGCTGACCTCGCGAGGCGGCAAATCCTTCGCCCAGTGGCGGGACGTGGGACGCGAGAACCGACAGTCTCCGAGCACGGTGTCAAGCCGACACGCCGCCGCTATCGACAAAATGGGACTATTCCAAGCAAACAATATCAGGCGTCAACTTTGGAGGGTGAGTCGGGCATTCAAGATGCACTGCCTCCGCTACAAACTTGACGCGACCACGATGCTGACTCTCACGCCCGACAGATGGTTGACACCGGAACCTTTCATCACACCTCACCTCTACGAGCCGTACCTCGCCTTTGAGCAAGAGGCCGTCGACGAATACACCTTATCCGTTCATCTCGGCAACAAGCTCGAAGCGACCCTGACACACCATTACGAGACCTTTATCACCGAAAAGGACTTCGCCGAGGTCGCGGGCGCAGGATTGAATTGGGTCCGTATCCCATTGAGTTACTGGGCGATTGAGACGCAGGAGGGGGAACCGTTCTTGGCGCATGTCTCTTGGACCTGTGAGTGCACGGATATTTGGGATGGACACTGTCACGTTGTTGGCGAAATCACTAAACAAGAAGCGCCTCCACAGATTTTCTGAAAGCGGTCGAATGGGCTCGCAAGTATGGCCTCAGGATCAACCTCGACCTGCACACCGTCCCAGGCTCCTCAAAGTCGGTCTCGTTTACATGCAAGCGTGGTTTATGGGTCTATCTTGCTGATTACGTGCTGCTCTTTGAATCTTGCAGCGGCTGGAACCATTCTGGCAAATCGGGGACCGTCAATTTGATGAATGGCGTCATGGGCATCGCCAACGCCGAGCGCACGCTCAACATCGTGCGCTCGCTGGCCAGATTCATCAGTTTGCCGGTCAACCGAAACGTGCGTTCGCGTCCATCTGGCCCTGCCGTCAGGACCACGAAAGCTGAATTTACCCGATTCTTCTTCACAGATCATCCCGATGTTCAGTGTGCTCAACGAGCCTTATCTAAACGTGATCGGCCATGCCGCGCTGCGACCTCTGTGAGTCGTGCTCCACTGACGAAGGCTGAATCCTCAAGCTAATGAGACATCGTCCTTGCCTGCAGTTACGTGAAACTGTACGATACCGTTCGCGCCGAGTCTGGCTTTGGTGATGGAAATGGTCCAGTCATCGTGTATCATGACGGCTTCAAGGGGACTGCGGTCTGGCACGGCTTCATGAAGGGCTCGGATCGTGTCGCCCTCGACTCTCACCGTTACCTCTGCTTCCGAACGCCCAATACCGATCCTCTGCCCGTGCAGTCGATCAAGCCCTGCGTGAACTGGATGCGCCACTTCAATCGCACGATGCACTCTTTTGGCATCTCGATGGTCGCCGAATGGTCAATCGCAACCAACGACTGCGGTCGATTTGTCAACGGCGTTCACGTCGGTACCCGTTTCGAAGGGACCTACGGCGATCCCAAGATCCGTGCCGCTGCGGAACCCGGCGCGTGCGAGTTTTGGGAGGATTCGACGCAATGGAGCAAGCAGATGAAGCTCGACTTGCAGGATATTGCGTTGGCGCATATGGATGCGTTCCAGAATTGGTTCTATTGGACGTGAGTCGTGGTTACGCTGAATTCGGGTCATAATCTTGAAGACGAGGCTGACGCTTGAGCATGCGTCTCTGATCAGATGGAAGACGGGCCCCTCGTTATTGCACCCTGATCGACCAGCCAATCCGATGTGGTCTTACCGCCACGGGCTCTTGAACGGCTATATTCCCAAAAACCCTCGCGTCTTCCCCGGTTTCTGTCGCCGCCAATTCGAGCGCTTTAACCGCACTCAAGAGAAGACGTACCACTTCTCGGGCCAACTCTTGAATTGGCAAGCCGGGTTGGGCAAGAACCCCGGCAGCGAGATGGATCGAGGAGGGTACGAATGGCCACCCGAGACGATCGGCCTGGGGACATTCGAAGGACAACAGTTGTCCGTCAAAGATCTACCTCGGTGGTCCAAGACGGGTAAGAGCAGTCCTTTACCTTGGCCCAAGGGGTTATATCGCCCTCGGCCCAAGAAGACGGACGAGGTCGATAGGGTCGAAGAACCTTGGTACGAACCTATCGAAGGGTGCGCTTACCCAGATGCGTACTCAGGTGTCGGCGACCACGTCGCCATCCCCGATGGGACCAAATGTGGTGCTTCGGCTTTCTGAGCACCAACCCTTGCATCGTCGCGCTGCTCCGAACCAAATTAGTTAAAGCGACGCAAAACTCGCAGCAACACGCACAAGCAAAAGCGTTGCCAAACAACCGTAGTAGCGGCATCTACATATTCCCCCCACCCCACGAGCGCAATCAATGACGCACCTGGGGACATATTCTTTTAGTAGCTTGTATCATGTATCACCCTCTGTGTATCATCCGACTTCCCGCTTCTTGTCCTTTCCTCACAATCCTAGACTTTCTTTCACCGACTCTTGCTCTCTTCGCTCTTCGCATTATGCAATAACTTATCTCGGTATGATTGAACTGTTGGAAGGCTACATGTTGAAACTCCGTGACCTAACGCTACAGGGGAGAGTAGTAAAGACTTCGATGCTCGGATTTTCGCGCTACTCTGGCTCATCACTGCGAAGCTAAATAAGCCCTATACGCCGCCTCCAGCAGCAACACAAACGACTGCGCCTCTGGGCTCGTATTCGACGTCTGTTTCCACGATAAAGGGTTGACGCAACCTTGCAACCATCCTGAAGACGTATTGATTTTGGGGATCGACTTGTCACGTAATGCTGTAGCGCTGGCGAGTTGGGCTGAGGTCCCATGACCTAGTTGGGCGAGTCGGAAGGGGACACTGGCGAGGAGGGCCGAGGAAGCGGAATCAGAAAACGTGTTGGAGTCACCGAAGTAGTTGGGGATCATGCCATTGCTCTGAGATTGAAGTGGTAAGAAGCGCAGCCCGTCAGCTTCCTTGAATCTGGCTCGCACTAGAATAGACGAGACTAACATCAAGCCGAGCGAAAGCCGCATTGATGATCTCCGAGATCCACGTGACAAGATCGGTAATTTCGGAGGTATATGCACTTGGTGCAGAGGAATGCATCATCGAAGCGAGCACGCGCGTCATGCCTGCGGCTGCCCAGCCGTTGCCTGCGTTCCACGAAGAAGTCGGAACAGGGGTCAGATCCGCGTGGGTATCTATCCTCCGAACCGGAGCTCCTCAGTATTAATGTTCCCAAACTCACCTGTCGCCCAAAGACCACTATCTTGCCAATTTCCCAGATCAACATGCTTCCACAAACCCGTGCGACGGTCTTGCAAGTAGCGCCGGTAGATCTTGATCTGCGCGTAGGCCTGGAGCAAGAGCGTCGCGTTGTTCATTTCCAGACCTCGACCAGCCAAGAAGGGTGGAACCATATCTGACACGTACGACGATTTTCATCAGTCAAGATGTCCCCGCCGGAACAACGTGTCCAGCCTAGACCATGAGCACCGAAAACTCACAGACAAAATCCGACCAGAGTTGTACGGGCTCGCTGCTCGGACGATGACTCATCGCCCCATCGCTCGTCCTAGGCACCGTCCCAAGGTACCCGGTCTCCTGCTGAACGATACTCTCATAATTCGTCTTGGTAGCGCTACTCGCAACCGTCTTTGAAGCGACGATCCAAGCCCACCCGAGCGAAGCAGGATCTGCCGCGGCCCCTCCTGAAACGTAGGCGAACTGATTTGTGGAAGATGGTCTCTGGCTGGCCCAGGAAGCGATGATGTCGTTCGATGCGCTCGGGGTAGATCCGGATGAGAAACTTGTAGCAGCTAATTGGGATGAGATGCTTGGGTTGAACACGGTGAGTTGAGGGTAGTAGAGCTCGAGCAAAGCTTCGGTGAACGTCCCCGACACCCAGCTGTGCATGTAGACGAGTGTGAGATTCGAAAGTCAATTTTTTACGAATCAGGTTTGCACTCTTCTATCAAGAACGACTCGACGACGAGTAGTTGCCGCGGGCGAACTCACGTATCAGTCGAAGCTTGCGCCCCCTGTCCCTTGACCTTGTTGACCAGATAAGTCGACATAACTGGTTCTGCGCGCTTGGGCAAGACTGCAGCATTGACCAAAGTCGTACAACAACCGATGGCTAGGCATAGGGTCCCCACCGCGCCCACGATGGCATGAGAGGGTATCAGGTGTGATCGCCGACTCCAAACCTTGCGCGAGATCGTCCCGGGTTCGCGCGCTCCGACAGTCATGATTTTTCCACGAATGACTTAGCTTACGGCCTGCCAAAAGACGGAGGGGGAATCGTCGCGATACGTTCGAAATAGGATGGGTGTAGGACGAAGAAGGAGGTGAGATGGGCTCGCCTCCTTCTGTGGCTATCTATATCGCAACCCACTGGAACCTAATTTCACCTTGGCGACTTCGTAATGCGAAGCCGTTGTGACGGGTAATCTGGATGACGTGAGGAACCGCTCCCTTCAAGCGCGCAGCGAGTTGAAAGTGCTCGGAGATGGAAAAGGAAAGGCGTGGCATGTCTCACGATCACAAATACATGACTAGACTGCGTGAAACAGGTTCGCGCTGTTCTAGAAGTATTATTAGCTCTACTCACGCGCATGGCAGGAAGCTGTCAGCGCCAGATGATGGTCGTGGGCAGTCAAATGAAGCTAGCGGGAACGCTTTCAAACGGGTCGGCACATCTTCGCTCGCGCGAGCGAATCAGGGTCGGCGGCGGCGACTCCGCGGCCCCTGTGCACGCACTACATATCAATCTCCCAGAAACAATCGGCCCAACTTGGATGGGTTTCATTGTATTATGCCGGCGCGAACATTAACCCGGAATACTTCAGATACTACTGACAGGCTGTCAAGCCTGGCACAGCGCGGTACTGTTTCGACCAGGACCCGGGTTCCGAGCTAGCGCCCGAGTGGGAAAGGGCACCTTCTCGTGTGCCTTGGCAATTTTCTCGGGGACCTGTAGCACGGTGCATTACGCAATGGAACGACCAGGCACATACGAATCAGCATTTTCTCCAGAGACTAGCTTTGTGGAGGAGTGCTTAACGCGCGCCGCTATTGCCGATGTAGTTTTTAGGAGATCAATCAAGGGCTGATCGACGTCGATTCGGGTTCTCAGAACCGCCAAAAATGTGGAAGCCATGCTGCCGAACCTGACCACCTGCTAAAAAACATCACTCGCTTTCAGAATTGAAACCGAGAGGGTCTGGTCGCTCTCATCAAGTTTGCATTGCGCGCGCGGTAACCTAACTTCGGGCAGCCGCTGGCAGCTCAGAGGGGGCGGGTTGGGCGCTCGCAGGGGCAGGGAGAGGGGGGGGGGGGGGGTGGCTTGCTTTAAGCGTGCTCTGCGGCGTAATGAAGCTTGAGCTTGCGCGATCCGGTCCCCTTCCTACATCACAGTCATGATGGATGTTTTCAAGACGATATAGCGAACGCACGCTACTTTACTTTTTTCTTTCTTTCAGTAAGACTCGGACCCCGAACACTTTCCCACGCTCCTTGTCGCCTGTTCCACCTCGTTCCAAAAGCAAGTGATGATTTTCAAAGAAAACTTGTCTCTCCAATTTCATCATCACCTTTGCTTTACTTTCAGCTCAGAGCGTGCAATTGAAATTTCGTAGAGAACAAAATAGTAACAAAAGGGGAGCAGTCTCAAAGTGCGGGAGAGAGAAAAAGAACGTTAAACAAGAACACAGGGAGGGACTCGAAGGAGGAGAAAGCAGAATCTAGGAAAACAAGCGCCTCGAGAAAAGTGTTGTCATGCGTTCTCGAAAAGCGTGCGAGAGCAGAGGAAAAATAAGTATACTAATGTGTCCTCGAGATACGAAGTCTGTCGCTTCCACGACATTGAGTCAACGGAAGAGAAATCTTGTGCGCACTCTTGGGACATCTAATGTTTCTTCTGATCGGCCTTGATCCGTGGTCATCCCATGCTACACACCATTGACCTCTTCGCTGACATTCGACGCCAGGGTATACTCGAGTTTGGGGCTCCCACTGACGGTCGTCGTCGCCTTGTTGACCGGTGAAAGCGGTACTTCGAGCGGCGGACTCGGCGGCTTAACGATCCCCTCATCGACCGGCTCGTTGTCATTGATCGTCACCGCCTCCTCCCCAAGTGTCGGCAGAAGCCCGCCATTGGGATCCGACTTGGTGATCGAGTCATTCAGCAATGTCGTCGAAGGCGCCGAAGTGGCCATCGGGATGGAAGCCGTGGGTGTCGTGTCGCGAATACTCCGCATGTTGATCTGATTATCCGACTCCATGCTCGCGGAGACGGGGGGCATCCCGCCCGGTTGAGATATGGTGCGCTTGAGCGGTACGAACGCGCTCGGTGGGTCCGAAGGGAACTGTGTGATTGGATGTGGTGCCAACGACGCGACGTGGGGCGGCTGAAGTTGCGGGGTGGCTTCGATTGTAGGCGCGTTCGAGGTGGGGGGTACCGCGGCACTTGAAGCCGAGGGAGGTAACGAGATGCTGTATACGCCGGGTCCACTTGGTAGAACTTGTTCGGGTAATGTTTTGCGCGGTCGCGGGACCGAAGGGGCGCAAAAGGATGTCGACGACAGAGGGTTCATCGTCGTCGCGGAGGTGAGGTAATGGATCTCTTGCAAACATCTGGTTGCGAAGCGGGGGTAGTGAGGCTCAGTATCGGAGCTCGTGAGGCTCAGTTTCTGCCTCCTCAGTAATGCGCTTACTGTTTCAAATAATCTCGACTCCGTGCCTTTCCACGGGGATCTCTCGCTGCGGCTCCCAACCCCGTCGTCCCCCAGTTGCCTGTACCAGCCGTGCTGGCTGGTGCTAGGCCATTTGCCCCCACGTTCGCTGCTCGTGGAGCAGCTGCAGTGCTGCTCGCACCCGTTGCCACTGCTGGAACAGCATTTGTAGGGCCCGCAGAAGATGTCGAAGAAGTCATTGGGACCGATTCGGGCGCCAGGCCCTCCTTCGCGCCTGCGGAAGCCTCCTTGTCTTTCGGAGCGGACGCGGGGTTCAGGTTCGACAATTGGGGGGCGGCTTTCGCTGCCGATACTCCTCCTGGTACAGATGGCCCTCCTCCGGGGATAGGGGATGCGGTTCCCGATGCGTTTGATGGGGTCGACGCTCCAGGAGCGGTGTTCGTCGAAGCGAGGAACTTGGATCTGCATAACGAAGAATCGGTGCTCATGGATTAGCCCTTGCTCGTCGCCAAGCCGAGGTATATCCTATACCAGCTCAAGCCAGACAGACTGACCTTTCCCCCCGGAGTGCATTCTCCAACATCTTGCACCTCCGCGCTAAATCACGCAGCGCACCCTCGTTGCCTCGCTTCTCGCCCTCGAGCAAAGCGATGCGCGCTCTCATCTCGGCGCGTTCAATCTCCCATTCGTTGCGGTCCTTGGCGTAGCGTCGGTGCTCGCTCTGGAGGAAGTGGAGCGTCGAGGCGAGCGTCGTGTGAGGGGGCTGCATCGGCGCGGGCGGGGGTGGTGGTTGCTGTTGCTGCTGCTGCTGCTGCTGTTGGGGCTGAAGCTGAGGCGGGTCATCCTGTTGTGGTTGCTGTTGTTGTTGTTGTTGTTGTGGTTGCTGCTGCTGCTGCTGCTGCTGTTGTTGTTGCTGCTGCTGTTGATGTTGCTGCTGTTGGGTACCATAACTGCCCCGAAATGTATGTGTCTGGTCGCTCTGGGACGTGAAGGACGAAGGCGGGTTCCACGGCAGCATCTTGACGACGCCCGTTCAGGTGTGACTGCACGCCTTTTACGACGAGGGCGATGCGGAGCGGCGCTCGTTCAATGTCGGCGACTGTTGGTGGAATCAGAGCCGTACATAGTCAGCCATCTTAGCTTGCACGGACTGGTGATCTTGGTCGTAGGCGCGGATGTGACGTGGTGGGCCCGCGCTCAACGCTCCTCACGGTCCCAGTTTCACCACGATGCGAGTGACCAGCGCAGGGTGTTCCCTCCCCAGGATCCATACGCAACGAGCGACAACATCGATCTCTATCTCGATCATCTGGTGAGCTTGAGCCTAGCCGGAGGTCGAAGCGTGTGCGACGTAGGTGGTGAGGCGGGAGCTGGTCCGCCTCACGTGAAGGCGCTGAGCTCGTACAATCGGCAGCAGCAGCTCACACCGTGTAGGGGCACAGCAAGTATTCGGCAACTGGAAATAATTTGGTGCAACTCTCACAGCTGCTGAACAGCACTCACCAGTTGCTGAAAGCCGTACAGGATCCACACTTGCTCACGCGAGCGGACAGATGCAAGCGAGCAGGTGCAGCCTCCGGATCCGATGGCTGACTGGGGCCGATGAGGTCGTGCAGAGTCACTATATGAACGACGACGGTCGCGTGCTCGTATGCTCAGTGAAGGTGCGGGCGGTGGGTTGAGTTGGCAGCTGCTCAAAAGGCCACAAGCGATGGGCTCGACTGGTGGCGCGCTTTGTGTACGCCCCGCTGGGACCCGCTCTGACCCGCTTGTCCCAGTGTTTGATTGCAAGTTTTGGATAAGGATTAAGCAATTCGAGCCTACCCATGGCAAAGTCTCCGGCCGGGAGCGCTCTGGGCTCCTCACGCTGAGTGTTTCTTGCCACATCATCGCGCTCTCTGCTAGGTTTTAGCCACTGCTACGCACCTGTCCGGGATCTTGAGGCAATGCAGCAGGGTTTTGGCTCATGCCGGTGCCGGCGCCGACAACACCACCGGTTCTAGTACCACAGATGAGCTGGGATGACACAGAGATTAGAATGCCCGAGAGAAAGACAGATGTTGTAGCCACATGGAATAAACAAGTCCCGAGAAGATGGAAAGAGAAAAAGACCCTAGAGAGCGCGAGAGAAAAAAGGGACAGAGAGAGAACGAGCGCGAGAGGAGCCGAAGGACAAACCCCAAGCCCCTATAACACCAGCGCATGATCACTGCCTGAGCACGCCGGCGGGGAGCTGGGCCACGCGAACCCTCTCCTCCTCGACGATCTCGAGGTGCTGCTGCGTCTGCGAGCACGGCGTGCAGAAGCACGACATCATGCAATCACCGCAACCACTCCCTTCGATCCCGGCGCGTTCACGCATGTCGCTGCGGAGCATCAGGTCGAGGATGCAGCCGAGACCAATGCACTGCATCAGGTAGAAGGCGCAGCAGTTGCCTCCGACGTAGCCTGAGTGGGAGACAAGAAAACGAATCGGAATTTTTGGTCAGCAAGTCGTCCTCCACAGACTTCCAAGCGGTTGATGCGCGCGTCTGGCAGCTCTGGCTTCGTCGGGCAACAAAACACCCCCCGCGAGCCGAGAGGCAGCGGAGGCCCAAGCCCGGCAGGCTACCCGGCGGGTGCCCACTGCCCACAAGTCCACACAAGAGAAGAACCCCAACTCACCATCGTCGGTCGAGGCTTGGTTCACCTTGAGGGCCGAGTACTTGGTCTTGTTGGTACCGAAGGTCATGCAAGGTCTGTGTTGCGGTGGGGCGATTGGGCGATGCGTAGGTTGATTTACAGGGACGTCGCGCGCCGAGGGGAAGGTTCAGGGTCCGGGAACAACCAGGTCAGTCTCGGAAGCGCCCCCCACCAGTCACGACGAATACACTGCCACGATGCTGGCCCATGGAAGGGGAGAAGCCACACCATGAGAAGGTGAACAGAACACAGGGTAGGACTTACGCGCACGCCGCGGCAATACAGAAGCCAGGGGACTTGCTCATCGTGCCACAGCAGGTCGTGTTGAAGCTTCGCTTGCCCGCCTGGTTGCGCGCGAGGCCGAGAGGGTTCAAGGTATCGACCGACATGCCCGACATGCCCTTCGGCTCGTTCGTGATATACGGCTGGCCCTGGGGTTGGCCTTGGTATTGCTCTTGGGGTTGCTTCTCGGAGTTCATGTTCAGCAGGGTGGATGGTGGTGGAGGTCGGGCGAAAGGCGTGCGCTTTGAAGTGAGGGTGGGGCTATTCAAAAGCTTTTAACGGAAGAGCGTCTCTCGTTCACTCGATCAGCGATTCCTGCAATGCTGCAGCCCAGCTTGAAGCAGGGGGTGGTACACTACTCACCTGACAATAAATTCGTCCGAAGGTGATGGAAGAAGCGAGAAGAGCGGGAAGAATCCACGCAAAGGGTTCAACAACATTGCTGCTCTTTTTCTGACCTTTAGGGGAAATTTGTTTGCTCCCCACGGTTTTGGCTTTTTGCGCGAGCGGCGGCGCTGAGATCGGATCGGGCAGGTCACGAATGCCTGGGCTCGTAATCTCTCGCCGAGACTTGATTGGCGGGCAAGCTATGTGCATTGGACAACGTTTTTTTCCACCGCGATGTGTGGCTGCTCCGCCGTGAACAACATGCCAAGAAAACAGGATATCGGAATTGCCTCCTATCCGGCTGGCGCATTCCGACAGGCAGCGCGAGGCCACCCTGTGATCGACTGCCGCAAATTTTGTGGAGATGTCTTCGCAGCGAGACGTGATACGGAACTGTCCACAAGATGCGCTGCAGAAAGCACTGAAATGCCGACTGGTTAGCTCTGTAAACGCGTACAGAAGCCACAGCATCAAAGCAAGTGAGCTTCAAGTCGCGCCGATGACTCGTGAGTCGTGTCTCTCAAGGCAGGGACGATCGCCGTGCCGACGTTGGTCTCGCCAGGCTGTTCATTTTGCGCAGGCACCGAGCTCGATGGTATTGCGGCGCGCTTTTCCATTGACATTGACAGTGTTTTCGTGTCTTTGAGTGACGCGCCATTGGATCGACTTTGCAGATGCCGAGTTTTGTTATCAAGACTTGTGAAGGTCAAAACTGCGTTGTGAAGGCAGTTTCAGTGCCACATGCCAGACGCGTCCAGCGCCTACCTGGCACCCGGTGGCGACCAGTAAAGACGGCGGGCGGCGCGGCGCGGGCGGATGCTCGTATGGGCCGAAAGTGATCTACAACAACCAAAAAAACAAACAATCAGAACTCCCAAAAAAACCGCGTCCTCTCGAG
Source organism: Microbotryum violaceum (assembly GCA_022506055.1). NCBI lineage: Eukaryota > Fungi > Basidiomycota > Microbotryomycetes > Microbotryales > Microbotryaceae > Microbotryum > Microbotryum violaceum. The sequence continues at coordinate 832,829 of JAKMXP010000006.1, read as the reverse complement.
GAGAAACACCTCCTGAACGTCTGAGCTCCGTGTTTCGACACAACAAGTTCAGGATGGCGCAAACACCAGCTTCGCTGATCGTAACATTTTGCACGTGACGAAAAGGCGGCCACGGTGCTTGGACCGCCTGTTGATCGTGATCGAAATCCCCGCGACGACCTCGAGGTGGGTAGGTAGGTATTAATTCCGTGTGTTACAAACTTGAGCCCCTGTTTTGACCTGTAGTGAGTGTCCGCCCTAGATAGTTATGATTACGAGCAAGTCAAAACGAGGTGGCCGACGGGCCGATATGTCAAAATCTGCTCTGCCACCTTGAAGATGCGTTGGCATGGTTATGCCAGCTATATATCCTCCAGCGAACCTTCTCGAATCAAGGTGCTAGAACCTCGGTGACGTTCGACTAAGAGGGCCCAACGACCGCAGACAAGTCAGCACGACTTGCAAGGCGTCCCGAGCCCCAACTCCACCCTTTCACTCACCGACTCGGTCTCAGCGTCCTCCCTCATCTTCTCGACCGAAGCCGCAAAAGCTTTCTGTTCCTCCGTCTGCGCCCCCTTCATCGTCATCTGTCGTTGCCTCCTCCCCCCATCCTGCAAAGCCGCCGCGGCCCTGACGGTGAAGATGGCCTTTCGGAACGTCTTGGCCGGGTCGAACTGGCGACGCAGCGTCGGCAACAAATCATGGTTCTGTTGCTGGTCCGCGGCAGGAGCGGGTCCGGAGTCTGAGATTTGTAGCCATGGGTGGGCCAAAGCGTCGGCAGCTGTGATACGGCTGGCTTGATCGATCGTCAAGCACTTGCCGATGAACTCGCGCGCTGTGAGTTGTCCGGGTTCGCAATATCACAGTTTAAGCGTCTGACGGCAACTGGATTGCGCTCAGAAGTGACATGTGCATTCATTGGTCACTCACCTGTTTGACTGACGCCTTCCCAGTACTCGGCGGGCTCGAAAGCGTAGTCGGCGGCGCAGATAGCCTGGATCTCGTCGACTTGGCTATCCCGATCGAAAGGGGTGTAGCCGCCTGCATGACCCAAAGAAACACGTTTCAGCTGAACTTCCCAGCGAGAGGCCATTCATAGTGTCACTGACACAGCAAGAAATACGTAATAACCTGTAGAAAGTTAGATTTACCAATTGGCGGGTCAGTTGGGTTAGTGGCACTGGAGAGACTCGGTGATGTGTTGCTTACACCGACGGCCCACAAATCGACCGGCTTGCCGTGGCCTTGCTTCTTGAAAATCTCGGGTGCCATGTAGCCTAAGGCAACACGCAAGATGTCAGATCACCACTTTGCTTGTCTTGGCTAGAGGTCGTACTCACCCGGTGTACCGCAGGTCGTCGTCAGAGCGCTAAAGGTCCCCTCGTCGACAATCTTGGACAATCCAAAATCGGCGATGAGTAGATCCGAATCGTCATCCTTGGTTCGGAACAGCAAGTTCTCAGGTTTGAGATCTGTAGAACAAACGGAAAGTTAGAGATCGTCAGCGCAACGTCTCTCAAAGGGTAAATTCTGAGCATAACACTCACCTCGATGCACAATACCGTGACCGTGCAAGTAGGCGACGGCCGAAACGACGGTCTGGACGAGTTTGGCCGCGTCATGCTCGTGGAAGTATTGCTTGGCGCAGATACGATCAAAGAGCTCGCCACCTTGGCAAAGATCCGTTACGAGGTAGACTGGTACAGGGAAGAAGACATTTGATGCGGTTGAGCTCTGCAAAAGTGGAGCGGCGACGGAGGGAACTGACGATTGTTCTGCGTTTCAAAGTAGTCTGTAAAAAAAAGATCAGTCCCAAGTAAGCTTGACGCACATAGTCACCTGAGCTGAGCAAGAGCAATCGTACCCCACAGTGTGACGATATTTTTGTGACCCTGCGAGATGGTTTTGAGCACGGCGATTTCATTCCGGATCTACAGTTCGGGAGGGGAGTCGCTTAGTGGAATGAGGTTGTACCAGTGCGAGGATCGAGGGCTTCTACTTGCCATGTGTTCCCTCCCCTCCATCAATCTTTTGTTGATGACCTAAGCGGGAGCGGGGTGTCAAGGTCAGCTCCGAGATTCGGTCTCTCCGAGTCAGCGCCTCCTGCACAAGCGGTTCGAGATCGACAGCCTGGTCTGCAGGATAAGGCGTACTTTGCATGCATAGTACTGCCCAGTCTTGATGTGCACTGCCTCCTTGACGACGGCGTAGGTGCCTTGGCCCAGAGTCTAAAAAGGCGATGGAGTTGATGCGGGGGCCGGGAACGCAGCAGAACGAGCCTTGGTCAACAGAGTCGATCACAGACGCAGGGAAGTCCCAGCTTTGGAGGAGGTGCGGAGGTGCTTACACGACCCGTCTTGTACTGGGTTTGGGGGAATAAGCGGCGACGGGTCAGCACACTACACCGGGTCATGTGGAGCAGGCGGCGGCGGGGGAGGAGGCTGCCTTCCCCAGTCCAGCCGTGACTGACCTGACAAGGAACGGTCGCCATGGTCAGAGAGACTTATAGATGATGTGTGGGGAGCTGCAGTGACCGCTGTCAGGTGACGCTTTGCTCCGCGAGGTGAGACGAGATCTCTCCGCCGTGACCGTCAAGAAGGTTTATCTAAGTCGTGTTCAGGCGTGCAAGCCAAACGCCCAGCGCCCGCCGCGTGGCCGAAACCCGCGTAATTACTAATCGCGCGCGGCTGTATTAGACATGAGGTAACGAGCCGACGTGCTCAGACGTGATGCCAAATCCAGGATGCTCAATTCGGCGCGGCACGTGCTTAACCAGTCTGCTTAAATGCAGCTCCTCCGACTTTTCCAGTGGTTTCTAGGCCTTAAAAAAATTAGACTGTTATTGAAATCTATTAGAAAATATAAATCTGGACTCTACCCTCTTTTCTCGCGAACTCGACCTTGTCCTTGACCTTGTCCTCAACTTTCGTGGCCTTAGACACCGCGGGATCCTGCTCGTCAAGTTCGTGCACCCTCCTACCTCCACACTCCCGACCAAGTGAAAGAGTACACACCCAACTGTTCATTTGATGCGAGGCGTGATTGTGTTGGTCGTGCTCGGCTGGGCTTCGCTAAGTCGGGCATTGGCGATCGATCCTTCGTCCTCTGCTGGCGCCGCGGTCGTTGTCGTCGACAAGGACGCTCTGCACGCGACTCGCCACCGGTCTTCAATCCCCAACAGGATCCTCTTGATCAGACATGGAGAGAAACCGGGCCACAACAAGGAAGGGCTCAGTGAGAAGGGGCGTCGTCGCGCTCAGTGCCTGCGAAAGGTATGTTCTCCGTTCCTTCCTCGTCCGCTCCGGGAAGCCCAGTTCGGGATCAGCACCGGCTCAGGAGGTGTGCCTCAGAGCATCACACGACCTACCGCCTGCAACGCGTCTTTTGACGCGCCTCGAGCGATCATCACACCCGTCACCGACTTCCATGACTTCGTGATCACTCTATCCTAAGCCAAGAGTCATCGTGCTGATCACATCCACTCCCCTGTTTACCGTTTGCTCGGCCCGGCGCCGTTGACGAACGTGCCATGCCCGAAATCGACCTGCGCACATCCGTGCCCCAAACCGAAACCAGGTCTTTGGCCGGCGTTCACCTTACAACGTTGGCCTCATCATCGCCCAGTCGTACAACCCATCCACGGGCACTCGCAAGCGTCCGTACGACACCGTCCTCCCCGTGGCCAAGGATCTTCAATTGCCTGTCATCACGGATTGGTACGTCCGGCCAAGCTCGACGGGTTAGATTCGGTGCCCCCCTGGGCTCGCTGTGGTGCTGATTTACAAAACAATAATCTGTGAACCTCAGCGAACGAGACGATCCGGGTTGCGTCGTCAAACTTGTTCGACAATTTGCCAAGCATAGCCGACAGGATGTTCTCATTTGCTGGGTAGGTCACGCTTTTCTTTCCTCGAGCTTCTGCAGGGCGAGTGGGCTGCCCGGGCGGCATGCAATCGGTACAAGCTTACTGAGTTCCCTGCATCGTTCCCACAGAAACACTCGTTTCTGCTTGATCTCGCTAGGGCTTTTGGATCCCAAGCCCGCCTCGAATACCCCAACCACCGGTGAGTCTCGTCTCGCATAACTTATGCCCCGATGCCAGTCAGGCGAATGCTGACCCTTCTTCCATGCCGCGAATGCTCAGATATGACATCGTGTGGATCGTCAAACACCGCCAGATCATCTCGAAGAAATCGGAAAAGTGCTGTGGCCTCGACGTGACCCGACCCCATGACCCCGATCTCGCCATCGAGGACGAGCACCTGAGGAACGACACCGTGAGGGATATGGAAGACGGGGCCGATGACGACGAGGAAGACGGCTTGGAATCCACGAAATCGTCCTGGCTCTCAATAGTGGATCGAGACAAAACCCAAGAACTCTCATTCGACGACCTTGACGAATCGACCTTCTCTGCCTCCGAAGCATAGCCGTCGCTCGCGCTGTCATCCACCGACTCATGACCTTTCCGACTCATTTCTTTATCCGCAACCCGCACCCCGCAACCCCGCAGTACAAATCGTAGCATTGTTCTTCGACCTCGCATCCTTTCTTCGCACACCGCTTGTTCCCCCCCGGAGTGGCAGCCTTCGCATCTCATGATCAGTCGCAGCAGAAAATGCTTGGAAGTTTTACCTTAGTACCTTTATTGTAAGATATTAGTGGCTTTCTTTTTCTGCTCTCACTGATTGGATGGTCAGAGCGTGCGACGTGGTCGCGGCTCAAGCGGACCGAGCATTCGCGCGCTCGCTTTGGACCGCGGTGCAACCGGCGCGATGACGTCGATCGAAGGCGGCGAGGCAAGTTGTCGCTCCACTTTGGGGCGCTGCCCTTCTCCTTGCTTCCATTCTCTTCACAAACTTCATCGAACTGCCTACGCTCAGGCAAGCTACAAGTGCTAAATCAAATTACGAACTTTACCCTCTTCCGACACAAAACACCATGCCTTCCCTCACCCACGCCGTCGGCGACCTCGTCAACTCCATCTTCTCCTTCTTCAAAGGCATCATCACCTCCATCCTCGCGTTGGTGCAACACTTCTTGAATTTGATCGTATCCATCGTAGAACAGATCGCGGGGTTGGCTACGGATATGGTGTTGTTCTTGATGCGTGAGTGTCTGCTGCACGTGGGACGAAAGGTACCCCTTTGGGAGGAAAGGGGTGGCAGTGGGGGAAGGGGGAGCGTGGAGCGAGCGATGATGTAGATCTAGGCTCTTTGCTCTGACTTGTCCGATGTATACGGTACTAACGACCGCTCTAATCCTAAAAAAATCTTTCCTTACAGACAACGCCGTCATTATTGGCGTCCTCTTTGGTAAGTCCGCTCCTCGGCCCTTCATGCGGATCACGTGTCAGTCAACTCACCACCCCCACTCCCATCACACACAGCCGCTTTGGTCGCCTACTCGCTCTTCGCCGGTAACAAGGCTGGTACGGCCGCGCCCAACAAAAAGCGTGCTTGATCACCGTTGCAATTTCTGGAAGGTAACCGCAAGATTGAAAGTTGGACTTGGCGTGACTCTTCCTCTCTCTGGACATAATCGACCTGGCCGACCTTGCAACCCCTACAAGGCAACCTTGCCTGTACATTGGAAATATTCCCCGCCAATTGTCGTGAAATAAGATGCGATGTATTTTTGTTTGTGAACGTGTGGGGTATGAATGGCTAATCCAATTCCGCTACACAAGTCCCGACCGACTATTCGTTATCATCCCTCTTCTTGGCGTTCCTCCCTCCGACACCCATGTACCCTGTACTCGTTCTCGGAATTTTAGCAGGGCCCGTCGAAGGCGATGTCTGGGTAGCTCGGACGCTACTTTGCTCGTGCAAGGTAAGGGGATCTTTCTCAATCGTCCCAACGTTCGGAGCGAGAGCACCCGTGTTCGCCCCCACATCGACGTGCAACTTGCCCAAACCGATGACGCCCGAATAAGCACCGAGCGTCTCGTTCCATGAAAAAACGGGCTTCGTATCCCCAGCCGCTTCGGCGGTCTTGGTTGAGGAGAGGAGTTGAGTTAGGACGTCGTAGGCGTACTTGTTGGCGTATGGGGTCATGGTGCGTGGATCGCGGTATTTGGCTGATAGGCCTGTGATGGGGCAGATCTTGGGACGACGATCTGAGGGGGATGAAGTGGGATGAAGAAATCAGCATAAGCCATGAAAGGGAGTGTCGTGGGTGGATTAGAATCTGCAGACTGACTAGATTCGAGCGTCACCGATTTGGCTGTATCCCAGTCGCAATGATCGCCAAACAGCGCTTCCATCTCGTCACCGGCCGAGGCGCCAACGAACTCGTCAAAGATGAGGTAGTTCCGAGTGTAGCAGGGAGCCGCGACGACGGGGTCCGGAGCTGGTCTGATCATTGGTCCTGCGTCGGGGGCGGCTGACATGATCGGGACGAGTCCGTTCGCTTCCGTCACGATCGCCACGGTCGGTGAATCGAGCGTTTTCATCTTTGTCTCCGCTGATGGTTGAGGCTCGACCTTGTCATCTGGTACAGGCGCTGTATCTTTATCTGCTCCGCACATATCTGCGGACTTGCCCGCTTTGCCCGGCGAGAGGATCTGCCGAGTCTTGTCCATCGTTGTCCCTTCCTTCTCCGCCGCCTCTTGCGCGGCCTTCAACCCTTCCGCCTCCCCAGGCTTCCAACCCGCTTTCCCAGCCTCACCCAACACCTCGATCAATCTCCTCCTCCCACTCTCTCCAGATCGCACCGTCGTAGCTCCACCATCGATCGCTCGGCCCTTCCCCTTCCGTTTCCCCGGTGAATTCGGCGCCTCGAGTCCTCCCTCGCGTCGACTCAATTCGATCAGCTTGGGTCCAATGATCTCGTAACGTTGTCCGATCACACGTTCGGCCGCACGACGATCTTCTTCAGCGGCGTAGAAGGCAAGGAGGGAGGCTCGGTTGATCTCTTCGGTTTCGAGCGCTTCGGCAATCAGGTCGGCTTGGGTGAGGTTTTGCTGGTTCTTTTTGGACGGCTTGGGCAGAGTGGCCTGGTAAGTAGCGCAGGTGAATGTGGATGAGTAAAGAGATCAAACAAGGATCGAGGCTCTCCAAAACCCTAGTACTGACCCTCCGCTCTTCAGATTCCTTCAGCCTCTCCTCGACGCTCTCCTTGAAAGCGACAGCCGATCGCCTCGAGCTCTCGCGCTGAGGGATCAAGAACGCCGGATCGATCCCATCAGGCCAACCCCTTCGGCGCTTGTTCTTGTTTGAGAGTTCAGGCGTCAAAGCTCCCTCTCCTGGTGTTGGGGTCCCATTGCCATCGAGGGTCGAAGCCGAGGTCGAAGCGACGGCGGAGGCCTTTTGTTGGTATTTGGTCTGTCGAGCGAACGCGGGTGCGAACGACGTGTAGGCCTTTTTGGCCTTCTTCTTGTTGTTGCCTTTTGCTGCGGCCTGAGTGATGAGATGAAAATGGTAAACTGTGTCCCATTCGAGGCAACAGGACTGTGTAGTCGTACCTTTACCTCGCGTTGAAGTTGCCGTTCGCCCGCTTCTTCGTCGTCTTCCTGGTCCGCATCCGAGTCGGTCGATCCGAAATCCGAATCAAAAACATCCTCTTCAACTGCCATCATACACATCGCCCAGTCAGCTCTCTGACCAACCGTCTTTCGCATCGCCAGCCGATCTCGAGCTCATCCCGGACTGACACTTTGCCTGAAACTCGATATCGTTCTCCTCCTCCTGGAACATCTCCTCGACCTCCGCCTGGGCCTCATCCTCCAGCAGTGCTGCCATTCGATTACCCGCATTCGCACGTCGTTCTCGCCTGGCCAGTAGTGGCACGACAGGTTCGCCATCGCTCGAATCGGAATCATCGTCGTCGTTCTCATTCGATCCATCTCCTGCAACAGCTTCATCGACCTGCATTCTATCATCCTCTTGTTCCTCTACCCCTGATGCTAGTGGTGGTGACGGAGAGACGGCCTTCTTGCCCTTCAAGACGCGACGACGAGGTGCCATGGTCGGCCAGCCGCCGGGTGTTGTGAAATGGATGAGCTTATAGTTGAGCTGCGGTCGAGCACAGTGCGATTCGCCTCGCGTCGCGTCCACAATCCGGTCGGACTCGGCCCAGTTCACGGATAGGGATCGAGAATTTCCTAAACAATAATCAGTTACGTCTTTTTTTCTTTTTATGCTCTCGCCCTTGTCTGGAATTCGAGAATGATCCTGACCCTGCCGGAATGATCGAATCGGTCCAGCTCGTGTAACAGATCGAGACCCACCATGAAATACAACCTACAATTTATGCATTTCGACATCTCGGCGGTTTGCATGGAGTAGATTGTACCGTTGTGAACCGCTGAGCCTGAACTCGGTACTCCGTCCTTCAAGGCGCCGACCGCCCACAGACTCGTGCCGAGCTCAGCAGCCTGTGCTTCTTTCGCGACTGCGCTCGGCCGGGACCGGTTGCTGCCGAGCCGGGGGGGTTTCCTCTCGATCTGAGATGCGCCTACCCCAGACCGCTGACTTCTAGCCCTCCTCTGCTCCACACCCCCGTCCACCTCCTCTTCCTAACAGCACCCCTTGAACGACCATGTCGGCCCCCATCGAGAACCCATTCCCGATCCCTCCTCCGGAGAACTTCAATGTCGCGCGTCAAGCTCATGGTATTGTGAGTTTCCGTGGTCAGAAACTGGCTCGACCTGGGGACGTCCAGCAGCCGGTGCCCCGGCGTGCAACCCCAGCCAAACGCCTCCACGTCGCGGTCGCCCCGGGTCCCAGTCGAGATCGCCACTTCTCTCGGCCCCTCACCACCTCTGCACCACACATGTGACTGACTATATATACTTTTTGATGCATAGGCCGTCCCCGGATCGGCCAAGCCAGGCGCCACGCCGATCTACGTCAATGCGCAGTTCCCCCATCTGCCCACCCCGGCTAGCGACTCGCGGTTCCCGCGTACGGCCAAGGAGTGCTTCGACATTGGCCTCGCGAGCAGACCCAACGAACCGTGCCTCGGTCGACGCCCCTGGGAGAACGGGGACTGGGCCAAGTACTACGTCTGGGAGACCTACGCCCGCGTCGACCAGCGCCGTACCGAGGTCGGCAGTGGCTTGGTCTCGCTCCAGCGCCAAGGCAAATTCGGCGACGGCGTTCCCGCCAAAGGCTACTCCGTTGGCATCTGGTCGCCCAACCGTCCCGGTATGTACCCGATCTTACTTTGGAGTCTCTTTGAATTCTGCTAGGCGGGCGCCGAGAGCGATCTGCGCGACACACCTACGGACGAGCTGACTCGAATGACCGTTCTCCTTTGATCCGGTGCTCCACATGTGACACCCGAAAACGCTCACCGGCCGCTCGATTCAATCCGACGTCCGCGCTTGGCTCAGAATGGCAATGGGCGTCCCAGGCGTGCTCGGCCTACTCGCTCGTCACAGTCAGTCTGTACGAGACGCTCGGTCCTTCCGTAGTCGAGTACTGCATCAACCATGCCGAAGTGCGCGTCGTCATCGCTGCATCGGACCATATCCCGGCTCTGCTCCAACTCGGCACCAAGGCGTGCCCCGGACTCAAGGCCATCATCAGCATGGACACTTGGTCCGAGATTACCCCTTCGCGCCCCGGTGCATCGAGCAAAGTCGCTCTCAAGGCTTGGGGTGAACAGCTCGGCATCACCGTGCTCGACATTGAGGAGTTACAGGCCCTCGGACGGGCCAACATCCTTCCCTTCAACCCTCCCGCTCCCGAGGACATGGCTTCGATTTGCTACACTTCCGGTCAGTGCGCAAGCTGATATCCAAGCGTGATCAGGCTACTCGTAATCTTGCTGACCTTTCTAACCTCTTTTGCTCTATTGCAGGCACGACCGGCAACCCCAAGGGTGCGATCTTGTTGCACTCGTCGCTCGCTTCGGCCGCGGTCGTCAACTTGCACGGATCGAGGTTCCGCGCCGATGGCATCTTCATCTCCTACTTGCCCCTATCCCATATTTACGAACGATTTTGCGAGGATGTCGCCCTCGCCGCCGGCTCGTCGATCGGCTACCACTGTGGTGACAACCTCCGTCTCCTCGAAGATCTCGCCGTCCTCAAGCCTACCTTCCTCGTGTCCGTTCCTCGAGTGCTCAACAGGGTCTACCAGGCGATCAAGGCCTCGACTGTCGATGCGCCTGGGTTTAAGGGGAAGATGTGCCGCAAAGCCTTCGCCGACAAGCTCTACAATCTCGAGCACCACGGTACCTACGAGCATGGTGAGTTGGACTGACTTTGCTCTGTTAGCTTTCATACGAATACCCTTTTGACCCCATATCTTCTTCCTTGCAACTTTTTCAGCTTTCTGGGATCGCATCATCTTCAATAAGGTCAAGATGGCACTCGGTGGTTCGGTCGAGGTGATCGGTACCGGTTCGGCCCCCATCAACCCGTCTGTGCTCTCGTTCCTCAAGGTAGCGCTCTGCTGCGAGGTGTCGGAAGGGTACGGTCAGACCGAGAACTGCGGCACGGCGGTCAAGTGCCTCGATGGTGATCACGCGCCGAACGGTACCGTCGGTCCTCCTCAACCGGGAGTCGAGGTCAAGTTGATCGACGTGCCCGACATGGCCTACTACAGCACCGACCGACCTTTCCCCCGCGGCGAGATCCTCACCCGCGGTCAAATGGTCATCCCGGGTTACCTCAAGGACGAAGCCAAGTCCAAGGAGACCGTCGATTCCGAAGGTTGGCTACACAGCGGTGATATCGGCTTGATCGATGAACTCGGTCGTATCAAGATCATCGACCGGATCAAGAACTTGGTCAAGTTGTCCCAAGGCGAATACGTCGCCGTTGAAAAAGTCGAGAATGTGTACATGCTGTGTCCGCTCGTGATGCAGATCTACGTCCATGCCGATTCGCTCCAGGATCACGTTGTCGGTCTCATCATTCCCGATCCGGAACCTTTCGCTGCTCTCGCGACCAAGGTGATGGGGCAGAAGGTGTTGTCGAGTGATGGTGCGGCGATGGAGACGGCGTCCAAGGATCCTCGAGTGCTCAAGGCCGTCGCGGCGCTGTTGGAACCTTATGCCAAGCAGGCCCGTTTGCTCAAGTATGAGGCCGTCGGCGATGATATTGCCATTTCTTTGAACCCTTTCAGTCAGTTCCTGCCCCTTCGCTTGCTTGCCATCGCCTCCTGAAAAAGCAATACTGACCTTCCCTTGTTTGCTCATAGGTATGGAATCCGAGACCTTGACTCCAACCTTCAAGACCAAGCGACCTCAAGTGTACACGCTGCACAAGGACGTTTTGGACTCTCTCTACGGCCGACGATCGACCAAGGCCGTCGCCAAGCTCTAAGTAAGCGAATCATGGGGCGTGTTTCATGGTGTGGGATGATCTTTCCGAACGGGTTCAAACTTTGTAGCGGCGTTCCTGGGGTCTCTGAGAACGAAACGGGACTCCAATCATACCATTCGTCATCGTGTCGTAAACTTGATGGTCAATGGATTGAAATGCATATTTTCTTCTCTTCGTAACGGAGCGTTACCCAATCCTTTCGACCTAGCTGCGCCTAGCATCTGCTATACCCATGAATTATGGAGCATCTAGGCGCTCGTAACAGGCTCATCCTCGACCGTCTCCGCCGCCACAACCAATAACGAGCTCTTCTCATCCTCGTCCTCAATCAAAGCGACCGCGTACACCGTCTCGATCCTCTCCCTTCTCGCTCGAAGTTCCTCGATCGTCCATGCCGAAACAGCGGACGAGATGGCGGCTTTGATGCCTTCGAATGCACCGACGTAGAATGCCGCTTCACCGTGCAGAGGAAGGACGTCCCATAGCATCGTCGCAGTTTGAGGGGCAACGAGAAGGAAGGCGATGAGCGCGAGTCGTACCGAACCGGTCGTAGGCAAGATCGAAACGAACGGGATCGTCAGGACGGAGAGGAACAAGGAGTGATTGATGTGTCGCGGCATCGATAAAGGTTCGAGGAAATGGCGGAGCGATGGGATGGGGATCGTCGGGGTTTCGAGCATCTGCAAGGGGGTCAACGTGTCCGCCAAAAGGGCGGAAGGAACGCTCTTTTCAAAAGTTCGGTCCTTGATGAACTGCTGCGCGCCGAGTCGCTCGACGGCGTAGCCTAGGAAGGCGCAAATAAAGGTCGAGAGGCCGATGGAGAGCACGATGTTGATGATGAGCTCGGGGTGACGCTCGAGGCGCATCAAGGCGGACGAGGTGGGGCGTGATTCGACCGAGTGGGGGAGCAGGATCGGAAGAAGCGAAAAGGCGGCGATGAGCGAGACGAGGTCGATCAAAAAGAGGGTCGAGACCGTCTCGGTTCTGAGGTGGGTGCAGTTGAAATTTTTCATTGGTTTTTAAATCTCTTGCGCACGAGCCCGATGCTGTGGCACTTACGACAGGAGGAAGTAGGCTCGCTCAAAAACGAGAAGACCAATCCTCGAGACGGAGGCAATGATCGCTCCAAAGAGAGCTGTGCCAGGAAGATGGAAAGATATCAGTACCTTTCAAGACCATGCGAGGATCCCAAATCCTTGAATTTCGAACTCACCTCCATCCCTCTTAGCCAGCCCATCGACCCGGGGCCAAAGATAACCACCGAGCGCGAGGTCGTAAGCGCGAACGAGCAAGATGTAGCCCCATCGGACATCATCCCTCTCGACAGGTGCGAGGTTCTTGGCGAGGTAATCCCCAAAGATGCTGTGCGTGCGATACCTCCGTACAGCGGGGATAGTCCGCTTCAGTTCGGGTCGCTTTCTGTTCGACCTGAGGGGTTCCGTACTGCAATCGAGGCGTTCGACACTCACACAGGGTGGAAACACGCCATCCTGACCGCTGTAGCCAAAGCGAAAGCAGCGAAATACCACGCCATGAACCTCCTTCGCGAGCCTTGGACACCCGCTACGACTTCAAGCGTGGTCGGTGGGCCGGTCGGCGTTGCCAGCGATGACGACGACGACGGCGGCGCGACGTCATCCGAAGCGGCGGTCGTGGCTCCCAGAGTCGAGCTGCTCGAGGGGAGAGCAGGGGCCACTACTTTGGTGGGGGAGGACATGGTCGAGGAGGATGAGTCAGGATAGATGTCCGAGAGGGACGACATGTTATGAGGTGGGGCGAAGTGCGATGGAGCGATGACTGAGAGAGGTGTAGCTAGACAAGACCGACGCCGCAATGCATCGAGCCTCGCCCAGCTTGTTTCTCTCCCTTTTTGTGGACTTGGTCTAATGAAGTCTTCTATTGGGTGGCAGAATCACGAGATTCTCCACAAACTTGAGTCTCCGGAAGCCACGACTGGCGCGGCTCTCTCTCTCTTACTCTTTCACAGAATATTGCAAGTTAATTACTGCTATCATATACTCTCCATTGAAGACTTTACTGCTGGTCCTGCGATGCTTGCACAGCGGCGGGAGCCGACCGGAAGGAAGGGTGCCGGCCCCTCAGGATCTCATGCTCGAACGCATTCAGCCTGCAGTTCCCCGATCCCATGATGTCCTGGTCGGCAGGCATGTGGACGCAGGTTCCACCGCCTAGAGTAACGCGGAAACAGGTGGAGCCGTTTGGTCGCTGGGCAAGTCCGACCCTGCGGAGGCAGGTGTCGGATCGCGTGGGCACGAGTAGAGAGTAGAGGAGTCGCCGTAGGTTGCGGTCTCGAGATGAGTGGGTGGAGATGAAGTTGGGACACGGACGGCACGAGGAATTGGTAAGTCTGCCATGATCGGGCCCTCGATCAGTGTCATTTTTGCCGAGCTCGAAGCACCGCTGCAGTGGCACTGACGCTCGCGCCGTATCGTGATCTGCCTCCGCAGGGTCGGACTTGCCCAGCGACCAAACGCCGGCTCCACCTGTTTCCGCGTTGCCCTAGGCAGTGGAACATGCGTCCACATGCCTGTCGACCAGGACATCATGGGATCGGGGAACTGCCTGAATGCGTTCGAGCATGAGATCCTATGGGGCCGCCGGCACCCCTTCTTCCGGTCGGCTCCCGCCGCTGTGCAAGCATCGCAGGACCAGCAGTAAAGTCTTCAATCAATGCGGAGTATATGATAGAATGCCGGCAGCAAAAGGGTCGAGGTCCAGTGTACCCCACTCGGGATTTGAATTTGGTCGAGGTCCGGCGGTGGAAACACAGGCAAATCTTGCAGCATCTATTCCACCTTCTTGTGTAGGCTCCAATAACATTCCTTACGAATCATACCACGGCGAAATGCTTGATCGTTCACACAGGTACCTTATTCCAACTCACAAACTTGCACGAGACGCACCATCCACGGCAACCACTGAGAAAAGCAAAGGACTCCAAGCCTGAGGGCACGTCCGCACCGATGACTGTTTGGGACGAAAGTCTACTTAGCCGGAAGAGACCGGACAAGAAAGGGAGAAGCACGAGGATTGGGAGGGTGTGAGGGACCGGGGTCGGCAGATGTCGATTCGCTGGGGTTTGCCACTGCAGGTCCAGTCGAAGCAGCAAGAGGTCCCTTGAGCCTTCAAATCCAGAGCAGAGTGCGGTGCCAGTAAATGGAAAGGGAACCAACTCACTCTTCACATCCTCAGTCTGCGCTTTGCCACCACTGCGTAGCGATCGAGTCGCCCCAGCCGCGCCTCACGCTCTCCTCTCTGGTTGCTCGTCGGCCTTGGGAAGGGCGGCGATGGCTTTCTCGAGGAGCGCGCCAGGTTGCAGGTCGTCCAGCTTCAGCAACCTTGGATACTCTTCTGCGCCGCCAATTACCAGGTGGACCTGCACCTGCAAGATGTCGGGAACGAAGTTCTTGGTCTCCTTTCCCTTCTTGTACTGGACCACAACCGGGTCCAACGTCTTGCGGTAGACAAGTGTGGTCATGGCGTTGACGGAGCCGTCGTCCGGCTGGACGAGCCTCTTATTCGGACCAGGCTCAGAAGATTCGAGGGTGGGAGGAGCCTTTGCTGGAACGTGAGGGGCATCGTGATCGGTCTGACGAGGTAGACGAGCAGGGTCGAGAGGGGCACCGGTGTCTTCGACGACAGGGACGCGGGTCTCGAGCGTCGGCGCCGTGGCCCGCTCCCAGTCTGGATGCCCTTTGGCACCAACGTCAACTTGTACTCGACGTCCGAGATGAGAAGTCGCAAATCGGATTGTGCCAGCTCGGTCGCATCAAAGTCGGGTGGACGAGGAGACATGATGCTGAGGGCGAGGGGTGGGCGGAAGAGGTCAGAGCAGGGGATCGCGAGGGTGCGTGTCAAAGGACGCCCTCAGGGGCCACGAGGGTGCGGCGAGGGGGTGCGCGCAGTCAGCGCCTCGGAAACTCGCCCGTGTCTTACCCGGCGGCTTGACCCGCGCACCTCCGAGGAGGAGGCGGCACCGTCAGCTGCCTGTGCCCGGCGGTGCATCGATGTCCAAAGGCTAAATCATCGAATTCTACCGGTTCCGAGTCCGAGCGCGCCGGCCCCATTGAGAGGAGATCCTGCTTTGTTCGGACTTCGCTTGAACACGCCGAGGCCGATGGGTCACTCTGACGGACGGAATGGGAAGTCGAGAGATTTGCTTGATAAGCTCGATGAACATCATCTTCGACAGACCGGATTGATGCGAAATGAACCGGAATTTTCCGACAGCTTGTGCGGACATCTCATGGTCGAACCGGCAGAATCCGAGTTGAGCCGACTCGCCGAATTGCAGTATAGCCTAGAAAATCAGGGGCATCAGCTATCCTGGCCACGGAGAAGAAGAATTTAACCGACGTTAAATTAAATCACCCGTTGCTTGGGGTGATGTCCGTCTGCCATGCCTCGGAATTCGGGAGGCTGGCATCGCGCTAGGAGTGGGTTCGTGCGCGGGAGCATTCGAGAATGACCTCCTGAGCGCTGGCGCTCTCTCTCTCTCCTCACCGAATTCCGGCCAGGGTACCGGGCGCAGCAAAACCATCGGGCTCTCCTCCATTGGTTGGGCCAAGGTTCCAAGCGAGCCGTGATGCTGAGTAAGCACACATCCGACCCATCCCACACAACTCCGATCTACCCCGTGCGACGTATTACGGCATGGCGTGCGCTGACGCGGACCGCCCGTGCGACGTTATCGTCTCGACCCTTTCTGCCCCTCACAGGCCCACAAGCGGCGGACGATAATTCATCAATCGGCTCACCAGGTCTCCCACGACCTCGATCCTTTTTTCCTTCAAGATTCCTTCAACCATCGATGCAATGTGAGCGTCCACTCCACTCCAGGGTGCGCATTAGCCGGAGCGTTCCAGTGCTGACTCATGATGTCTCTTGCGCTCCAGAGCCCCGACTGAGCTCGCCAAGGGGGACTCCGAGTCGTTGGAAACAACAATGGAATGGAATGAAATGGGAAGGAGGGAGGGAGTGGGGAGGCAATATGCCCCATGGCTTCGTTTCTTTTCTTTTTTTTGTGGGGTCGCATCGAGAAGCTGTCCCCGTTGCTTTAGTTTTGGCTAGGGCAAGTTCACGGTCCAAATGAAATGCGAGACAAGACCGACCGATCGGCGATTGGCACACACGTGGAGAAAAATTTATGTCTTCAGATTATGTATGCTATGCGAAACTGGAATATTGAGGGAGGGGGACAGAACGAAGTTGTGACAAACGAAGGGGGGACACACAAAAAAGCGTGAGGAGAGCCGCTCGTCCGAGTTGACGACAATCTAAAGTGAGAGATTACCTCGCTAAAGGAACGGATGTATGAGAAGCAAGCAAGGATGTGAACGCTTCGACAGAAAGCGAAAGGGTGGAACAAGGTCGTCGAAAGGACGCAAAGAAAAAGAGACGGGGGCGGTAGGTCAAGCGCGTTGCCACGGCCAACCCTTGTTGGCCCCCTTTGGACTGGCGGGGGGCGATGGTGGCGGAGCGACGTCGAACGCACTCTCAAATGAAGTGTAGGTATGCAGAGGAGGTCGTTTGAGCAGCACCTTCGACCCATCGGGTGAAGTCGTCTGAGCCGAGCCAGCGTCGAATTCGTGGCGCGAACGCTTCTCCTCCCCTGTCCTGAACTGGGCGTTCCTGCTCGATCGGGAGGTCGAAGATGACCTACTCATTTGACCAGACGCAGTCACTCGGCCTCCGTCCCCGGAAGTCTTATCGAGGCTCGACAAGGGGAATAAGCCCAAGCTTCCGCAGACGGTGCCCTGGTGGGGTGGTGACGTCGACATGTGGCTCACTGAAGCACAACGCCGCAATTCGTCGATCGCTCGCATACCGTCCATATCACTGACAGGTAGGGGAGCGGTATGGTTGCGTATCGTCGAGGATCGTCCGGAAGGATGCAGAGGGACGAGACCGGCATAGGTCGGTGAGCGCGGTGAAGGGAGTGAGGCACCCGCCTGGGCGGCGAAATCCGGATCGGTCGGCGGCACGTCCGGAATCGAAAGAGGAGCCGTGCAGTCGTAAACAAAAAAGTCGCTGCCAAAGTCATGATCACGTTCTCGATCCCGGTCACCGCATTCACCGCTCGTCACGCTGCGTCCACACTGCAAATCGGCGAGCACCTCCACCGCGACCAGATTTGTGGACAATTCGACTTGACCCTCGGCTAGGATCGAGCTCGTGAGGGGTACGGGGGTCGAAGGCCCTAGCGATAGTGTGGCACCCCTTGGGGCGGGACAAGACGAAGTTGAAATCGATCGTTGAGGGACGTGCACGTCCGAGTAAATTTGTTGCGGGGATCCGGAGCGAGAGAGGACGGGTGACCCATACAGCGACGGCGAGGCGGAGGATGACGGCGACTGCGACTGCGGTGCAATCGAAGACGACTCGGAACCACTCTTTGTCGCCCTCGGACTTCTCGGGCGCGACCGAGGGCGTTGGAGGGAGCCGAACGACCGCGACGCAGGTTGGCGCTTGGGTCCTTTGGCGCCTGTGCGTTCCGACACGGACCCGTCGTGAGTTGGCGCCGCTCGGGGGAACATGGAGGCCTTGATGGTCGAAGCCGAGCTCGGAGAACAGAGTAAGAGGGAATGGGATCCGTTCGCGTCGGGACTCTTGCCGCCGAAGCCGAGGTCACGACTGCTGCCGACGTTGGGTTTGGGTGGGGGTATCGCAATGGATTTTCGGTTCAGCTGGGGTTGTCTCGCGAGGGCGCTGTCGCTACTCTGATGCTCGAGGGCCGGGGCGCCGCCTCGTCTTTTCCTTCGTTGAACAAATTCGTCCGATGTGAGGGCTTGTTGAACGCAGATATCGGTGATCGCGGTCGGGGTACCCCCACCGAAACTGGACCGACGTCGCCGAGTCATGGGGCTCGTCGGTCCGGCCAGCCGCGGTGTGTTGGTTGTGGTATCGAGAGTAGGTGACATCGACTGAGAGTGCCGTGGTGTGGAAGTAGGTGAAGTCGTTCCCATCGCCTGCCTGATCACTGCGTTCAAGAGCGACTCAGTCGAAGCTGCCGCCGCTGCCGAGATGTCAGGGCGTCGTGCGATCTCCCCAATGCGAAGTCGAGCTCGTTCGGCCGATCAACGTGCAAGATCTACCAGCGGGTGTAGGCTCCACCAGACAGAGTTACACCTAGCTGACAGATAGGATCACCGTGATCAGTTGAGATCGCACAAGATCGAACACCTCCCATGCACGCGTGGGGCCCATAGGATCGTCGACTGACCTTCAGACACACGTCCGGTTGCTGTGCGGTCGCAAGCCCTCCACCAGTTGCCAAGCTGAACCAACGTGTACGGCGATCGAGTCACTCCGACGCGCAAAGTAGGCGGTCTCAGAACGTGTAGTATGGTCTAGGAGCACGCCCTGTCGATTGTACAAGCACGAACAGGCGTCGTCGTCGCACAGCAGCTCGCGAGGATAGTCGGTGTCGAGTGGGATCCAGAATCACAGCCACGCTTCACGATCGCGCTTGACGTGGCGCAGTCAGCCAGAGGCGCCCGATTTGCTCGCCCTAAGTGACGGCCCCGGCTGATCCAGGGCTCGGCTCCAAAACCACAAAACTCCCCTCGTACCTCGTAACAAACTGCTTTCCGACTTTCAAGACCATCTTGAATAACGCAGACGACACCTTGATATGTATTTTTAGTCACTGCCTAGAGCTGAATGCCCATGCATCTTCGTGAAGCGGTCGTCGCACCACGTGAGGAGAGCCGAGGCCCACCCTGCAGTGGTTTTGTTCGAGAAAGGGAGCACAAGCCTGTACGGACAAGTACCTATACAAATTTCATTTTTTTGCCTTCTTCAGTCTGGTCGTGGATATCTAGAGAAATATAATGATATTCCCCCCCCGACAAAGGGCGATTGTGCGCTCGTTCAGGAACGAACATCCTGAAGTTAAGGGGTTAGGAACCCTGGTCTATGCCCGAGCACGTGAAACAGATATTTCTATCGACCTACCCACCTAGACAGACACTTTGCAGCGCTATACAAACTAAGCCACGGAGTCATAGAGCTGGTTCATGCCAGCTGCAGTCAATCCTTCATCTTATACGAATTAATTGAACGTTGGCGAGTTCAACGGGGTGATTTCCTTCGGCTGGCGCAAGCAATGCATTTCTGAAAGCTGTCTTTGCCCCGGATAGCTATCGCAGTACGTATTCCTTGTTGCACAGGTAAAAGTATTCTCTTTGTGAACTATTTGATGGCCAATGGACTCGAGGTGAGCTTTCTAGTGACATGTTCTCTCAAAGACCGTTGTCATTCTTGTACAGTTGAGTGTGGAACATCCAATACTAAGGACGGGTAGTGCTGATGCTAACTATATACAGAATACACGAGAGAATTACAAGCAGAGAACACTACCCCCAAAAGAAGAAAAAGTGAACAAAAAAAAGGCGGTCGATATCCTTCCCAGATCGGCACAGAGAAAGCCAGTTTTGAACGGAACTCTTCTCCGAAGAAGACTCGAAGCGCTCGTCCGAGCCCTGGTTCTTGTCCTGGTGGATGTAAGCCTGTCCTTCCTTGCCGGAGATATCGTGCTCGCGGCGCAATTCGGACATGACCTTTTGGTTCGCGGTCCAGGGGGAGAGTTGCCACAGGCGGTCCATCTCCTGGAGGGGAACGTGCTTGGTCTTGCGCAAAAGAAAGATGATGTAGGGGATCGAGATAATCTGGCAGATGCAGAAGAAGAGGTAGACGCCTTATCCGGAGTGACCCATCTTGAGGAACATGGTCGGGGTGGCGCGAGCGATGGCGAAGTTGTAGAGCCAGTTGGCGGTGGCGGCAAACATGGTGGTGACCATGCGAACGGCACCGGGGAAGACGCAGACGACCCAGGGGGTTCCGTTCCACGAGATGGCATAGAATGCGGCCCAGATGTAGAAGAAGACCATTGCGGCGAGACCACTGGCGGGCAGGTCACCGGATGCGCGAGGGTGGTTGGCGGGGTCACCGATGTGGTTTCAACCAGCAATGACGGCCATAGCAGTGGCACCACCAATCGCACCGACGATCAAGATACCGCGTCGGCCGAAGTGGTCGATGATGAGGAAAGTCCACGCGAAGCCACCGATGGTCTTGATGACACCGAAAATACCGGTCCCAGCGGGCGAAGACTTGGCGGAAGGGAGCCCAGAAGCCCTCACCGACGGCGGCGATGTCGTGCTGGATCTGGACTGCGATCATGTTGACCTCTTCGATGATGTGAGGATCCTCAGGGGGACAGCTGGCGGATCTTACTCGCCTCATCGCGACGACCGACCGGGAACAGCCAGCGCGGGGACTCCTTGATGAACAAGGGGATACCGCTCGCGAAGAGACCACCGGGGAGGCGCTGGATGGCGAAGGGCAAGATCTATTGCTTGTTCGAGACGGGGATGTGCTTGGAGATATCGTAATTGATCCAGAAGCCGACGAGGCCACCGATCGCGATGGCGCAACCTCTCTCTTTTTCCTCTCTTTCCTCACCAAACTGGCAAAACCATCGGCCTCTCTCCAAAGGTTGGGCCAAGGTTCCAAGCGCGCGGTGATGCTGAGTAAGTAGCCATCCGACCCATCCCACACAACTCTGATCTACCCCGTGCGACGTATTACGTCATGGCATGCGCTGACTCGGACCGCCCGTGCGACGTTATCGTCTCGACCCTTTCTGCCCCTCACAGGCCCACAAGCGGCGGACGATAAAACGTCAATCGGCCACCAGGTCTCCCACGACCTCAATCCTTTTTCTCTTCAAGATTTTTTCAGCCATCGATGCAATGTGAGTCTCCACTCCACTCCAGGGTGCGCATTGGCCGGAGCGTTCCAGCGCTGACTCATGATCATGTCTCTTGCGGTCCAGAGCCCCGACTGAGCTCGTCAAGGGGGACTCCGAGTCGTTGGCAACAACAATGGATGAATGGAATGGAATAGGAAGGAGGGAAGGAGTGGGGGGGCAATATGCCCCATGGCTTCGTTCCTCTTTTTTGTGGGGTCGCATCGAGAAGCTGTCCCCGTTGCTTTCGTTTCGGCTAGGGCAAGTTCGCGGTCCAAATGAAATGAGAGCATGCAAGGAGGGCGATTTGTCCAAGGCGATTGCGGCGGCTTATGCTCGCGACTCGACTTCAGATCGTGAGGTGCCTGATGACCTCGATACTTGGTCCAGACGCCACGTCCGTCTTTCCTATTTCCTCCTGGTGCCACCCACAAGCTCTGAACTTTATGATGCCCAATCACCATCGATCCTTTCCCAACCATGAGTTGGTCTCCGCAGAACCTTTTTCTTGGCGGAGTTTGTGGTTATAGTACCCACGGGAAGTCATATGATAGCAAAGAATGCGCCTTAGCATCAGAATAGATTTTTATGGATGTAACCAGCACAAGAAATTATACTTTGTTCTCGAAGAGGCTGGGTTTGGGATGCGCAGCAGATACCTTCATCCGAATCGTGACTGAAATACTCTTTGGATGTTGAACAGCTCGTCGGCGTTACAAGCCCATTTTGAAGCGAACATAAAAGGTGTACCGAAAGGAAGCAGGCCGCCCCTACACCGCTCATCTCCTCCCTTTGAACTTCTTACCCGCTCCCCCACCCATCCTCGGCATCCCCGCCTCCCTCTCATCGTCATCCCTATCCCTCTCATCCCCCTTCCCCCCTCTATCCCTCTTCTTCCCCCTCTTCCTCCCATCCCCACTCGCTCCATTCTCCTTCAACTCCCTCGCCGCTTCTCGGGAAGCTTCGCCTACTCGTTCGGCGAGGAGCATGACTTGTTCTTTCCCCCCGCCGCCGAGAGGGTATTCATCCATTTTTTTACCAATCACGCCTGGGGGGTTTGTTTTTTTTGTGAAAAAAAGATTGAAAAAAATGACAATAAAAAATCAGTTTCAATCGAATCAATTCCATCGTTCCTGAGCAAGGTTTGGGTCAACCAAAAATCCCTGCCCCGAAAAGAAACGCGCACCTTCGATCCTTTGAAACAACTCGACGTCATATTGCGTTACCAACGAAATCGACTTGCCCGACCTACCCGCTCGGGCCGTCCTACCGACGCGATGAATATAATCCTTCGAATGGGTAGGTAAATCGAAATTGATCACACAGTCGACGGCGGGGATGTCCAAACCACGGGACGCGACGTCCGTAGCGACGAGGATCGATCGCGAACCGGATTTGAACTTGTTCAAGGCGCCCAATCGAGCGGATTGGGAGAGTTGACCGTGCAAGGGTACGGCGGGGAAGGAGAGCAGACGGAGGATGATGGAGAGGCGTTGGGCGTCGAGCACGGTGCGTACGAATATGATGATGGTGTTGCCCGAGAGGGTGTGCGCGAGATGGACGAGGTGGAGGTCCTTGTGCTTCATCGGGACGAGGAGGTAGTACTGCAGGAGCGTCGAGACGGTTTGGTATCTGCACACAACAAGTGACTCTGCGTCAGTTCTGTTCTACCGGAACGGCAACGTCAAAAAAAACCGAGCCCAACTCGCTTTGACGAAACCTCCAACTTGACCGGATCGCGCAACGAGGCGCGCTGCAACTTGGCGACTTTGGTCGTCATCGTCGCCGAGAAAAGGTACGTATGGCGTTCTTCCCTCGGGATCAACTTGAGGATCTTGTCAATGACGGGACCAAAGTCCAAATCCAACAATCGATCGGCTTCATCCATGACCTGTGCGACGGCGTCTGAGCTAGGTAAGTTCCCGGCCAAGAATCTGTCAAACTTTACCCGCTGAACCCCAAGCGCACCAGGTATTTCAACGTCCTCAACGAGAAGCCTTTGGTGTTTTCGAGATGGTCCTGCAGCCTGCCCGGTGTGGCGACGATGATGTGGGGTTTCTTGGCCAGGGCGACTTGTTGAGACATGGTGTCGATGCCACCGACGATGGTCGCGACCCTGACGCCGATGCCGGATCCGAGCGCGAGGAATTGTTCGGCGATCTGGTACGCCAGTTCCCTGAGGTCAGACGTGTAGAGCTTGGGTCAGGATGTGGGAACGTACACTTTGAAAGTCATGCTCTGTGCCTACTCACCTGGTCGGGGCCAACACACAAGCGAACAACCCCTGCGGCTGATCCCACAGCGCCTGCAGGATGGGCAACGCGAAGGCCGCGGTCTTTCCCGAACCGGTCTGAGCGAGCCCGATGATATCCTTGCCTTGAAGACCGTAGGGGATGCACTCCCGTTGGATCTCGGTTGGGGAGGTGAAGTTGAGGGACGCGCAGGCCGCACAGAGCGGTTCGATGACGCCTAGGTCCGCGAAGGACGGGGCGGGAGTCGAGGGTTTGGTCGTCGTCTCCGGACTGGTTGTCACGGCATCTTGCGCGATGGGTTTGGTGGAGGAGGTCGAGATCGCTTGAGCCACTTGAGGTGATGATGCACGAGATGAGGATGAGGATGAACCCGAAGCGGACCCAGGGCCTGAGCTCGAAGCGGATGCAGAATCGGAACCGGACATGGTCGAGGCGAGGGCGGCAGAGGTGGGCTTCGCAGCGACGGTGCTCGACGACGGCGATGACGATGGCCTTGGTGGCGAGCTGGGGAGGCGAGGCGGGTGGCTGCTCACAGCACACGAGTAGAGGCTTTTGAGCTGCTCGAAGTAACACGCGGTCCGATGAGATGCTGCTAGACGAGATGGGCGAGGGGAGAGGTCAGACTCCGAGTCAAACGGGGTTTTGTTTTTGCCTGATTAGAGTTCACGTATTCGATTATTTACGCCAAATCAGTGTTGGCGGGGAGGAGCAAACGAGCGAGAGGTCCGAGCTCAAAGCTCGCCTCGACTTGACCAACTCACGCCGCTCTTGCTCCTGCCCGTTCAGTGTAAACTCCTCACCAGCTGGACTGAGGAGCAGCACAACGCACGAGTATCGTCATGTCCTCATCCATCTCGTTCAAGATCCATGCACCCCCCCGACCCTCCTCGTCCAACACCCGGCCAAGTCAGCCAGCACCTCAGCAACGCCTGCAACAGCGGCTGCACCAGGTCGACGATGATGACGACGAGGATGACGACGATGCCTTGGCCCACCGTGCATCCACTCGCAAAGCCAAGGACGAACTCGTCACCGCCTTCGACCGTAACGGAGCCACACAGTCCGTATTGATTCCCCCTCCCCCAAGGCCCCCACCCTTCCCATCTAACGCACCCAGATCCCTCTTCTTCTCCAGAAAGAACCCCCCACAAAGTACCGCCTCCCCCCTCGTCATCGTCGCCCTGCCCAACAAGGACTGGCGCGAGGCCGCGGAACTGATCAAGAAGAAGAAGAACAAGGCGCGCTACATTCCCGATGCTGTAGGGGGGATGAGGCTCAATTCGGATGCGATCGCCCCTTCTACCTCAGCGATGGATGTGGATGTCGATCAAATCAATTCGACGCCCGTCGTCGCGGGCTTGTCCAAGCTTACACCGCGCGCCACAACGACGACGACGACTTCTTTGGTCGAGAGAGAATCTTCCCCCGAGGCATCATCGACCACCGTTACCGAAGCACCCCAAACGGAAGAGCAACGAGCGTTGAACGAACTCATTTCATCCGCTTCTGGACTGGGGAATGGGGGAACCCAACCCTCCGTCGAAGTTATCTACTCTGCCGCGGATGAGAGGAACGCGCCCATTGACGAATCCGACGCATTCAAAAGGGACGTCGAGACACGACCTGACCAGGTCCGTATCCTCTACTTACACCCTATCGTGCCTACTCCTCCACCACTGACCGATCCTAATCCCTTCCTCAGTCAACACTAGAAGACTACGCCCGCGTACCCGTCGGCGAGTTCGGCGCCGCGATGCTCCGAGGTATGGGTTGGAAACCCGGTCAAGCCGCCAGTCGATCCGGTCGTTCCGGACCCGTCGAGGCGTTCGTGCCTAAATCCCGTCCGGCGATGTTGGGCCTTGGGGCCAGACCGATTGCGGAGATTTTAGGCTCGACGGAGGGGGTTAAAGGGAAGGGGGTGGTGAAGAGTAGTAAGAGGGAGGATATGAAGTTCGTACCGCTGGCGAAGAAGGTTAGGGCTGAGCAGGAGGGGGCCGGTACGATTACGAGCGCGGGGAGAAGTTTGGGGAATGGGAATGGGAATGGGAATGGGCAGACGAATGGGAGTCGGACCGGAGGTGCGTCATCGAGGGAGGTGGGAGGCAGAGAGGCATCCTCAAGGGATGACGACAGGGACACGCGGGACAGGGACAGCGATCGATACGAAGAATCCTCTTCGTCTTCGAGGAGGGATCGATATCGGGGTGACGGTCGAGACAGGGAAATAGGTCCAACGCGGGAGAAGGAAAGGGGGAGCGAGAGAGAGAGGGGATCCTCATCACGCTACAACGATGAACGAGGTTCTTCATCGAGGTACCCATCCTCAAGAAGTGATAGGGACAGGGACAGGGACAAGGGGTACACGGAAAGCAACGGGAGACGAAGGGATCGGAGCTCCAGTCCGAGGAGGGACTCGGAGAGGGAAAGGGATGGGCGGAGGGATAGGGGTACGGACAGGGAGAGTGGGAGGGATGAAGGTAGGGATCGGTATAGGGATCGTAGATGAAGTGCCGGAAACCAATATCCGAGGTCTCCAGAGGACAAGCAAGGTGCGACAGAGCGTGAGGATCCAAAATGTTACAATGATATAGAAGACAGAACAGATAAAAAACTACAGGCACAAAACTCAGCCCACAATACATAGGACGACGAATACAAACCCCTAGATCCCACCTCTCCCTGCTACTGCGCCACCGCGAGCCTCGGCGTCCATCCCGGTAACTCCTCCTCATCCCAACCGGGTGCACGATGGGTCGGCATCATGTGCCTGTTTCGTTCGATGTAATCCGCTAGAACGGAGGCGTCGTACATGGGTGGAGCACTGCGAAGTGAGGAAACGAGGGAGGATCAGCCTCTCGCGAAAACGGGAAGAGTTGTGTCCTCGAGCGAAAGAAGCGACCGCGTTGACGTACCTCAAAAACCCCCTCCCCAAGCCTTGTGAAGTCCCCCTCCCAGCTCTCAACCTCAGACTTTCCCTCATCTGTTCCAAACTCTCCTCATTTGAACCCCCGTCCGCACCTGCGAACCCCACTCCTTGTCCCATCCCTTCCTCACCATCTTGTGCTGCTTCCCCAAGAGCAATCAAGCCCGACATGGATCCTTCACTGATACTTCTCCCGAACCGAGGTCTTACACCATTCATCACCAACTCGCCCTCAGCTTCACTCGCACCGCCACTGATCTGTCCATCACTACTGCCACCACCACTGCGACTGTGGCTGCGACTGCCATTCCCTGTTACGGTCGACAAATATGCCCTACCCCCCCCACCGCGGCCCAACGGCACCGAATACATCCTCCTAAAAAATGAATTTCGTTCCTTCAACGCCAAACTCCACGCTTCCTGACTCGGGCTCGACGTCAAACTCGTTTGATTGAGCTCTGAAAAAGACAGATCGGATTGGGACGAGGCGCACGTGCGCGCGAGCGAATAGTCGAGCAGGGAGGACGGGTGGTGCTTGAGGGTGAAGGCGATGATGGTGAAGGCTTCGTAGTGTTTTTGTAAGAGGTGACTCGCATCGCTGTGGAAAGGGATGATGGTGTATTAGTCGGTTGTAAAGGGCGCACAGACGATGGTAGAGGGGGGACTTACACCGCTCGCAGGTAGAGGGTCAGGAGGTGCAGCTTGCGTGAGGCCGTTGATGGGTTGCCACCGCAGTTGATCCATTTACTGCGTTGCGTTCATGACGTGTGATAACAAGGGGGTCAGTAGCTTGTATCTCACAATGCAGCCAGGATAGTCCGACTTTGATTCCCCGGAGATTATCATCTCGTCCCACAAACGCCGAAGGTACCAGGGGCGCTCAATCGCGCCGCCACCGGCTCACGTCTCCGAGCAGCCCGAACCGCACTGGCTGGCGGGATCTTTTCACTCACGCATAACAATAAGCCGCCAGGACCGCCTCGACCTGACTCGACGAGACCAACGCAGCTTGACTCAAGAGCTTGCCACAAACGGGTTGGGAGAGACCGCCCATCTTTGATTCGTGGTTGCGCGTGGGGGTCTGAGAGCCGGGATGGGGGGCCGCGGCGCGACGCGAGGAGGAGGAACTGTAATGAGGGTGGTCAGAGGCGACGATGAGGCGATCGAACGAGGTCGGACTCGGAGCGAGTTCGTACCAAGGAGGGGGGACGCCTTGGGCTGGTTGATGCGGTCGAAAGAGAGAGAAACAAAGGATTGATACGCCCAAGACGAAACGAAGCGGAGAAAGATACGCAGAAGAGGAGCAGTGCGGAGTTCCGGACCAGTCGCGACCGGGGCGCGGGGGATAAGGCCGACGGTTCGAGACCCGACTCGCAGCAGAGACCCTGGGCTCTGAAGATCTCTCGGGGGCGCGAGGACACGTAGCGTGAGTCTTTGCGGGCGTGACAAGGGAATTGCCTCTGCTATCTAGGGAGTCTCTACGAAGAAGATTCGGTCATCTCTAGGTACTTTGAAGCCGGGTAAGTGGGTCCAGGCTCGATGCAGTACCAGTCTTGGCGGAAAACTTCGGTCGGCGAGGGCTCGGACAGGCCATCGGAACGAGGCACCGAATGTTCCGCCGGCGATTCTGTGGGCGTCGTGCTTTGGTGTTTGAAGTGCAAGATGTTGTCGTGTCGTCTAGGTTCCCTGACAGGTGAGGTGTCTATTCTGATGAATGCCGGCAACCGGTTCGCTCGTCGAGGCCGACTCGGACGACCAGCTGAGCGCGATCTCTTGTGGGGTTGGCCTGGACGTGCCGTTCGGATGGGCTTGCTGCCAAGGCGAGCGACGAACGGGCTTCAGTCAGCGATTCTCCCCAATGAAAACCAGTCGAGCGAGGACTTGGAGCTATTCACTAGATCTGGTCTACACCAAGGGCAGTTTGGCAGCGCTTGCGACGATAGGATCTCCTTCAGCGACGCGCGCGGGCCTTGTGGGCGGTGAACCAGTTCTTGTCCAATCGTTTGGGAGCGTGGGATGAGTTCCAAGGGGTGGCCTGACCGAGTACATAGATTACCTCAGGTATATCTACGGTTTCTCGACAAAAAACGTACCTGACCGAACGTGCCATGTGAGACCATGGAAGAAGCTGAAGTCGGTGAAGGTTTAGGAACAGCGTTGACAGCCTCTTTCGAGGTTGCATCATCGACCGAGTTTGGGTTATTGGGTCGTCCAGCGGGCAGAGGTGGTGACTTGTGCAGCACGTCTTGTATCCTCGGGTGGTACGAGGGGAGGAAGAAGCCGCCGCGTAGCTTGGGTGGGGGCATCACCGGTCAAGGCTCGGGTCAAGGCTTGGATTTGACGGGAATAGTCGGGACCGGAGGATTAAAGATACCACGGAATGCGCTTTGGATGATCAGAGTGTACGCATCGTTGAGCGCGTGCAAGAGCACCGGCGTGACGAGGCAGATGAAAATGACAGCCGGAGCCGTATGCGCAAAGTTGACCGACTCCATCTGGCGTGTCAGCATGTCAGCTGGGGCCCACAAACTCACCAACTCGACTGAGCGCTTCTGAGCGCGTGGCGTGGCCCTGCCAGTGCTTGGCGCGCGTTTTTCTCCCGGCCTGACTGCGCGCTCCTCTCCCTTGCTCCACTCACGCTCCCGTCGCCTCGACTTCGACTCCGACCTCGACTCCGACTCCGACTCCGGCCACGCTCCACCCCCTCCGTTCCCCGACTGCGGACTATGAGCTCCTCGAGGGTCGAGTATCCACGCGACGACCACGGCACACCCGCAGCCTCGCAGTCGCATGTCGGTGCGGTTAGGACCACCACCACCGCCTCGCGCCGACCACGAGCAATCGCTGCTGCGGCTGGCTCGACCTCAAACTCGGCAGCACTCGCCGTCGCACCTTCCCCCATCACCACTCGCTCGGGTCGTGCACTTGGTTCGGTCGGGGGCAAGTCCGGGCCAGGTTACTCTCCGTATGCCTACCCTCTGCGCAGGCCGACGGCGACCCACCACGATGACCATGACGACGATCCCAGTTTCGATGCCTCGTTCGACTCGCCGACCCAACCCAGGCGATACCCACCACCGTCATCATCCACTACCGTAGCCCCACCCCAAGCTCAAGCCCAGACACACAAACGAGGCGGTCTCTTTTCGGGCATCAAGAGCATTCCCGGTCGCGCGCTCGGCTACATCTTCCATCGCAGC
Source organism: Microbotryum violaceum (assembly GCA_022506055.1). Taxonomy (NCBI): domain Eukaryota; kingdom Fungi; phylum Basidiomycota; class Microbotryomycetes; order Microbotryales; family Microbotryaceae; genus Microbotryum; species Microbotryum violaceum. Next base: position 803,425 of record JAKMXP010000006.1, on the reverse strand, counting down.
AACTCCACCTCGACCCTCTCCAGCTCGGCCTCGCTGCAGGATGTCCGACGCGCAGTCGAAAAGGAACAACGGTCGTCGCAATCACCCAACAACGCGATCGCTTCCAGGACACGATCCGGTGCTCAGCGGTCGAACGGCCCTGGGGCTGCAGCGGAAGGAGGGGGAGGCCTGTCCAGGAGCAAGACAACCGCCCACCTCTCCCAACTCGGCCGACCTTTACCGTCGTCGTCCTCGCTCTCGGCCTTGTCGACCCTTGCCTCTGCGTCTACAAGTGCACCCCTGGCGTCATCCTCGCCCTATGCCTCGAACGGTCTGCCGAGATCGTCGTATTCGACCCTGACGATGCCGCCCTCGACCCTCAACGGCGGCGCGCCTTCGTTCCTCGCGTCGACGTCTTACTCGCGTCAAGGCTCACCCGCACCGTCCTCCAACGCCGGTGCAGGCTACTCCCGTCGGAGCCCTTCCCCAACGCGCAATCAACTCGCGGGGACCATGTCGGCCTTCAACTTCAACTCGCACGACGCCGCGTCAGACATACGCGCCGGATCTCGCGCCGGCAGTTCAAGTGCGGTCGTCAAAGTCCCCACCTCGAATCCTTTCGGGCTGCAATCGAGGTCCCCTTTTGTGGCCACACGACGTGCCCCTTCAATCGCTCGCAGTGCATCGGTCTCGTCGATCGCCGGCGCGAGCACAAACGGCGCCGGTGTCAGTGCCGCCGGTCATTCGCTCTTCCCCTACGCCTCCCCCAAACCCCGTGGAGCATCCCCTAGCGCCCTGTCGACGAGTCGATCCGTGACGTCGTCATTGAATCACAAAAAGTCCTACGTCGCTCTTTCTGGTGCGCTCAATTCACCTCGAGCGAGGGTCGGGTCACCGCTCAACCCTCATTTCCCGACGGCTTCGGTCGGAGGGTCGGCTTCCGTGTTTGGGGGGGCTAGTGTCGATCCGGCTTTCGAGAGGGCTAGAAAGAAGCAGATGGTTTGGGATCCGGAGAAGGGTCTGGTCTCGAGGGAGACGATGGAGAGGGAGCGAGAAGCGTGAGTGGTCAAAGACGGCTCTAGCCGAGGTATTGTTGGACTGATGCTTTTTTTCAATTTTTCTGCTCCCTCGCAGTGCCCAAGCACCGCCACCGAAGAACGAAGCTGAGAGGATTTTGGAAGTACTGGAGGGAATGGGTCGTACACCTTTGGGTGAAGCGCAGCGCGCGACCTTCACGGTGAGCCGTGCAAACAGTCCCTCCGCTTTCGCGCAATCTGCGCTGACGTTGTGCTCGTCCTTATAGCCGATCAATGTGCCGGTACCGCAAGCCTCGACGTCGAGCTTACTCAGCCGTAGCGCCTCGACTCCACTCCTGGCGACGGCCTCACCGTACGGTCGTCGTGCCCCCGTCGCTACGGCCACGCGCGAGTCCACCCGTGGGGTCGGATTGGAAGCGCAGCTCCGAGCACGAGAAGATCGACGACGCGTCCAGATCGAACGAGAGCGGGAAGAACGCGAGCAGGAACGATTGGAGGAAGAGGAGGGGGAACGACAACGCGTCGAGAGGCGTCGGAGGCGTCGCGATGAGGAGGAGAGATTGAAGCGCGAGGAAGAGGATGAGATGCTGATGGAATCGATCGAGGATGAGGAGGCTGCGCCTGTATCGAGACGCAAGACGCGCTCGATGGCGGCGGCGGCGGCGGCGAAGGACCCGAAACCGATGACGTCGACACCTGCGAAAGCGAGGGCCGGGACGGGCAAAGGGAAGGCAGCTGCTGCGTCGACGACACCGGCTCGAGTGACGAGACGATCGACGAGGAATGCTGCGTCCGACGAATCGATGCAGGCCGGTGAAGTGCCCATGTCACCACCCCCCGCGGCATCGCGACGACGCGCTGTCAAATCGCCTTCTCCCGTCAAGGAAGCGAGTTCGTCTCCTCCGCCTCCGGAACCAACACCCGTGGAATCTGCTCCAGCTTCGTCGTACAAGCCCATCACCGAAGCCGAGCGAGCCGCCAACGCCTCCTCCTCCCTTCGTCCCGGTCGTTCGCACACGTCTCGGACCCATACCTCGTCGTCCAAGATATTTTCGGCGAGGGAAGAGGATCTGCCTCCGGTCGATGAGAATGAGTTGGGCAAGATCAAGTTGCCCGAGATGAAGTTCCCCGCCAACTTCTCCTTTGGACCCATGGGGGGGGCCGCTTCCTCCACCGCATCGACGAGTACGACTAAGGCGACTCCGGCACCTGCGCCAGTATCTGCACCGGCTACTTCGACCAACAGCCTCTTTGGTCGTCTTGCCCCTGCCCCGTCGGAACCTACCTCGAGCAAACCTACCGCTGCACCAACACCGTTCTCATTCGCCCCACCTCCGGCACCCAAGAACGATACCACGACCGCTCCTCCCGCACCCAAGACCTCGATGGCATCCGATTTCTTCTCGAAGCCCCTCACTCTCCCCACTGTCTCCAGCGACACCTCAATGACCTCCTCGACCAAACCCCACGACTTCTTCGGTACCGTTTCCGCCGCGCCCCCAACGAAGAGGAACGAAGTCGATGCACCCCCCTTGCCGACCCTCCCTTCGGCGTCCGATTTCTTCGGCGTCAACAAACCCGCGGGGGCGAAGAAGGCCCCTGCGCCTGTTCCTTCGACTTCGACTGCGGCGAACCCTTTTGCGGCGCTAGGGAAACCCGTTGCTGAGATTATTGGGGAAAGCAGTGCGGAGAATGCCAAGGTTGCTCCGCCGATGTTTGGGAATGCTTCGTCGGCAGCAAGTCCGTTTGGCGCGTCGAGTGGTTTGTTCGGTGCTGCACCCAAGGAGGATGGAGAGGTAAGCGGGCTGTTCAGGCCAATTCTTGGAGAGTTTCGATCTGACATGACTTGCCCCCCTTTGAACAGAAAAAGGATACCCCTTCGGCCGGGCCTGTTGTCTCGTTCGGGGCTCCCGCAGCCTCGACGATAAGTTTGACCTCGGCCCCCACAGCACCTGCTCCGCTACCTTCGTTCTCGTTCGGTGCCCCTGCCCCTGCCCCTGCGGCTACAACTGCTTCTTCATCTACGAGCGATAAGAACGCCGAAGACAAGCCCCAAGCTGCCCCTGCGCGGTTTATCTTTGGTGCACCAGCTGCTTCCTCCGCCGCCGCCGCCGCCTCGACTGCACCCGCTCCCTCCAGCTTCGGGCAAATGCCCGCTGCGGCCGAGAAGAAATCCGAATCGGGCTCGACGGAGAAGCCTGCCGCTTCGACGGCTCCGACACCTTTCGCTGGCTTTGGAGCTGCTCCATCGATGCCCCCTGCCGTCGTCATGCCCAGCATTGATGATGGTGATGAAGACAGTGGAATGGAGGACGAAACAGGAGCAACCGACTCGAACGCCGCCGCGAAGCCGTCGCCGTTCACATTTGGACAACCCGCGGCTGGGACATCGTCGCCGTCACCTTTCGGCAGTGCCCCCGCGTTTGGCGCCAGTGCCCCGACTTCGGCCGCTTCCTTCTCGTTCGGCGCTCCAGCTGCGACAACGAGTCAAAAACCGACGAGCATCTCTTTCGGCAGTGCGGCCAACTCGACGGGCGGCTCGTCGCTGTTTGGCGGTGTTGGTGCGGCCACATCGACTCCCTTTGGCGGTTTCTCACCCTCGCCTTCGCCTGGACCTCCCTCCGCCGGTCTCGTGAACACGGCTTTCTCATTCGGAGCCACGTCTTCCGCAACGCCGTCTGCTCCCACCCCTTCCGCTGCGCCGGCGATGTTCACGTTCGGGGCTCCCTCAGGACCGACAACTGCCTCCGGTGGTCTGTTGGGCAACTCGGGTACCTCGACAACGACCGGCAACATGTTTGGCTCCGCGGGCGGAACAGCAATGTTCCAAACGCTCTCCGCCCCAGGGTTCGGTGTTCCGACTGCACCAGCCGTGAGGCCTGCTTTTGGAGCTCCCCCTTCGTTCACGTTCGGTGCGTCGTCTAACCCCGGTACACCTACAACGAGTACGGCGTTCAATTTTAGTGCACCGCCTTCTTCGACGCCGATGAATAGCAATGGTGGATTCGCGGGGTTTGGTGTTGCACCGACTACATCTTCGAACGGCTTCGGAAGTGGACTTTCGAACCCCGCAGGTGGGGGAGGGACCTCCTTTGGAGCACCTTTAGCCCCTGTAGGTGTTTCCTCAAGTGCGCCGCTGAGTCCTGCGGGTGGTGCGGGTGCAGGAGCGGGGGCTTTGTTCAGTATTGGGAGTGGCGGGGACGAGAGTCCGAATAAGAGGAAGATTGCTCCGCTCAGGAGGAGGAGGGGCTGAGCTGGGACTGTGAAGGATCTTTTGAGATGTAGGGTTGGGGGGTTGTTTTTGCTTTCTTCCTTTTTGGGTTCACACTACACAAGAAAGAGACGAGTTTTTGAGACGACCTACAATGTTAATGACTTTATACGACGACTACCAACTTGCGAATCTGTGTCTGGTGATATAGCTTGCGCCGCATGAGAGGCCCACTGCAGGCAGGGCGGAAATGGGTGGGACGCGTCGTGAACAGGGCGGTGCTCGGCGGTGCTCGGGACGCGCCTGATGAGACTGAGAGCGCGGGCGGCGGCTTCTTTCCTTGCTCCTGGCCTGCCCGCTTTGTCGCCTTCGTTCGGACTTGGACCACCGTCCTACAGATTGCGTGCGAGCAAAGAGGACCACGCCGCTCGTCGAGTAAGTGCATGGCAATGTCGGTGGGATACCGTTGGGAAAGGAGGGTGCGCGAACGGTTCCAGGACCGGCCGCCAGCCCAACGCATGAGCGAGGGATCGTGGCGTTGCTCAGCGTACTACCACGGCTGGACGTGTCTTCTGGACCCAATGTGCTTTTGGGATTATCTGTTCACCTCTTTTTTCATCCTTCCTGCGGCCGGACTGGCCGAGCACAGAGAGGAAACGCGACTTGCTGACTCGAGTCGCACATGTCAAACCCGCGCACAGAACACGGACTGGTGACCACACGCACGCACTAGGGCTCACACTCGTCGTGCGATATCGAGAATAGCTAGGACATTAACCAGAGGAACTACAGCCAAGTCTGATCTACCTTCATCAGTCAGTGATCGCAGCCGGTTGACCTGGGCAATACTCGTCTCGCACGCTGACCTCGATCCTGACCCGCGAATAAATCCTCGTCTGCTGCAGTGTCGGACGTCGTCATCTCCTCCTCGACGTTCCACCGTCGGGCACTTCGTATCTTTAGTCTATGGGAGGTACGTTTGCTTGATCCTACCGACGCACATCCGTCTCGGGGCGCCTTCTTGTCGGAGCTAGCGCGCTGATCGTGACTTGTCCTCCCATGAGCAGAAAAAGGAAGATGACTCGGCCCCTTTGCCCGAGGTCCATCATCTCCTCGTCGTCGCCGGTAACTCGGACGAAGAAAACCCGTACCGTAAAGGCTCGGCACTGCAGGTCAGTCCAGCTAGACGCTGCTCCGGACCCACATTCGAGCGTTTGTTCTGACGCGTCAGATTCGTCGACATTACGCAGACCTATTTGCTCGGTTACGAGTTCCCTTCGACGTTGATGATGCTCTCCAACAAGGGCCGCGCCAAGAAGGTCGTCTTTGTCGTGTCGACTTCAAAGGGTACATGTTCAGCTTCATCTTCATGCGCTCAGATCCGATCGCGTTCGTTCGCGTACTGACCCCTGCTCCGATGATCCGCCTTTCTTCAATCACAGCCAAGTTGCTTCAGCCTCTTTTGACCGCCCCATCGGACGAGAAGGTCGAGGTCGAGATCTTGACTCGGTCCAAGGACGAGGCCGAGAACAAGAAGTTGTTCGAGCAGGTCATCGATGCGATTGGCGATGGCGTGAGTGGCAATGCGCCCTGTCTGGCCCGACGCGGGGAAAGAAAGCTGACGTGTGCGGCGCGATGCATTGCAGAACACGGTCGGTACGCTCCCGAAGGACAAGATGGCCGGCAAATTCGTCAATGAATGGCAGGGCGTCTTCACGGGCTCGGGCAAGGACATCAAGGAGATAGATGTTGGACCGGGGGTCTCGACTTTGTTGGCCGTCAAGGACGAAGAGGAGCTGGTGGGTTACAAGCTCGGTTCGTCATCACAGTGTGCACTTGGCTGACGATCTTGTTCCGCTTTCTGATTTGCAGCGCAACGAGATGCACGCTGCCAAGATGACGAACTACCTCATGTCGCACTTCAGCGATGCCATGTCGTCCGCGATCGATCAGGGCAAGCGCATCACCCACGAGCAATTGGGCGAGCAGATCGAGCAAAAGCTCGAGGACACCAAGTTCTGGCGGTCGCTCAAACTCGGCGATGGGTTCGAGACCGGTTTCGGCGATTGGTGCTACTCACCCATCATCCAATCCGGAGGCAACTACGACCTCAAAAGTTCGGCGCAGACGGACGACCAAAAGCTCAAGCCGGGCGTGATCCTGTGCTCGCTCGGTATTCGCTACAAATCATACTGCAGCAACGTTGGTCGCACGTTCATGATCGACCCGGACTCGGCGCAAGAGAAGAACTACCTATTCCTCGTCGAACTGCAAAAGTTCGTCGTTGGGGAACTCAAGGAGGGCGCAGTGGCCAAGGATGTGTACGCCGCGACCGTTGAGAAGATTCGCACCGACCGAGAGGACTTGTTGCCTCACTTTGTCAAGACGTGCGGTTTCGGGATGGGGTTGGAGTTCCGCGATGCGGCGTACGCGCTCGGTCCCAAGGGGACTCGCACGCTCAAGCAGGACATGATCTTTTCGCTCTCGCTCGGCTTTCACAACATCCCGCAGGCCAAGGGGGACAAGACGTACGCGATCTCGCTCGTCGATACCGTGCAGGTTGGCAAGTCCGGTGCCAAGATTTTATCGGAAGGGATGAAGGGCAAGGACGACGTCATGTTCTTCATGGACGATGACGAGGAGGACAAGAAGAAGGCCGCGCAGGGGGGACGCGGCGCGGCGCGCAAGGCCGCACCGACGGTCATGGTCAAGTCCAAATTGAGGAACGAGAACCGGGACGTCGATGCGGATGCGCTCAAGCGAAGGGAAGAACATCAGCGCGAATTGGCAGTCCGCCGACAGGAGGCTGGGTTGGAGCGCTTCTCTGAGGGCGATGGTGGGCGTGGACGCGGCGAGAAGCAATGGAAGAGTTTCACGAGTTACCAAAAGGAGTCGCAACTTCCCGAGGCGGTGACGTCGCAAAAAATTTCGGTCGACGTGCGCCGCTCGACCGTCATCCTGCCCATCAATGGGTACGCTGTGCCATTCCACATCAACACGCTCAAGAGCATCGTCAAGCAGGAAGAGGGCGACTACACCGTCTTGCGCTTCATGTTCGTCACCCCCGGTGCGATCACGGGCAAGAAGGAGGATACGCCCTTCGAGGACCCTTCGGCGACGTTCATCCGAGGCATCACGTACCGCTCGCTCGACGGGTTCCGCTACGCCGAGGTGCACAAGGACATCACGGAGCTGAAGAAGGCCGCAACGAAGCGCGAGACCGAACGCAAGGAACTGGCCGACGTCGTCGAGCAGGACCGCCTGATCGAGCACAAAGGCAAGCGACCGATCAGGATGACGGACGTGCAGGTTCGACCTGTTTTCGATGGCAAGCGGCAGATGGGCGATGTCGAGATCCACTCGAACGGTATTCGCTACCAGTCGTCGCTCAAGTCGGAACAAAAGATTGGTGAGTATTGTGCCTAGGTGTGGACTTTTCCATCGAGAATGTCCGACTCACCTTGCATCAATATCCATCTACGCGCACAGACATCCTGTTTAGCAACATGAAGCACTTGCTGTTTCAGCCGTGCGACCACGAGCTGATCGTCATATTGCATATTCACCTCAAGACGCCGATCCTGATCGGCAAGAAGAAGGCCACCGACGTGCAGTTCTTCCGAGAGGTGTCGGACCAGTCGTTCGACGAGACGGGTAACAAGAAGCGACGGAAGAATTACCACGATGAGGACGAACTCGAGGCCGAGCAGGAGGAGCGAAGGCGTCGGTCCGACCTCAACAAGTACTTCAAAGCCTTCTCGGACAAGATCGCCGAAGCCTCGGACGGGCGCGTTGAGGTCGATATCCCCTTCCGCGAGCTCGGTTTCCAGGGTGTACCGTTCCGGTCCAACGTACTTATGCAACCGACGACGGAGACGCTCGTCTTCTTGACCGAGCCTCCGTTCCTCGTCTTGACGCTGAGCGAGATCGAGGTCGCCCATCTCGAGCGGGTGCAATACGGTCTCAAGAACTTTGACATGGTTTTCGTCTTTGCCGATTTCAAGCGAACGCCGATCCACATCAATACGGTGCCGTCGGCGCAATTGGACAACGTCAAGGAATGGCTCGACTCGGTCGACATCCCCTTCACCGAAGGACCGGTGAACCTTAACTGGGGCGCGATCATGAAGACCGTCAACGAGGACCCGTACGAGTTCTTCAAGGAAGGCGGATGGGGCTTCTTGTCGGCCAAGGGTGACGACGAGGAGGACTCGGACGAGAGCGAGGAAGAGTCCGAGTTCTCGGCTGGGTCGGACGCGTTCGAGAGTGAGAGCTCGGAATCCGGGTCCGACTTTGACGACGACGACGCTTCGGACGATGACGATGAGAGCGCCGAGGACGTCAGCGCCGATGATTGGAGTGATGCGGAGGAAAAATTGGAACGCAAGGAACGGGAACGAAAACAGAATGGCAAGGGACGAGCAGCTTCGGATAGTGGATCGGACCGACCTAAAAAGTCGAAGAGCAAGAGTGGCAAGCGCTAAGGGACAGGCGCCAGGCCTGGCCTTGGGATTATTGAGGGGATGACAAGGCCGTGGTGGAAGTGCTCTGCCCAAGTCGCCGATCCAAAGTAGCAAAAGGATTTCGGGGTCTTTGATAGGCGCTAGTGTTGCTATGTATGCCATGAAGTCACCTTTTCGAGGGATACCGAATACAGATCCTTGGGGCGAGCGAGTGCCGCTCAGGGTGCCGCTCGGACCATTTCGGATGTGCAACCGCGGCATAGCCGAACCGTCGCGCGTCGACGGTCGTCGTTTGGCTGCTGTCCACATCATTCCTGGTCCAGTGAACTTGTGTTCTGATCGTTGTAGTCGGCGGACCCACATCTTGCTTAGCCAGCTTACTCGGGGCACTCTGTTTGGGTGCCGGTGTGTCCATCATGTACGTCGGCCTCCTTGTCCTTGCGCGCTTTCCTGTCCGGAACACAGGGCGGCCGACCCGCCGAACAGGCGTACCTCGAGCTAGTGAGCTGACCAGGCCATGGCACGTGGACCCCATCGCAGGGCACCAGCCAGGGAGCTATTGGGACACCTGTCGGCCCTGTTCGATTCTGCAGCAGCTCAGGCTTCTGGCTCCAACTCCACCGCCGCAACATCAGCGACGGTGAGCGCCTCGAGCAGCTCCACCTCTTCTTACTCGAGCACGACGTCACCAACCTCGTCGCCCTTCCCGACTCTACGCATCCCTGCGTCCCTCGAGGCGAGTATCCAGGAACACATCAACACCTTTGCGTCGACCTTCCCCGACTCTGCACACGAGGCCAAGGAGCGGGAAAGGACGAGATGGCGCGACGGACTGCTCGAACTGTGGGCGAGCGCAGAACCTCGAGCCGGGACCGAGACCGAACCTCAGGCCGTCGCTCGCGTCTCGGCGTTCCTCGTGCTGCTGTTTCAACTCAGTGCGGATGGCAACGACTATGACGACTCGTCCGCGATCGTCACCCGCCTCGACATCGCCAAGGTGTGGTGGGGCGCCGTGCTAAGGAGAGTCATTCTGGGTTCGGGCAAGGACCCGCAGCACAACGACGACAGGACAACGGCCGCACCGGAACGTTCGAGGGGTCGCAAGTCGGGCAAATCCGAGAAGGGGAAGGACACGGCTACTCCATCAAGCACACTTGCACCCGCGGAGCCAACAAGCACGAGTAGAGGCGCCTCCGACCCATTGGTCAAGCCTCTGACAGTATCGAGAGAAGCGCTCGAGGCCTCGACGACGATGGTCGTGTGGGGCATGTCGCCGACGCAAGAGGAATCGGACCAGGCGCGGAGGTATGTGCCTCCATTCTTTTCGACCGTGAGAGACGAGTACGAGCAGAGGGCTCTTGCCGGTCTCAAGGGCTTCGACGAAGGGTACGGCGTGCGCAATCTTCAGGAATGCCTCATCAATTGGGGCGAAAAATTCTACGTCGTGAGTGGACCATTCCTTCGTGTTTTCGGATTACCGCTGAAAACCGATCTCGGTGAACTATTGTGCAGAGGCTGTTTGATCAAATGGCACCTTTCGTCACCGTCTCGCGATCGCCGCAACTACCCACTCTTTCCTTGCTCGTCGCTTTCCTTTCACGTCACCCGGACAAGGCCAAAGGAATTCACGAGACGCCATTATTAGGAGCCCTCATCACCCTGTGTTTGACCTCGCGTGACTCGGCCTCCGTCATCCTTGGCGTCAAATGCCTTGTCATCTCCTTGGTTCAGCTCACCGTCTTGATCGGGGACCACCTCCCAGGCCTGTTTGCCATCTACGCCCGCCTCGTCTGCTGGGAAAGACCGGATGACTTGCTCGAGGATTCGCCTCTGGAAGATGCGGACGAGTCGCCCATCATCTCCGTCGAGACACCGGATTCGATGCTTCTGTTCAGTTGCCTGTACGGCATCTTTCCTTGCAACTTTACAGCATTTCTGCGTGATGCGACGGGGTATCTGCGAAGCAAGAACTGGAGCGGACCGCCAGAAGCCTACAGTCTCTTTGATACCGCGAGTGTTCGAGCGTTCAGCCAGGTGAGTTCAAAATTGATCTCTTCAATCACATCTACGTGATTCGTGACTCTAATGTCCCCCTCTCTGCTCATGCTCAGCCTCTCATTTCTCGACACACGCTCCATCCGGCTTTACTCTCCTCGGACGCAGCGTCGGAGCTCACGGATGTTACTCGCTTCGGCGATGCCGATGCTGCTGGTGTGATGGCCTTGTGCGACCAAACGGTCGTTCACGAAGGCCTCGGATTCGTTCCCGAAGTCCCGACGACTCCTCGACCGTCCCGCGGGCGAAGAGCCGCCTCGGGTTTCGCTGTGACCGAATCACGTCCAGGCAGCCTGCGACCCTCTCAGATCCGCAAAGCCTCCACTTCGGGCTCTCGGTCCCCTTCACCGATACCTCACTTGCCCTTCGCAACGCACTTCACCAACTTTCAAGCACGTCAGAGCTCCGGCTCGACCTTGTTGAAGTCCGTTCCGACGAGTCGCTCCGGATCCCGTCCGCGCACGCCCATCACCGATCTGGCGGACCATTCTCACCCAGCTTGGTCCGGCTTGATCACGTCGTCGACCGATTCATCAATCCACGCCTCGAGCTCATCTTCACATGCATCATCGATGAATGGCTCTCCTTCAACGATCCACGGTACGCTCAACGCCTCCGCTCCGGTGGACCACCTTGAGTCTCGTCCTCGTTCTCGCTTCCGCGGGGTCGACGTCCCCGGCGGTGTGCAAGTCAGCAAACTTGAACGCGACATCGCGCTCCTGCAAGGCGAAGTCGATTTCCAACGGTACCTCAAGCAAATCCACCTCCAATACATGGGGACGTTGCACCGCCAGAAAGTCCTCGGAAGTGGGGCCGAGGCCGAACGCCAAGCATTGAACCGGACGATCCGGACGCTGAAAGCGCAACTGAAGCAGACCAAGTCGTCTTTGGATCAATTGAGGAACGAGTCGAGCACGATCAAGGTCAATTGGGTGTCGCATATCGATGATTTGAGGGAGAAGCTCAAGACCGTGAGGGAGAGTAAGGGCAAGGCTGATCAGGAGGGGAAGACGTTGAGGGCTCAGTTGGAGGTGGTCAAAGAGCGGGAGGCCAAGTTACAAAAGGAGCTGGACACGACAGGGGCAGAGTCAGTACCCGGGCCTTATGTTATGGATTGGGAGAGCCGGCTGGAGCTGACATTCTCTGCGTGGTTCACAGGTTCCTTGACCTTCGCAATCAGGTCGCGATGGACTCGGAAAAGCTCGGCCGTCTCGAGGAATACGAAAAACGTATTGGCGCTTTGACCAAAGCTGTTGCCATTAGGTCAGTTTTGACGAAGTAGAAACTGCTCCAAAGCTTTCGGTGCTAAACTTCCAAATACACTTGCCCTTGCAGTGACGCCGATCTGATCAAGTTCAAGGAGCAGAAACGACAGATGGATTTGCTCGCCGCCAAGGCTCAAAAGTCCGAGATGCTGCGCGATTCGATCGAAGCGGAAGCCGCAACGCTGCGCCAACAACTCCGGTCAGTGTTCCCCTACACCCTTCTCGGTTCACTAAGTTGGTCCTGAGCCTTTACCACCCATTCCATCATTCAGTGTCAAGGACGGTGAGCTCGCCAGCCTACGCCAGGCGAACCCCATCGCCTCAAGCTCGGCCATCGCAGCGACGACGCTCACGAAGGACGACCACTCCAAGTTGCTAGAAGAGTTGCAACGTTTACGCACCAAGAACCAAAAACTGGTCGTTCAGGTCATGGAGTTGCAGCAGGAGCCTGCGAGTCGTCATGGCTCGGATCATGAAGCGCACTCTGACGAGTCGTGAACACGATGCAGAGTAGCTGGTAATGTGGATCGGACGAGAGTCTTTGGTACGGATCATTTGAATCTACATGGACTAGCTGTGCTCTCTCTGCAATCAAATGAGTCTTTTTCAGTTCATTGCCCGGCGAGCCGGTGCTTCGAGCCCAGGCAGGCTGCGGCACTGCAGAGTTGATCAATTGCAAGTTGAGGATGACGTAAGCGAGGGATGGACTGTTTTTGCCGCACGCATTCGAGTCAGCGGAAGTGAGTGTTCCGAATGCCTGCAAACCCAACTACTGAAGGGTCCTCCAGATCAGCAGACACACCTTGCTTCGAACCGCCTTGACAAATTCGTCTGAGATTGATCATCGCGCCTCGCAAGGCGAGTGGCCGCGAACGCGCGCCTCGGGCGTCGGCCGCTGTGAAAGCCGGTGCTTGGCTTGGGCCGGGCCCGGGTCGCTTGTCAGCCGCTTCTGGCGGTCCGACGTCTTTCTGTCCCGTTCCTTACCCATCCCATCTGTTGTCCGCGCTACTTGAACTCTCTCGTTCAGTCAGCCACTCGCCAAGCACAACTCTCAGCTCCTTTTCAACGCCACTACCCTCTATCACAACATCATGTCCTCCGCCCTCGAACGCGTTGCCGCTCTGGCGTCGCACTTGGTGCCCTCTTCACGTGGCAAGAAGGCCGTGCTCGCCAAGAAGGACGACGACGTTGTGATCGTTTCGGCGGTGCGCACCCCTTTGATCCGAGCCAAGAAGGGTCCTTTCAAGGTGAGTAAGACTACGGCGAAGGTTGACTTTGTACGGTGGTGATGACACGATTGGCTGACCAAGAAAACCCACCATGGCTCCCCGCTCCCTCGCCTCCGCTTACCCGCTCAATAGGACACGACCCCCGAGGACCTCTTGGCCGCCGCCCTCAAGGCCGCCGTTGACCGTGCTGGCATCGACATCAACCTCGTCGAAGATGTCCAGGTCGGCAACGTCCTTCCCCCCGGTGGTGGTGCGACCGTCGCCCGCATGGCTCAACTCGCAGGTCAGTTCGTAGTCGCAATCGTTTATTCGGGCGCATTAGAGCTCGTTTCAGCTGCCGCCTCACGCGCACGTCGGATCCTCCTCGATCGACTGACGGGGCCAACGGTCGCAATAGACCGGGCGGGCAGACTTCCTGAATGCTCCTAATTTGTAGACAACCGGCCTTTCTAGTGCTGACGACCCGCCTCTTGCTCTTTTGCACTCCCGCGTATGGCTTCGGTCGTCTACAGTCGGCTTTCCGGTGACGTCGTCCATCTGCACCCTGAACCGACAATGCTCGTCAGGCCTCCAGGCCATCAACAACATCGCCCTCCAAATCGCTGCTGGCCAAATCGATGTCGGCATCGGTGCAGGTGTCGAGTCCATGACCATGGGCTACGGTGAGTGATCCTTTTGTGCCCCTCTTTGCAATGCGGATGAGCTGACACTTGCCCGAACTACCCAACAGGCGCTGGTGTCATGCCCGAGAAATTCTCGGACAAGATCATGGAGCACGAGCCCTCCGCCGACTGCCTCGCCCCCATGGGTATCACCTCGGAGAATGTTGCCGCAAAGTACAACATCACCCGTCAAGCCCAGGACGAGTTCGCCGCCAAGTCATTCCAGAAGGCTGCCGCCGCGCAAAAGGCCGGCAAGTTCGACTCCGAGATCGTGCCCGTCACCGTCCAGGTCACGGATCCCAAGACCGGCGAGGAGACCACCATCACCGTTACCAAGGACGACGGTATCCGAGATGGCGTCACCGCCGAATCGCTTGGCAAGCTCAAGCCCGTCTTCTCCAAGACCGGCTCGACCCACGCTGGTAACGCCTCGCAGGTCTCGGACGGTGCCGCCGCCGTCTTGCTCACGCGTCGCTCGTTCGCCAAGAAGCACAACTTGCCCGTCCTCGGCAAATTTGTCTGCGCTGCTGTGGTTGGTGTCGAGCCCAAGCTCATGGTGAGTCTTTTGCCGCGTTATGAAGATGGATTTGCGTTCTTACTCCTGACTCGTGCTGCTTTTTCTTGCGATCTCAGGGTATCGGCCCCGCTTTCGCCATCCCCAAGGCGCTCGAGAAGGCCGGCTTGACGATCGAGGAGGTCGACTTGTGGGAGATCAACGAGGCGTTCGCCTCGCAAGCCGTGATGTCGATCGAGCACCTCCAGATCCCGTACGAGAAGGTCAACCCGGTCGGTGGTGCGATCGCATTCGGGCACCCTCTCGGCGCGACCGGTGCTCGCCAATACGCCACCGCTCTCGCCGAGGCCAAGCGATCCGGTGCCAAGGTCATCGTTTCGAGTATGTGCATTGGCAGTGGTATGGGTATGGCCAGTGTGTTCGTCAACGAGCAATAGACTACAAGCAGAAGTAAAGAACAAGAAAAGAAGGAGGGCATCGGATATCGTTTGTTCAGAAGGCTCTTGACCTATGTGTGTGATTTCATATCTGTAACAGCATGCCAGTCATTTTTCTCGTGTTGAATCTTTGGTCATTGCCTCGAGAGCGAATTCACACGAGACACTCGTGATGGGGAGCACCGAGGGAGAGCCAAGTTTGATCGCTGTGGCGGCTTATGTAAGCCAAAGCAGTCTGCATCGAGGTCAGCAAGCGCCCGCACGTGACGCATTGAGGCATGGCCGACTCCGAGGCAGGGCTGCACCAAATGCTCGGTGAACGTGTTGCGCTCCGAGCATTTCGTGCCGACGCCGAGCGGCCGCGATGATCGAAATGGCGCGGAGGAAGAACGTTCAGCGCTGAGGCCCCTGGGGCCCAGATCTGAACGAGTCCCCGCGAAGTCCTTTCTGCCTTCTCCTCAACCTTCACTATCCCCTCCAATAGTGAGTAGATGGCATTGACCACTATCCTCCTTGCGCTCCAGCTGACCTGAACCCTTCTCTACAGTGCCTATCGATCAACACCACCTGTCCGCGCCCGCCAAGACGTACCTCTTCGGCACTCCGCTCAAGCGAATCTATGCACCGTTCCTGCACAACACCATCACCAAGCTCGCAATTGCCCCTTCAAGATCGTACGAGTCGATGGACATGGAGGCATTTATGAAGTTGACGCAGGAGAGGGATTTTGGTGGCAGCGCCGTCACGAGTTGAGTCGCGCCGCCCCCGCCGCCGCCCCCACACGTCGTAATTTGTGCCGCGGCTTTTCGGAGCCATGCAAGTCAGCGCAAGCAGCGCAATACCTGAATCAGCACACGCCGACTATTCTTTGCACTTTCGTCTTATTCGATGAACCCCACAGCGGAGCGTGCAACACCATCATCGTCCGAGAAAAAATGGGGAAACGCACTCTCGTTGGTCACAATACCGAGTGAGTGCATCGAGGATCCACTTCTAATTCGTTCCTGCCCCGCGAAGCTCATTCATATCACTTCCCTTTGGGAATCACAGGCGTGTAGCAATCCGTCGATCCTTCGAGCTAACCCGGCGCACGTCTCGTCGGGCAAGACTCGACCCGGCTTGATCTTTGCTGCTGGTGGGGCTAGTCGAGCCTCGATCTACGCCCTCGTCAAAAATCTCAACTGCTCACCAATCTACATCGCGAATTGCATCGACAGCGAAGTTGAGGCGCTGATCAAGGACTACCGGACAGGAGACTTTAGGCCCAAATTGATCCACGTCAAGACCGTCGTACAGGCCCGTGACCTCGAGGCACCAGGCCAGTTCGAAGTCGTATCAGCGACGGTGCCCAGTATGTTGAGATTCGAGATTCGTTGTTGATTGCCGACATTATACATCGTCAGCGCTGTGCCCGCTTTCCCGCCAAAGTCCGAAGGTGAGCTCAACACTCGGGCCATCATCAGGACATTCTTGTGAGTACGGAAGTCGAGGACATGAGACGGTGAAGACCCGTGTCTCAGGGACGGTTCCCCCACGCGGGGGGTGGCGTTTGGTGGGCTCACATCTAGTGCCTTGTGTCTGACCCAGCTGTTCCCATGCTTTGCTTGAATTAATTTGATCTTGGGTGTTCAACAGTGATAAGCCGACCACGGGAACGATCCTCGAGGCATGCTACTTCCCTCACCCGTGGACCGAGTTGTGCCAAATCGCGACCGATACCGGGTGGAAGGTCGTCACGGGTGAACAAATGATCGCATGGCAAGCGATCGAGCAACAAAAGTTGTAGATGAACTTCGGCGAGGCTGATTTGAACGTCGACAAAGTGATTGAGCGACTAGGAAAGCAATTGGAGAAAGATGGCGAAACGGGGAACGAGCCGCCGGAAGCCCGAGCGGATCGAGAGCAGGAGAATAGGCTATGACCTCGAACCCCCCTGAAACCTGACTAAAACTAAATTACTGTCTTGAGCAGGGTGGGGGCAGGGTGGGGGCAGGGTGGGGGCACCACCCGCCATGCGGGGCGGTTTCATACGATACGCAACTTCTGGTCTTAGCATGGGTGACATTACATCACGTGCAGGTTTACCGGCCGCCACGTGGTCCTTCGGGGATCGAGAGCCAGCGTTCACTGGTCCGTATCCGATCCGACCCGCCAAGTCGCACCGAGGTCACATGGTTTCATGAGACTTCGGGCCTCAAGGTCATTACGAGCGGCGGTATGCAGTTCACAGGGCAGCGTCCAGCGGGTTAACCTCAGCGGGGCAGAGTGAATTGTGACGAGCCGGTCGGACCGGAGCTTCTCGGGTTCGGCGTCGGTTAGTCGAGGTCAACGCGTGTGTCCAAGTCCGCGACGGGCCCCTCGTTGGTTGAGAAGCGATAAGGGCACCGCGCGGTGAGTGCAACAGTGCCTCCTCTCCGCCTCGTCGACCGAGCAGCCTCGATCCTCCTTCCCGGCCGACTCCGGTCCCACGGATCTTCTTCTTGGCTTCTCTTGCGTTGGATCACAAGATTTACGATCCAGGATGTTCAGCCAGCTTCGAGCGCGACTTCAGCGTGATCCCTTACCGGCAAAGCCGCCGATCGACTCGGATGAGGACTCGAGCCAGAAAGGTGACAGCGGCGAAGGCAACGTGGACGAAAAAACGGCGACGCTCGAGCCCTCGAAACCCATTGCCGTCAACGTCAAAGGTGGGAACGCGGATGTCAGTGAGCTCGAGCCGAGTGACCTGCTGCCCAATGGTAAAGAGGTATGTGGTCTGTCTAGAACGGCGCTACTGTATGTGCCAGGTTGTGATGGCACCGCGGCCGCGGCCGGCACTGATCCCCTCTTTCACAACCCGTGGCGGGTGCTCCCCTAACTTTTCACCTTTTAGCGCCCGCTCGAAACGACCGAGGACATTGCATACAGGTCAGTTCGTGGTCTCTGTGTTTACTCGATGTAATCCAATTGTTGATGCTTCCAGTTCATCGATTGCTCTATCATAGATGCATCTCGCTCGAGGACGACCCGACCATGCTGGTCATGACGCTGCGGATGTGGGTCATCGGCCTCGGCTTAACGTGCTTCGCTGCGACGCTGGCGCAGATCTTCTACTTCCGTCCTCAGGTGAGCTCTGGTCAACAGAACAGTCTTTCGGCTGGTCCGATGCTAATCTAGTTTACTCTGAAATCGCTTCAGACTGTCTACGTCAGCCAGCTTTTCGGTCAGCCACTAAGAGAATGCACCACAGGCTTCACTTTCGGCCCCTCGCTCACCCTGCACCATTTTGATCGCAGTCCAAATTATATCCTACATCTTGGGCAAGCTGTGGTATCGCGTACTCCCCAAGGCCGACAAAGGCAGATTTTGGGCCTTTGTCAACCCTTGTGACTTCAACATCAAGGAACACGTGGCAATTGGTACGTATCCCAAGTTCGTTAGCTGATCGCAGGTACTGACCGCCCCCTATCACCTTTCGTGCACAGGAATTATGAGCTCAACCTCCCTTCATAGCGCTGGATCTGTGGGTGTGTTCGCGGTCGAAGTGCTCTACTACGGTCTCAATCTCAACAACGGGATCGCCATTTTCAGTCTCATCGCCTCGCAATGCTTCGGCTACTCGCTTGCGGGCCTCTCTCGAACTCTCTGCGTCTACCCGGGCTACGCGTTGTACCCGACCATCCTCCCCGCAGTCTCCCTCTACGACGCACTTGGCCGTGATCCTGAAAGTGCTGTGGCCAAGAAACGATGGCGCTTTTTCTGGTGCATCGCAATTGGCATCTTTATCTGGGAATGGATCCCAGAATATGTTGCGCCCAGCTTGATCGGGATTTCTGTCTTTTGGTGTGCAGCATGCCGAATGGCACCTTGGCACCTGTTCCGAGCTCTCCTGAACACTGATTCGTTCGTTCTATTTGCATACCACAGCTTGGCGCACCAGCACTCGCCGTGGGTCACAAGGATCTTTGGTGGTGCTTCGCCCAACGAAGGAATGGGCATGTTTTCGATTTCGCTCGATTGGAAGTGGGTGTCGAGACACCGTTCGAATATCTCATTGGATCTAGCTGATAACAAGTTTCTTTGCTCTACTTGATGTCCCCTAGCTTCGTGGGATCTGGCGGTGGATCCTTGGGAGCTCTGTTCTCCCCCCTTTCGACACTCATCAGCTTGTATATTGGGTTCCTGACGTGCATCGTTGTTTCGCTCGTATGCTACGCCAAGAACGTCTGGCATGCTCAAAATTTCCCCTTCCTCGCCCAAGACCTGTTCTACCTCAATGGTACTCAGTACGACCAGTCTTTGATCTTGGACGACAAGTTCCAGCTTAACAAGACGGCCCTCGCCATCCAAGGATTACCGTGGTACTCGACGACGACGGCGATTTACTATCTTGGCTGCAATCTCTCGATTGGATGCTCGATTACCCACATCGTCCTTTGGTTCAGACCTCAGATCCGAAAGGCTTGGACCCAGTGTGAGTACATGTCCGAACCGTTCTTCACACTCCTCTGACATCCTTCATCTTTCTCGCACGGATCGGCGCTGCAGTTAAAAACCGCACGGAATTCGACCCTCACCACGAAAAGATGTGCGCACGCCGATTGTTGTGTTGCGTCCACGTCCTTTATATTGGGAGGAGGAATCTGACTCACGTGTGGAGTTCTTCGCTCCAGGCTCGTTTACCCTGAAGTTCCTGTGAGCTCCTGTTCGCGCACGTCCCGTAGGAGTTGCAAAATCTCACCCCTGTGACGTACCACAACTGCAGTTTTCGTGGTACCTCGCGATCATGATCGGCTCTCTTTCTATGGCACTTGCCACAACTTATGTGAGTGATTCAGTCCCCAGCGCCGGCTGATCCGTCAACGCTCTCAACCATTCAAACGGCTCAATGACCTCGACACTATCGTGTTCCTTGCAGTCGGCACATTCTCAATTGCCCTGGTGGGCTCTTCTAGTCACACTTTTGACGGCAGCGATCTTGTACCCCATCAAAGCGTTGATGTACGGTATTGTAGGCTTCAGAATTGGTGAGCGTTAATGTGGGGACGCGTATGTATCTGCAGCGTCATGCTGATTGCAATTGTCGAAAATTTACCAGACACCGCCCAACTGAGTCAAATGCTTGGAGGTAAGCCGCCACCAAAGCCACAAAGATGTGCGCCTCGCCTCATCTGACTTTATTTTGAGACCTCCGACAGCTGCATTGGTACCGGGCAATAGTCGAGCCAATCTTTACTTCACGTGCGTCTGTACACGTCTTTAACGCGCGCTGGAGGAAATCTGAAGGAAGAGTCGACTTTACACTGCAGTTTGTACGGCGACAACACAACGTCGCAGGCGATTGGTCTTTCACAAGATCTGAAGGTGGGTACTTCCTACCGATGTTTGCGCTCCGGACTCAACCGCTAATTCGCTACTATGTCAACAGATGGGGCAGTATACGAAGATCCCCCCTCGGCACACGCTCATCTGTCAACTCGCGGGAACAATCCTCGGCGGTATCCTTCAAATCATCGTCATGAGCACGATCGTTAGCAATCAGCGCGACATACTTCTCTCCGTTCAGGGTACCTCGGCCTGGTCCGGTCAACAAGTTCAGGGTGTCAATAGTGCTGCAGTGACCTGTGAGCCATTCGCGTGCCCGTGGGGGAAAAGCAGTCAAAGCTGATCCGCAAGAATTCATTTCTTGCGTCACAGGGGGCGCTTTGAGTGAGTACCCTAGACAAAACTGCATCGAGCTGTGGCGAGTTTATCTGACTTGTGGCGCGTGCATCATCTTCTCATCACCATAGGCAAGCAGATGTACTCTAGCGATCGACCCTACTTCTTGATTCCTATGTCGTGAGTCCGGACTCGCGTGCGGTGCGCAGCGCAACCGGTGATTGAACGACTTGGGGCTTTTCTATATCACCAGAATCATCATCGGACTTTTCGTTCCGGTCCCCTTCTACTTCCTCCACAAGTTCTTCCCTCGTCTCCACTTGGACAAGTTTGTCACCCCCGTCGTCAGTACCGAACCAGTGTACCGCTATGGCCTCCTGCGAGTGCTGACGCTCTCCGACGGAATCGCAACTTGACAGTGGGCCTGGTGCATCGGCAACCTCTCTGTCGGAATCAACAGTTCAGTTTTCACCACCTTCTCTCTCGCCATGTTCTCTCAATACTACCTGTAAATCCCGTCTCCGAGTTAGGCTCCACAAATCTAAACTTTTAATTACGCTGCTCACTAAATCCCGGAATTCGTCCGACAGCCGCAGGTACAAGCCCACTTGGTTCCGCAAGTACAACTACCTCTTGAGCGCGGCACTCGACGGTACGTCACTGGTGATATTGCAGCTCGCACCTTTCAGTTCGCCACGACTGACGAATCCGTTCGCTTGCCTCGGAATTTAGGTGGAACTCGTGAGTTGTCGCGATCAGCAGTCGACGGTCACTTTTCTCCATGTACTTACTTTTTACCCCGCGCGTTGGCCAACAGAGTTGATGGTTTTCGTGGGTGAGTGCTCTGGCCTCTGAACAGAACGAGTCATCGTTGCGCCGAGGCCGCACAAGGTCGCAATCTCACATCCATCCTTTCTTTTCCCACAGCCACCTTTGCGGTCCAGGGAGGTGCCGGCGCAGCCGTCAACATGCCGTTCTGGGCTCTGAACCCGGATCAATCCAAAGTCAACGCCGACTGTAAGTATTTGCTTTGCTCGAGCGCTCCTTTCGACCGATCTGCTGCCGTTCAAAACTCACTTAGATGCTATCATGCTTGATTGCAGATTGCGTCAAGCTCGATTAATTATAACTCCCTCCTGATTTTGTGATCGAGACCGTGGTGTCGCCCCTTTCCTGCCTGCAGGGGCAAACTCCCTCCTCGAATTCTGTCCTTGCTTCGACCTAGTGCCCGTCTTCCCCGAGAATTCTAGACTAGGCCTTCGCTTTTGTCACCCAGTGATCGCCTGTAGGGTATGCAGTCAGCCCCACCCACCCAATCATCTCTCCTTACACGTCATTCCTAGGTATTCAGCTATGTTTAATATCTGTTGGTGATGCTGCGATCAAATCAGGCCCCTTTCAGCCGCTTGCACTTGAAGTTGGAAGTTTCTGCGCGCTGCAGACGTCGGCTCTTCGGAGTTCAGGGGAGGTAGTCGGGGGCCAACAGTGCCCCGGGTGGGGCCGTCACAAAGTCTAACGACAAAATGACGACTATGGATAAACAGAAACAGAGGAACACGCACGCCGGTACTTATGCTGCGCCGATTGGGTCACGCTTAAGCTAACCCTGGGTTCCATTTGTAGAGGGGCATGGCATTTCTGCCCGCGTTTGGCGGAGCGCGATCTGCTTGGCTCATGGGGAAGCTTGCGATATTCGACGATCATGAATGAAAGATGGACCGCCAGAGTCCTTCATGCCTATGCTCCAGCAGCGCGAAAGGGCCAAATTCCACACTTTGGCCCAAGCGTCGCCGGTCGTTGCCTCGCGAATCAAGTAGAATCTCCGAGACGATGGCCGCCCCGTCATTTGAATTTGGCAGGGAATGCGCACCCGCTCGGACCACTTTCAGCCAAAAAAGGACACTTTGAATCGGTATTGCTTCAGCCGTCGAGTGGGAGAGAGAAGCGCGCCACCACGGAGGTGAGAGGCTTGACCGGCTGCATTACGGAGTTCACCGCCGGCCGGATGAACGTTCTGCGCCGCGATCACTCGGCAACCGCCTGCAACGGCTCAGCTCGGCTTCGCGTGGCCGTTTCTGTCCTGGTGGTCTGCAGCCTCGCCACTGTCTCCAGAACTGGGCACTCAATCCCCACACCAGCAAGCAATCTCTACCCGTCGACCAAGACAAACAGAACAAGCCATGTCCAAGCGAACCGAGTTCTACCTCTTCGGGCACAAGGTCTCGCACAGCGCGTTGCCGGCGTAAGCGTTCCACAACCAGATCTTCTCGGCATTAGAACTGTCGCAGCACCGCTACCAATTGCACGACA
Source organism: Microbotryum violaceum (assembly GCA_022506055.1). Classification (NCBI taxonomy): domain Eukaryota; kingdom Fungi; phylum Basidiomycota; class Microbotryomycetes; order Microbotryales; family Microbotryaceae; genus Microbotryum; species Microbotryum violaceum. The sequence goes on along the minus strand of JAKMXP010000006.1, from coordinate 780,623 downwards.
CCAAGCACCCTCAGAACGACCCCGACTCGCGGATGCTCAAAGGGAAGACTTTGGAGGGGCTTCGGTCACTATGTACGTGCAATACGGGGCCTTTCTCTCAATGCGACTTCAAGTTGGCCCAAGTGGGGGTGCCGCCGCTTCGATCGTGGACCGTGGAAGCTGATTCTTCCTCTCGGTCCTGGGTTCCGAACAGGCCCATCAAGGTCGAAGCGATGAAACACGTCGATAAAATTGCAGACGAGGCCAAGGAGATCGGTTCCATCAACACGATCGTGGTCGAGTCGATCGACAAGAATGGCCGACCCGTTTTGCTCGGTGAGTGAACCATGCACAAGATTCAACGTTCAGGCCTTTCAGGCCTCAGGTCGCAACACAGAGTGAGCGAGGATCCTTTTCGATCACGCGCCACAGGCTCTGACGCTGCCCCGCGGATTTGGTCGCCAAGGCCGATAAACATGCCGAGGAAATGATCAGTACTGCGATTTTGAAGAAGTACCCAAACTACAAGTCAGTCAGCAGTATTTCTGCTCTGACGTCACCGCTACGTGCGCTAGCTAGGCTGGCGCTGCCAGTGGGGGAGATCGGGCCAGCTGAGGGATATCACGACTGACGAAAACCCACTTCTCGTCATGCGAATAACAGAATCATTGGTGAAGAATCTTACTCGGCCGGTCAAGACAAGCGATTCTTGTTGACAAAGGTGGGTTCGCTGACCGCTCCATGAGGTAACGCCGAAGAAATCTCACGTTCTTCCCACCGACCATCAGGAACCGACATGGATCATCGACTCATTGGAAGGAACCGTCAACTACGTGCACCTCTTCTCGAAATGCTGCGTTTCGGTCGGCTTCTGTGTCAACAAGGTTCCGGTAGCAGGAGCCATCTTTGCACCGATTTTTGGAGGCCTGCACCCGACGAACGCGAGTGGATCTCTGTACTCGGCCGCGCAAGCCCTAGGCTCTTGGATCTTGGTCCACACCGATCTCCTTTTCCTACGAGGATGCGACACTTCTTTCGATTCCGTCGACGGAGCAGCCAGCCCCTTGTTTGCACGCAACGCCTATACCCTACCTCGCCCCTCAACCCATCCCACCGGAAGCACCGAAAGGATGCGAGCGGGGAAAAGCGCGAGCCGATCACGCCGGTTCCAACTTGAGCAAGAAGGTAGCAACTTTGCACAACTTTGCCGCCGAGATTGGGAGACGTGGTGGGTTTTTATTTTATTTTTTAGACGCGTCACGCTGCTCGGTATTAAAGGTGGGATGGGATCGCTCGGCTCGGCCGCCTCCGGGACATGGTTTACGTCGCTACCGGCGCCGTGGACATATTTCGGGAAGGTGGTCAGTAGATTGCCGAGAATGTGTATTTGGGGACCTGATCTCTTCACCAATGCTAACTGCTTTCATGGGCAGGCTGCTGGGAGTGGGACATTTGCGCCGGCATCATCGTCGTTAATGAGGCAGGCGGCCGCGTCGTCCCTAGTCAATGCCCTGCAGGGCTCGAAGAGCAAGATGACATCGCGGAAGCCGATCTAGGATCCAGGCTCTACCTCGCAATCCGACCGTGTGCCTCGACGAAAGGGGAGACGGCGACGCAGGCGCAGGATCGCTTGATTCGCGAGGTGTGGCGGCGATGCGAGAAGCTCGACTATCTTAGGCCTCAGTGACGCAAATCAGATTTTATGTATTTGATAGATCTCTTGACTATGAAGACATGTGCATCCAATCCACATCATCGCACGTTTGTCTGCCTCGTGGCGCCGAGTCAGTCGCCAGACTTGAGCGGCCGCAGTGTGACATTGCTATAGCTGGTGCGAGTTACTCTCGGTCTTTTTGGTTCGGTACACGTTCTCCTGTATCATGGTATTTCACCTCCTCCGCGACGACGACTACGGTGCTCTCCCTTCTTCCCACTACCTACGAGTTGCGAGCGCCCCTCTTCGACGTTGACTTTTCACCTCTTGACGAACGGAATGCCGAACCCACTCAACAATGCGGTTGCCTGCTCCTGCGCTCCCCGACCTCTTGCGGATGTGATAAGCGAGATGTTCATCCCGTACGTCCTCGGGTATTGATCGAGGTTAAGTTCGACCTGCGGCCATAGGGACATGGTCTCGGGGGGCAAACCAAAGCTGACGACCCCACTCGTCGCGGCGGGGCTTTGTCGAGGTGCTGAACGCGGTGGTAATGCTACGCCATTGAACGTCTTCCATCTCGGCAGCACAAACTCGACCAAGGTATCGAGGAGGTCGTACATGGGTTGTCCCTTGAGCTGGACCTTGACGCCGGTCGGCATCCCGGCGCGGATCTTGAAGCTCGCCGATTTCTTGGTCGACTTGGTCACGACGAGACCCTGGCCCGAGCCAGGACCATAAGGACCGGGATGGATCGACTGAGGTACCTCACCCGTGATGGCGGAGAGGAATTGTTGCAAAGCGAGGAGCGTCGATTTGTTGGTCAATGCCTCGCGCGCCATGGAAGAAAGCACGATCGCCTCGAGCTTGGGCACAGTCGTCGCGCTCGTGTAGGATTGGTTCGGGACCAAGTAGCGGTTCCCCTTCGGTCGTGGAGGTGCTCGGTTCTTGGCGTAAGGGTTCTCGGGGGACCAGACGGGCGAGCGAGAGGACGGGTTCGGCTGCGTCGCGGCTTGCGCGTGCGTCTGGTGGTGGTAGAGCATGTACAGCAGGTCGTGCGAGAGCGTGTTGGAGTAGTGGTCCTGGAGGCGAGATCGGGATGTCGGTCCCGGCCGGACGGCGAGTAGCTGTGACAGATCGTTTGCTTCTTCGACGACGGGAACACTCGCCGCTGCCGCTTTCCCGGCTTTGGACGACGCCGATCTGCAAGGCCGCGGGTGTTGCGAGTGCAGGGGGTAGGGTGAGATCGAGGTAGAGGTAGAGCATGATGCACTCGTGACCAAGGCTGGCCGTGTACTGGCGCGTAGTAGCGGTGTCAGAGCGCGTTGCATCGTGGGTTGCTGCGTCGTTTCGCGGTGGGCGCTGGCGATGCGAAGGCCAACGCGCAGTGCGCGGTGTGCTGCAGCCGGCCCAGCAGGTCAGGAAGCCTCGGAACGATCAAAGGGCTCTTCTCCATTCATTAACGCGCTCTAGGCAGTCCCAGTGCGACCTCGTCGCTTAAAGGAAGATCGATGTAAATCAAGCTGGTACACTGCAAATTTTAAAAATGACAACACTAGCACAACTGCTCGGGAATGACGTGCGGCCCGAGCCCCAGTTTGCGCAAAAAAAAAACCCGACCCGGAACCGATTCTCAACCTCGATCACTCCCACTATCGTCCCCCAGGTCATCTTCCCTCCCTTCCATACCCTCCCTCCCGTTCTCTAGAATCACCCCTTTGGCTTGCGCAGTCGCCTTGACGGTGAACAACCAATGCTCGGTCCATCCCACATCGGCACAAGTACTGCCAAGCTTGTGCCGACCACCGCTACTCGTGTGAGCCTCCTCACCTTGCAAAACCATCTCGGGTAAAGTCAACCTCGCGATGGGTGAGGGGTCCGAACGCATCCTTGCCAAAGCGGAATGGATCGCCAGAGGTGTAAACGCCGGTGCGCCGTGGACGAGCAGATGCTCGAGGTTGGTCGAGGGGAGCAGAAGGATCGCTGGGGAGATGAGCGAGCCCGAGACGTGAATGACTCGGAGCCGAGGCAAACTCGGAAGGGAAGCATCGAGGGGGAAGTTGGTATCATCTGTCAAGCTATGTCAGCGACATAAAGCATTCACGTCAAGATTTGCGGGCCTACCTTCGTCCTTGGCTCCGAACCAACTTCCTCCGACTTTGAGCTCGACCAGATTCGGACACCGTTTCAGCACATGCGTCAGACCTCGCTTCGACAACAACGACGAGCACCACAGCGTAAGCTTCCTGAGCGTCGTTACATTGCCGAGGAGGTGCAACAAGTCTGTGTTGGTGATGTTGACCTCGATCAAGACGACTTCGGTCAGTCGCAGTTGGTGAGGCGCCGTGGGAGGGTTCGTCGACGAATCGGACGAGATGCCGCACAGTCTCAATGTGTTCAAGGAGCGCAAAGAGGCCAGCGGTTTGAGCAACTGGCTGACGCTCCACATACTCGTCGACTTGCGCGGTCGCCATCCGACATCCATCCCTTCGGCTCGACCGACCCCGGGGGCCCCCTCTCGACTTGGGTCAAGGTCCTTGACGAGCGTGTGGAGCAATTTGAGATCGACGAGCGCCGAACAGAGCGACTGAGTCCACGCGGTGGCCTCGGCGGGAAGGCAGATCGTCAATGACAACAAGGTGCGACACGAGCCAATGATACCACACAACGAGTGCATCGAATGAAAGAGAAACCATCCTGTCGACGCGAAAGCCAGAATCAGCGAGCCGCGTGAGATAAAGGTTTTGGTCTCGGGCGTCGGGTACTCACCAACCCATTGGGAACTTGTCTTGGCCATCATTCCGACATCTGCTACGATCGTCTTCACGGCCCTGTTGACATCATTTCCATGAAGGGTACGATGCATCGCATGCGCATGCACTCGAGTGTCGATCCGGAGATCTCGGTACATGTGCCGGCGCACGTGGGGCAGCAGGCCCTTGCACACGAGCGCACAGCGGTACAGCGACGACAGGTCCGGCTCCGTCTTGGGCGAGAGGTGGGCCAAGATGAGCGCCAGCAGTTCGGAAGAGAGCTGCGTCAATCGGTCAGGAGGCGAGTAAGGCGGGGCGTCCACGTCGGGGCTGCCGTACGAGCCATCGTAGAGCTCGGACAGTTGCGGTGAGGTCGATCGAGAAGATTTGGGCGAGACGGGGGCCTTGCGCTTGAGTCTGCGTGCGACCAAACCTTCGGTGCGAGATGCTAGTACCGGTTCCGCACCGTCGGAAGATGATCCACCCACGTCCGGATGGTCTCCTAACCGAAGTCGACGGGCCGAGCTCGGGCCCAAAACGTGGGCCGAAGCGTCGACGGACGTGGAGGCGTTCGCATTCGAGCTTGATCCTGCGGTGGCGCTACGATGGGAGCTTGATCGTCTTGCTACCTTCTTTAAGTCATCAGCTGCGCCTTGGCCACTGGTTGATGTACTTGCGACTGCGGCCGCCGCTGCGGTTGATCGACGTGTCGGTCGCGAGCTCGTCATGGGTGCTGCTCACTGAGGACTGAGCGCTAGTACTGAGCGCTGAGCCCTCAATCGGACCGAATGCCCAGCCCGACGTCGGTCGTTCAGCTCTGATTGGGACAGGCAATGATGACGAGCGCGCAGAGGCCGCCTGGAACTGTGGGAGCAGGACACTGATCATCGTCAGTACACGCTGGGTCTCTGCAGGCAGCGCCAGGCATTGCAAGCGCTCAGACTGGCTGGGTCGGTCCACCATGCCCGCGCGGGTCGGCCACCGACGACTCCCGCGTTCGACACGGCAAGAGGTGCTATGAGCCCACGTACCTTGTAGCTCGTTGCTGAGGGTAGATATGGGCCACTCGCTTCTCTCTCCGGTGCGGTTGTAGCGTTGGCCGAGTGGTTGACCGCCGTTGGCTCTCTTTGTGCGCGACTGAGACCAGCCTGCAGCCGAGACCGAGAAGACCCCCGAAAGCCCGGCCTGAGGCGCGTGCCCGCCCGCCGACTGGACAAGTTTTGGGCCTGATCAAGATCGAAACTAAAGTTATAAGTTGCCCTCGCCTGGTGAACAGCATGCGCAGCCTACAACAACAGATTGTCCGAACATAATAACGGCTGAGCTTATTCCGATAATTCGTGGGAACACGCCTCTGCCAAAGGAGGGTTGGGCAAATACAATCGAAAAAGGGCATGGGTCCGACGAACGCATCGCATCTCCGTGGAAAGGGTCGAGAGGGTCGGTGGACCGGTGGCGTCTGCTAGTCTGCTGCTGCTGCTGGTTCGGGCGCGGGCTCGAATTCGAGTGGGACGGCGTCGGGGACGAGTGAAGTGGGGTTGAGGTCGGCGCCTGTTGGTGGTGGAATGGTCGGGACGAGGGATAAGGAGGGGGGAAGTTTGAGGAGGAAGAGTTTAAAGAGTTTGAAGGATGCGGCAGGGTCGGAGGCGGTGACGGGGGAGAAAGATAATTTGGGGAACTGATGTGCAAACATGTAATGAACCGTAACTTTCAAGGCTGCGTCCGACTTTCGTGAGAGCAGTGACGATCTGACGGGAACGGGGACAGTGACACTTTTCGGAATGTACGAGTTCGCGCACGGATAAGGACGATGTTACAACAACATGACAAGGGACCACACCCCACGTATTAAAATCCGTCAAAGCCATCCGAGTCCCTGCCCTACTCGGGGACCTCCTTGGGACTGACGATCCCGTGCCTGAGGACGTAATAAACGATCGAACTGTCCCTCTCGGCGATGGCGAGGTAGATTGTCGGTGTTTCGTTTTGGTTATCGGTCGAAGAGGATTTTGCTTCGGAGGGGAGTGTACCGAGGGCTTTGAAGACGTTGGAGAGGCTGTGGAGTTGGAGGGGAAGGTTAGGTTAGTTGAGCGGTATGGGGCCTCTCAAGGGTGGGTGACTGACGATCGGAGCGAGGTTGCTGTGCTGAGGTTGATGGGGAGGGCAAAAGAGGCGACGGTCTGATGACGAAGAGGTGCGGCGTTTACTTTGCGTGATATAGGTATGTCCCCCCAGAAATTCGATGGTTTAACTGACCTTATTCTGAGGTCTCCCCTTGATGACCACACATTCGCACGAGGGAAGATCCACCACTTCAAGGTCTTGCCATGTTTGTGCTGTAGCGTCCGGATACAGGTCGTCAGGGACAAGGATTTTGGAAGTCTGTTTACAAAAGTGGTGTCTTGAGATGTTCGAGCCCACCCAAGTAAAGATCCTGATAGGCTTGGAAGAGCGAGGACGCTTGCGAGGGGTACTTTTGGAGGTAGGGGAGTAGGGGAGCGGCCTGGTGGGTCACGGAGGATAGGATGGGACGGTCAGCAGTTGGAAGCAGCTTGAAGTTGATTGGGTGCTACTGACTAAGGGGTGGAGATGCGACATTGTTTGGCTTGGCGAGGATGGGAAGCGGAGGAAGAGCGGCGCTTGGATCGTCTCGCAGCGACCAAGTCGAGCTCGCCGTCTGCGCCTCCTTACGCCTCAAGATCTCAAGCTCGGCTAATAGAAACGGCCCGCTCATTGACTCTTGTATTCGAACCAATCCACAAGGCCAATCACAGAAGCACACCACGGTAATAACCACATGCTCAAGGTTCGGACCCTACTCTGCCTTCGCCTGCACAGAATTTGAATTTCTCAGCGCAGTGAGTTCATGATGATGACCGTCTGCCAAGTCGCAGGATAGGATATAGTCCAAACTAGTTGTTAGAAATACACATGCGCGCGCGAAAATTAGGGAGGGCATAAGGCAGCTTTTGCCCTATGAGGCCCGTAGGGCAAGTACCGGGATTTCATAAGGCATTTTGTAATGCCTCGATAAGAATAAAATCCTCAAGGCCTCCGTCGGGCTTCTCTAGTACTTCCCTACGGCGGGGCCATGAGGATTCCCCCCTAGCGCGCGCATACGGTCACCGTAGTGCTTTCATACGGCGGCCATCGGGAAAATCCTTCAGGCATCGGGGTTGGGGAGCCCTATGGCGGCCGGCGTACGTGCAGCCATGTGGGGCCGATAGGGGTTGTTTTATGGCTCTATAAGGACGGGCCATATGGCACACGCAGGGATGCCGTACGGGCTCGATGAGGTCGCACTACAGTAGAATAAATTTGCTGCCATACGGAAGCCATGCATATGGTTGTCAGCCCAAGAATCGCGTTCGGTCGCAGATAGTACTCCGGTCTACAGGGCTGATCATTGTACAGTGGGTTTCCACCCTTGTGTCGCACGACTATGTTTTTTTTTGCATTCTCAAGCTCAACATCGCGTACGAGGCCGAGCAGCCTCCCGGAGCTTGTCTGCGGCTTGCGGGTGGCTCCGGCCGTGCCAGGGGCGGTGGCTGAGAGCGACCGGTTGTGAGAGAGGAGCGAGAGGAGCGAGAGGAGGCGAGAGGAGGCGAGAGGAGCCAGTTGGAGCGGCCCTGGCGCCTTCGGGGGGGGGGACCCTCTCTTTCGTTTGCCCATTTGACAATCCCGGGCACAACACACCCCTCGACAGCCAACACGATGTCCGTTTAGTCGAGGGACTTGGAACAAGTCCATGGAGAATGGTGGGTGCTAACGACGTCATGGTTCCCGGCCGACCTGGGTGGTAGCGACTCCTTGCGGGCACTCGGACCCACGCCCGCCCCGCCGGCTCGCAGTCGCGTTGACGCGAACACTTTCATCATGGCATCATCCTCATCGCCATCATCCACAGACTTTGTTTTGGAATGGTCATCTCAGCGAGCTTCTGCCGGCTATGTGTACCGGTACTGTGGTGGCGAGCGCATATGAAATCCCGGTACTTGCCCTACGGGCCTCATAGGGCAAAAGCTGCCTTATGCCCTCCCTAATTTTCGCGCGCGCACGTGTAGCAAATGTACCCACCCACCCTCAAAACCGGATGCGCGCGACGATGCGCTCCTCATTTCGAATGTATTTGAAATGGGCTTCAAGTCGTGCGCGGCGATTTGAAACGCATCTTTTTGCCTTGTCCGGTCGAGCATGCGCATCGCGCTGAAACTGTCGTCACAAAACCCGAAACTGCACAGTGCATCATCCGTCGCGGTAACGCTTCTACATGAATCCTGACTCTAATCATCACCCCTATAGACCCAACTCTTCTTCCGCACCCAAGGTCCGTCTATTGTCCTGCTACTCGAGTTCGTCCAGCTCGCCCCCTCGTCAAAGGTCACGACCGGTGACCGCATCGGCAGTTCCAATTCTCGCCTTCGATCGGCCTTCTCCTCCGATCGGCTCATGACCCAAAGGACCAAAAAGCTCATGAAGAGGACGATGAAGAGACCGACGCAGACGTAGATGATGATTTTCTGCATGGGTCGAGAAGCGCAGCACCGAGATGGGCAAATGTCGGCGAAGACGGGTCGAGTACGGAAATCTCAGCTTCTGCAAAACACCCTGGAATATTTTCATAGAGCAATAGAGCATACCGTCGTCTCTGGAAGTGCCATAAACTTGTTCACAGGGTTGAAATGCGTCGTCGAGTGGCTTGTAGCGCTCGAGCCAAGCGCAGCTGCGGTCGCGGTGGCCTCCGAGGCCAGGGACTTGGCATCCGAGACGACCTTCGAAACTGGAACGAGTTCAAGCCTGCTGCATCAGTACTCTGCCGACTTTCCGAGTGTGCTGACTGCATTGAGCTCACTGATGGTCACGAACGCCGATGGAGTTGTAGCTTGAGCGCTGATGACAGAGGTCATCTTAGTACGGTTCCTGGACCGATATGCCCTGGCTCCAAGCTTGCGACGGCTCGGGAGTGGGGGTGGCTTGAGGGGCCTGGAGAAGGCGCGCGATGTGCGACACGAGTCGAGTTGGCTGGCGGGCTCGAGCAAGTTCGACGGACCGAACTTCGAAGTTGCAGGTTCGAACGAGTGTGTGGACGTTCTCCAAGAAGAGGCCAAGAGAAGGGATAGACGAGACGAAGGAAACGACGGTCGAAGGGAAAGAGGCGAATGAGAATGGCACTACTAGGCACCGAGCGAGGCAGCTCGCTGGACTGAGGAAAGTTCGCCGAAGGCGCAGCGCTCAGCTTTTGAAAAAGGCCCAGAGGGCCTCAACGACTTCTCGCGCCGAGCCAATTTGGCTGGGGAGGTGCGACATCGCGGGCGAGAGATCGTTCTAGGTTCTTCTGTTCGCCATGTGCGAAGGGTGTTGGGCCATGATTAAAATTCGCGGCACGGCCTTGGGCTTTCATTGTCGGAGCGCAGGCGAGACCGTTCGCCCGAGGAGGCTGGAGGTCGCGCCGCGGGCCGGAAAGGGAAGGCCGCGAGCAACTGAGACACTTGCCGCATCGAGTGCACGGACGCTCATCCGCCCCTCGTCCGGTTCATCGCCCCATGTTGGCCCAACCAGAGACGTCCCCAAAGAACATCGATAGGGGATCCGGGCTGATTTACGGTGCGGGCACTGCCCTGCGCCTAGCTTCTCGCGCACGCCCCACTCTCTACGACCCGTCAAATTTATGGCGAAAGGACTGCAAGTCCAACTTCTCGTAGGTAAGTGGTCTGTAGTTCCTAGTCATCTCCGCTAATCGTAATGTGTACCTGTGGACTCTAGCTTTCCTCTGCCGAACCTAAGGCCTTCAATTCGAAGCCTCCTCCTGCTCATCCTCATCTAGCTCGCTCGAGTCGGAATCATCGTCACCACCATTGAACATCTGCGGGTGAAGAGGAAAGGGAAAAGACCAGTCAGCTGCGTTGATCCGTTTTGTCCAACCCGATCACCACGGCGCAACTTACAACTCCTCGACACCAGAATTCGCCGCCTACGTGGAAGAGCGGTAAGGAAGCAGCATCCATCGCGTCAGCACCGGCACGTCCTCGTACACGGGCCTCCGCAATCTGCTTGTCTTACAATAGCATCGGAATTCCGGTCTAGCTCGCCGACGCCTTGCATTCGCCTTTGCGCGATATTGTCTCAGTAACGTCTTGTATTGGGCTCGGGTTTGATTAGGTGCTTGTTTGAATTCGGGGGACGATTCCGAGTGGTACCTGTAAATCGGGAGTCCAATTTGTCAGAACGTGCAGCGTTGACCGAGCAATAATTTCCCGACTTACGATATCCTGATCTCTTCCCCCGGTTGGATGTCACGACTGGCGAAGAGAACGAGCAAAGGCCGTTCAACGCGCCCCTCGTCGACGTAGACCGGCCTCGAGATGGCATTAAACTCCGAGCACGAGTGGTTACAGAACCGAGTCCAGTTCCCACGTAAGAATGCATCGACGCAATAGCCGAGTTCCTTGTTCCAGACTCGCTCCCTGTATTGAACGGCGAAGGCAGCGAGGTCCCGCCCGTATTTCTGGGCCTTCTTCGTTGCATTCCCCGACAAGGGCTTTCGCCCCTGGGTGCGGTACAAGTGATCCTTGCCAGCTTCTTCGGGGATATGGAAGTGGTCCAAGTCGTAGATGTAGTTCCGGCAAAGCTTGTCGTAGACCTCGACGCGTTCGGGAGTATTCGAAGTCGGGATCTGCTCGCCCGCGTAGATCGCCAGAGATTCGCCGCGGCGGATGACACGACCGCGATAGACGGAACCTCCATCGGGCATGAAAGGCATCGACGATTGGGGTTCGAGATCATGCGAGGGTGGGTTACGCACCCCCCATCCTTTCATAGGACCTGTCCAGAAGATGTCGACGTCGACCGATCGTTTCTTGCCGACGACGTGGTTCACGCACGTATCATCGCAACCGCAGCCAGCGTTGCACTCCCAAATCGGATCACTGCAACCGAACACTTCATGGTTCAACGTCCCATCCGCCTCCCAAGCAAACGAGTCGTGACCCGAGCGTTCGTTCTCCGCGCCGATCGTTCGACTCGCTTCCCGTTGACGTAGCCGACAGGCGCATCGTTTGAGATTGGCCGGATCGCCACAGTTGCCTTGACAATCGCACGAAGAAGGCGCTTCCGGAGCCGAGCCTTGCGGAAGGATGACACGGTTTGTATAGACGAACTCGAACGGCGGCGAATGGGGCTTGCCACCATCAACGGGAGGGATCACTCGAATGCGACACGGCGCGCTCAGTTCGCTGCTGTTGGCGTCCGCGATCAGGGATTCGAACAAGAGCGTGTGGCTGCTGGTGTCGTACCGAGGGTTCTTGTCCGCCTTCTCGCCAGTTTTCATCTCGAAAGCTCGGGCATTGAGTACAAGCTGGATCAAGGTCGCCCTTACGTCCGACTTTTTCTCGTCTTCGAGCTCGGGACCCAGAATCTGTCGCTCTTTCGGCGGTCGCGCGGATTCGAGCAACACGAACTGCAAGAGGTCACCAGAACGTGATCAATCAAAGGTGATCTACCATACTGGCCTACAATACCCCACGCATCTGGACTGACCTTCTCAAACCGCTCCTGCAAAGAGTCTATCTCCTCGTTGACCTGCGCCACTTCCTTATTCACCTCGCGCACGAGTTGATTCACATCTTCCACTTGCGCCAATACTCCGTGATCCACCTTCATATTGACCTCCATCAGACCATTCGGTAGCGTCTGCAAAGGGGCTTTGCTGACCCTCTTGGACTTGCGCCGCTCCCTCGGCCACATTTTGAGTTCGTCCTTTTTGCCGCCTAATCGACGCTTCTTGACGATCATCAGATTCAGAGCCGAGCGGCCCTCGATCGAGGCGGGGTCCAGCGTACCGTCTTCATCGCACATTTTGTCGGTGTGGGTCATTCTTACCTCGATGGCATGTTGTGCCCGCTCTCGCTCCCGTCGTATACGTTGCGCTTCGGCCGTTCTGTTTAGGTACGACTGCGCTGACGTAGCGTCGGGGTGAAGATGAGCAGCAAGTTGGGAGCCAGCAGGGACGGTCGAGTCGACATGGGTACCGATAACAACTCCCTCTTGCTCCGTCTGATCCCATGTTTGATCCATCGGCTGGATGCCGTCAAGATAATCGGGCGGCGCAGACCGCTCCGAAGGTGGTCGAGGGGCTTCAGCTTCGCGTTCAGGAGTCGGTTCAGGGGTCGGATTCTGGTCGAACGAAGTGCCCATCGGCGGGGATGAAGATGACTGAGGAAGGATGGGCGGCTCTTTCTTGGTTCGGTTGATCTTGCCTTGTTTCGGTGTGGGAGCGAACACATCCGAATCTCGAGTTGAGGAATGCGCTGCCTTGGCCGTCTGAGCTACGCTCGTCGAGGGTTCCCCGGCGAGCTTGGGGTGGCTTGGACGACCAGGGCTTCGCTGGGGAAAAGCAGGGCAGTGATCCGGCTTTATTCGATGCATCGAGGACACAGGGAGTTCTCCCTCATCGTCGGCCTCCATGTCACGATCAGAGTCTGGATCGATCCATTCCAACGATCGCCCTTTGCCCTTGTCGGCGGTCAAGGACGAATCCGAGGCGAGAGATGGCGAGATCGTCGCAGTCGGTGTAGGAAGTGCAGCAACACCATCGTCTTTCTCGTGGAGCTTTCTTGACGGTGATCCGAAAGGTGCAGGAAGGCTGTCCTCGCACGAATCCGTGTCAGAGTCTACAGCGAGATCGTTCGATCGACGAGTTTCGGCTTGTTGGGGCAGAGCTGAAGCTGCACGAGTGGGTGATCTCGTCGGGGACAGTCGAGTCGTGTCTTGTTCCGGAGGTGATTGACTTGGGTGCCGTGCTGGACCGGCAGGAAGGGTTCTATGCTGTTTTGGAGGAGATTGTGGAAGGCGAGATAATCGATCTTCGGGAGCATTCAATCGTCGAGGTATGGCTTTTACCCATCCGTCGTCGCCACTCTTCAACAGGCTGGACGACAAGTTGACTCGAATAGTGTTCAGATGTGTGGGATTCGGTCGAGCTTTCCATGACGACGACGGCGAAGGTTTCGACTTGGGGATAAAGAGGCGGGACTTGGAGACGGGCGGATGGGGGAACAAATGTTGACTGGGGCCAACTGAAGGCTGCCGGGGCACGGGCAGTGGTACCTCCGAGAGGGGCAACAGCTGCTCAATTTGGACCTGGGATGTACTTGCGATGATGCTCCCTTGGTTTGAGGGCTGGTCCTGGCAAATTTACATAAGCAGGCGAGGTGGAACCCCGTGCGTGAGTAGGTTCAGACAGATTTTCCGCCCCCCGGGGGGTCGCGCACTGACCTCGACAAGCCCTTTGCGAAGAATCGACGTAGACAAAGACGGGGCCGCCGACGGGGTGATCGAGATCAAGTTTTGAGTTCCCTGAGGTGCAGGTAGATCGTCGCCACTTGATTCGTGGCGCGGTGCGGGTGGAACCACCACGGCTGGCGCACGCTTCGGAGACGACCTCGAAACGACGGTGATTTCGAGCTCACTGTCGATCGAGTCGCTGCTGTCGTCGTCGTCGTCGCCATCCTCGTCGGAGGAAATGACAAGATATCCGGCTGGTCTAGCTTCGGCCTGCTTCTGCAGTGACATTCTCTGGAGGGTGGTGGCTACCGACGCCGGGGCTGTCGATGCTGTCGATGTGGGATGGGGTGGAGCGTCGCGAGCGCTTGTCGGGGTAGCCGCGTTGGAGGTCGATGCAGGAGGTGGTGATGCTCGCCCAGATCTTACGGCCAAGGAAAGACTGTTTAGAGCCGCGGGGCTATGTTTTGGACAAGCAGGTAGGATCGTGAGGTCGCCATCGCTGCCGGTGTCGGATTCTCCCCGCTCCGAGCTGAAGCTGCGGTCGGTGGTGGTGGTGGTGTGGTCGTCGTCGGTGATGGCGAGCACCTCGAGCGCCGAGGTCGCAGGTCGACAGTCGATGATCTCGAGATCTGATCCGGAACTGGACTCGGAGGCCGAGTCGGACGAGATGTCCATCCGCTCGATGGTCGCCATCACGTTCGGATGCCTTTCTTGCCTTTGGCTTCGGCGCCGGAGCTGCCACTGCAGGTTGAGCGTTCAGCTAAAGCACCATCAGTGGGAGCAGCCGACGGAGGGCAGGGGAGGATAGACAGCTCAGAAACAGCCGAGAGGGTAGAAAAGCGAACGTGGGTCGGTTACGGGCCTCGATGCTGAAGGAACAAAGCGAGAGAGCGGCAACCTAACCTCGCCAGCACGATTGATTGGTCGGTCACACGGCGCACGGTCCCGTTCCGCCAGTCGATGCGGTCCGTGCGGGCCATGTTGGCGCGCACCGCAAGAACATTCTCAGCTTCTGTGCCCAAAATCTAGCGTGTCTTTCAGGTGTCATTCCACCTTGTATTGATGAACACGCTTTCTGACCATGCACATTCGCGAGCACCTGCCAACCCTCGCCGTGTGCCAGGACTCGGACAAAATCCGGCCACTGCATTTGCTGGAAATCGGCATGAAACCAACCTGACTTCAATTTACAGGTTGCACTATTTACGAGTCCAATCTGGGAGTTCAACCATTCTTTTTCGGGGGGGACGGGCAGAGCAGGCGTGCTACGTAAAGTCATGCCCGATCGGGACGGCGGCGCTCGCGCACGCGCGCTGGGCATGTGGCGCCCTCGGTTCGCGGTCGTACTCGCACCCCGAAGGCCACCACTCTGTTCGAGTAGGTAGAGACGCCTCTCAATGACGAGCATCGCCTTGTCCTGCACGTCGACCTGAAGACGCGGGCGTTCGTCGTCGTCTATCATCTCCCATCGTCCCCGCCGCGAGCTTGTTCTCTCAACCTTTCCCGTCTGGCCTGTCGGATTCGTTGGCCGTCCTCGGTGACTCGGTCGTACCACCGGATCACGTCGTACCGACCTCGCCCGGCCACTTTTGACGGCGACATCCCTAACTCCCCAACCCTCTGAACGATGTCGCCATGGTCCTACCTCGGCTCGTACCTCCCCTCCATCTCGTTATCGTCGCTCCCCTTGCCGTCGTTGCCGGCCAAGCTGCAGCACCGATTGCTCGCGTTCCTGCTCAGGCGCTCGATAGGCAACTTTGTCAAGGGGCAATTCGACGACGAAACGATCGAGGCTGACCTGGGAAATGGGCTGGTCAAGTTGCAGGCGCTTGAACTCGACCCCGAGGTGCGTGTTTCCTCCCCCAACTCTGACCGTTCGGGCTCTCCAAAGTCACGGGACGATCGCCGACTTTTCGTTTGCGGTCGCTGGTCAGCTCGACCCAGTCCGATCTTCTTACACGGCTGAGGACCATATACAATCATTACACAGGCCATAGAACCCCTACTGTCCGGACTACCCTTGTCCTTCGTCGGTGGGACCACCGGCCAAACCATCGCTCAGGTCTCGCTCCCGTTATCCCTCTCGTCACGCCGAGCGCTATCGTTGCAGGTGGACGACTTGTACATCACGCTCAAGGTCCAATCGCTTCGGTCGAAGTCAAACAGCGGATCCGATGCCGATCGGGATGACTTGCTGTCCGCGTCGCACCAAACGCTCGAGGCTGGCAGCGGCAGTACGACTCGAGCCCGAGCCGCCCAGAGTCATCGCCGCCCCACATCCCCACCCGATCACCGTGAAGACGAAGACCACGAAGATGAGCGAGACGAGGCCTCTTTGGCAGAGAGCATCTTGTCCGTCGCTGTCGCGTCCGAATTTGTCAAGCATCAACTCGACGAGAAGGATGATGCGGCACTGCGACATTCACTGCACCTCTCGATCCATTCAGAGCCAGATCTCGAACTCCCCGGCGCCTTTGGGAGTACGAGTCGAGGCTCGACTATCGCCGGTCGATCCTTCATGGACGAGGGGCAAGCTCAAGAGGTCACGATGCTGGCCGGTTTGATCGATCGTATTCTGGCAAGATTGCAGGTGAAGGTCAAAAACCTCAAAATCACGCTGCTCTGGGAAGACGACGAGGAAGAGCACCAACTCGTCTTAAGCATCGAAGAGATCGTTTACGAGGATACTGAGCGTGATCAAGTTCCTGGCAACGATGGCTCGATCGAAGACGTCCTGAGTCAACATCAACTGTCGATAACCAAGCCCGAACTTGGGTTCAAGACGGGCGTCAACCCTGGAACACCTGGAACACCACGACCGACTCAGCAAGCTAACGACGATGATGCATCGTCAACCGGATCGGAAGATTCAGAAGACGAAGATCTGACGCCCGAACATGATATGATGATGTCTCAATCGATCGCGGATTTACGGACATCATTCATGTCGGCGCAGAGTAGTGTTGATAAGGCCGAATCCGTCTATGCCAGTGCGAGGGGATCCATCTTTGAAAGAACCTCGTCCAACCAGTCCAGCATAGGAGGCCGCCAGTCGAATGACAACAACAGCGACAGCAACCCGTTTCTTGAGGATGAAGTAGAGCCCGTCGAAACCGACATGATGTTTTCATTCGGATCTGAGCCCATCGTGGTTTCGTTGACGTCCACCGCTACTCCCAAGTCACCAACGCCGGCAGAGCACGAGGACCTATCCCCGCGATCTAGCAGAGCAGCTCCGCCCAAGCTGGAGGTTCGTTCGACCATCTCTGGACCAATCACTCTTTTCGTCCTTCCAGGTCAGATTCGATCTTTCCTCCAACTCGCCGAACTCGTGACGTCACATCTTCCGCCGTCTGCTCCGACGGTGTCGCGAGCTACACAGGAGCAAGTTCGCTCGGCCTCTCCGAACCTGACGATCACGATTGGCGTCAAGCTCTTCCAGCTCATTGTCGCCCATTCTCCCTCGTCAATGACACCCTCAAGAACCCAACTCGATTCCTTTTGGGCTCATCCAAACACATTCAACCTCCCCTGCGATCACCTGCGATTACGTCTTGAAGGGATGGGAGCCTTTGTCGAACGGCACCCTACAAATCCGCCGCAAACCATCTTTCCATTGCGCTCGTTTTCGCTCGTCGAATCACTCTGTGATACGACACGCGAAGGGCAGGTCAAGAGTACCTGCTTGCCGATCCTCGTATCGGATCCAGACTTGGGGAGACAATATAATGTCGAGGACGCATTCCCTACCTTCGACTTGGTCGATTGGAAGAGGAACAAGCTTGCAGAAGGAAAAGGGTGGAGAACTCGTCTCAAGCCGAGAGTAGGTCTCAAAGCGATGAAGGCGGAGGAGCCAGCACCCGCTGCGACAGTGACAGTGCAAAGCGGCTCCAGTGAGTCCCGCGAGAGTATCATGACCGTGGCATCTGCTGAAGTCCTACCCTTTCTTCACCAGACTCCATGCGATTGCAACCGATCCACTTGTTCCTCGACCTGAGCTTCGTCGAGCGGCTGCAAACCTTCGTGTCGGTCATTGGAACGACCGACAACAGTGGGCAGCATGGCATTCGAACTCCTCGGTTCTCGACGCCCGTCGGTCTCAATCGCCCGTACAACAGGTCGGCTCCGTTCACTGATGAGACCCCGCCTGAAAGAGCTACTTCGGGCATAGATGTCAATCTTTCTGTGCTAAGGATTTCCATTCGTTGCCCACCGCCCAAGGTTAGCCTGGGTCGGGCTCGGGCTTGGGACGATCCCGTGAGGTCCGGCATCGTTGTGCTCGATTTACACGACCTCGCCGTATCGCTTCCCCCGCGCTCGCCTGATGATCCCATTGGTACGACAACGATTTCCGTGACGCGTGCATTGGCCTTTTTTGCGCCTCCGCCCAGCAATGACGATGCGTGGTGCACGGCTCGGTCCTTGCTATCACTTACCCATCTCGCCCACCACCCTGCGGAGGAGCAGCCACGGGTGCCTTTGATCAAGATTCGACAGCAACTTGTTGAACTTGCAGGTCTAGGCGACTCGTCACCCCAGTCCCCGACTTCCGCGGATACGAGCACAGCGACCGTAGTTGAATGCTTGCTTCCTCTACTCCGTGCCTCGCTTGACAAGATGACCATGGACGGTCTTCAGCTGTTCGCGGATGACCTGGCCCAATGGAGCTCCCGCCTCGCCGATGCACGGGTCGACGACAGCTCGACGAACTTCTCCACACGCTCGGAACGCAATCCCAAGATGATCAGCAGTCGATACTTTGGCGCGAAGAGCTTCTCGAGGGGTCGTGCGCGAGCCGACAGCGAGAGCGAGGACAGTAGTGGTGATCTTGGGATGAGCGCGATGACCGTCAAAGTCGAGGTTACAGACCTCGTTTTGGACCTCTGGATGGATAAACTGGATCAACCGGCAGGTCCGAGCCGCGAGGGGAAGCAGGCTCACAGGCACCTTCGAGCTCTCGCTGCTGACGTCGACGTCGACCTTCACGTGCTGCGCAACAGCCAAAACGACTTGCGCGCGATCGCCACGTTCGGAAACGTCACGTTCGAAGCACCATCAAATTCCTCGACGAACACACAAATCTTTGCGCGCACTGTGGCTCCTCGACCCATGGCTGCGGCCTCGGACCCCGTGCTCCGGGTTGACTTTACCAGCTCAGTCGAAAAATCGACGAGCCTCAAAGAGTCCAAGGTGCACCTCACGTTGAGCAACTTCACCTACTTCTTCACCGCTGAGCTCGACTGGACGCGCGAGCTGTTGACTTTCGCGAAGGCGCCCCCGGGTGCCTTCGAGACGGTCGTACCGAATGAGTTGACCCGTATCAGACTGAATGTCAATAATGGCTCGATTCACGTTACATCGCCGATGCTCGACGGGTCGCAGCTCGTCGTTTCGATCGGTCAGGCACGGGTGGCGACGAATCTCATGCCCGACATGCCCAGGACGCTGATCATCGTCCAACCGAAGGAAGTGCGACTTCTCGTCGTCGAAGGCCCAGGAGATCTTTTGCCAACCGAGGACGCGTCACGCGAACTTGGCTATAAATTTTGGAAGACGCGGGGTTTCGCCGAGTTGGCACATCTCGAGCACTCGTCGATTCAAATCCGACAAGGCAATGGCCTCGTCTTGCCCGACTTTGAGCTCGCGGTCGCCGACTCGGTGGTGAAACTTTCGATCTGCACAGACTCAATGTCGTGTGTCAGTGCCATCGTCGACGACGTCCTCCAAAGCGCGTTCTTCCGACCCTCAACGACTGAGTCACCCGTCGTGGCACCCAAAATCCCAACTCAGCCCGTGAATCTGGGCCAGTCGTCCGTAGACGTGCTCGCGAGCCTCGACCTCAACGCATTCGAGCACGCCAAACCGTTGGTCTACTACCCCGAAATCCTCGCCGATGATGTGCCCACTAACCTGGCCTACCTCGCTGATGCGCTCCAACAAACTCCCAGCTCGCGTGGGCGACAAATGCCGCAACCACCTGGCCCTGGACACAAGGCCTCTACTGATCGTCCTGGGGAAGTTATTTCGGATGTCGACGGCGAGACGATCCGCATGCTTGATCCGAAAGGCCTCCGTATCCTGGATGAGTACCTGGCTGTTCCTCGAGAAGAGGAAGATGCTCACATTGGATGGTAAGTCGTCACATGCCTGAATCCGAACCCTTTATCGAGCAGATTACTCATTTTTTACCCAATGCGTATCGTATCAGTCCACCCAGCATCACTCGATGTCGCGTCACGACTTGTAATATCTCCATCATGCTTCACGAAGGATACGACTGGCATTCGACCCGCAAAGCCATTCAGGACGAACGCAAGGCCATCCGTCGCCGTCTTGAACGAATCCGTCAGCTGCTCGCGAGCGGTCAAACAGCCGATGCAAGCGCAGAACAGCAAGCCTCGGTTCTCGTATTCGGATCCGTTCAACTCGGCCTTTCTCCTGGCGCATTCGAGCTACCCCCCAAAGAACTGCTCGCCGCAATCAACGAGGAGCTCAACGACACCTCATCGGACGTGGGTGAAGAAGCAAACGCGGCTTCGGTCAGCAGTTGGCAAACGATGCCCAGTGGCGCAGCTACGCCAAATGCGGCCTGCACTTCTCGGGTCGCAAGGACGGCCGTGGGAAAGTCTCGCAAGCGACTGACTCGATCGACGTCGCATGCGATCGAGATCAATCTGACGGCGTTGTCGGCTGGGTTCGATGCTTTTGGTGCAACGGAAAAGTGGACCTCTCGAGTCCGTATCGACGTCGACGCGTTCGACATCCTCGACAACGTCAAAACTTCGACTTGGCGCAAGTTCCTCACCGAGTTAAGACCTGTTGATGGAGGTGTGCCTCGGGCATCGGGGACGTCGATGGCTCAAGTCGAGCTCGACAAGATGCGCCCCGTCGGTCGTTCAGTTGGAGCTAGTGAAGAACTTGCCCTGAAGGTATGTCACTGCTTCCTCCTTTACCTTCTACGCTTTTGGAAGATTGAACCATCTCTCACGCGCAGATCAAGATCTCTCCTCTTCGACTCTACGTCGATCAAGATGCTCTCGACTTTCTTAAGGCTTTCGGCGCGTTCCAAGCGCCTAACAAGGCGCTGAAAGCTGGTACTACCGAGATGGCGCCGAGTGCCACCTCAGCGGAGCCCTTCTTCCAGCGAGTCGAGGTTCTTCCTGTCAAGATCAAGCTTGACTACAAAGCCAAGCGCGTCGACTACCATGCGCTTCGTCGTGGCAAGACGGCCGAGTTGATGAACTTTTTCAACTTTGATGCTTCCGAGATCACCTTGCGGCATCTGGTCGTGACGGGAATCGCCGGTTCGACACGTCTATCGGACCTCGTCCAAGACATTTGGACCCAGGACGTCAAGGCCAACCAGCTCGCTGATGTGATCTCCGGCATTGGTCCTGTTCGCTCTGTCGTCAATGTCGGTTCCGGGGTGGCAAATCTCGTCCTCCTCCCCATTGAGCAATTCCGCAAAGATGGTCGCGTCGTTCGTGGACTACAAAAAGGCGCCACGGCATTCGCCCTTCAGACAACGATGGAGGCGCTCAGTGTTGGGGCCAGGCTTGCGACTGGTACTCAAGTGATGCTGGAGCAGGCCGAAACGTTCATCGGCGGCGGCGGTCGAAGCTCGAACCGACCAACTTTGCCGACGCGTGCAAGCTATGATGGTCTCGACCGCAACACTCTTCCGGTTGCGGGAACATCCAACCAGGGTTTCGTCTCCGCAGAGGACAACGATCCGATCCACATGCTCACCGACGAAGAGCGCCAAGAACTCATCAGTCGGTATGCTGCGCAGCCCAGCGACGTGCGAGAAGGGATCGAGTCCGCCTACCGCAGCATGGGTGGACAATTGCGTTCGGCCGCGCAGACGATCCTCGCCCTGCCTATGGAGGTGTATGAGCAAACCGGTGACGACGGTCCCGTTCGAGCCGTTGTCCGCGCTGTTCCCGTCGCCGTGCTCAAGCCGATGATTGGAGCCTCGGAAGCGGTGTCGAAAGCGTTACTGGGCCTTCGGAATACATTCGATCCCGATTCGGCCCAGATCGAGGCGAGCGACAAGTACAAGCAATCTTCTCACTGAAAAAAATGACGTCTCTGCATACCCTGCTTCCTTTTTCTGTTGTTTTTGTGCTTTTCCACACGCATCCGCACGGTGCGCATAATTTTTAATCTGTAACTCTACTTTGCATTGCAATTGCACTTCACGTCAGCAGTCAACATTACCAGTATATATCTAGAAGCAGGTAGTTATGTGTCATCATCGTCTTAAAAGTCATCGTCACCGTCGTCGGTCCCTTCCGGACGTAAATCAATCATCTCTCCGTACATATTCCTTTCCTCGCCTCGGATGAAGGCCTCAAAATGTCGCTTCAACATCGTCGCCCACGACATTCCGCCCTGCTCTTGCCGTGAAAGCGACACCCTGTTCACCTTTGGATCAAGATCGGGATAGTTCCGCACCGGGTCGAAAGGTTGCCACCAGAAGTTATGGTAGTGGTAAGAGAACGCGCCTTTGAAGAAAGAATCGAAAGTCGCCGGCCCTCCCCGACCTTTTTTCGGCGGCTGGAAGAAGTCCTCGAATCTGAAGAGGCATCAAGATCGTGCGTCAGGCCTGTGATCCGAATGGCTAGCCATCGCTGCACGCCAGCCTCACTTTTTAAAGTAGGGTTGAGCTGGGCGATCGCGCTGATAGTTCTCGCTGTAGAAAGGGCAAAATGGTCAGTCCTGGTTGAAAGCAGCGTCTCGAGGAAGCACTCACGTGTTGAGCCAACCTGGATCAAAGAGAGCATCTGGCAGCATCTTGAGCAGGTTCTGCGTCTTGGCATTCTGGGTGTAGTGCGCAACGCTCATGGGATGGAAGTCGAAGCCATTCTCGACGCTCGTTCGAACGATGAAATGGCTGAGCGCGGTCTTGCGATCCATCTTGAGCACGGCGGTATTGTACAGATTGAGCCTCGACCACCGGTACGCGAACGCTCCCCGCCACGAAAAGAGTGGCTCCCAATCACGCAAGAAGATGGTGTCGGCGTCGACGTACATCCCGCCGTACTGGTGTAGGAGCAGGAAGCGGGCCATGTCGGACATGACGACCGAAAGGCGGTCGTAGTGCGATCTGTCTGTCGACCCAACCCGCCGGAACTCCTGGTTCGGTTTCTTGACCGTGTCCTGCTCCATTGCAAGGATTGAATCAGCTCAGATTCACGGGGGAGGGAATATCGCTTCTCCTTCACCTTATACTTGTGACCGTGCGAGTTGAATAAGCTCATCTCCCGCCAACCCTTAAGTTCCTCGGCATTATCGAGTTGCTCCGAGGTATTCCAGAGCTTGAAATGCACCACATCACGCCAACGCGGGTGGAGGAATGGGCGGCTCCATTTGTTGGCTTCTAGATCGCGTTGAATTTGTTTAGCCGCATCTTCCGGCGGCACGAGTGTAGCCGCCGAGACGGGGTTGATCCAAATCCAGAGTTGTGGTCGGCAGTGAGTCTTGGACGGATGTTCACCCAAGGGAATGTTCAGCCCAAGGTTTTGCGTGTATAGGAATGACATGATCGCCATGTAGGGTTTGTCGGTGAAGGAGCCGGTCCAGTACATGTGCAGAAGCCGCGGGTGTTCGGGATCGCAGGCGATGTCGGCGTTGGGAAAGGTCGCGTGAGGTTGTCGGAGAGGAGATGAGATCATGGGCAAGGATGCGAGGGACAACCGTTCCCGAGTTTGGAGCTTTCTTTCGAACTGAACGCTGCTGTCGACGCTGATCACCTTGCCCATCGATGCCCTCTGCTCCTCTACTTCGGACAGGACTTGCTCGGTGAGCATTGAGTTGGCCTCCTCGGTAAGAAAATACCTGCGCCGAGCTTTGATATCGACGGACTCGCCTCGCAAGAACGTCAAGCAATCTCGCACATAGCCCTTTGGAAACTCGCAGTGCTCCATGACCTGATCCATGTCGAGCGCTGCAGTGCTCGCCGGTCGCGAGAGGTAGGTTTTACCGTCCATTTGCACCAGCGGTTCCGGGACAATGTAGAAGCGCGAGGGCCCCGTGGGGACAATCTTGACCGTCGGACCAGTGTCTTCGTCTGCCAAAAGATTATCGGAACCGATGAATGGTCGTGCCGGGTTCGGTATTTGGGTGACGATCCGGCGTTGATGCGAGTGAGTGCCGAACGTGATGTCGGCTGGATGTGCCGAGGGATAATGCCCACTCGCAATCTCCCATCTCCATATGCGCTCTATTTCCTCAGGTGTGAAGATGGTCTTGACGACCTTTTTGGACCGAAGGGCGAGTCGCACGGTTAAAACGAGAAGAATGAAAGGCCCGGCAAAGACGATCCACGAAGCGAAAACGACGAGCAGAGTGCGGGTGAAGCGCATCTCGATGATGTCGTCGGGTATACTGCCCCTACGCTTGTATTCTGCATTGAGTTCCGAGCTGAGTAGTCGTGACTGGGGCAATGCGGGGCCTGCACCAGGCAGAAATAGTCGCAAAACGGGAAGCACGAGCGCTCGCCGCCGGTCGAGTTCGATGCGGACGAACGTGATCCGTGGTATGCCTAACGGTCTCTTCCTCTTCAAAGTCGACTCGGGGAACGCCATCGCAAAAGACTGTGAAGGAGAGGCGGTGCCGGTTCAGTATTCGTCAATCGAAGGCGGTGCGACGCGTCGCGACACGACGGTCTTGGAGACAGGGGCTCACCGGCGATCGCACATGCCTGTCGCTGCAGCCATAAAGCTTTTAATTAGTAAGCAGTATCTTAGGACCACGTAATACCAGCATCAGACGTACTTGGACTGGTTGCCTCGGGACAACATGCTGCGTCTCCGCCAACTGCGATACCCGCTGAACCCCCACTGACTTATGCCCTCGGCCAGTGGTGACCGGCCGGACACGAGGCGAGAGACGCCACGACCCCACGCGATGGAAGCTGTCACAAACTCACAGACGGTGAGAAGTTGGGATTTGTCTAGTTGCGAAACTCTCCTGAACGTAGGCCTCACGAGACGCGCACAGCCGCATGAACGAGCACGCTCGCGCGCCCGCACGGACCCACATCCGACCGACCTCGGCTTTCCCGAACACCTATGCGGGTCAAATTAAACCTAACAAATGTACTAGGTCGCGCGTGACGCGTTAAGGCAGCCTTTTTTTGAAATTTGGCCAGGAAAACGTTGGTACGGGCATGGTATACCATCCCTCCCCCACCGCCCGCCCCCGGAGGCCAAAATAGCGACCAAGTCGTCACGTGCTACTCGCCTACGCTAATCGGCCCTTTGCCCACACTGGCACCCCCACCTTCAAGCAGCTTCTACCCTCCCCCCACCGCCTTGCACCCATCGGCATCGCTTCAAGCACGGACTCCCTGTGAAACACACCGCCACTACCACAATCAAATCCAGCGTCCCTAGTTGGGAAAGAGAAGGAAAAAAAACAGACCAAGACCAAGCGTAGAAAGTTCACCACGAGGAGCCTAAGAAGGTGCCTAACACGATCGAGAACGGGGCGACCACACCACTGGAGGAGGGGGCTAGGCCGAAGAAGAGAAAGAAAATGAGGAGGTCATGGGCCGTGCGAGGAAAGAATGAGCCAGTCTTGTCCCCGAAGAGCGAGGCGTTTGTAAATTCCTTCGGCTACGCTACTGGTAATAGGGTATAGCACAGCGGTCGCTCAAAGATGTTATAATAAGATAAGAGACTAGGTTCGGCGGCGCGCTCCGCGCGCCACCTCATCAACTTTTTTGCCTGTTGACATATTGTGTCTGATCAACCCGGATGTGTTCCTCGCGGTCGCCGGCAGGAGTAGCTCACGTGGGAGCGCGATGGAGTCTTCTGTTTTGTTTGCCGAGCCGTCTCCAACTCCTAAGAGCCAATCTGCAAAGCGCTGTGCCCTTGCCCGTTCTGTTTCGGTCATGCGGTCTGCAGCGGCCAGAAGACGCATTTGTCTGCGCTCGCACCGTGCCGCTGTTAGTATCGGGTCTAAAAGTCAGGCAAGGACTACTACTTACAGAGAGATGCAGCACTTCAACTTCCCCCCGGAAGTCAGCGGTCATGATGCAAGCATGGACGATTTGTGCGACCGCTTCAGATGTCGCGAGCTCGAGGTGGCGATGGGATGAGGTGTGAAGAGCAGGAGGGAGAATGGTGGAGAAGCCTGCGCCTCAGTTTAAACCGGGCTCATAGAATGTCGGGGAAGACTGCGGAACGTCATGGAGTGAAGCCCAGTGTCGTCAAGCCGTGACACGCTGGCGGGGACCCTTGACGGCGGAATTGGCGCACTGGCCGACACTACCCGCTGACGTCTTGGAGTCATTCGATAACGTCGATAGGTGTAGCTGAGAACGTTTGAATTGATAGAAACGCTCGAGCACGTTCTACATCGACTCATGGAACGCCGGCGAACTTGAGAGACGGCCCGAGGGCTCCGGCTCACTTGGCCGATCATGGGCCGATCATGGAACGTCGGCGAAACAATCTGTGGCTCCTAGCCGTCGGGAGCACCAAGCGGTTGCACCA
This sequence comes from Microbotryum violaceum, assembly GCA_022506055.1. NCBI lineage: Eukaryota > Fungi > Basidiomycota > Microbotryomycetes > Microbotryales > Microbotryaceae > Microbotryum > Microbotryum violaceum. The sequence continues at coordinate 754,452 of JAKMXP010000006.1, read as the reverse complement.
TGACTATAATTCTGAAACATCGCTAGCTGGGACGGGCTGGACCAAGAGCCGTGCAGAGCTGAAACTGTGACGTCACGCCACGTGGTTTGTCTCGACGACGTTTTTTATTATATATATAGTTTTAAGGATAAGTCGTGACTAAGAGCTTCTAAGAGACTCAAGGCGAGAGAGACGAGAGAACGAGCGGAACGGCCGAGAGACAGTGTAAGGCCCGTGCGCCTGGGCCTTATGAGAAGGGAGCGCGCGCCTGGGCACTCTTAGTCTCCCCTCAGCGACTAACACGAGTGTCCAGGTGAGCCTAAGGTGGATCAGAAGTCATAGTCATTGTAGCGACTAACACGAGTGTCCAGTGTTAATTCCACATACTTTGGTCCTGTGATACTCTCGTCGTCGCTCTCTGGTGTACACTCCTACGGGGTGTATTACACTTTTTTTTTTCACACCGGTCAAAGACGCACGCTGCCACGTGCGCCAGCGACACCTTCGCGGAACGAACGAACGAACGAGAACGAACGAACGACGACGACCATGGCGCGTGCCAAGAAGGCGACAGCCCAACCACCGCCGGCACCTCAACCTGACGAACCTGGCTCCTCAGATGACGAAGAGGAAACCGTGATGATGCCGAAGGGTCTAAGGCTCAACGCGCCCAAGCTAGCGAGCGACACGACTCTCACACTCGCCTCGGTCCGAGCCTACCTCAATGACATGGACAACCTTTTCACGCAATACAAAGTCACCGACATGCGTTTCAAGGTCATGTTCATCACACACCATATCGAACAGGAGTGGCTCAAGGACTGGTGCGGGTCGGCGACGGAGGATCGCACGTGGGACGAGTTCAAGGTCGCATTCCTACGTAAGGCTCTACCTTTGGACTTTGCGTACGCCACGGAGAAGGCCATTCGACACAGCAAACAACGTCTAACGGATTACACATCGTGGGCTTCGGGACTTCGGGCCTCACAGCTCCAGCTCGGGCAGGCCGCATTCAGTGACACCAGCTTCATCAAGGTCCTACTGTTCAACATGGATCCTCAACTCAGCGTCATCCTACGTCAAGACGACCTCTTGCTGAACACCGGTATGCACACAGACGACTTGGATTACGTTGTCGCTTCGAAGACCGCACTTCCCAAGCCCAAGACGATATCGTACGAGGCCTTCGAGCGACTGGCACGATCGAAATGAAACATGATCACGGCACTTCGGGGAGCTGCTACACCGCGAAGTGCCGTGATCATGTTCCATTTCGATCGTGCCAGTCGCTCGAAGGCCTCGTACGATATCGTCTTGGGCTTGGGAAGTGCGGTCCCCGAACGCACAACTCGACGACGACGACAAAGACTAGCTCGTACCGACCCCCTGCGACCACGTCGACGGGCGGCCGACGCTTACCGGCTAAACTGACGGACGCGATGAAGGATTACCTCTCGCTGAAGGAGGGCTGCTTCAGCTGCCGACGAATACACACGGATCATCGATCAAAGGACTGTACCGCGGAATGGCAGAAGGCACCGGATGTTCCGGAGGGCTGGACCGAGTTCGAGAAAAGGAAGGCGAGCGCTGCGAAGAACGACACGCTCCACCAAATGGCCGAACAGTCGGAGGACGACTTCTCAACGGACGAAGAAAACGATTACGCCCCTCAGTTCATCTCGACTATCCCCATCGCCCTACACAACGGCAAGGGTTCACAGACGCTGCACGCACTTGCTGACTCCGGGGCCTCTTCCTCCTTCATCGCAGATAAGGTGGTTGAGAAACTGGGGTTAGCTGTGCATCGTCTCCCTGTCCCTACAATGGTCAAAACTGCAATCAAAGGTCAAAAGCGCGCATTTCATGTTACCTCATACGTAAAAATCCCGATCGCGCTCGAGAACGGCACTTGGGAAGCGGGGGATACGATTCTGAAGGTGGCCAAGCTGCAGGAACCCTTGGAGGTGGTGCTGGGTTTCAACTTTCTTGCGAAGCATAAGTTCAACATCGACTTTGCAAGACACGAGATCCTGGTTCCACACCCAAGCATGCCCAACGTGATGATCGACCTCCTCGCGCCGGTCTTCGGACCTCAGCCACAGCGCGCCGTGCCGAGGAGTCCCAAACGAAGTGATAAAGCCCGGATCAACTGGGGCGCGGTGATTGCCTATATCGATGGAGTGCAGCAGAAGGAATCGGAGTTGGCGGAGTTGAGGGCACGGGAAGCGAGGCTGAGGGTGGGATTTGCGGACAGATTTCCCGGCGACATACCCGCGGTATCGATGTACGAGTCCCCAGTCCGACATCGCATCGAGCTGAAGCCGGGAGCAAAGAAGCCGAATTTGAAGGGTTACCGTGCACCACACCGTTACCGCGCGCCGTGGAAACGCTTGATCGACCAGCACGTGGCCGCCGGCCGCCTCCGCAAATCGTCATCGGAGTTCGCCTCTCCGGCGTTCGTCATTCCGAAGAAGGGCATAGACAAAGACCCGTCCATCCAGCCGCGAATGGTCTGCGACTATCGAGTGCTCAATGAAGGAACCGTTCGCGACTGCACACCGTTACCGCTTCCGGACGAGATTCTGTCGATCTGCTCGAAGGCACGGTTTTGGGGGAAGATTGACATGACGAACTCCTTCTTCCAAACCAAAATGGCGGAGGAGGACATCCCAAAGACAGCAGTGATAACGCCGTGGGGACTTTTTGAGTGGACAGTGATGCCGATGGGCCTCTGCAACGCACCGGCAACGCATCAACGCCGAGTCAACGAGGCGCTCGGCGACCTTATCGGGAACGTGTGTTTTGTGTACCTCGATGACATCACGATTTTCGCCGACACATTGGAGGAACACGAACGACGAGTACGATTGGTCTTGGATGCGTTGAGAAGAGCCGATCTGTACGTGTCCCCAAAGAAGACGGAACTGTTTGCTGCCGAGTGCTTCTTCCTCGGCCACCAGATCACGCGTGAAGGCATCAAGGTGGATCCCGACAAAGTGCAGCGAATCCAACAATGGCCCCGACCGACGACAGTGAGGCAACTGCGGGGATTTCTGGGTCTGGTTCAGTATCTCAGGAAGTTCATCGACAAGCTGGCGGACTTGACGGCAGTCTTAGTCCCACTCACGCGGAAGGGGGCACATGTCGAAGACGGCTGGACGGAGGAACACAAGACAGCGTTCGAGGCGATCAAGGCTCTTGTGGGGAACCTCCCGTCTCTACACCCCATTGACCACTCGGAGCAAGGCGACCCTCTCTGGCTGATGACGGACGCGAGTAATCGGGGGATCGGGGCAGCGCTGAGTCAAGGAAAGGAGTGGCAGACGGCCATGCCGGCGGGCTATTGGTCACGGCAGTACAACCCGGCGGAAGGCAACTACGCGGCACACGAGATGGAACTGCTCGCAATCGTGGAAGCGCTTCATCACTGGCGTGCCGACCTCTTGGGTGTTCGGTTCAAAATTCTCACGGACCACCACTCACTGGCGGGCTTCATGAAGCAGCCGAGCCTTTCGCGTCGACAAGCTCGGTGGACCGAACGACTGGCGGACTACGATTTTGAGATTGTGTATGTACGAGGCCCAGAGAACACAGTGGCTGATGCATTGAGTCGTTACTCCTTTCCGGAAGATTGTGCAACTCGCGGTGCAAGCGACGACGTCAACGTGCTCGCGGAAGCAACTCTTGACCCGGCCTTCCTCAAAGCACTCAAGGACGGCTACTTGAACGATACACATTGCCAACAAGCGATCAAGAACATCGACTCCACCCCAGGCTACTCGTACAAGGACGGGATTGCGCGGTTCGAGGGGCGGATTCTCTTGCCGAAGACAGAGGACTTTCGCGAAAACGCAATACACGACGCTCACGACGCAACAGGTCACTTTGGACTACACAAGACGTACGAGCGACTACGACGGGACTTTATCTGGTCGGGAATGAAGGAATCGTGCAAGGAATACGTTGAGTCCTGTTCTGTCTGTCAGACGATGAAGATACATGGCACCGGTTTTGCCGGTCGGATCCACAACTTGAATGTGCCTGACCGGCCAATGCGGGAAGTTGGCCTAGACTTTGTCGGGCCACTTATACCTAGCAACGGTAATGACGCACTGCTTACGGTAACAGATCGCCTCTCCGGCTACGTCCGCCTCATTCCCTGCCGTACAACGGACGACGCCGCCACAACAGCCGACCGGTTCTTCGACGGATGGCACCGATACTTCGGCATGCCACGGGTATTGGTATCAGATCGCGACAAGCTCTTCACCAGCGAATTCTGGCGCGCGTACACAGGCAGGATGGGAACGAAATTAGCAATGTCGACGGCGTTTCACCCGCAAACGGATGGACGAAGCGAGCGAACGAACCGAACGGTGATTCAAGTCCTACGCACGATGGTCAACCGCCGACAGAACGACTGGTCCAAACACCTGGCAACCGTAGAGTTTGCGATTAACTCGAGCGTGAACAGGTCCACGGGAAAGACACCATTTGAAGTGGTACTTGGGTACACCGGAACTGACACCGATTGCCCCAGTGTATGGCTCAACCGTGTCTCGGGCAGTCGAATCCATTGTGGAACAGCGTGAAACGGCGATTGCAGAAGCTCGGGACACCTTGGCAATTGCGAAGATTCGACAGGCCGACCAGAGCAACAAGGCGCGGAATTCGGAGCCGGAGTTCGCAGTTGGCGACAAGGTCTTGGTTGACTCTCGGGATCGACGACTACGATACAAAGCCGACGGGGAAGCACGCTCAGCCAAGTTTTTCCCAAGGTTTGATGGTCCTTATGAGGTCCTTGCAGCTCGCCCAGAGACGTCGAACTACAAGCTGAAGCTGAACGCGGGAGACAAGTCACACAACGTTTTCCACGCATCCAAGCTACGACGTTGGACGGAGAATGACGGAGCGGCATTCCCGGGACGAGAGGCAACGGAGCCAGCATCGGTGGTTGTGCAGGGGAATGAAGAGTGGGAGGTAGATAGGATTGTGGATGAGAAGGGGAAAGGGAAGAGGAAGAGGTATCTAGTGAAGTGGAAAGGGTGGGCGGATAGCGACAACACATGGGAGCCACGAGCACACTTGGAGGAAACAATAGCGCTGGAGGAGTGGGAGAGGGAGAGGGCGGAGGGGGAACAAGGCAAGGAGGGGAGGGTGTAGGGAGGGGAGGGGAGGGAGTTTGGTTCAGGTGGTGGAGAGTGTAAGGCCCGTGCGCCTGGGCCTTATGAGAAGGGAGCGCGCGCCTGGGCACTCTTAGTCTCCCCTCAGCGACTAACACGAGTGTCCAGGTGAGCCTATGGTGGATCAGAAGTCATAGTCATTGTAGCGACTAACACGAGTGTCCAGTGTTAATTCCACATACTTTGGTCCTGTGATACTCTCGTCGTCGCTCTCTGGTGTACACTCCTACGGGGTGTATTACAGACAGAGGGTAGAACCGAGAAGCGAGACCGAGTACGAGAACGAAACGCTGAGATTGGAGACTGGAGACGATGCCGAACGAGACTTGAAACACGCAGGAAGTGAGATCCAGGTAACATTCTGTATTGGATGCTGGAAGTGGTCTACCTGAAAACAAGAAGCAAACTCCCCTCAACTCCCCTCAAACGTCCCGGCCGTTCAAACCGCTGCTTCTCCTGCATTCCCCTTGAGTCACCGCTTCATCCGCACGTCCGGCACGATCTTCCGTCCAAATCCTGCCCTACTGATCCCACCATTGCTCGTCGGTTTCCGAGTCTTTGCGGCGCAAAAGTGAAGGCCTGTCCCAAACTGCCCCCTCTTCCTCCCATGAGCCGTCTTTAGCCTCGGTCCCCTCGTGTCCGCGGAAAATGACTCGTCGTCAAGGCGCCTAAGTCCCGAACTTGCTGCCGCTAAGACTTCTATTAGCCTTGACAATTTGAAAGGACGGATGCGACCGGATCCCGAGTACCTCAGTATTCACGACACCCCGACGAGGCGGTGTCCGAAACGTCGATCGAGCCCTCCTCCATCGCCATCGATCCCGAGCCTTGATTACCTGTGGGAGTGCACCCAGGACAGGGGCGAACTACAGGTGGAGGGGTGCGTGGAGCCTCGGGGTTGGTTTTCCGGACGACGTTGAACTTTTCAGCGAATGACAGCTAGCGGATGACTTGCCGCATTCTGACTTCGTATACCCTGGTGACATGATTGAAGAGACGGAGGACAACGTGGACGAAGAAGTTGGCTTTGGCATGGGTGATCATTCGAGCGACAATTTGAGTAGCCACTCTATCGACGCCACATATAACGGTGCATTTAAGCTTGAGGAGTGGGACTTCAATGCGAAAGATGATGGCAGTGATGAAGAGACTTGGTGAAGTCTCTACTGGCTGTCTGGAATCGAAAGCTCTTGTTCCAGATGCCTCAATCCAAACAGATGATGCGAGCGCTCGCGTGCTTTTGCCTAAGTCTGCACGTATTGGCTAGTGTCTCTTCATGCCATACAATATGGCCCTTCACCAGTAAGTGCAGAGAAGGCAAGGTGGCAACCATACAACCGAAAGGCAATCACAGGAACATGGACAAGAAGAGGGACCAATCAGCAACCTGATCCAACTCAATTCGAGGAAGGAGTCTTTAGTCTCCCACTGGTGTGCGTCGACGCGTCGATGTGCTTGGGCCACGGAAGGTCAAAGCGCGGGAGCGAGCCGTCAGCTCAAGTGACCAGCCAGCTTTTTTTGGTCCCGATCCCATTCATACCATTTAAGACCCAGTAGGGCCCAATATGACACGGCTAAAGGAAATTCTCATCTTCACAGCAGCTGTCTTAACTATCACTTGGTTGTATCCTCCATCTCGTCAGCAGGCGGTATTGGGTACAACAAGCTATCTCGCATTTCAGTTCCGAAATCGACTCTTGGAACATAGGTAGGAATATTGGGATAAGTCTTACACCAAATAGCTCAGCTTTCGCTTCACGGCTTGTGGGACGTCTAGAGAGGTGCACCGTGCCGGGGTGGGCGAGGAGGGGGCAGCAATGGTATACCAACCCTCTACCAAGCTTCTTCCGGGCTAAAAAACAGAAAAGCGGCCTTATCGCGTCCGCACGCTCCAGTTCATTTGGCTGGGTTAATGGACTGTTCCCGAACGGGTACCGCTTGGGCGCCGCGAGATTCGATCGACGAATCCAGTGGCTCCCCCCCGGTTCCTCAACATCAACTCTCGGGCTAGCCGACACTCAACCCCGCGGGGCAACTCTGACTCTTGACCTAAACCCTTCATGTGACGTTCCGACACCGCGATGCAACACGTCAGCCACTCTTCATCGGCAGCTCGACGAAGACTAAGGAGCGCTGTGAACGAGCTGGCGATCCCTCCTGCCGCCCATCATGACGGTGCCCTGGCCGGAGTCCCCCCCCGACGACCGAGCTTACTCCGGCGGGTTGTTGCTCCCGCTCTAGGGATGCTGGTATTGCTCATAGCGATATTCGTGCCCGTCGCAACTGCAGACCCGATACTGCTGACTGCGGGTGAGCCAATGGACTACTACAGCTTCAAGCACATCGTACGTCAAATGCCCACGCTGGCTCCGACTTCGGACTGACCAGCGCCAGGTCTTCGGCCGCCCAAACCTTCTCTGGTGTCGGACGTCGAAATGGTTCGGATTCGGTGATTCCTACACCGCGAGTGGGTACGACCCAGCCAACGGGATCAACAACATCACCTATTTCGGCAACACGTCCACCAATGGCTTGAACTGGTTCCAGTACCTCGCGCTCTCGAACCCGAACGTCAACGCGAGTCGACAAATGTTTGACTTTGCTCGGTTCGGCGCTACGACCTCGAATGCGATTGTGCCTTCAACGGCGCCGGACCTGGTGGACCAAGTGAGCGACTTTCACAAGTTCTTCGTACCTCCTCCACCTCAAGCAAATTGGCTTAGCAATGACACCTTGTTCAGTGAGTCGTCATGTCCTACCAGTACAACGCTTTGGTCAAGCTGTCTCCACTTGCGGATTCATTCGCATCGGCACAGCGATCTGGATCGGTATCAACGATGTAGGATTCGGGTGAGATTGTGCCCCTTTCGACAGCGCTGTTCCTTGCGATAGCTATACTGACCAGACCTATGGACGACCCAGATTCATCCAGAACATTTCGTACGCCGACGCTCAGCCTCGGATCAACAAGACGTGGGTCGACGTGATCAACACCCTGTACTCGTACGAGGCCCGCAACTTCCTCGTCCTCGGTGTTCCCCCAACCCAAAGAACGCCGCTGCTTCAATCCTACAATGCGACCAACATCACCGTCTTTGGTGCAAACGTCAACAAGTACAATGTAATGCTCACATACTTCATCCCATGGATCCCGCTCAATCACCCCGGTACGAAAGCGATGCTCTTTGACACCCAACCTTTCTTCAACTCTCTACTCGATGACCCCTTTCGGTATGGATTCGTCGACGCGACCGACGTCTGCCCAGCTTACGAATACGTCTCGGGGGAGCCTTTCGTCGACTCGCCTCTTTGCCCTTGGCCGTTCACTGAAATGGTCTGGGCCTCCTCCTACCACCCAACATGGCCCGTTCATCGTCTATTGGCCCAAGTCATCCTCAACGCTCTACAGACCGCGCAATCAGGAGGAGCGATCGATTCGGGGAAGACGGTACTGATGAATGGCTCGATCGCTTCGATGGAACCAACCTATATCCCGACCGCCGTTCCGACCGTCACCTCTTCGAGATCGGTCGCGAATCCGACGGTCGCTTTCACCACGGCCGTCGTCGCGGGATCCACAAGGGTCATCGCCGGCCAGCCAGCGGGGAAGACGTCATCAGCGTCGTATACGCCCCCGTTCGAACTACTTTCAGCACCGATGGGTGTGCTATTCGTTTCGTGGGCTACAGCCGTGTTCATCCTCGTCATGCCATAGCGACAAGACCCAGCGGTATCTCTGCCTTCAGCCATCAGCCATCAGCCATCAGCCTAAGAATGCGTGCATAAAACCTAGATTGTACTACACCTCGTTTCACCATACACACGATCTTCTGTGTTCTGTCATTCTCAAGTGTTTCTCAATTACTGCTTACGCCCCCCGGTGAATTGAGCACCGCCTTCGGTCTGCTTGGCCCCTTCTTGGGCGATTCGCAGGTACTCGTACACACTCGAGAAGTCCATATTGGCGAAATCATCGTGTTTGGACAGGGTGTTGTACTAGGAAATACGCGGACAAAGAGGCAGTGTCAAAAACGTATCTCCTACGAAGCAAGCGCAAGGCATTTGACGTACAAGGGTTGTTGTGAGGCCACCAACGGGCAAAGGTGTCCCCGTCGTTTTCGAAGCCGCAATGGCGAGGTTCAAATCTAGTTGAGGGGCGCCGGTCAGTCGAAGCACTTGCTAACACCCGCGCAAAACGATAGGTACGAACCTTTTGCCATCAATTTGGACAGAAATCTGAAGCGAAGAGGCTGTCATATGAGTTCTCAAGCTCTGGAGGTGACTATACGGCCCAATTTTTTTAGAAACTGACCCTCCCTGGTATGCCCTATCGGCTGGCGGCTTCAACTTGGGCAATGCGCCGGGTGCGGGATTGTTAATTTCGGAGGCCCAGCATTTCCCAGTCTGCGCACCGCACATAAATTCAGAAGGTCATACCCATTTGATGATTGTCCTTGGGAAGACCTTACAGAGGTATTGAGAATTGAAGCGAGCAAATCCGGGGCGAGACCGAGCGATTGACCGAGCAACATCGCTTCGGCCGTACCCGCCATTGAGATACCTGGTGTGCACAAATGAAAAAAAGAAAAAGTGAGCACGTTTCACGTCAAACGGTCACATCGGTCTTTGCTGCCCCTAGTCACCCAACAGCAAGTTGTTGCAGATCTTGGCCGCCAACCCGTTACCACTGTCTCCGCAGTAGATCGATCTCGCGCCCATCAACGTCAAGAATCGTTGAGCTCGTTCATAAGCCTCCTTCGGACCTCCAACCATGAACGACAACGTTCCGGCTTGAGCTCCGACGACACCTGGACCAAAGAGAAGCCGGCCACAGAGGATCGGGACGAGGCATCGTCAGTGCCGGCGCAGATTCGGCTCGTGGGCTCGCCCATGATTTTTCCCTCTGTTCCCACCTACCTCCCGAAACGGGTGCATCGATCATGGCTGAACCGAGCGTGCCCATCTTCTCAGCCACCTTTTTGGCAACGCCTTGCTCGAGCGTTGTGCAATCGATGAACAAGGTCTCGGCTTTCCGCTCGCCGCCCTCAAGACCCTCAACCCCGTCGTACAACCCGTTCTCGCCGAGATAGACCTCTTGGACCTGAGGCGACGAAGGCAACATGGTGACGATCGTGGAAGCCAGCTTGGAGACTCCAGCAGGGGACGAAGCGGGGATGATATCGCGACCCGCGTAGGCTCGGACGTGTTGATTCAAGAATGCGTCGACAGCCGGGGTGTGGGCGTCGTAGACGACGAAAGCGGGTTTTTGCTTTTCGGGGGCATAGACGCCTTCTTGGTTGGCAAAGGTCTTGTTGAGCAAGTTTGCAGCCATACCTCGGCCCTAGACCCGGAAGTCGGCGAGGTGGGTGATTTGATGGACCCACATCGAAGGAAGGTGGAGTGCGGTGGGGGCGGTGGGTGGACGGACAGAGCAAAGGAGGTCAGCGATGCCAAGCCAAGCCGATTCCCAGACCCCGTTGATGGTCGCGCGACTGACCATGGCACCTAGACCAATGAACCCGATCGTGTTGGATCGGTTCAATTGGAACAACCTTCTTGTGGCCAACATGCCGTACTGAGTGTCGCGGAAAGAGGCGCGTTCAGAGCGGGAGCTGGTTCCAAGTGGGGGTGTACCGCGTCAACGGTGTTCGCCGGTAGAGTTAGGATGTCTAAGGTGGGGTCTACGGGAGCTCTTGATTGAGATGCCAAGTTACGGAAGACAGTGGCCGCTAACGATAGTGTACGAACGAGGGCTTGCAAGTTCGAGACGTGGGGCTGGGAAGCAGAGACGAGACCCAATGCCGATGCACAGCTCGTCAGCGGCAGCAGAAGGCAAGTTAGAGGCCCAGCTTGGTGGTGGTGGACCAGACCTTCGTGTCGATGTAGGTCTCGCTGTGTAGGCGTGTAGGCGTAGCAGCGACGAGACAGATCCAGTCACGTCGGGCCATTCCCTCGCAATTCGCCGAGCGCCGTGAATGCCGTCAGCCTCGGCGGTTGACCGGAATGACTGACCATCCCGGATCCAGGCCTTCTGGCATTGGGAAGCCGTTATCCTGATTTGAGGTAAGCTTGAGCTTTAGAAGAGAAGGCTCACATATTTCAAGAGCGGATTCAGTGAAAGCGACCGGTCGGAAGATGGGTAGACAACAGAGAACAAGGGCCCCAAGCTCGGAACAAATGAAATACGCGCATGTTTGCGCGCCAACAAGCGCCAACGGCCCCGAGTCCAGACTCTCCAGACTGCAACGAGTCGGCGACGTCGAGCCGCCGTCCCTCCCTCGACGACGGTCCCGTGGATTAGGTCTTTATCCGCGGCGGGGCCGCCGTTTCTTTGCTCTCATGGCCACTAAAGCTACAGGTACCTTTGCAACGTCTTTCACCGATGTTCGTTTCTCGTCAGTTGCCAGTTGGACTCGGTCCGCGGCGCGTCGAGCTCGAAAGTTTCTTGATGGCGGACGCTGCTGAAATTTGAGCCTGACTGCCATATGCAATTCAAGTACCACCGTTGCCTCGCTCGCCCGAGGCAGGCTCCACTTCGCCTTGTCCCTTTGCTTTCCCGTCTCTTCCATCCCTTCGTTCCCTCAAACATCCGTCCCGAAGCACAGACAACGTGACCGATCGATCTCCCGATAGACCGACCGGCCCACAGCGCGATCGGACACTCCGCTCGTTCATAAAGCCCAGCCAGGGTGGGTCCAAGCGGGATCGCCCCTTTCGCCCACTGACGCTGGTCTTGTCCGTCGTGACTGAGTCCGCGTGAAGGTGGTCGTGCAACGCACGCGCCTCTTACATATCTATTGCGCATGGAACCGACACCGACCAATGCCATTCTTGCGCCGACCGAATCGTCGAGTCATTTCACGATGATGCAGACCACGACGACTCGGCCTCACGCGACCACTGGCGGCAAGCGGGTCCGAGGCGAGTCGATCGAGCTCGCGGCGCGCAAGTCCAAGTCTCCAACCCGGTCCTCTGTGCCACCGCCGCCGCCGCCGTCTCGAGGTGCCGAGCTTGTGCCAGTAGTCGCCGCGTCGTCGTCGGCTTCGTCATCGTGTGACTCGTCCACCAGCAACAACACGATCGACTCGACCCTGGCGGCGGTGTCATCCCTGTCATCGGCCTCGTTCATCTTGCAGGACCCGCATAGCGGCAACATCGACGTCGAGCTCAATAGCACCACGTTCAGCCCGTATCAACATGCGAATCCGAACGCGGCTCCTCCGCATCACGTCGCTTTGGGCATCAGCGCGCCACTTAGCAGCACGCTCGAGCTCGGCCCCGGCCCCGGCTCCGGCCCCGGCTCCGGCCCCGGCGCTGCGGACTCTCTGTCCACGGCGACAGCTACGACGGGACTCGGCTTTTCGCCCACCAATTCGACCAATCATCTCTATTTCCCACTCCAGCCTCAGCATTCACCTCAGCGCCAGCATCACATGTCTCCCCAACTGACGGGCCTCCAGATCGGTTCACCGCCATTAATTCCGAGCCCGACGCTCGTCGGTCAAGCCTTGCCGTCCGTCGCGGCTTCGGCGTTCCATCACCTGTCCCAGCAGAAGCAAAGCTCGCAACAGGTAAGTTGTCTAGAGGTCTCGATTTACACAGGACAAAGTGCCATAAGGACCCCAATCTGCCGCGCGCCCAGCCTTCCTGAAGTTCTGGCCTCGCCAACTGACGATTCTGCGTCACGCGCACTCAACACCTTGTGCATTCACAGCATGTGCTATCGCCGCCATCGCAGCATACCTCCACGATTCCTTCACCGTCCTCCATGTCGATGACGTCCTCGTTAAACTACACACCGGCCCTGTCCGCTGGAACCATGTCGGCTTCGTCTTCCCAAGACGGCTTCAGGGTCGCCAGCCATTCACCGATCATGGCCTACCCACCAACGCCACAAATGATGGCCGGACTTGGCATGCCGGGAGCGTTCTTCCAGAATTTGCCTGAAGGGGCCACAACGATGCACAAGCAGACTTCTTCGGGCAGCCACCGCATCTACATGAATCTCTCGTCTGCGGGCAGAGCCGCTTCGACTTTGTCGGCGCAAAATAGCCCGCGTCCTACCTCGACGAACAGTCAATCACCGGCGTCGCTCTGGGGGCCCATGCCCGGCGCGATGCCTGCCGAGTCGAGTTTATTGGCTTCGGGCAAGAACCGCACAGTCATGTTGCCCACGCCGGTGCCGACGGTCGAGGCTACGCCGTCGAGGAAAGGGGAAGAGATCGGATTGGATCTGGGGGACTTTGACATGCTGGACACCCTAGGTGAGAAAGGATACGTGTGTGACCATTTTCGCTATTAGGGGTCCTGCTGTACTCATCTCCAATCAAAACATCATCGTCCCTGTCAGGAACCGGAACTTTTGGCCGTGTCATCCTCGCTCAATTGAGGCCGGCGCCGTGTCGACCGGCGCAAACCCAGCCGCATTACTTCGCGATGAAGGTGCTTGAGAAAGTCACGGTTGTCCGATTACGTCAAATCGAGCACCTCAATTCCGAACGTGCGACGCTGGCCCAGGTCTCGCACCCGTTCATCGTGAACTTGTGAGTTCGGATGCGAAAAGGGAGAAATCAATCATTTCTCGCTGACGAGCAAGAGCGTTTATATCACCTCCTATAGGTTCTGCACCTTTCAGGATGAGCAGAACCTGTACCTTCTTCTTGAATACGTGCAAGGTGGCGAGCTGTTCTCGCATCTGCGGCGCGCGGGACGCTTTTCGGCCGACGTTGCACGTTTCTACGCCGCCAATCTCATCCTGGCACTCGAGTACCTGCACAAGAAGGACATCATCTACCGTGATCTCAAACCGGAGAATCTTCTGATTGATTCCACGGTAAGTGGACGTGCTCAGGCTCCTGTGATCTCACCCAAGCGATGCTCACGCTCCGCCTGGCCTTCTTCGTTGATAGGGCTATCTGAAGATCACCGATTTTGGGTTCGCGAAGCATGTTCGGGACCGCACATACACGCTCTGTGGTACACCCGAGTATCTGGCTCCAGAGATTGTGAGTTTTTTGACACCGTAATTGGATTCAGGCGGCGTAGCGCCAGGAAATTGACCATCGGGTCTTCGTCTGCAGATCATGGCGACCGGCCACGGCCCAGCTGCAGACTGGTGGGCGCTAGGCGTTTTGATCTTCGAGCTACTCGCGGGCTACCCCCCCTTCTTCGCCGACAACCCACTCGAGACCTACGAGCGCATCCTGCAGAACAAGTTCTCGTTCCCGGCCCACATCGATCGCAACGCGCGAGACCTCATCAAGCATCTTTTGACGCCGGACTTGTCAAAGCGGTTGGGCAACTTGGTCGATGGCGCGAGCGACGTCAAGAGGCATCCTTGGTTTGAGGGCGTCGAATGGGACGCGGTCGAGACAAAGCAGATTCGGGCTCCCATCATCCCGCACGCCAGTGGACCCAGCGATACGTCCAACTTTGAACGTTACCCTCCGAGCTCGATCGACACGCTGCCGGCAGTGAAACGCGCGGCGCAAGCTCGCGGGTTCAACACGATTCCCGAACTACTACCGCATGGTGACGATCCCTGTGAGTGCTCGTGGCACCGAGGCTGTAGGTAAGATCCTAAGGTTCAGCGGCTGAACTTGACGCTCCTCTTGCCAATTGCAGATGGTTACCTCTTCCCGGCGTTCTAGGCTCGTCGTCTCTTCTCTGCATTGGATCGACTTTAAGGGTGGGCAAACCAGGATAGGGCAACTCGGTCGCCTTTAATCGTTTCTTCTCAATCATCTGTCGCACTTATTTTTATCTTTATCGCCTACGCATCTCGTTCCAGCATTTCATTCATTTTCTGCCGCTCTGCTTGTCCTTTTTCGGGGAGCCTCCCCTTTCTGCTTGTACTGCTCTACTCTCGCAACTAGCATATCTTCGCGAACGTTAGAACGTCCGCTAATATTTCAAAGTCCAAAGAGGGTGCAGGGATCGATTTGATCACGTATTTTGAATGTCTGCACTCGCCCCCCGTCGAACTGCGAGGATGTCTGAAGCCTCGGCTTCGTCGGTGGCAAATAATCGCCTGCCTAGTACTGGGGACCGTGCATTTGGCAGTCAGACTAAATCAGACGTCTGAAGACCCCGTGAAATAAAACGTTCACCTTGCAAGCTCTCGCCGACGACGGGGTGGAAGAGCCGAATCGTGCCCGGCGACCTGGCATGGCGCCGGCGTGAGCAGCGCCCCTGTCACGCCGGGAAGTGGGGGATCGGTCACGTCCCCATTTGTTCGCACCCATCGACAATCGGCTGACATTAGGTCTCACCTGGATTCAGGTTGGTGCTGCTTGGCTGGATGAGCAAAAAAAGGTTCCACAGTGAGCAAGATCAAATTCTCGACTTGATAGTTTCTTGCAGCTCAAGCGCTCAAGGGCAAAAGTCGTGACCCCAGAACACCAGTCAGACCCGCCCCTGTCACAGGGCGGGAAACGTCGCGCGGCACCCCACGCGACACGACGAAAGTCGTGGCGTGCACGTACCGGGCGTTTCCCAGCACTAGCGCCGCGTCGCGAACCAAACGCGGCAGCGCTCTCGTTCGTACCCGGCCCCCGGGTGTTCACACAGACCGAGCAGCTCTGTGTATGAGGTTGAAAATCGACGAATCTCCCTGGATGTTAACGATTATCTCCCGAAAAGCCATTCGCGCGCGTCGGGATGAGCGTTCAGCGAGATTCGGCCCTGGGTCGTCAGTCATGTCTTCCTGTCCACAGACCAGCCGCGTAGAAACGTGGCGAAAATTCAAGTCTTGCTGGAGGGGATCTATGCAGTGCTATTCATAAGACGGCTCTGAAAGAATGAACTCGATCGTTTATTCGCGAAGGGAGCGGGCAAGGAGACGCGATCTGGTTCTGACATATCCAACGTCCCAATTTGTTGTTGAACACTCTACATGCAGGGTCCGCTCTTGATGAGTTTATTCACCCGAGCTGATCAACGAATGCATCAATGTCGCTTGTATGCAAGTTGCGCTGTCGTTCATCTCGAAGTCCCCTGTGAGATCGGCGCAGGTATGGTCAGCCGCTGTCCGACCGATGTACTGAGTTTGGCGAAGTCCTCGAGACTGACCTCGCATCGACTCGCAGATCCTCTGTTTCAAATTCGATAACACGCTGCGGTGTCTTGGCGTCGATGACCTGAGAAAGAGACCCGATTCGAATAAAATTGTGAGGTTCAGGTGAGTTCCGCGCCACCGGTCATCGGTATCACAGCTAGACGCAGGAACCCACGAAATGGTTGTCGCAATGCGGACAGTATTCATCCGATTCTTCAAACTTGGACATGTCCTTTCTGAACGCTTTCTTGCACTTCTTGCACAGGAAAGCCATCTCGGTCGTCTTGGTCAAGTCGTGGTCCTCTTTCTCGGCATGGCATTCGGCGCACTGCAGCGGTAGGACAAGTTACGACATGAACCCAGTCAGTACAACATATCACTATACAGCATACAAGAGCGATCGAGTCGTGCCTCGACTGACATCGAACCATTGACGACAACACGGGGCTCGAATCGCAGCTTGGACATTGAGGATGTGCTTGCCTGCAGAGTTCACACCGCAGCACATAAGCCTCTTTTCATAGTACACTTTTAGGGAAGGAGTCTACGCACACATGGTGAAGGCTGGATGCGTCTCCAAAGTGTAGCGAGGCGGGGTCGCAAATGGGTCCGGGGAGAGCCACGCGCTGCGACGCGACAAAGCGCAAGTGCACTCGGCTGTGGTACTACCGACGTCGTATGTCCGGTCAAAGAGTCGTAGTTGATCCTGACAATTGGGTGGCCTTGTGAAGAGCCGATACGACTGAGCAGGGGCAGGGAGCAAAGGCTCGAGAATGCTTCGGAGACGCGTCGACGTGCGGGGTCTCAGGGGTGGAATATGATGGAGAATGCCAGCACCCTGGAACCCTGGTCGATGATGGCTCGCACGAGTGATGAGATGATCGTTCGGTTAGTTAAGCCGAGTCGATGCGCGAAGGTTGAGCCAAGCACTCTTAAATCGACTCTGTCAAGAAGTCGATCGGAGTGGGGACCTTCCTTTTTGTATCAAGCCTGATGACACTTCACATATCCGATCAAATTATGTCTCTTGGAAAGGGGGTTTGGACTTATGTAAAGTCACTTCAGATCGATCGATCGGTTATGGATGAGATTTCCGGAACTAAGACCCGTTCACTATTCGTCCTCTCGAAAGTCGATGATCAAAGGTTCTGGTGATCCAGATCTCAATAACAGTATAGTTTCTTAAGGTCTAAAGATCACCGGAAAAGTCGGAGGAGTTGCATTTAAGCACATTGGCTAGGCCAATAGTGTAGGACTCGTCGATCCTGCAACAGAACCAACCATACCCACTAAAACCCCCTTGGGTGTTGTTACAAAGATACGAGGCGACCCTTGTACGCCTGGATCGACGCTCTTAGATCCTCGAAAGCCGTTTCGGTGATCGGTTCCAAAGGTTCCGACGAGAATCGGCGGCGGCGAGAAAGCTTCCAGATCGAGTGGAAAAAGAGAACACGTGACTCCACCAGTCGACGCTCCGAGCGAGAGATCACCGGGCATACGAAGTCGGAAAGAGCGGGGTGAGGGGCCGGAGAAAGAGCGATCCAAAGACGCCGAGCGAGCGGGCAGCCGACTGAAAGATGTGCCAGAGACTCGGATGCGTTCGTGAGGCACATCACGCAAGATGTGGACCGATTATTGACGTGGGCGTGGTGCGAGGACGCGAGTTGTTGATCTGGATGGAGGGATCCCAGGGAGAGGAGGTGGGCGGTATCTTCAGCATCCGAGTGAACCCTGCGTATCTTGCGCAAGGCCTTCCACCACGACTTCCAGCGTTGGACGGGGAAAGCGGGTTTTTTTTTGATGCTCTTGAGGGACAATAGGGGGGTACAGGAAGGCGTGGTTGCGGTTGGATGCGTTCATAAACGAGGACGGAGTCATCACCTCGCCGTCGGGGCCTCGGAAGAGCGTTGGGTTCACGGAGAGTTGGATCCGTGGCCCGCTGGGAAGAATAGTAACTGGTTTGCCCATCGATCGAGGTTCTGGGCCTTGGAGAGCTCAGGGGGGTTAAGCGTTGCCACCGACGCCCAGGCTTCGAAGTAGCGGACCCAGCGTTGAGGGAGAAGTTCCCGGTGGCAAAAGTAGGCCTACCAGATCCAGATCCAAGGGCGGCGATGCTGGTCGGGGGGCGATTTGCGTAAGGTAAAGGCGTTGCGCTGCTTTGTGAAAGGCACGAGATCGCTCTCGAGCCTCACTGATTCCGAGTCCAAACAGAAAGGATCAAACGGTGTATTCTCAGGCGAAGAAAGACTACCAAAAGGACTAAGGTCAAGAGGCGCCCGTGGCGCCGCGCGCAAGTAAAGCTTAGGCCGCTGAGGTTGGCTTGAGTTGTCGTGAGGCGTAAGCGGAGCGGCGCCTTACACTCACCCCTCCTTGAATCAATTCCCTCCTCCGGCTTGTGATGCCACGGGCGCCTCTTGACCTTAGTCCTTTTGGTAGTCTTTCTTCGCCTGCGAATACACCGTTTGATCCTTTCTGTTTGGACTCGGAATCAGTGAGGCTCGAGAGCGATCTCGTGCCTTTCACTTTTTTTTTGAAACCGACAAGTCGGCTGTACGACTCCGTCCTCACCAGACGTTAAACCCCGACCTTCGCAACCGCCCCGGCAACGCATGGTGTGTATCTCGCGCTCCGCTTACGCCTCACACTCACCCCTCCTTGAATCAATTCCCTCCTCCGGCTTGTGATGCGACCAATTGTTCGTCATCGTCTTCTGAATCGCTTGAGATGCCTACAAAGGCGGTTGAATCGCCGGTGTCCTCATACGCCCGGATTGCTGCAACCATTCTTGGCCCTGGTGTTGGTCGTGAGGCAGAGGCCGTCGGCGTCGGCGTCGGCGATGCGGTGTTCAGCTTGTGCGTACAGTTTGTTGCAATGTGTCCATGAGCATTACACAGGAAGCAGCGCCCTTCGAGCAGTGCCTTCTCCTTGGTTGCTGCGCGGTCAAAAACGGGTGTTCGAGTGCCCGCAGACTGCGGTGCGGCCTCGCCTTGGTCTTGGCGGACTTGGTCGTTTCGCCAATTCATACGTCGGGCCCCCGTCGTCATCCGCTCAAGGGTGATGGCTTCCCACATTGTCTGAAGGTATGCGACAAGCCCGTTGACTGTGAACTTGGAGAGCGCAAACGATGCGGAGGCGGTTGCGCGGAGGTACAGGAGCTCGTCGCATCGGTGCAGGAGTTGACACTTGAAAAGTTCGTCAGAGATGGCCGGTGTACCGTCGACGGACCCTGCTTGGCTGCGTTCTTGTGTCAATGTCGCAACAAAATCGCTGAAGCGGCCGCACTGGTGTGCGTTGAAAAAGGCATGTTCGGCGGCCAGCCCGGTCTTCTCGTTGACGAATCGGGCCTTGACCTCGTGTGCGAAGTCGGCCCAGGACTTGAGCGCCTTCAGCTTGTCACGACAATCGATGTACCAGTCCGCCCCTTCGCCCTCCATCTTGCTGCCAGCCTCACGGATGAGGTGCACTGGGGCAATCGTTCCGCCATAGTTCCATTCCGCCGACTCCTTTGCGTCTTCGCAACCTGCCAGCCAGCGCGTCACGTCCCTCGACTTGAAATCCGCCTTCAGGGACGGCATGTCGAGCTTGACTCGTCGTGCCGTACTCTCCGTGTGCGGTGGTGTATCTCGATTCTCGTTCGACATCTCTGTGATCTGATCTTCTTCGTTCTGTATCGGTATCGGTATCGGTCTCGGGTTCTGTATCGGTGTCTGTATCGGTATCGGTGTGGTCTCGGTATCGGTCTCGGTGTCTTGTCTGGTCTGATTCGGGTTCGTGTTTGTTTTTTCCTTCGCAGCGGCTGAGCGGGTCTGCACCATGCGTTGCCGGGGCGGTTGCGAAGGTCGGGGTTTAACGTCTGGTGAGGACGGAGTCGTACAGCCGACTTGTCGGTTTCAAAAAAAAGTGAAAGGCACGAGATCGCTCTCGAGCCTCACTGATTCCGAGTCCAAACAGAAAGGATCAAACGGTGTATTCTCAGGCGAAGAAAGACTACCAAAAGGACTAAGGTCAAGAGGCGCCCGTGGCGCCGCGCGCAAGTAAAGCTTAGGCCGCTGAGGTTGGCTTGGCCGGTTGCCAAAGGCGACCAACGGGCGCGCCGAGCGAGTCGACAGGCGAGTGCGGGGTGAATCACTCCCTCCTGCTAGAACCAACTATTCTCGCTCGCAACATCGCCTGTTGCTCGCTTGAAACTTCAGGAAATTTTGCTTTCCCGCCCGCCTCCCCGGTTTGCCTCCCCTTGCTTCCGCTGCCCCGCCGGTTTCTTCGCCGGGCCGCGTCGTGAGGGAATTCGCCCCCAAGCCCAAACCAAGCCATTTATTATATATTCACTATTCATCAATAGAGATCAGCACAAAGTCGTTCAGTCGGAGACTGCTCGTCGTATTACTTGGCCGACACGAGACGCTTGACGAGCGACAGTAGCGCCTGAGTTGTCGTGAGGCGTAAGCGGAGCGGCGCCTTACACTTTGCCGCCTGAAGACGAATGCGGATGTCGAAGAGATGCCGTGTGAGGCGGGCCGTCAGGGTCGCGGAGTTGGAAGACCCACTTGGCGTAATTAATCGCGAGGCGCCGAGGCAGATCAATCAAGCCGAAACCGCCGTGGTTCAGAGGCGTGCAGAGGCGTGACCGAGAAATATTTGGGGGTCTCTGAGTGCCATCCGTGGCTGGACCGTGAATGGCAAGCATGGCGGCATCCTCGATCTCCTTGACGACGCTCTGGGGAGCTGGGAGGAAACGGCTGTAATAGGGGATCTTCGTGTAGCAAGAATGTTGACAATTGAGCACTTGGCTGCGTAGGGGAGGTCGAACATCGGGATAGAGCGTATGTGAGCGATGGTCGAGGACTTGACCTCCCCCCAACCGGCGTCCTCGGCAACGTCCACCCCGACCTGCACACCGAGGTAGCGGAAGTGCGAGTCGCTGAGACGCCAGGTCCCGAGGTGTGAGGCGATCGAATGGTCTCTGAACGATCCGAGGGGGTAGAGGAACGATTTGGCGTTGCTGGGTTGGCTAGCGCTTGCACGTTCGTACAGCTCGATCGCCCGATTGAGGTGTTCGAGGTCCGAGAGGTCGCGGAGCGCGCAGCAAGCATCGTCCGCAAAAAGGAGTTCACGAATCATTTGTAGGCCCGGACTCTCGATGCCCTTGACTCTTGATCGGAATTGACAGGCAACACTCTCAATTGCCAACACGAAGAGAGAGGGAGCAAGGGGCTCGCCTTGCCGAACGCCCAACAGGACGTCAAAGGTTGCATAGAGCCAACCGTTGAGGAAGATCGAGGCGGATTGGTTGGTGTATGTCGCTCGGTACCATCGGTGGGATTTGAAAATCAAGGCCAACGGCGTGGAGGACTGCATCAAGATATGTGTGGGACAGACGGTCATAAGCCTTCTCGAAGTCCATCACTCATCACTGCAAGGAGACCTGACACAGGGGCCGAGACCGACAGTCCTGGATCCATGAGACACTGGATCTCGGCGATATTCAAGCCAATCCATCGGTTCGGAACGAAGCCGCGCTGTCTTGGACCGATCAGGGACTCGAGCAAGGGTGCAAGGCGTTGATTGGGGGCTTGAGAGATGATGCGTTCATCAGCATTGATGAGAGGGATCGGACGTTTGTTCGCCAGCTGGTTCCTTTCACCGAGGTCATGGATGAGGTGGTGGGCGATGATGCGGGCAGAAGACTCCGGCCGATGGCCCTATAGGTGGGGATCGAGTTGATGACGTCTCGAAGGATGGGACCCGTGGCCGTCCACTTCGCGGTAGAACTCAATCAGGAGACCATCTGGCCCTGGCGATGAATTCGAATTACACGACTCTTGAGCCTTGGTCATCTCTTCCAGTGGGTACGCTTCCTCGAGCTTGAGGGAGTCCGCTGGGGTAAGTAGTTGGCGAGTCGAGGCGAGTCCGTCGATGATTTAATCCAGTGCCGCGTCATCGATGAGACGGTCCTCGTAGACGCGCATGAAGTAGTCCCTGGCCGCTCTGAGCATCGAGTCTGGGTCGGAATGGACGACATCGGTGACCGTAAGCAAAGGGACGAGGTCGGATGCACGCACTTTGCGAAGGCGGATGAAGATAGAAGAGGGACCCGCCAAACTTGAAGAAGGGTCGACGCGCGACCGCGGTTTCCTCCTCCGATCCTCCACGTCGGAAACGAGCGAGTAACAGAGCCAGAGCCTGAAACTCGGGCAGCGGACGGTGTTTGGTAGACGTCCAGGCTGCTGTTGGGCGTCTGAAGGAGAGCTTCGCTATAAAGAGTGCGAACGGTTGAAGTGAGGTACTCGCAGGTTGCGTCCCCCTCGATCACGTGCAATCCAACCTTGAATTTGCCCCGACCGATGTCGATGACGATCGGGATCTGGAATCGTGCGACCACCATCGAATGAGCGGATTTGAGGACAGGAGCCCAGATTTTGTGGTCGCGAAAGAGGTCCACCCAGTCAGGCGAGACATAGATGCGGTCGAGGCGTCGGCAAGTGCTGGGCGCCGAACGGATCGTTGTGGCTCGTCCAGTTTGGGGTGGTGGAAACGATAGACGTCGAAGAGGTTGTTCGCCATGGCAAGATCACGCATCTTCTGACGCCCATAATTCGTGCGATTTTGATTTTCCGAATCGAGGAGTTGGGACTCAACACAGTTTTAATCACCCCCGACGAGGAGCGCAGGCTCCGGGGAGGGGTTGTTGCGCGTCAGTCGACGGAGGGCGGTTAGGCCATCCCTCTCTCCAATCGCCAAATAGTATTTTCGCGGATCCTAATGCCTCATACGGGCGTCGCTATACGCGGTACTATCTTTGGTAGCAACCGATTAATACGACATCGACGCGTCGCGCTTATCTTCGAGCGCTGTCGCGCTCAGCGCGCGCGTGGTTCAGAAAGCCAATCGCAGCTATTTCGCAGCGCAGCCGAAAATAGCTTGCGAATCTGACTGCGCGTTTGCTCCTGTTCATGACCGAGGTAGTTCGAACTCGTTTCGCGTTGCTCCTCTTCGACCGAACGCGTTATTCGAGCCCACATCACACCCTCTGACAGATGTTCCTTCATCTCGACGTCTCCAATCGGATATGGGAAGCAGTGGCCGCAACGATGTCAACCACCCGTAGCACCCAAGGGCACGGACTGTGGCCGACTCGGAGCTCGACCCCGATGTCCGTCAGCGGCGCTCAAGCTTCGGCCGACAAGCTGCCTGGCGGCGCGGCCATCATCGCCAACTGGTCCGCGCTGCGGAGACTGCAGCAGGTGTTGACCACTCAGCGGTACTTTGGTTATGTCGCCGGCCTGCTGTTGGTGTTCGAAGCCGTGTTGTTGGCGCTCATCATCCGATTCATTCCATGTACGTGCGATGTGCTCAGCTGTGCCCGACGGGGGATGGGTAGGCTGTTGACGAGGTTTGGACGTCGTTCGGTATCCACGTGTCCACCTGCGCACGCCCGTTTTTGGCGGCGGGCGGGCAAAGGACCCCTGCCCCTGAATGGTTCAGTTTCACGTTGGGCATAAGTCATCGCTCACCGATCATCGCCTGCGATGTGCCACTCGCTCCGTGTTTACACACAGATACCGAGATCGATTTTTCAACCTACATGCAACAGTCGAGCTTGTTCATCGGCGGTGAGCGACAGTACTCCCTCATCAAAGGGGATACCGGCCCGCTGGTGTCAGTCCCCCGTGCGCTGCATTTGCTCGGGTTGGATCCGAGTTCGCAGTGGGACTGACCGATACTTGCACACTGCTCGTCTCAGATACCCGGCGGGCTTTCTGTATATCTATTCGGGGGTTCATTCCATCACACGCGGGGGCCTCGATATCAGGACCGCCCAGTGCCTGTTTGCGCAGCTGTACCTCGTCACGCTCGGCTTCGTGTTTGAGATTCTCCGACGATGCCGCACCGTACGTCTACCTGGTCATGAAGAGGCACACTGACCCACATGGAGACTCCCTACTCACTGGAATCTTCGTGTGTTTTAACTCGTATACACAGGTGCCGCCGTACGCTTTGGCGCTGCTGTGTCTTTCAAAGCGACTGCACTCGATCTACGCCCTCCGACTCTTCAATGAGGCGCCGGCGATGGTACTGTTCTACGCAGCCGTCCTAGCGTGGACGACGCCGAATGGTGGCCCCAAGAGTTGGACCACGGGTACTTTACTTTTCTCGTGAGTTGGCTTCCCCACCTCCCATCCGATGTCCTCCCTCAGTCCGCGGCTGATGTGTGCTTCCCCCTGGGTGCCGTCAGCCTCGCGCTCTCGATCAAGATGAACTTTCTGCTCTACCTTCCGGGTCTCTTGTACCTATTCTACACATCCCTCGGTGTTAACAAGACGCTTCTCCAGCTCGTCACCATCGGATCGACCCAGATGTTGCTTGCGGTGCCGTTCCTGAGCACGCGAGTAAAGGCGATTGATTACTTCGCGACCTCGTTCAACTTTGGTCGCCAGTTCCTGTGGGAGTGGACCGTCAACTGGCGCTGGGTTGGGCAGCGTCTGTTCGAAGGTCGTGGCTTCAGCAAAATTTTACTGGTATTGCATGCTGCTCTTCTGATCGTGTGCGGTCTGACTTGGAGCTGGAAGGAAAGCGGACCCGTGAGGCTGCTGAGGCAAGGGCTCAAACGACCGAACGAAGCGCCTCTCTCGTTCCCGCCGACACCCGAACGTAAGTACCTGACCACAACTTCCTCCACTATAGGAGCACTTTTATAACATTCTCGAGGAGTGACACTGACAAATTGGCTTCGTGCTCCTTGATTCCCAGGCATATGCAAGATCCTCTTCCTCTCGAATCTCGTAGGGATTGTGTTTGCGCGCTCGTTGCACTACCAGTTCTACGCTTGGTATGCGCATCAAATCGTCTTTCTACTATGGCAGACTGAATTCAACTTGTTACAAAGGTGCGTCCCCTCCCCTAACCCCATAGGGTCCTCATAGTAGCCTTTGCTCATCAGCGCACGAAGGGCCCGCTTTCTACCCGCGCACCAGAGTCGGCCTGTGGCTCGCCATCGAAGTGGGCTGGGAAACTTTTCCTTCGACGACCAAGTCGAGTCTTGCCTTGACTATAGCAAATCTTGTCATCCTCGCTGGGGTCTTGTACAAGACGATGGTCGCCGCGTCGCACTCGGCTACGGCTCAAGAGAAATCAGGCTGGCCGGCTTCGGTGGATTTTGCCACCGATGACAAGGCAGCATCGAGTGCCATGTGATCGTGATGCCAAGAAGACTCTATGGCTAGTAGAGTCAAGCGTCACATTGCTTGTACGGATAGTTGTACGCTCGTTCCCTTTCCTTGTGTTTTGTAATTTCTACGCATTAGCATTTGCACGCACTACATGACTACTTTTGAGCACTTAGTTCAGGATATCCTCGAGCACCTAGGAAGTAGTCACCCTAAAATCATAGCAGACGTAAGAGCACGGGCTAGGAGAGGTGTGAGGGAAGTGTACTGATTCTGGTCATCTGAGACAAGCAAACTGCCCGTCTCAGTCTCACGCAGGTCCCCCGAGCAGTCCTGAGCCGCCTTCACGCCGTGCCGGGCTCGCGAGTCGCACCTCTCGCCCGTTCTCCCCAACTGCCCTACCACAGCGCCGACGGACCCCTCTTCCGCCTGCCTGTCCGAGCTCTGCAACATGTAAGTCATCGTAGATGGGACCTTTGGGGTGTGGACGACGTCTCGATCGCCGCTCCCCCCGTTCGAGGACTGACGCAGTGACCCCACCTTGATCGACATCGCCCAGGGCCGATGCGTCGCAGTTGCTCTCGCTGCTCCGCGCTGGAGGATCGCCGTCGACGTCGCAGCCCGCCCCGTCGACTTCGAGGCTACCTTCTGCACCAACAAACACGACCGCTCGACCAGAAGCTGGTACGAGTACTCCTGCGGCCAACCCGGCGGCTGAGCTCGAGCGGCTCTTTCGCAGCGCATTCAGCACGCCCCACCCCTCACATGTCTCACAGGCCTCACATGCCTCACACGCAACCTCGCCCGCGGCTGCCACTGGGGTCACCGTGCCCCAGCCCCACTCCCAGGTCCAGTCTACGCGCCAGGACGATGGGGTTAGGAGGTCAACGAGTGAAGACAGGATCATGGATAGCACGTCCTTTCCAGGCCACACCGGCACGGGCGTAGCAGTAGCAGCATCGCCGTCCTCGTCGTCGAGCGTCCCTTTGTCGGGCACGACGGCGAGCTCTACAGCGGCAGCGCCATCATCCCCGCCGCATCGGGCGAACAACGGATCCGTTTCGCTCCTCTCTTTGTTGCAGCGCATGAGCTCGCCGTCCTCAACAACACATCTCGCGATCCCATCTCCTTCTTCTTCGGTCGGTCTTGCCTCGCCTACCCAACGCCCCGAAGCTATGACTGCACAGCCCACCTCGTTCCCCTCGCCTCCGCCTTCGCCGAAAACGATGACGTCCACGGCGGCGGCAACGACGACGACAGCGGCGCCCCAGTCCGCAATCATAGATCCGAATTCAATCTTTGCCAAGATGTGGGCAAACAACACACCCTCGTCGTTAGATGTCACGCCAGAGGAGAAGGACCCCATCTTGACCTCGAGACCGACTGCAGCGCTCACATTGGAGGAAGTGGAGCGAGCCGCACTGCAGGCAAAGGGATCGGTGCAGGTCATGGGCACCGGAGGCACTCCTCAAGTGCGCAAACCATCGAGTCAGAACATTGTGAAGGAAGAGAAGAGGCAAGAAAGGGCAGGTCAGTGTGACCGATGTCTCTCTGCCGCGGCGCGATGCACGGCAACTCGTAAGCTGATCGGAGACCCCGGCGCTCGAACTCACAGCAACCCCTGGTTCTGAACCGAGATTTGGAGCTTTCGTTTCGCCTTTCGACATACTCGCTCAAGCACATGCCTCTGAACTACAGCACGGGAAAAATGAGGCCGTTGATCGGAAGGCGGAGGTCAACGTTGAAACGTCGGAAGCGGAGGAACTGCCCACGCCCCGCCCGGCCTCTGCGGCTCCGCCGTCGGTACCGTCAACTTCGACCCATCCGGCTAGCCAAGAACACATAAATGTCTCGGAAAAGGCGGGGAACGATGCTTCCGAGGGTCAAGCCTCGACTGCGACAAAAGCTGCTCCTCTCGATCTGCTCGTTAAGAAGTACCTTTCCGACTTACCGAGCCATACACCAAAGTGGGCCCCACGCGGGCTTCAACTGCCTCCGAGACGGGGCTCGATTGCACCGCCCATGGCTCAGCATCTCACTATCAATATCTCGGCACCCAACTTGGATTCGCTCGACTCCGCAGCGCTAGTAGAAACGACCCCGGTCGTACTTTTCGAGGTCCCGTACGAATGGTCGCCGGGGCGTCGCTCTGCGATCACCTCCCACGTCTTTGTCTGGACTACGAGCAAAGGCCGCATTCGTGTTGTCGATCGTCGTTCGGGCGCCAAGATCTTGCTCAAGGGCCACAAATCTGCGGTCGCGGACTTGTCGATCGCGCCTGCGCCCGAAGCCGATGCCTCGCGGATGATCACCAGCATCGGCGTTGATGGCCGTCTGATCGTGTACAGCGTGCCCGATTCATTCTCACAAGATAACGCACCGACGCACAAGGTCCTCGAGCTGGAGGGCTCCGCTCTCGTTGAGGGGGCCAAGTTTCGCTCGGCCCGATTCCACCCTCAATTTCCCACCGTGCCACGACTGGCCCTCGTACTTGGCTCGTCGAGCGTCGTTATCATGCACCTAGAGCGCGCTCGAATGCCCGATGTGTCGATCGAGTCTGCGGTGCGAACTGCGAACTGTGGGGAGGAGCTGGCCAGTGTCTGCTTCTCTCCCGATGGCACCGCATTCGCTGCTCTCACCGTCGAGTCTGGGGTGACGATTCGCAAGACCAGCGCCCCGGAGAAGGTTCTGTGGTCTCGATCTCCGACGTTGACCCCAGCCGATGGCGCGGAAGCAACCGAGATCGCGTTCCTCACCACCTCGGACGGCCGACCGGCTGGGCTCGTCCTGGCGGCTCGTGAGGGAACTCGTCTCCAGCTGGTGTCACTCTCTCGAGGCGGTCACGCGCCCCCCGACACGAATTCGATCGAGTTCACCCTCTCTGCGGAAGTGGCGGACGCCCAGTCCTGCTCCAATTTTGCCCATCTCTTCTACCACCAGCCCAGCACGACCCTTTTCGTATCCTCTTCCGCCAGAGGTTCGCTTTTCGCTTTCCGAATCGGTCTCGACGAGTCCGAGAGTTCACGTTCAGCTCCCGACTGCGATCTGTTTGCCCATCGAAGCGAGCTCATGGAGCCGCGAGTGGAGCACGTCGCCGAGATCGCCACCGCCGAACCTCTCGTCGATTTCTCCGTCGACGAGGACTTTTCGGGCTCACGTTCCAGCGACACACCATCATTGTCGACACTCATCGCCCATCCCGGTGGCTTGCATGCCGTCACGTTCGACTTCCCCGGCCTCGCGGTCGAAAAGGGTAGAGGGCACGACAGCGACGACGACGAGCCGTGCGGCGCGCCCGGTCGACGTATGAGCCTCGAGGGATCGATTCGCGTCGATTCGGAAGTCGAGGTTGTGGTTGATGTCGATGAGGTCTCGACGTCTACTCCTCATCCTCGCCTGGGGGCCAAGTTGAAACTCGAGGACCCGATTCAGGAGGAACCCGGCAGCGCCGCGACAGAGGTGCCTCAAGTGAGCTCTCGCGATGGTCCCGATGGTCCCGAGGGCAGCATCCCCGCACGGAAGGCGAGTCACAATCAAGTCGAGGATCCGGTCAGCCATCCCAGCATACCTGCGCGTGGTCAGAAAGGAGCGAAACAGGCGTCAGCGACACCCGACGTTTCCCGTGAGCTGCGTAAAGTCGAGGACCGCATCACCAAGGCGATTCAGAAGGAGATGCAGGTGCAAGCCCACCACACCGCCGAAGAACGGGTTAATGACCGAGCCGCGGATGTAGCAAGACAAGAGGTTTTGTTGAAACTGGTGTCGAGCGCGTTGTCGAAGAAGTTGGATACGACGGTGAGGGAGCAGATGCGAGCGCACGTCATCCCGTCGATGAGCAAATTGGTCACCGCCTCGATCAACGAACAGGTCGCTCGAGGGATCGAGGAGGCTATGAGCGAGGTCAGTAGTGTTGTCGAGTCTCTGGTAATCGTCTGTTCTAATCGCTAACGCTAGTCTGTTTCCGGTGGCCAGACACTACCAAGAGAGCTGCGCAAGCTTTTGTCTCGTCCCGAGATGAGCAACCACATCGCACAGAGTGTATCGGCTGCAATTGTTCCTTCCATCTCTGGGGCGGTCGAACGCCAACTGCTGTCGGTCGTCGCCACCAGTGTCATCCCTGGCTTCAATTCATCACTCGCTTCAGCAGTGGAGGGTGTGATGAAGTCGGTCCACGACACCGTCCTCGCCGAGATGACCGACGTGCGCAAGGAGATTGTGCAGGAGCAGGCTGGTGCGATCGTCGAGCTGGAACACTTGGTCGGCGACCTCAAGGGGGAAGTCTCGGGGCTCAAGACCTCTTTGGTGCGGATGGAGCAGCTCGTGCTCTCTCTTTGCAACAGATCATCCGCATCACCGGTCGCTGCAGCACCGCTCCGTCAGCCAGCCGCATCGACATCGCGACAACAACCCTCTGTCTCCCAACCCGAGCCCCACTCGCCGACTCAGCAGGTGGTGCATGCACAGACCCAGCGGCAGCCTTCTTCGTCCAGTGTGCTTTCGACATTCACTCACCCACAATCGTCTGACGAGGACTATGCCGATGAAGACTATGAAGAAATGGTCAGTCGTGACGGGCCATTTACCCCTGAACTGCCCTGAGCTCACACCGTTTCGCTCCACCTCCCCACAGTTCACCGACGCATTGCAACCGCAGCACGCCCCCGAATTTGCTGATCTATTGAGTATCATCGGATCTTCACCTCCCGCCAGAGCCGACCGCGTCTTCCCTCCCACGCCGTTGCCGCCCCGGATCTCGCCTCCTGTGGTTCTATCGCTCGCATATCAGCTCGCAGGGCGCCTGTCCGGTCAACCCGGGCCCCTCAACGCCGAGGCTCGAAAGTATCTGCTCTGGGTGCAGAAGTGCCTCTCCGCGATGGACAGAAAGGTGCGTAGGATGTTCCCTAATGTCTCGAGAGGTTTGGAGCACGAAGCTGACCGGAGCTCCTGCAATGGTCTTTCTGCCAGGCCGAGGAGGTGCGCGAGTTCGTCCCCAAAGTTATTGAGACCGTCATTGTCTGCTTGCATGCGAGAGCCGATACCATAGCCGCATCGCACGACCGACGGGGGCTCGACGAGATCCGAGCGGTGGAGAGGCTTGCTCATAGCCAGTTGAGACAGTTTGTTTAGGTTGGCTTGCACTTGGGCGTTGAGGCGGCGTGGAGGGACCCCGGTTCTCCTTTCGTCGCGGCACGTCAAGTTGGCTCGCCTGGAAATTTGGCTTACTCATCTGCATACGTATCCTCGTTGTTTCAACACTGTCTGTCGTCCCGGCCACCTCATCCATAGGCTATGAATTCATGCATACCACGCTTGAGGAATACAGCACTCTTCTTCGCAGGCAGGCCCGTGCGGACCGCTAGGTCGAGAAGGATTCTGCATTCCCGCGCGAGTGTTCGATCTTTACGGCTCCTATCTTGAACTCGGATTCTCGGATATGATGTTATGATGTTATGAAGTGCTGTCAGGGGTTTTCTCTTGAGGTTCATGCAAGGTTTTCAAGATGAGACACTTTATAACTCCCATTTTTCCGCGCCGCGGCGGCCGGTCGAACGGCGCCGAGCATGAGTACCAACTACTACCCTTGATGCCGCCGGGTAGGTGCATAGGACATGGTGTAGGATTAAGCATCGTAGCTTGTGTAGCTGTGCGGGGTTCTCTCCGCCTTTATAGGCCAAGATAATTGGTGTGCCCACTGTCCAGAACTGGAGAGTCGACATCTCGGCCTTCGCAGCTTCGCCATCCGAGTGATCGACGACTCGTCGCCTCGAGTTGATTAGAGGGTCGATGTAGATGGACATTGGCAGCACAGATCCACGGAGACGGTCAACTACACTGACGCTCATATACCTCGGTACCAGTTAGATACTCGAGTGGCTTGGGACGGGACAGATCGTTTATGAAGCCTGATCGTGATCATGCCGGACGATACGGCGGGCTGACAAGCTCCCGGGTTCCGATTGGCCCTTCGACGACGTCAACACCCTGGAACGCCCCGAGGCGCCGAGGGCGTCAGGACGGGGTGGGGTTCATCAGTCAGCAAGTGCCGGCCCCGTCGGCGGGCGTTGGAGTTCGAACAGAAAAGACAACCATTATGACCTCATTTGAGGGCTTCGGTGCTTCGGCGTTGGAGCTTCGCAGAGGTCGGAAATAGATTGATAAGACAGCGGCAGGACCGAATTGGCGCTGCCGAGAAACTTCGGCGCGCGGTTCGCTTCCGCATACTCCGCGGGTGCGGTGCGTTGAGCACCGACCGGGGCGTTGGGCGAGTTTGGAGTCGGCGTCGCTGTCCGTCCATTCATCATCGTCATTATTCTTTCCTCGGCTCGCGTACCCTCATCGGTAGTTAGTTACCGAACTCTGGAGCTTTTTCTTTTTCCCGAGCTGGTTCAAGTGAGTAGGCAGAAAAACACGTGGAAGCTACAGGAAACCCGCCAGTGAAAACCAGGAGAAGGTGGTAAACGACACTGCCCTGGACGGTCGGCGAGGCTGCTCGGCAGATACCGCCTCCGTGGTCATTCTTTTCCGCGGCCCTTCGGGGATCGCCTAGCTACAGCGGTACAGGATGTTGCTCTCGGATCATCTCTTCTTGCTAAAGCAGATTTGAGGCATATTCTTTCCATCACTGCCACCGATATTTCGTCCAGGTCCAGTAGGCAATTTGCAGTGAAACATGTTGCGAAGGTGCAACTGGTCCCACGCTTATCAACGTCGCCGAATGTGTGAGGAAATCTCCACCGGAAGAAGACTGTAGAAGCGCCGTCTCCCTGATTGTGTTTTCCAAAGAAAGCATTGAGGTGCTCGTATTACTACTATCGAGAACATACCTTTGATTCGCAGACCAGCTGCTTCGCATGCACAGGCGCTGCAGATTTGCACCGATCCGGTCGCTGGCGGACGGGGCGAGCCGCCATGCACACACCTGCTTAAGAAAATGCCAGGTGATCGCAAGAAGCTTGGAAAATCAAGTATGGATAGAAATAATTTACATGGAAGATATACCGAGGTGGCGTAGCCTTAGGTGGATTGCTATGGTAGATTCCTGCTCGAGTTGCGCAAGTCTGGCTCCTCCTGAGCTCTTTGACCTTTCCGCGCAAGTTGCATGCAGACAACTGCACTCGGTCGGGCCCGATACAGGTCAAGCTACGTATAAGTTCGTTTGGACTTCATCCAACAGAAAGAGGCGAAAGCTTGATTTCTCTTTATGACCCTTTATGACCCTAGCTTGCGCGACCGCGCGAATCGTCGTCGTCTCGGGCAACTCCTAATTCTGCTCGGTCTTAATCAGAGGGGCAAGGGATTGCGAGCAGAGCAAGGTGACTCCGCATTGAGACACTGCTCCGTAATTACGAACTCCATAGAGATCTGGCTAGATGCCTTGTGACGTACACATATAACATAAGCAGGCTGAAGCCGAATCGGACCGCCCTGAGTACCGACGGTGCGTATCGTGCCGATACCCGTCATGGTCAGCATTTTTACCTCAGCGCTGCGGACGAACCGGCGCGCGTGGCCGAACTCCGATGACGATGGCATGGTTATGACAGACCCGTCCGACGCGGCATT
Source organism: Microbotryum violaceum (assembly GCA_022506055.1). Taxonomy (NCBI): domain Eukaryota; kingdom Fungi; phylum Basidiomycota; class Microbotryomycetes; order Microbotryales; family Microbotryaceae; genus Microbotryum; species Microbotryum violaceum. The sequence goes on along the minus strand of JAKMXP010000006.1, from coordinate 721,507 downwards.
AATTAGCTAAATCTCACTTACGGTGTTGGGGATATGGTGACTGTAGGCACCAATGTACCGATATGAAAAATTCACTACCATGGACGGGGATCTCTGATCCCACGTCTTTGGACAAGAGGATGGCCTGCACCTGCCAGTCGGGGGGAGGGGGCCGGGATAAAGCGGTCCGATGTTCGTTCATCCTGCCATTCAATTGTTCGGTGGGGACTCTGGGATTCCCATTCCAAGCCCAAGTAGTGGGAAAAGGCTGGGGAAGCTGCCTTTTGGGACTTTGGCCTGTTTAGGGCAGCGCGCCCGAACGAGCACGAACCAGCGAGCGGGAAGCTGTTTATTGTCCGATTTTCGGCCCATTTTGGCGCGGAGGCTCTGCGTCCGGCGTGGCGCTGGCACAGGCGTTCGTTCAACTTGATGCCCCCCGTGCGCAATTCGCAGTAGACCATTTTCGCGCCGCTGGCTGCACTGAGGCGATCCCGTGCAATCGTTCGCTCCTTATCCTCCGCTTGCCTCCCTCGCACGCCCATCTTCCCTTTCCGCTTTCCCCCCCCTCACCCGTTCGTCCCGTTCCGTGTTCGCGCAACATGGCCGACCACAACGAGCAAGCGTCCGACATCTCGGCCGAAAAGAAGACGACCGACACCACATCGCCTGCACCCGCCGCCGTCGCCCCCGCCGCTGCCACGAGCAGTCGGGCGGAGGCTACGAAGGAGGGCCGCTTCGACAAGACATTCGAAGAGGAACGTCAGGTCAAGCATGCCAACGTCGACATGTCCACCATCGAGCTCAAGGCCGAAGACTTGTACGACAAGGACAAGGTCGACCTCGAGCAAGTCGAGCTCGAAGACGTCTGGACCCTCTTGCAGTCAGTTCCCATTCCCGTCTCGGCTTCGTGTTCCGCTTCGGGTTGCGTGCTCGTTCTACCTGCGACGCATAGTTCTCTTCGGTCATGCTTTCCGGAGCGATTCCTCTTGAAGTTCTTATTGCATGCTGTCCTGGGGCTCGTGATGGACCTAATCGGGCATGATGGTGTGCTCTCGCTAGCGTCCGTTACGGGGGTTTCGCCGGGCGGCGGTCGGCGGGCGGAGATCGATCTCGAGGTCTATCGGCCCAGTCTCGCAGGCGTCGACGTTGACCGGCGCCAGCGCGGCCTAGCGCGCGGGCGTTTCTCGGTCGTCGCGGGCGCCTTGTGTTTTTTCTAGGGTCCCACGCGCCTCGCTTTGGCACAACGGCTCAAACCCCCTGGGCTCCGCCTGGCGTGGCCGAGCCCAAATTGGAGGCTGGTTCGCCGTCGCAATGGAGGACGAGTGGGTCACTGCTCAGGCTGCGGCCATGGCAAACCAGCAGTGTTGTATCTGAAGAGTTGGCTCGTGTGTCTGCCCATCTATCTCGTCTCTTCTTGAAGACTCTGCATTTCTGCGGCGGTCTAAGGGAGGCGGAGGCGACGGCGGCGGACTGAGCCCACCCGATCAGGTCACTGTTTGGGCGGACCTGAGTGTCTCGAGACCGGCGTCCACCCGCTCCCTCGCGCCGTGGCGCGGCTGGCACTATTTCATGCACATCGAGTGCTCTGCCATCCTCTATGTCATTCGATCATCTGTGGCCTCCGAACTTGCAATCTCGTTCGACCTTGACCGCGACCTTGTGAATCCGCCCTTGGCGAAGTAGCGGGCGCCAGCCCGGCGGAAATCAATCAACGTCACTCGTTTTCCCCATTTACGAGCACAGCTATAGTACCATGCCGGTCCTTCGAACTTTGTACTGATCATCTTGTTCCCCTCGTCTTATTTACTTCTTCTCTGTGCCCTCCCGGAACTGCCTTTCATTCTCATCGTCACATTTTCTTCGCTTACGCCTCGATCGCCACCCCACGTGCCTCCTCGCCCTCCTGTCGCTCCCGAACAACCGTCCTCGTAGATGCAAGGAAGAGGGTCTTACCGAGGAGGAGGCTACGCGCCGCCGCGAGATTTTCGGGCCTAACAAGCTCGAGCACAAGGAAACTTCTGCTTTCCTGCAGTTCCTCTCGTAAGTCAGCATTGTTTTCCTCGTGCGTCAGCCGGGTCGGACACTCCGCCCCGGGAATTGGCCCACGTAGCGTCAAAAATCAGCGCACGCATCCTCCGACACTCCTCTCCGCACTTTGTCGACGCCGTGCCGAGCCCAGTCAGACGCTGACCCTTGTCATTTCTGCATCTCTTGCAGCTTCATGTGGAACCCCCTCTCGTGGGTCATGGAGGGCGCGGCCTTGGTCGCCATCGCCCTCTCCAACGGAGGAGGCAAGCCGCCAGATTGGCAAGATTTCGTCGGTATCGTCCTTTTGCTCTTCATCAACTCTGGTATTGGTTACTACGAAGAACGATCTGCTGGTAATGCCGTCAAGGCCCTCATGGAATCGCTTGCACCCAAGGCCAAGTGCCGCCGCAGCGGCGTCTGGGACGAAATCGACTCGGCCGACCTCGTCCCTGGTGATGTGATCGCGTTCAAGATCGGTGACATTGTCCCCGCCGATTGCCGTCTCTACGATGCCATCACCGTCTCGATTGATCAAGCCGGTCTTACCGGTGAATCGTTGCCCCAGGGCAAGAAGGTCGGGGATCAGTGCTTTTCGTCGTCCATCTGCAAGCAAGGTGAAGCCGAGGGTGTCGTTATCGCTACCGGTGCCAACACCTTCTTCGGTCGCGCTGCTTCGCTCGTCGGTGCCGACGACGACTCGACTGGTCACTTGCAAAAGATTCTCGCCCAGATTGGTCTCTTCTGTCTGTGCTCGATCGGTCTCTTCATTCTCCTCGAAATTGTCATCTTGTACCCCGCGTTCCACTACTCGTACCGCCGTGGCCTCGACTGCATCCTCGTCCTCTTGATCGGTGGTATTCCCATCGCCATGCCCACCGTCTTGTCCGTCACGCTCGCCGTCGGTGCTCAGCAGCTTGCCAAGTACAAGGCCATCGTCACTCGTATCACCGCCATCGAAGAACTAGCCGGTGTCACGATCTTGTGCTCCGACAAGACCGGTACGCTCACGACCAACAAGCTCACGATCGACTTGACGACCCTCAAGACCTACTCCGAGATGGACGCCCAGACCGTCATCCTCCACGCTGCGTACGCCTCGCGAACGGAGAACATGGACGCCATCGACACCTGCGTTACCGGTGCCATCGGTGGCGACATCTCACTCGCGCGCAAGGGTATCAAGTTGGTCGACTTCAAGGCCTTCAACCCCACCGACAAGCGTACCGAAATCACCTACATCGAAGAGTCTACTGGCAAGATGAAGCGTGTCACCAAGGGTATGACCGGCATCATCATCGAATTGTGCTCGCGCAACAAGACCCACGAGGTCGAGGACCAGCTCGAGAAGGATGTCGAGGAATTCGCCGCGCGTGGTCTCCGTGCCCTCGCCGTTGCATTCGAAAACGTTCCCTCCGGCAACCACGAGGACAAGGGTGACGGCTTTGAACTCATCGGTCTCCTCGCCATCTTTGACCCCCCTCGTGAAGACACCAAGCAAACGATCGACGATGCCCAAGCCCTCGGTGTCCGCGTCAAGATGGTCACCGGTGATCAGCTCGCCATCGCCAAGGAGACAGGTCGCCGTCTCGGCCTCGGTGACCACATGTACCCCGCCAAGGTCCTGCAAACTGGTGGCTTCCCTGAAGGTGGCAAGCACGCTTCGCTCGACGAGATGATTCTGGATGCCGATGGATTCGCCGGTGTCTTCCCCGAACACAAGTACGAGATCGTCAAGCGCCTCCAGGCCCTCGGTCACTTGTGCGCCATGACCGGTGACGGTGCCAACGACGCCCCCGCCTTGTCCCGTGCCAACGTCGGTATCGCCGTCGAAGGCGCCACCGATGCCGCTCGCGGTGCTGCCGATATCGTCTTGACCGAACCCGGATTGTCGACCATCGTTCACGCCATCCGTCAATCGCGTGTCATCTTCCAACGTATGCGTAACTACTCGATCTACGCCTGCGCCGTCACGATCCGTATCGTCGTTGGCTTCGCGATCATGGCCTTTGCCTTCCGCTTCGATTTCCCTCCCTTCATGGTCCTTATCATTGCCTTGCTCAACGATGGTACCATCATGACCCTCTCCGTCGATCGCGTCTTGCCCTCGAACACGCCCGACTCGTGGGACTTGGCCGAGATCTTTGCTTACGCCGTCGCCTACGGTCTCTACCTCGCCGTCGGCACCATCGCCTGCTACTTGGTCATCATGGATACTTCGTTCTGCGCCGACAAGCTTGGTCTTGAACAACTTTCGGACCCCAACGACCCCAAGATCCACATGATCATCTACCTCCAGGTCGCCCAGATCTCGCAGGCCTTGATTTTCATCACCCGATCTCACGGATGGTTCTTCCTCGAACGTCCTTCCTTTGCATTGTTTGGTGCCTTTTGTTTGGCACAACTCATTTCGTCAATCATAGCCGCATACGGCGATTGGGGCTTTTCCGCAGTTCAAGGGATCTCAGGGGGTTACATTGGGTTTGTTTGTGAGTTTTTCCGCCTGCCGCGCGGTCTTGGGTCCGGATGGCTAATTCCTTTGTACTTCTTGTTCGTCAGGGATCTGGAACATCGTCTGGGTGAGTCTTTCGCGTCCTATGGCCCCTCTCGCTCGCTCGTGTCGACGCTCGATCGCTGACTCGCCCTCCCATGCTCCCCTCCTCTGGCCCTCCTCTCCTCTCGCGCAGTTCTTCCCCTTGGGTACGTCTCCCGGTTGCTTACGCTGAACCCTAGTTGCTCTCGCTAAAGCCTAACCTGCGCCCATCCACAGATCTTGTTAAGTTCAGCATGCGCGCCATCATTCGCCAATACCAGGCGTCGCGCAAGGCCCGCACCGCCGTCCAGGACACCGGTGTACCCATGACTCGCACCCAGTCGCGCACGGCTTCGCTCTACTCGAACCGAACCTCGTTCTTGCGCCGTGCTCAGGCTTCGGTCGGTTTGGGTGGCAAGAAGGTTTCGATCTCGCAAAACGAGTTGTCGAGGTTCTCGTCGCGCCAAGCCGCCTCGGCCGGTGCCCAGCTCTCCCGTGCTGGCTCGCGCCCCGCATAAGCGAGTTGCCACTCGCTACGCACCCGGTTGCTCTCTGGACCGTGCATCGCATCCTTGTTTCGACATAGCCCCCTTCCCTTTTTGTTTAATATAGATCTTCATTCTGCTTGTGTTGGTGGACATGTTTGATCGCTCTTCGTCCTCCGTTTATTCGTCGTCCTCCATCCTCCCCCTTTTTTTCTGCGAGAAGGGCTCCAAGCTTGTCTTAGCACCCATCTTTCGCTCACCCCACCTACCTACATAATTCAACGCTGAGCCCATCTTTCCTCTGGTGCCCTCGCTTTTTCTCTCTTTCATCTGCTCTTGTCTCGTTCGTTCCCTATGTCAATCCAAATCTCAACTTGTGTCGAAGCACCGCTGCCCCCTCGCATTTCGATTGCAGTGAGTCGCTCGTCACATTTACCTTGCACATTCTATATGCAAGCACTGCACATTGAGCTGGTGTAGCCATTGCGATCATCTGTAACGCTCGCTGCAGAGCACCGACTTGGGCTAACTCCTACCTCGCTGGGACCGCCGCGGCTACTCGGATTGGGTCGGCTGCAGCGCCAATTTCACGATTCCGCACCGATCGCGGCTGATGTCAAAGTTTACTCTTGTACAGTCCCAAAGAAGTAGCCTAAACCACCTGGCTACGCCTTCTAGTACTGGATTCCCAGACTGTGGAGTCTGTGCTGACCACTCGGACAGTGCGTACAAGCAGCGCCTCGGCTCTGACGCGACTGCAGATGCCCGAAGCTCTCTTACTCCCTTCAGGTTCCTTCGCGATGCCGTCGAACTTGGAGACCCGACTACGCAGAACGAGCTAACGGTGGCAAGATAACCCATCATCCTCTAGCTTCTACACGCTTCCCGCATACAGTTGCTGCGATGAACCGAGAGGTGGTCTGTCCGATGTCGGCGCCGCCGAGGCTCCGAAGGACCTTCTCCCGCCTCTGGCAGTCTCCGGCTGATGATCGACAGTCCTTCGCTCAACTCGACTGGTTTCAGACATGTCCAATTCCGAATCGTCACGCTGTCACCAATACATCCAGCGCTAGATCGGAGCACAACATCTCGAAAGATCGCACCAACATGTAGAATTAGCGCAGACGACCTGCTGACGTATTCCGAGACGAGGCAATGCCGTGATGGTTCGCCTCAGATCTGAGAAGCAGTGGAGACCCGCTTGGTGATGCCCCGATGCGCAGCTGGCGCTGTGTCATACCTCAAACGGTGTTTCCTGCATGCAAACTACAAACTTGCCAGAAACTGGAATTTGGCCGTGCATCAGTCGTCAAAACACCAACTGTCGAAACGTGAGACTAATCCTCCCTCCCTTGACCTTTGGCTCTTTCGGGATCTCGTGTTTCCAGTACGTCTGAGTCTCCCCCTGCATCACGACCAAGGATCCATGGGGAAGCTTCCATTTGTGGGACCTCAGCAGCACAGACCCGTCTTCTTCTCCTTCTTGGTCCGGATTGCGCGGTATTGTCGCCGACTTCGATATGGCCTTGTCCCGTCGAGAAGAATTTGCGGGTGGAGCGTGGGTCATGATGAAGGTTCGTTCTGCTCCCAATGAGACGGACGCGATGACTCGGTTTTCCTTGTTATCGCGGTGATTCCCGATGTAGACTTTGCCTACCGAGCATGCAAAAATTGGTCAGTGAGGTCGTGGTGGTGCCGAACACCTTCAGCACCTTTTCGATGAGGGGCCAGTCAGGGAAGTACCATCTTCGTATAGGTTCAACATGCAATGATTGAACGAGACACCTAGCTCTTCTTCGACCATCTTTTGGATTTCGGAAAGGACCGGTGGGTAGTCGTATCGCATATCAACCGTTGTGCCGCTGTACTTGATGGTGAGAGCAGGATCGGTCGCATACGCTAGAAAGAAGGGTTTCTCCCTTCAGTGTTCAACAACACAGGTGACCTCAAGGGCCGGAAAAACTCACCACAGATCTTTCTGGACTGCGTGATCGACTTGCCGTACATTCTAAGCGTCGGTTGATACCCTGTGGGAGGCGTTCAAGAAGAGCTCGGAGATCAATTTTTCACGCCTCGGCTTCGATCAGCACGAACTGTGCGGGACCGCACTCACATCCCGGGATCACCAGCAGTTCGTCGTACCACTTTGTAGCGAGATCAGGCTCGACAAACTCGGGGACGTAGTAGACGTGGGCCTGGAAGAAGGGAAGTCGGTAGATGGGATCGAGACGAGTGACCGGCTCCGATTCGGAAGGGTCGATCGTCGTGCGGGCGCGTTTGCGAATTCTTGGACTTGGAGGATCGCCATTTCCAAGTTGTGTGGATCTTTCGGGTGGCATATCGCAGAAATGACGGGTGTCGTCGGCGGGAAAGATAGACACTGCTTCGAGCGGTCCCAAGTTTCGAGAAAGCTGTCGCGATCCGATCAGCTGCCAGCCAGGAAACGGGGGCGTTCTGGACGACTAGCAGTGGCTCAATGAGGGGAAGCTCTCCAGTGGTTGCGGCGTGCCTAGGATGCCGATCGCCTCACAACGGAAGGGAATAGAGTGCCTGCTACGTTGCAGGAACAGATGCAAGAGCTGGAGGCTGCGTTCTCGCTGACGTATGTCCTGTGCAGTGCTATTGGCCCCGACGACCGCGCCAGACCGCGTCGAGCCCACGCCTGAGCCAGCCTAGCCAGCGGGTGAGCTCCGCAACTCGCGCCTGAGCCAACACTCTGCCACCACCCAAGCCAGACCGTCGGCGTCTACAGCCCTCCTCTCTGCAGCACATCTCAACCATGGCCGCGTAAGTCCCCAACCTCACACGCAGTATCCAATGCACGTGCTCACACCCTTACCACGCTCACCCAAACAGCCACCGCTTCTCCGCCGTTCCCGTCAAGCCTCAACCGAACCTGCTCGGCTTCACCCCCACTCGTTCGTTGGCGTCCTGAATGAGCTCGTCCCATACCCCATTGTGCTCTTGACTGACGGTGTCGTGACCACATCCCTCTCTTCAGGTGCCGCGCGATGGGCTGTGCCGTTGGCTCTTTGGGGCGTCGGCCTCGCCGGTGCGGGCGCTCTGTTCCTTTCGCCCATCCCGCTCTTCCAACACGATGGTCAGTACTCAGTGTCCATCCAAGCTTTCGACAAGTGGTCCGCGCATGAGACTCCGTGGCCGCCGCTCGATGGAGCTGACTCGTGCGCTCTCACTCATCTCCTGACAATCTGTCATCGCTACGTGCTTCCGTGCTCGTCGGATACCTACCCTCCACCATCGAGCTCCAACAGTTCTTGACAAGATCCCGGTCGTATGTTATTATCCAACATCTCATGCGCCGGAACCTACCCCGCGGTTGATCTTGGACCGTGGACCCCTAAAGAGTGCCCCGACCTTCCATCATTGCTCACCGCATCGATTCTCCTTCCTCTTGCAGGTCTCGGCCTACTTCAAGGACACGACCCCGGACTCGGACAAGCCTTTCTAACCTCAGAATCCCTCTAGCGTTGGATTGTGGATCGAGGAGGTGCCTTTTAGAAGGTCTTTTTGCGACCTCGTCTACGAGGAGGCGCAGAGGAGATTTGGGGTCGTCGGTGATGCGCGAGTTTTGCATGGAATTCGAGGGGCAAGGATGTCTTGTATGCTTTACCAGAAAGACTCGAGCCGAGTTCTGGTGGGATTGGAGAGCCACTTGGTGAAGGAGAGCAGCACGCGTCGCCGGGGTTAGGTCTCGACGATGAAAGCACCGCGTTCAGGGTTCAGAGGTCGCCAGAGGGGTTGAGACACGTCAACAAATTGACATCATTTACACGCAGACGAAGGAAGTACAGAACAAGGCACCCAACACTACACAGACGAATAAGCTACAAAGAAGCGCGGATGGATCAGAGTCCAGATTCATAGAAAGCCCCCCCCGACCCTGCGCAGCCATGCCCCCTCAGATCCTCATGTCGTCCCCTTCGATCCCAGGGATCATCTTGACTTCCAAGTGGTCGATGATGCGCAACCATACCTCCTCGAAACCTGTGTTTGGAGCGCAGAACACACATCAATCAGCGCAGAGCCGAATAACGCCCAGGGTTGTTCCTACGCGGCTGTAGGCGTCCGACAGCAACCTGGATGATACTGACCTGGGAATCGATTCCCACGAATGAAGGCAAACACCTTGCGCAACCCATGCGACGCCTTGATTTCGTTCCAGCGTTCGAGCAAAAAGGCGATTTCGACGCGCTTGATCTCGTCGAACCGAGCCGCGAACGAGCCGAACACTTCGTAGGGGATCTGATTGAGATGCAGAAAAGGGCAGGCCCGAATGTGAGTAGAACAATCTTAGAACTATGCATTCTCGACTTGCATTCTGGGCGGTAAGTGATTTGACGATATCTATGATACCGATGACGAATCCCATTGCGTCAGTCGGAGCGAAAGGGTTTGCTTAGGACCACTACCCGTCGACGGGGGATCGTGACCGGACTCACGCTCATAAGCCCTCTCCTTCAGTTCGGGTAAACCAAGTTTATCCGCCAAACGATACATCGCTTTGGCGCTACAAGGCCCTGCTCCGCCTTTCGACTGAGGCCAAGGGGTGTTCGCGAGCAAGTAGGCGCGTCGACTCGAGAAGGGGAAGGGGCTGTCGAAGGCGAGAGCCGCATCCCTTGCGACGTGGTACGTCGAGGCCAAAGGTGCGAAGGTGATTGAGTCGGTGTAGAGGTAGTGGAGAAGGGCGCGGTACGAGTGGTAGCTGAGGGCAGCAGAAGGGCCATAACACCAGTGTGAGCACTCTTGCGCGCAGTCAAACATTACCCCTGGTCATGAGGTATCAACACTCACGCGGCATCAGTGACCACCACCTCGAACCTAGGTCTAGAATCAACAGCCCTCGACCTCGCCTTCGATCCCATGTTGTCCCTACGGCTGGGGCGAGCCCTCTTCGTCGTCGCAGGTTTGACGGGCGACTCAGGGGCCACGGGTGCGTCGACGAAAGTCAGCGCTCCTCCGTCCCTCGAAGCCCTCGCCACTCGTTCAGGGGTACGGTGCCCACCATCCTCAGCGCATTCATCTGAGTCTGAGAGAGCTCGGTGCGCATCGTCGTTACCCCCACGCGGTCGTTCCCCTTCATCATCCGAGACCGCTGCCGAGGACGGTCGCGAGCCATGGTCCGATCTCGGTCGATAACCGATCGCCATCATGGCTCCTGATTGCTGTCCGCCTTCTGAAGATGACGAATTACCTCGATCCATTCCAACTGTCTGGGCAGGAAGAAGCTGACCAGTCGATCCACCATCGCGACGAGAAAGCGAAGCCGATAGATCGGTCTGCGTTGCCTCCGGGGCCGCACCATCGGATTGAGCATCTTCATCCGACGCGTCGTCGGCGTGGCTGTCATCGACGTCGGAGTCGTCATCCTCATCCCAGTCGTCGTCTTCCTCATTGTCCGAGTCGGAAAAGTCGAGTTCGTCTTCGTCGTCGAGTTCGGCGAACGGGCTGGCCGTGCTGCTCGCCTTCGGCCCGCCCGTGATCGGAGACACATGAGCCAATGACGACTCGTGGAAGCCCGAGTTGAACACTGAAGTGGACGAAAAAAAGCTTGGCTAGTTTGTTGCGCACGAGAAGTTGATGGCCATGTTCTGGGAGAGATCGACAGCACTTACTCGTGTCAAAGTATTCGCATCGTCCGGCCAAAATCTTCTTGGCGGCGTAGAGCCTCTTCTCTCGTACATTCGGGCGGTTGGAGGGACGTATCCGAAACACAACATCGGAGTAGTCAGGGTCGTCGAACATGGCCGCATACGCCGCGACGAGGTCCTTGGGGATCAACAACCTCGGCAAAGGAGGAGGCGTCGGCGGCGTCGGCGAATAGACGATCGTGCACGAGATGAGGAAGGCATCGGCAAGGCGCACTTGAGGGTTGTTGTAGTACGCATCCGAACGCTTCCAAAAATTGGCGTAGCCCCAGTTGCGAGCCGAGTCGGAAAAGGAATGGTCGTTGGCTTCCATTTGCTTGAACGTCATGCGTCGATCGACGGTCCGGGCCTGGAAGAGGGCGTGTGATGACCCCAAGTCAGCTTGAGCCCAAGAATGAATGTTTTGGCAGTGGATGTGAACAGCTTCGGCCCCGATGACTCGCCTCAAACGTGAACTTGAAGTTGCCCTCGCGGCGCCATGGCCCCTTGACGTCCTTGGACCGCGCGCCCGAGCCGCCCGATTGACGTCCTGCTGCGGCACCTGCAACAGCGGATCCGGGAGGAGGACTCGTGGTCTTGTCGGAAGAGGACCACCCGGCCCTCTCGGCGGCTCCGCGTTCCTTTTCTGCGGCGGTCGGTTCGCACGAGAGATCTGAGAATGGGACATGCCATGTGGGGGTCAGCCCGGAGATGGAGCGGGCGACAAGGGTTCGCTCTGGAGCAATGGACTGACAGAGTGATACGTATTGCTCTACTCCCGAGTTGGGGTACAGAAAAATTTGCCATCGGTGGTTGTCGAACAGAGCCGACTGTGCGAGAACGTGGCGAACGACGTGAGCGATGGCCCGACTTGGGTGACGGCTTGCGCTCGCTGCGCCTGACTGACCTTGACACACTTGCTCTTGGTGTCGCCTTTGCTCGACTCGAACAGGACCTTGAGGTTGGTGACCTTCCAATCGAGGGTGACCTACGGTGTGCATCGCAGTTGTGGCCGAGTGAGTGCGTATGTTTGGGTGGGGTGGGGGAGATGGCAGGTCAGCTCCGATACGTTCAGCCGCCAACGAGACGACTAGCCGTGGTGTGAGACTGACCGAACGCGTCTCGACAAACTCCGAGTTGGTCAAGTCGGTCGTACTCGCACCGGCGTTCGCGTTGGAGCTTGTACTGGCGCCCGCACCAGCTCCCGCCGTTGCACTTTGTCGAGTCGCGGCGCCAGCATCCCTCGACTCCAACATGCTCGCGAGCATTTGTCCCGCCGCAGTGGCCATGTCGGGCCGTTTGGAGCGATGTGCAGTGCTTATGTGACGTGTGCTTTCGCAGTCTGAGCACTACTCGCGCATCGAGGTGTCACAGGATGGTGCGACGCGGTAGTGACCGGAAGCCAACTCGCTCGACTTGCTCAACGGACGCGCCTCGTGCTACGCTCCTTGGGCGCATACACTCAGCTTCAGAGGCTTGTACGCGCTCGCGCCGGCGGTCAAGCCCACTGCAGAACCCCCGCTCTCTCAAAGTGACAGCCTGGCATTACGGTTCTCGTCTGCACGGCCAGCATGCCCAAGGCGGCAGAGGCCCGGAGCGAGAGTACGTCGACCTGTCTGCGATCCCATCCTCCTCAACCGACCCAGGAGTCCACGTCACGTGCTCGCGTGACGTTTTCACTCCCTCGACCCTGGCTTCCGCTCGTTCAAGCTGGGCTGACATGATGACCACGTAGCACAGCTACACCGCAACGACGAAAAAGATCTGTCGAGCAAGCCGCGACATCTCGCTTCGAGTCGCTACCCCTCGAACTGCTTCAGCTGGCGAGTCCACCCGAGCTAGAGTAACCCACTTACTGCTCCCCAGCAAAAGTGTGCACACTCATCAGATTCACATCGCAAACATCTAGATTGCAAGCCATCTCCCCTCTTCGGCGTTGCTATCGCTGACCCGCGTATCCAAATCGACGCGTCAATGGATGCTCAATTCCGGCGGATCGTCATCGCTGTGGACTCTAGCGCGCGAGGTCGAGCAATTGCCACAGCTCGATTGCTGGGGCTTGACTACACCGATCGGACAAGTGCAATTGGCAAACCTGGCGTTTGGCAGGACTTGTAGAGTACGTTGTGACCGAAGGCTTTGGGTGCGGCGTGAAAGAAGATCGAATCAAGCGGACCTCATCATAACTCTTCGTGAGCCGGCGGTATGCAGGGGTGTGGAAAGGGAAGCGCTCGCAAAGTCGACTGGTTCTTACGGGCCCGACTGTGCTCTTCCTGCTTCCGATCAAAGTGAGATTCTCCCTTCTGGAGACCGTCTTTTATGCTGTATCACCCTAAAGACGAGGTTATCTCCGAACAGGCTGGTTCTGGAAGGCCCCGATGAGCCGGACCCCGCGTTTGCACAATATTTTATGGGCACGAAGCGCTACACTCCTCGCAGTCGTGAGTGCATCCAACTCTGATTGCGCTCGTTCTATACTCTCAAGCTCATTCCATTTCGACTTTTTGGATGTATCAGGTACGGGCAAGAAATGGAAGACGATTCGCAGTGAGTTTTTAGCTTCCATCGGGGCCGTGCCCCGAGAGTCACCTCCTATCTAGAGCCCAAGCGCATGCTGACCCGACTTCGCGGTCACAGCCTTCTTCTTCGAGCCAGCCCTGGCAGCGACTTCGAAATGGCTCTCAACCTTGTTCGAGCCTGTACTTGATGAAGCTGAGTCTCGAGATCTCGAGCCCGAAGAGGTCGAAGAACTCTTCGAGCGACCGACTGAGCAGATCCAACGAAGCTTGGATGATCGCCAACGTTGGGTCGACGCCATACAAAGGGTGAGCACATCCTGTCTTTCGCTTTTTTCTGTCACGGAGCCACCGGATTCGGAGCGCATATCTTCTCCGTGGATTCAACGCGACGGTGGCACAAGTTCGGGAATGGTGCACGATACACGCTCGATCGCCATGAGCAGGCAACGGAAGTTGCCGTGTCTCGTATTCGGCAAGGCTCTAAGATCTTGTGAGCGCGCGCGCGCGCGCCACCGAATCATTTTCGCTGTGATGTCAGCACTTGCAGGGACGTCCACCCCACTCGTGCCGTCCCAAAGTGGCAATAGATCTTTGGGTCGCGTGTCGCCTTGGAATTGGGTCGCGTGGCTTTCTACGAAATCCCTTGATCCATGTCGCGTGCGTGACGTTTGGTCTCGGATTGCACATCAATGGCGAAGAAGCCTTGGCTCTCCCAAAGGCAGTTAGTTCGGCACGAAGTGCCGCGCGTCGATTGGTCAAGTGCTCAGTCAAGTTCGACGACTTGGTGATGCTGCGGAACTGATCGACCTCGATACGCGCGACAACTTCCTTGGGATCTGGCATCAGTAGTTTGGATTGCTATTCGACTGATTATCTGGCTAACCGAGATCCTTCTCCCCTTTGTCTGTGTCTGATTGTTGAACGAAACTCCTACAGGACGGACAGCGGCTGACCGAATGGTCCCTACGTCATTCTGCCTCCCAAACCGGTGCTACAACGCTCAGCACCGCTAGGGCGCAGGCCCAAGCTGATCGGCGACAACCATCACCACCACCACGACGGGTCCCGACCCGAAGCCAAAACGAAAATATGCGGAACGCCACCGGGGGCGGACCAGGCTTGCCATGACCACAAAAAGAGGGGGCCTCGGCTTGGGTTATCGATTGAGTTAGCACCCCTTCATGGCTGTGCTGTAGGCACCCTTTTCTTAGCTCATGAAAGGTTCGTGTTGTTAAAAACGATGATCAATTGGCAAGGTCAAGAAAAAGTTGCGCTAAATCGCAGCAAGAAGGTGCACTGCGCCTGAAGCGCTCTTTCAAAAAGAGTCGCCCCCCGCGACCGACTAGCTAGGAAATCCTCGTGCGTCACGCGTCACGCGTCATGCGCGAGGGGCTAACCCGTCGGGGACTCGGGCAGCTCCTGGTTTTTTCCGAAATCGCAGCGACAGAGAAAAAAGGTCTCGGTTGCCCTTCAGAGCGAGAAGGCTCGGCTTGTGGAAAGAAGAAGCGTGCAAGGCCGAAGATCGGACGCAGGTACTACTTAGATATAAGAAGAGGTTATCTTTACAACAAGCTAACAAATTAGGTACTGCGAATGCGGGGGTGGGTACTAGGTACTACTAGAGCAAGCAAAGTAGGGTATCGGTCTCGGCAGCTCCGCGCTGTCCGACTCCAAGAGGGTCGCCCCGGCCAATCGGCTAATCGCCGAGCAAACTTGAATCGCATGTACTCCCGAACTACGGCAGCTTCAACGAATTCGGCGTCGGTGGCCTGCGCTTGCTGATGGCTGAACTTGCTCGCACCTCGGCGTCATGTAGAGCTTGTAACCATTGCGACATCTCTGAACTCGGTCGCCCGCCTTTCCTCAACTTTAGACGGGGCGTCGGCGCCACAGCGATCTCCGCGGCGACGGCCGTTCCGGAGCAACGCGAAAAGCTGGCACATGTGCGCTTCTTCTCGAGGTAGTGCGCACGAGAGAGGGGTAGTCGTGACGAAGAGGCGACGAGGACCTTACCACCAGAGTAGGTCGATGAAGTGAAGAGGCGACTTGCGAGTTGGCGCGCTTCACGTTCGAGAGAGCTATAGCTGAAAGGCGGCCCCGACTTGACGCGACGAGTCGTGAGTGGAGACGGAACCACTACGGGGGTGACCGTCCGCGGCTTTTGGTTCTTAGTTAAAGTTGCATCGAGCATGTCGGCTGATTCGAAAGCGAGAGCTTGGGTCGGTGAAGAAGACCAATTCGCCGAACGACCGCCCAAGCTCGAGGGATCGTAGGTCACGAGACAGACCTCGGATGCGAGATTGCTCGCCGACGCAGGAGGTGTGGTGGGCTCGGACGCATCGGACGAAGCGGGTGAATCGATCGAAGACGCCGATGATAACAGAAGGCTTGGGAGCATGGGAGAGTAATCGTAGGCTGACACCAGCGAAGACGAACTCGAGGCGCCGGGTGAGGAGGCGCTCGTGAAGGGGTCCGTGTCAAACTCTTCGGCAAACGCGGACGGCTCGAGGAAAGATGCCCACGACGCATCATGGTCAAAGTGCTGAGATGTCGAGAAAACCATGGCTGTCAAAGGTCGTGGCTTGTTTGGTCGAGATTGGTGCACGAGGTATAAGTAGGGGGAGAGAGAGGATCCTGAGCTGAAGCACGAGCGGTCGAGGAGAGGGGAGAGAATGCGGGGGCGCGGACGAGGTCTGCTAATGACGACACGGGTCGGGTAAAGACACAGATGCGGATTGTCAGCACAGATCCCTGATTTGTGTCTTGTGACTGTCCGCGGTCGTGCTTTTGCAAATTGCAAAAGTAAGCACCGACCGACGCGGAGTGGCCGAGGGCCGAGGGTGGCGCCGGGGCCCCGGCGAGCCGCATCAGGCACCCTCGGCGCGCGAGTAGATCAGCCTCTCTTATGACGCAAGCTCACCGATCAAGCTCTAACTTCTGAAGCGATCGTCACGGATCGCGATGTGAGGTCTTTGTGGGTATCGTCGGGAAAGGGACGGGCAAGCTGTTCACGAGGGTGGATGGTAGGTGGAAGAGCTGGACCAAGAGGGGGCGGGGACGAAACTAACGGAGGTCAGGACGAAGTAGTCAGGGCCGGGGCCGGCGGTAAAGTGGGACCTGATCTCGGAGGAAAAACGGAAGAGAAAAGACTACTGCTGTTTCGATCTGCGGGGCAAAATCGCGGAGAGAAAAGCGGCCATTCTTCTCATTAGATGACCACCGAGCGCCCATTCACGTGCAAAAGAGTGTTTGGCGGTCGGAGCCGGCTTGCGTTCGACACGCGCAGCCTGCCGAGTTCGGTCATCTTGAGCCCGGAGGCCGAGGTGGTTCTCGAAGCTTGCCCAGCCGAGCTGCATATTAAAACGAATTTTTGAGGGAAACCTGAAACAAGGACCGGAAGAGTCGAGTGACCTTGTCAAGGTTTTGAGCTCGTAATTGGCCCAGTCCATCAACAAGGTTTTTGTAAGGTGGGCCCCTGTGCGTGCCTAGGGACCCGGATTGATCGACTTCCAACTTCGAGCGTTCTTGATGATGGGCCCACCCAAGCGGAGGGCGAGGCTCAAGCCCAGGGGCGCGCGACCCGACGTGCAGTCGATCAGGTCGGATGGCGGGGCAAGTCAAGAAGGACAGCCAGGCTCCACCTTCCTTTCATGACCTGCGTAGCTACCGAGGTACTAACCCCATAAGTTGGACTTTGAAACGTCCAGTGACTCCAGTCAGCTCGGCCGAGCTTCTAGGTACCTACCTGTGGTCGCAACTTACGAGCCTTCATACTGAAATGCGTAGGTTGTGCCGATGTTCGAACAGCACGTGGCCATCGACAATCCTCGGGTGCTAAACGCACCCAGTTCCCATGGCGCAGATCGCGCGTTGGCCTAACCCTGCTCACAAATACCAGCCGTAGCTAGAATTAGGGGCCGCACACGCTGGCAGCAAGTCGCCCAGTACGGCGGACTGCTCGGATGAAAGGGGTTGATTCTCGGCGGCAGTCGCGTGCCTGTTCACGTCGCCTCTGTCGAGTGTTGCGGATTCAAGTACCTCGCGCCGAAACGGACATGGGTTCTCACATCAAATGCTAGAGTCCGACTATTCGAACCGGGAGAGTTCGTTACGCGGATGGGAGATTGGCTGCTCCTTTGAATCGCCACTGCCGCGAAGCGGCACCAACGCGTCGCTCAGATTGGCACCATAGCGTTGCTGACATCTGGAGCACATGACGATTCGGACTTTCCTCAACTAAATGTCACTATCGAGCATCAAACGCCTGCCCCACATGATGCACGCACGCCAATCGAGCTGCCAGTGAGACTGAGAATGACCACGGTTTACTTCGATCTTGGATCCGCTGTGGACCGGTATCGTGGTTGCCAGAGACTTACGATTTAGGTCGTAATTGAATGATGTCTTGGTCTGCGCGGTGTGATGATCAGCGACGGGCATTCAAAGTCAAACGGATCTCATCGAACGACGGACCCGCGGGATGGTAATGAAATCCGTTGCAGATACCCGAGGGCCCAGAGGGTCTGGGCCTCAGTGGTCTCGCCGACCACCGGCTCCACCTCGAAAAGCGACCTACGTGTTCGCTTACCTACCCGCTTACCGGCCTGTAGGTATCGCATGTATCCTAACAGTCATTCGATCCCGGCAACTTGAACCCATTCGCCCGGGGGCTTGTCGGCGACCTGCCAGTGTTCGTCACTCCGGACTTCGACGATGACGTCCTCATTGACGATCGCTCGCTGCTGTCCTCACTGGTATCGGCCATAAGAGATTCGTAGCCGGCTTCCTTACAGGTCTACATTGCACTTCTATAAAGTAACTGAACTTTAGTAACAAAGTGTCAATCTAGGATTGTACCTTCTTTGGAGTGTCTGTGCTATGCTTGCAATGTTGGACGGTTAGCGTAGGGGTGATTAGATATAGGAGTGCGCTCCCGGCGCGCTCTGACGGATGAGGATAGAACGAGACACGCCTAGCCCCTCTGCATATTTTTTCAGAAACTACCTTGCCGCCGCACTCGGCTTCAGGTCACAGTGAAGGCGTTCAAACGCGTGATGCTGAGCTCCTAAGTGCAGCTTCGCCAAGCATGCGGCCGCTGAATAGCCATCCATTTCCTCTGACGCACGTTCCTCCACAGTAGAAGGGACCGCAGGATGATCAGGAGTATCATCGGCGCTCCAGGTACTTCGAGTCGGGGTCACACATCTTCGGATCTGTTGCGGCGCCAAGATCGTGGCACTCGCGGTCAGGTCGTAAAAGTGAGACAGTGCCGACGATCCGGAGCGCCGCCAGGGTGAGAGGTGGGGGAGCTCGTCGGGACGGGTCGAGGGTAGCATAGGATGTGGGGCATCGTAGGTGAAGCTACGGTTGCATCGATAAGGTGACCTTTCAGACGACTCGAATGAGCTCGGGCCGAACGACGTGGAGGTGTAGTGGGAAGGGGGGGCCGAGCTCGAAATGCGGCCGAGCTGTGGTTCAGGGGGCGAGCCTCTTGTAGGGGACCGAGACGAAAGGCAATCGAATGAATCGAACGAAGAGACCTTGCGAAAAGTGCGATGAACGACCGAGTCCAAAGAACAGCGCCTGAGCGTCGAAGGTGTGGCTCGTCCGTGGTGGTTGTTGGTACAGGGTGGTGCCGAGTAAACTCGACCTAGCTTCGGAGCAGGGAGAGCTTTGAGCTTGTTCCGATCCGCGTCCTCGGCCGAGCTAGAATCCTCGTCACTAGTGCAGAGCAACCTCATGTTCAAAGGGCGATTGCGAGTTCGAGTTGAGCGGCGAGGATACGTTCCCGCAGTGGCGACCGGTGCAACGTTATTTCGGCCGGCGACGATGTCGCTACCGGTCGACCACGAGCGCGAACCCATCAATCGGCGCTTGTACATCCCATCCTCCTTACGCTTGACGGCAAAGACCTCTTCGACAGTGGAGTCTCGAGTCAAAGATTGGTGTTGCCAGAGTCGAGACCGTGGACCGAGCCTTTCGAATTCTGACGTGTCACGCGGATCGAAAGGGGACGGCTTGTACCGGAGGAAACCCCAGTTGTTGAGTTGTTTGTCCTGCGGCCACAAAACATATTAATCAGCAAGCCCGCCCCATAGGCACCACTAAACGATGTGCCGAGTGTCGGCTTAGGTCTCGTACTCGGTCCGTTCGAGAGGAGAATTATAGGGGTCTAGGGGATGACGTACAAACGATGAGACGTTGCTTTGAGAAAAAAGTTGACGACAGACATTGCTTGCAAGGGCTTGTTCGTCGGGGACCACCAAGACACTATGAACGATCGAGAACGGAAAGCGAGCAAATGCTCGGTCAGCCGACAACCGGTGCTAGCCGTGTGCCCTGCCCCGACGCGTCACGCTGCGCGGAGGGAAAAGCGCTGATCACTCCGCGGCGCCGAGGGAAAGGAGGTCCTAAGAGATCCCTCCGGAAATGGCGCTTCACTGGGCGGTTCAGCGGACACGAGGAGCGGAGCCAAGGTATCTCTTACGAGAGCCAGAAGAAGATCAACGAAAATTACCTTCCTGTTGAGTCCCAATGGATGTATGGGCGAATGTCGAACCCATCGTCGTCGGGCTGTCGAAGCAACCTGGACCAAGGCGAAAATCCAAAGTTAGACAGGAAAGAATTGAGCTCGGACCCCTTGCGAATTGTCGCTGGCTGGAAACGACTTAGCCCTCGTGGCGGAGCTTGAGCGTTCTCACGGCCTCACTAGCCGCCGCGAGTACAGCTGCGTGATAGTGTTGCGCACTGACCTCATCATCTTGTGCAGAAATCGTTCGACACGTGCCGGGCGTTGAGGTGTATCTCTGGTCGTCGACACTCGCGGGGCCTGTGGTTTCTGAGCTTGTTGTTGAATGCACGTGCCGTAAGAGGGCTGAGCAGCCGGCGCAAGGAAGGTCGAGCTGGGTGGGGGCAGCGGAAGCGGCTTGAAAGCGGGAGAAACGAACGAGTTGGTGGGGTAGCACGCTATCGCAACATGCTGATGCATGGAAGAAGGTTCGAGCAACATTTTTCTTGATGGGTGTGATAGAAGAAGGGCCGCTGATGATAAGAACGGTGCCGCCGACGCGACGAAGGCGAGAAGAGATGGTCAGTCAAAAAAGTCCGAACAGGGCTCAATAACGCAAGACTCGCTCTAGTTTAGCGTACTTCGCGGAGAACATGATGTCCCACTAGTTTGAGGGCAGCTTGTGTGCTCTTAAAGGAGTGCCCGACCGAGCTGGCTAGGAGCGCCGGACAGTCAAAGGGCTGAGCGCGGGCACTCGGGCAGATGTTCAGCGTGACTCCTGAAAAAGGCCAAGGAGCTTCGTCGATTTATCCAACCATGTCGACACGCTGCCGGTGTTCGAGGTCACGCGTGATGCGAGGAAACGATCTAGACTATAATAACATGGTCCGAAAGGAAACTGCATGGACAGACATGGTATAGCAACACTACGAGGAGTAACAGCGGGGACAAGGGAAAGAGGTAATATCACAGCCGAGTCTAGACGCGCTGAAACAGAAAAGGGACGTACGAAAAGAAGGGAAAAGAATGTGCCTCGGAAAATTTTGAAAGAGCTGATCACACCAATCCCATAATGATTGTAACCCGCAGGCTCGAATACGGCCCCGCCTTCGCAACTTCGGTCTGTGACGCCTCGATAGGGGTCGCGCCGAGGTATTCCGAGGAGAGCGACGTCGATTTCCACTAACAGCGCGTCAATCGTTATTCGCACAAGAGGCCACAAGGTCAGTGTGATGTGCTAAGAGTCTCTAGAAAGAGTTTGAAGCCGAGGATCAAAGTGCGTCACTTACACCCCAGGATTGCGAAAGCGCGAAAGAATCCGGGCCGGAACTGAACTTGGTCATTGATGCGCCCAACTGTGTGGGCACCCAAATGCTGAAAAATGCGCGCACTTGTTTTCTTTGGTCCGTGTAGGGCGCAAGGATTGCCGTCGAATAGCTCGCAGACCTACTCGCACTCGCATCGCTGAAGGGCGGCCCGTCGGCGAGGCGCGTGGGAGGCGTCGAAGGAGTGGGGAAATGCTCGATCGAGTTCTGTCGGTGGAGGTAGATGCCCAATTGGTTACCGCCCTTCCTTTGAAGTCGTTGCAGATAAAGATTGTAGAACGATCCTGCGTAGAAGAATGTGTTGGAGTAGAGTCGGGCATTGTCGCGTAACGCCGTGACACCCCAAAATTCTGCACTCAGTCTAAGAGGGGCATATTCGACCCACTCGGAGGATAGATCCAGCGACGAGCCTGGAAGAACGCCGCGATGCGGTCCACCGCGGGTACCAAGGCGCTGCTCTTTCGCAAGTCCGAAAAATCCGTCTGGGCCGTAAGAAAGAGGAGAGCTCGCTCTGCGTGGCGGAATGGGTGGTGGTGCGCCCAAGCCGAGCGCCGATGGCGTCGAATCGGGATGGGGAGCACGATCGTTGATCCTGCTCGTGTCGTCGATCGGGATGCGGTAGAAAGGTTGTAAGCCCAAAGCAGGCATGTTGACGTCGAGATGGGGATTGACCGGCGTAGCAAATCCGATGTCGACCAGTCCGTCCAAAGTGACCAACTCGCCGGGCAAGGGCATCCTCCCGACGGGAACACCTCCTCCCACTCGGGACGAAGACAGCAGGCCGGCCATCTCGAGCGCTTGCCCCGAGCGCGGCGTATGCACGAGTGGCAGACGACTCTTAAACTGCTCAATCTGCCAATGAGCGCGCTGAACGACCTCGATAGGGGCGAACAAAACATGTGACGTCATCGAATAGTCATCGGAGATCAGGTTGAGCTGTCGGTAGGTCTGTGCGAAATAGCCGAGGGAACGAGCCATTAGCTATACTTCGGGGGTCAATATAGAGCTCCGACCATGCAATTACCATGTGATAGTAGTGAATGCCGTCTTGGAAGAGTAGAGCGTACTCCAGCTCATCGGCAGAGCTCAGATCTATGCGCGCCGATGACGGAGCAGCTTGCGATGGAGAGGAGACACCAATGTTCGGCCCTTCGCCGGGACACTTGGCGTCAGTGGTCGGGCCATCGCCAGTGGTCGCCATCGCGTAGGTCTGATCCCCATTGAACGACGAGTGATCGACGACGGACTGCTGCAGATCGAGCAAACCGAGGCTTTCAGAGATCCCATCAGCCAATGCATCCCTCTTCGAGTTCCGTCCGCCCGAGGCGCCAAGACGCGATCGACTCGAACGATTTAACGTGTCGAGTTTCTCGCCCCTGCGCATCTCAATCACACGTTTCGCAAAGAGATAACGTTGGAACTCGCCATCCGACTCGAGCCCCTCCGGAGCGAGGTCGCCCGTGAGCTTGGTCGTCGCGCTGCTGATGGTGTTTGCAATGAAGAATGCGTCGCTCGAAATGACGCCTCGCACCCATCTCGCATCAATGCCACCGATCGACGACCAGACGGCCAAACTTGGAGGTGCGAGCTCGGGGTGGGTTTCAAAGCAAGCAGGTCGTTTCTCGTCGTAGAAGAATGGCTCGATAATTTTCCGCCGTAGTAGCGACAAGACATCCTCCCGATCCATGATTGCGCCAGCTTTCGAGTCCATTTCGACGACCCGTGCAGCGAGCCATTCCTCCGTCGTAAGGGTCTCGGCTCCCCATTTGGCAAGCCAGCATGCACACGCTTCGCCGATACGTTCGCCCTCGGGGCCAACAAAAGTCGAGACGGCGTCACCGGGACACGCGGTCTCATCATCCTGAAGGTCGTCGCTCGAAATCGAAGACGCACGTGAAGATCTCATGGAGGGATGCTCGGTTTCGGTCATGGGAGATAGCGATGGATCATCGAGTTTGTAGGGTGCTCCGACTGATTCGAGGCCACGACAAGAAGCGTCGAGCTCGGGTGAAAGTGAACCGCTGCCGAGTCCTCGTCCCAATGCGAAGCCAAGGTACTGAGCCACGCTCCACGGCGTAATCGTCTTCTGGATCCAACGCAACGCAAGTGACTGGATCACGGGTATCTCGAGATAAGTCGCAGTGGCCAACAGGCTGAGGAGAAAGGTCGGTGTCGCTGGCTGGCACGTCGGGGCCATGATGTTCGACCACTCTGAATCGCTTTCGGCTGCACCACCCGAGAGGTCTAGGAGATAGTCACGATCAAGGCTAGTTTGGGGGTCGATGACCATCCTGCCCGTCGCGGTAAGCACCAAGCGTTCCCATGTCTTACTCAGAGGCTTCTTGGCTGAAGTCTTTGCCCAAGGTGGCGGCACCAGCTCAGGACCCCCACCGTACAGACGAGCGAGGACGAACTCGAACGCGGCACGACTAAGCGGTCGATCCATCTCGACGGCGATGACCTCGCTGTCCGAGCCTCGATTGGCGCCTTGTTGTTCCTCGGAAAATCCGCCCGACAGCAACGACGTGAAGAAGCCAGATTGGCCAGCGAGAACGATGCGGTGCAAGCGATAGTGGTGACCAAACGCGACCAAATGGAGATCCGACATTGTGCCATTGAGCAGGCCATACGTGTACATATGGTTCTGCAACGACTGCATCGAGGGTGCGGGCGACGCCGAGGCATTTGGTCGCAAAGGCGGCGGTCTGAGAAGAGGCACATACCTTGCAGAGGCCTGCGCCGAGGAATGCGACCGACCCCTCGATTCTCGGGATCCTGAAGGGGATGATGAACCGCTCGGCGTAGCTGGGACGTTGCGATACTTGCGGCTCTTGAGCGAACTGCCGCCGGGCAAGGGGAGGTCGTACAGATATCTGGAGGACGACCCCTCTGCGGCTTCTTGTGGAGAAATCTCGGAGTACGAAGAAGAAGCGAAGGGACTGGCACCATGGGCTGTCTCGTCTTGACCGCCAGCTGGCGCCGTGGCCGGTCTCGACAGCGCGGCCCCTCCCTCGTACGACTGCGCAGTCTGCGTTTCGATGCGTGTGAGCGGCGTATGTGGGAGGACGCCGACCAAAGGCGACTTGAACGTTTGACCGATGAAGGATGTATCCAAGAGATCATTGAATGCTCTCGACTCGACCGCGTGGCGCAGCGCGGAGCGAGAACGACGGTACGACGGTGAGCTCGGAGGGGAATAGCTCGAAGGTGAGCCGGATTTGCCTCCCGGGGAAGAGGAGGTAATCATCTCGGCCGAGCTAGAAAGTCTTTGAGCATGAATCCTAACAGGTTCGGCTTGGACCATTGCGTCACCACGCGAAGAAGACAGAGGCATGGGCTGCAAGGTGCCGAACGGTCTCAATGGTGGGAACGACGAGGGAGACGGGGCTTGGGCCTGGGCCTGCAACTGAGGCCGACACGGATCGTCCGTGGTTGCCGTCTCCGGTGACGATGACTCGGCGTCCATCGCCGCCGACCCAATGAGTGTATTGAAAATGAACGAGCTTGTCGGACGCGAGCCCCTCTGGTCGAATCACTGAGCACGATGCCATGAACTGAAATCAGTCTCACGTGCGACTCGAAGCCGGGTGGGGCTCCCAGGTCCCAGCTCCCAGCTCCCAGCTAAGCCTCATTTCGTCATCACGTGATAGCGTAAACGATTGCAGGGAGGGCCACAAGGAGCTTGAATGCACCGGGACCTGTATCGATGCTTTGGACTGAGGACGGCCCATTGACTCACAGGTCTGATCTAGGGGCTGCCACTCCTCCGCGAGTCGGCGACTCCGATCGTGCTCGCAACCGCGGGCACGGGGTGCCACGACCCGGAATGGGCAGCTACAGTGCAGCTCAGTGGGACGATCCCGAAGGGGCTGGCTGAGCGGTATGTGATGTTAGAGGACTCGGTGATAATTGGTCCTCGATGGTCGAGACTTGATGTTACCCCTGAGGCCTAACGGTGTAACGGTGTGTCTGAAGACCGAGAAGGAGCTTGGAAGCGGTGCACGAGGATAATGACCGATCGGCAGCTCCCCTCCACGCAGCTGGGGTCTGCTTGGGCCGCCCCATAGCGCGGCGCGGCCAAGCGCCTCAAGCGCCGAGCGGCGTCAGTGCGCTCCCAAGGCCCAAGCCCTCGAGCCTGCGGACGAGTGCGGACGCGTCAAGCGGTAGAGGGGAGGCGCGTCCTACACGCGCTCGACGGCATTTAGACTCTTGCCGTGCTGTCATTATCACCCGCGTCTTCGACACTGCACCTCGAGATTCTGAGTGTCCTTGACCATCCACCACTACGCTACGGAAGAGTCTCATCTGATCCATACGCGCCATGTCGAGTCAACACGACGAGATGGACGTCGACGCTTCTGGCGCCGGCGCGGTCTCGAGTCCTCTGCACTTTCCGGCCAGCTCCTCTGCAGGCCATCCCAGCTCATCCCACGATCCCATGCCCGCTCGAGTAGGCGCATTGCAGCATGGTGGCCGACAAATGGGTGCGTACCGTGCTTTTGCTCCCTCTCTGCGCGCCGTGACGCCGACTGACGCGACCTTCATTTGGGCCTCACGACGCGTCTTGCCCCCGTCTCCTCTATCTGGCGCGTCTACAAAAATCGGCTCGCCCCCACCACGATGACTATCTGACCCCCATCCACACTGCTCTTGCCCCGGATCCAGCCGCAGGATCCTCGAGTCCCATGCAGTTCCCCACCTCGAGTGCATCCCAAGCCCCGGGTGGTCGACGTGCTGCCCGAGGTGCCTTCGCGTCGAGCGGCCTCTCGTCAGATCCCGGACGCGTCGGCGGCAATGGTCGCGACGGAAGCCCCCTTTTCTTCCCTGGGTCAGTCCTCAAGCTCATGGTCGTCGGTCGAAAGATTCGGGAAAGTATGCCTGCTTACTCTCTCCGCGTTTGTTGTCTCCTCTTGATCGTCTCGGCACAGGTCTGACGTCGGCTCCCCCACGCCTCGGCGCAATCGACGGGGTGATATCCACTCGGGTTTGCCTCCGACCCCGTCAAACCGACGTGGCGCAGGTCCTTCCCAGCCCGGTAGTGGTTTAGACATCTCTACTTCTTCGGCTGCCTCGCATCACTCTCGTTTCGGAGTCGGGGGTGGGGACGACGGTGGGGGAGACCCCTCGTCGACCGCCAATGGTATGGGCGAGGATGGCGATGAGCAAGACGATGCGGACGAACCCGTCACCGTCGTCTGGGGTACCCGTGTCACGATTGCGTCTTCGATGGCCTCATTCAGGTGGTTCCTCGAGTCTTTCACCGCGGGCGACCGTCAAGGGTACGATCAGAAACGCTTCGAGGAAGCCGATGAGAGCGATCGAGGATCGATCGAGTTCGCTTATACCAAAGAGCAACCCGAGAAGAGGATGTACCAGTACTACTTGGAGCGCATGCGTGAGACGGGTCAGACGAACCTCAATCTCGACGTGCTCGACCTGCTCGCATTCCGTCACGCCGAGCGAGACGCAAGGGAGCGAGCACGCTTACCGCGCCGCGATCGCGACTTTGCCGATTTGTACCGCAACTTGCAAGACTACCCGCAAGAGATCATCCCCATTCTCGATCAGGTCCTCAAGGACTGTGCGCTCGATTGGGCCTGGGACCATCTGGGCGGCGCATCGCAGCGAGCCGAGAACACGCTCCGAGCCGAGGCGATGGAAGCTTCGGTGTTCAAGGTTCGACCCTTTGGTGGGACGCGCAAGGTTAACATGCGCGAATTGAACCCCCAAGACATCGACAAGATCGTTTGCGTCAAGGGTCTCGTGATCCGTGCCACGCCCGTCATCCCCGACATGAAGCTCGGTGAGTTATTTCGCCTTCCAGCCGATGATACTACCCTGGTCTAACCCCTATTCCCCATTCTGAGCCGCGCAGCCTTCTTCCGTTGCGATGCTTGCTCCCACACGGTCTCGGTCGAGCTCGATCGAGGTCAGATCGCCGAACCCGACAAATGCCCTCGCGAAGTGTGCGCTCTCCAAGGGTCAATGAGCTTGATTCACAATCGCTGCGAGTTCGCCGATCGTCAGATCGTGCGCTTGCAAGAGACGCCCGACGCGGTTCCCGACGGTCAGACGCCCCACAGCGTCTCGTTGTGCCTCTACGACGAGTTGGTCGATATCGTCAAGCCCGGTGATCGCATTTCCCTGACGGGTATCTTCCGTTCGGTTCCGGTGCGCATCAACCCTCGCCAACGCATCATCAAGTCCTTGTTCAAGACGTACCTCGATGTCGTGCACGTCAAGAAGACGGACAAGAAGCGCATGGGCGTTGATGGCTCGACGCGCTCCGCCGACGATCGCCGTGGAGTCATCGGTGTAGGAGGCGAAGACGAGGATGGGCTGAATGAGGAGGACGAAGATGATATGGATGCCGACGGCGGTCTGCTCGAGGATCGCGAGGCGAGCGCCAAAGCCAAGCTCAAGGAACGTATGGTCGAGATTTCGCGTCGTCCCGACATTTACGAATACCTCTCGCGCAGTCTCGCACCTTCGATTTGGGAGATGGACGACGTCAAAAAGGGCATCCTCTTGCAGCTGTTCGGTGGCACCAACAAGAGCATCGCCAAGGGCGGCGGAGGTGGAGGGCCGCGCTACAGGGGTGACATCAACGTGCTACTTGTCGGTGATCCCGGTACTTCCAAGTCGCAGATTTTGCAATACGTCCACAAGATTGCTCCTCGAGGCGTGTACACCTCGGGCAAAGGCTCGTCCGCCGTCGGTCTGACGGCCTACGTGACTCGCGACCCCGATTCGAAGCAACTCGTTCTCGAGAGGTAAGTTTTGCTGCAGTCTCCTTCCTGGAGCCTTTGACTGACCCAACCCTGGCCCTTGAACGCCACAGTGGTGCCCTCGTGCTGTCCGACGGTGGTGTCTGCTGCATCGACGAGTTTGACAAGATGTCCGATGCGACCCGCAGTGTGTTACACGAAGTGATGGAACAGCAGACGGTCTCAATCGCTAAAGCCGGCATCATCACCACCCTGAACGCCCGTACTTCGATTCTCGCCGCGGCCAACCCCGTCGGATCAAAGTACAACCTCGCGTGGCCCATCACGCGCAACATTGATCTTCCCCCGACTTTGATCTCGCGTTTCGACTTGCTGTACCTCGTGCTTGATCGCGTCGACGAGGCCAACGATCGACGTCTTGCGAGCCATCTCGTTTCCCTCTACCTCGAGGATCGACCCGCGACGGGCGGCAACGACATAATGAAAGTGGAGGATTTGTCGGCCTACATCTCATGGGCACGCAACCACGTCCATCCTGTCCTAACAGAGGATGCGTCGACGGCGCTCGTCAACGCGTATGTAGCGATGCGCAACGTCGGTGGCGATGGTCGATCGAACGAACGTCGCATCACCGCCACGACGCGTCAACTCGAGTCAATGATTCGTCTCTCCGAGGCGCACGCGAGAATGCGCTACTCGTTGCACGTCGAGCTCGAGGACGTCAACGAGGCGAACCGATTGATCCGCGAGGCTCTGAAGGACTCGGCGACCGACCCTGTTACGGGTTTGATCGACTTGGACTTGCTCGCTGGACAATCCTCGAGGCAACGCTCTTTGCAAGGCGCGCTCCGACGAGAGGTGATCGCTTTGATCAATGCCAAGCCTTCGGGAGTCAGGAGGACGGAGTTGAAGAAGACGTTGAACGACCAGTCGTCGATGGCGATCGATGATGGCGAGTTGACCGAGGTAATCAAGGACTTGGAGAAGGCAGGTAGCGTCAAGCTACGTGGATCGGGGCAAGGGCAGGTCATCACTCGTACGGGAGGCGGAGCGATCGATGAGTGAAAGGAGACCATTGGATTAGTGTGTGCTATCATTTGGGATGGAAATCACCTATGTGTATGTGTCTGGGTTAATACTTCTTAGTTGGTTTAAAAGGGACTGGCCTGAAATTTTCTTGTAGCCTCGCCGTTTCAATTTTTATTAGTGCCCCAAGCTTGCAGCGTGACGCCCCTGTGAGCGTGAAGCGTGAGCTGGCGGGGCACTTTCTGACTGCACCGAATTCCGACGGTCCGGGGACGCTGCCTCGGGCCGGACCGAAAGGTCAAATCGGAGCGTTGATGACCATCATCTTCATCAGACTATGGTTACCAGGTTCCCACGGTTGATTGCGAGTCACATGCGGTCATCATTTTGTTTGGCCGTCTACCCGAGGATCTGCACGCATGCCCGCGGATCATGCATCATCTCCGGGTCTGGCACGTTTTCACGAAAAAATTGTGCACGGTTGCGACCGGCGACGATTATTCTAAAGCATTCGTGGGATTGAGCTTGTGCGAGGTATGTGGGACATGGCAATTGCAAAGAGGTCCCGCACTCTTGAAAAAGAATTGAACATGCCGACGATATCCCCGCCGCGCTGCTGATATCGATCAGGCAGTGATCAGGCACGGCGTTCCCTTTCTCGAGTGACGCGCCCGTTCTTTCGCAGGGCCACTACTCGCTCACCCGTCGACGGGCACCGTCTCATCGTACCGATAGCCTTTGTCGAGCACAGTTCAGAGACAGAGCGTGGTCGGCTTGTTCGGCTCATCGGAACTCGCGCCCCTAAAACCGAAAACACCAAAAACTCGTGCGACCACGCCTCTGCAACTGTGCAGTCCCCAGTTCGCGTCCGCTCCTTCTCCTCTCACGCGTCGCCTCAACTGCCCGTCCCTCTACCTGGGCCGATTTGACAAGGCACACACGATCTCTTTCAAGGTAGAGCCCGTGAAAAGAACAGAGAGCTACGGATCTGAAGGTCGGACGTCTCCAAGATGGAAGCGGTAAACGCCCCGCCCCGTTTGGCCGACGCGAGCACGAGCACGACCCCGGCAATCCTGTCCTCCTCTGCTGTAACGCACCCCTCTTCCTTGTCGGCACGCAAGGAAAGAACGGCCGAACCACAGTCAAGCACGACTGCTGCTGGTCACACCAGTGCTCGAGCTGTACACGAGGGTACACCGGGTCACTCCGCAGCCTCCACCGTCGACGTCGCGCCTTCGCAGCCTGCTCCTGGCAAGATCACACTTCTACAGAGACCGATCATGGCGGAAGAAACCGAGCAAAATTCAACTACTTTGAATGAGCCGTCAGGGATGACACGGACAGGCGCATCGAGTCCTTCATCCTCTACTTCGAGGTCGACCGCGGACGTTGCCCAGGCTCGAGCTCTCGGTCAAGGTCAGTCAGCTGCGAACCGGCCAGCAACACCGTCGCAGAGGATGTCGTCTCAGTTGGAGGCGCAGCCACTGTCTACGAGTAGCAAGATCAACTCCAGACCCGCTTCGGAGGACGGGTACCCAGACCCAGACGGCTCGAGCGACGGCGGCCCCGAACGACCGAGGACTCCGTCAGCGACCTCGTCCGCCTCTGAGCTCGACCCCTCTGATCCTGCGACATCTTCGGCCCCACCACTCGATTCGAGAACACGCGAGGCCACCATCACCGCCGAAGGTACAGATTCGACGTCTGGCGAAGGAGCTCCCGTACTGGACCACGTCCTGCTCTCGGCTTTGCAGCACCCGCGGGACCGTATCCTCTTACTGCGAGCAGAGGTCGAAATGGAGCGATTCGTCTCGCATCCTTCGTGAGTGTTCTTTCCGAGAATTCCAATGCTTAGTTGTGTCTTGACGCGACTCAAGTATGGAGCTAACGCCTCTCTTCAATTGACTTTCATCACAGCGCAACCCGACTCCCGCTCTCGCCTCCTCACTTTCAACCCAACCTCAACTCGTACCAGCGGTTGCTCATTCACCGCCTCGCGGACATATTCGGCATAACTCGTGAAGTCGAAGCCGCCCCGCAGCAGAACTGGGGTCCTCCTGGGGCCCCAGTACCAGGAATCGTCGTGCTTGTCAAAGGCGCTGCGACCAAACTGTAAGCCCAGTCAAGCTCATAGCGTTGCAGATCGAATATGAAGACATGAAGATCTAATGAGCACCATCCCTTAAAGTCCCACCTGCAAACTGGCGTCTATCGTAGCCTCGCCTTCGACGACAGCGACCAGTTCCATAGCCCCTGCTTTGGCCCAAGCAATCGTATTATCGAACGAGAGCTCGACATCGACCGCTCGTCATTCCAGTGATTCCGAGTCCCCCGCTCGAGGAGGCTCTTCTTCGTCATCATCTTCGAATGTTGCACCGCCGCCTGCCCAGCCTCAGGTGTTCAAGATCTTGCCTCGGTCGGCGCACAAAGCGGGCTCGACCGCCTCGTCACCGGCCGCGGCAGACGACGACTCGACTGGCCGCGGGAAAGCTCGTAGGGAACTCACACTGGAGGAACGGGAGGCTGCGTACCGGGAAGCTCGTGAGCGCATCTTTGCCCAACAAGCCGAAACCAAACCTGCAGCTTCGACGTCAACACAACCCGCCTCGATCGTCGTCGACGCGCCGCCGAGTCTGGCGCGGCCGAGCTCGGCTGGATCGACGTACTCTCGAGGCAGTGCTGCTGCATCGATCGCGGGCAGCCGGGCCGAGTCGACCACGTCGAGCTACCACTCTGGATATCATCCGGGCCCTGCCTCCTCTGCGTCGATGTTTTACCCGATCCCTTCGTCGTCGTCGTCATCCTCATCTCTGCTGTCTCGCTCAAGTTGGGCCCCTTCGCTGAGACCGTCGGCCCCGAGTTTCGACCCTAGCCTTGGATGGATTCCCCAGGGATACGAACACGACCCATACCAGCAGCCTCCGCCTCAACACCAGCAGCCATACTACTACGGTGGTGGTCCCGTCGCGTCGGCTGGTCTGGCGCCGCCAAATCAAGTCCACAATCAACCCCCTAGCCACACGTCCAGTCCCTCGACGAATCCCTACGCCAATCCACGTCCTCCTCCACCACTCCCTCATCCGAATCATGCGCCGTACCCTCATCCCACCTTCGCAACGGGTCCACTACCTGAAGCTTATGGTAGTGGTTCGGCAGCATCAACTTGGGCGATACCCCGACCGCCGCATTCTCTGCCTTCACCTTCGCTGTCCACCAGCTCGGGCAGCTCATACCAGTCGATGGGTTTGAACAACAAATTGGCTCCCGGAGGCTCAAACCAGCGACCGGGTCACGACGGCGGTTATCTGATGCGATTCCCCGAAGGAGGGATCGTACCCTACCAGGGGTCCTCGCTCAAGAGTGCGAGTGTTAACAATTTCCAAGCGTCTCTGAACTCGACTAGCCAAGGGTCAGCGGCGGCTCGACCTTCCGAAACGACAAGATCGAACGTTGCTTCCCAAAACGGCGAACGGGTGGCTAGTCCGGCGAGCGTGCAGTCGCTCAATGCAAGGCCTCCCAGTTCTGCGGCATCGGTCGAGAGCGGCAGCAGCGGCAACGGGAAGGCTACAAAGACGCTTCTTCGAGAAGGAACGGTCAAGGGTAAAGGCAAGGAACAAGCGGGTGAGGTGGTCGACACGCCTTCGGACGCTTTGTCGGCATCGAACTTGAAGAGTTTGCACCCAAGCTTGCCCGTCAAGCCTGAATCGCCGTCGAATGCGAACGGCGGGCATCGCGCTTCGCCTGATACGCCTTCACTATGCAGTTCGACCAACTTGGGTCCTTCGGCTCAGCTACCTGCGACGATGCGAGCCGGTCCCAACGCAGCCTACACGACCGCGCCACCGCATGTCCATCCAGCCTCGTTCCGCCCGCCCCCACCGAACGTGTGGCCTCCTCAGGCCTACGCAGCCGCATCGAACGGGTATCAATCCCCCGAGTGGTACTCTACATACCCCCATGGATCCGCACCACCACACACAGGCGGTCTAGGTTACTCCTACTACCCCGAGCATCGAGGAGGCAGCTTACCCGGCATCGGAGGTTCTTCCTTCTCCATCGCTGCCCCGAGCTTATCCTCCCTTCCGAACAACGAGCTGCGACGACCACCCCCTCGGTCGACGGAGTTGTTCGATCCTAGTAAGCCTTTGAATGCTACGAGTAATGCGGCGGGGACGAGACCTAGTCGTGGGAGGGGGACGATGATCCGTGGAGGTCGAACCGGACAGGCTACGGAAGGATTGAGGGTTCAGTGTTTGGAACGGCCATTTCCATAGGCCTAGGTGTAGTGAACCACAAGTGAGATATCGACGTCGCCTCTCGTAATTTGAGCAGCTTTGCCACTGGTACTTAGTTCTTTGGAGCTCTCTCAGTTCCTGTAGACAGCTCCCGTCAACTATTATATTGTAGCAGCTCTCCCGACTTTCGCAGCAATCTAACCCTTGATATAGAGCCAGTGCGGCCGACGAGCCTAGACCGTTGGAGCAGACGCGCAGCACCGCGAGACGGTGCCCAGCGCAAGGCCCCCAGGCACTGGAGCGGTACGTCAAACTCTTGCAGCAAAAGCCGAACGCGCGCCTCAGGCAGATTAAAAAGTAACCACGCGCCGCCGCGCGGCCAAAAAAACCTATGCAAATGGGCGACCTGAGCCCGGTAGCAACACTGCTACCGACGGTAAGCAACTCGGCGCGAACAAGCTCGCCATGGTTACTTTTCAATCTGCCTGAGGTGGGAACACGTCAAATTGGCATGCAAGGAATTTGTCGCGCGTGCATCCAGGCGGCCGCTGCTTCCTGCAGGACGTACTACCTGGATCGTCTCAGACTTACCCCACCCGGAGCTCGTTTCTGCTGAGCTACTACGCTTGTGTTCTCGTATTCATTCCGCTCAGTCACCATGGGCCGCCCCTCGCGACTCAAACCACGCTTTCCGCGGGTCAAGCCTTCGGACTACCTCGACCATCCCGATTGCCCGAATCAATACGCCACGATGCCGCTGTGCCTTGTCACTTTCGGAGGTACGATCGTCGATAAAGGAGGACGTAAGAGGCCGAGGAAGGCCAAGACAGATATGGATGCCACTCCCACCACATCTGCAACGTCAAACGTCGAAACGAGCGCGAACCAACGCGTCCCGAACCAACGCGTCCCTGTCGCCTCGACCTCAGTTTTCGCCAATGACCTGAACTTCTCCCGCGATGATTTCAACGAGGATTATCTCAGGGACTTCCCTCTTGCTCAGCAGGCCGAGCACGAAGACCTATCGGGAATGGATCTTTCCATGGAGCGCTGGGACCCACCCGACCCCGACTTACAACGCCCAACTCACCAGGAACTCGCACAGGAGGTTTTACCAACTCCCCGCGTCTCCGATCCGCCGGTTGCCGCTAAGCAAGAAGTTTACCTCAAGTTTATCACACTCGAGCACGAGCAGCGCGAGAGCCAGCGCGCAGGACCCCCGAAAGCCCAGCCTGAGGCGCGTAGGTAACATCCGCCAAAAACCGGGATTTTGGGCCTCATTTGTCCCCCTTTTTTGGTACATTCGCCCAAAAATGTCCTCAAAATGTCCAGTCCATCTACGCTCGTCCAAAAATAGCTCTAGAATTGCTTCAAATGCTTCAAAACATCTCCAAAAATCGCGATTTTGGCTCATCTAAGGGCCAAAAAATTTGTCCAGTCTTTAGCCACGTGAAACCCCCTCTGCGCCTTGCCTTTCAGTCTATTCCAAGCAAGTCACGTTCTGCGCTTCCAGTTCCCCCTGTATTGCGGAAGATGTACGCCTGGCTCAAGTTTGGTTTATAGCATCGACCGCTATCAACCCCGGCCAGCGATCTCCTTCCACATGATCCGCCTAGAAAACTCGCGTTGACGTAATGCGCCTTACGCTCTCACTGGCCACGCTGCAGGCTTCGAAGACTATTTCGGGGACAATGGGTGGTCGAAACCAGAGCATTATCGAAAGGAGCTTGACGCCGTTGTCGCCCACGATGCCACCTGGTCGGAGGAGGCGCTCCGCGTCGCTTGGCAAGACCAGCGACGAGCGCAAGCGTCGAAAACGGCTGCGCAGAAAGCTGAGGAAGATCGTTTGAGGGAAAGCGAGCTTTATAACTTGCTGAGGAACTTTACAGGATTGACTGCATCATGTACGTGCTTGGTGATAACTATTTGAGCTTGAGCTCGTCCTTCGTCCTCACTGACTCATCATCTTGCTGAGCAGTGACGAGTCTGAACCAGAAGCGCTTGCGGGGCTTTATTCGAAGCACGATCGTCTTGCAGGGGACATCGATCGAGCAGCAATTGTCAAACTGCAAAGAAGTGGGACAAGCATCTCGTCCACAGGTTGGCCTAAATTCTCTTACTTAGTTTTCCCTGTTCCTGATTGCGATGATGTGCCTGTTTGCTTCACAGAGCTTCGTCACTTGTGCCAGTGTTCCGTTGCGCTGCGCAAGCTTCATCGAGAAATGATTGCCTACAAAACTAGCCGTGAAAATTTGCTATCGACGCGTCGCGGCCGGGGCGGGTCAACACTTGGTCAGAGAGAGGCCAACAAAGCTCGCAAAACGGAAGTCAAGACTCACTCTGGCGCTGAAAAGGCACGTGAGGCATACAACAAGGCTGTCAACGCGTTTCGAACGGCGGGCGGATCATCACCATCGCGCCTCCTCAATAATCTTCCATCAGTCGGTAGCCTAGCATCAATTCTTGATCTTGAAGACACATATTTCTTCTGGCAAGACGGATTTTTCACGCAAGTTGATGAAGCTGCTTGGGCCAGCGATCCAGACCACGCACAGCAACGATGCCCCGTTTAACCCACGGATCGGTGGCCCAAGCAGCTTCAACATGCGTGAAAACCCGTCTTGCCAGAAGAAAACTGTGTCTTCAAGATCAAGAATTGATGCTAGGCTACCGACTGATGGAAGATTGTTGAGGAGGCGCGATGGTGATGATCCGCCCGCCGTTCGAAACGCGTTGACAGCCTTGTTGTATGCCTCACGTGCCTTTTCAGCGCCAGAGTGAGTCTTGACTTCCGTTTTGCGAGCTTTGTTGGCCTGTCTCTGACCAAGTGTTGACCCGCCCCGGCCGCGTCGCTTTGATAGCAAATTTTCACGGCTAGTTTTGTAGGCAATCATTTCTCGATGAAGCTTGCGCAGCGCAACGGAACACTGGCACAAGTGACGAAGCTCTGTGAAGCAAAGATGCATTGTTGGGGTGCTTTCATCTACTGATGAGAAAGTCGGCGAGGGTTGCAGGACGCCCGACGATGTATTGGCTTCGTCCATTGGCAATTGAAGGGGGTCAGACAGCAGGCAGGAGGGTCGCCTTGATGGGTGCGCTGTGCTAGCTGTGCTGCCTAGGACAGGGAGGTCGTATGGGAAGGCGGACGCGTGGCTACCCGACTCGACCGAATAGGTTGGATAATCGATGTTCTCGCTAGACGAAATGGCATTGGAAGAGAACATCGTGCAAGCAGAGGCTGGAAGGCGAATTGGGGAAGGTCAGAACGACACGCTGCTGCATTAAACCAATCAAACAGCGCGTCGACGACCGCGCAGCCGCACTTCCGCCACGCACCCAGAGACTTGTTTGTGAATGGTTATCCAGGAGGGAAGGAGCCTGCAATGTTCCGAGGCCACGCGATGAATCTATAATTAAGACGGGGTGTCAGCAGGCCCTCAGAAGCTCGTTCTCGGGTAAAGGCCCGGACGACGATCGCCGGACATACACGTGGGGCTTGTCGAGCGCCGAAGCGTGGAAACTTGGTATGAGTTGGCGATGTGAAAGGGTCACAAGATCAATGAAGATCAACGAGGGACGTGACGTGTGTGCGGTTCAGCGATCGAGGACGAGGATATTAGCGGCGAGACCAATGGGTCTTATGTGAATGTACGGGTGAGAGGGGGCCTAAGGACAAGAGCTGTCAACGTATCAACAACGCACAACAAGCGTCGATTCCGTCAGGTTCGGACGCGCGCCTGATGCATTGGGCCAGACCACGGCTTCAGCAGTGCTGAGGCGTTAAGAAATATACCTGGACTTCACCAAGCTTTTCTATAAGCTCTATAGGCTTCTCCCGCCAATGACTTACGTCATAGGGCCAGGCCGGTAAATCATCTCCGGATCAATTGTAATGACTTTAAAAGATTGCGACTGGAGCTTGTTCCCGCGCCGAGTTGCTACCGGGCTCAGGTCGCCGGTTTGCATTAGGTTTTTGTGGCCGCGCGGCGGGGCTACTAAGACTGGTTACTTTTTGATCTGCTCGCTTTTCGGCTTTTGCTGCAAGAGTTTGACGCTGAGGACTTTAGCGCGCGCGACTTCAACACCCCCAGCCGTAAGCCGTGCCCGCACGCAGGCCTCCCGCAGTAAGCCGTGCCCGCACGCCTGCCTCGAGCATAAGCCTTGGCCCGTAAGCCGCACCCGCGCAGGAATTTCCCCAAGCACGCTCCCGCCGCACTGGGTCAGTTCCGCACTGCCTGCTGTTGCCGTACCAGTATTCGCTGCGTACCTTTGCCACCTCCTGCCAAGGTTGGTTGCGGTCCTAGATCTCTTCCTGCCCTCACGCCCTCTGGCTGACAGGTTCCGAGCATCTTACAGGACCTCCCCAGCGATACGAACACGCAACTGCCTCCCAGTCTTCTGCCTTGCCAGACTACGACGGACAGCTGCCCACTGCGTACGCCTCTTCTTCTCAACCTTCCTTGTTGGATGGTTGACTGACTGTTCATACCCTGTATGCAGCCGTTCTGCCCTACACCTGCCAGTGTAGCCGCACCTTCTTCTGCTGAGTACCAAGTCACGCTCCCGGAGCTAAGGTACATCACTCCCCCGCATCAGGCTCTACCTTTTGGTACTCCTGCTCACAACTGTCCTTGTTGGGCATGTTGGCTTACTTGGCTACCTTGCGCTACAGACTACACTTGCCACCCAACGTGCCAGCGTTCAGGGTCGGTTTTCTTCTTTCAAGTGTGTCACGCTTTCCAAGCAAAGGTATGCCAAGCCTCCCAGTCTTTGCAGTATTTCTGAGTACTAATAGGATCCACGCTTTCCAAGCAAAGTGTCCTATTTTTGAGCTATTCAAGGTCCCCGCTTCGCTTCGACCCCATCTTCATCATGACGGTCGATCCCTTCGCCGACGACTACGTCCCGCCCGTTTGGGACGCCGCGCACCCGATCCCTACCTCCGGCCACCATACGGAGAAGGCGCTTGTGCGAATCGCGGAGGCATGGAGCGGAGCAGACGGTGGCCTCCTCACGGAGACGGATGTTCTGCTCATCAAGACGGAGGTCGAGAACCAGTCACTCGACCCCGCAGCCCTCAACTTCTGGGAGAGTCAAATCGACAAGCTTCCCTTAGGCGTCGAGCGCAGCATCGAGTCGCTCGCAGATGCAGACCTGCATCCCGTCCTCGCGCACGCTCTAGGCTCGTCTCGTCCGGCCGACTACGTCGCTAGCTACGGATCTCGATACTGGACGAAGAATCTTCAGTCGTACCGACTCCGCCGCCAGTCATCAGCAGGAGCTCTGTCAGCGATTCAAGCTTACAACGAGGAAGACGAAGCCGAGGACAACAGCGAGGACGCACACGATGACGCAGATCGCCGCGTCGCATCTATTCGAGGATTGGGGGACCTACCGATTTATGCCCCCAGCGAACTCGACACCGATCACGACGGACGTCTTATCGTGCGCTCCAACCTGTTCATCGAAGGCGAAATCCCTCTATCTTCATTGCCCGCCGGTGATGAAGTGATGTACAAGTACTCCTCCCTGCCTCGAGGATGGATCGTTACCGTCACCGCACCAGCATCGACTCCTGCGGCTCTTCGTGCTTCGAAGCATCTGAAGCGCCCTACTCCGAAGGACGACCAGTGGGACACCGAGGAGGAGTCCAGCGACGAAACTTCGGCGGAAGTCCAACGTGAAGAGCTAGTGGCGCAACTTAATCGACTTGCTCCTCAGGCCAGGAAGAAGAAGAAGAAAAGCTTGCCCGTCCCTTCGACCCGTCGCGCTCCAACCGCGTACCCCCCTTCCGCGCTCGCTCGCGGTACTCGCTCGCGCCGAGACGAAGACACAGACGACGAGGACGCCCCTTCTTCCATGTCACCAACTCAGGATTGGGACAAGGCAGCGTCGATGTACGAACAGACCTTGGCGATTCCCCCAACGGCCTACTCCGAGCTCCCCGACTACGTCCTCAAGCGGAGGGATATCCCCCGAAGTGGAACCATGCGGTGAGAAAGACGAGAAAACTTCTTCCTAACCTCGAGCAATGGGCAACGCACGTACTCTACTTCCCAGCGGGCCACGGAATACAACTCTCGGTAAACCCGACGCTTTTTCGAGGGCCCGATGGCGAGGTGATGACCCCGTCTTCGTTTGTGAACGCGTCCAAACGCCACCAAGTCTTCATCTTCCCTCCTATCTTCCCCAAGGGACACCGGAAGGTATTCGATCTGCCTGAGCAACGTTGGAACGCTTGGTGGAAGGCTTTGCGCAAGGTTCGCCGGGTTCACTCGGATGCAGAGGATACCGGCCACCTTCTCTCCCTGGGGTCCCTGCATCCGGGCAGCCAAGTCGCCTCCCCAACCAGCCCTCACCCCAACAATCGATCGGCCTCCTGTGTGATGTGCCTCTCGGAAGCACCCGAGTGCCTGGCCCACCTCGCGGTCGGCTGGCCATTTGCCCGGCGTCTCTGGTCTGCTCTGTCCCCGACCCCCCACCCAGTCTTTGTGGACTTTGTATGTCCGGTCGTGTCTCGCTCGGAACGTCGCCTTGTCGAACTACGAGTCCTCTTCTTTCACTCGATCTGGAAGCTCTGTCGCCGTCGCCGATTCTCGTCGGATCTTTTGGAACCGATCACCGAAACGGACTTCGAGGGGCTTCGAGCCTCTATTCAGGAGTCCAAGGGTCGCCTAGTGTCTCTGTAAGCCACCAAAGGGGGTTTTAGTGGGTATGGTTGATCCTGGTTCAGGGTCAATGAGTCCTACACTACTGGCTTCTACCAGTGTGCGTAACAGCATTCCCTCCGACGTTTCCGAAGATTTCTAGGTATTAATATAATTATGCTGTTAATAAAGTCTATCAAATAAAAAATAAAAAAAATGTGCGCGCTGGACACCGGACGCGACTCGCAGCAAGCAGCAAGCGCCAAGCGCCAAGCAGCAAGCAGCAGCAAGCAGCACGCACGAGCACCGAGCACGGCGCACGACCCCGCAGACACCGCCGCGTCGCTCGACTCGACACAGAAGCACGATTGCTCCGCAGCTCTCGAAGGGCCGTTCATCAGCTCTTTGGAGCAGAAACCGACCTTGACTTGTGGGGAAGAGGACACGGGGTAGGTCCAGCGTAGACGATGGCTGCTGCTTCACGTGCGAGGGTCAGGCGACGCTTGGCTACGGGGCAGAGTCTGAGAGTCACCCGTGTCGGACGACGCAGGCGCCACGAGGAGTGTGTACAGCGACAATCGACCCCAGACTACCAGAGTGGCCATCAACACGCTCGCAGATGTGCATCGCACTTGGGGTCGATCCGCGGCGTCAAACACAAAAGCCGGAACCGTCGACCAGGTCCGAGACCGAAGAGTGCACAGCGCACGCCGCCATTCCGAGCACACAGCAGCCCGATCCGCGACAGCTGACGTTTTCAAGATCATTCACAGACTCTAAGTAGGCCATCGCTGCTCGATCGGGTATTTCATCGCCCTCGCGGGTTGGCACACCACACCGTTCGCGCCGACTGAAACGACCCGACCCCTTCCACACACGATGCTGTCCCCGACCTTTGTACCTGTGCCTCTGCTTCTATTGCTGGCTGCACTCTGTTGTCCTCCATCCCAAGCGGGTTCATCCCCACCGTCGTCGTTCATTGATGCGTTTGCGCAGCAGGATCTTCCTCCGGCCCTCCCTCTGCATCGCCGCAGCTCCCGCCTTCGGAAACGGTCTACGGCCGAATCGACCAGGACATGGGCACTAGCCGAGGCAGCACGCGTACGGACTCGCTACGGTGACGGCCCTGTCTCCAATGTGAAACGCGCGAGGAGGCAGGATGAGCACAGCGGCGGTCTTCGTCCGAGGCTCGATTCGCCGATCAGTGTCGCTGGCTATGGAACGGCCGGGTCGACCACAACTACGACTTCAACGTCGACCTCGACCAGTGGCACTGTTACTCGAAGGGCCTCTCCGAGCACTACGGGTACACCGGGCCCTGCGTTACCGACAGCAGCTGTTGGGCAGGTCCAGATATGGAATTATGATGCCGATGTGTAGGTCTTCGCATGCTTGGCCCCAAAACTCGTCGCCGGTCTCGAGGGTTCTGATCGGGCGATCTCGGACTTGTTCGCAGGGCATACTTTGCATCCGTCGGCATTGGTTCGCCTGCGCAATACATGAACGTTCTCCTTGACACGGGGTAAGTGCGGACGTAGTGGCACGTCGCTCCGAATGGGGCTGACTTCCGTCGTTTACCGCTCCCGTCAGATCTGCCGACTTGTGGATCACTGGCAACGGCTGCACCAACGCCACCGGATGCGTTTCGAACCCTCTGCTGAACGAGACGGCGTCATCTAGCTCGATCGACATGGCCACGTCTTTTTTCGTCAAGTACGGATCTGGGTCTGCAGCGGGCGATCTCTACAGAGACAACGTCGGGTTCGCGGGATACAACGTCAGCAACCAGACGTTCGCGGTCGTCGACACAATCACAAAAGACCTCTTGAGCAGCAACATGTCGGGCTTGCTGGGTGAGCTAGGGTAGTGCTGAACTAATCTCGGCAGTGTTGCTGATTAGTCTTGGTCACGCGCCTGCGTCTCACAGGTCTCGGCTGGCAGCCACTGGCGGCATCGGGTGCCACACCTTTCTGGGAGAATCTCAACAATGCCGGCGTGCTGCCCTTCCCTGGCTTTGCCGTACAGCTCACGCGTTATGGCAACGTCTCTTTAGCAAAGACTGTGGAACCGGGGGGACTCTTGACGTTTGGATACCTCAACACATCGCTGTACCGCGGCGACATCCATTATACGAGCATCCCCTCGGGCATGCAGAGCTACTGGGTCATCCCGATGGCAGCGGTCACCATCAACGGGACAAACGTCACCTTGTCGTCGGATGCCCAGCCACTGGTTGCGATTGATACGGGAGCGACCTTGATCGGTGGACCTCAAAGCGTCGTCAGTCAGGTCTACGCCGCCATCCCAGGGGCGCAGGCAGCGACGGGGCAGTACGCAGGTGAGCCCCCCGCGCATAGGGATTTCGGGCCCCAGAATGAGCAGATACTCACCTTGCCATCTCGATGAACGCAGGTTACTATTCGTACCCTTGTGCGAGCAAAATCAATGTCAGCCTGACGTTTGGGAACAATACATGGCCCATGGCCTCCGACGACTTCAACCTCGGGCCTTTCGGCACGACCAACAACATTTCGACATGCTTGGGCGCATTCTTTGACCTGAGTCTGACTTCGACGAGCAAAATTAGCTGGGTCGTAAGTGAACCGTGGTAGGCCAGTGTCTCGTAGCGAGAATTTTTGACTGACCTTCGATTTCTGGACAAGATCGGCGCCGCTTTCCTCAAGAACGTCTTCTCCGTCTACCGGGCGAGCCCACCCTCGGTCGGCTTTGCGCTGCTGTCGAATGGCTCGCCGCTTACTTCGACATCCAACTCGAGCTCGAACTCCACGCGTAATGATGGCAACCTGACCCAAATCCCGGGTGGGATTTACGGACCCGTCGGCGGCACGTCGATGTCGTCCAGTTCGTCGCCTACCGCTCAACCGGCCGAACAGGTCATCACCACCGCCATTCAAGCGGGACAGACCAGCAGTCGGGGAGGGACATCTGCTGCGAGATCGATGAAAACAGTGAGACTAAGCAAGGAGTTGTGGCTCGCACCGTGTTTAGTCTTAATTTCCACGGTTGCCGGGTGGTCTGTCCTGCTGTGAGGTCGGTTTTGATTTTGAAGGGGACCTGGGACCTTTCTTGTTTTCGCATTCCGTTTCTAACCCCATGTAGCACTTCTTTTTGGTTCTGATCACAACGTTTTGATTTCTTGCATCTTCAACCTCCTCCTTTAATGACCGTGTAATACCATGCAGCATCTCCGCAATCGGTGTCTCCTCTCGCATGCCCAAGAATAGACCGGCCCGAGCGCGCGAAGGCAGGCGGCGCCTCGATCTCGAAGGTTGGTCGTCGTCGTCCCCGATCGTAGCGATCGGTGGTTATCTGATCGGACGCCTCCGGCGGTTCAAACTTTCTGGTGTGCGCTCCTTCCCCCCTCTCGGGTATGGTTCTTCGGCGCACTTTCTATCTCCCTTGAGATTCTTCTCCTACCTACAGAGCACCTGAACACCCTCGAGGAGCAAGAACTTAGGAATGACGACCGCGCAGCGCCCTGTTCTGACCGGAGGTGCCGAAGTGGACCCGTTGTTACCGCGCGGTCCAAACGCAACTTCCTCGTCTCCTGCTGCCACTGGCGACGTCGATGCCGAAAGAATGACGTCTCACACCTCACCTACGCCTTCGGCTGGACCGTACCTTCAAAAGAGTTTGCTCACGGAGGGATGGGCCGCACCTTTAGCTCAGGTAAGCACTCCCCAACTCGGGCGCGGGTCGCCGGGACGTTGATCATGACGCGCATGACACGACGTAACTCCCTCCATGTGGCGGGCGACGATGCACTCCTAGCTGACGGCTGACCAATCACCTCCTGCTTGAATCGAGCCGCAGATTGGACTGCTGGGTTCGACGATCGCGACATGGTTGCTCTTGTACGAGCATCCAGCCGGTAAGAGACCCCTACCTTACGTCTTTGCACTTGCTCTCTGCCTTACTGAAACCTTTCTGGGCGACCCGACTGGCGTGCATACATTCAGGTCTGTTCAGCTATCACCCGGCGTTGCAATCGTTGGCCATCTTGTTCTTTGCCGAAGGTGGGTCCCACAAAACACTTGGCGTATTTGGTCACTCTAATGGTTCGACGAGCTGACCTATCCACGACCCCTGACCTACTTTCTTGTCGAAACCACTTGCTCGACCGGGATCCCCTGCCATTCCACAGGCGTCCTCCTCTTGCAGCCGCAGCCTTCCAACAATTCGTTCAAACGTAAAGGTCTTCAACTCCATCAACTATTCCAATATTCCGGTTTGGTCCTCAGTGAGTGCCATTCCATCCCGGCGCGCGCGTCATCGAACATGGAAGGATCCTTACCCAACACCTTCTCCAACCCGATTCCTATAGTCCTCGCCGGTGCCAGCGTGATCATTTACAACAAGGCGATCCACAACGCCGAGCATGCAACGACCTGGCACGCCCGATTCGGCTTCCTGACCCTCGGTTTGATCTTGTTGCAAATCCTGTTCGGAGCCGTGGTCGTTTATTCGCCTTTGGCGAGAATGCTCGGTGGGGAAGGCAAGGCCAAGCGTTTGTGGAAGTATCACAGGTGAGCAGGAAGTGCTGCTTCTTCTTCTTCCCGATGGACCTATTTCACTGATCCGTTCCGACCCGTATTGAATCCACAAGAATGAGCGGATACGCGACCATGACTCTCTTGATCGTGACCCCTCTCCTCGCGCTCCAATCCACCTGGATCCAATCGAACAGTTCCACCTTTCACCGCGTCCTCATCGGCTCCGAGCTTAGCGTCGCAGGACTTTGTATCGTTCTGAGGATACAAAAGTCCAAGCTAGGGCTCTAGCTTTGTGAGTTAGGTTTTGACGAGCGAGAGGTCGGGACAAGGTGGAGGGATGCAAGGACAGCGTCGGGGAGATTTTCTTAGGTTTTGTTTCTCTTCTAATAGTTACGACCACACATGTACACCAAAACCAGAAAAGGGAGAGTGAGAACTGAAAATTGCTTTTCTTCTTCTTTACATGCCGAGCAAAGAGTTCGTCGCCCGATTGACATCATGCTGAGAGCCCGGGCATAGAAAGGAATGATA
The DNA here is from genome assembly GCA_022506055.1 of Microbotryum violaceum. Lineage (NCBI taxonomy): Eukaryota > Fungi > Basidiomycota > Microbotryomycetes > Microbotryales > Microbotryaceae > Microbotryum > Microbotryum violaceum. The sequence continues at coordinate 676,807 of JAKMXP010000006.1, read as the reverse complement.
CTCAGCATCAAGTTAGGTTGAGGCAGGGAAACAGATTGATCAAAACTTACGTCAAATTTTTCCAGCGCATCCAAAGCCTGCTTCCTCGAGAAACCCATTCCAATGATCTGCTTGACGTCCTCCGCGTCGTCGGGCTTCGCCGCATCGAGCGACGCAGCAGTCGGTGCGCGCGCGGCTCCTCCTGAGAAGGTATCATCAACATCAAACCCAGTCGCGGGACTGTCACTCAAGGCTTTCCCAGTCGTCGTGCCCGCCTTGGGCGCATCGTCGAATGCAGAATCAAAGCTCGCAAACGAGTCTTCAAAGGCGGGATCCGTGCCTGCGACGGACTTGGACGGCGAGGTCTCGGGGAAATCGGGGTTGAAGTCGAACGCCTCGTCATCGAAATCGAACTCGCCATGCGCGGGCGCGGCAACTGATGGGACTGGTGGAGCCGATGTCGTCACGACGGGGACAGCGGGTCCTAGATCACTGAAGGCTTCGTCGAAATCGTCGGTCCCGCTCGTCGTCGTTGTCGTCGTCGTCGGGGCAGCGGTGAAAGAATCACCGAACGCATCGTCAAAGTCCGCGTTTGAGAAGGTCGAAGGACCCGCATCCGCCGTGGTTGCGCCGAGCGAAGGTGCACTCGACGAAAAGCTTGCAACTGATCGCGAAGGGGGAGGAGGAGCGGCTCTTCGTTGCGGGGTCGCGCTCGTCGGTGTAGAGGCGAGAACAGGGGTGGCTGCTTCTGGCCCAGTTTCGGGTTCTGCTGATGAAGTAGGGAATCCTCCGGGCAGTTCAGACGCAGCCGCTGCTTCAGTTTGTCCGGCATCCCCATGTGAAGCCTCCTCGAAGGTATCGTCATCGCTGGAGTTCGATCCTTTGCGCGTGGTCGAGGTGAGGGGTTCGGCATCTACGGCTGTGGCTACGGGTGCAGGCTCCGCCTTGGCGACATGGGGCTCATCAACCTGGGCGGGGGCAGCAATGGATTGGATTCCCTCCTCCTCAAGTACAGCGGCTGGCACATGGACAAAGGATTCTCCACTGTCCGAGATCGAGTTTGTTTGCGCGCTGCCCGAAGTCGGAGTGACGACCGCTTCGTCCTCTGCGAGGGCCGAGCGATGGTGTGTTCCCACGGCGTCTTCAATCTCGGGCTCGTCCTCGCTGCTGTCGCTGTCGTCCTCGTCGTCGAGCTCTCGAGCGGCGGAAGGAGCCACAGGTGTCTCTTCGTGCGCCGAGACAGGCTCCGCGGGGATACTGGGGGACTCTGCCCAGTCCAAGGCAGCCACAGGTGCGATAGGGTCTGGACCTGCTACTGCTGTGACTGTTGCTTCCGCTGCGGGAGGAGCTGTAGCCAAAATCTCGGTCGGGAAAGAAGAGTTGAACACGTCGTCGAACGCAGGCGACGAAACGGTCGAGGCAACGACAGGGGCGGAGGAAGCGCTGAAATCGTCGCCGAATCCATCGTCGAAAGCGGCGTCGAAAGCGGCGTCGAAAGCCGAAATAGACGTCGGCGGGGCCGCTGCGGTTGCGTCACGATTGATCGGAACTCCGAACGGGTCCGTTTCGGAGGGCTCGATAGGAGCGGGAGCCGACGTGTCGGCGTGTGCGAATGGCTTATTCTCAGCCTCGCTTTTGTCGCTCTTTCCGAAGCCAAAGAGACCTGCAGCTCCAGCGGCAACGGCCCCAGCGGCGGCGATGGCCCCAGCACCCACTGCTCCAACCACTGCGGTAGGCAAGTTAGGCGGTGACGACGACGCTGCCGATTGTTGCTCTTGAGTGTGTGGAGCCGGAGCCGTGACATCTCCGGTGGCTTGAGGCGTGACAGTTTGAGAAATACCACCCAAGCGATCGAAAGGATTGTTGGACCTGACCGAGCCGACCGGGGAAACGACAGCAGGCGGTGAGGCAGGTAAAGCGACTGCAGCGGCGTGACCGACGTTGGGTGCTACGACAGAGTGGGAGTGATCAAAAGGAGAGTCCTCTTCCACGGCTTCGACCCCAGCAACGCTTTCGCCATTGGCGACGCTTCGCTCGGCGGCCTTGAGCTCGGTTTCGGCCTTGTCCTTCTCGCCCTCGGCCGTACTCAACTGCTTTCGCGAGACGGCGACGAGTCCTTTTTGCTGACGCGCCTCCTTCTTGATTTTCTCGAGCGTCTCTTTGAACGTCGCCGTCTCGTGACCGACATCAGCCATCTTTTTCTTCATCGCCCGAACGTCCTCCTTGTCGCGCAAAAGCTGACCCTCGATTTCGGAACGCTCCATGCGCAATGCCGAGAGGTCGGATTCGGCCGCAATCAGTTCGTGTCGGGCCCTAGCGATAACGGCTTTCTGTTCTTCATTGCGCTTGACAAGATCATCGACCATCTGGCGTTCCGTTTCGTGCGCAGCGCGAGCTTGCGACAACTTGACTTGCAGCTCGTTGATCTGCGTCGTCGTCGCCGAAAGGGAGGCCTCGAGTTCGGAGCGGGATTGCGCAAGGCTAGTCGCGGACTCGGTAGCAGACTTGTGTTCTGCCTCGAGCGACTTGAGCTGCGTCTGGTTCGCCGAAAGCTGCGCTTGCGTGTCGGCATCGTCGTTGTCGTCGAAAAAGTTGGTAGCTGTGGCCGTAGGAGCGGCAACAGTAGGGCCGGAGGAGCCGGCGAGCGACGACTGTTGTAGTCGTTGCTGACCCGACCCGAAATTGTTGGCAAAGCCGGTCGCCTGAGGGCTCAACGCCATACCAGTCGCCTGCGGGAAGATCGTGCCTTGTAAGCCGTAAGTCGGCGTGGCCTGTCCAGTCAGTTGCGGCGACATGACACGGGCCTGTTGTTGTCCAGTGAGCTGGGGTGAGAGACTACGTTGACCAGCTTGCTGTTGCTGATGGAACGAGCTACCCGTGCCTTGCGGGACGATAGCTGGGGTGGAACGCAGCGGCGGACCCGTCGGCATTGAGGGGCTCGCGTCATCGTCCAACAGATCGAGCAAGTCCCGCTGAGGTTGAGCTTGGGAAGCGGCGAAGCCAGTGGGTGCACGGAGGCTGGGGGGCGTCAAGCCGGCGGGTAGGACCGCAGGGACCTCCTTGCCGCCCACGCGATCGCGAATAAGCTTGAGCGCTACGGCGAACTCGTCCTTGTTGAGAGCACCCGTCTGCCGGATATCCGCGAGGTCCCATACCCGGGCCAGGATGTCCATCGATAGACCACTCTGCATGAAGAAGTTGACGGCCGCCTCCCCTTCGATCGCACCTCGTCGAGTCGAGTCTATGCCGTCAAAGTATCCATCGCTCTCCAACTTCTCCTGCGCAGTGATTTCCCAGGGGATCTGGGCCGGATGAGCGGGGGTGACAGGAGTGGTCGGAGCAAAGTGGGAGACGGTGCGAGGAGGTAGAATGCTGCTTTGGCGCAGCGGGCTTTGAGGAAAGCGAGAGCCGAGGGCGGGTGATCCGGGCATCGACGTATTGGGCACAGGCAACGAGATGGCCGAAGCGTACAGGGCCGGGTTGAGGACGGCAGGAAGCGACGGCAGAGAACCATTCATGGTGTGCTGAATCAGATGCATGCCGACCGTGAAATCGGCCACGTCCAAAGCGCCTCGCGAGCGAGTATCGGCGAGGTTCCTGTTGGGATCGGGTCTGAGTCAGCGTGCGCCAATCGAACCCAATGCACGAGTCCATCTTCCGACATGCCAGATTTGACCGAGCGTCTCGAAGGGCAACTTGGACTTGATAAAGATGTCGCGAGCTTTCTCGCCTATTGAACGTGCGCGGCGGAGAGCAAGTCAGTGAAACCGACACGGACCTACAACATCCGTCGCGCGCGAACGTACCATCAAGTAATCCAGCGACAGGTCCCGAGTTGTTGAACAGCGTGGCGTAGCGGAGCTTTTCGTCATTCGTCACGGACGTTCCGGCGCCGCCTGCCTGATTGGGAACCTGGAGTGGGGAGAGGGTCGAAGTGGAGGGGCGCGAGGGTGTCGAGGGCGCCGATGCTGCAGGTGCGGCTGGCTTACTGAGGTTGGGAGGGATGGGGTAACCCTCGAATCTGGGGAACGGTCCGGCTGACGGGGAGGGGTCGCGAGAGGCAGGGTGGGGATGGGAAGGCCGGTGAGATTGAGGCGTTAGTCACGCCGAGTTCACCGGAGCGAGGCAGAGAAGCAAACGCACGAGTAGCGACCCAGCTATCATCAATCTGAGCATCGGCCCCGGCGGCCTGGGCGTGGCCGATCAAGCGACAGGCGATGGCGAACCGGTCCGGGGACAGGAACCCGCTGTTCTCAGGGTCGGCGAGTTGCCAGATCTCGCCGAGCAAGGTCGGCGGCAACGACGAGTGCTGGAAGAAGGGGACCGCCTTGTCTCCGGCTGTGGGGCGAGGAACGGGTGCAAGCTCAGTAGGCTGGTCTGGACCTGGGGAGTCCCTCGGCGCCGAGGAAGCGGAGCTGACTGACTGAGCACGCCGAGCTGATCGGTGTCGGCTGTGTCGGGGTTGGTCGTAGCACCCCACGACGCGAGGCTGGATCAGTCACGGGCAGCAGCAGCACAAGCGCGGACGGTGCAAGAGACGTGCCTTTGTTGAAGAGATGCAACATCGCCTCCTTCTCGTTAGGGGCTGGCCTGTACCCGGCGACTGTGCGAGCAGTGCGACCGATGAGCGTCAGTCGTCAGCGTCAGTCGTGAGCGCGTCCGTGGTCAGTCATCCGCCGTCGATCACACCACGGCAAGCGGACCTACGGCTAGGTGGCAATGCTTCGGCCGACATGGCTAATGCTGATGCTGATGCTGTGCTGTCGAGCTTGCCAGGTGGGCTGCGACGGCGGCCAGCAGTTGGGGGAGGCGAGCGCGTGGGGAGTTGAGCAGGGGCTGAGGCGCTGAGGGGCGCACTGGGGCGCAAGAGAGCGCAGTTGAGGCTCTCTGCGGCCCGAGGAAGAAGCCAAGCGGTGAAACATCACTCGCACGGACCATGCAGCTCGGCAGGAGCGATGCCGAGCCGCGCAGATCGGTCCACAGGCAACAGACACCGCTTCTCAATAAGACGACAAAGCACGAGTGGTTAGATTACACCTGTCTCCCCAGTCTGCTTCCCCCCAGAAGCAGCATCTGTTGCTGTCACCTTTTCAGAATCAGGTTTTGCAGAGGCTGTCGTCGAATCTGCTGCCACCTCGGTTCCCTGATCTCGATCACCCTCGCCCTCCCACCATGTCCCACCGCCAAGTTGCTCCGTAACCTGCTTGACCGCCTCGACGATCGCGCCATGCTCAACCTTGTGTATCCGTTCCTTGAGCTCATCCAACCCCTCCCCCACCTTCATCTGGACCTCCTTCCACAGCACCGGTTCGCCCCGATCCAACTCGGGAATCACACGATGGATCATGATTCCCGTCTTGGTGATCTTTTCACCAAACGGCGAGCGCTTGTTCTCCTTCTCTTGATCCCATACGGGTCCAGGCGTGTCCCCTTCCTGGGCGGGCAATCGGCGCTGGTTGAAAGCTTCCCACGCATCCTCGATCACGTGGGGTCCGATAAAGCTTCCTGGTAGGGCAGGGTGTAGGTTGATGATGGGAATAGGACGTCCTCTCAACCCAGTCAGATCAGCGTAAGCCGATCTGCCCAAGGTCACTGTCGAACCTGCTCCATCCCACTCGACGTCGTCCTCATCCCAATCGCGCTTCAACGTCTCGAGCGTCTCGGGTAGCAGAATCAACATGAACCCAGCTAGTACGATCAAATCCGGCCGAGTCGCTCGTACCCTTTCGGCCAACTCGATTTGGTAACGTGGTTTGATCGTCGAGGCGAGGGCCTTTTTCAGCTCCCTCCATTCGCGATCGAGCTTGGCCCGTTCGCTCGATCCTTCTTCTGCGGCGTGCGATTGCTGGTGCAGCGACTTGAGTTGAGCTTCGATGGACGAGTACAGCTCGGGGTGGGCTTTCTGGTGGTTGTAGGGGGAGAAGGACGAGGCCGGAATGGGCGGCGAATGGGAAGCGGCTCGCTGAAGACCGTAGGCATCCTTGGCGTTGCTAAAGACCGAGGTGATACAGCATTGCGAGAGTGTTGTCGGTAATGCGGCCATCAAAGCTGCCAAATTTGAGCCTATACGCCGCTCCGTCGATACAGAGCGTCAAGGCAAGACACGGTGGGGTTAAGGTGCAAAGTGCGAACGTTCCGAGCCAGCGCAAGTCGCCATGTGGAGTATGAAAGCGAATGTCAGACACCAAGTCGTTTCTGATTCTACTATTGTCCCAACTGACCAGACCCAGAGATGAGCACCGTCACACGCCATTTCCGGCGGCCATTTTCGAGCGCCTCGCACGGTTGCGGAGCTTTGGCTGCTGCAGATGACGTCGAGGCGGTGGGTGACTTTTGAGCCATGATTATGGCCAATTGATCCAAATCGGTTCAGGTGCTATGGGGCTGTCAAGCGCCGAGGTCTGGTCGGGAAGTGCGAGTGGGGGTCAAAGGCCAAGAAGCACGCGCGCTACTTCAGGAGCTTCCCGAGTCTTAATTAGCGGCGCCAAAGTGTTTCACTTTCTAGCCGTGAGTTTTTGAAAGATAGTGGTGCGTATGCTGTTCAAGTGGCTCTCAGAATGAAAGGGTACCGTATCGACGAGGTGGGTCAGGGGTATCACACTTTATAATTAAAACAGGTTTCAGCGCCGACGACGACCGACAACCACTGCACTAGGACAACGCTGCAACAGAGAATCGTGCCTCGTCCTGCCGAGACTCGGGAGAGTACGTCCACCGCGTACCCGTTCATCCCCATCCCCATCCCCATCTACACAACATCACAAATCAACACTATTCGAACAAAATGTTAAAAGCTAGCGGCTTGAGTCCCTCACTTCCTCGGCTTTGCCGGCAGGGGCCGACTTTTCAGGAGCGTTCGACGCCGTCGTCTCGGACGCAGGCGGGATCGCCGTGTCGAGGCTCGACGAGTTGCCACCCAATCGAGCGATCTCGGCGAGCGGGCGTTGGACCATGGACTGGCTGTGGTAGTCGCGCAGTTCGTCGGGCGCCTCAATGTCACGCCTCTTAACGACCTGTGGGTGGGGTGCAGCGCAGGCGAAGTCAGCATGCCGTACGAAAGGAGCACCCAGAAAATCCATCATGGCTCGAGATAGCGTACGTAGTCATAGGCCCACTCTCCGAGCTCGGCGTCGTCAGTTCCAACGATCTCTTGGTTCTCGTCCACGCGGAACTTGCAGCCGGGAATGAGATTGATCAGGAACATGAGCGCGAAGCACATGACGAAGGTGTAGCCCCAAACCGCGCAGATGTAGCCGAGCTGGTAGCCGACTTGAATGTAGTTGTGCTTGATCCATCCCGAAGCTGTCGAGTAGCCGTCGTTGCCCGTGTACGAAGGCTCCGCGAAAACACCGGTGAAGACCAGGCCGACAATACCTGCGACTCCGTGGCAGGCGTAGATATCCATTGCGTCGTCAAAGTTGAAAATACCCTTGAGGGTGGTCAACAAGTTGGAAATGGAGGCGGCGATGACTCCGATGAAGATCGAAGCCGCAGGCCCAACGTAACCGGCGGCCGGCGTGATGGCAACGAGACCGCAAATCGCACCCGTGCAGAATCCAACGACAGACCACTTTCGTTCCAGACGATAATCGACTAACAGAGTCGGAATTAAATTGCGAGGCAGGGTCAATTATCAGCCACAGTGGAAATCCAAGGACGAAAGGGGTGCGACACGGGTAACTTACTCAGCATCCAGGCGAGACCGCCAAAGCTTGCGGCCAAGTTGGTGTTGACGATCGCGAACGCGGCCTTGAAGTTGGCGGCGAACGTGGATCCTCCGTTGAAACCGAGCCAGCCGACCCAGAGGAAAATGGTGCCCTGGATGACGTACGAGACGTTGTGGGGCTTGAAAGCCAAAAGAGGGGTGCCGAAACCTCGTCGCTTGCCGAGGAAGATGCTGTAGACGAGACCCGTAACACCAGAGCAGATCTCGATGGGACCTCCACCGGCGTAATCGAGAACGCCGAGCTTGAACGCCCACCCCTCGGGGGCCCAGATCCAGTGCGCGACGGGGCAGTAGACGAGCGTGGACCAGCAGAAGAAGAAGATGCAGGCGGGCAAAACACGACCTCGCTCGGCAGCGGCACCAATGAAAACGGCGGGCACGAGGGCGGCAAACATGTTTTGGTAAATCATGTATACGATTTGCGGGACTTTGTTGTTGGCTTGCGGCACCGGTTGCTCGGCGACGTTACGCAAGACGAAGAAGTGGAGATCACCCAAGAAAGGGCCTCCCGTCGGTGAGAAAGCGAGCGAATAACCTGGTTGATGCGTATCCGTTCGGTAGAAATCAGCTACCGCCGCGAGAAGAATGTCGAAAGAGGTGTGTAGGCGCCAAACTTACCCCAGAAGTACCACTGCAAATATGGAGCAGGGACACGAGTAGGTGCGAACACTTGGGGTCAGCAGGGTGTCCTAGTCTTTCGCGTCGAACGAGGAATGCACTGACTTGGAAAGACACGATGCCCATACAAAGCATGGTCAAACTCAGTACTGTCAACGCATTTTTTCGTCGGCAAAGTCTGTTCAAATGATAACGGGGCAGCGGAGATTAGCCCGGGCATAGCTGGAGCGAGGTCACGCCAGCGACGTACCCGGAGTAAAGGTAGCTGGTGGTCGGTAATTGCGAACGAATGAGCAAAATACGTTAGTGACTCCGTATAGAGCAATTCCTTCGGACCTAGCAGTGCAGTACGCGCGCCGAAGAGACTGCCGCGGGCCGAGTAGCCCCGCAGACTGCATCGGGCCATGATCGAGGGAACGGCGACTGACCCGACTCCCGGAATCATCAACCTGGGAATATCTCCGCGTAAGAAAGCGCGCAGGGTCAGACCAGGTACCACCGGGGACACCAAACACCACAAATACGTACCACACAAGGGCGGTACACGTGAGGAGCCATGCGCTATCAGAATCAGGCGTGCCGCCGGCGAGGTTCGACAATAATTTACAGTCAGAGCGTAATTCGTGACTGCACCGGAAACCCGGCTCTGGTCCGCGGCACGTACATATCTCCTGTGGAGGGTTGGAAATGTAGCAGGAAAAAGATCAGCATGAGGACTTGGAGACTTGGTCTGACTCGAATAGAGAGGTGGTGCAGCAAACGTACCGGAAGAGTAGGCTGCCACGCCATACTCCGGACTGGTAACAATCAGATCAGTGCCCGCCGCGTTGATGCCGTCTGCGATAGGCGACCGTTCCCAAACGACGAATCCCAATCAGGCGCATAGACGTCTCGAATCAGCGGGTGAAAGCGGCGCGGACGAGCCGATGCAGCGATTCGTAGCGATTCCTAGGGTCACACCGTGACGTACAGCTTTCTCCGACCGGCACGACCTGCGATGCTGCGTTGATGAGCGCGCCATATCTGTGGTGTCACGCGTGCGAACGGGGATTGTTCGAGGACGACGACCGGCCGGCCGCGGACGGCGAAGGCGAGCAAGGCCAGACCAAACGGGAAAAAGGAGGGGTTGCGATGAGTCAGTTGTAGGGTCAGAGGTGGACGGGTACCTGCTTGCGCAGCACAGAGCGTACGTGATGTTGGCCATGCTGGAGTGAACAGCGAATAGGGTAGGGCACCGAGCGAGCGGAAGGACAGCAAGAGGCAGCGGGTTGTATGACTTTGAGGAAACCATCGCCTGCGGCGCTCGCCAACGGGGGGGTCGACCCGCGCAAATAGAAAAAAGCCAAGCCAAAGTCGCCCTTTGGGCTCTTTGGCTCTCAATTGATCTCGCCGCTCCACCAGATATGTACCGCCGGACCGTCGCTATCTGGCGCCTCGTTGTGATTGGGCGGACCTATTCGTATCCGGACGGCCAAGATATGATTTTTGGGCTCTGTTGCTTGACGCCAGCAGGAGCGGATCGAGCCCAGCCTTCAGGGGCTTCGTCCGAGCAACGACGTCAGTCAGATCTGAGACGGTTCCGCCAAACCGCGCTCAGATTGTCGTGGTGAAACTGTAGCAGCAGGCAGGGTCGCCGATTCGATTAGGTGGGGGGCAGGCGCAGGGGATGGGCGGTCCAGCAATCGCCTCCCAAAGATAGCAGCTGAGCTACGTATATGCATGCAGGCTTCCGTCCCGTTGAACATGGATTGGGTCGTCGGGTCGCGACTCGCGACAGGGGGATGGGATCGGAATTCTCGTGCAAGGGACGTGAAATTCGAATGCAGATCTTACGGGGTTGTCATTGCTTTCATTTTCCACAGATTCTCAAGAACGGGCATGCGCATGCGCGCTCGCTGATCTGCCTGCGCAGCCCCGCCTGTGAGGCCCCGCGCGCCTGTGGCCGCTCGCGCGCTTCCGCGTTGGCGGGCCGTGGTGCGCTGCACCGAGGGCCTTATCATCCGGGACGGTATCGCTACCACGATAGGGCTGATACTCATCAGGAGGCTCTGATTGGACAGCTCAGCAAGCAGGGGAGGAATACTCGAGCAGGATCCCAGTGTTCGCATACGACGGCGGGTGCTACAAACGGCTGATACGGACAGTTCTGGTGATCACCTTGGGATGCCTAGTCAACGGTGATAAGGGCCAAACGTCCCTATCAAACCCGTGAGGCAGGCAACCTTCAAGGCTCGCTAGGCAGGCTGAACCCTGGACAGAACTTCATCATGGTGGTGTCTACTCACTCGAATTGGTACATAGTCAGGTACCTCGAACAGCACGCAGCACCGTTCGTGACTGATAGGCTCAATCGGGCACTCTTCAATCGCGTTGCAATCACTGGCCGTGCGCGGCACGTGACATCATCGCCCGGGCCGCTTCAAGCTCAAGTCAATTGGTCGTTTTTGTCGGACTCGCTGGACGTACGAAATCAACTGGGCGGTATCTAGGTAACATATTGAAAACTTTCGAAGCAGGTTTCTGCACATTAACGTTGGGGTCGCGGCTGGAACGCGCATCGGCCCTCGTCTGGAGGATGATCTCGGCTTAGCCCTTATATCGCCTAATCATCCCATCCGCGCCAGCGACCCAGATCCACCCATTCGACGCCAGCACGGAAGTAGCGGCTTCACAGTCCAAGCCGGAATACTCATCCACGACTGATGCCGTTGTAACTGTGGCATCGGAAGGGTCTTGACGTAAGGTTACTCGGAATGGGAGTCCATCGGCGCCGGCGACAAGAAGATCTTGCGTCGGTGCGAGATTCGACGTAGTGCTGAAGCAGAGTTGATGAACAACAGTATCGGAGCGTGATAGTATCAACAGAGGGGCAAGCGTCTCCTGCGCCGGTCTTGGGCTGGTTGCATCAAGAGCAGGAAGCTGGAACAAAGCAACGCGGCCGTGCCGAGATCCCAAAGCAAGTCGGCCAGAATCGGAATCGAGCGCGATCGAATGCAGGGGTGACGAGCCAGCTCGCAGTCGTAGCAAGGGAGCAGAGGTGTCGGTGCGGAGGGGAAGGGCCGTTGCAGAACCGTTCGTGTGCGCAGCGATGGCGTAGAGCTCCTCGATTTCGGGGTAGTCCTCCGCCAAAGCTGTCGATCCGGTGAGCTGTGACACCGTGAAGGCAGACACGGGTTGGTCAAACCTCCACGTCTTTTTCACTCTGGCCTCGGCAATGTTCCATAAACGGATGGTGCCGTCGAGCGACGACGAGAGGATCCTCCTGCCCTTGCCGAGAATGTAAAGTCCCGAGACGGACTTTGTGTGGCCCGTCAGGGTCCTGACCTCTTTCCCGCTCAGAGCTGAAAAGATCCGAATGGTCATGTCCATCGATCCGGTGAGCACGACTTCGCCCGACGGGAAGAATCGCACGACGGTGAGATCGGCCAGGTGACCTTTGAGCGCGATCTGCCGCGGCGCTTGCGAGGACGAGTGCGAAGGCGACAGCTCGACAACTCGCACCAAGCCGTCGTTTCCGCCTACGACGTAGCGAGATCCGTCCGGGGCGATGTCGAACGAGTTGACCGGTCCGAAGTCGGCCAACCGATCGGTGCGAAGCGGGAGGTGAACCAAAGTGGGGGGTATTGCCAGCTGCTCACACGAACACTCGAGGGTTGTAGTCTGGCACACGGATACCATCCGGGTCAGAGGTATGTAGAGAAGCGTTTGGATCAGGCATTTGGTCCATACCTTGCCATCGACCATCCGACACGTGACCCCGTCCCTGGCCTCCAGCTCTACCGCACCCCCTCCCTCGGCTTCGAGCACCCTCACTTTGCCATGGACCGAAGTCTTGCCCTTGCAATAGCACGAAATCCAACAATCCTCGGCCGAAGCGTCGCTACCTGAGCCGATGTCGTGCACGACCTCGGGGAACGTCGGCTGCACCGTGATCGACGGCAGCTCGATGTGGGACGACGAACTGGCTGACGACGAGCTGGCCATGGCCATTGCGAGACAGCAGATACGTTGTATTCGACGTGTGAAGAAAGGCAGACGGGAAGACGTAATCCAGGGTTCACGGACAGACGTTGTGTGGTTTTGGGGTCGTAGCTGGGCAAGGTGGAACGGAGCAGAAGCGAGCCGAGGTGGGTGACAGCTTGACTGGACTTGGCGCGCTGTGGGATGATCGATGATGGAAGACCCAAGATGACCCGAGGTATGCGCAGGTATGCGCTTCGCTGAACCGTTCTCATTCGCGCCGCTGTACCCTACTATAGCCAGGATCGAGCCAAAGATGATAACAACCGTTGCACAAACCCACCGCTATTCACCATTCGGAATCGAGACCGCTCAGTGACGCTAATTGTTCAAACAAGAACCTAAACACCCAAATCTGTAAATCACTCTAGGAAACTCTACCGTGCTGAGACCAATCGCAATACTACTGCGTCTAAGTAACTTTGTGAAACCAAAAATTCGACAAACACATCCTCTGAAGCATTAATGGGCAAACTTGAAATCCAAGCGGCGATTGCCTTCGTCCTTGGTGGTCTCCAGGTACGTGCGACGTTGGTCGGCCGTGAGCGCCTCCCACTTCTTGGCACGCTGTTGGTTGCGCGCGATGTAGTAGATTTTGGCCAAGAAGAAGAGCACGATGTTGGCCGATACGATACCGAGGAGTATACGGTTTCCGTGACGGTAGTGCGGCTGTGGTATCCGGTGAAGCCCGCAGAAGTCAGTCGCAGGCGCAATCAGACGGCGCGCAGTCTGGTCCCTCCCCCTCGCTCACCTTGTCCTTGCTCTGATAGATGTTGGATGCGACGATGGACCCGGCTTGCACAAACATATTGTAAAGACTTGCCGAGACCGATCGAGTGCGCACACTGCCCGAATTGCGGCTGTTGAGGGACACAAGAACTGCGCGAATGAACCAAGATTGGAGCTTAGCGTCTGCGCATGATGGTACGACTTTTGCCAACATCGTTTGCCAACTCACTAGGGTGGGCATAGGGGAATGCGAGGAGTAGCGAGGTAATTGCATACTTTGCCCACCGGCCAAGGTTGTCGGGAATGGAGAGCAGAACGATCAAGAACAGGAGTTGCCAGAAGGATCCGATCGAAGCGACGAGCAGTCGAGAGTTCAATTTGCGGGCGAGCCACACCAGGCCGACGTTCTGGCAGATGAAGAGTACGAGGTACGGAATCTGGAGGAGGTTGGTGTGGAATGTCGAGAACTTTCTGTGGGACAAATGGGTGCAGAAACCATGTCTGTCAGCTCACTGGGCAGATGATTCCCCGCGGGGCGTGAGAAACATTTCCAATCTTTTGACTGACAATGAGCGCAGCGTCAAGGTAAAGTACGCGTTCGCAGTCGCCGGTGCGATGAACGTCGTGAGACCGAGCAGATATAGCGGCCAGAGGTCAAAGTCCGTGAAGCTCTTCCACAGTGAGAGGATGCCAACTAGTCGCATAAGGCAAATAAGCGCCGGCTCAGCACAACCATTCGCGCGCAGCAGAAGGACCGTGATGAACATGGACCTACTCGCTTCGCGATTATGCATGGACGATTTGGTAGGATCGTCCCGGATAACACGGTTGGTGATAATGATTTCTTCGCGCTCGGTGAACCAGCCTTTCTTGCCTCGCAATCCACCCGCCGTCTCGGTCGGGCTAGCCGGCAGATAGAACAGAGCGAAGATGCCCGCAATGAGTGTGAACAATGCTTCAACTGTGGCGGATTGGGACATGCGCTTAGTTTCTCCAGCTCGGATCGAGCGGTTTTATTAAGTCTTGCTCACTCAAGAAGAGCCACCTCCACCCCTCTAGTCCATGTGTCCCTCTGAGCTGCAGGATACCGGCAGCGAGCAACGAGCCGACGATGGTCGTCAACGACAAGGAAACCCAGAAGAACGAAAGCCTCGTCGTGAGCTCGTCTCCCTTGTAGAAGTAGCTCAGGTACAATACTGGCCATATCAGGAGTATTTTAGTGTTCATTTCGTGAACGTCATCGTATCTCTAGGTGGGCAACTCACCCAGATCGGGGATAACGCCACCCTCCAGAGCTCCGATGAGCGACCGTGTGATGAAGAACGATGTTTTGCCCTTGAGCGCCGCTTGAGAGGCTGCCACAATGGACCAACTGCGAATCGAGGTCGGTCGCACATCAGAATTTGCTCTCTCTCTCAAGGAACAATCCACGTTTAAGAACTCACAGAATGATCTACGAGCGCACGTGTCGGGGAGAAAGCAGACCGATGAGCGTTCTGCGTCGCCGGCCAGAACAGACTCATGAGACTGACCTGAATAGGCACCCATCTGTGAAAGGGTTCCGGGGCGCTTCGAGTCAACCAAAAAAGAACAAATTATAATGAGCACAGCATTGTGCTGTACGTACCTGTCCACCCCGATTGCCTTTGAGATGAGCTGCGAGGGAAGCTCCATGAAAAGGAACGAGCAATAGAACTGTGGCCCAGTTGAAACATCCGATCAGCCCACAGTGTAAACCTGACTCGATCATGTGTAGTGCTCACGATGGTTTGTCCCAAGTTGTAGTCATTGGTGGAAAGTTTAAGATCTCCCAACATATTATCGGACAGGGCATTGACGATCTGCAAATTTTACGATTTGTGAGGGTGCAAATGAGTAAGCCACGAGGCCCTGAACACTTGCAGTGTAATAGGGAGGAGAAGGATGTCCTACATTGCCCCGATCGAGCTGCAGGCACACCATCACAAGGCAGGCCACGAGGCAGATCCTCCAGTCGGTTTTGCGGACCACGGCTTTCTCATTTGCCTCTGTCCACTGCGCAGTAGGGTCATAGCGGTGCGCCCCTTCCCATTTGCTCGAAGGCTTGTACAAACTGGTGATCGAAATGTGTTTATTAGCCTTTTCCCATCCGAATGGCCAAGCCTCCACGTGTATGAGTTGACTCACTCGAGTAAACCGTCATCTGAAGAGAGCACCGTGCTCGCCTTTCCATGCCGGTTATCGCTCTCCAAGCTACTGAGGTCGTCGCTTTTCGAGTAGGCTTTCGTCTCGGCCGAGCCGGGGAGAGTGGACAAGTTGGTCACGTAGGGCTGGGTAGGCGGAGACATCCTATAGTACTTGTTAGTGTTGAAGAGGAGAGAACAAGGAGATCTCAGAACTGGGTGCGTCTCTACAGGAATTTTGAAGGTGTTACGCTCGTGCTGGCGAAACCACTGAGGCGACGGTCACGTCTTCGGCGAAGCCCCGCGTCAACGCGAATGAGTTTGGATTGGGTGATCCCTTGAAGGCGGGACTGCTCAGACATTTTTACTACTGTCGCTTAGTGATCACACGCTCCCTCCATCTGCCTAGGTTCACAAAAGTGCTATAGGGTAATAGCTACCGAGGAGCCCGATTACGTCTTGATGTGGCACGCGCGCGCTTGCACAACGCCGAGACACATCACGCGACCCCTACCGCCATCGCTGTGCCCCGCGGCGCGCGGTCTTGCGTGATCGGCACGATAAGCTGCGCGAGGAAGCTTCGGCTGAGTTAGGAAATATCGGATCCGCAAAGCCAAAAACCTAGGCACCTGAGATGGTGCACAACAGAGACTCTGCCGAGATTTGGACGGGCTATCTCTCATACCATGAGTCAGCTTGCGTAGTCCCGCTTCCCGTCGGCCGGTTTGCGCGATCAGCCTGAGTCTGTTCGGGATCACGACATCCCAGGCTAGGGGTGTCTTGCGCAATCTGGCTCCCCCCACCCCCACCCCCTAAGCTGAGCTTAGCAAGCAAAGGGTTGTCCCCTCGAAGTCAAAACTCTCAGTGCATGAAAGTTCTCGTTTCTCTTCTTCGTCATACTCGATATCTATCTCTTACCTCAACCCGCCACCAGCCGGACATGTCTTCCACCCAATCCATTAGTGCCCAATCCAACCGTACTCCCGCCACCACCCCCAACAAGGGTGCGCTCGGTTCGATCGGCCTTCGCGGTTCCTACGAGCCTTTGGTCGCCAAAGGTCTACTCGACGGGTACAAGAGCTCTGATGTCACTCCCGTCATTGGACGCGAGTACCCCGACCTTCAGCTGTCCGAACTCTTGAAAACCCCTAACGCCGACGAGCTCATCCGCGACCTCGCAATCGTCATCTCTCAACGCGGGGTGGCGTTCTTCAAGAACCAGTCGCTCACGATTCATGAGCAGAAAGAGGTTCGTCGGTTAACTCCATTTGACGTCGGACGGACGGTTCAACTTCAGCCAATGTTAACCCACACGCCTCTTCGGTTTCTTGACAGCTCGGCAACAAGCTCGGTGCTCTCAGCGGCCGGCCCTCGGCTTCGGGCCTCCACATCCATCCCACCGAGCGCTCGGCCGAGCTACCCAATGACGTCTCGACCATCTACTCGCAGCGTCAGGCGTACCACAAGCACAGGACGGCGCTCGGCCGCTTAGCATCGCGTGGCTGGCACAGCGAGTGAGTCCCGGCTCCCAGCTCGCTATTTCACCGCGCCCTTTCCCTGACCGACGATTGGATCGAACAGCATCACCTTCGAGCCTATTCCTTCCGATTTTGCAATCCTCAAGATAAAGACTCTCCCCGAAACCGGGGGCGACACCCTGTGGGCCTCTGCCTACGAGGCGTACGACCGTCTCAGCCCGGCTTACAAGAAGTTCGTTGAGGGCTTGACCGCCGAGCATGAAGGCAACGGCTTCCACCAGGTTGCTGCGGCGTAAGTACCAACAATCTATGACGTTATTTTACGGGCAGTCCATTTATAAACTGTTCCCCTTCTCTACAGACAAGGTACTAAGGTCTACTCCGAGGTCAGGGGCAACCCAGCGAACGTCGGCAACGACCTTCGTGCGATCCACCCCGTTGTGCGCACCAACCCAATCACGGGCTGGAAGGGTCTCTTCATCAACCAAGGCTTCACGAAGCGCATCGTCGAGTTGACCAAGGACGAGTCGGACGAGACACTCGCGTACCTGCTCAAACTCTACAACCAGAACCACGATCTTCAGGTTCGTTACCGCTGGTCCAAGAACGATGTCGCCATCTGGGCCAACGGTCCGACTGTTCACACTGGTGAGTCGTTCGCAACCGGTCTCCTCGTCATCTGAATGAGGTGCTGACTTTGGTCGTCACCACTGTTCCTACAGCAACGTACGACTATGACGACACCCGCGAAGGGGATCGCGTGGTCTCGCTCGGGGAGAAACCTTACTACGATCCTCAATCCGTCAGCCGCCGCGAAGCTCTCGGTATCGAATCGTTCGTTTGATGATAATCGTTCCACCAACGCCTCGTCCCTCTCATGCTTCATCCATGGCGACCTCTGTTTGTTCTATCTGTTGCTGCTTCTGTGCCTTTTGAAATTGTGAACCTGTTCTCCATCTGAAGTGAAGTCCCTGCAGATGATGCGATAATCACGCTGGTCTTCAGACCCGTCCGTACCTGGGATGTACAAGGAAATGCAGTGAATCACGAAAAATACAGCACGCAGATGCGACCGGCGCGATAGTCGAAAATTGAGATCGGGGGTACATTGATGGCAACGCTTTAAAGTTAGGATTGAACTGGTAGAGCGTTGTTCAAGTTTTTGAGAGCGGACCCGAGTTGGAAACTGCACCATGGATCCGGCTTCGCCGCTAGCTCTCAATGACGCGCGCCGCTGCCCCTGTGTATCTTGCGTTGTTCCCCCCCAGATCATAGCGCTACTGGGGAGAAATAGGGAAGTTCAGATTTTCGGGTACATCAACAGATTCATCCCCTGCCATTAGCGCGATGATGACCGTGAACTCGATCGCAAGACGTCACTAAACAATAGCTCGGCGAGGGGCGCCGGCGTGACTTCGCCCACTTTGCTCGGACTCATACCGCTCAACCTTCGTCCTTCGCCCAGTTCGGCACTCGACTCCGGTCGTGGTCGTATCCGGCGCAAACGGGACGTACACCACGAAATGCACCAGCCTTCTTCAAATATGGGGGCTGGCCAACGGATAAGTCGTCACTTCTCTGCAGGTAAGTAGCATGCACAAGAACCTTAAGACCTCGCGTGAGCTCGGCCGCGAACTGGCGCCTACATGTGTCCTCACCCGCAGATCCCAGATCCTTGGTTGCACCAGGAGTGGACGCTCAAAGCATTCATGGGTCGTTTTTGGACGGACCAATGGCCCATGGCTTAGGCTCCGAGTCGCATGCGGGATGGACAGCGCCCGATGACGACACCGTCAACGCCCCGCACCACCTCCAGCTGGCTGAGGATCATGTTCCAATGCTCTATGACTACTCCCGACCAAGACCCGACCATGGCGACTCTCGTCAGGCACGTTCTCCTTCTAACTCACGTTCGAGCTACAGGCTGAGCTCCCACTACCCACTCGAGTCGTCGAACCCGCGCCTGCCTTCACGGAGCGCCGATCGCGGCGATCGTTACCAAGTTCAGCACGAGTCGCCCGGAAAAGTGGACGGCACTTCTACTTCGTCGCACCCCTCCGACGCGAGACCAGAAATAAGTGCCTTCTCGACATTCGATCGTCTACATCCTCGGACAAGTGTGTCGAACAAAGAGCCCTCGAGCGAACCAAGCCGTGATAACTCTCCTTCGACAATCGGGCGAGACGAGTTCTCTTCCGGACAGACGTCCGTCGCCGCTGCGAGCCCTAGCGCTCCGATCGACGCAATGGAAGAGCCTGTTGAAAATCAGGTCAAGAACAAGACAACGCAATCGGTGGAATTGCTCGCCATGAGTCTCGATCTGCTCTCGTTTCTCAAGGAGCATCGCCCGGCCTTGCCCGTGATCAAGCTGCCAATTCCAATTGCGAGCTCGTCCGAGGCTCAGGGTGTCGTAGGTGAGGCCCTCAGCGGACACATTGGCAGGGCTTCCTCCAACGCGACTTCAAGAGGAGCGGGCCCCATCACGGTTGACGGCTGGCAGATATCTCGGTCACAGCGCGCACGCACCGATCCTTGGGTGTGTACGGGTTGCCACAGGGACTTGGGCTGGTTGCTCCTGCGAGGTCCTGCTTCGGCGGAGGCCACCTCCTACCGAGCCGTGTTCCTCTGCAACGACTGCAACCCAATCGCCAAGGAAGCAAAAATCTTCCACTCGGACCACGTCGAAAACATGAGCGAACCGAGCTACTACAACAGTTTCACGCGCTTCGTTGAGGAAGAATCGGGCCACCCTTTGCCAGAACCCCGGCCGCACGCCGGGCCCGACCGAGTCCGACCGAGAAAGAAGCGGAAAGAGATGGAGGACTCGAGCGCGGCATGTGAGTTGTGAGGTCACTTGGAAGCGCCTGACATGCACAACGCAGTCTGATGAAGACCCACGGCCCCTTCCCTCCTCAGGTGACGTATGCACGCGCATCATCGCTTCGGGTTCCATCAGCGCCATCGACCGTGACGAGGCGCCTCCAGACTTGCTGGTCGAATTCATCTGCGCATCCTGCCATGATCGATACCGACGATGCACGGACTGCGGGAGTCGGTTCACTCCGCGGGTCGGCACAGGGAAATGGCGCCTCAAGGAACTATTCGCCGACGGTGTAAAGTCATGCTCGATCCCGCATAGGCCGCTGGTGCTCGAGGATACAACGTGCGACACGTGGCGAGTAGCCGATCTGCCACACGGTAGCGACGAGTTCGCGGCGTTCTTGCACGAGACCCACAAAGCGCTTGTGGGGGCGGTCATGGTAGTCATCGCGATCCCAGACACGATGGAATCGGACGCCCCGTTCTGTGTCGATTTTCGGACCGCTGCAATGGTTTGCAATGACCTACATAGCATCTTGAGCAGCTTAGTGACACAAGTTCGTTCATACCAATGACTGTCTGGCGTATGACCTTGGTCGCTGATTATTTGGGTTTTACGTCCTACTCAGGACATCGAAGAGGAGCTTGGAATCCGTGAGGTCTCAAATTGCGATTCACGCGGTCCCTGAAGCACCGCTGATCTATGCTTGACTCCGACTATTCTTGCAGGACGATACCTGGCCCTCCGATGGCACAATCCCAGCAAGCAAGAACGTAGCAACACGTTTGTTCTGCAATCACAAGACCCGAACGTGATCGCCCAGGAGCGGCCGGAACGTCTAATGAGGGAGGGCTACTGCCTGCACAGCTATGTCTTTGCTGAACTGGAGGTGAGTTTTCCTAATAGCCCTACGACGGTTTCAAGGAGATTCCCACCGGTAAGGCATCACGGCGTTGACCCCGAGGCTACCAATCACTATGTCACAGTTAAAACATGGATCGGTGGGAATTCATGCCATGGTTCCCCGAGGTGTGAGTTGCCTCCCGCCCTCTGTAGTTCACACACTGTGTTCAAGTTGCTGATCAGATCAGTCGAATTGTGTCCAACAGATCGGACATAGCTATTTTGCACGTATGTCTCGAAAGCGGCGGGTATCGAGACGTGCCTCCCAGAGACAACCTACTCACCGACTCGCCTTATATACACTTGCACAGAATCGCTTCTCGCCCAAGCTCTCCTAGTACGGATGCGGGCTGAGCTCCTCGAAACGAATATATTACGCGTCGCCCAAGGCTTGAAACCATTCCCCAAAATCCACGAGGTGTGGAACTTTATGACCATAAGCAAATCGAGTCGGGTGCTGCAGAGGGATGAGTCACAGCGCGGTATGATCGAGTTGGACCAGTACTTGGAACAGTACAAGGATGTGACGGATCCGAGCCACTTTCCTCCAATCCGACCGTGAGTGAACGATCCATATACTCGAAACGACCACTGTGAATAGACCCACGAAACTAACCAGTAGTCTGCCGATCCGATGTGCAGATTCTTCCTCCCCAATGCCTACCTATCTCGATATCGCTTTTGGGCTCGACGATTCGAAGAAGATGACGACCTTACCGCGATTCAACGATCTCGATACGTCAAGGCGGCTACGAAGAGAAGGCAACAGCAGAGTGTCCCGACTGGGTGACAACACACATCCTTAGTATTGTGTAGAACACTGATCCAACCTGCCATAACATGTTGGATCTACCACCAACCCACCAGCTGAGAACCTCATTTGACGTTTAATCGAGAGACTTGATTGTCTACAAGATCTAACATGATCATTGATTGCGCATGTCGTGCCAAGAGTCGTCGGGCCGATCGAGCGTCTGCCTCCCCCCACATCGACTGACGCCGACGCCGACTTCGGCCTCGTGGATCGCTCAGCATGTCGGCCCCACCACCAGCGTATAGTGCTGCTGTAGAAACATCACATCCCTCATGCTTGGCCGAGTATGCGATCGGGTCCTCGGGCTCTACAGCGGCGTCATGGACCGATCTGGACCTTCGCAAGGTGTCGAGCTCTCGGCATTTCCACGACCAGTTCGATCGGAGGCTGCTCCTACATGGCTGCAACGTGTCCGGGATCAACAAGATCCCTTCGAAGCCGGATGGTGCGACGCATGTCCTGAACAAAGGCTGGTGGGACCACGAGAACGTCTCGTTCGTCGGTCGGCCGTTTCCTCTCGACGAAGCGTGAGTCCCAGGTCGTGTGGCATGATGCAGGAGGTGTCAAACCCCCGTCGGACACATCGACGAGCTTTTTACCTCGTATCTTAAGCATAACGGGGACAAGGGGCAGTGTGTTATGGTGCGAAGGCGGGCTGTGCTGCGTCGATTCTTGCCAGCCTCCGCGCACGTGCCAGCAGCCCAGTCCCAAGTCTCGGCACATCTGATCCCTGGTCGGTCGCCCTCCAACCGAGACATCGCTCGTTCAGGGGTATAGCCACCCCCAGGTACTGGACACGGAATTCGGGATCGGGGTTGGCGGGGACAGCAACTTCATGGCTGACACAAATTTCCTGCCCCCCAGACATGATCACCTTGCACGATTGTCGCAGTGGGGTCTGACTTTTATCCGATTCGTCGTCACATGGGAGGCACTCGAGCACTCGGGACCGGGCCAGTACGACACGGACTACATCGATTATCTTCGGGATTTGATCTCGCTCTTCCCCAAGTACGGTATCAAGTGCTACATCGACGCGCACCAAGACGTATGGTCTCGGCACACGGGCGGATCCGGCGCTCCGACGTGGACTCTGGAACTGGTCGGATTTGACATTCGGAACCTCAAAGCCACGGGCGCGGCCCATGCACACAATCTCAACCTCGATGACGACGAACCAGCCCCACAGAACTGGTCATCAGGCTATACCAAGCTTGCGGGAGCGACGATGGCGACTTTGTTCTGGGCGGGCGAAACGTTTGCACCGAAACGCCAGGTCAAGAGAGGCCAGAGCGCTGCCGCTTGGGGTCAGGACGCACCGGACGAAATGGTCGGCGTGCAGGTCTTTATGCAGAGGTCCATGATCGGCGCCTTTGGGGCGTTAGCAGATGCATTGAAGAATCTCCCCGCTGTCATCGGATTCGAAGTCAGTCTCTGGAACGGTTTGCCCATCCTCGCGTCCGAACTCGGCCCTGTCAGCTTTTGAGCGCTGACCGAGGCGTGCGGATAACCCCCTAGGTGATGAACGAGCCGCACCCGGGATACATCGGCCTTCATTCTCCTTACTCTTTCAATCTGAAAAAGGATCTCGCGATCGGTCCCTTCCCGACTGCCGTCCAATCATGGGCTCTCGGTGCTGGCCACTCGGTGCTCATCGACCACTATGGCCCTTCCTTCCCCGTAACCGCTGTGACCCATCAGACGCTCATCTCCCCACCAAAGGGGATCACTGCGTGGAAGGAAGGGGTCGAATGTGTGTGGAAAGAGCAAGGTGTATGGGCATGGGATGAGAAGAGGAAAGAGGCGCTCGCGCTGAGGATCGAGTACTTTAATCAACATCCCGAAACAGGAGCCCAAACGGACTGGGCAAAGTGAGTTCGCTTCGAGATCATCGCGACGGCGGCCAACACCACTGACACATGATTCTACAATTCTATCCGCAGGGATTTCTACTTCCCCTTTTGCCGCGACTTTGGCGAAAGGATCAAGGAAGCGAATCCGAAGTGGTACACTGTGGCCGGGCCAATACCGAACGAACCGTGCCCAAAGTGGACGCCGAGTGGTCAACCACACAATTTGATCTACGCTCCGCATTGGTACGACCTGCAAGCATTGTTCACGAAGGCGCTCGGTTTCATGACCGCAAACGTGCAAGGGTTGGCGAGGGGGATGTTCTTGCTTAGAGCCCTAGTGAGTCGCCTCTTCGACGGGGCGTGCCCCTCCGAACCACAGCACTCAGCACTCCGATTCGTCCCTCGGCAGTATTTCGGGCGAAACGGAATCAGGGGAAAGTGAGCAACTTCCCGTCCACTCCTCTCTACAGAGGTCTCGACTGACCTGGCCTCTTTTTTACACAGCTACACGGCTCAAATCCGTGAAGTCATACAATCTGGTTACCGCACGCTCGGCGAGCTCCCCATAATTCTCGGCGAAACCGGCGTCCCCTTTGACCTCAATAACAAGCAGGCTTTTGCCTCGGGCGATTTTTTGTGGCAGGAACGCCAGATGGACGCTATTTGCTCGGCCTTGGAAAGGAACTTGGTTTCGTTCAAGCACGTCTGAAGCTCTTATGCGTCGTTTCAAGACGTTGAGACTGATCTGGGATGCACGGTCTACTTCCCCGCAGCTTGTGGAACTACAACCCGCTCAATACGAACCAGTGGGGCGATTCTTGGAATGCCGAGAACTTTTCCTGGTTCTCGCTAAGCGATATGACCCAGGCCAAATTCAATGCCGCTAAAAATGAAGGTGAACGATTGAACGTGGGTGCTCGAGTGCTTGATGCGGTTGAGGTGAGCTTTCGGTCTTCTCTGGCATGCACGGAGAGGAGATGGCCTGACCCATGATCGACCTCTCCAGCGTCCGTACGCAAGTAAAGTGGCCGGTATTCCCTACGCCTTCTCATACAATTTCGAGCTCCTCCAATGCAACTTCAGCTACGTCAACCCGACAAATCCTAAAGAGTTCCGAACTCGACGACCCCAGAACCTCGCGACGACGGACGATCCGCCGATCCCGGGGACCACGCCGCGAAGTCGAGAGACGGAGATCTACCTCCCTCGAAGGAGGTTTGGTGCTTTGAATAGCAAGTTGAAGGTCAGGTTGAGTGATGGAGAGTGGAAATACGATGAAGAGGTGGGTTTCAATATCACTTTGCGTTCGCGCCTCAGACGGGCGATGAACTGATGGTCGGCTTTTCGTCTCATCTCGCACAGCTACAAACCCTTTACGTACTACATACGAATCTCACCCCGGGATTCATTCACACCGTCCGTATCTCAGTTGATGGTGAAGTCTTGGATGGGTTCTTGGTCATCGCAGGTATGATTTTACTCGTCATCACGATGATGTGCGCGTTGAGTCAATACGACCAAGAGTGGTTGGTCGAGAAGGTCATGGCCAGGTTCGAATTGTAGGAGTTGAACCACCTTAGAGAGATTTTTTGTCTTTACGATGCCACTGAAAAAATCGTTGGGAATCGACTTTAGAAGGATCTTGTGAGAGCCTGGCTCTCCTTTCGTCGAACGGCACGAGGGTTTCAAAATACAACAACAACTCTGCTACCCAAAGCCCACCCCATCACTCTCACACCTCCTCAACCCTGACTGCATCCCCATCCTGCAAACCCCACCACCCGACCAACCTTCCTTCCTCCCCCAAAGGGATAGGAACCACCAACTCGTCTCCTTTTTGAGTCCTTAACAGCGCTACGAGACGACATTTCGTCTTGAGGAGGGGTTTGGAGATGAGTTTGGAGATTTGGGTGCGGAGGATGAGGGTGCGGAGGGTCGGGAGGATCGAGAGACTGAGGGGGGATACTTCGAGTGGGTTTAGGGAGGGAGGTAAGAAAATGTGCAGGTTGAGGAGACGGGATTTGGGATCGACGCGCGTTGGAGCGGCGATGGGGACCGGGGGTTCGAGGTGGTGTACTGTAGATTCAGAGGCCGGTTCATAAGTCTCGGCAATCTCTCGCACCTGAGTCTTCCCCAACTACACTCACATCCCCTCAACTCCTCCACCCTCCTCTCTACCCACTCCACCTCACCTTCCACCCATCCCCTCACAAAGGGCCCCCCCTCCTCCTTCCCTACCTTCCCCACCCACCAAATCTCCGCGTCCCTCCTCTCCGCCTTGCCCACCCCCGTCCTCTCGAGCCTCTCCAACCCGGGGTACATAGCGATCATCACCATCCTCAAGACTGATTCATCCACCCCTGCTTGGAAATGGGCATTGGCGAAAGGGTTTTGGGAAAGTTCGAGGGATTTCAGCGTGGTTGGGAGACGGGGGAGTGAGGTTAGATTATTGCGGGATATGTCAAGGTGTAGCAGAGAGGGTGGTGGAGGGATGGTTGAGAGAAGGGAAGGGAGATTGTTGTAGGAGAGGACGAGGGATTCGAGGCTGAGGAGGTAAGAAAGATCGTGTGAGTCTCCTGAAGAGGCTGAGCATAAAGAGGGTGCCGGTTACTCACGAAGGAATGCGCCGAAGTGAGAAGAGGATGTTGTCCCACGATCCAAGACGGTTCCTCGTCAGATTCAGGACTCTGAGCTTAGGTAGTAAGACAGCGCTCTCTTCGGTGGGCGAGACGATTGAGGCCGAGGACGGGTCGAGTCGAAAGAGGTCATTGTCGCCGAGTTGAAGTTCTTCGAGGTTGGAGAGGGACGGCGAAAGATGGATGATCTGGGAGTTTCGCGAGGAAAACGCTAATGGCTTAGCTTAATGTTCCCGATGGGGAACAATCGGCTCTCGAAAAGCTCACCTCGGCCCATGACATCATGGTTGCGTTCAAGTCGAGCTGCTTGAGGTTGCAGAAAGCGGGTAGGATCGTCGGAGCCCCGAAGGGTGTGAATCGATTAGCACTAGGGAGGTGGAGATAAAATATTTACTTCAGCCCTAGCTTCGCGAGACCGACAAGCTGCCATCAACATACTTGAGCGCGAGATGGCGCAGTCTGGTCAAACCCTGCACGACTTCAGCGACGCTTTGCAAGGTCGGCAAGAGCGAGTACGAAAGATCGAGTTTCTCGAGAGCTTTGAACCGAGAGCCATCCTGATTTAGTGCTCACTCGACTTTGGTGGAAGTCACTAGGGATTGCTCATGCTCACCTTGCAGCGCCTTTATGACCTCGGCGTGTTCCTCCTGCGCGCTCGTCGACTCCAACCCCTGTTCCCAACCTGTACCGTTCACGCCTTCCCATTCCAATCCAGCCTGCTTCAACCTCTTCAAATCCTCGACTTTGGTTTTCTTGATCTTGGAAAGGTCAACGACTTCGACTTTGAAATTGGACAAAGTGTCGTAGTAATGACTTGGACCCGAGGATCCTTCGGCGCGGGGGGTGTGATCCAGTTGGGAAGGAGGAGCTGCTGATGCAGTGTCGTCGTCCAGGCCATCGAGGTATTTCGCTTTCAGAGCTTGGGCGAATGATTGGCCGTGGTCGATTCCTTTGGAGTGGGGTCGGACGAAACTTGCGCAGGTCGAGCTGGACTTGTTGCTGGAGGTTGGGGCAAGCCGGGAGAGTCAAGTGGGGGTGAGAAAGGACGGATCAGAGTCGTCTTTTTGGAGGAAAGGGGCCCGCGGTTGCTCATAGATCGACCCCTCCAACAAGCAGCCTGAACTCACCGACACTCGAAATACCTCACCCCAGTCTTGTCATATACCCCATCATGCTTGCCCCTCGTCGGATCGTCCCATTCGATGCCGAGCCATTCGCCCGCCGTAGGAGGAATCGAACCGACGTAGCGGATCGTGCCCACCGATTTAGCAGACGTGGGGTTGGCTGTGTAATACACCCGCGAGTCGACGGACATGATACCTGGTGGACGCGGTGGCGAAGGGGAGAGGGAAACTCACAGCGCGGGCTGATCACGTGGAGCGCCGGCGCGCGGCGGAGGGAGTCAATCTGAGTCGATTGCGAAGTGCGGAGCGCTCATCGGGACGGCTTGCATCCTCACTTCTCACTCGGGAAACTGAGTAGACTTCAATTCGATTACACCCCGTATAGCTAGCGAAGATGCCCCTCTTTTCCGCCAAGCCCATCAAGTCGTACGTGTCTTCTCCCTTGACTTCCATGCGCTGCCCCTGCTTCATAGTCTACTCCAGACTAAGCACCCTCCTCCCATTCTTCCCATGCAGTTCCGCCATAAGATCCACAATCCGACGCCAACCATTCCTCTCCTTCGGTCTCCCCTTCATCACTGTCATCGTCCTCGCCTCCTTCGGACTGTCCTCCTTCACCCAAACCCGCTACGATTTACGCGATTCCAAGGTCTCGGCGGTGACCAAGGAGGAGGAGTTGGGTATGAAGAAGGGGAGGAGGAAGTTCGATGTGAGGGAGGAGTATCATGTACGTCAGCAACTCGGTTTGAGTTCGGGAGCAAAAACGCTGGGTTTTGAACTCGGGTCGGCTCTCGGGGAACGAGCGCTTTGCCCTTCCAAACTCTCTGCTGACGTTCCAGTGACTTGATCCATCTCACAGCGACTTCAAAACGCGGGCCAGGGTGATCTGTTAGGTTCCGGCGACGGGTGGGAGAACAAGAGGGTGCAGCGATTACCGGGCCAGGACGAGTGGGGGACGTTGCCCATCTCCAAGAAGCCCGATGGTAGTGCAGAGTGATGGTTCGAGTATGGACTGGCGTGTAGTGTTCAAGGACGAATCTATGTTGTATTCTACGATCCACGTTCCAACGATGTGTGTAATCGGTTTCGCGCTGACTGCCGGCGTCTCCGAGGCGTTTGCTGGGATGAATGCCGAGAACGCCCGTGACGATCCCCACGCAGCCTCACGCGATGTCGCCATCGCCGAGATCAAGCACGACCCCCACTTGGCCCCGCTCCCTTGGCCTTCTTCCCTCCGCCCTACGCACGCAAATTTTACCACGTGACGCGATGACAGTCCATGTAAGAAGTCTCCCTACTGTGTCCTATGCCCTGCACGAAACGTCTCCCGAAAACTTCACCAACCAACTGCGCGACGCTCTCCTCTCGCACGGCTTCCTCTACCTCGACGACATCGCTTCCTCCTTCCCTTCCTGGACCGACTCCTGGGATCAAGCATTCAGTGATTCGAGGGCTTTCTTTGAGCTCCCTATAGAGGAGAAGCAAAAGATCGGTATGCTCGAGTCGAAGCATTTCAGGGGTTATTCGGGGTTCAAAGTCGAGGTGACGGCGGGCAAGAAGGATTTGAGGGAGCAGATCGATTTTGGGTGAGTTCGCTGGAAGACCACGGTGGATCTACTCTTTTCCCGAAAGGATAAGACCCCCTAAAAAACCGACGCGATTGGATTTCAGTCCCGAAACGCCACCGCACCCCGAAACACCCTCGAACCTCTTTCTCTCCCTCTACGGCCCCAACCTATTCCCCACCTCCAACCAAGTCCCCCACTTCCGCTCCTCGATCCTCACCTTCCGATCCCAACTCCTCACCATCTCTCAAACCCTCCTGCGCTTCATCGCACATTCTATCACCCCTTCGCCAGACCTCATCGAAAAACACTGGTACCCGCTATCCGAAACGCCTCGGGATCGAGAGCTGGCGGAATACGAGCCGGATTATTCGAGGATGAAGGTTGTGCGATACCCGGTGGTGAGGAAGGAAGAAGAGGATGAGGGCGCTTTAGGTGTGGGCGCACATAAGGATGGTGGTGGGTTGACCTTGTTGGCCCAGGATCAGACGGGCGGGTTGCAGGTCAGTTACTGTGGGCTCAAAGGGAGATGGGAGGTTTTACAAGCTTCGTCTGATGAGTTTTCCGAGTTTCCGCTCCGGGTAGGTCCAAGCTTGGGATGGGGTGTGGATCGACGTGACGCCGAAAAAGTATGCTCTCGTCATCAACATTGGTCAAGTACTGTACGTCCCTTGGGCAGTGACACTTTTACAAAAGCCCAGCTCGATATATGACACCCTGACCTCCGAAATTCCTGACGTTGCCCCCCTCCAGCGAACGCCTGACCTGCGGCGTCTACTCCGCCACCACGCATCGCGTACTCCCCACCCTCGGTACCGAACCCCGTCTCTCGATCCCTTTCTTCTTCTCCCCTACCCTCCAAGCCCATCTAACCCCCTTGGACCCCCTCAAAGACCTGCACCCTTCCGTCCTCGACCATCTAGAAGCGTCGTCTTCGGAGAAGGTTTCCGAGGTGAAGAAGGATGATTTGCACGAGGAGGTGTTTGGTAAGATGGCTTGGAGGGGGATTTCGAGGAGTCATGGGGATGTGTGGGAGAGGTGGTATGGTAAGGACGTAGATCCGGTCGGTGGGCCGGAGGTGGTATAGGGCGTCGTTTGTTGTTACATAGTGTAACATGGTAGTTGTTTGAACGAGTGTAGGGTCGTCGGTGTGGTGGCTTATCCCTCGGATGCGGTGCCACGCGCGCCGCGATGTGTCGGTTGACGAAAGTTGGCTGAGTGATCACGAAAGAGGGCGAATGTCCAGGTTGGTCAGCGTATGGTCAAGAACAGTCGATTCGTGTACCAATAATAGACTTGCGAACCCACCTTGGCCCATCATGCAAAGTCAAAGTCTCTCCCACCTCACCCAATCGCCGCGAGCACGACCGCCGCCGCGCTGAGCACGAGCACGACGAGCGCAGTCAAGCCCATCCACCCCATCTCATGATGAGTCAAAGGTTGGAACCGACTCCTCAAGTAATCCTTCCTCTTATTCGACAACTGATCGCCCCTCTGCGACTCCCGCGTAGACGTCGTGGTCGAACTGAGGCGCGTCATCTCCAAGCCGTCAATCTCGTCGTCTTCTTCCTCTTCGTCTTCTTCCTCCGGTCGTAGGGCATAGGAATACGCTTCATCGTTGAAGGCTGACCGTTCTGCATCGTCGCCGTTCCGTTTCACCAGATGGGCGGAACTGCACGCGATCGAAAGCGCTCGAGCCCTGCTTCGACCCGTTCGTGACGGAGCTGTACCACCAGGTCGCTTTGGGCTTTGGTCGTTGCTTTGGTTACTGGAGAAAGAATTTTCCCCTCCTTCGTGGTCACCGTCTTGGGGTCCGTAGTCCACTGAAAGGTCGTAGGACGCGTGAGGGACATCCGAGAGGGAGGAACGGACGGACGAGTTGAGAGCCGCTTGAGGGGTGGTCGTTCGGGGGGATGTGATGGGGTCCGTGTTGGATCGGATGGGGAGCGAAGTTGGATATGCTGAGGAGGGCATGTCTGCGGGAGTGAGGGGGGGAAGCGTGACGTGCGCGGGCGTGTGGTGGTGAAGAGAAAAGGGGGTGAAATTTAGAATGTGGGGGAGGTCCCTTCGCTGCTCGCGGCTGGGGAGCCTGCCAAGGCCGGCCAGGGCCGAGTATTAGTGCCGAGCGGTCTCAGCCTGGCAGCGGTCCTCAACAAAACACAGTCGGTGCACACCTACATTGCACCCAAAAATTCGGTTTCACCTTAGGGGACCAGCTGCAGCAACACTTTCCATTTAGTTGCCGGACAAGGCTACAGCCGTAACGAGACAAAAATTAGCCAACTCGGCCGCCCCTACCCGGCCGGCTCAGGCAGTGCTCGCGGCTCGGCTTGGGAGGGGCCAGTGCGCTGGGCGAATGCGCAGTACGCCGAGAGAGAGCACCGAAGCAGCAGCGGTATCCGGTGTCGCGTCCGATTAGCTTGTTTCTCTTTTCAGCTCTCTCTCACCTCGTGTGCTGTCTTTCCCCATCCCAACCATGCATTCCACCACGACTGGAGGTAGCCCCTCCAAACTGCCGTTACCAGCGACGACTGCGGCTGGTGGCACCAGTTCGAGCTCGAGGTACTCGCCTTCGGGCTTCTTGGACGGCGGCGCTTCCGGCGCGGTGACAGTGCGACGGAGATGGATCTTGCTCGTCGTCGCGTTGCTCGTCTTACTGGGAGTCCATCAACTGGGTTCTTCTTCTACACACCAGCAACTCGATCCAGATCGGATACGGTTCATCTCCCCTGACGACATACAGTCCAACAAAGCGACTAGCTCAAGCATTTGGAACTTTTACGGCGCCCGACCGAATCGGACTCCATCCTCGTCGTCCTCCGCCTCGTCCGGTCCTCCGAAACGAAACGCGCCGCCGCCGCCGTTCAACCTCCGAGCTTATTCGGGACCCGGATCCCTTACCGAATACCTCGAAGCCCACTTTCCTTTAACCTCCACTTCCACTTCCCAACCTCACCTCTGGTTAACGTTAGCCGATTCATTTTGGTCCACCAGCGGTGCAGCGGCCTTGAACGAGTTCGTCGATCGCTTGAATCAGGACCGATGGGTTCAGCAAATTCGTTCGAAAGGTGGGGTGAGGCAAGCGATGAGAAGTTTCAGGGAGACCGTGGTTTTGACGCTCTGTTTGGATGAAGAGTGTGTTGAGAATATGGGGGAGATGGAGAGGTATGCGTTCGGGGGGTTTATCTATAATCGACCGGACAAGGTTCGTTTGAGGGTGTGCTTTGAAAGCAAGGGAGAGGGTTGGGAGAGGCGTACTGAGCTTTCTTCATTGTCGATTCGCAGATCTTGTGAGGAAAATTGGACCACTTGAATGTGAAAATGAATCTGTACTGACACCAGAGGTTCTACACGCAGGGTCGCAACGTGGCCGAAACTTGCAGGTGAGCTAATGTCTCTTCCAACCTGAGCCCTTTGGGGCCCGAATGCTCACGTCGTGACACTTCGCAGGTCTCATTGAGGTGTTGAAACACCGGGATGTCTTCTTCGTCGACTCGGACGTCTCGTTCAAACTGTAGGTCTAGAGGTTCATCGATTCTCGTTCCACTACTAACATGATGCGCTTGCCTCGTAGGGACCCCTATCCACACATGGAGCCCTTCATGGAAGATTTCGACCTGATTGCGCAAGAAAATGATTCATGGGACCATTTCAACACCGGTTAGTCGTGCAGGCGATGATGTAGTCGAAGGAACCACTTCTGATCCTCTGTGCACACACGTGCAGGCTGGTTCTGGATGCGCAAGGGGGAGGTTTCGTCCGAGGCTTGGAATGTGGTGCTCCAAAGGGATTTGATCAAGGTCTCGAGGGACCAGAACAACTTCAACGAGGTGAAGAATCGCTTGAAGGAGCTCTCGAGCCGATGTCGTACTGCGCTAATCGGATAAACGTCGCTCACAGATCCTCGGTACCGCCGAACTGCGAGGCTGCGACCCCTCTCAAGGTCCCTGCAGCGGACGACGCCCGCTCAAGTCCTCCTTCATCGCGAACAACGGTCTCCGCGTCCACGTCCTCGACCCGGGCCTCTTCTGTTCCTACCATTTTGAGAACGACGTCCCTTCCGCCTCTCGTCATTCCTCCGTCTCCTTCCATATGACATGTGGCGATGATGCACCGACCAAGGTGTATTCGGCTAAAGCCCAAGGGTTCTGGGCCGACGTTCCAAAAGGTTATTATACGACTCCTTCTCGACTCGTTACGATCGATCCTTTGGTAGGAACGAAGGATGAGCTCACCCAACTCGTCAAGATCGTTTTGATGATTTCGAAATATACCCATCGGGCATTCGAACCACCTGCTTTCGCGGTGTTTACGGATCTTGAAGAACTCGACTCGACAGGGAGGGATGTGAAGCGATCCAAGAGGATCAATTCGGCGTTCCCTTTACCTCATCTCGAACAGGCTTTGGGGGTGAGGATCGTCGAGCCGACTTATGCGAGGAATGTGGTCAAGTTCTTGGTCGGTGGGGGAAGTACGATCGAGAGGTCCGGTATGGCCCATTACGATCTTGGGTGGAGGGAGAGGGAGGCAGTGGAGACGAGTTTGGGTTTATTGGAGGAAGTGGAATTGGGTCAGTTCTTCGTTAAGAATTCTCCTCAAGTGACACAACGAACTGAATGACCTCCCTTCCCCCATCCCTTCCACCCTTAGACATGCGTCAACTCACCTCCATTCGCCACCTCCTCTCCACCCTCTCTATCGAACCTTTCCTCTCCTCCCCTACAATCAAACTCATGAACCACGACTGGCCCGAACGTAACCACTGGCAAGATTGGACCCTTTCTAAAGCGCTCGATCACGTAGTAGCTTGTGATCGATTGGAGGAGAGGATAGGTTGTGATCGAATTTGTAGTTTCAAGGAAGGGAATAGGGGGATTAGGGTTGAGGAAGGCTGGGAGGGGAGGGAGGTTTGGTTGGAGTGAATGAGAGGGGGGGTACTGCGCGCGTCGAAGGGGACGCGAACGGATGGATTCGTGGAGAGTGAGAGAGGAGAAAAAGGAGATTATGTATGATACTACCTTGTAGTACGTTATACAGAGTAGACGGCGTAATCCTCCACACTCGAAAGGGTGTGCGAAATCAAAAGCAGAGCAAGGGAGGACTCGCAGAATACGTTGCGACAGAGCGAGAGAAATAGGGTATGTAATGCAAAACATGAATAGAGCTACAGACGACAACAGCATGCTCTTGGGCACAATATCGGGACAAAAGGAACGGCACGGGGTGTCCATCCGCCAACGAGAGGAGGGTTTCCTCGCAATCAATGCATGACGATCGGTCCCCAAGGTCTCGAAACCCGGGGACGGAGGATGCTGTGAGTACAAGATAGATGGACCATTAGGATCCGTAGCCGTAAGCGCTGGAAGTGGAGCTTGGACAGCCGACTCCTATGGGCGTTTAGCGAACTCACCTTGAGCATTCCTCGTCGAGATCCATCGTCTCGGTCTCTTCTTCCGAGGGTCCTGCCACCTCCGCGAGATTAGGTGTGGCTTCCGATGATTCGTGATTTGATGAAGGCGAAAGAGAAGTGACTGGTATCGACGTAGAACGGCTGTTCGAGACGTCCTCGACGGGTATTGGATCAGAACCAAGGGCATTGAATGTAGCCGAATCTTCTCCCGCGCGGGGCGGTGTTGGTGTTGAGTCGTCCGAAAGAAGCGTCCAAGATGACTCTTCGGCCTCTACGTCGATCGTGACGGACTGGGGTTCGAGTTGGTCCGGAGAAGTGTCTTGGCCGGACACTGGTGTAGAATCTCGATGTGTTCCTTCCGATGTCTCGATGGGTCTGGTCGGCGCGGGTGGAGGCGGTGTGAATGTCGGATCCTGCTGCGGCGGCGACGGTGAGGAATTCCTCTGTTCACGCAATATCGCCCTAATCTCCTCTTGGGTATGAATCTTCTCCGTCTCCTTCGTCCCCCTCTCGACCAACCTAATGACTTCCTCCAGCGCCCAAACCCTAACCTTCCCATGCCTCACTCCGGACTCTCTACACTCCGGACAATCCGGCCCTAAACACCTTCCCTGTTGGGTCGAAGTCTTGAACTCGACCAGATGCTTGTTCTCCCATTCGGTCCAACAGCGTTGACAGAACGTATGGCCGCATAAGAGGGAAACGACTTGGCCTTTTCCTATAAAGTCGAAGCAGATGGGACAAGAGAGGGTATCGCGAGCTTGGTCCCAGAAATCTTGGAGTTGTTTGCAGCGGAAGAAAAGGTCCAAGGAGGTGGTGGGCGTTTTGGAGAGTTCGGTACGGAGGGTCGAGAGTTCGGTTTGGGTGGAATTGTAGGAATGGGTCAGGGATTCGAGACGCGATTCGGTGAGGTGGAGGGTCGCTTGGGTGTCCGAGGTGAGACGTTGTTGGATCGCGAGGAGGTCTTGTAGTTCGCGGACTCGGTGCTGCGCAGCTCGGTTCTGGAGGGCTAGATGGTGTGCATGCTATATGATGGACAGGGATGAAAAGTGGATCGGTCGGTTTCAACGCTCGCATATGCCAAGCGACTCTCTGCTCTTGCCGTGCTGGCGTGCTGGCGTGCTGGCGTGCTCCAATCTCCGAAGCTCAGCTCGACCGATCGATCATGTGCCGGTAAGCCGGAGTTGTGGGGGTGCCCGTGGCCGGTCTGTGCCGGTCTGCCCACAACCGCTGACGTGTCTGCGTCCGAGCTTCAATAGACCGCACGAAAGGAGAGCGAGGGTTGAAAGCGAACGAATCCAGATCTAGATGTCTCGTTGGTTTCATATACCCAGTGGCAAAGCGCAAAGGCTCGAGAGGTCCGCACGCGCGCCGCCACCACCGGCACCGTCATCGCCACCACTGGCCACACGATCGGGCCCAGGTGCATTGGAGACCCGACCTCAGTCAATGATGCTCAAACTCGAGTAGTCTTACCTGATTCGCTTGTTCAAGTTCGTGCGTAAGTTTCTGGATGTGCTGCGTCTGGACCGTGTAGGAGCCCGGAACGAGAAGAGCAGCGGCCAGGTCAGCTGATTCAGCGCGCAGCGGAGGAGTGACGTCGACGAGTCTAGTGGGTCAGGATCGGAGGGAAAACCTACCTCGTTGCCGGTGTCTAAGCCTAGGTTGGTTAAGAGACCCATCGTACGCGCACCGGCGGTGAAGGGTGCGTCGCGTCGATGGCGGAGGAAGGTGGTGGAACGCAGCTGGGACGAGGCCGAGCCTGTTGGATTTGGGCGTTGGCGCATCAAGGCATTCTAGGCATGGTTTATTATCAGTGGGGTATTAGGGAATTAGGGAGTGCGGTTGGCGCGCGCGCGAGACTTTTCCGTAGCTTTTCTTCTCTTTTCCGCCCACTGGTAACTCACTGTTTCGGACTTTACGACCGTACACCGTATCGACACAATCTCATCGTTTGGCCGACCAACGAAAGTTACCAGAACTGTGCGGAAATCTAACAGAGCCGAGCAGCGCGCGTCAGCAAGTGCTCGCGCCAGATCTTGCCGGGCGCCGGGCTCGAGCGTGCGCCGACTCCTCACCGCCGAGGGGTGAGGGTTTTTTCGTCTTTGCGGTGTAGGGTATACCGGTGACTTGAGACTGAGCGTTACTCGAGCGACATCGTACCCGAATGGGCCGACCGAGACCTTCAAGCTGCACGGTTTCCGAGTCGCACAAGTTGAAGATTGTGCACACTTGAGCTGGCGCGGCTCACTGCAGAACAAGGCCCAACCGAGCCAGGCTGGCGGGCTCACTCCCTGCCTTCACGCCTCCCACCCGATCTGCCACTACCGCCGACGACCAAAGGTCTCGCCCGTCCCACCTCCCCCCACCACCACCACCGCTTCGGGCTCAAAGGGTTCGTCACACGGTCGCGGTCCACGCTCACCGGTCAGTGCCTGGCG
The DNA here is from genome assembly GCA_022506055.1 of Microbotryum violaceum. Taxonomy (NCBI): domain Eukaryota; kingdom Fungi; phylum Basidiomycota; class Microbotryomycetes; order Microbotryales; family Microbotryaceae; genus Microbotryum; species Microbotryum violaceum. The sequence continues at coordinate 640,528 of JAKMXP010000006.1, read as the reverse complement.
GGTGTCGTTCTCCATCGCGGCCGCATCCGCTGACGTCGTCCTTGTCGGTCGCACGCTCACGCTCACGCTCACGCTCACGCCCGCGCGCACCCCACCTCGCATACTTTAGCTCCACGCAGCTCTCGTCTCGCTCCCACTTGCAGTCTCGGCCTCGTCGTTTCTCGGTCCCTTGTTCTCTCGTAGCGCTCCACGATCATCGCTCACGGGCTGAGGCACCTCCCCCACCACATCAACCCTTCAGCGTCATGGACGTGAGTTGACACCGATCACCTCACTTGCGACATCCTTCAGATTGGTCACCTCCTGGCCATACTGCATCCCGTCCAACATACATGAGCCACGCCATCGCGCGTCAAGCGTCAGGTCCACCACCGTGCGCGCCATCGGTCCATCATCAGCCCACGACCGAGCGCCCACCACTGGCCCCCCTCCCACCGCTAGCCACCTTCAAGCACTGATGTCTGATCATCTTCCCCCTTCTGAACGACTCCCGCAGGCAATCCTCGACTTCAATGTGCCGCTCGATGTCAACTTGCTCGACCAGGTCGCCGAGGTCTTCCTGACGGGCCGAGGTACCGAGGTGCGTTCCCCCACGTCGTCTGGGAAGCGGTCATGCTGCGCTCGATAACGATACCAATCTGATCATTCATGCGCCGAACACATCCTATCACCGCACCCCTCACAGCAAGCGCAAGCGTCGACGGTCCTGGCCCAGTTCCAGGAGCACCCCGACGCGTGGCAGCGCGTGCCCGAGATCCTCGAACGCTCGGCCAGCGCCCAGACAAAGTACATCGCGCTGCAGATCATGGACCGCCTCATCAAGACGCGGTGGAAGATCCTGCCCGACGACCAGCGCTCCGGCATCCGCAACTTTATCGTCGGCATCATCGTCAAGTCGTCCGAGGACGAGGCCACGCTCAGAAAGCAAAAGAGCTACGTCAACAAGCTCAACCTCATTCTCGTACAGATCCTCAAGCAGGAGTGGTCAGTTTTTAACGATTTGACGTGTCAAAGAGCCGACGACTGACTCTCAAGCGTGCCGTGCTCCCGCTCAGGCCGCACAAGTGGCCGACATTCATCAGCGAGATCGTCTCCTCATCCCAGTCGAACCTGACCATTTGCGAGAACAACATGGTCATTCTCAAGCTCTTGTCGGAGGAGATTTTCGAGTTTTCGGCCGAGCAAATGACCACTGCCAAGACCAAGGCATTGAAGGCGCAGATTGTGAGTCGCGACGATATCAAGGGTGCGCTTTAATAAAAGCATCTAAACTCTGCGAAACTGTTGACATCACAGTGTCAAGAATTTTCCGAAGTCTTCAGTCTTTGTGTTGAAGTGCTCGAAAAGGCCGACAAGGCGAGCTTGATCAAGGCTACGCTCGAAGCGATGCTTCGCTTCCTCAACTGGATCCCGCTTGGCTACATCTTCGAGACCCCCGTCATTGATCACCTTATCGGGAGGGTGAGTTATCCTCTGAAATGTGTCGACTGGTCCTGCTTGGGTCAGCGCTGACGAGCGCACTATCGTCCATCGACAGTTCCTCGAGGTGCCCGAATTCAGGAATGTCACCCTCAAATGCTTGTCCGAGATTGGAGGGTTGCAGATCGGCCCCGAGTACAATGCCAAGTTCATCATCCTCTTTAACCTTGTCATGACCTCGGTCAACAAGATGATCCCGCCTTCGACCGACATCGCCGGCGCGTACGAGACCTCGACCGACGCCGACCAGGAACTCGTACTCAACCTCGCGCTCTTCTTGACCAACTTCCTCTCGGTGCATGTCCAAATATTGGAGATGCCGCAACACCGCGACGTCCTTCTCAACGCGCATCTGTACCTGATCAAGATCTCCCAGGTCGAGGAACGCGAGGTGTTCAAGATCTGCCTCGAGTACTGGGCTAAACTCGTCGCCGACCTGTACGACGAGATGCAAAAATTCCCGATGAACACGATAGGCAACCCTCTCTTGAACCTCGGTATGGGCGGGCCGGGATCGTCGGGCGTGGGTGGAAGCGGATCGGGGCGACGCGAGATCTACACCGAGGTGCTGAGCAACCTGCGCCTCGTGATGGTCGAGCGCATGGCCAAGCCCGAGGAGGTGCTGATCGTCGAAAACGACGAAGGCGAGATCGTGCGCGAGTTTCTCAAGGAGATCGACACGATCGTCTTGTACAAGAGCATGCGTGAGGTGCTCGTCTACTTGACCCATCTCGACGTCGTCGATACGGAGATGATCATGACGGAGAAGCTCTCCAAGCAGGTCGACGGGTCCGAATGGTCTTGGTCGAATTTGAACACGCTCTGTTGGGCCATCGGGTCCATCTCGGGTGCCATGAACGAAGAGACGGAGAAACGATTCTTGGTGACCGTTATCAAGGATTTGCTGGGCTTGACCGAGATGAAGCGCGGCAAGGACAACAAGGCCGTCGTCGCTTCCAACATCATGTACATCGTCGGGCAGTACCCGCGCTTCCTCAAGGCGCACTGGAAGTTCCTCAAGACGGTCGTCAACAAGCTGTTCGAATTTGCGCACGAGACTCACGAAGGTGTGCAGGACATGGCTTGCGATACGTTCATCAAGATCGCCCAAAAGTCAGTGGCTCGGATTGACGACGAACTTGGAGTCGACGGGTGCTGATGAGCGCGTGTATCTGTCACAGATGCCGAAGGCATTTCGTCATGCAGCAGTCGGGCGAGCAGGAACCTTTCATCGATGAAATCCTGCGCAACTTGCAGCGCATCACCGCCGACCTGTCCCCCCTGCAGATCCACACCTTCTACGAAGCCGTCGGGTATATGATCTCGGCGCAGCCCAACAAGCCTCAGCAGGAGCAGTTGATCGCCAGTCTCATGTCGGCACCGAATGCGGCTGTGAGTATTTGCTTCCGAGGTTCTGGGCGATGGTGGGCCACGGTCTGACTCTTGGCGTCGTCTTACAGTGGGATGCGATCATGGCCCAAGCCGCAACGAGTGGAACCGATGTCCTGTCGAACCCGGAAAACATCAAGATCCTGTCCAACGTGCTCAAGACGAACGTCGCCGCATGCTCGTCGATCGGCACTTTCTTCCTGCCCCAGATTGCTCGCATCTACGTCGATTTGCTCGGACTGTACCGAGCCGTCTCGGGCATCATCTCGGCGACGACGGCCGAGCAAGGCCTGATCGCGACCAAAACACCCAAGGTTCGAGGTCTGCGAACGATCAAAAAGGAGATCCTCAAGCTCGTCGGAGAGACATATATTCGCAAGGCCGAAGATTTAGAGCAGGTCAATGCGAACCTGATCCCACCTTTGCTCGAAGCGATCCTCGGCGACTACAAGCAAAATATTCCCGCTGCTCGTGATGCCGAGGTGCTCAGTACGATGGTCACGATCGTGAACCGACTTGGGCTTCTGATGACGGACAAGGTCCCGCCCGTGCTGGATGCGGTCTTTGAGTGCACGCTCGCCATGATCAACGTCGACATGTCGGACTACCCCGAGCATCGCGTCGCCTTCTTCCGCCTCTTGCGCGCCATCAACGTCAACTGCTTTGACGCCTTGCTCAAGATTCCGCCGCAACAGTTCAAGCTTATTATGGACTCGATCGTCTGGGGCACCAAGCACGCCGCTCGGGATATCGCCGACATCAGTCTGAACATTTGCTTCGAGTTGATCGACAACATCGTTGCGGCTGGACCCGAGACATCGAACGGCTTCTTCCAGGCCTATTACCTCTCCTTGTTGCAGGACATGTTCTTCGTATTGACCGATGCGGATCACAAGTCGGGCTTCAAGTCGACGTCGATCGTGCTCGCTCGCTTGTTCAGGCTCGTGGGGAGTGGGGATATCCAGGCGCCGCTGTACGACCCGGCGACGATTCAGGACCCGACGATGAACAACTCCAAGTTCGTGAGCGAGTACTGCGCCGATTTGCTCAAGCGAGCGTTCCCGCATCTGCAACCGTGAGTTCTCGTTCTCCCCCTTTCAGATCATCCTCGCGTCGGTACTAATGACACCGTACTCACTCACTCCACAGAGCCCAAATTACGGCCTTTGTGACAAGTCTTAGAGAACAGAACAACGACTTGGTACGCTTCAAGGCCGGCCTGCGCGACTTTCTCATCTCGATGCGCGAGTTCCAAGGCGCCGACGATACGGCCGAGCTCTTTGCCGATGAGAAGGAGGCCGCGATCGCGCAGAAGCAGGCTGAGGAGAGGGAACGCGCCGCGCATGTTCCTGGCATGATCAAGGTGAGGATGACTACTGCCAGGCCATTACAAACTCGTAAGGACGGATTGCTGATGCTGGCTGCTCTTTGTGTTTGCAGCCGTCGGAAATGGAAGAAGAGCTGTGAATGAGCCCGCGCGCACGTTCGACGGCTTTCGCTTTTCGGCTCCGCTTTCGCTTCGGGGGTCGATTGTCGCTATTATCATTTTAACCACTCCACTGGGATCATCTGTATCCCAAATTCATCCCTTACTCGTGCGTTCCCGCCTTTTCACTCGCATGGTACAGTCATTTTCATTCTCCTTCTTCCTACTTGGCCCTTTCTACTACCTCTTTTGCCGCCCTTGACTTTTCTCTCCCTAACTTTGTCTCCACCTTCACACATGTTTCCTAGCTTTCTCTTACGTCATGAAGCTAAGCTCTCGAACCCCTCCTCCCCCACCACCTGCTGTAAAAAGAAAAACTCCATGCTCACATGGTGTCGGGACCGCTGTCACCTAGCTTGGGGATCTCAGGCCGGCAGCCGAGACCGGATTGTGACTGAATGTTTGCGCGCTAGTTTGCTCACTCGCTTGAGCATTGATCGTTCCGTGCAGATTGAAGATACTTGAAACGACGCCACATAGGGTAAGGTCGATTGGCTGAACGCACATACCTCTTTGGCGCTGGGGACATCATCATTTATTGCTTGCGCCCTGCCGCCCCGAATACTTGCCTCATGGGCGGGCCCCGGTCTCGGTCAGGGTTAGCCCCCCTCACCTTGGCCGTTTCAGGAAGGTGAGGGCGGCGCCGGCTCGGGATCCATGTCTCGCCCGCGTTAATCACTTCCCGAATGAGAGCTCTCAGTGAGCGTAAAACATTCCTAATCAAGAAATGTCTAGGATCACAAAAGAAGCAAATCCGCCCTTAGACCTTGGCTTGATTTGCCCTTGTCCCTCATCAATTGTTCACTACCGCTACCGTCGTCGCCCCGATCACTACTGATTCTTCCGCGGCTCTGCTTCCGGACCTAGACCTCGCTACCGCTCTCTCTCATAAACCCCACTATTGCCGAGCTTGGCATCTACGATCAACTTTCATCGACACATTTCAAGATCCTGTAGTCACCTTTAGTGCCTCGCCGGTTCTTGATCTCCGTCTTCTCTGTCGAAGTTGTCGCTGTTCCGCTCAGACGGCTCGCCCCCCAGAATTCGAAAGCACCCTCCGGCCGCCGGACGCCGTCACTCGTTTACTCCCTCCTTCCAACCCAACTTGTTGTCACTCATTACGAACCCAATCCAACTCAACACCTCTACGAAATTCTTTCCCTGCCACCTTTCTTCGCCCCCTTGAAACTCTGACCCCGCTCCCATCGAAGAAGCGATCATGATCGGCGCCGCCCGCACCGTCCTCTCCACCGCGGCCCTCTTGGCCTTCCTCGCCGCCTCGGCGATCCCCACCACCCTCGCGAACCCAGAGCCACGACCCCCTGGACCACCCAAGCCTTTGAACTTGAACGATTTGGCTTCGTTGAGTTTGACGCCTCAACAGGCTTTGGATGCCGACACGATTGCGAGCGATGCGGTGAGTTTTCGTCATTTTGTACTCATTCCGAGGGGTCGAGTTGGGCTCGAGAGCGCGTGCGGCAACGCGCTTAGGGGTCGGATCTTGGCGCGCGCGTCGAAGGGAAGCTGCGCCGGGAGGCTCCGAGGCTTGAACGCTAACAACGAAAGCTCATGCACGATCCACTTCTCTTAAAAAAACGCTCAGGTTGTCTCGAACTCGCTGGGACCGCATGTCATTCCACCCAGGCCTGACGACTCGGCTTCACAATGGGGCAAGATTCAAATCGTTTCGACCGGTAGTTCTTCTTCCACGCAATGGCTTGGTGACGGATCCTTGGACGGATCAGGCGTCTACGCCAATACCACCGATCAACCTAGTACGGTCAACTTCCCCGCCACGACTTGTTCGACCCTCCCTCCCCTCTTCTCCATCTATGGCATCCTCGCCGAGTACGCCGCCTTGCCTTACGTCGGTCTCGCCTCCTTCACGGGTCTGGCCAACGCGCCTTCGTCGCTCAGTCCCACGTCAGGAGGCTACGCCTTCGTCGCACCCGTGAACCAAACGAACTCCAAGACGTTCGCTCAATCCGAACCCTCCCTCGGAAGTCCTTACCGTGGCGAGAGCGCGGTCTGGTCCTTGGACTGCATCACGCAAGAGTTGACCGCCTCATGGACCTTGTCCGACGGTTCGAGCCTCCCCGTCAGTTTCGTGAGTTGGTCCAAGAGTGGGCTCGTCGCGACGGGTAACTACGCCGCGTTCAAGCAAGCGTTCCCTACCGCCGAGGCACCGCTCAAATTCGTCTTTGTGCCCGCTGCGAATGGGTCGACGACGTTCTGGGATGCGCAAACCGTTGAGGATAAGGCCATCGCCGCCACTACTGCGGCCGCTAGGACGACGAGGTCGACCCGCTCGGCTCGACCGACCCGAACACCCCGAGTCAGGACCTCGGCGTCAGCCGTGCCTAGCATTGCCAAGCAACTCGGCCACAACGTACAAGTCGTCGCTGCGGCCTCCCAGTGTTCCGGCCCCTTGTCCTCGGCCTCTCCCATCCCCTCTAGTAGCCCTGGAGCGAAGAGTGGGATCAAGCACAGGCGCCACCAGCATTAAAGCCTCGAGTAGCTTGTTCAAGATAGCGATTCGATGTCACGTTCTCCCTTTTCAATCCTTCTCTCTCTCTAGTACGAACCCATGCTGGCATGACTCCTTATATCCTCTTTGATCCTGCATTGCATTCCCGTGTTGCTCTACTCTTCCCGTTTCGCTCCGTTGACCATGATGCCTGTTCAACCCCGAGGGCGACGACGAGAATCAATCCGACAAGGACGTCAATGAAGAAGAGGAAGGAACAGAGAAAGACGCAGAACCAAACCCGCTTCTCGAAGACAAAGCCGATCTCGACGAATTATAACAGCTCATCTATGCATGATGCATCCCACGACTCATCAACAACACCTTGGTCTTTTTCTTCTTTTTCTTATCCAGTCCCTGAATGGCACCCCCGTTCGTCTCAGCCTCCACTTCCTGTTCGTCCCTCGAATTGCCCGGACCCCATGGGCTCGCACTCCTTTCGTTCGAGGGTGATCCATCGAGGATCGTTTGACTCGGTTTCCCCATCGCGGCGCGCATCCGAGCCCGACGATCGATCTCGGTCGTTGAGACGGGCAAGGAAGGAAATTCGGTGCGACGAGCGATCGAAGGGGGTGCTTGTCGAGTCACCGGCGTGGACGAGGGTGGGTGAGACGAGGATTGAAGGGGTGGCATCGCTCCCAATGTCGGGGAAGGTGAAGGGTATCGCGTCGCTGGCGGCGTTGACGTCGAAAAAGCGGCACCGCTACTTGAAGCGGACGCTGACCAGGGAGTATGATGCCCTGACCCTTGGGCGGGCTGACGAGGTGCCATACCAGGAACGACGTTCCGTGCACTCGAAAGAGCGGGGAACGGGTTCGCCGAAACGATTGCACCGGGACGGTTCGCCGCATGCTCAACTCGGGCCCAAATGTTGGGATCATGCTGGTTGCGGGTCGAACGAGAGTTGAGCGCACGAGGCGAAGAGTTGTTCGTCGTTGTGGGGACGCCATGGAGCGTCGGGGCCAGCGCCGTCAGAGAGGGGAATTGGTTTTGCTGTCAAGAGGTCGATCGGCGATTGTTAGTTATCGTGCCAGAACCCTGTGATTAGAGAAAAGTGCTCACCTCAATCCGTCGATCTCGCCAGGCTGCATGCAGCGCTGCCTTCTTGCCGGCATCCTCCATGAGCCCAGCGACTCCCTTGACGATCGGCTCGGCCATGTCGGCATTTTGATCAAACACGTTCCACAGCTGATCGACGAGATCGTCGGCCGAGACCTCGTTCGCACGGAAGGCGCGAATCGCCAATTTGAAAGACGTTACTTTGGCTTCCGAGCCTGAGACCGCATCAGCGACGAGGCGCATCACTTGTGCGTGGCGTTCCATTGTCGTAGGGTCCGGAGTCGCTCGTCCCGACGAAGGAGCCGAAGCGGGGTTACTGTCGCTGGTCAGAGCTGCGCCAAACCGATTGGATCGTGAGGTCGATCCGTTCGATGCGACTGGACCCAGGCCGGGGATGACCCGACTCCGGTTCGGCGCATCGGTCGTCGAGACGAACGCGGCAGCGGCAGGAGCCGCATCAGCCCGTCGACCCCCATCTCCACCCGAACCGCCTCCTCTACCACCTCTTCGACCACCACGGGTGTCAGCGCGTCCACCCCTGCCACCCATTGGAGGCCCAGCGTCTGCTGCCTCGTAGGTGAAGTTGGTCTCGATCCTTCGAGCATCGCGTCGAGAGCGTTGATCGCCAGCAAGGGCGGCACCGTGCTCCTGAACGGCGTGGGCTTGAAGGTCGAGTTCGGTCTCGAAGACAATGAACTTTTTCTCTAGGCACGTGGGGTGGGGGCACAGGTAGTGGGCCGCTTTGTAGTGTGCCTCCTGTGGATCGTCATCAGCAGAGCAAGATCGAAAGACTGTCAGCGTCTCGAACGGAAAGGAAGCAGTAGAAGGAGGAGACACCACTGACCAGCTGGGAGTAGTTGAGGTGGTACTGATGTCGTATCCCTTGCCTGACACAGATGAAGCACTCTTCGTGCGCATCACGGCAATGGGCGTACAGCTGATCGGAATCGTAAAAAGCCCTGCGGCAAAACTCGCAGCTGTTGTGGTCGTTGTGAATATGTTGATTTAGCTCCCTGTTGGCGAACGTCGAATGCTCGTGCGCGAAGATCTTCTTATTGCTGCAGCACAGGTCGCATAGGTTGGATTGATGGGACGAGCGCACGTGGCGCTTGAGGTCTCCCCAGCCGAGACAGATGGAATCGCATGCCGCTATGGGGCAGTTAAACCGCAGCAGAGCGAGAGAGTCGTCCATTTGCTCGCGTGTCTCGAACGAGATGCCGAGCTGGTAGTGAAAGGTGGATCGTGCTTTGTCAACAGCCGAACGGGCACAAGCGAGATGAGTCTGCGCTCGACTGACCTTGGCATCGGAAAAGGGCACAACGGAGTCTGGAAAGTCTAGATAAGGGCGGTCGGGGGATGAAGTAAAGACGACACGTTCACACTCGGTCTGTAGGAAAGAGCACGCCACCCGGTAGGTCAGCTTGGGACTGAGAGGCAAGGTGGGGTGGGCAGATCGCTGCAGGCAGATGCGGACCGACCTTGCACAAGGTGCACTCCTTCTTCTTGTACAGGGCACGCAGCCTAATGGAGCACGTATGGCATGTGCGATGGTTGCACACCCCCACGGCCCAGAATGTCGCCGTGTCCGCACAGATAAGACAGATGGTCTCTTCCTCTTCCTGGGTCGCCTGGGCCATAGCGGCTGCCTTTGCGGCGGCATCGAGTGCGGCTTGAGAAGGGGACAAGACGCCTTCGAGGCTTGATGTGACGCGGTTATTCTGCTTGTTCCCGTTTCCGCTCTGACCGCGCTGGGACGAGGACGAGGTGGACTGAGGCTGCCTCGATAGCGAAGCCGGGCCTTTGCCTTTGCCAGCTCGCGAAGGGGTGTTGGTCGAGGCCGATGACTTGGCTTGGTCGTTGCGAGTAGATGCAGACGTATTTGTGTTCGAACTCTGGGTCGTGGGTGTCGGTCTCGAGGCCGGTATGGTGGTGGTCGCCCCGTCAAGAATCGACAGCTGCCCACCAAAAGCAGCGCGGCGGGCCGAGATGCCCGTTGGTGCAGACGTAGAGGAGGCCATGTCTGATCCGACTTGGTGTTAGGAAAGGCTCTCCTTTGGTTCAACGTCTCGCTCTGGGGTGGCCTCGCGAGAGCGCAGCGACCAGTCGCGGTGGCAAGGCGTCGTTTCAGTTCCGAGGTGGTGGGCCAGACGTGCAGACCGCGGCCACTTGCAATTCAGCAGTCGTCACGTCGATCGGCGGTTGGGCACGGTCCTCTTCGAGTCAGGCCGATCTGCCCGTCTGTGCGCCTGATGATGTGCAACTTCAAGCGGGCGGCTGGCGTAGGTGCGGGTGCTGGTGCACACAGGCGCATGCCATTAGAACTCCCACTCACAGACCGAACTTGCCTCGAGACATCACCGCGAGCGAAGCCGAATGAAGCGTCACCACTTCAGTTTTCGTCGACGAACCAAGTCACGTGTTGCTGGCGGCCGCGATGAGGAGCTACTCGGGTGCACACGACGGTTGGACTCTGGAAAATTTGCCCGCTCATGCTAGCTATTCTAGGGGATGGATATAACCCAGGCATGTAGACTAGGGAGGTAGTTACTTGTGAAGAGGTAGGCGCGACCCGTACAACGGCTTACATCGAACACCCGAACCAAGGTCTTAAGATAGTAAAAGTCTGTGGAATGGCCGGCCCCAGCCTGACCTACAGAACAAAGGCAGAATCTTCCCCCAATCTAACGGATCAGGAACAGGTAAGTACCTCTCTAGCACCTAGTAGAGGGTAGCGAGACCGAAGTTCGAATACATATAGGGCTAGCTCAGGTGAGATCGATGCCTGGCGGCACCTAAATCGAGCTCTGCTTATGGGCCGTGGACGCGACGCAACGCAGCGAGACGCGACGCGACAAGCGCGTAATGGTAACCCCAACGTTGGAACCCGCCGGGGTCCGGGCGATCACTCTTGACCGTGACCCGCGCGGTGGCTTGAGTCAGCCTAGCGCGCCTCAGAAGAACGCCAGTGAGAGCTTGTTTAGTTTTTCTTAGCTGCCCCCCTTTCTCCCCTCGGTGCAGCGTAGTCTCCGTCGGAAATAGGGCAGCCTGATACGATCGGTCGTCATCGCAAATAGCTCCGAGGGATGCCCGTGCTGCACGTTGATGCACCGCACCGCATCACTTTCCCCTTGCCTCCAACTCCAACACAGGACCAACGAAAGACGACATGAGCCATCGTAGTGAAACGTACATCGTGCCGCTGCTGAGTGCTCAAGATCAAGACGGCCACTACACGGACTCGGATGCCGTGGAAAAACGAGACGTCGGTCACCCAACCGGCGAATCAGAGCTACCGCTACCGTGGACAGCCCCGCCGTGTGTGGCGTCGTACAAACACCTTGATAGCCATCCTTCCACGTCAGGTCGACCCAACAGCCGCAGATCCTTTGTGGTCATCGTGTTCATCGTGGTCGGAGGGCTCGTGCTCGCAGTTGCCGCCGCGTATCAGATTGGTTACCGCGTCTCGGACCTCCACCGGGCTTTCTCCGGGCTCACGCGGACAAGCCTAGCCTCGCATAGCCAGGGGCCAGTCGCAGTAGAGCAACCCAAGGGGTTGGACTGGTCAGGAGAGTCTGATCTATGGAGGAGCTACGAGTGGGAACCCAGGCCACCTCACGAAAGTCTTACCAAGATGGTCCAGGCACTCACGAAGGTTAGTGCAGGGGTCGATTTCGCTTGATGGCACGCCCAGTCGAAATAGCTGGCGCGAGCTGGAACATCTCTGCGCTCCCTTTCTTGTCCGGGTTCTGAAGACTTGTTCTTATGTTTATTTGCCTCGTGTGCAGGACGAGGCTCGAGTCCGACGATGGCTTCTCTCGACAAGACCCCTTTCGCAGAGTGGCACGCCCGTTGGCCTCTCGCAGAGCTCGCCAGTGCCTGCACCGATCCGGGAAGGGCCTGCAATGATCCGAGTGCAACCTGGACTGGGGGCCTATACAAAGGGTTCGAGGCTAAAGTGAGCTTTGGCAATATCGCACCGACCAAGCCTCTGCCAGATGGGCTCCGTTGACTTTGAAATCTGTCTTGCTGTGCAGGTACGAGTCGCTGCGGACTGAGTGGCAGACGGGTCGCCAAGAATCCCAGTGCCGCAACACCTCGTGGATGGCCGACTATGCGACGTTGCATCGTGAGATGTTGAACGGAGAGCGTCCACCGAAGATTCTCGAAGTCGTCTGTCCGAAAGGCGCGATTTGCGGTGGCAGCTCGGATCGGTGAGTTATGATCCTGAGCCCGTCTCCACCGTCGCCAGGAACAACCGGGACTGAGCCGCCGATGGTCTCTGGCGTCCCATCTTTGCTTCGTCAGCCTCTTCGGCTTGTTCAGTCTTTTCCTCTACGCCGTCCTGACCGACCGATCCCTGCTCGTCACTTGGGCCGACTTACCCTTCGAGTTGCTCTATGATGCCGTGCGGATCGACTGGGCCCAGCCTTACATGCCCAAGTCGGGTCGTTCGATCCACCCGGGACTCGCAACACTTGAGCCGGAGTTCCTTAATATCACAAATCCGGAGCGACTCCCCAAGGTCGATGATCACTCGATGTCGGGCCTGGAGCGCTTGCTAGCCGTTACTCTGTTCCAGGAAAAGCGGGACGACCCGCCTTGGATCCAGGTGAGTTTTTAAGAAAAGGGATTGATGTGCTGAGGTGCAGCCTCGCCAGCTCGTAATTTATTCCACGCCAACGGGACTGAAGCGATCGATACTTGGGCATGGCTTACTCTATACAGGCCCAAATGAACCGAGGGGCAGCGATCAACTCGTTCGGCTTTGCCTCGGTGGAGCCTACTTTGCGCGCACGGGGCTTCGACCCGGAGACCGTCTACACATGCATGACCGACTTCCTCATCCGCCCCAAGATCAACGCGCTGCGCTTCATCACCGAGTACGATTCCCTGTTCAGCCTACCCACTGTCTTCTCGATCGCGATCCAGATCCGGACAGGAGACAAATCTGTAAGTGACTGCGATGAGTTTGGCGCTGCGCGGGCTTGTCTCGTCTGCAGCAGCACTGCTTTGCTCGGCAGGTAGCATCTGTGGTGCGGTAGTACAGGTTTGATCTCATCAGCCGCGATACTGATCTCCGATATGACCCTCTTCACCTCTTCCCTTGTTCTGTCCTAGTTCGATCACAGGAAAGACCAGGGCAACACCGTCGACGTTCACCGCAACTTCTTTGATTGCGCCGACAAGATCGCCGAACGCTTCGCGCGCCACGACCAAAAGGTCATCTACTACCTTGTCACGGATTCGCGCGCGTTGGAAGAGGACGCGTTGCTCCATCTTCCGGATCGCGTCGTTGTGACTGGGTTGATGCAAGCACATCCGGAGCTTCATTCGGAGGTGACGGACGAGGAAGAGATGAGGCTGTTGGACGGCACAAGCAATGCGCAGGTGGAGGACTGGATTATCAGCAGTGCGTAACCACAAGCGCCGAAGATGCCTACGGAATTACGTATGGTCGAGGTACGGTATGCTGACCTGGTCTTTTCCTGACCACCCGCAGAAACCGACTTTCAGATCATCACCCACCTCAGCGGATTCGGTAAACTTCGTGCGTTTGCCCATCCCCGTCCTACTTTCACGGCACGCTCGGCTCCTGTTCGGATCAAGCTCACCAAGGGCCTTATCCCATCTGACCTACAGCCGTCTTCATAAGGGGCGTGGAAGGCGCAACGGTCTCTTTGACGAGGGCAGGCGGCCACATGAGTTCGTTTGGCAAACAGACATCACAGGACTGTTCGCGGCTCGATTCGTGAGTTCCCTGAGGCGCTCAATTCGCGAGAGATGTCGGCATCAGCTGATAGAACGTCACGCGTATTCCGGCATCTTGTCTTTACTTGCCTTTTCACTGCCCCGTTCTCTTTACGATGTTCCCGACAGACTGAGCTCACTCGCTCAACTAGCTTCCACCTGGTGAGTGTCCTATCTCGCCCTGCGTCTCTTCACACTCTTCCGACTTTGGTATGCTGAAGCACATCCGTTTGGTGGTTTGATCGCTTGGTCAGGTCCATGGGCTAGGTCCTGTTCACCCACAACAGAGGTCGGACCGATCCTAAAAAATATTACACCATTGTGCTTCCGACGCGGAGGATGGACAATGGCGGTTCTGGTCGTATAGCATGCATTATCGGACCCTTCAAGTTGTACCTTTTTTTTGAACCAAGTTGTATCTTGCAGTATCTCTCTTAGATGTAGTGCTCGTCGCTCCAAAGTGCCCTTCGTTTAGAGCTGTTCTGTCCGGGTGCAAATGAATGCATATCGATCGGCGAACACAGATTTGGTGCTTTCTTACAGAAGCTACATCTGAAATTGTTCGATCAAATATGCCCGACAGCAGATCTTTACGGCTTGAGCTGGTCTTGGAGTGACTTTGACAACAGTTGAGAGTGCCTACACTAGGCACGGAAGCTGCAGAACTGGCTGTATTCTGAGTACAACACTTTGCAACTTTGTCTGGGATTTCGAGTGATCCTTCGACCCTGAGTCTCGCCCATGGACTCTTCTATCTGATGTACTTGCTCTGCAGACTCCGGTTGTGCGCACTCGAAAATGTCGTGCAGTCGCCCGGTGCCCGTCGCATGCGAAAAGCCTGCGGGGCAGATCAGGAGAGTTTGCTTCCATTATTACTGCATTGCCAGGCAATTTGATCTCTCTCTACAGAGTTGAGGCTCAGGCGTGCGCCACTGGGTCTGCAGCCCGGGATCGGAGCTCCTCCTCGATCGGCTGAGGGGCGCGCCTGGCCGTGGGCGTACCCCAACGCCTCGCATTTGCTGCCTTTCGCGCGGACTGGTGCCGAGTTCGTGCGGACGTATGAGCCCGTGTGAGCTCGCTCAGGGGTCGCTCGCCTACAGCGCGTGGGCGTCCTTATCCCTCACCCCCACCCACCACCCCGACTCCAAATCCGCCCATCCACCATGAGCCGCATCGCCCGATCCCTGCCCTCGGTCGCCGGCCTGCGAGCACGACCAACATGCCGTGTTGCGTCGCCTCTGTTGACGCGCTCTCTGCAGACGACGGTCAGTAGTCGTTCTCTACGCGGCTCAGTCGTCGTCCCCATTCGACTCCGCCTGGCGCTCGGTCGAGTTCGTCGATCGGGTTGCCCCAAGCGCGGCGCGAGACGAGACCCGTCTTCGCACGCGCGCGGAACCACCGCATCGTGCTCCGCCAGTGGCGCATGTGGATCACCAGCCAGGACTGAACACTGACCCAGACGAGGACCCAACCCCCAAACAGAGCGACTCGTCGTCCAAGATCGAGTCGAATGGCGATACGGTCACCGTCGCGCTGCACGAGGACTACTTCAAATCGCACCTGTGCGACATCCCCGCGCTCGAGATGCGCGTCAACAAGACCGAGCTTGTCGACATGTACCGCAACATGGTCCTCATGCGAAGGATGGAGATGGCCGCCGATCAGCTCTACAAGGCGGTCAGTACATGTGTTCCGTCGTGCGTGGCGGTGTCGGGTGCGGGGGGCGCGCGCCAACTCACCACCACCGCAGCCCCGGGCCGTCCGAGCCGCCACGCCCAGTAGCTGTCGACTGATCGGGCTTGATCTCGTCCAACAGAAACTCATTCGTGGTTTCTGCCATCTTGCCATCGGTCAAGTAAGCCCTCTCTTCCTATCTGTGCACAACGGACTATGCGGATGTAGTCCGGTACAGCTGCAGCTCCTCTCCGACGTTTGCCGCCGAGCTAGGCCTCCTCCCACCCGTGATCATCTGCTCATCCCATGCATCGCTCCCCCGTTAACAGGAAGCCGTCTCGGTCGGAATGCACCATGCCATCAAGAAGGACGACAAGATCATCACCGCGTACCGATGCCACCCCTTTGCCGTATTGCGAGGGGGAACGGTCAAGGGTGTTTTGGCCGAGCTCTTGGGCAAGTTCGCTCTCAGCTCTGTCTCCGAGCTCGTCCTCTTTAGCTAACCCGTTCGCACCCTTGAGCATTATAGGTCGACGTGACGGAATGTCGCACGGCAAGGGCGGGTCCATGTGCGTGCAGGGTCACGGATTTTCCTCAGCAAGACCCAACTGACACGACCCACTTTCTTTCCTGTCAGGCACATCTTTACTCCTACGTACGCCTCAGGATCGGTACTGCGCCAGCAAGCTTGGGACCACAGACTGACACTTGGCCCATTCAACGCTATACAGCTTTTTCGGTGGTAACGGCATTGTTGGAGCCCAGGTCCCGCTCGGTGCCGGAATCGCTTTTGCTCAACAGTATCTCGGCCAGGACAAGGACCACGCCACTTTCGCCATGTACGGTGACGGCGCTTCCAACCAAGGCCAAGTCTTTGAGGCTTACAACATGGCCAAGCGTCAGTCCTTTGCCTTTGTCGCGTTTGGATCCCCTTCCTGCGAAACGGCGCGCTGATCACGTTTCCCCTACATGATTCGGCGCATCACAGTGTGGAATCTTCCCTGCGTCTTCGTTTGCGAGAACAACCTCTACGGCATGGGCACCTCAGCGGCCCGCTCTTCATCCAACACCAAGTACTACAAGCGTGGTGACTTGATCGCTGGTCTCCAGGTCAGTTCTTGGGAATGGAAAAATCCTGCTCAGCTTCGAACTCGGAACTCAACGCATTCTACACCTCTCCCTTCCCTATTCCAGGTTAATGGTATGGACGTGCTCGCCGTCAAGCAAGCGGTCTCATTCGCCAAGGAGTGGACTCAAGCGGGCAAGGGTCCCTTGTTGCTCGAGATGGTCACCTACCGCTACGGTGGTCACTCCATGTCCGACCCCGGGACGACCTACCGCACGCGAGAGGAGATCCAACACATGCGTTCGTCGAACGATCCGATCACCGGTCTCAAGAACAACATCCTCGAATGGGGCGTCGTGGAAGAGAGCGAGTTGAAGAAGATTGATAAAGACGCGAGGAAGGAGGTCGAAGTTGCCGTTGAGGAGGCGAAGAAGAGCCCTGAACCGAGTCAGGATCAGGAGTTGTGGACCGATAGTGAGTCATGGTTCGCTCCTGGAGTGGTCATTTTCAGATTGGATCGTTTGGCTGATGTTGTGGATTGGTCGCACTGCCTCGCAGTCTACTACAAGGGCACGAACCCGATGTACATGAGGGGACGAGAGAGGGAGGAGATCCACCACTTTGACAAGAACGACTCGAACCTATACCCGGATGGACCCAAGCAATTCGGTTCCGCATAAATAGGGTATTCTATGGATCGTTTTTTCTCCTTTCGATGTGGGTATAGCGCCGATCTGAACCCCTCATTGGATAGATCGAGATCGGGCCTTTGCTCATTTGTTATGCAATTTCTACTTCCGATGGATTTCTTGCTGTTCAATACGAGTGTGCCGCGAGCGAATGCCCTTGATTGCGGTGAGGATTGGTCTTGCATTGAAAGAGAGGATTGCACTGCTTCGTGTTCAAGAGAAAGTGGCCTACATCGTCTCCCTTCGGCGGGGTTTGGGTCGATCCCCGTTGCCCAACTTCTTCTGCGCATCGTCGAAGTTTCGGACGATGAGTTCGCACTTGACGGTCTAGTAGAAGCATCAAGTTGACAGGAGTTGATGATCAATGAACTTGGGTCTGAAACCCAAACCGGCCGCTGATGGCTCTAGATCGCGTTCGTGACTCACTGAACACAACGGCTTCGCCAAGCGCTTCAACTCGTCCGGGATCAAAGTCAGTCCGGAGGACGTCTCCACCGCATCGACTGGGGAAAAGAGCCGTTCCAGGATCATGGGATCTCTCCTCAACGTTAGCGACTTCAACGCCCCTCGGTTGGCCCATCGTCGAGCACCTAACTCACCAGGTACGATGAATGTTTCCAGCCTAACTTCGTCAGGGATCACTTCATTAGGCAGAACAAAAGCGCCGATGGTCCATTCCTTCTCCGCCGGTTGACCAGTGGACATCGTGAGGACCGATGGCATTCCAGATCGAGGGGGACGGGATGTAAGGAGTACTTTCGCAAAGTGGGTCGGCACGGCAACTGGAAGGAAGTAAAGGCGGGGGTGAAAAGCCGAGGCTCAGATGATGATTCGGGCATACCCCGCTTAGAAATCACGGGTTCGCTAGAGAACGTACTTGTTGGTGCACTATTTGCGGCTCCGATCATCTCATACGTCACTCGCCATTTACCATCCGGTGATCGACGGGGAAGGAAGAGAGGCACGGTGAAGACGTAGACGTCCTCGAAGGACGAAGTGAGGTTTCGGCAGAACTGCGAGGTGGTTTGTATCAGCTCATAGTATGGTGACCCTACTGTAAACTCGGATGCAGGCTCAACCGACTCACAGCTTCCAGATAGGCCCAGTCTGTCCAGTCATTAACGACACCACGAATTTGATCAGCAAAAGGAGTTCTCGCTCGCTATTCCCCTCGCGGACTGACAGTGTCGGTTGAAACCTCCGCCGACTTGAGGAGCGATGTTGCTCAAGAGGAACGTCTCCTTTATCGCTTCTTGGTCCTGCTTCGCATCCGCTGCGGGAACCATGTGCCCTCGATCTGGGCCATCCAAATCACCCTTCAGTCAAATTGCGCCCACTCCAAAAAAAATTCCATCCCAGCTCTCAACTGACCATAACCGCTCTTGAAGTAATCCAACAAATGTGCCCTGAACTTTTCCGGAATGGCCTGATCTTCTTCAAAAGATATGTCCTGACGATTGCCCGAACCTTTCAAACTCGCGGCGGTCAAGTGTTCGGCGGTCCAACTCGGGATCCGGAGTCGACGGTCGTACGCGGTCGTGTAGGCTTTTCGAACGAGGAAGTCCGAGATGGGGCCTGTGCACAGATCAAAGCATACGGTCAGATGAGATTGGCCACGGAAACTTCGACCCGAAAATCAGAGTTAAATGTGCTCACCGATTTGACCAATCGTCAAGTTCTTCCTCGCCAACTCGGTGCCAGTCAGCAGCCCATGGTAAAGCTCGACGCCTGGAATCGCTGCACCCCCCGGCGGACCGGGGACAGGGATACTCCCTTGAGCGAGGGGGGTAATCCCGTTCATCCTTGAGGGGTGGTCGTTCTTGGCTTGTACGGGCGGTTTGGGAGGAGGTAAGAGAGCGACGGTCGCACCTGCTCCGATGGCGAGGCCTGCGACGGCTGCGAGGGAGAGGTTCAACAAGGACGACATCGGAGCTTGTTGGGTTGCTGCAGCACCTCGCTTGGGAGCTGAACCGAGACGGGGTGGTCGAGGAGGCAGCTTGATCGAAGGGGAAGGAGGAAGAGCGACGGGTGACGACTGAGAGCTTGGGCAAGAGGTGGGAAAGGAGAGGGAGAGGCTGGCGGCGATCCCCCACGACCGCGAAGCGACTCAGCAAGGCAGCTCAAGTCAAGAAGAGTCGAATCCAAACGGAGGGTACTTGGCCTTCCCGGGTCAGATTGCGAGACTGGCGCACAGTGGTGCGTCCGGCAGGGAATGTACCTCCTTCGATGCGCATTTACCCTCACCTGCCGTGAAGCAAATCGACATTGCTCGCCCCGTCAGACCGGAATAGGAGACCCTCTGAGCAGACTCCGTCCCAGTAGAGTACACAGCTCATTCTCAAAAGCCAGGTCACAGTTCCACGGCGCTATCCCATTGAGCCCAGCATATATCATCGCAGACATGATCACCCATCGACAAGACATCGACCTCTCCTCTCCTGTGCTTTCTCGCGATCGGATGGTGTCCGGACCAGCTCGATAAAGAACATTGTAGAGGCACCGCATCTAAAATCATTCTCCACAACTGCGCACCTATGAAACGCGCACGAAGAGATAAACACCAGCAACACACAGAAACAATCCTTCCACCTCGATTGGGCCCAGGGGTGGCGAAGAGCGAGCGCCGATTACTGAGAGAGAAATTGACAGAGACAACACGCCGATCAGTTTTGCTCAAGAAGAGAGTGCGGCGAAATACGTGGGGGTGCGCTGGAACGCCTCCTCTCACCTTATTGTTGACGAAGCCCTTTCCCTTGTAGCC
Organism: Microbotryum violaceum; assembly: GCA_022506055.1. NCBI lineage: Eukaryota > Fungi > Basidiomycota > Microbotryomycetes > Microbotryales > Microbotryaceae > Microbotryum > Microbotryum violaceum. The sequence goes on along the minus strand of JAKMXP010000006.1, from coordinate 620,650 downwards.
CTCTGAAGTAACACCCTGTGGTCTCGTCGTACCCGTACAATCGAGAGAGTCAGCGATGCTGTCACCTACACGAAAGGATCTTCCACAAACTCACGGTGAAAGGATCCATCTTTTGCTGCTTGGCCATCTCGTTCGAGGCCTCTTGCCATTCTCGACTCAGCGTCTTGGGCTTCTCTTGAGCTGTTCGGGTACGATGGGATGATGTAGCAATCGAATCATCCGCGCGGTCATACGGTGGGGAGGGTGGCGGGGTGGGGTAGGGGTAGGGGTGGGGTAGGGGTAGGGGTAGGGGTTAACGGTGCGCTGTCATCATGCCGCCTGCTTCGTTGCAGCACCAAAAACCGGCTAGATTCTCGCACTTACCCAGAGTGCGGACTGCGGTGAACAATCCGAGACTGACGATGACGGCGAGGGTGACAGCACCGAGCGTCTTGGCTCCGGACCCGGGCGCGAGGATCGCCTCCCTGGGGCCGTGCGGGCCGAAAGCGACGTAGTAGGCTGGAACCGATTACGAGTTTGGTAACGAGAAATTGCCGCGCCGAATACAAAAACCAAAATCGGCCCAACAAATCCAGACCCAGACCAGAAGGCGTCAGTTTGCGTTGTTCCTCGGGACAAGCCATGGAACACACCACACTGTATCCTCCCTATGAAAAGAGAGAGGACACATCTGCCACCATCGAGGACCCAGAGAGTAGCACTGACCAGCCTTCTTCTCGTCAATCGCCAACTGGGTCCAGTCCTTCTTCTGAAGTTCCTCGAGCGCCTTGAACGTCGCCTCTTGCTCGGCCGGCGTCAAACCCTTCCACGATGCCTCGATCTGTTTTCGGTGGTGTGATTCGGTGCGGGTAGTTGAATGTGATTCGGGGTCGAGTGGTGGGACAAGCGTAGGTAGACGAGCACGCAGGTGCGTTGACCGCGGTCGATCGTTCGGGTCCATCAAGGGGCCATCGTCAGAAGAGATACGGTGGAGACCACAATGTCAGCTACATTTCCCGCACGCTGCAGGCCCCAAGAGAGGGAGAGGTAGTTGCTCCAGTGCACGGGCTCACGTTGGCCAATGGCACGGGCGAGGCGGAGGAGGTTGCGGCAGTCGACGCGGCGGTCGATGCACACCGGATCGACGATCGTCGCAATTGGCGGCCCAACGTGGGAATCTGTCGGGAAAGCATTTTCGGAGGAGGAGGAACGGAGGGAGGGCGAGGTTGCGGTGCGGTGGTGGTGGGGTTCGGATAGTATAGTGACGCAAGGCAAGCCCAAGAGGTGCGAAACGGGGCAGGCGCGTGTGGCCCGGCGGGCTTCAGTTGGCGGCTTAAGCTGCGGCTATTGGCGAACTAGTTGGCGCGGCCCGCTGCCTGCCCCTCGGCTTGCCCTGGCGTCCAAGCTGCAGCACCAGGACCACGGACGCTTGATCCGGTGCGCGATTTTCCCCGAGCAGCCTTCTCGGCCAATGATCACGACCGGATTGCAGTGTGGCCAACTTCGGCCTCGCTCGACATGCCGTAATGACTGGCGTCGCCAAGTTCGACACAAGCGCCACTTGGACAAAGCTCAGATGATCGAGCATTTTCTTCTCGTTTCAACCCGGCAGATCGTGTTGATGACCTTTCACGCGATGATCCTTGGTCAAAGCGGCAACTCGGCACCGAGAGGAGATGGCCCGCGCGAAGATTTGGCAGCTGGTCAAATGGCTGATTCTCCCTCGATCGATCCACATCGGCATGGGCGTATACCCACCATCGACAAGTAACGGGACATTCTAACGGTTAATGGTTCGGCGTTCCGAGGGGAGCTCGAATCTATCATGGCATGCAAGTCTGGTGACTACCTGGATTTGCTCAAGGGGCGCTCCGGAAATCCTTTTCAAGGAGCTTTTCATCATGTGACATTGCGATTGCGTGGTATGCCAGATTGGCTCGTGGAGGAGTCCGACTAATTCTGCAATCCTTTCGAGCGTAAGCGCGTGCTGCGCTCTGAGTAGTCGCGGACGTGTCGTAGGGGTCGAGCCAGTCGCTGATGGCGATGAATACAGTGCCCGTCTTTTGGTGACCTTGAGGCACCATAGCGAAATGCTGCGCCACAACGAGCTGTGGCGGATGACCTTGTCGAACGCCCTCCGATGGCGTGATCTTCGGGGCCAGTGTAGTAAGCCAAGGACGATGCCCATCCGAATCTTACTTCTCCAAACCCATCTCATACACCCCCCAGCCAATCTCCAATTCCCCCAAACTTCTCATCCTCACGAACCTCCACCCCTCCTCGGCATTCCCACCCTCAAACTTGGTCACGATCCTAATCCGACACCGCTTAAGCGGTTCGGACCGTCGTCGACGCCGGTGGAACCAGGTCATGACTTTGTTGCCGCTAAAGAGGGCTTCTTCGGCTTCGAGGATCGCTTGGCCTCGTGAGGAGAGGTAGATTGAAGGAGGAAAGGAGTGGTCGGGTAGGGATGATTGGGTCGCTATGCCGTAGCATGACGGGGCAGACGGTGGTGAAAGGGGCTCAAACTGTACACCGCATGCACTTCAGTCAGCATACGTGCGACTGCCCGAGGCTGTTTCAGACGCTCACCCATTTGTATCCATCCAGGGAGACCTCGAAGACGACCGACTTCGAGATGACGGCCCAATGCTCGAGCACAAAGACGAAACTCAACGCCGGTGTCCAAGTCGGTTTCGCAGGGGTCAACAACGCCAAGCCGACGTAATCGTCCATTTTAATGACTGTGAGCAGCAGAACGAACGCTCAGCGTCCCGACTTAGTCAAATACCCACGCCTGACGAGACTTACCATCAGGGCTCCTGAAAGCCGTCTCGTCGCTCCCATCAACAGCATGCGCATACGCCCACTTGGTCGCAAACGTCTCCTCTTCCCTAAACAGCTCATCTCCTTCGATCCAACCCCTCGCCGTCCAACCGAGGTGGTTCTCCCACGTCTCGAGATCACCAACCTTCTCCGGGCCGGGGTAAGGGACTGAATCAGGCGGAGGGAGGAGAGCAACACTTGTCATGAAGTTGCACGTATCGGTATGACACGGCGAGCGAACGTGGTGAGTGTAAGGGTGCGGTGGAAGTTTAGAGGATCGGGAGGTGTGGTGATGCGCGTGAGTGTCGAGAAGGAGGGGCTTCGAAGGGAGCTTGAACTTTTCGCCTGGCTGGGATGGGGTGGTCGGTATATCGAGGTACTTATAGAGGTGTTGAATGCCTTGGTGCTAGAAGGTGCAAAAAGTCGGAAAGGAAGAACTTTGAGCTTGAGTGGGCTAGCCCGCGGCTTCAGGACAGGCACGGGGGACCTACGATGTAAGCCTTGTTCCTCGCAATGCCTTTGCCATCCGAGTGGCCGAAGGGTTGCGGTAACTGATTCAACTCGCTTGAAAGGACATAGGGAGGTTGATTCAAAAATGTCGTGAACGAATTGTCGGCGTGCGCCAGCTCGACGCTCGAATAAGCCACATCCGTCAGATTCGCGAGGTAGTGGATGACGCGTGACTTAGAAACGAACGCTCCGGTGCCCATCCACGCGAAGCAAGTATGGATCTGAGCAGGTAGTTTCGAGTCCATAGAGTCGTCATTCCCTTTCACGGGAGGCGCCGCGTAGAAGCACCACTCGAGGGCATAGAGGGAAGCGACCTGGGGGTTCGTGTGAACGACGACGGGGCCTTCGGGATCTCGAGAGAACTGTGAATAGAGTGCTCGGAGTGGCCAGACGAGCCAGTCATCGTCCTGGAAATAACAGTATGCGGTCCTGGCCTGCGTACAAGCGAGATACCGTGCGACGAAGAGCTGGTTCCGGGGTGAGTTGTAGATGCGCAATTTCGAGGGCGGGCATTTAGCTGAGACGAAATCGGAGCGCTGCAACTGGATTGCAGGGTTGTTGTTCCAGACGGTGATAGAGTCGAAAAAGGTGTAGCGACAGAGGTGGGAGACAATGACGATGACGTTCTCGGTACGTTTCCAATGGAGCACGATCGCAGTCGTGTCTCCTGGCGGGCCCGTCGCGTCGTCGAACCGATCATCCGTAGTCGTTATGTGCTCTCGCTTCCATATCCGGTCTTGTCCAGCTAGAATTGCCGGCGTCGCGGATAGTGAAGGTGAATCGAAGTAGGAAGAAATCTTCTCGGCGGGCGAGAGGTCGTGGATCACGCTATAAGGACTTCGCCCCGAGACTTTGACGTTTCTCCTTCGATCTCCAGAGAAAGACGAGCGCCCGACAATCTCCCGAAGCCCCAGCAGGAAGAGCACACCCACGATGAGCCAGCCTGAGCGACTGAGAGGTGGCGGTGGCACATGACTGACCGAGCCGAAGCTCGACCGTCGCCGACTGAACCCCAGTGGGTGGCCAGAGACGGGTTTAAAGAGGGGAGTCCACGTCGACGGCGCCGTGGAATCACCGTCCGCATCGGTGACGTACAACGTCGCGAGAAGGGGCTTGATGCGATCGTACGTCCTCGACAATATCCAGTGACGCGTCGAAGAAGGATCTCGCGGTATTGACCGCCGGGAACGCGCCGACGACAGTTTGAGCTGGTCCGCGATCGGAGGTCGACCGAGCGTCGGTGTACGCAGATGGGCGATTGTGGTGGAGGCCATGGCAGAGGTGGAGGTGGAAAAGCGCCTCGCATTGACATCCTGTTCGTTTTGACCGGCGACATTGGACCACACCTGGTTGATGCGTTGGCCCCATCTCTGAAACGAGGATGCCGGTTCGTGATCGGCCGCGGTCGCGTGCGAGGAGGAATGAGGGTGGTTCACGGATGCGGAAGGATGCTGATGGTGTTGTTGATGGTGCTGTTGATGGTGCTGTTGGTGATGGTCGTCCGATGTTCCGGCTACTCTACCTGGAAAGGTCTCAATTGTGGTTGTCGCGGGTGACACAGAGTCAATGTGGAGACCATTTGACGCGCTCGGCGCGAGCGACGTGCTCGATTGACCGTTGGGCCAATTGTTGCTCCCTGCCGACGAGCTCGAGATCTGGACCGACGGCGAGCGGTGGAAATCGGACGAGTTGAGAGTCGGCGAGACCGTCCGTGCGGAAGCTCTAGCATGAGGTGCTGGGACCTCTGTTGACATCGCGACTGCTCGACGACGAGAGCAAGAACGGAGCAGGCGCGCGCGGAGAAGAAGGTGCCGAGGTAATCCGGTCAGCCAACTGCAATCCAGAGTTGAAATCAAGGCAGATGCGATCACGAACGACGACCACTAGACAAGCACACGAGGACTGACTCTGGATGTGCAGTTTCGAGTCCTCCCTGTCTCTCTCGTAGCTCGAGCTCATCTCATCGGGCGTGGGGAAGTGAGAACCTTCCTCGATCCGGACAGGAGATAGCTAATCGAGTCTAGCGGGCCAGAGGAGACAGGAGCAAGGGAGCTTCTGCCGGGCGTCGGGTGAGCTGCCCCACGACTCGGGCTTTGCGGAAGTGAGCTAATGAAGCCGCATCAGAAGCACCGATTAGAAGCGCGGTAGTAGCGCGGTCAATTCAGAGACAGCTGTCTCCTCGCGCGGAGGCTTGGAGACGTTCTTAGCTCTCACACCCCTTCTTGCACTGTAGTCAACATGTCAGGACGAGCAGGCAAGTTGGATGTGTCGCCACGAGGGCATGCCAGGATGCATCAGAAAGGCGTGATGACGCTAACCACCACCATCCCGGTCGCTTTCGTCATTCGTCGCAATCACTCGCTGCTGCTTCTTTTCCACACATCACACAGGCGGCAAACTCAAGCCCCTCAAGGCACCCAAGAAGAACCAGGCCGAGGAGGATCCCGATGAGTGAGTGCAACGATGCATATACACAGGGTCACAACACGCGAAGCTGGATACTGACCTCCTCTCGGCCTTTCCCTCGCGCCACAGTGCCGACGTAAGACCTCGTCTCGATTGCCCTCCGTCGCTGAGGAAGCCCAAGCATCTAACACCAATCCATTCTACAGTTCAAGGCCAAGCAGAAGGCCGACGCAGCAAAGTTGAAGGACGCCCAAGCCCGAGCAGCCAAAGGCGGTCCCCTCGCCGGTGGAGGAGGTAGTAAGTGCACGAGTTCTGGGAATGCGGACGTAGCACCTGTCTGACGAATGACAGTTCGATTCCACCTACAGTCAAAAAGTCGGGAAAGAAGTGAGGGTGTTCTGCAGGAAACTTTTGCAGGGACCGTCTCTACCGGCCGACGAAGAGGTCCGAGCTCAAACATAGGAGACTTTTATTCTCGTCATATGTTAGCAATGTCATATTTTTGGAAAAGCCGATGACGCATCCGCATAGGATCTGATAATAACTTTCCCTAACTGTGGTACCCTACACCTAGAGTCTTACTCAGTGAGCTGCGGAGAGAACGACACGTTACGGAGTCCGGCGATTGACGACGACGACGACACGAGCGCCGGTCGATCTCTTTCCTTCGCGCTTGTCGACGTCGCTTTGTGTTTCGGGGGTGATGCTTCCATTACCGGGGAACCAGAACCGATCGCCGGGGTCTCGATTCTCCCTGTCCTCCATCACCAACACTCTGAGCTCGAAAAAGCGCAACCTGTCTCTGGGGTCTGCACACGATCACGCCTCGCGATCCGACGACGATGAACCCCACCGGAAACGTCAACACCATTCGAGACCATACGTCCTCCTCCACAAGTTGTCCCTCCTCCTCCCTCTTCCGATCCGAAACACCATCAAGCAATACAGTGGATACCTGCAACCGATCGGTCTACTCTTCGCGTTGGTAGTGATCTACCTGCTCGTCCTCGCGCCATCGAGCTCCGACGCGAGCCCGTACAGCAGCGACGGATCCAATTCGCCAAAAGCCAAATCCAAGAACCCTCTACTCGCAGCCGTCAAACGACGCGTTCTACCCGCTGGATGGAGATTCGGTCTCCCCGGAGTAGGGCGCAGGGACCCGATCCTGCATGAACCTCTTCGCTGGCAGCCGCTTCACTCGGTCGTCAATTGGGGTGACCACGTCGGATTGGGTAGGGCGCGCCAAGGCGTTTTGGAACATACGCCCAAGGTTTACAACGATATCACGGACCGAGTCGACGTCAAAGGGCTCTCGGATGAACCCTGGTACCGAGTCAGGAAGAGCGATTTGCCGATCGGGAGCGTCAAGGCATGGGCCAAGCTGATGAAGGACCGCGAACAGATGTCGCCCTCCGAGCTCGAGAAGAAGAGTGAGGGCGGCCTCGGGAACGAGAGGAGAGGTGTCATGGGTGGCGCTTCGGTCGAATGGAGTACGGGCATCGTCGGGAGTGGGGTTTGGCTCGGTGAAGGTGCCGACATGAGAAAAATTGCGACCTCGCCCGAAGCACTGCTAGCACGGATGCAGAAGGAGGAGCAACTGAAGAAGGCGAGTCGACTCTCGGGGCGTGATGGCGACGATTTCGAAGAAGAAGAGGAGGATACCGAAGAAGGCTCTGGACTCGCCGAAGTCGACGCGATGAAGGCTAAGCAGGACAAGCTCGACGAGGATGAAGCCAACCTCACGGACGAGGAGCGAGAGGAGGCCGAAGACATCCGCGAGGTGATGGAGATGATGAAGCCCAAGTCGCCGCGGCACGCTTTGGAGCAATTCATCCTCGAAAAGGCATGGGAGTACCTCGACGAGGAAGACGAGGTCAACACAAAAAAGATCATGGAGGATGCGAAAAAGAGGGGTAGCGTCGATCACCTGCCCTTGAGGGATCAGGTCAGGGACGACGAGGGCAAGAGGAAGGAGGCGGCCGAAGCATGGAGCAGGATCTACGCTATCAGCGATGGCGAGAGGATCAAGAGTGCTTTGGAGGTGCAGCTTGAAAAGCTGGTGCGGCGAGTCCCGATCGTGGTCTTTTCGCAATCCGACTGCACGTGAGTTGCTCTTTTTCGGTCCTCCCGAAGAGTCGGTTCGGATCCGAGCTGATGGCGTTCGTTTCGTCCCGCAGACCGTGCAAATGGGCGATCGGCTACCTCAAGGAGCTCAAGCTGTCACCAGAGCCGTATGTAGTCATAGTCGACCAACGACGTAAGTCTTTGCTTCAAACTCGGGCGCTTGCTCCACGGAATCTCACCTCCATCTTCCACCGCAGCCGACCAAAAATCTCTGAGTGCACTCCTGTACCGACGGACCGATCACCAAGGGTACCCCAACATTCTCGTCGGGGGCCGCTCCATCGGAGGCTCAAGTGAGCTCGAATACCTGGCCGAGCAGAAACAGCTCGCGGCCTTATTGGACGATGCAGGAGTTCAACACAACCTCGAGCGGAAAAAACGGAGGAAAAAGAAGAAGACCAAGAAGGTGGAGGAGCATGATGAAGCCAGCTGAGTGTGGTAGCGAGTTGTACTAAGTACGAGGTTACGATGTAACGACCCATTTTCACGACGCTATTTGTATATTGTCATTGATATCAGCGAAAGGCTCGTGCACGTGACGTCTTCTTGCTTCCGAGTCGATATTTCTCTTGGAAATCCCCTCGCAAAACAATCAAAGACTAGAATAGCGTCAACCGAATTCAATGCGGCTCTTGTGACACCATTTTTCGTCCCCCAATGGCATGGGTTCATACTATATTCGCGCGAGAGTCCGGACGACGAGGTCATAGCGCATCACTCAACCGCGCAGCGTCGCGTCGATCGCCCCGAGGCGTTCGTTCGTCGTCGCGGTCGCCTTCCCTCCTTGCAAGCACGGGGCGCCGCGCTGCTTCACTCACAGAACTCTCGATCCCATCTCGGGTGTTCGTGAGAAGGGACGATGGCGTCGGAGGCAGTCATGAACCGATCACAGGCTGCGTCTGATCGCGTCGACGGCTACGGCGTACGAGGTGGAGCTGCTCCAAGTCGTCCGAATTCACGTGCCGGTCGTGCTGCTCAGTCTCAACCTCGACGGACGGCCGACGGGAACCTGCACGAGCCACACATCGCCGCAACCTCGGATCCAAGTCGGTCAGTTCCATCTCGTAGTGCATGACGGACAGGATCGATAGGAATACGCGAGTGCTGACCTCTCCCTGCTGCTCGTGACAGTGACTATCTACTTCAGGAAAAGCTCGGCACTGGATCGTTTGGCACCGTCTACAAGGCGTTCGTCATCACCTTCCTCCCGCTTCTGGTGCGCTGTGCTAACCTCTAAGACAACTTCTACAGTATTCATGTGCCGACATCCAGGCCTGTCGCGATCAAGCAGATCGACCTCGAGCATGCCGATGACGACATCGCCGACATCCAGCTCGAGATCGCGCACATGCAGGATTGCGACTCGGAGTACGTCACGAGATGTTACGGGAGCTTTCTCGTCGGGTGGAAACTTTGGATCGGTTCGTCCGGCTTCGTCTTCAGCCGTTCGGTGGAACCAGTCCGGAGAAAACCCTGTGCTAATTCGGCGGTCACGGGGTCTGTGCAGTGATGGAGTACCTCGCGGGTGGATCGTGCCTTGACTTGGTAGGTGAAAAGGTCTTGGGACGATAGGCAGGACTGACCCTCCGTACCCCGGCATGTTGTTCCCAGCTCAAGCCAGGACCCTTCAATGAATCGCAAATTGCCATTGTCTGCCGCGAGTTGCTGCTCGGTCTCGAGTATCTTCACAGCGAGCACAAGATTCATCGCGACATCAAAGGTGAACTCTGGTGTTGAGTGCGCTCTCGTCCATGTGGAGCTGATACCGCCAAAATCTTAATTTGCAGCTGCGAATGTCTTGCTCTCGGACACGGGCAAAGTCAAACTCGGTAGGCGACTGTTGCTTTTGGACCGCAGAAGCTCATACTGAACGTGATCGCTTCCACAGCCGACTTTGGCGTTGCGGCGCAGCTGACCATGACGCATGGCAAGCGCAACACTTTCGTTGGTGAGCACGCTAAATTTTCCCGCTCGCTCAAATCCCCTTCTAACCACTGTGCTCGTCATGACACCTACAAGGCACGCCCTACTGGATGGCGCCAGAGGTAATCCGACAAGCCGGATATGACGCCAAAGCCGATGTATGGTCTCTCGGCATCACCGCTATCGAGCTTGCCCTCGGCGAACCCCCTTTGGCCGAGTATCATCCCATGCGCGTCCTGTTCCTCATACCCAAAGCCCGACCGCCATTGCTCGAAGGCCCGTTCTCGAACGCTTTCAAAGACTTTGTCGCTCTATGTCTGATCAAGGACCCGAAAGAGGTCCGTCATCTCGCCATTGTCGACGGATTCCTCCGAGAGAGGCTTGCTAACGTGTGTTGCTCCATCACCACCCCTTCAGCGTCCTTCCGTGAAAGAGCTGTTACAACATCGATTCGTCAAATATGCGAGGCGGACGACTCAGTTGACAGAGCTGACCGAGAAGTATCAGGCATGGAGGAGCAAAACACCGAAGAAGGTCAAGCCGAGCAAGGACGGGGACGAGGAGAATGACGTGGCCAATGCGAGTGTAATCAGTGCTTGGGAGTTTGACACGCTGCGAGATCGTTCAGGTGGTGATGAGGATGCTCGCAATTTGACCAGCCTGCGGAATCAGGTGAGTCGCCCTCGCTGCCAAATACTGTACCCTTGATTTCTTGGGCTGATGTCCATTCCCAGCAGTATCCGATGCCGCACGGTGCCGAACTCGCATCCCTGCAAGAGCCGACATTTGACGCCTTGCTTGCACAAAGTAGCGCTGCTCAGTTTCAAGCTTCGGAGGCCGACCTGCCCTATCACCACCATTCTGCATCACGAAGCGCGAGTGCGCCAATCTCTGCCGGATCCAAACCACCGGGTAGCGGGTTAGTGCATTTCTCGGCATCACATGGAACCCTGTCCTTGAACGTAGACTGATCTTCTGATCATTGTCACAGACACCGCACTTTACGACCTGCCAAGCGCACGGACACAGAATCGGATCCGAAAGCATCTACTTCATCTGCCGATACCTTTACCAAAGCACACCACGACGATCCGAGCACCGGGGATGCACGATCCAAATCTCCGGCCTCCAGAAACTCCTCCATCCGCAGCTCAATCTTTTCTTCGACCTCTCCGCTCTCGAGTGCTCACACCACCCCCGATCTTCGTTTTCCGAACCAAACGGGCTGTTCTCGCTTGTCTGAGACCTCGACTTCCGCTCAGGGAGATATGTTCTGTAGGATCATCCTCGATCCCGTCTTGGACCGCCATCGCGAGTCGCTTGGGCCAATGTCGGCTAAGCAGGTTCAGGGCCTCGAGTCGATCAGGATGGGCTTCAAGCAGATGGGTACGGCAGAGGCTTGGTCATTGGTACAGGAGCTTATACAGTCGATTCAGGGGTGAGTTTGAACTTGATAAGCTACGAAAATGGGTATCAAACATCGATCTTCCAGTGCTGACGTCGTTTTTCTCGCCAGCGTTCCCGAGCTTGCCGCGGCTGTTGATCGCTCAGGAGTCAACACGCAATCACCTGATACGGTGAGGGGTGGCGTCGATACGACATCCCAAGAAGCGGATACGACTGCCACAACCTCTTCAAGCTCCTTGGGTGACGTCGAAGCAGCAGATGGAGAAGCGCGACTGACGGCAGAGAGGGACGACGACGAGCCCCGATCGCCGATCGCGCAGATGCTCTACACGAGATGGGTCCTCAACTTGCGTGAACAACGTGAGTCACAAGCTTCTTACTTGCTCGTTTGACCTGGGGTTGACCGATCCTTCACTCGTGCTACTTAGTTGGGATCTGAGGACATCTTGGCATTCTTAATTCCGTATCTTTATTTGTACGATCCGATGAGTGATGTCCACGCTAACCGCTCACTTGTTTGTGTTGGTCCGTCTTTCTACCACAAGTATTTCCTTACTGTACCAGTTCCTGTATTCGCTATGTATGTATTATCATCTGCCAACCGCTTAATTCCGTGCTTCGGAAGAACATGGACCGGAGTTTCCTGAACGGTTCGACTGAGAAGTGGTGAACGTACCTCCGAGTTGGCATTCGAGCATTCAAAGTGTTCGAGACTCTCCGGCGGCGAAGTGAGACAGAACGATCGCCGAGATAATTACCCGAGGTCGCAAGCATGTGATTGGGAATGGGGTTGTGCCCATCCGGTGACTCGGTCATGGTCTAGGAGACCTATCTCCTGTTCGATTCATCCAGCTAGATCCTGGACCGCTCTTGGTATGAGTTGTTGGGTCTTGATGAGACGTCTCGATGAAAAAAGAGGGATGCTAGCTACTCTCGACGACCCAGTGTAGAGCAATGTGATTTAGCCTCCGCCACAAGTCGCAGCGGGCCCAAAAAATATCGCAGTGCGCCCCCTATTCAAAGACTCGCGCTAGGGCCCACGCTGATATCGATGTCCGGAGCTCCGGCTTAGCCGAGGAGCGTCGAAGAGCTATATTTGCCGGACTCAACATAGACACTCTTGGTTTAGCTTGGTCAGCTCTCGCTCTCCTGAGGAATTTGATGTTGAGGGGCGGACCATGCGGGAGTTTAGGCAAGGAGGATAAATCAATGATGCCAGTCGAATCTTCTCCGGTTCGGGGACGCGTGGGCGCGGCGCACTTGTGGCACATCGCAGACAAGTCCGAGGTGGAGTGGGTCGACTCTTTCTCCTCCCACCAGCCTCGCTTCTATGCTCTCCTTTCGGGCGATTGCGTGATCGATTGTCGAAAGACCCAGGTCTCTCCCCTCTAATTCCTGTCCTCGCTGCACATCCCCCAAACTCAGTCAAGAGTAGTCGGACTCGTCGTCCCCTCCCACGGGCCCTCACCTGCTGCTCAACCTAAACTCAGACAATGCAGTCGATCTCGAATGAGAAGAACGACCTTGAGGACAAGATCGGTATCTCGAAAGAACAAGAGGCGGTGACGGTGGATGACAGGGTGTCGCAGGGCACCGTCCCCATCGCGGGTGACGCCGTCTTCGGGGTCAACGCGGACGGACCCAAGTGCGTTGTGTGACCCATCAAGTATGAACGGGATGGAAGACAGTTTAAACCCTTATTCATCTATTCCCCTTTGCAGTTACCTCAACGTCGGATGGATCAGGGCAGCCGTATTTTTGATGTGAGCGGTCTCTCGCCGAGAGTCCCCTTCCGAAAATTACACTCACCTGACTCCGAGCGCATGCAGGAAAGCGCAGATCGGGCTCGGGGTCCTAGGTGAGACAATCAGTGCTCTCTTCATATGCTTCGGGGATCTTTGAACGGTACTGATGCACGAGCTTGACCTCTCGTAAAGTATGCAGGGATACCTCAAGTGATGTCGACGGTCGGACTGGTCCCCGGACTTTTTCTCATCATCATCCTGGGTGTGATGGCCACCTGGAGCGCCTACGTGGTAGGGGTGTGAGTACACTCCGTCTCGTCTTCATTCGAACAAATTGATAAACATCCGCACTGGAAACCTGGCACACCGTCCAGGTTCAAGCAACATCATCCTGAATGCTACTCAATCGCCGACGCCGGCTTCGTGCTCGGAGGCCGCCTCGGACGAGAAGCCCTTGGGATCATCTCTTCACTCTGTGAGTGACTACGTTCCAGCAAAATGACCGCAATGATTTTGCATTCTGAAAATGTCACTGCCGCCCGCAGTCATGCTGTGTGTTTGCGCCTCTGGTTTACTCGGCATCTCCATCGCTTTCAATGCGCTCTCAAACCACGGAGCGTGCACCGTCGGTTTCGTCGTCGCGGGGGCCGTCATCGTCTACATTCTCGCGAGCATCCGCACCATCGATAAGCTTTCATTCCTCAGTTGGGTCGGGTTGGCTTCGGTGCTCTCTGCGCTCTTCACGCTTGCCGTCGCTGTCGGCGTCGAAGATCGACCTGCCGCAGCCCCTCCGACCGAACCATGGAGCAAGGATCTTCATATTTTCGGCAACCCATCATTCGCCGATGCATCAAGTTCGATTGGTACCCTCGTCTTTGCTTTCAGTGGGACGCCAGCGTTCTTCAACGTCTTCTCCGAGATGCGCGAGCCCAAGGATTTCCCCAAGACCATCGCCGTTTGTCAGAGCGTCATGACGACGGTGTTCATCCTCCTCGGAGTGATCGTCTGGTTCTTTTGCGGCCAATACGTGGCATCCCCTGCTTTGGGATCAGCTGGAGCAGTGATGAAGAAGGTCTGCTATGGTCTTGCTCTACCGTCACTTATCATAGGGTTCGTCTATGCTTGCAGTTTTTGCTCGCGCGGGCTCTGCAGCTACTAACCCCTCAGAACCCTGCAGATCCGGCATCTACCTCCATCTGACGGCGAAGTACTTCTTCGTTCGCGCCCTACGAGGCGGTCCTCACTTGAATTCAAACAGCTCAACTCACTGGATCACCTGGCTCTCGCTCGTGCTCGGCTGCGCCACGGTCGCCTTTTTCGTCGCCGAGACGATCCCCGTCTTTGGAGATTTGATCGGATTGGTCGGAGCACTCTTTAGTAGCTTGATGGGTATGCATGTTATCGGTGCTATGTGGCTTTACGACAATATTGGACGTCGGCACGAGGACAAATCCTGGAGGTTCAGAGCGTTAGTGGCGTGGAATGTGTACATGATCGCCGCCGGGACGTTTATCATGATTGCAGGGTAAGCCTCGGCATTGACTGACTCTGCCTCATAATTTCTTGTTTGACAGATATTTTGCTGCCCTATTTTTAACCCAGATCATATGCGTCCATCAAGTCCATTGTCGACGATTATGCGGGTAAAACCTTGACCGTATTCAGCTGCGAAGACAACTCGCAGTGAGTGCGGTGGCACGGTGATTGAGTAGTCCTCCTAGGAAGCCAATCAATGGTAGATAAATAAATCACGTAGACTAGATTTTTTTTTGTATTTAGGCATACCTTGCGAGTGCTTGTTCGAGACCGGCCGGGTCCTCAAAATCAGTTAGGTGACTCCTCGTGCTAGCCATTCGAGCATGGGTCGCAGCCGTCACGACGGCCTCAAACGTTCGTGACGAGTGGCGACGCAAAGTCGTACAGGCGTGTGTACCGCACTATTCCGGCAAGCCGTGTTTCCGCGGTTCCCCAGTAGACTCGGCGCACTATAAGCAGGCGGTGCGAGCCGGACAAGTTGTGTAAAGGGCCTCTGATTTTTGACACGCGGCTGCGAGCACAGGCTGAATGCGGCAAGAGATCGCCGAATGTACCGCCCATCGGCCGAGTCTCCGGAGAGGCGCCGTCAACTTCCTCGACCGGTAGATATTGGAAGCAGCTGCTACACGTGTAGGGAGCAGGATCGTATACACGTGGTGGATTTGGTTTGGCATGAGTACGACAATTTTGACCTGTTGAGTCTGAGTGCGTTCTCTCCTTTTCCTTCTTCCCACAAGTTCAACCCTTCATCGAAGTGCAGCTTTTCGATCGCGATTCCCATCGGCGAAGCGCTACCCGCCAGCTGCCAAAGCGGGACCAGCTTCAATTTATCAAGCCTCGGCAGTTCATTCACCGAGGATCGGAACGCCCGGAGCTATTGCGTCGCAAAACACATAATGCGAATGGATCCTACAACTCAGATGGATGACAAATCGCTCGAAGGCTTGCGCGAAGAAGACTTTCTCGATATTCCGACGCTGCCAAGCTCCGACCCAAACACCGAAAAGGATGCGGTCTTCGGTATCACACAAAAAGAGGGCGTTCAGTGAGTTGAAAATGTCTGTTAGAACAATTCAATTGGAAGAATCGGAAGTTCAACGAATGCATCCTTCCCAGCTTCGTCACCCTCGGCTGGGTGCATGCCACCGTGTTCCTTATGTGAGTTGACGAGTTCGACTTCGGCTGGCTCGCGCGAGGGATATCTTTTGTGGCAGGGCAGCAGCTCATGAGACCTGTGTGAAATGCCGTTGGGACTTGAAACAGGAAAACTCAAATCGGCCTGGGTATACTGAGCGAGTATTCGAGTGCCATAGAGCATAAAACACGGGAAATGAGCTTGGGCTGATGACTGGCAGTATACCCACCTACCTCTACCATTCAGTACTTCCTCGAGTTTTCTCAAAAGTGGGGCTCGTGCCCGGCGTTCTGATGCTCATCCTAGTTTCAGCCATGACGACTTGGAGTGCCTATGTGGTGGGCACGTGAGTATAGCAAATCTTGGGGGAGGGAAAGGTGGACTCAAACCACCGGGAAAAGGATCTTGAGAGCCCGGTTCCCAGGGGCCAGGAGCTAGGCTGATGGTGCCGACTTCCACCCTGCCACACTGCACAGATTCAAGCTGCGCCACCGAGAAGTGCATTCAATTGCGGACGTTGGATATATCCTCGGTGGTCACATCGGGCAGGAGGTACTTGGAGTCGTGTACACCTTCTACATGCTCTCGGTTTGCGCTGGTGGCCTATTGGGATTCTCGACCGCCCTCAATGCGGTATCGAACCACTCCGCCTGCACCGTTTGGTTCGTCCTGGTTTCCGCAGTCATCACCTACATATTTGCCATCATCCGAACGATCGGCAAGCTTTCGTTCTTGGGATGGATCGGTGTCACGTCGAGTTTGATTGCCGTGACGACGACAGCAATCGTTATCGCCTTGCAGAACAAGCCCTCGGCCTCGAGACACACCGACTACGGGCTGGCGACGTTTCATTTCTTCGGCAAACCCTCTTTAGTCGACGCAACACACGCCCTTGGATCGATAGTGTTCGCTTACGGAGGCGTGCCAGCATTTTTTACGGTCGTCGCAGAAATGCGCGAACCGAAGAAGTTCCACCGCGTCGTGCTCTGCTGCCAGGGGTTCACCACCGGCACCTACCTGATTGTCGGGCTGGTGATCTACATCTTTTGCGGCGACGTGGTATTGTCACCAGCCTTGAAGTCAGCTGGACCCGTCTTCAAGAAGGTATGTTACTCTCTTGCCGCCCCGGCGATCATCATTGGGTACGTCAATACACTGCGATTCGAAGCCGCAGCCACTGCTTGAATTGACCATCCCCGTGTGCCATGGATTGAAGCTCCATTATCTACCTCCATCTAGCGGCGAAGTATATCTTCGTTCGTGTCTTGCGCGGAGGACCTCATCTCACAACAAATTCCGTCAAGCACTGGGTCACCTGGATCTCGAGCGTCACTGCTTGTCTCGTGGTGGCGTTCTTTGTCGCCCAAGCCGTCTCGGTCAGCGAGCACTTGGTCGGCTTTGTTGGCGCGCTCTTTGGGAGTCTGATGAGTATAAATATCATGGGCATGATGTGGCTGTACGACAACTTCCATCGGCGGCAGTGCGAACAGATGTGGAGATTCAGGGGGCTCGTCGCTTGGAACATCTTTATGATTGTAGGGGGTCTTTTCATTTGCATTGCGGGGTGAGTTCCGATGAAGCGAGGTAACACCGGTTCAACTTCCTAACAGACTGACACGTTGTCGAGTTGCTTCTTCACAGTACTTACGGGTCTGTCGCTCTCATGATTAAGGCTCACCGGGGCAAAGCATTGCCGATTTTCAGGTGCTCAGACAACTCTATCTGAATGCGCAATGATGCCGATACGTGTCTTTGAAGTGAAATACATGCCCCTTTCCGAGTGATCGATAAGCGGTCCTTCAAGTCGGCCGAGTTCGTTCGTCAGATCGCCGCTAACGACGGTTGGCGCGCCAATGGTGTCGAAAACTCACCCGAAGACGGCCTCCCAGTAAGAACAGTGTTGTATAGAATTATGAAGATGTACGCCGTGTATCTGGGCCGTCGAATATCTGGCAGTGGTCCTTTTAAGGCCATTTCCGCCCTTCGGCGTGAATTCCGAAGGCAAATTCGACGCCCCTGTCCCAGCTCGGTGGGCCAACGGGCTACCACCCGAGCGTTTCAGTATCAGGTCCCCGCTAGTAGCCACGGGTACTGTGACCAGCTTACCCCTGACCGAATGCAGGGGAACATGCGCCATGATTACCCAATTTCACCCGAATTCGAATAGTGATATCTAGTGAGCAATGATTGGTCAAAAAGTTGCGGGGCAGCGACCTCGCCCGCTGCGCCGTTGCCGCCCTCTCCTTTTCGACGCATTGCCTCCGAGCGTCCAGCTTCCTGCTATTGCTCTCGTGCCTATCCAAGACGCACCGCTCTTGACACCCTCATCCGCTCTCCCCTTCACAAGAGCGCTACCTTCAACATGATGTTGGAATCTGGCGAAACCACGATCGAGATGACCAACAAGGAGCTCCCGTCCCTGGACATCTTCAAAGAACGCGTGGACCCCGATGCCCCAGCAACGACATTCATCAAGAGCCACGATGCCGTCTTCGGCATACCTCGGATTGATGGCGCTCCCAAGTGAGACTCGAAGTGTTCCGCGGATCCTTTTAGCTCGAAGAATCTTACGACTCCCTCCTCTTCTCCCGGAAACTAGCTACGTCAATGTCGGCTGGATCCGAGCGGCTGTATTTCTCATGTACGCTTATCCGGAGCGCTTACCGCGAGCTCATACTACAGCGGACGGCTGTGCCAGCGCATTGTAAGCAATTTAGCTGACAGCCCTACGAACTTCCGAATGTGTCTATAGGAAGTCTCAGGTCGGACTCGGAGTTCTAGGTGGGTCTCATGCGACTGTGCGCAAGTGCTCGGTAAAAACGGGCTCGTGAGGCAAAATTTGCTGATCAGTCTATCATGTGAGCGCTGTAGGCGTTCCATTCGTCTTGTCGACCATCGGACTCATTCCTGGCATCCTGGGAATCATCGGGTTGTCTATGATGTCGACTTGGAGTAGCTATGTTGTCGGCACGTAAGTCCTGAACGAGTACCGCTGTGGAAAACGGAAGGCACTTCTACTGAAACCTTCCGACTTTGCCGCCTCACTGTCGTCAGGTTCAAGCTGCGACATCCTGAAGTACATTCGATCGCGGACGTAGGCTTCATTCTTGGCGGACGCTTTGGAAAAGAACTTTTGGGCTCGCTCTACGCCTTGTGTGAGTCCCACCGCTATGAGAGCCCAGTCCGGAGCCCCGCGCTCATCAGACTTCTCACGACAGACACGTTGTGCATCTGTGCCTCTGGGCTACTCAGCATCACGATCGCACTCAACGCCCTGACCAATCACGGGACATGCAGCGTGATTTTTGTTGTCGCCGGATCCATCATAGTATACTTCTTGTCCATTATTCGCACGATTGACAAGATCTCGTTTCTCGGGTGGATAGGAATGGTCTCGATCCTCTCGGCCATATTCACGCTCGGAGTTGCAGTCGGCGTCCAGGCTCGACCTGCCGCAGCACCTCAGACGGGTCCATGGGACAAACACTTTCAGCTAGTAGGACGCCCGACGTTTGCCGAAGCTTTGGGAGCTCTAGGGACGATCGTGGTCGGGTTCGGTGGTACGCCTGCATTTTTCAACGTCGTCTCCGAGATGCGCGATCCCAAGGACTTCCCCAAGACGGTCCTTCTGTGCCAAGGCTCGATCACGCTGGTCTATCTGGTCATCGGGATCATTGTTTACGCATTCTGCGGAGACTATGTCGCATCTCCCGCTCTCGGATCGGCTGGTCCGGTCCTCAAAAAGGTGTGCTATGGTCTTGCGCTGCCAGCTTTGTTCGTCGGGTAAGTCCGTCTCCTGCGCGAGCCCCCCTGCCCAAGTCCGCTCATCTTCACATGGACGACGCTTGGTAGCTCTGTTATATACCTCCACCTCTCTGCCAAGTACATCTTTGTCCGTCTACTCCGCGGAGGACCCCATCTCGTCTCCAACTCGGCGATTCATTGGATCACCTGGCTCTCGTCCGTTTTAGGCTGCCTCATCATCGCCTTCCTGATCGCCGAAGCGATCCCCGTCTTTAGCGGCTTGATCGATCTCGTTGGATCACTATTCGGTACGATGATGAGTTTGAGCATCATGGGTGTGATGTGGTTGTACGATCACTTGGAGGAACGACACTCGAATACGGCGTGGAGGTATAGAGCTTTGGTGGCATGGAATATCTGGATGATCGGGGGAGGGACTTTCCTCATGTTAGCTGGGTGAGTCTAACTACGAGGTCGACTGTTGTGTGCGATAAGAGTAGTCTGACCGGAGGTTCTCTTCTTATAGAACGTACGGTTCCGCCGTGTTGATCCGAGCCGAGTACGCGGGCAAAGCCTTGACCGTCTTCAGCTGCGTAGACAACTCGGCTTGAAGGAAAGATTTTTTTCTACGGGACGTCCATCTGCGAATTCGTTTGCTCAGCAACCTAACAACAACGGAAATCTTCTTCTTCTTCTTGGCGTTGCTCTGGTTTTGCCTTACCATCGCTTAGTCTGTAAAAACACTTGGACCCTGTTTCGTCACAGTTCCGCGACTCGGAGCTGAGCGCTGAGCGGCTCAGAGAGCTCTCGGCTCCGCTCCACTTCCGAAAGCCCTCTGCGACGCCTGCAACTCATGCATGCTTCGATTTCTTCCATCGATTCGCCCGATCTCTGGCCATAAGCTACCCATATCCCTCCATTCTCTCTCTACCCACCATGGCATGCTCGCAAGCCCCCAGCATCGTCAACAGCAGCGTCGCACCCTCTTCGGCGAGCCTTCGAATTTGCCTTTGGCGGGCACCACCTCGGCAGCGAGCGATGGTATCCCTTGGTTGTTCTTGCTCGAGATTGGGATTGGGTTCCCAGTCGTGTTGTGGACGTACAAGGTCGGTTGGTCTGTTGATGACTCAAGTGCCCCCCCCCCCCACATGCGGTACCTGACCTGACGCGATCGATCTCTACCCGTTCGTAGTGCACAATGATGGTCCTCTTCCAACGCAAGATCATATACCTACCCTTTCTACCCCTAGGCGGACGTACAGAAACCCTCCTCCCCGCCGGGGATCGTTCGGCTCAATTGGAGAAGGAGTTGGGAGGTTTCGATTGGGCCCAGGTGGAGTGCACCAGTAGGGCAAGATCGACTCGATGGGGTCGCGAGGTGGTGCTTAGAGGGATACAGGTCAAACTACGACCGAACGCGAAGAAGCATATGACATCGATACAGACTTCTACGCCCACGCGTTCGCTGGACAAGGAGAGTGTCGACGATCGACCCGTCGTCATCTTTTACCTTCAAGGCAACGCCGGAACCCCCCTCCATCGTCTTCCACTCTTTCGAGTCCTCCTCAACGGAATACCCAACACCCCTTCCACAGAAACGACCGTCGTCGCCTTCGCGCCTCGTTCCTACTGGCTCTCAACACGCTCCACACCGACCGAAGCGACGTTCTTGTCGGACTACCTCTCCGCACTTGAGGAGACGATTCGTCTTCACCCTAAAGCCAAGATCATTCTTTACGGTCATTCTCTAGGTGGAGCAGCGGCTGTACTTCTCCTACTCCGTCGTGAACTCCTCCCGCTCGAACTTAGAGCGCGCGTCAAAGCTCTGGTGTTGGAGAACCCTCTCCCTTCGATCCCTTACATGCTACGAGCGATCTACCCACAACGCTGGTTGCCTTATCATTATTTAGGGCCGTACATTTTTGATCGATGGGATGCGATCGGGCAGGTCCACAACATGACCGAAGGATCAGAGGGTTCGAAAGGGTTGAAAACCCTGTGGTTCAGGAGTGGAAGGGACGAATTGATCCCTACGGAGCAAGAGGAGAAGAATGAAGGTGGGGATAGGGTGAGGAGGATGTACGAGGAATGGAAAGGGGAGGACAAGCGATGGGTCGACGTCAAGGACGCTTTGCACGAGACCGCTTGGCTGTCTAGGAAATGGAGGGATGAGATGGCGGACGTTGTTGAACGGGTTCGGAAAGATGACCAGGAGCAACAGGTCCGAGTGATGTAGATATCAATTTTAAGTGTGTTGTACAACAGAAATTGCGGGTGCATGCTTGCTCTTCGCCTCTGCGAGGGTCTACTGCGATTTCTTTTTTTTTCCGGACAAAGAGTCCTTCGGTGCTAGGGCCGCAGCTTCGGCGTTCTTGTAGTCCTAGAAGCACGCCAATCGAAGAGGCGAAAGGTTAGTAAAATAATCTTCACATAGAGGACGACTTTCGAACATACCTCTATCGCTTCCTTGATGCCATCCTGCAGGGAAATGATCGGCTCGTACCCCAGCACCCGGCGAGCCTATGAGAGCTCAATTTTCACGTCAGATCCGCTACTCGTGATCTTGCCGGAAGTTTGCGGGACTTGCCTTTTCGATATCGAAATACATATCACTAACGACGTACTGCACATGCGCTTTAGGCAACCCACAATCCTCCTTCGGGATCCCCCTCAGCCAGGCCACCGCTTCCGCCACAGTCGCTAAAGCCATACCCATCGTTTCGGGGATTCGCAACGTGAACGCCGGGACGTGGCCATTGTAAGCGTACCAAAGGGCTCGGGCGAAGGACCAGAACGCGACGGGCTCGCCGTTGGTGATGATGAAGATCTGTCCTGGGACGGCGAGGATGGAGCGGTCGGGGACGTCGTAGAATTGGTTGAGGCGGTTGTGGCGATGGGGGATGGGGGGATCGGCGGCGGGTGGGGAAGTGACGACGTCGGTATGTGTCGAGATGGGCAAGGGTCGTCGAGGTATATCGATTGAAATGAGAGGGAGGGGTTTGCTGAGGTCGGAGAGGGGCAACGGTGCATCGTGCATGCGGGATGAGGCGAGGATGTGCGCGTGGACGACGTTCGCGACGTGAACAAAGTCAAAGAGGTACTTGTTGGACCCAAGTTGGAAGCACGTCTGTCTGGCCTTGAGGACGCCCATGAAGCCTGGTACGGCTTGTCGATCACCAGCTCTGAAAGGGTGAGGGCCACACGTCAGATGAGGCGCAGTCCAGGTTCATGAACACGCTGCTCGTTTCTCACCCAAAGATGGCACACAACCGAATCGAGCAGGTCGAGAGTCCGGCTTTCCCATTAGCCTCGATGACCAGCTTTTCTGCCTTGACCTGGACGAAAAAGGGAGCAGATTGTGCGAGTTGAACGTCCCCGTCAGACATACGTCCGTTGCACCGACGACTGACCTTTGTCGAGACATAGGGCGGATCGATCTTGCTCGTCGTCGGCAAGCGTTCATCGACGTTGCGCATCGCCTCCGCGTCAAAGCATACGGTGACACTGCTCGTAAAAATGAGCTTGGTCACCTTGGCGTCGCGACAGGCCTTGATGACGTTGGCCGTGCCGACGACGTTGACGTTTTCGCACAGCTCGGTCCCGGCTCCGGCGTGGGGAGATGCCATGTGGAACACGGTCGTCGCGCCTGCGTTCTTGAACGAGTCCAATAGCGAGGTCTCGGAGGTGATGTCGGTTCGAAAGAAGCGATAGCCAGGTGTGAAGGTGCGCTGGGTGAGCCCGAGCGAGCTGACACGATGCGACGGGAACGCGCGTTGCAAGGCCTGCACCAAGGCTTGCCCTAGGAAGCCTTCACCACCGATGACGGCAAAGGACTCGTCCGGGGAGGCTTTGTAGAGTCCCGAGACCTTGGACGCCATGCTGGACCTGCTCCGCTGGCGGCTCGTCCACGTGTAAATGAATCAACTCGGAGGTTGATGCGACGTAAGGCGAGACGGTAGCACAAGAGCACGAGTCGATGGGCTGATAGAGGGACCCAGAGGAGTTGTGGGCGAAACGGAGGCGAGAGAGTCTGCAGAGCGTCGAGGTGGAACCCCTGCACTGCTGCGGCTCGGCTCGTCGTGCACTTGGCTGGGTCCGAGCGCGGACAATTGGCGACTAGAGACGATCGACGGTCGGTAATTCCCGTTTGCTATAATAAGCGCGAGTTGTCTCTGCGCGCGGACGCGTCTGCGCGAGTCGAGGCTTGCTCAGTCTCACCCTCAGCCACCACCCAACACCCGACCGACCACCACAGACACGCTCACGCATTGACCCTCTCACCCCGCTTCCCCAGCATCAGGTCAGTCCGTGTACATGTCCCCTTTCGCCTTGATCGATGTCGCCTCGTGCTGACCTTGCTGCTCTTCTTGCGTGTTGGATGTTGACGCTCAATCGCGGCGCAAACCACGCGCCTCGCCGCCTCTTGCCTGTTGCGCCGCCGCCCCACCTGACCTCCTCGCCTGACCTCCTCGCCTGACCGGCTTGACCCGCCGATATTAGCCCGCCAGCTCGACGCAGCCTCACTCAGCCATGACTCGTAAGCGCACTCGTTCCTGCCGAGCCCATCCCGCAGCCCACCGCAGCCACCACTCACACACCCACTTCTCATCGGCAGGCTCCAAGTTCAAGGATGAACACGTCTTTGGTCAGCCACCCCGCTCTGTTGGTCCATCGTCGCCATCGCCGCCGTCGTCAGCTGGCCCCTCGCCCCCGGTGGAGCTGCTGACTTGGGGGCGTACGCAGCCACCACTCACGACTGACACACCCACCATCGCTCACCGACCCTGCACGCAGAGAAACGCAAGGCCGAGGCTGAGCGGATCCGCCAAAAGTACCCCGACCGAATCCCTGTACGTGCACTCACCCCACCGCGCACCCCGATCTGACTGACTCGACACCACCACCGCGTCGCCCCACAACTCGCGCGCCCGCCACACGAACAACCGACCGACGCAGTGCGTTGCGGCGGGCTGACCTCGTGCATCGTTTCTTCATCCGCCCCAGGTCATTTGCGAAAAGGCAGACAAGACCGACATCCCCGCGATCGACAAGAAGAAGTACCTCGTGCCCGCCGATCTTACCGTCGGTCAAGTCAGTCTAGTCCCCACCGCTCGGCATCAGCGAAAAGGCACCCGACTGAACACCCGTACTCTCTCACCAACAGTTCGTCTATGTGATCCGTAAACGCATCAAGTTGCAACCGGAAAAGGCCATCTTTATCTTTGTCGACGAGATCCTCCCGCCGACCGCCGCGCTCATGAGTTCCATCTACGAGGAGCACAAGTGAGTGCATAACGTTCTCATCCCTGTGCGGAGAGCTTCGTGCACGAGTTTCGACGGTCTAAGAGGAACCACCGCTGTCCTCGGTCCAAGAGCGAACAATGTGCTCCCAAAACCAGGTTTGCTGATGTACTTACTGTTCGCTACCTTTTTGCACAGGGACGAGGATGGGTTCCTCTACGTGACGTGAGTACCATCGGATGCTCTCGAGTAGTACCAATTGCTAGACGTACTGACGGTCATGACCTGACTTGCTCCACCCTACAGTTACAGCGGAGAGAACACGTTCGGAGCGACACATTCCACATGATCGATACCGTTCACGTGATGGAGTGGACGACCAACACTCATCTGTTCTGCACCTATGCGAACGGATCTGGAATGTCGCTTCTTCCTCGACCGACGCCTGATCGTCTTCTCGTTGGCATTCGCGGATGTGCCTACGCAGCTTTTTGCCTTTGTTCGGCAGTCTCTTCACTTTACCCCTTTGATTGTAGTTGTATCACCGCTCTCTCTCTGCCTATTCTTCCCTCTCATTT
Source organism: Microbotryum violaceum (assembly GCA_022506055.1). Lineage (NCBI taxonomy): Eukaryota > Fungi > Basidiomycota > Microbotryomycetes > Microbotryales > Microbotryaceae > Microbotryum > Microbotryum violaceum. The sequence goes on along the minus strand of JAKMXP010000006.1, from coordinate 595,496 downwards.
TCATCGAAATCCAAACAAACAATGGTCCGTAATTGGTGCTCGTTGCTACGGTTCGTGTGAAAGCAAACCGAGGTCGCTTGGGGCTCTCCTGACCTCGGATCTCAGTTGAGTAGTCCTCGTCCCTTTACCCGCCCTCCCGTGTCAAAAACTTGGGACAAGTGAATTTAACAATATGAACACTTCAAAAATTCATCCACCACGACATGTCGTAGAACCTCTCGGAGCCGGAGCCTCGGATGTACCCAGTCAAGCGACAGCCTTGGCGAGGTCGGCCAAAGCCTCCTTTCGCTTGTAGCTAGCATCGGCGATGACGCCGGCGTCGGCATCGGACGAGAACGAGCCGGACCAAGTGACGTACGACGATCCCTCGGACGGACCGGTCGTCACGGGGGAGACGGTGATGGTGCTGTTGGTGTGGAGAGGAGCGGGTTCATCGACCAAATTTGGGTCGGATTTTTTTTCGAGGCCAAGTTCGCGGAAACTACTTACGACAAAACAGAGTGGTAAGTCAAAGCTGGTTCCGCCTCAACGACGGAGTAAGTGATGGAGTGCTTGATCGCCGAGTGTTCCTCCTGCTTGACGGTCAATTGGTGGCCGTCCTTGAACTTCCAAATCGCCGAGTCGGTCACTTCGTCCGAGATATTCTTGGCTGTGGAAGGTGAGAGTCGAGAGAGAGGATCAGACTCAAGCGGAGGACTATGTAATACCAAAGGAAGAGAGAGCTTAAAAACCAGTCGTCCTTTCCGGACGAGAGGAGGGGCGCCTGCATCGTCGACGGCCCCTGATCACTCCTAATAGAGAGCGGAAACCCACCCGCCGAACTCGAGGCCAACGCCGAGTACCACTTTGAGAAGTCTTGCAACTTGATCAGGTGCCACACCTTGGCCACGGACTGTGGGGATTGAGTCGAGTTGCAAGAAAAAACCGAATCAGTATCAATTCTCTGGTACTGCACCTTCGGCCGTCCACGTCAGTGGTCAATGCTGGACGTCGATGACGTGCGCGCGGAACGATATATATGGAAGCCGTCGAACGAGGCGAGAAGGATGGTCACGGGAGGACTCACGGCGTTGATGACGATCGACTCGTTGACGTAGGTTGAAGTAGGGGGTCCGCCGGACATGATGGGCTTAGATGTGTCAGGGTGGTGGGGAAAGGGGACGAGGGGCAAAGGACCAAGAAGCGTGGAGCCTTGAACTCTCGATTCGGATTACGCAGATCGATTTCGAAAATCCGCCGCGGCCACGGTCCTCGCCCGAACGTGCGCGCGCTGCACGCGCTGCACGCGCTGCAAGTGGGGCTCAATCTCAAGCCAACGCATGGCGAAAGGTTACATAGCCCTAGAACATTTCATCTCCACCATCATCACTCGAAATGTGTTTACAGTGCATTAAGTTCTAAAGATATCAGAGTAATTCAATTAGATAGTACACTAAAATATACCACGTAGTCGGGGCTAGGTCAACATAACACATCTGAAACCCCCCAATTCGAATGCCTTCAACTAAGCAGCGGCTGCCGCCGCCACCTCCCTCACTTCAGGCTCCGGATATTCAGCCTTGAACTCCTTCTCGATCGCCTCCGACCCCTCCTGCGTCAATGTTGGTCGCCCGTCCCATGCGTCCCCCTCTGCTTCAGATTGGAAGAACCGCGGCGTGTAAACCTCACCACTCTTCTTGCGCGCTTCGGCTTTGTCGCGCTGGCGTTGCTCCAGCGCTTGTTTGTTCTTCCCCGCGGCTGCAAGACGGGAACAAGAAGATCATCAGTTTTTGTAATCTCATGGAAGCGAATGAGCTTGGATCTACTCACCGGAAAAGTCCCTCCGCAGCAAAGCTTGCGAGACCTCATCCCACACTTTGCGCGTTTCGAGTGGATCTTGTTGCTCGATCGGTGCGACCGACTTACACGTAACCAGAAGCGGTACCATGTCCACCAGCAATTTCGAGTCCTGTTGCAAAGAGAAACCCATCACTTCGTTAGTAAGTACATCGTGGTCGCCTGCACGGCATGCTAGCACATCGTTACGCACCTTTTGCCCCGTAGGGGTATACCGGATCTCCCCTCTCCAACACCCACTGAACGTAGCGACGATCCTCCCCGTCGGCACCTGCTTGACTTTGGTAAACTCCTCCTCCTCCTCCTCATCGCCCTCACAGCTGTAAATCACACCTTCGACCAAGAACTTGGCTTTGGACAACCACGCTTCGTCCGGGTATGAGATGATGGCACGGTAGTGCTTGTCGGACGTTTTCGGCCCGCCGCGTTGGGTGATGTAAGTGTATTCGGAAATGGTCGCATAAGGCGAAGCTCGTACGAGGCCGGTGACCACGGCGGTAGGGTGGGTGATCTGAAGTGTACAGAGCCACAGAATCATTTATCAGTCGATTTGCCCGGTCAAGCGATTTCAGTCGATCTCACTCACTTGGTACTCTTCGTTATCTCGATCGTGCAAAGTGAGGAACAACCCCTTGTTGCGAGGCCCAGGGAACACCTTCAATGCCGTACCAGTGAACTGTAGATGCCCCGGAGTGTCAGCATACATTCTGCTTGGAAGTGTTGACACGGCAGAGAAAGCGCTCTCACCTTGGCCGAAACCTGGTCCGCGCCAGTACACCTGACCGTCCCATGCGGCCCCCGAGACTCGAGCACAAAATGCGAGATGGGCGGGTGATGCGATGTCTGCTCGCTGAGGAAGACGACGCGGGCCTTGCCTCTGTCCGTCGCCACGGATGTCGGGGCCGTCGATTGGGTCGTCCCACTTTGGGTCGAGACGCTGGACGAGGCTACACCCCCGCCTACGGCACTTGTGTCCTCACTGTAGGTTTCTTTAGACGTAGGTCGTGACGGCTCGAGCGAAGTCGAGGAGCGCTTTGCTTTCGCCTTGGAGGGGAGGCCTGCATTGGCGAGCACCTCCGTGGAAGGCGCTTCGTCAATGTAGAGATGGGGTTGGGGTTCACCCGAGGTCGTGAGAGACACGGGCTCGGTATCGCAATAAGCATGGAAATGCTCGCCTAAAATCGAGTTGTAAGGCTGCGCGTCAAGAGACGATCGTCGGAGTCAGGATTGAGGATGAATGTTCCGAGAAGAGGGAAATTTATCAACCTTGGCAATTTTTCCCCTGACAAATTTGAGATCCTTGGTGACTAGTCGGGGGTATCGATAAAAGTGATCAGCCAATGAACGGCAAACGAAAATTTGCCTCTAGCCAGTTGACGTACAGGTCCATCGCAATACAGAGACGAAGCGCTCGAGCTGATCGTCAGACTCGCCAATGGCGGCAAAAAAGTCGGGTCGGTCGAGGTAGTTCCAGTATTCGAGATTACCCACCGGCTCTACGGGGATTGAAGAGGATCAGCTGGAGTCGATCTGACTCCGATAACCTTTGGGACCGACCCATAAGATTGGCTGGCAACGACACCCTCAAACCGGTGAGATCCTTGACGTTAAGCGCTTTCCTATGTACGAGGTCGCAGCATCAGCATTGATATTCTGTGCTATGCCGTCCCTTCAATTTCGCATCTGGCTCGTGCGGCCTTGAATAGGAGGGCAGGACTAGAGGACTAGACCCTTCACAGTTGAGTGCGCTCCGGACAGAGCTCTGTAGGGCCTAGAGCAAGCGTCCGTCGAGTGAGAAGCCGTAGCTCGCGAACGTACCTCATGATGGCGACCAACTGTTTGAACTTTGACGCCTCGGACTGTGTCTGCCCATCCTTGATATCGAGGTTCTCCACTCCCGCGTCCAGATCGGCATGGTCCGAGCTGCTGGTCGCTTCGTCGTCAGGTGACCCGCCGGTCTGTGACGCCGATGGCGCCTCCTCGTCCAAGCTACCGCGAGCGCTGCCAGCACTGGCACTACTGCCACCACCACCGCCCGCCGCCGCGGCTCCGGAAGAGGCCGGCTCCGTGTCACTCGTCGACTTGGTCGAGCGTAATGACGATGTAGTCCTTTTGAACATCCTTCTCGGTGGAGATTCTTGGAGGGCCGTGCCGTGGTCGAGGATTGGACTCCCTGGGTAGACGATGGGGTGGTGGGGACGAGTGGCAAGCTGGTGTAAGGTAAGTGAGCTACTTGAGGCGGGTGGAGAGTCGAGACTCTAGGTTGACTTATCCGTTGTCCAAGTAGGACCGGTGCCTCTTGCAGAATAGGGCATGAGCCCACTTCGTCGGTCGCGCACGTTGGTCGTCGTTTCAGAAAAATGTCTCGGTAATCGGCTCAAGATCACTTTTATACAGCGACAGCAGAGGACACAGCAAGTAGGCCTACAAACTGACAAAATTTATGTCTCCTAAATTCGGCGGCCGAGCAGGAGAACGACCTTGGGACGGCAGCAAGCCGGGAAAAGCTGGCCCAGCGAATCAGCCGACGGCGACCTTTTTCGAGGCAATATCGCCGATTGTACTATCGACACACTCAGCCTCAACTACACGCGCAATGAAGCTCAGCGAGTGGTACGTTGTTACACCGTACTCGTTCGATCACTCCTGAGCCGTCAAATGACTCTTCGGGAATTCTCGAAAGCGAACGTGCGCATTCGGCGCGAGAGCTAGGCAACCAGCAAATTGATTATTTATGAGTTTGCTCAGTACTTCAACTCGTTGCACTACAATGCTCTTCATCAACACAAATATATATACTTCGTCCTGTGAACACCCGAGTTGACTGTCTAGTCGAGCTTGCCGCCGTTCTCCTCGTTGACCAAGACGAAGCGGTACCTAGTCGAAGACGGAGAGAAGGATGATGTCAGTGACTACAGCACCACAAGACAACGGACCGTCAAAGTAAGGCATCAGAATTCACCTGGCTCCCTTGTTGACCATCTCGGGAATGGTCTCGTTGACCGAGTCGAGGGGACGCTTGACGATCCAAGGGTGGATCTTCTGCTTGGCCGCGAGCTCAATCATCTCGGCAATCTTCTTGGGTGAGCCGATCGCCGAGCCACCAATGTGGACGTTACCGAGGATTAAGGGGAAAGCGGGCAAAGGAGGTAGAGGCTTCTCGGGGGCGCCAACGAGGATGAGGTTACCACCAGGGCGCAAGAGGGACAAGTAGCCAAGGATCGGCATCTTGTTGTCATTGGTCGTGGCAATGATCAAGTCGAGCGAGCGCTTGTAAGGCGCAAAGTTCTTGTCCGAACCATCACCCGACTCGATGAAGCGACTTGCCCCCATCTTCTCAGCGTCGGCTTTCTTGCTGGCACTGTGCGAGATGGCGGTTACATTGGCGCCAAGTGCCTTGGCGAAAAGGAGACCAAAATCTGCAAGGGAGCGAAGGCAGAGGTCAGGGTCGGTTCTCGTCAAAGCACCGCAAAGTAATTTGAATATCGGACGTACGACCAAGACCACCGATACCAACGATACCAACGTCCTTGGCAGTTGTACCCGCGCCGTATTGGACCAGGGGGCTGTATACGGTCACACCACCGCAAAGCATGGGGGCGGCAAGAGCCTGCGAGTGGGAGGAGGCAAGGTCAGAACATGCGCATAAACATTAGCGGGTCTCGGATAGATGCTTACAGGGTCAAGACCCTTGGGAATCTGAAGGACGAAGTGGCCGGGGGCTCGGTGGTAGTTGGCATAACCACCGTAGGATTTGTCACCTTTACCGTTGCCCTTCTTGTACACACCGGCGTAGGTACCGACCTGGCCGTTGTCGCAGTAAGGCTCACGGTGAGCAGTGCATTGACCGCACTCGCCGCAAGAGTCGTTCTGGGCTCCGACACCGACGAGGTCGCCGACCTTGACGTGCTTGACCTCGGAGCCGACGCGGACGGCGTAACCGACGAGTTCGTGACCTGAATAAGATGAGCCTTTGGTCAGTACTTATAGAAAATACTGCTGGAATCTACTCACCGACAACTTGAGGGTAGTCAGTCTCGCCTGCGTTCGAGCCAGAAGAGCCGACTCGGAAAACCCATCAGTTTCCGCCACTAATACTCCCGTTTCGAGCAAGTTGAAGAAAGCCCGGCTTGGGAACTCACCCCATCCGGAGCTGGCGGTGTGGATATCGGAAGCGCAGACACCGCAGTACAAGATCTTGATGTCGACGTCAGTCTCGTCCCACTTCTTGGGCTCGTACTCGAATTTCTTGAAGTTGCCCTTGATGGAGTCCTTGTCGAAAGCGCCGTAGCCTGCAAAAGAGATGGAAGTGATTGTTGGGGTTTAGCAAGCGAATATCAGGTAAAGATAGCCTTTTTCTTGTGCAGCACCTTCGAACTTGTAATTCTGAGTAGACACTGTCGGTCACGAATAAGAATGAGCACTTTGGCCGATCATCGGAGTGCCAGCACATGGGGACACCAAAACATGTCAGTATGAGCCAAGTTTTAACTCACTTTTGTGGTTGTGATAGGTATGAGGAGGTGGAAAGAGAGATAGTTGGTTCGGAGGCAGATGAAGTAAGGCAAGAGCATTTCGAGCCGGAACCACTGAACGCCGGGATCGGACGCCGTGACGTAACTCGGTCGGCTGCGCCCCTCCCGTAACGCCGCGATCGCGATCGGACTTAGGCGTACCTCGCGCCGCCGACGAAGCGCGGTTCGTCGTACTACTCACGTCAGTAAGAAACCACTTTGCTTTCGACATCATCGCCACGTTTACACTCGAGTCGATCCGCCGATCTGCCCCGCTCGCCCGATCGCTCAACCTGAAACCTGGTTTTCGATCAGATCTCTATAATGATATAATGACCCATTGCATTGAAGTAACCTAGATAATACACTCAGACCTGCTCTAATCTATAGACAACAACCCAACGCCATGCACCGTCTCGCCTCTAATACGCCGTGGGGCGGAAGAAAGCCCTAGGACCGAACCAGGTACCCTGCGCAAGTGGAGGGGGAAAGTGGAGGTTTAGCTCGAGCGCTTTCGCCCAACCCGTTCATTTCCGATCGAGGGGCGGGAATCGCGCCCGCCCTCCGTATGAACACAAGAATGGAACTTACCTTCAAGAAGGAGGACCAGTAGATGCGAGGGAAGAAGCTCCTGTTGGAAAATGGCCGGGAAGGACGCCGATGTGGGGGTCAGATCACGTGCTAGAAACCCCGGAAATCATAGCGGTCTTACTTCGTCAACCAAAAGAACGTGGCGTTGGGCTTGTCCTGTGACTCGAAGAAAGGATACTCGGAGAAACTCTCCTTGGGTACACCACCGTACTTGAACTCGGCGAGCATGAGCTCGTTGTGGCCGGTCAGGAGGGGGCTGATGAAGGAAGGGAAGAATTAGTTCCGCAGCCCCCACGCGGCCCTTCTGCACTATCGTCAACTCACCAACTGGCGTAGCCGTCTTCCGGCGATCCAGAAACAATAAAGTTGTCAGTATCAGATCTTAAAAAAATGACACCAATCCCAACTCTAAGATTTCAAACTGACCATAGGCAGCAGGCAAAGCCTTTCCATCCAAGTGGGCCCTCAAGTTATCGACCAAGACCGGTGCCTGCGCCGTGATCGCCGCTGCGGTCTTGGAGTTGGGCAAACTCGACGCATCGCCGATCGAAAAGATGTTGGGGTATTTTACATGTTGCGTCGTCGCAGCGTTAACGGCGATCCACCCTCCTGCATCGGCCAAGGGCGAGTTTTTAATGAAATCGGGAGGACCCTGGGGAGGGACGACGTGCAAGAGATCGAACTTTTTGTCGACAGTTTTTCCGGCTCCGACATCGAAGGTCGCCGTATTCTTGGCGTTGTCAATCTTGACGAGGTTGTGGGAGAAGAGTCCATCAACGTTGCGCTCGACACGAAGCTTTTCCAAGGCCTTTGCGTATTTGGGCACAGCGAACATGGCCGGTGCCCCAGTCGCGAAAGTAGGTTCAACCGCATCCCTCTTGCCATCGTTCTTCCACTGCGACAAAGCCATCCACATGATTTTTTGCGGCGCGCCGGCGCACTTGACGATCCCCGCAGGTTGGGTGAAGATCGCAGTTCCCTTTTGGAAATCCTTGATATTGGACCAGGCTTTTTGGACCGAGTCGTAGTGGTAGATGCTCGATACGCCCGAGTTGGGGTCCTTCAGGCCTTCCAGCAATCCAGGGATTTTGGCAAAGTCGGATTTTAGACCCGGTGCCACGACGAGGTAGTCGTAACTAGGGGTGTCAGGGGTTTCGGGTGTCAGGGGTTTCTGGGTATGCCAGAGCTCGATTGACGAGAAGAGACATAGTCTTACGAGATCGAATAGCCCTCAGAGGTCTTGATCGAGTTGGATTCAGGAGAGAAGGACTCGACAGCGGCCGAGTAGTGTTTGACTCCCGGAGGGATCACATCCTGCAGAGGTTTGACCATTTGGTCGAGCTTGGCGAGACCGGAGCCGCTGTGAGGTATTTAGGTAGTTAGGGGCATGGCTGTGAGCTCCGATCCTCAGGTTGCTGGAACATAGCTTTCTTGACTTACACGAGCGTCCACCCAGGTTGATCTGTGGGACAAAAGCACCAAACACCAATCGACCCGAAAATTAGTCAGCTTCTCACTCCTTCGCGGACGAGCTGCGATCGACCACCAGCGGGCCAAAGCTCAAGCCTCGCCTCAAGCCTCAAGCTCGCCTCCTCGCCCACTCACAATGATGGAATTGAGCGGGATCGACGATGGCGATATCACCGTCATTGATGGGCCTTCCTTCAGCCTTGAAAGCGCGTTGCAGTTGCGCCGAGACGGTAACTCCCGCGGTGCCACCTCCCACGACGACAATCTTGTGAGTCGAGTTCGACCGAGCTGCAGCTCGCGTCGAGGCGTAGCGCAGTGAAGCAAGAGAGAGCCGACTGGAAGTACTCAAACGGGCCGAAAACATCTTTGAGCGGCTGCGTCCTTGAAGAGAAGAATGAAACTGCGAACGGAAGGCAATGAACGAATGCTCGACCTTGAGCTTCGTCGGCCTCCGAAACAGCAATCGGTTTTCCTTCGCGGCGCGCGGCGCGTATTACAAATGGGAAGGCACGACGATGGCGTGATTCGCCAAGGTCACGTGATCTCTCGGGGTTCCGACCCGGACCGACGAGCCGACCGATGACCGATGACCGATTCCGTCTCTGTTCAACTCTTTTGGCATTACACGCACCATTGGCGCTTTGCTCTATAACAGCTTTTTACTTCTCAGCAAACAGTACTCGTTGTACGTCGTCTGTCCTTGCCAACTGGCCGGTAAGGGCAACTTCCACTTGGTGGCCCAGGTGGACGACTTGGCGACGTCGAGCACCGGCATGCACAGCACGCGGTCCCACTCGGAGTAGGCGAACCGAGGGGCTTCGGCCGTATTGGTTTCGTCTACGTCGATCACATAGTGACATGTCGATTCTTCCACCTGTGAAAAGAGACGGAATCAGCTCTGTGAAATGAGGCTCTCCTGCCCGGGGCTTCTCTACTAACCAATCCCTCCAAAACCTGCGTCCGACTCGGGCTGATGTTCGTCGCAAGCCCCCATAACCCCGATCCACCACTCGGGACCCAAGGTTGCGGCACATGCCCCTCGACACCTTCGATAAACTTGACCTCGAGCTGATCAGGGACCAAGAAGTGACTAGGGAAACGCTTTGCCTCGGCACCTAAGCACAAGCGAAGGTGGAACTCGCTCAAGCGATCGAGCGGGATCACTGTTTCGCATTCATCGAGCGCGATGCTAAAGTTGAGTCGAGGCAGGGTCGGATCGGGAGCCTTCTGGCCGTACGTTCCGGGGAAACGCGAGATAGCCAAGCGAGGGAGCTCGTAGTTTTGCAGGTGGGCGTAGATCATCAAAGGACCGTGGAAGTGCTCGTACTCGGCTCGGATGCGAGCAAATGAGAGCACGCACGTCACGAACATGAATCCGCGCGTGATGTTGCCAAAAAGGACCGTCTTAGTCGACTGTACGAGCATAAAGATAACCTGTAAGCTCACCGAGCAAGCAGAGACAACACGTTACGGACAAGGACGAACCTTGTAGGGGGACTTGGTGACGAACAGGTACGCCTGTTCGACCCAGCACCTCGCAAAGTAGATCGTTGTGGTGCCATTGAGCAAGAAGAATGGCAAAGCGGGGAAGAGCAAAGTCGGATCACGTCGAGGTTGCATCGAGAGCGCGACGAGCCAGATGTGCATGGGTACAAGTCGAAGAGCCAAGGAGAGAGCAGGGTGGGTCTGTCCAGGAAGACGATCGCGCAAGTCGCCGAATCGCTTGGGGTCGACCCTGACGGTGATGGCCAAAGCGGGAAGGGAGAGAAGGCCGAGGGGGAGAAGAATGTTGAGCTGGAGCAGCGAGTGGTACAGGTAGTACGACAAGGTTGCGAGGTTGGGCGAGAACGACGTCGTGGCGAGGGTTTGCATGAGCACGTTCAGAGGCACGATCGTGAACTGTCCATAGGCTCGCGAGTCCAAGAGCACAACCGGTAACTGGTGATGCATGTTTATCGGTAGGTCAACACTCGCTCCAGTACCATGTCGCCTCCGATTGCCAACTCACCAAGACACTTGCACTCGTAGCAAGTGCTAAGCCGAGCTGACTGGCCCTGTCCGCCATGGTAGCAGCGGACTGCCCGGCCGGGATCTCTTGCTCGGTGCCTTGCATCAACAGTTGCTCGACGACGAAAGGAGCTGCGAGCAATGCGACCAAGGGCGTCGATATGAAGGAAGCGGTCACAAAGCCCGTGACGAGCATGACGATCCGTCGAGTGGTGACGTCTGCGGGACGAAGTGCGAAGGCCGAGGCGAGCAGGACGAAGAAGAGCGCCGCGGTCGCGGGGAGGAAGGACGTGGCCGCTTCGTAGAACCCGGAAGAGAAGATGAGCGCCCACAGGACGTATCGTCCGACATGCGGCGAGACATGATCCGTGACGGCGCGGTAGAAGAGCGCCTCGGCGTAAGAGGACACGGTGCCGAGCACGAGTCGCACGAGGAAGAAGCACACGCGCTGCGGAGGTGAGATCTCGCGTCAGTCGGTGTAAAGAGTCACATCTGGGGCACGCCAGATGGACTGACCTTGTTCGAGTGGTTGAATAGCGATCCAATGCGCGCAGGGATGGCGGCGAGGACGAGCAGGACATAGGATTGCAGCGGGTGGTCGGCCGAGTAGCCCCTCGAGTGGAACCCGTGGCCGCGCACGAGGTAGTGCAGCGGCTCCCAGTGGTCGAACGCCTCCTCGTAGCCGGTGAGCGAGGTGTACATGGCTGCAAAGAACCGCACGAGGATGATCATGCGGAACGCGACCAGCAACGAGGGCGACCATCCGGGCAGGACGAGGCGGAGGTTGTGGTCTCGCAGCAGGCCACGGTCGGCCGGGTTGAGCACCGCCGTACGACGCATCACGCCCGGGGTGGACCCCTTTTTGGCGAATCGCAGCTCCTGCGCCGCGGGGACGCCATATCGACCTGACATGTTGAGCTGAAGGTTAGATGGAGAGCGACAGCAAAATTGGCCGCGACGTGACCCGTCGGGGACCGAAAGTAGATCTCGCGCAACTTGACCCAACTCCTCCCAAGTCGGCCTGATTCGTTATTCAGCCGGGAGGCGTCATTTTACGGATATTTTACAGCTTGCAGCAGTGACTCGCGTCCGGTAAGTTTAATGAGCGCGTTGGTAGTAAGCCTAAAATTCACGCAAGAGCTTTTGCTCTACTTTCGGGCCCCTTTCTTTTTCTCTCCGCACGCGCCGCCCCCACTTTCAACTTCCTTGCAAGCGCCCGTTGCAAGCGCCCGCGTCCGGCTCGTACTGCTGCCCTTTTACCCCATCTCCTACTCGGCTCTCTTCTTCAATTTCCATCCCAACCCAACATGGCCTCCCGCGCAAGCGAAGGAAGCATCCTCAAGCGGGCCAGTCGAGACCAATACCTACAAACGCTCGAGAACCAACTGGTCGAGTGGGGCGCCGGATTGACGCTCGAGCAGTTCGTCGAACGTGATAATAGGCTCGGCGAGACCCAGCAGGGACACTGCTTGCAATGCTGGTCAGTTTGGGCTCCTATTTGGATAACCTACTCTCGAGACGGGGCTGCAGCTGACTCACCTCATTTCCGGTCGCAAACCTCGGGCGTTTCCTTCGGAACAGGGTCCTCGCACCTTCTTCGAACCCCGACACCCTCAATTTATACTGTTCCGTCGAGACGTTCCGACGACCGATCCTCCTTCTCACCGAACCAGGTGCCCCCGTTCGGCGATGCGTCACCTATTCGATCGCTTCCGTCTTCACGCCGCCTCATCATCGTCGAAAAGGACATGCGCGGACGATGATGACGTTACTGCATGACCAACTACGCAGAAATGGTACGGACGGAGCGATTCAATCTCTGTTCTTGCAAGATACCCTCTCAGGTCCTTGGGGATCGAGCGAAGCCCCCTTCCACGATGCCGAGACGAGTTTCCTCTATTCCGACGTCGGCGAATTCTACGCCAAGTGCGGAAATCCAGGATGGCACATCCAAGGAAGGACGACGGTCGAATACCAGATCGCTTCCCTCCCCAACCCAATATCAGACTCCAATTCTCCCTTCAAACCCACATCCCCGGCCCAACCCATCACCCGAACGCAATTCGACTCACTAGCCCAAGCCGACTCCTCCCTCCTCCAACTCGAATTATCCCACCAAAGGGAAGCCTCCCTCATCGTCGAACCCACAGGCTCAACCTACGAATGGATGACGACCCGTTCGATCGCAGGCTTTAATCTCGGCGGTGTCGAATGCGCTTCCGATCCTTGGGGTTTCGCGATGGGCTCTTCGGAGGATCCTGAAACTTGGTCCTTTGTCGTGTTCGCTTTCGATGCGGCGCCGAAGAAGAGGATCGTTAACCTTTTGAGGGTCCGATGTGCGAGGAGGGAGGATTATGCACTCTTGTTGAGCAAGGTCGTGGAGCATGTTCGAAAGGTCTGGGGTGAACACGGCAAGATCGTTGGATGGAACGTGGAGGAGAGTTGGATTGAGGAAGCGCAGAAGCAAGGTTTGAAGGGCACGACGTTTGAACGGGATGAACACCTCGCGGCGATGGCGGTGTATGCCAAAGGCTTTGAGGATCAGTCCATCCGATGGCTGAAGAACGAGCAGTATTCTTGGTGTTAGGTTGGCTGCATATTACAGGTCGGCTACATGACCCTAAGTCCGTCTCTTTGACTCTAAGCAAACCTCAGTTCAACCCCGAAGCCATCCGATACGCTCCCTAATCTTCCAACCCTCTCTCGAAACTCCTTCGGTAACACTAATCTCCTCAAACTCCCCAACTTACTCCCCTCTTCTTCTATCCTAGCACACAATTCATTCTCCATCGCTTGGATCTCCTGCGCTCGATCGCGATAACCCCAATCGACTCTGACGACGAGTTCTTCTAGCGCAGCACCGAGCAGGGTTTCTAGAAGAGGGAGGGAGCAGTTGGCGCGGTGCGAGCTATCGCTCCAGAGGATCAAAGTCTTGAGATGGGTCAATCGAGCGAGGGAAGGCGTCGATGAACTCGCGTCGATCTTTTCGTCTTCCACCATAGCTGACGGTGACGAGGTTCCCGCCGTCAGTCCTTCCGCTGACAGAGTTTTTGCTAGAGGCGGCGAGGCGGCGCGCTCGACACTGGGTGAAGGGGGTAAGAGGTAATCGACGAATTGGGTAGCCGGATACAGGCGTTCGACCTCAAGTGATTCGATTGAGGTGATGCATGGGATGAGGTGCTGGAACAAGAGAGGTGAGGTCGTGGCTTGCTCGTAGTTGAATCGAAGAGAGCGAAGCGACGGGAGAAGGGTACGGAAGGGTTGCTCAGAGTCGTCGGTGACGTCTTGGAACGTCAGGTCGCGTAGCAGTGGTAAAGATGATGCCGAAGAGTTTTCAAGAGTGACACGACCCAGCTCCAGGGAAGTGATGCGTGCTGTCGAGTGGGGTGTTCAATCAATAATCAGCACATTTCATTCCCCCAAGACTGTGTAGATGTTACTCACCTAAATCGATCCTCCCCAAATCTAATCTCACATTCCTCAACGTCAATTCCTCCAATCCTTCACATCTCCTGAGCACACCCTCCAACTCCTCCATACCCCAATCCCCATCCTCCTCACCCAAAACCACAACAGCCTTAACGAACTCCAACAAATGCTCTTCCACACCCTCGAAAGCTCTAGCCTCTCTTCTCCCCTCAATGACGATCCGACGAAAAAGGTTTGCCTGAGCGAGGGTCGAGAATGTGCGGTTGATGAGGGAGTAACGCTCGAGGTGGCGCGCGAGTTGGTACGAGGGCGTGTTTTGGATCGCTAGCTTGAGGATATGGGAGAGGATCTCGGTGGGGAGGGAGGAGAGGGTCGTTCTTGTCCTGGGTGAGGCATTGCCGGAAGGATTCGGAAAGGGGCTTGTGGTCCGGTCGGTCGAGAAGGAGACTGATTCGATCCGAGATGTGAAACCGCCGTCTAGATCTGAGGATATGTCCTCGCCCCCGATGACTCCTGTCGACATCACAGCCAACTTCGAACCGGCCGCCGCCGCCCTTTCCGGCGGCCCCGCCCCCACACGCGCCAGTGTCGTTATCGCCGCACCGACCTCGGATGCACCAGCGCCGAACGACGGATTAATCCTCTCCGAATGACCCGTCTCCGTGGGTAATGACCAGATACAGAATCCTCTTCGTGGAGCGTCCTTCCATTGATCGTGCACCGGCGGTGGGGGTCGTGTTTGTAGAGCTGTCATTTGGCTTTCCGATACTGGCGGGATCTCGGCGAGCGGTGCTGCTGGTGTTGACCGAGGAAGAAAGGGCGGACCACGCGGGTGCGGCGGGGAAGAGACCTGGGCGAGAGGAGGTAGTGAGGATCGCTGACGATCAAGACTGGAGATGGTTGGACTTGTTTATCGTAAAAGAGTGAATCCTGTAAACTTTAGGAGTGACGCGTGAAGGACAGTGCGGCATGTATGCGGACGAGGGTCAACGCGCGCCGCGGTAGATCGGCCGGGCCACACTCGAATTTCAGTACCGCGCAGAGACAGAATTAAGAGAAGAAGGAATCCGTGGGTTGTATTGCAGAGTCTTGGCGAGCCGGACAGTCGTCGCCCGCAGGCGAACGAGGGACATGGCCCGGCTGATGTGGACCAGTGGTGCACCGGGTTGAACACCGTCACCATGAGTTCAGCCATGAAGAACCACACTCCTTCTTCGGCCACCTCGTGACCTCGCGCGCCGAGGGGGTTCCATCTTGGCCAAATCTTGCGAGTCAAAACTTGGCAATTGATTACAATGATGAAACAGTGAAACAAAGCAAAGCCAAAAATTAGGTACGACAAAGAGCAAAGCACTCGGATAGGCAAATCTCACATAATTCCATTACTCCAACCGTCCTCCGTCCAGTGAAAAAGGCAGCTGCACATCCTCAAACGAAACTCGGCTCACTCGCCTCGGTCTTGAACGCGGTCCTCGTCTCCTCCGAGTGGTTCTCCCCCTTGACGAGATCGATGTTGAGGCACAGGAACAAGGCATCGACCGTATCTCCGCAGACATCATGGCACAACTTGAGCGTCCACACGGGCACAAAGTAGCACAACGCAGCGACGAAGGGGGTCATGTGCACCCCTGACGCCAACCTCGACGACGCGACCAGGAACGCGACCAGACCCCCGAGGAGGCCGAAACCGAACGAGACGACAAATAGGACGAGGCGTACGAGGAGGCTGTCACCGAGCGCACTCGTCTTATTCTGTCGTACCATCTTGGCGACCTCGCGAGCGCTCTGCACGTACGGCTCGCCGGTCATCCCGGCGTAGCTCAGCGCATAGCCATTGAAGCTCGAAATGAAGCTCCTGACGATGCTCATCAGCGGCACGAGGTATGTAAACGGCTGGAAAATGGGGTGAAGATGCTTGGACCGGAGCAGAGTCTGCGCGCGCTTGAGGAGGCTCGTCGTCGATGTGGCGAGCGAAGTGATGGCCGAAGCAAAGATGATGGTCCCGAGTGAGCCATGGGTCGCACGCTGCAACGCCGCTTTGGTCACCACGACGGGGCCGGGGTATTCGGCCTGCTGGCGTTCGAAGTAATAGGCACCGACAACACCGCCGACGATGGCATGTTGCACGCCACGCAGGATAGCCAGCGACCACGCGAAAACGAGCAACGTCACGATGGAGCCCCACCCGGGGAGCCACGACGACGAGACCGACGAGTCAAACAGCTGGTTGGCGACGAGGACAAAGCATGGGAGGGCAACGACCGCCGATAGAACCGAGAGGCCGAAGCAGAGCAAGATGAGGGGCGGGTGCTCGAGAATGATTTGGGTCGCCAGCTGTGCGAGGATTTGAGAAGCGCTCAAGTGAGTAAATATCCTAAGCTATGCATGAGCAGTGAGAATAAAAGCAAACGTACCTCGCCTAGAGCAATGGCTCGTGAAACCTGTTTCCTCCTCGAAATTGCCGCCCTGCCCAACGCATACGCCCACACGAAGCATGCCACAGCGAACCATCTCATCCCGGCCCTCCAGCCTTTGTCGCCTGCGGCGCCGATACCGCCGAACGAGCCTCCAAACGAGAGCAAACCCGCACCGATGAACAGAAGCGGACCAGCGACAAGAGCTGCGTTGATGAAGTGTCGCATCCCGTGTCGTACGGCGAGGATATATGTTGCCGACGAGACACCCGCGAGAAGCGAGACGAACGAAAGCGTGAGCAGCACGGGGATCGTATTGAAGATCGAGTATGCGGGGTATGAGGGTGTGTCCTGAGGTTCGATAGTATATCGCAAAGGATCAGCTCTGATAATCATCAAAAAGTTTCTCTGCATGGAACCCGACCAAAGACTAACCTTTATCGGTGTCTCCCACCATCCTAGCAGCCCGAGCACAAACATGGCCAGCACACACACGCCATACGCGACGATCCACTGCGAGTCTCTGTATTCTCCGTTCGCTCTCACGCCTTCTGTTCTCCCCCGGACCGGGTAAAGAAACAGCGTTCTCTGGGCCAGCAAAGGCTCTGCTCCTCCGCTCGAAGAAGGCGGTGAGGGTGTCGATAGAAATGCCCCTGGTGGACTGGTGTCCTCGTCCTCCTCGTCGGCATCCTCGATGTAGTCGAGTGGGCCTTCGTCTTCCTCCGAGAAATCGTCGTGCTCGGGGTAGTAGCGATGCGGTGGAGGGTGCTGCACCGATTCGTGTGCTCGCCATCCCCGAGCGGCGTTGGCCGGGTTGATCCTCGAGACGAACGCGGGGAGGTCGAGCCCGAGGATGCTCGACGGTGCTGCGCCTGCAGCGTTTGAGGATGATGTCGCGGTGGTCACAGTTGGGTCACGCCAATAGGGGTTATCATCGTCGTCATCCTCCTCTTGAACAGTGTGGTTGCGGTGGTGATGGCCATGACTGCCACCGAGCGAGGTGGTCGCCGGTGTCCGTGTTCGGTCATGGTGGTTGTCGTCACGTGTGTCGGTGCTGGTGCTGCCGCCATCGACGCTTCCGCCAAAGGACAGGCCCGTGCGAGTGTTGTCGTACCTCCCTCGAGCATCATCGCCCTGGGTCGACGAAGACGCGCCGAGTATGTCGTCCGACTCGTCAAAGGGAATGTACGAGTCGCGGGTCGAGTAGAACATGGGCGTCGCTGAGGAGGCTCGAGGGTGGGCGGCGCCGCCGCCGATGTATGCGCTCAGCCCTTGACTCGGCCCGGCCGTAGTTGACGCGAGTACGTGCGATGCATACGATGCAAAGCCCTGCATGGTGGTTGCGAGAGTGGTGTATGTGAGACTGATAGTGGGGGCGTGTGCTTGTGGGTGCGCTGGCGGCTGCGCTGACGACTCGGATTGGCGAGCGGTTCCGAGTCACTGGCAGTCTGAACGTCTGAAACTGAAACGGGGTCACGAGTGGCGCGGCAACGCGGCCGCAGTGGTGGCACACAAGCGGCAGTCCGAGTCACTGTGATCGCTGGACACGCGAGTGAGAAGGCGATTTGGATGGTTGCAGTGGGAGAGTTGAGCACCAACCACAGCTGCCAAGTCCCGTCGACCGAGTCGGCTGCAGGAAGCAAGACGAGCACAGACAAGCAGGCGCCGACGGACCCGGTCGGCCCTTCTGATAAGGGACGCCCGTGTCGAGTGGAAGCGGTCCGAGCGCGCGCTGACGTCGATCTGAGTCACTCGACACGGGGAACCATCTCGAACTCACGACACCACGCAACTTGCACCTCATACCTCCACACATCTACAAAGACTCGCAATCAAACTCGATCACCTTGTCCCGGATCAACAGACCCACTCTGATCCTTCCCATCTACTGGAGCCACTGACTCCCTCCTTGACTGAGCCGACACGCGTCGCGACGCGAGAGCTTCGTTTTCGTTCTCGTCCTACACCACTCTGCGCTCCAAACCCACAACGACACCGGGCTTCATTCTCTACGTACACCGAGACACGGTCGCCCAAAGCTTTTTTCTCCACCTGCACCATGTCCGTCTCGAGACTGCGGCAACTAGGGCCGACACCGGGCGACCTCGAGTTCCTGGCCATGGAACGGACGATCGAGATCGTGCCTTCCGTCAAAGTACCTCTGGTTGAAGGCCTCGATGGTGTGAGTAACAACTCACCTCCTAATGAATCCCCGCATCGTCTGTATGGACGGTGCGTATCGCCTTCGGGCGACTCTCGCATCCGCTCTCTTGCTCCCCACCACCTCACCGCTGACCTCTTGTTCCCCTTCACCAGCCTTCGATACGCTACGGCCCTCTGAACCCACCGCAAAAATCATCCGTGCCGCTCTGGTTCGCGGTGCACCTCAAGAAGAAGCGCAAGTGTCGCATTATCGCTCCGACATGGCTCGCCATACGTCAGTTTCCAGCGATGACATACGCAGATCATTGGATGATGCAGGGGAGACCCGGCAGTAATCATATTGTGACCGACTCCTTCACTCGACAGCGCGGCTTGAGAACACATTGCAAGAGGAAACGACAGACGAAGGCTTTTCGGACCTGCCGAGGGATTACCTTGAGGTGTCTAAAATTTTACTTGAAGTGCAAGTTCCCCACGCTGAACTCTTCCAGACGGCTCTAATCAGAACTGACCGAGCCACGTCTGTTGATACACACAACAGTGCTTCGGATGACGTCGCTCAACCGGACAAGGTTCGGCTCTTGCTCAAGGATATTCGGGAAGCTCGTCAGGCCAAAGTCCGCGCAGGTCTCGCAGCCCTCAACCCGATACATCTTGCCGTGCGTGTTGCAATTACCTCAAGATCACTCTTAAATTGAATGCGAGTGCTGATCAAGCTCTGACTGCATTTGGTACTCCATAGATGCCGAACCTCGCCTCGCTCGAAGTGAACGAACTACGGCCCTTCTTCGCCCTAGCGCACAAGCGCATGTCCATGCTCGACCCCGAAGCCGAACGCCACGAAGAGATCGAGCAGCTATGGTTGGAGAAACCGAATGAGGCTGCGAGGAGGGCGGAATTGGGTGAGTACGAGGCCGCTGGGGGTGGGGCGAGGAGCGATCGGGATGCGACCGAATTCAATGGTGCAGGTGGGGGTGACGGGTCTTTGTACTGAGTACGCCATGCGGATGTCAAGTTGTCCAAACCGACGTAGATCATGGTCATGTGACGTGTGAGAAAACGCATTGACGTTGTTCACGCTGGTCCGCCGAACCTGCCCCCAACTTCCCTTTCTTCTGTCCCTTGCTGGTCGGACCTGGTTCGAAATGGCAGTTCCCACGCGCGTGCAAGCGCGAAGTCCAACAAAGGGGGGTAAATCTGAGCGCTGAGAACAGAAAGACCAAAAGAAGAACAATCATGTGAAGAGGATGAGGTTGGACTGATAAAAGGGGAATGCGATGAAACAATGTAGTCCCTACTCCTGCGAAACTCGAGATAACTTGAACACCCCTCTCGCTCGTACCTCCCACTTCACCACGAAAGCTTCCACTTCTTCTATTACACCTCACCATGACTTCCATCGTCGACATTACCGTCCTCTACACATTGCTCGACACGATCATTCCCAAACCACTCTCCTCTTTAAACCAATTCAACGTGTCGGACTACGCCCGATCGCCTGCATCAGGGGTTCCTTCGATCGTTCTCACCACGGGGACACAACCGTCCCAAAGACAAGGCTCGAGTACCCCCGTTTGCGTTCGACCCATGTTCACTTCGAACCAGAGGCCGTTTTCCAACAACCCAAAACTGTACTTCTAGGCATCGCTCTACACCCGGGCAAAACCTCGCCTAGTCGCCTCGGTCGACCTCGCCCACCGTCCAAAGTCCGACGAAACCTTCGGACAACAGGCGATAACATCACCAACCAACCATGTATAGATCACCCACATTTGTCCTACATCAACCAGTCTACAACTTCGCCGCGCCCTTGCTCTCCTTGGTAGGTTTATTTCCACTCCTGTACATCCTCGCGTGCTCGGCGCTCATCCAAGCATCTCTCGTTGCGTTGATGCCCCTCTCCAGATCCGCATATTGTCCACCTTGACACAAGATGCCCTTCCCACTCGCTTTTGATCCCTCGGCCATGAGATACACAACGGCGTTGGCGACGTGTTGAGGAGTGTTCATCGGCACACCTGCGGAGGCAAACGCCTTTTCGACCGAGGCTTGGGTCATGGATTCCGATCCGGGGACGTAAGGCAGCGACGAAGAGATCAAGGGAGTCGTCGTGATGGCCGGCGCGACGCAAGAGACGTAGACGCCCTGGGCGGGGGCGAGGAAGCGCATCGAACGGACCAGACCGATGCAGCCGTGTTTGGCAGCGTTGTAACTACAGTGGGCGGTTTTTGACATTCAGTGCATGTAACAAGAGTCGTTAGCAGTACACGAAGAGAATTTCAAGGGTTGGAGAGAGTAAAGAATCAGCCACTGGACTCATCTGCAGCACATGTAGTAGACACTGCATCCACTCACACCGGCAACCCACCCTGCCCAGCATAACCCGCCATCGAAGCGGTGATGACGATGCTCGCATCCTTGCCCACATCCGGTCCGGCTCCTTCATCACTGTTCTGCTTGATCCCCCACATCCCAATCCTAACCGTACTGACAACGGCCTTGAGGTCGATATCAATGACTGAGTAATCGGGTTCGACCTCGATCGAAGGATCCGTCTCGGGCGACTCAAAGGCGAAGAGTTTGCCTCGTTCGGCGATACCGGCATTGGCGAACACGAGGGAAGGGTAGGCTCCGAAACAGCTCTTGGAGTGCTTGAAGAGGGCTAGAAGAGACGAGTAGTCGGCGACGTTGCATTTTTGGAAGGTCAACTTGGCGCCGGATTTGGAGGCCACGTCCGAGAGGCTCGAAGGGGGGGGTGATAGGTCACCGATTACGACGTTGCAGCCTAGCGAGAGCAATGTCTGCGTCGTAGACAAGCCGATACCTGTAATAAGACCATACTCGCATCAATAAAAGCCTTGGCTTAAATAAGAACAATCGTCTGTTGCGACTGCGAGAGCTGCCCACAGCCAGCACGAGAGGACGATGGCCGTGGTCGGCTTCACGTGCCTGAGCTGCCACCCGTGATTAGGGCGATGCGACCCTTAAACGACCCTTGCGGAAACGACTGGGGAACCTCGAACACTTGGTTTGCCATGTTGCTTGGAGGGTCGTGGGTGAATCAGTAGCTGTTGGCGAACGTGAATCAAGATGGGGAGCAGGCCAAGCCGGAGCTACGATGCTCAGCCTTCTGGTTGCTCGAGTACCCGGCCGAAGAACGGCGCGGGCGGGCGAGTTTACAATTATATCCGGTACTCAAAGGCCGACCAAGGCCCATCTACATCGAAGAATGACGAAAACAAATCGCTCTGTGACTCCGAATCATTCACACCAAGAACATTTACACTAGTGCACCTGTTTAAAGTGAAATGTCTATAGTCCAACCCAGGTCACGTGGTCGGGAGCACCGGGCTCAGCCCGATCATTTCAGCAAAGCCAGATTATCCGACCAACGCCGGCAAGCTCTTCACTCGAGTGTTTGCATTTGTTGCAAGACACACTCGAGCCTGCTCAATGATACAGAGACAAAACTTCCCAATTGAAGGTCACAACAAGCATCTACTTCGTCTCTACGGGGCATGTAGTAGTTTCATGCCCTCAAAACCTTCCCAAGTGGCCCCAGGCCTGCACAAAGTAACCGTCAACCAACGACCAGCTCCGCAGAGCCACTGGTGACAATCTTGGTCGAATTGCGGGGCTTGACCAAATCTCCTTCGTGTGTAATGGTACCGACAAGTTCGGCGCGCTTCTTGATCTTGTACGAGACGACCTTCTTGGTGGCTGCTTCGGAGTCCGAATCCGCGTCGGGTTTAACGTCGAGGACCGCTTGTTGGAGGGCGCCGGTGGCAACCTGTTGAAATAATGAGCAGCACTCAGCACTCAGCATTCTGTCCACGATGTTCTCGTGTGTCAATTTACTCACGGAAAAATTGCCCACAAACTCCTTGGGATGCGTGACCTTGACCAGACCTCCGCCCGTCGTCTTCACCTCGCTTGTAAGTTGAATCTCTCGCGGGTGGTTCTTGAAATCCAACACGACGTGCGAATCCTTGGTCTCACACAACACAGTCAACGTCTCGAGCCCTCTCGAAGTCGATTGGCCTGCACCGTTTCGCACAGCCGTTTCGAACGAAGGGGGTTCGAACGAGCTCCTCCCCGCGTCTTTCGCAGCCACTAGGCCAGGTCGATCTCGGTCCACGACGTTCGCCGACGCCAGGACCGAAGCTTGCTCCGAGATCGCACTTCGACTCAGAATTGTCACGTGGGCATCGATTGGCATCGACGAGGACTTGATCGTCAATTCCTTGGCGACTTCGAATCGACCATTGATACCGGCCGCCGAGGTCGTAATTCGCACGCCGCGTTCGCCTCTGAACGTCGAATTGGCGTCACCGACCTTGCCATGCTGGGTCTCGATCGTCAAAAGCTCTTTCGCAAAGAAGTAACCCGTGATGGAAGCGTTCGTGTTGGAGACGTAGATCCCGCCCGCCGAGCGCACCGCCACATCTCGAATGTCAAAGTTGACCGTCTTGATCGCCAGCGGTGCGTTCGGATAAGTCGTCGTGTAGCTTCCAGAGATGGGACCGTTCGAACAGTCGAGAACCAAATCGTCCGAAGCAACGATGCGACCCGAAACGAGATCGCTGTGGTTCGTTAGGCTCGACTTTCTCGGGTCGAGCCGGTTGAGGTTGACGATCTTGGCTCGGCCGACGCGGACGAGATCGAGACGTATCGGCCCATCGGAAGTCGACAGCTCGAGGTTCGCGATAGCCAAACTCGAGAGCGATGGGTCAAAGAGGATGCGAAACTGGTTCGCCGCGACACTGAGAGTATCGAGCGCCTTCACGGCGACGGGAACCTCAAAGGTTATGTGGAACGAGATGGAGGCGCCAGCGAGAGTGCCTCGGGCAGACTCTTCAGGGGTCTGCGATAAGCGCGAGCATGAAGGGAAAGCAAACGAGTGGT
This sequence comes from Microbotryum violaceum, assembly GCA_022506055.1. Classification (NCBI taxonomy): domain Eukaryota; kingdom Fungi; phylum Basidiomycota; class Microbotryomycetes; order Microbotryales; family Microbotryaceae; genus Microbotryum; species Microbotryum violaceum. The sequence continues at coordinate 572,167 of JAKMXP010000006.1, read as the reverse complement.
TAGTTACATTGCTCCCGGTTGCTCAGACTTCATGGAATGCGATGCACGCAAGGCGGGGACCCTACGGCCAAGACGGCCGGAGATAGGCCCCGTCGCAGATTGAGAACCCCGAGTGTGGGGTGGCCTGACGATCAGAGAAAGTCCCTGAGCCTCCGGGTCGCTTTTCCGCCGGAGGGGGATCAAGTCGAGTAGCAGCCAGTGTGATAAACTCACCTCGATAAAGATGCCCCCCTCAAGTTCCTTTTGCACGGTCCCGATCTTGCACAATCGTAACAGCTCGTCGCTGTTGTGTCGTGCCTCGACGACGATCTTGACTTGGCTCGCGTCCTTGGAATCGCTCGAAGTCACAGCGGCACCCGTCTCACCAAAGCGCTCATCGTAGTCCGGCAACTGCGCCGACATGACCGTCTCGACCGTCGTGAGCGAGCCCTCCTGCATGTACAACAACGTCCCTTTGACATGTCGCCCGGATGAGGTGAAGGACAGCGTCGCGAAGGGCGAAACGGACACCGTAAAGGTCGATCGGGAGATCTGGAACCCTTCTGGCACGGCGCTGTCGAGGGGCGACCAGAACGGCGCCGGCGAGTCCGATCGACGGTACGTTGTCACCGTCTTGGCTCGCTCGTACAGATCGCGGATACCACTCAAAGAGGCCATTTTTGGAGTTCAGCAGTCGAAGATTGTATGGGGCTGGCGAGGTCGGGCGTGGCAGATTCCAAACTGGCGGCTCCAAACTCGAGTGAGTCAGGGAAGCGGAGCACGCGTGGGGTGCGGCAGCCGACCGAGCCGGCAGCCGATTGCTGAGCAGGGAAATGTCTCACCCTGATAAATGCCTCGATCACGATGCTAATAAAGCTGAGAGCCGTCATCCGCGGTTCACTGCGAAGCACACCCTCGTTCTGAGTTGTAGTAATAGTAGTTGGAGGCAGTAGTATGGCAGCTTGCAAAGACAAAGCAGAACACTTGAAGAAGGCGCGAAAGAAACGACGAAAGCAGGGCGAATGGATTCTGAGGGAATAAACCGAGGGCCGAAACAAGCAGTACGAGGGAGGCATGCAGACAAAAAGGAAGAACGAGAGCAGCTCGTGCGTCGAAGCAGAAAAGCCAAAACGAGTGGTACAACACCGAAAGGATCAAGCGAAGAGAGAATGCATGATGCGGATGGGCCACCAGAAGCCGTGGATGCTGAAAGTATGGGAAAAGTGTCCAGATGAAGAATCTCTTCACGGGCCGGTCGAGGACGGCCTCGGAAGGTGGATGCGAGAAGCGAGGGATGTCGACTGATGGGCCGGATTGGATCGGGGTGACGAGCCGAGCCACCAGGCGCCTAGACTATGGTCGGGGGCGTTCGAGCCGCTAGACGTGATGCGGGTCATGTTCTTTGTGGTGACGTGATGAGCGAAGATGAGCAGGTGACTCGGAGGTGTGAATGACGGGCCAGCACCGGTGATACTCACGGGAACAGGAACAGGTTGCCTGACGACAGCCGGGTTCATGAGGGTGTTGGCAGCCGCTGGTCGCTGGTAGGATCCCATCGAGGGATAGAGCGGCGACGCTGATGGTGCCGAGGTGCTGCGAGGGCCGTGCGCTGATCCATAGCGAAGCGCGTTCAAGTACTGGCCATGGGTTTGGTACGGTCCTTGATGTTGTTGCTGTTGTTGCTGTTGCTGCTGAATGACAAGTTGAAGCATCAGCTAAGAGTGACGATGAGCAAAAATTTCACGTCGAACCGAGCGTGACTCACCTGATGCGCAAGCGACGGGTTCCAAGCCGAGGTCAACGACGACGGCGGCATTCCATTGCCCACGGACCTCTGAGGTGATTGACCGATCCCCGTCCCGAACGAAGACGTGGAGCCGCTCACTGTAGGCGATCCGCCCGCGGCGGTCCTTTGCGCGTGGGCGGCCAAGGTCGCAGCAACGGCGGCCTGAGCGCTTCGATCACGTTCACGCAACTCTTGCAACTCTTGAGAGTGACGTTCGGCTGCCGCTTCTTGGGCACGTGTCGCCTCTTCGCGGAAGCGGTCGAACAGGATCTGTCGAGTTTCGTCACTCAGCCGTTGGTCGCGCAGAGCCGCAACGTGACTTAGAATGGGTCGTTCGATCTTGCGCCAGACTGGGGGTCCGCAAGGGAAGCACAAAATCAGCTCCCGATGCACCGATCGCTGGCCTGGAATCGGGTTCCAGGACGAAAGAGACCTACCTCGATCCGTGAGGGGGTAAGGCTGGTTGATGTGGGAATAAACCGCACTGTCGGGACGAACGGCGATGTCGACGTCTCGGGCATCGTACCCCGCGTCAAGGCAGCGTTGTCGGATACTATGGTGAAACACAGTTGAGTTAAGTTTCAGCGATAATGCGCGCACGCGTCCCCATGAAGTCCGATTCGACCGAGGCGAAACTCACACCTTGGTCCTCTCCGTGCGCAAGCTACGCTTGTCGCTCGAACGACTCGAATCCAACTCGGCCTGCCACCTCTGCAACGTCTGCGCGTCCCGCTCAATCAAGGGTAGTCGTTCCTTCCAGTACGCGACGCGCTTCACCACGCGGCCCCCACCGTCGCAGCGCTCCTGATCCTCACGTTCGTTTGCATGTAGCTCCTCGCTGCGTTTGAGCACCGTCTCCTCGAGCCAGTATTCGCCGGCCATGTATTGCCCAGGAAGAGCGGGCCAATTGCCACCACGACAAGGGGGAGCTGTGAGTATCGATGCCAAACAAATGACCGTCAGTTGCGAGGTCGTTACAGACGAAGCTCGTGCTAGATTGAAAGCTTACCCGTGGAGAATGGTGCGCATTCAAATGCATTGGGATGGAGACATGAATGCGTGGATTGAATCTGAGATCGAGTCCGAACTCTGTGGGGTATCGCAATTGTGCTACCTCAGACGTCAGCATTCGTTCTGAGTTTGCTATGAGATGCTGAAATCAACGGTTGAAGTCGCGCTGTCACCCACTTTTGCTTCAGACAGGGATCGCAGTATCGTCCTTCAAGGATGTAGACGATCTTGTGCACCTTTGTTCGACCGCAGGCCTGTAATCGAGCACGAAACGAAGGTGAATCAGCTTGCTTTCCTCTACACCCTCGGGATCTCGGAGCATCTGACCGGGCACTTCAAGGTGTCGACCGTGCGCTCGACTCACCAGACACTCCTTGTCCCAGATCAAGGCAGCAATCTGAGGTTCGGGCATGTCCTCGACCGCAAAAGGTCCGAGGCCGTCACGTTTGAACGCCCGACGCCAGATGGCACGGGAGTGGTGCTTGCTCATAAGGAGGCTCCTGAACACTTTGGCCGTGCGAGCCAGACGTAGCAGCATTACGGGTGGGAGGTAGGCAAGGACCTAGTGCAATCAAGGTGGAAATGAGGTATGCAAGACCAATGTCAGTCCGGAGAAGCCCCATGCGTGCGCCCAGGCCCTTGAGCGCTCAGGAACGAATCAATTAAGAGGTCCGAGATGAGGGGTGAGGCGCGACTCACGTCGGCGAGCAACTCGATCGGAATCTTATCGAGGATGGGACCTAGTCGGCCGAGACGAGCGCCCTTGCGCAACTTTTTGGTCGGAGGTGCCTGTAATAGAGCATCGTTGCAACTGCTGGCGAACGAGTGCACCTCGGACGTGACCGAGACGGCGCGGGACGGATTCGACGTGGCTCGAGGCGCGAGCAGGTGCGACGATGGCTTTCGGGCCGCCGCTGCGCCTGGACCGCCGGCGAGATCACCGTGGGCGTGCTCTTCATCGCCGCCAAGATCGTCGTCGTCGTCGTCGTCGTCGTCGTCGTTGTCGACGCGCATGTCGCTCTGTTGTTGGTGGTGCAGGAGGGCTTGTTGTAGTAGATTGACTGCCGAGGCCGAGACCGCAGGTGACGACGAACGCCTCCTTTTCGAGCTGGTTGGGTCTGAGGAATTCGCAAGGAGACAGGCCGAGAAGCGACCGAAAGATTCCCGAAAGGGTCAGCGCAGGGTTCGGGTTCAGACGAGATCGGAGAGCCGAGATCATCGGCCATCCCCCACGCGCGCTGCCCGACGTCCGCACGCGTGTGACGCCGCAGTCGGACCGAGCACAGAGATGAGATGTGTTTGGTGTTTGCGGTGGTCGGTTGGGTGACATTGAATGCCACACCCGACAGAGCACACTGCTGGGACTATACAGCGATGCGAGGTGGACGAACGCGACCACGAGGCGTCCAAAGAATGGGCCACTCGAACCCGACTCACCACTGCTGAAACCGAGCTGGGGCTCACTCGCGGCACCGTCCTGTACGACGATCAAGGGCTTGACATCGACCTCCTCAACCTGGTCCTGCATACACAGATGACCCATGTCCCTCGTGTGGTGTGTGGTAGTCGACGTGGATGCCGCAGAGGCCGCAGAGGTCGAGGCGTGTTGATGAGACGAGTTGCCAGGCACTTGCGGCGAGGCCGGTGACAGGGCTCGTGTTCGTGCACTGCCAGCGGCGGAGGTGGAGGAGCCTTCTTGAACAGGCATCACCGCGCTGCAGTCGTCGTCGTGCGCAGCAGACGAGTAGGTGATGTACCAGGCTGCGGTTGATTTGATGGTGTGTGTAGGTGCTAGACGTGGTTCGAGCCTCGCATCGACGACCTGCGACTCGGGCAACTTGATGGGGAAAGGGAGGGTGAGACCTGTCGGGAAACGGAGCGTGCGAGAGAGTTTTAATTCTCATTCTTACAGGACCCGGGAACGCTCAGTCCAAGGGTTCGGAAAACCCTGTCTTTGGGCCGATTTGTATTCCGGGGTACGACCAAGTTATCGAGCTCTATTAGAATTCCAACCTACCATGGGAAAAAAAACGCTCGCTTGGCATGTTACAAGGCACAAATGGGCCCGAAAAGTACAAATCTCCGAGACGCCGCACATTGGGCTGAGCTTTCCCGGATCCTATTCTTACCATTCCGAATACGCACGAACGCCTACTCGTGCGAGGGCCCAGGTGTTATCAAGACCGCCGGGGCTGTTTTGTGAACTATGACTGCTAACGTATTGTAGTACAAGAGCGAGTCTTACAAAATGGGTCTTGTTCGGAGATGATACAGTGCAGGCCCGCGGAACTGATGTTTTTGCCCGCGACCAAATCACGATAACAGGAGGTTGGTATCCGCGCAGTGCGCACTGATGTACGCGCAGCAGCATGCTCGCCCAGGGGCCAGCCCTCGACGTTATCCTTCTTTTTGAGCCTGGCGAAAACGGTCGGGCAACGAAGGGAATCGACGTCGGTGATCAGGGATCAGCAGAGATAACTCGACTTGGCCCCGTTTTAACCCGTTCAAACCTCGGAGACTGACCTCGACCGGCGGCCGTGCTCGTCCCGACAGTCTTGGTTGCTGCAGTTTGTTTCGTTTCCCTAGTCTACTCCTTTGTGTTCTGTAGAGTGCAGGCATCGAGATGCGCATGCACCAGGGAGTGAAGATCGAGGCCCTTTATTTCATTCGGTCACGAGCCAAGGCCGATGGGATCGCCGTGCATCACGGCAGTAGACTCGGCAACCATCTTCATCGACAGTTGAAAGCTTGCAGCCAATGCAGACGTTTCAGCGGAAAAGCAGGACCCAAACAGCGCCTACATCACACTGCTCGTACATCGCACTAGATACCCGCTTCTCTCCCTCGCCAAGAAGAATTACTAGTCGGACCGAACCTATTTTAAGCTTCAAGGGGCGAAGCCGCTGTGGGACATCGGACTCGCGCGACAGAATGTGGCAGCTCAGGGGGTCCCGACATTTTTTTTTTTCGAGTGTGAAGATCAAAAACTAGTCTGCACAGAATGAGCTGATCTTTATCAAGCCCATCGAATCATCGCATCATCCTTGGCCCCTTGTTTGGTCTTGAGCATTGTCATCCCTGCCGTTGTCGCCTTCCAACCCGTCGTCACAGGGCGGATCGAAGTAGCATTCTCCGGACCCGAGCTTGCTTTAAACGACTCATGAAGCGGAGTACATCGTGGGCTCTGCGTACCCTCCATCGGCGAACCAGGTGAGATGGACGATGAAGCTGGTGCCGGGTAGTGACTGGCCGAATGAGGTCGAAGGGGTTGATGGGGGGATGAACTTGTAGTCGGAGGCGAACTGAGCGTCGTATATTTTGACAGGGACATGGCTGATGAAGCTCGGAGCGGCGCGCTCAAACGACGCGGACCTAGACCTAGGGGTACGAGTGGGGAACGATCTTGGTCCATTGGGGCAGGCGTACGGTGGGTCATGTTCGAATGAGTGGGTGCGCCATCGGCGCCTGTCGATGAGGCGTACGGATCTTGAGGGTACCCGCCGAGACTGTTGCTTCTCACGTGGCTTGCATAGGGAGAGCTGAGCGCCTCTGAGGCGTGAGCCGATCCAATCGATGCGCTCCTTGCCTCGCGAGGTCGATTATGTGAGAAGTGGGCTGGATATAGCGACGACTTGCTCGAATATGGCGGCGGCAGCTGCGGCGATGGGGCTTGACCCCCGTTCGCGACGGTGAGAGGACTAGGATGTCGCTGCATGTTGGGTGCGTGAAGCACTGCGCAGTCCATTTTGATCAGTAGCGTGGGACAGTACTCATACACTCAAGGCAAGCGCCACGTACTCTCATTTATATCAGAGTATCCATATACCTCCGAAGCACTCGAAGTCGACCCATAGCTCTCGGCAGTTTGCGAAAACGGCAGTGGCAGCAGTCCCGCCTCCGAGTCACCCGTCGGCATGCGTGAGTGAAGGCTCGACCGACTCGAATACCCCGAAGGCGTCATAGGCCTCTGTGACCCCGTTCGAACAGTGGAAGATCTTGTAGAGTCGTACGTCGAAGTTCGAGTCATGGATGTAGATATCACCGATCCACGTCCACCTCCATCCGAGCTAAACGCCGACTGCTCGTAAGGCCCTGACGGCGTCCGATTATGGTCGACAGGGACGATATGCAGCACCTGACGAGGGAGCGGACCGACTGTCTCAGGCGCTACATCCACCCTCTCGGTTTGGGTCGCGGCGTATTCGAATGCCCGGGTAAGATACCCATCATCGATGATCATGTTGTCGATATCGTCGAAATTGAGCAGCCCTGACCGTCGAACGGTCCAGTCGAGGCGAAAGTCGTCGAGGGGTGAGGCTTCCTCTGGGAGGGATAGATTGCTCGTCTCGTCGTCGTCGTACCTCATTCTCTCGATCTGGCGCGCCCAAAGATCAAGATCGATGGATTCCTCGGATCCAGAAACGTTGTCGTCACTCCCCAATGAAGCTGTGGACAGCTGATCGAACTTGGTCACTCGTTCCCCTCGCACCCGGAGTCTATCAAGCATCAACCTGCCACCCCTCCCCATCCGTCTCCTGAAGCAAGCCGCCTTAGTCGCATTGACTCCCTTGAAAGGTAACGGGACCAAGCCGACGACATCCCTTCTCTTCCCGTCTTGATCCCTATTCGAGACGACCTCGACAACGCGCCAGAAATCAGCCCCTGTCACCGTTCCGCCCGCACCCAATCGATGTGAGTCTTCAACGGGATCATCCAACACATCTGTCCACTCCCTCTTTTCCCGCTTCTTGTCTTTTAGATCGTCTTGTATACGCGCCTCGGTCGCGAGGATGCGCTCACGTCGCTTCTGGAGCGAGTCGCGGGTAACCCCTGCGCGTTGAAGTGCCGCCGAGGCAGCGACAAAGGTGACGAGGTCGTTCGAGGGGCTAGTTGAAAGGTTGAGTGCACAGGTTGTTAGTGCACTTGATTGGTCATCATAAAAATGTTCTCTGTCCGAAGACTTACCCATCTACTCCCTTCGCCCCCACCGCCTCCTTGACCAGTGCGGGACGTCTCCTAAATAACAACTCCTCATCCCCCCCACATTCCCCGAGCCTCCTCTTCAACCCCCGCATCTCTACCTGTTTCTCAAACACCTCCCTCCCGATCCTCACCTCATGCCACTTCAACACCTCCCTCTTATGCAACATCTTGAACAGATGTAATGCCGCGTAGAGGTCGTCGCGGATGTGGACGAGACGATGAACGGAACGGTGGTCCGAGGAGCGGGTTTTGCGCATCCGTTTCGAGTCGTCGCGTTGGCGAAAACAAACGTAGGCTGCGTCACCTTGGCCTTCGGTTTGCTGTGGTTCCCAAGACACCGGACACTTCAGTTTACTGGAGTGATGAAGTAGGACCGATCAGGTACCCTCACCTGAATTATCGGAATGATCGGCTGAAACCTCCTGGCCACCCTCCTCGCTCGCCAATGGGGATAAACGATCTCGGCTTTAGGACCCAGCTTGCTCTGCAGGCTTCGATTCGGACTCGTCTTGGGCGGGTCTTTGAACATCGGAGCCAAGCCGGCAAAGCTCGGGAGGATGAATGAATCCTAGGCCCAAGCCAAAACCGTGTTCAGTGAGCGGACGCAGTGGAGCACTCGAGCTCCGTTTTTCACTCACTTTAGCACTCTGCAGGCCCCTCGACTCCGTCTCCTTCTCAAACACATCCATGATCAACTCGAACTCATCCTCGGTCAAATACCACCTTCCCACCTCACACCCCACCATAGACCTCCTCATTACGTTCAACCATCCCGGCTCCGCGGGAGGTTGACCTTTGGCGATCCTCGCGACGTCTTGGTTGTACGCGATGAGCCAATCTTCGTCTTGCTCGTCCATGGTGTAGTCGATTTGGTGGAGCAGCGTATCTTGCACTGTGTCGGAGAAACGAAGGTAGGTGTGAGGGTGGGACCAGGGTGGGCAAGAGCGGTAGAGTTTGTGGTAGGTTTCGTCGTCGACTCGGCCGGCTGCGCTCGGAGTCGGGATCGACGAAAGCTGTTCTGGCGCATCGGCACACGCGGCCGCTTCGGACGAAGTGCAGTTGATCTCGGTCGAAGTCGTCGAAGTGAATGAAGCGGATGAGAACTGACGTAGCACGAGTTGGAGATGCAGTTCTTGTTCCTCCGTGACGTCGACCCCTCTCGTCGCGCGTTCATCCTCGCCGACCACGACCCGACTCGGATGAGGATCCTGCAAAGCCAGGGACCAATCCTGAAGCGGGTCCATCGGACTATTTTCCCGTGCTTGTGAGTTCATCAGCATGGGCTGAGGTGAATGAGCCCCTTGAATGGTGGTGACCCCCAACCCCAGCCTGTGCGTTGAATCGAGCTGAGCTTCCTCGGTGAGGAACGTGTCCGCCTGCACCCCGATCAGCACAGGCATCTTGTTGCGCGTCTTGAACCTCCTTGCTCGCGTCGTCGAAGCCGGTGCTATTGCGGGAAGCGCCGCCTGCGACGATATATTTGCGTCACAGCTAATGACCGGATTGGTTGGGGTGGCCTGAGACTGGGATAGCGCATGATGGCGGAGCACGGTACTGGTGGCACCACTTGACGATGAAGCCGAGGCCGCGGCTGATGCCGCCGACGGGGGTTGGATAGGGGGAGCACTGCTGGGCGCCTTTGCTGCTGATGCTGATGCAGATGAAGTGTTGGGTACATGCATTCAACGAGGTGGTGACCAGATGCGCGGGTGTAGAGAGGACGGAGTGGGAGGGCTGGTAGGGCGAGGTGGTGAGACGCAAGCCAAGATTGCGAAACGCTTTTGATCGTAAAGGAGAGAGAGAGGGAGGCGGAGGCGCGTCCGCGCGCACACCAGAGTCCCGGATAGGAGAAGCTCCGCAGAGGTCGGATGGGAGCGGACCGCGTCGGTCGGAAACAAGGATCAGTTCGATGGTGAGAGTGGGAGCGAGAAGGAATGATGGTCAAGGGTAACGAAGCGGAGGACAAGCGAAAGCAGAGTTCCCTCTTCGACTGGCGCCGCCGCTCGTGACTAGAGGGGGCCTGTGCGCTCGGTGATTTGTACAAGCCAAAGACACCGGGTGACTGGAAAAAGGCGAGACCGAGCCGCACGGAGCTCGCACCTCGTCCACGAGAATCGAGAATGATCTCATATTGCAGATTGGGTACGCCCCACCTCTAGAACCCCATGGCGGCAAGCCATGCCTTGGTCTGCCTGACATAATCCCCCTTGACGACGACTTGCCTCGCGTGCGGTTTGATGTAGTTGGGGATTCCGACCAGGTATTGCGACAGATCCTGCCTCAGAGCCTGAGATGATATCTCTGATTAGTGATTGACCCAACGTGACACCACATGCAATGTGGGACATGGACCTACCTCGAGATTGCCGTCGACTTTGCGGATGAGCGTAAGCCGCTTGGACCCGCCGTGGAGGACGTCAGCGTAGACGGGCAACTCGCCGCCCGCAGTCCTCCGTACAAAGTAGGACAGCAGCTTCGGCTCCGGTTCGTTCCTGGTGGGTGTCGAACCCTTCTTTGGTGTTGGTGGTGTAGTGGTGGTCTCGGTTTCGAGGGTGGAGGTGGATGCGGTCGGCTCGGATTGGATCGGTAGAGGGGAGGAGACGGGTGTCGAGGCCGGAGCGACGACGGTCGAGTATGCATACGAGTATGCAGGTGTTGAGGCGAGGGTTCGACTGGCCATCACCGTTCGTGGCAGGGACGAGGCCCTAGAGTAGCGGTGTAGGAACGACATGGCTCTCGAGAGACGAGGACGATCACGTCGGCTTCCAGAAGGTGTGTGCGTGTAGCTTTGTCTTGTACTCGAGTGCCAATATTCCTTGCTGTGGGCTGCTTCGCCTATCGTCGTTGTGGAAGGTGTGGCAGATGGCGGTAATGGTGGTGGGGAGCTGAACCGGCCTCGAGCGACGCGGCCAGCTTTGCGGCCAGCCATCGCACCCGGTTCGCGCCCGATTCGAGGTTGCTAATTCGTGATTACTAATCCCACGCATCATTCCGGCATTACTCCTGAGCGCGTCGGGTCCATCAAGCCGCACACGAGTCAGCTTCTCCCTTCTCTCCCCCTCTCCCGCGAGAAACCCCGATCATCCACAACCTGGGTCTAGCGGATCGGTGATTCCTAGGTTTCTGGTGCTGCTCCTCCATGGCACCTCGCGGCGCGACATAGCCTCAACGGTGCCTCGCTCTCGCTCTCTGCCTGATCGCGTCGCCTTCCTAGTGCAACCGCATTGGACTACAGCCGACCTAGTTCTTCAGCAACCACCAGTCTCGTCCGCAATACCTTGGCGCGATCATCGGTGCTTGGGCAGTGGTCACCAGCACTAGAACTCGGCCACCTCGTCCGTACACCCCCATCTGCCTCCCACCCTCCGATCTCAACCATGTCGTCCACTCCACGCTTCTTCATGGGCAAACCCAAGCCCTCCCCCACGCCCACCACCAACAACCCCAACACATCCTCCAGCAACTCCACCTCCCGAACCTCGCGCCCCAACGCATCAACCGCTTTCGAGACGCTCGCCGAAGACGACCTCAACCTCCCCGAGTACCGCCACGAAAAGGACGTCTGCCCCGTGTGCAAGACCGATCGGTTCCTCAACCCCCGACTGAGGTTGTTGGTTAGTAGTTGTTATCATCGGATGTGCGTATCACTCCACCCTCAGCCAGAAGCATAGGATGATCACCAGCTGACTTTTGGTGTCCCTTTTTCTCGAACCAGGTGCGAATCGTGCATCGATCGAATCTTCACCTTGGGACCGGAACCGTGTCCGATCTGTGGGGTTACGATTAGGAAAGCGCATTTTCGAAAACAGGTGTACGAGAACTTGCACGTCCAGAGGGAGATTACGATTCGTACGAGGATGGCTAAAATGTCAGTTCGGGAGGGAGCGCACAGAGTGATTCTAGCTCTGGCTTGGGATGAAAGCCCATTCGCTGATCCATTCGGGTGTGCAACCCAGCTACAACAAGAGGGAAGACGACTTTCAAGACCTCAACGCGTACAACGCCTACCTGCAAGAAGTTGAGGACCTCACTTTTGACCTCTTGAACGAGAAGGACGTGGAAAAAGTCGAACAGTTGTTGGGGCGTTACCGCGCCGAGAACCAGGAATCGATCCAGGTCAACTTGGAACGAGGGCAGGCGGAGAAGGAGGAGATCAAGAAGAGGGAGATGGAGCAGAGGATGGAGAAGGAGGAGATTAAACGAGGGTATGAGAGGATGGATATGGAGGAGAGGGAGATGAAAGAACGTGATCGCAAAAAGGTCTTGTTGGCTTTGGTGAGTTGTGGCATATGGGTCCTGGGCGATCTGAAACGACATTCTGACCGTTTCACGTTGTTCATGCCCAAGGCCTCATCGGAAAAAGATGCCGAACAAGTCGTGCGCGCCGTACGATCCTCGGCGCTCAAGCGCTCCACAGCGCGCCTCGACGCCGGTCCGATCCTGCAATCCTCCCTCCGGTCCCTCAACGGACTCAAATCGACCGACCCGATCCTTGAAGACCCTTTGCTCAACCCTCACGATGTGCTCTCCGATCTGGCGAATTGGGATTCCTATTCGGATTTGTATGAGATCAAAGGACGGCACCTTGTCAAGGGTGGGTATGCGGAGGATCTGGGGTTGGGGCGGGAGAAGAGGTCGAATGACGTCGCGGGTTTTGTGGCGGAGCAGGTGTGGGAAAAGTGCATTAGGAGTGCGGTCGCGGGTTTATGGTTGAGGCCTGTGATGGAGGAGCGGAGGGCGGCAGGGGAGGAGGATAGTGAAGAGGAGGGGATGGATGAGTGAGGCGTGGAATAGATGTATACTCTGTGTATCATTCCTTTTTGCATTGCATGGAAGGAGCCTATAACACCAAGAGCATGCTCAAAAATTGCCTATTCCTCAATTAGAGGAAACAGTCTCCAAGCCTCGTTCAATTCCGAGAGCACCTAAACTGCACAGAACTGCACCTGAAAGCCCGCGCCGGAGCTCGACAAGTGGAGCTTCAACTCTCTCTCTCTTGTTCCCTCCATACCCCTCTCTCCTCCACCCAGCACTCACCTACCGCAACATGGCCATCAAAGCTGTCATCTTTGACATGTAAGCAGCCTCTTTCCACTTCCCACTCTTCCACTCCAACCCATCCCCAAGCTGACGGCCGCCCCACACGTTCCTCTATCCTTCCCTAGCGGCGGTGTCGTCCTCGGATCCCCCATCGTAGGCGTAGGGGAGGCCGAAAAGCTCTTCGACCTCCCGCACCACTACATCAACGCACACATCACCTATCTAGGGGAAGAAGGTGCTTTCCAGCGCTTGGAGAGGGGGGAGTTGGCCTTACCGGATTTCGAGAAGCGGTTCGGGGAGGAAATGAGTAATGTCGAGACGGGGAATAAGGCTTATAAGTTGTATTGTCGGAAGATGAATTTGGGTCAGTTGTGTTCGGGAAAGGTCCTAGAGTGGGGAGATGGGAAGCTGATTCGTAGTGCCAGTTGCTTTCATTCTCCGACTGCGCGTCGTTCTCCGCGGTTGTGTTTGCTCGCTCGATCCCGACCGACCTCCGGCTTCAAGACGTGCCCGAGTTGCCGACCAAGTTGAACATTGATGGCAGTCAGGTGAGCCGGCGCGCGGATAGTGACGCATGCTGCGCCTATATTGCACTTTTGATTGATTACGGAATACTCAAGGGGTTGATCTTCATGCCCACCAGTTGTGGTCATTGATGATGGGACCCGCGCTCGAACCGGATCCGGTCATGCTCGACGCGATCAACGCGCTTCGAGGTCAGTCGTTTGCCATGCGGAGAGCCGATTTTGCGCCTACGTGTCGCGCCTTTCCAAAGCAAGAAGCCCATTCACTAACCCTCTTCCCGTGCTTCCCCGAAGCCTCGAGGAAGTTCAAACTCGCCGCTTTGACGAACAACTTCGCCGTACCCGGCGAAGCGCCAACCCCTTCCAAAATCGATACTCTCCCTCTCGACCGCCTCCTGACGCACGACGAACTGAGACAATCGATCCTCGACGCCGCTGTGAATCCGAGTAAGAAGGGGAGCTCGAGTAGCTTGCTCAAGAGACAGTTCGAAGTATTTGTGGAGAGTGCTGTGGAAGGGTCTAGGTCGGTCTTTCTCACCATTTGTGCAGAACAGGAAATCCCTGCTCATGATTTGCTTCCCACGGGCGCTTGGATGATTCAGGAAACCGGATCCCAAGTTCTACCAGATCGCTCTGGATCGGTTGGGCGTCAAAGCAGAAGAGGCAGTCTTCTTGGATGATATCGGACGGTACGAGAGGGTGGACCTTCTGTGTGAACCGTGAAGACCCTTCCAGCAGAGCTGACCTGTTTGGACCCCTGGACTGGAACAGGAATCTCGTCGCCGCGAAGAAGATGGGGATCCAAACCATCCGTACATCGAAACACGAGTGGCGTGCGCTTATTCCTTCTACGTTTCTGACCCCGTGTCTCCTCCACAGGTGTCCACCCCAGTCGATCGATCGAAGCCGTTCGCGAGCTGGAGAAGATCGTCGGGATCCCTTTGCAGGGCAAGGCACAGGCCAAGTTGTAGAGCTCTCAAATCTTAGATCGTACTCCGTTTTAGATTCCTCGTACCTTACGAACGGATGTGTATGATGAAACAACCGTTGTACATTGTACAGAGCGCGAACGGTCCTCCCGCAGGCTACACCCTCCTCGAAGCCAGTTGCCCGGCCACCAATTTCTTTTTGTACCCCTTCATCTTGGTCGACACAGCTGTAACCGAATGCCCCGATTGCAGGCCCCCACCCGCGCCATGTCGATCCCTCGCGCTCGTCGGAGGAGCTACAGAGAAGCTCGCCGAGAAACTCTCGGGGATCCTCGCGTGCCTCCTCGCCAAACCCGCATCATCATCCGCCGCTTTGTTCGTCGTGCCTACCACACCAGCAGGAACTCGGATTCGTCGATTCGAGTGGTTGGCATTGGGGTTTGTCAGAGGTTCGGCGAAAGGGTCTTTATCGACGAAGGCTTTGGAGCGTCGGATGATGGGTCGCATCCAATCCGAAACGAGTTGGTTCGCCATGCGCACGATCGTCGGTTCGACGCGCTTGCATTTGGTGTAGAAGTAGACGATCTTGCCTAGACCGGACGATTTGAGCGCCGAGGTCTCGATCGGAAGCTGGGAAGAGAGCGCAGGGAGTGTTGTCCTCCGGTCAATGAAGCGTCAATGCGAATCGTTTGCAGGTTATATCAACTCACTGTTCGGAGACATTCAAACATGGCGCGTTGGATGTTGATTGCTGGCAAGGACTTGTCCGGCAGGGGTTCGAGCCAGCGTCTGACCGATTCGAGCACCCCGTTCTCGACAATGGATTCTCCGAGCGAGGTTCTGAACAGAGCGCAGAGCATCGGTTAGCCGCTCATTCTGAAACTGCACTCGGAGGGTACTGACTTTTGCATCATCTCGACGACCCTAGGCAACATCCTCAGCTTGTTGGGCGCGTATCGGCCGGCTTCGTTCTCGGTGATGTCGGCGTCGGCGGCCCGCAACATGGCTGTGCGGAGTTCGGCGACCTTTTCGTCGTTGAACGCTTCCAAGTCCTGATGAATGACAGTGGCAGAAGAAGATCAACGCCTGGCGCGTGGAGTGGGAAGCCAAACTGGGATAGGTCCAGTGGCTCACATCATCGTCGGCATCCTTGCGCTTCTTGCCTCCAGTCCTAGCCTTTGTCGGCTTGATGATTTCCTTCAGCCGGTCATCCAACGCCTTTCGACGGGCTGTATAGATAATACAGGGGGTTTCCGTCAGTTGTCGAGGCACCTGTGTCGTGCACTTCCTGCCTGACGTACCCTTTTCCGGGTCAATCTCCTCCTCGATCGGTTCAGGTACCTGGGGCTCGTCCCTCTTGGCTTTCTTATTTTTCCTGTGGGCTCGAACACAGCACTATAAGCTTTGAGCAAGAGGCAGCTGCCTACGAGACGTCCTAATATGACCCACTTCCTCCTCATTTCTGGGAGCTCGCCGCCGTCCTCGGTAGAGGCGGACTTTTTCTTCTTCTTGAACTTGATGCGGTTGAGGTCGGGTTCTTCATAGTCGTCTCCGCCCTCATCTTCGTCATCATCGTCCGAGTCCGATTCTTGGTCTCGTTGGGCGTCGTCGGGTAAGGGCGAACGCGAGCCTTCGGGCAGTTGAGGCAGCGAGGGCCCGTCGCCATCTTCGCCGTCACTGCCTTGTATCCGACGTGTCTTGTTGGACTTGGAGGTTTCGCCGTCGTCGTCGTCGTCTGTGGAAATGTGAGATGGGCCAGCATGAGCGCCAGAATCGAGGGTGAACTAAAGCTCCGACACGAGCACGTACCACTGGACAGAGCCGACAGTTCCGAGTCATCATCGTCACCAAACTGTACGGGTGTGAAAGTATCAGTTACACTAGTGTCAACTGTGTACACGGATGCAGTGTCCGACTTGCAATGTCTCGATCGAGCTTTCGCGGTCGTTCCGGTTGCAGCTCCTCCTCGTCCTCGTCCTCGTCCTCGTCATCGCTCTCTACTGACTCCTGCTCATTCCCCTTGTCTGCTGTTCCTTCTTCGTTGTTGTCCCCCCCAGACTGTTCTCCCCCCTGTTCCTCCTCAGCGTCGCCATTCCCCGCGGCGGTCGTCGTGACGGCGTCTTGCTCATCAACATCGATGGGTTCCCCCGCCGGCAAGGGTGGTGAGGATGATGAAGCTCGTGGTTCGTCAATGTCCATGGTCCCAAGTGATGTGCGGGTGTGATGGAAGAGTGCAAGAGAAGAGCGAATGCGCGGGCCCTTATCGCAGCTTGAGCCGGCGCCGTTCAGGAAACAAAGCTCTCAAGCTGGCGCCGTCGACTACTGACACTCAGGAAACGCTTCGGCTCGGCGGGGCCCTCAGCTGCCGGTCAACCGGTCTCCTTTCCGCCTCAAAAGTCACCTCAGCCCCTCGGTCACCCCTGATCCGAGTGTTTTGGCGCTCTCTACGGGCGGTGCGATGCATCATGTGCTCCACTCGCTGGTAGCACTGTCCCTGCTCGCCTCATCCCCCCGCGCCGACGCGCTCGGTGCTCGGTCTCAGATCGTGTTAAATCACGAGGTCGTTGTCGACCCCACTCTTCACCGAACCGACTCGGCAGCTCGCTCCCAGTGGCAGTCAATCGGACCTTTCCCCATCGGCACAAGGGAGTACCCCATCCTACCGCCCTTCCTACCCTCTCTCGATCGGAGTAGCTTCCCTTCCTCGTTCGTGTTTGGTGCCGAGGTGGGATGGAAGACCGTCGAGGAGGATCGCGGCGGCTGGGTCCATCTGGGGGACAAGAGCATAGAGTCAGTCTCAACCGAGTCATCGTCGACGCTGTCCCCACCTCCCATCTCGCTCATGGGCCACAGACTAACCCAAGACGATGAACTATCAGCTGGAACGCCCTTCGATGGACAGCAGGATGGTCTACACTCCAACACAGAGTACACTATCACCGCGTACTCACCATCCCACGCACGGGGCTCTACTCGCTCCATCTCCAAGGCGGAGCGACCGAATTTTGCTTATCTCCGAAAATGCAAGATCGGTCCGAGCACGATGCCGAGAAGAGATGGTACAATGGGAATGTGTACGATTATAAGTCCAACTTGGGTCACTTGATTCGCATGGAACGAGGCAGATACGACCTGCGAGTCGATTATGTATTCGATATTCGGGTATCGGGTGAGCCCCCCGAGCGCGGCGTACCGACGGGCAAGTGGAGGCTGGATGTGGAAGAACAGAAAGAAGAGATTGTCGTAAGGGGCCAAAGAACGACCGTGCCGACTTTAGTCAAGGGTTGGATCATGGGCGATGTCGTTGGGGTAGAAGTGAGTAACCTTCAAAGTACCAAAATCACGATCAAGCAAGTCAGGCTCGAGGGCTGTGGCGACGAGGTCAGTTTCCCACGTCCCGCATGGCCATACGGTCTGAAGCATGAATAACTTATTGCTCGCTTGCACCACAGATCGTGGCCTTCCTCAGTCAACCCTTCATGATCGCGCCGGGGCAAACTCGGCTGGTCGCTGTCCACCTCCGACAAAAACGAGTGATCCGCAAAATGACCTCGCAAACATCTCATGAGGTTCAAATCAACTTCATCACCACCAATTTTCTTTCCGAAGGCGCCCTTCACTCCGGAACAATTACATTCCCCATCGTGGACTCGTGCCCTTCCAATCCTGCCGTCATCATCTCGACCTACCTATCCAACTCGAATGCCCCGACCTACGCGAGCTTCCGTCCCCCTCGAGCAACCTCGACCTGCTCTCCCATCGTACTCCTAGCTTTGCACGGCGCAGGAGTTGATCCGGCCACCGCACCCGACTGGGCTCCCTCCATCGAACCGCATCAAGAAGAATGGATCGTCTTCCCCCTCGGTCTGACCGAATGGGGCTACGATTGGCACGGCCCTTCTTTACACGACTCGTTCTCGGCCGTACATCACTTAAAAAGCCACTTGAGGGAGAAGTGGGCCAAAGCCCATGGGTTATTGGAAGATGTGACGTCGTGCGAAGTCAACAAGTTGGTCGTGCTGGGGCATTCGAATGGTGGGCAAGGGGCTTGGTATTTGATGAGCCGGTATCCTGATTTGGTCGCGGGGGGTGTGCCGGCTGCGGGCTAGTGAGTCGCTTCATCAGACATGTGTACGGAGCACGGCGAAGCTCATTTATGTCGTGTACACGCGGTCAAAGCGTCAAGAACCAAGACTACGTACCGTACCACCTCTCGGTCGGCCACCACTATCGAGATCCAAGCTTGACGGGGGTGAGTGCATTCGCCGCGGGCACGCATCTACAATTCATCCTCGCTGATCGCTGTCAGGGTATTCAGATTCTTATATCGAGTCTCGCTTCGTTCGACAACGATCTCTACGCCTCCAACCTCGTGGGACTCAACATCTTGGCTCGGCACGGGGTGAGTCTGCGAATGCAACCCCCATCCCTCTATCCTGCTCATTTCCCGATCCGAGGATTGGCTCTTCTCACCGAAATCGATCATTTATTACTACAGAGCATCGACGACAACGTCCCCGTTCAACACTCGCGCCAATACGTCACCACAGTCCGAGAATGGGCGATGAGCTCTTATGTCAATGCACCTCAGGTCCTAATGAGTGAAGTCCCCAAGACGAGTCATTGGTGGGATTCGGTCTTCCGAGAGGACAAGACCCAACACTTTATTGATGACTTGGTCGAGTCGGCCAAGACGATTGCGAGAGATCCCGAGCGTCTTCGCCAACAAGATGAGGATCGAATCGAGTTTACTCTTACCACGGCCAACCCTCATGAAAGCGGCTCGAAGCATGGATTCTCAATCAACGAGCTCGAGACGCCTGGTAGGTTAGCTCGGATCCACGTTCAACTATGGACATCAGAGACGGGATTAAGGATGTCTCAAATCGAAACCACCAACGTATACGCCTTCTCAATCGGTCGATCGGCCTTCCCCTTGAAGCAAATTGTGCAGCTCGGTATCAACGCTCAACCCAGCATCGATCTCTCGACGACCGAAGCACCCGGTGTGTATCGCCATTTCGTGCAGTCTCCCCACGACAGAACATTCTCACAGACTCACACGCCTCCCCTCGCCCGCCCGTACGGACCCCTTCTCTCGATCCTTACGACCCCTCACCCTCTTCGAATCGTCATTGGGACTAAAGGATCGAGCTCCAGAACCGAACATCTTCGATCTATTGCTCGTCGCATCGCTTCAGACGCTTATCTATACGGACGAGTGGATTCAATTATTCAGGATGATGTGCCCTTCCTCGAAAAGGAGCATGTTGTGGGCGAAAGTAATGTGGTGCTTCTTGGGGACTCGTTCAGCAACTCGGTGACGAACAAGTGGGGAAAGGACGGAAGGGTACCCGGTAAGGACCGGTGCAGGTTACTTTTAGGTCACACTACTCCCCTTCCTCTTTTTCTGACGTTTTCCACTCCTCGTGGTTTTGTGTGCAGTCACATTCCTCTCTCCCTCGGCGATCAAGATCCACGACCGAGTATTCCAGGCCAAGCACCAAGGTCCGTCCTACCACTTCATCGCCTCCAACACTTTACTGACCCCGATTGATCGCATCCACTCCAGGAATCATCTACCTCGCCCCACACCCTTTTTGCTCTTCTTGCCTCACCCTGGTGCTGAGCGGTACAAACTCACTCGGTCTTGAGAGAGCTTATCGTTTCTTCCCTCTCAGGACCGGTGTGAGCTTACCTGAATGGGGTACGTGACTTTCGTGACTTGTACTCGGAACAAAAACTTCTACCGTCACTGATGGCTCTTCCGCTACTGTTCCCAATTCAATCGATCGCCGCGCAGTCGTTTCCTCTGGAGCTGAGGACGGGCAGAAAGGAGGGATCGAAGCAGCAGGGTCAGTCATCGATCATTAACCCTAGGAGGTTCGGACCAACTGATGGCGCACCCGATAAAGTTCAAAGAACTGACTTTGCGTACGCGTGCTCACCATTGAAACTCCAGGTTTTGGGGTAGGGATTGGGGTTGGAGCGAGAGCATGTCCTTTTTGTAAAGTCGAGGTTCCGCTTTCCATGTGATCGGACTTATTGGAAGCCAAGTTGGGATGAACACGAGAAAACCCGGAATGTGTATTGTAACAATAGATTGCTTTGCATGCGCACAAGTACAAGAATAGACAAGGAGACGCATTAAGCAAAAAAGAGATGCGGCACGTGCCCATACGATGTAAGTAACGGAGAGAGAACACAAGGCCCCGTCCGGAGAAATAGTCCATTATACGTGAAGATAGGGTAAGGTGGAGATGGGGTTCGATCACTTTTTGCTTTGAGTGAGCCCGTAAAATCGCAACGAATAAACCATGTGGACCCCTACCGTGCTCAGGATTTTACCAACGATGCTGTGGCTGGTTCGTGGTATCTTGGTAGCCGTGGGGGAAAGACTCGTCGGCACCACCGCCATAGTTCGATGGCGAAACGGCGCGTTGAGGATAGTCGCTGTGTGGATAAGCAGCAAAGCCAGCGGTGGAGTAGTTGTACGCCGCCTCGCCGCCTCTCGGGACCAATGGGTACGCCTCGTGGCCACCTCCGGGCATGCGGGACGTCGCGGCGTAAGGGTCGTCGACCTGGGATCGACCGTAGACCTTTTCCGACGCGTAATCCGCATCTTCTTCATGAGCTGCGGCGGCTCCAACGTGCATGGTCGATTGATTCTGGTTCGCGTAGTAAGGGTCTTGATCGACGGTGTCCCATTCGTTGACAAAGTTCTCGGCACCGTCGTGCTCGCGGCGTCGGCACAGATGGATGCCGAGCCAGATAAGCAGAGCGACGACAAGCAAGCCCGCGACGCCGATACCGACGAAGAAGCCAATCTTGCCTCCCATGGGCCAAGTCGAGAAGAAGGCACCTCCTGTGGCGGCGGCGGCGGTTGCGGTTGCGGTTGCGGTTGCGCTCGCGCTCGCACTCGCGGAGGACGACGACGAGGAAGAGGAAGGCGAAGCCGTGTCAGAAGTGCTATCAGAAGTGCTAGAAGAGGTCGTGATGGTGCTTGAAACGGGCGTCGTGGTCGGTGAGGCGGGCACGGTCGTCGTCACTGTCGTCGTAGTGCTAGATACAGTCGGACTGGCAAGCGTCCTGGTGGACGATGTTCGTTGGGTCGCGGTCAAGGAAGAGTTGGCTGCGGCTCCGCCGGCCAAGGTTCCGACGCCCCAAGGGATCGCAGATCCATCACTTTGGGTCGAGTGTGCGGGTGTGGTAGTCGCACCTGTGGAGGATGCAATGGTGAACCTCGTCGTCCACTGCGGGTCGGCATCATTCATGGTGAATTGGAAAAAGTAGATCGCGCTGTTGGGCGTCACGTCGGGGCAGGTGAAGGTCGCGGTGCCGGACTTGGTGCCGTCCAGACCACTTGTGACACGCGTCACGACCGACATGGCTTGGTTCGAGCCCGACATGAGATCGACATCGAACGAGGTCCATGTCTGCGCCGCGCAAGGGATGGGGGAAGGGAAGAGTTTTGAGGTCAGCCGAGGAGTCTCTTGGCGTGTCGGGCGTTTGGTCTCGCGACATTTCGTTCGTTGAAGGACGCGCGTGGCCAGGACTGCCCATCGCAGTCGGTCCCAATCGAGTAATTACACGACCCTTGGGGAGACCCCTAACCACATGAGGCGTCATGGTATGATTCTGAAGGAATGCTATGCTCTGAGGACGTCATGGCGGTTGCTTCGCCTGACAGCAGGTGGTCGGGGTCCGCCTACCGCGCCTCCTTTTGTTGGCCGTCTCACTCGCGAGGGCGTCGCCCGACGGACAAGACGGAATCGGCCGGGGAAGCGACCCCAGAGCACTCGAAGTGGCTTCGACGAGAGATCAAGATCGCGAGCACCACTTTCAATCCCACAGCAGACCAAAAGACGCAAAGCACTCACGTTTGTGGTGTCAGCGGTCCACGTGAATGAGCATTGTCCGCCTTCGTCAAAGGTTACGCCGGGGCCCGGCGCGGTCGGCGTGATGACACCGACGACGGATTTAGTCGCTAACCCGACCAACAGAAGGGCGAGCGAGCGAGCACCAGCGCAACGAAGCATGTTGAACCGGTAGTCGTTCCTTTCCCGAGAGGACGGGATGTGGGTGAAGCAAGCTGATTGAAGTTCGATAAATGCTGGAAGTAGGGTTGGGATTGGGAAGAGGGCAAACGCTAGGTCGAGAGGGTCTCACGTCGGCGCGCCCAGCGCGAGGCCGGACCACGATCGCGAATTGCATTTTGCAGTGCAAACCTCTTACTAATACTTTCAAGCCGATCTCGCGCGTCCGTATTGACCGGATGTTTTTCGTTCAACGCCGCGACACGCGACTTGCAACAGCGGTTCGGAATGTTACGGTAATTCAAGGCATCCGGCGCACCCTATGTAGGCGAGTGCATTAGACACGTGCAGCTAAATCTGTTGGTGTCTACAGGAGAAATTTCTAAGAGCTGCAGCTGGATTCGAGTGACCACACGATTTAATCGTGGAAAGGATCGTCGAACAGCAGCCGGCATCATGCGCGTGGGCTGTGGCAAATTGTGGCGCCGGAGCTTGGCGCACGTGATAAGGGACGACCAAACAGCACCGCCGCATTGCGAGCTGCAGCTTGCCAAATGTCTCGGCGTATGCTACCCCGGTCCCACTCAGGAAGGTACGACCGATCGAACACCGCGTTTAAGCGAATCGATCTCAGACTCGAGATTCGGTCAGATGGGTACAACACTCTTCAGTTCACATCACTATGCCCACGCCACTCGAAGGGTCGAGCATCATTTCCGTGTTCGAAGGCAGATCTTGCTCCGAGTCACGCGTCGACAGCCCCTGAATCGGCTCGCCTGACGAACCAGTAGCACAACTGCCTCGATCCAACCACCTAGACAACAAGTCCATCCCTTGCCTAAAGTGATCAAACATGAAAACCGCATTATTCCCATCGCCTCTGAGTGGTGTCGCGTGGCCTATGCTGATATGGCTGTTCCCAGGGCCAACCTCACCGTCCTTCAGGCCGGAGTGCGAAAACTCTGTTGCCCCGGCCGTCGCCATCGGCTGGAGAGAGATTGGCTTCGACTTGTCCAAGACGGGCAGGTCTTGAAGCGCGGCGTATCGCTCGAAGATGGGGGGTGCCAGGCCTGGGAGCCCGCCGTCGGGTCAGAGAGGAGGCCGAGGGAGAACAGGAGATCAGATTGATCCCATGTTCCAAAGTCGAGCACAGTCGAGGCTGTCGCGGACGGGCCTAGGACGTCCGAGTACGATAAGAATGCTTAGAAAGGCTCCGTTGAGACAGACAGTGCCTCGGCATTGGCCAGTGAGGCATGGGGGGAGCCTTTAGCCGGCTGAGTGAAGGGATGAGGCCAGCGGGTGCGGTGGTCGATCGACCTGTGACGTCGGGTGCATTTGCACAAAAGAATCGATCGGGCTGTCGTAGCCTCTTTCGGTCGGGCCATGTTGGGAGCAGGAAGTCGAGAAGCGGCCCCTTCCCGCCGCACCAAGCGATGTACTCGACCAAGCTCCTCGTAGGCGCCGCTAACCGAAGGTTCTTCCCCCAAACCAGCTTTGACGAGCACGTCGAGTGCTATCTCGACCAAAGGCATCGTTCGCAGATAAGTGAACAAGTCCCTAATCGTCGTGGTGAGCTGTAACAGCATCGAGATGGATTCTGGTGCGGGATCATATGAGAACGCACGACCCTCCTCGGCAACGGCCTCTGGTGAGGGAGAAAGGCGAGCGTGCAGCGAGTGCAAGGTCATGTGCATCTCGATGATGGACCTTGAGCGCTCTTGGACCCGATCGGCGCCGCGCGTAGATGGCTCACCGATCATCAACTCGAGCGGGAGCCCTCATACCCACGCCACGAGCGCTTTGATCAGGTTTTGTCGGTCGGCCTCCGCGTGATCCCCTCCAGCAGCAGGTCGAAGGCTCAAACGCAGGACAGCGAGTCCCAATGTGCACAAGCTCGCCATCTTTTAAAAGAGGAGAAGCGTCGATGAACGGACCGCACCTGGGCGTCGGGCGATTGTGGCTATCGGCTCGAGTCCGTATTCGCCCCGAAGATGGTTGGCGTTGTGCCCTAGCCGCCACAGTTCAAAGTTTTCCGAACCTTCGCTAGATGGTAAGGGGACGTCATAATCTTCACAGTTGATGATTGGTGGGCGTGATAGGCGGAGTGAAAGGAGCGTGTGTACGATGATTGCCGCATGGAAAGTCCGCAGGCGTGACGGACTGGGCGTAAGCGGATCGTCCTGCTGCCGCCAGTGCATCCCTAAGGTGATGGATAGTGCAATGGAGAGCGAACTTAATATCCATGCGCGCGACAATTCTTTGAGTCCCCAGTCGGCAAAAGCGAGAAGAGTGCAAGCTTGAACCGTTTCGACTGACGGATCCTTCATCGAAGAGTACAGGTGGACGCGCGCAGCCGCTGCAAAAGTCAATGAAGAGTGTGTCGAATCCGAGTGCAGATAGGGAGCCACGACGGCAAAAACGCTCAAATATAGCTCGGCCAGTAGTGCTTGTGCGGCGATCGAGGTCGCAGCATCAGTGGGTGGAAGATAGGCCGACCAGCTGAAGAATTGCGCCTTGTCGAGAATCGGCAAGGTGGGATGCACAATTTGGTGGCAACACCGCCCACATCCATCTCATCCACAAACGCGGCGAGAGGGATCAGCTCTCGAACAAACGCCCCATATCGCTCATCAATGCGGACGAGCGCATCATCTCGCAAGCCCACAACCAGCGCCTCGCTCCCTTGCTCGAGTCCCTGATCGGCCCAACCCAACGTGGCTTTGTTCCGAACCGTTGGATCGGCACGAACATCGCTGAGGTCCAGTGTCTCATGGACCCTGGACTTCCGGGCTCACCACCCGTGTCCGGCATGCTAGCGATGATGGACTTTGAAAGGGCTTACGATCGTCTTTCCCACACGTACCTTGATGCAGTCCTCTGCGCCGTTGGCCTCGGCCCCAAAGCCCGCCAATGGTACCGAGCGACCTACACCAACCAATCCGCCTCGATCTTCCTCAACGGTTGGCTCTCTGCCGCTTTCGACATCCTGTCGGGCGTTCGGCAAGGTGATCCCCTGGCTCCGTCTCTCTTCGTTCTGGCGATCGAAGGTTTTGCCTGTCAGATTCGACTGAGAGTCAAGGGCATCGAGATTGCGGGCCTCCAAAACATTCGAGAACTCCTCTTTGCCGACGACGCTTGCTGCGCACTCCACAACCTCTCGGACCTCGACCACCTCAATCGGGCGATCGAGCTTTACGAACGGGCAAGTGCCAGCAAGCTCAGCTACGCCAAATCTTTCCTCTACCCCCTTGGAGCTTTTCGGGATCGGCCGATCGCCCCAGATCTCGGGACCTGGCGTCTCAGCGATTCGCAGTTTCGCTACCTTGGTATTCAGGTCGGGGTGGAGATCGCCGAGGATGCGGGCTGGGAAGATGTCAAGGCCTCGACCATCGCTCGGATACGCTCAATTCCGATGTACGATCTCCCATATGCAGCCAAGTGTTCGATCATCAACATCTACTGCTACACAAAGATCCTGTACTACAGCCGATTCCTCCCCGCCCCCAAGAGCGTTCTCAAGGAGATCGAGGATGCGGCCATGCTCGCCATTCACGGTCGAGCGTCGGATGGTACCCAGCGACGTCCGAAGGTCTCCCGGTCGCGCCTCTGCACCCCTCTCGATCACGGCGGCTTCGGCTTGATTGATCTGCCTCGGCGTCTAGCGATCGATCACGCGAAGTGGGTCTTCCAGCTCCGGGCCCCGGACGGCTGCTTCACACGCCATCTCTTCGACATCCGCATTCGCCTCCAGGCACCGAACGAACCGACTTTCACCTTGTCCAGACCGGCGCCCAACCAGCATCGTCGCCCTTGGATCTGGATCTGGTGGGCATACTTTTGCCATCCTCCCCCGAAGTGGAACCATGCGGTGAGAAAGACGAGAAAACTTCTTCCTAACCTCGAGCAATGGGCAACGCACGTACTCTACTTCCCAGCGGGCCACGGAATACAACTCTCGGTAAACCCGACGCTTTTTCGAGGGCCCGATGGCGAGGTGATGACCCCGTCTTCGTTTGTGAACGCGTCCAAACGCCACCAAGTCTTCATCTTCCCTCCTATCTTCCCCAAGGGACACCGGAAGGTATTCGATCTGCCTGAGCAACGTTGGAACGCTTGGTGGAAGGCTTTGCGCAAGGTTCGCCGGGTTCACTCGGACGCAGAGGATACCGGCCACCTTCTCTCCCTGGGGTCCCTGCATCCGGGAAGCCAAGTCGCCTCCCCAACCAGCCCTCACCCCAACAATCGATCGGCCTCCTGTGTGATGTGCCTCTCGGAAGCACCCGAGTGCCTGGCCCACCTCGCGGTCGGCTGCCCATTTGCCCGGCGTCTCTGGTCTGCTCTGTCCCCGACCCCCCACCCAGTCTTTGTGGACTTTGTATGTCTCGCTCGGAACGTCGCCTTGTCGAACTACGAGTCCTCTTCTTTCACTCGATCTGGAAGCTCTGTCGCCGTCGCCGATTCTCGTCGGATCTTTTTGAACCGATCACCGAAACGGACTTCGAGGGGCTTCGAGCCTCTATTCAGGAGTCCAAGGGTCGCCTAGTGTCTCTGTAAGCCACCAAAGGGGGTTTTAGTGGGTATGGTTGATCCTGGTTCAGGGTCAATGAGTCCTACACTACTGGCTTCTACCAGTGTGCGTAACAGCATTCCCTCCGACGTTTCCGAAGATTTCTAGGTATTAATATAATTATGCTGTTAATGAAGTCTATCAAATAAATAAATAAAAGTAGACATCGAGCATCTGATTGCGTATTGCCTTGTCGGGGAGTGGAAGCACAACGTTCGATGTAAGGCTCGGCATTGATCCATTGCCTTCCGTGCCGGTACCTCTGAGCGCGCCGGACCCACCCTGGAAAGGGTCGCTGAAGAAGTAGACGGGTATCGCCGCGTGTGCAAGCGTTTGTAAAGCTGACTCGCTCGCGTTTGCTACGGCCGAACCAGAGGCATATGCATTGGCTTGGCTATTGGAAGTATTCGCGAACGTATCGGACGCGTCCACCGACGCTGCAGACCGAGAGCGGGGGTCGAACAATCCGACGCGAGTGGCGGTCCCTGGAGTCAAAGCGGAAGCAGCCGGGCTCAAGTCCTGCAGGCTTGGAACCGAAGGTCGACCGTTAGCGGGGCTGGGTCCGTCCATGTCCACATCGTGTACTCCTAGTTCGGAACCGAGACGTTGCTGCTCCTGCTTGACGATCGCAGGCCCCGATGACGTGTTGGGGCTGATGACGTGTTGGGGCTCATGACGAGATTTTCGAGCAAGTGGGACAGCTGCGATCGGTTCCAAGCGGCCATCTGAGCTGCAGCGTCGGTGCTCGAGTCACATTGATCGAAAAAAGCTCGGTACTTGGCCATAAGCATCTCTTCTCCTTCGACCGCCAGCATGTACCCCTGAAATAAAGCGCACAGGGCATGTGATCGCTCGATCAGCGAGCTGAGTTTTTCTGAACTGAGAAGAGGCACTTACGACGAATCGTTCGAGACCCGTGATGCGCTCTGCGAGGTTCTTGATCAGACCTGCTTGAGGACCTCGTTTACGAGTCGGTCGTGTGAAGGTGCATTCGTGGGCGGAGCCTTGCTTGGTGCAGATGACACACGGCAAGGCCATTCGGGAAAGCTTCGCACTTGACGCGTCGTCGTCTGCATCTATTCCGCCGGGTTCAATACTGTATCAGCGATGTGAGATCAGAAATCAGCTTGCTACAGTGCACAAGCAGACTGACTGGTCGCACTGTAGCAATGAACAGGATGGATGTGGAATCACGCCGCGAGAGTGAGAGCGTGGCGTGTCAGCGCAGCAAGCGTCCTTTCCAGCGAGCGAGGTTGTACCTACGGCTTTGTTGACCCTTTTCCGCTTCTTGGGTGCGCGCTCATCCGAATCCGAAAGCGGCGAGCCGCGGGTGCTGGTGCGGTGGTACGACCGCGGCGGATGACGAGCTCGAGGTCGAAGCAATCGGCCCCAACGACGCCGACGCCGGTCTGGCGACCATGACGATCGAGCTGGCCCAGTTGGCTTGGTGACGGCTTTCGCCGTGCCTTGTGCCAACCGAGTAGACTGTTCCGGAGCAACCGTCGGCGAAGCGGGTGCGAACAGGAGCGCGATCACCTAAGCGCCGTAGTTGTGGGGTAAGTCGAGCCGGAGCGGCCGAGGAGGCCGAACGAGCCGCGGCTTTCGCCGAGTACCCCGCCACTCACTGCAACTGGGTTCTTTCATTGCGACCACCCACGGTCACAAAACACCAAGCTCTTCGCGGAGGGAAAGGACCTACACTCGGACGGCCAAGAGCCCTCGGCTCAAGCCAGGCGCGGACTCTCCCCCACCTTGCAGCAGTCGGTGAGACGGGGCGACCGGTACCCGTGAGGCCGACGGAGCGTCGTACCGGCGTCGTGCGACCTAGCACGACGATGCCTCACGCACCGCTGTACGATGCAGATGCCACCACCGCTCTCATGGGGATGCGTGAGTGCTGTTCCAGTGATCAGCCTCGCAAGCTGAAGACATGCATGCTCGCAGCCAGCATCGGCTTCGTGCGAGGGCAGAGGCAGAAGTATCCGCGATGGGAGAAGCTCGAGTGCCACCAGACGTGTGCACCTTTGACTGCAGAGGCTGGCGATCGTATCACATTCTGCCGCGTCAACTAGGTGGAGTCGGCAAGACTGCGCTTGGTCTTATCGCGGCCACTTCCCTCCGGCGCCAGTTCATCGATGCCGACTCGGCCTTCCAGAGCTTGCACGGACCGATCACCGACTTTGTCAAAGGTAAGAAAAGTTCACCGTAGATGTCATATGCACCACCTCGGCGCCATCTAACCGCTTGCGGTAAAAAGATGAGTTCCTCCGCAGCATCCGTCGGAACCTGGCTGAGCCCCACATGATTGTTTCTCACCCGCACCTCGCGGCTGGGCCGAATTCCGTGAGAAGGAGACGGCGATTCTCAAGCAGTCGCTTCACCAATATCCACGTGGCTACGTCATAGCGTGTGGAGGAGGCGTCGTCGAACGTGAGAAGAACCGCTCGGCATTGCGACAATTCAGAGCGACAGGCCATCCGATCTTACACGTCGTCAGGGACAAGGAGGAGACGATACGGTTTCTCGTGGACGAGAACGCAAGGCAAGCTTCATCTTGACCCACATTGTGATGTCCTTGGCCCGCTGACCAACGACTCGGCCTCATCTCTCAGACCATCCTGGGGCAAGGAGATCCGCGCCGTCTGGAGTCGAAGGACACCTTGATTTGAAGACCTCTGCTGCCACACCGTGGTCTCTCTCACGGCATATCCTCCACCGCCATCGCCGCAATTCCTCTTGAAGCACGTAGAAACCGCCTTTGTTCGGCTGCTACGTTCCATCTTGGGCCTCGCCTCGTCCCACGTTCCGCCATCCCCGGCTCCAGACCATCTCCCATCGCTGGTCCTAGCTCGGGAGAGTATGGAGGGTATGGCGCCTGCGAGAGCGAGATGGGGCGCGGTGCCAAGGGCCAGAGGACAAGCTTTGTTGCGCTCAACTTTCCCGACCTGCTCAACGTCTCGGGCGAGACCATACGCAAAGTCGCCAGTGGTGTCGATGTGATCGAGCTGCGCGTGGACACGTTGCGGCAGTCGCAGCCCGAAACGCCGCCAGACTCGGGTGGAGTGTCTCCTGCTCCGGACACTTTACACAAAGCTCAATCGAATGGCAAGGGAGGAACACACATGCCGTCACCTCACTTCGTGACACTTTGCTTCGGCCACTTGCGGCGGTGTTCGCCGCTCCCAATTCTGTACACCGTGCGGACGCGATCGCAAGGGGGTGAATTTCCAGACCTCGAGACCGAGGAGTTGATGGAAGGGTACCTGGCGCTGGTTGAACTTGGCTTCAAGCTGGGTGCCGAACATGTCGATGTTGAATTGTCCCTACCAGATGCAGAGATCGTGAAACTACTTGCGCTGCGAGGGGCGGCGACGTAGTGCCTCGGGGCTGACCACGATCGCGTTGGCGAATGAAAATGGGACTCCCCAGAGATGGCGGACAAATACTCGCGAGCGGCACGACTCGGTGTCGATATTATCAAGATCGTCTCTACTCCGACATCATTCGAATCGAACCTCGAGCTACTCAAGTTCCGCGCCAAGGTCTCGACTCTTAAATCGGTCGACCGGACAATACCTCTGCTTGCGATCAACCTCGGCAAGGGCGGTCAGCTCTCTCGTTTTCTCAACCCGGTATTCTCGCCCGTCACGCACCCGCTTCTTCCTGGCAAGGCCGCGCCAGGTCAGTTGACCTACGCTCAAACACAGCAAGCCCTCTTCTTGTCCGGTCTCACCTTGAAAAGACATTCTTCGTCCCGTCTCTCGCTATCGCCCACTTATTCTCGCGGGAGGCGCACCATCTTGGTCTGCCTTCCACCTTCGTTGTCGAAGACCGTCTGTCCGCGAAACCGAAACCGAAACCGACTTTGGCGGAGCGTTTTTCTCCCCGCGCAAGGCCCTCCGAGCCGGCACGCAGAGCCCATCGGACCAAGTCCTCTCTCCCGCAAAAGCAAGCAGCTGGATCGATTTCGTCGTGCCAGCTTGCTCCGAGCCGACGAGCTACGATGAACCACCGATACCAAAAGGATGGTACAAGCACACGAACGTCTGAGTGCTGGCGTTGGCCGACATCATCACACAAAACCTCCGCCCTATCAACGCCGTTGGAGTGCACACCTCGGTTTTGCTCGTGGGTCTGGGTTCCAAGGATTTGGCCGAGGTTTTCGAAGCTTTGGACATGGTTGGAGCCGGTGGGTGCACCTCTATGCGTGCGAAAGCGAGAGCACACCCTCCGCCTCAAACACGGCTGGTCGAGCCGAGTTCATCCTCGCTCCCTCCCCTCGATCTGCCACGACTCATCGCGCAGCCTCTATCGAACCGCGCTCAAGGTCACGCCGAGCGTGCTCTACCCACACCATGCACCTTTGCAAGCCTCGACGATTTCATCGTTCTCCGACCCGAGACTGTACGCCCGGCGTCCACCTACCATCATCATCGCCGCTGAGAAAGCCCCCACCCTACCGGACTTTTTGTTCGCCAGTCCGACAGGTGGCGCGGCCGTAGACCTCGCTTCTGGCAAGGACGTGGAAGGAGAGCTGAGCCGAGCAATTGAGAGCAAGGCCGGTCGGTCGGTGAAGGAGGGGTGGCGGCTTCTTTCACTCAAGGAAGTGCAAACAGAGGTTGAAAGGCAGGCATTCCGAGCATTGACTGGTAGACACATGGGATCGTAAGTTGTCAAGTACGTGTAAAAGAAGTGAATTGCGCAACTTCAAAGGCATATAACAAGCGACTACGGGGCCACCGTGCAACAAGAATCAAGGACGATCGAGTTGTCCGGTACTGCCAGGAGCCCCTCTCGCCTTCGTCACCACGTATCTGGACCAAAGCCCTGAGGGGGCGGGGTCCGGTGCGATATACTGGCCCAATCGGCAGTCTTCTTGAAGACGTTGTTTCCCCACCTAGAAGAACAGAGTCTTGAATCAGCTTCGCCGAATCGATTTTTGGTCGTTCGAAAAAGCCCAAACGCACCAATCGAGTGCTTCAACCATCAAGGTGAAGTGGCAAAGAGATCGTCAATGAGCTTGCCGTAGTTTCGCTGCCTACCGTACGCTGGGAACACTTACTAAGTTGCCCGTTCTTGGGTAGCGATAATGAGAAAAATATCATGAGCGCGCTGAACGTGGTCCCCGAGTCGAGCCCGGCCGAGATGATGTAGACGTATTTGGACCAAGTTGAAAAGTGACGACGGCGTAAGAGGTATTCTGCGGGTGTGGACTTGCATGAGCCGGGTCGATCACGGGTAGTGAAGGAGATGACTGCTCCATATTGTGGCTTACGAAAGACAAAGCCCACAATGAAGCAAGACGAGTACTACGATTCCGAGACACCAGGCCTCGGGTCAGTACCGGAAAAAGACAGTCACGAAGAGCGGGACGGGTAGACGAGCTCACGTTGATCCCGTTCGCGCTCGCGACGGCGAGGGCGCCGTTTATCGCCACCGGGAGAGAAACGTATGCCAGCCAGCTTCTCGGCCACCGCTTCTCACACATCCAAGGGAGGAGGGGGGCAACAGCGCCGGCCAAGGCGCAAAACAGTAACGGGCTGTACTGTTTCCCCGGTCCGAACAGTCTCGAAGGGCCGATAGCTCCCCTATACGACGAGATTTTGCGCGTTAGCAGATGCGTTAAGATCTCACGAGTCATGTGTTTCTTTGCTCACCATATAATAGATGCCGAGTAGAAGGTGCGAGTAGTTGGACAAACGAGGAGCGCACCCTGCCCGCGTTGACAAAAGTCCTCCACGTTGGCAACCAGCCATCGCTTTACCCCGATCTGTGAGAGACAAGTGACGAAAACGGCGACGACTTGCACTATTCGATGATTTCTCTCTTTCAGTGAAACTTAGCAAAGATCATGGAAAAGATAGGTGATCACTTACCGAGAAAGGTGACTCGGGGGGGAACTGCAAAGTCGCCCAGGTTCGCCAGGTGAACCTTCGGCTTCCGTCACGGAAAGCATTATAAGAAGAGAAAGCTTGAACCGACCTTTCATGTAGTGTCCAAATTTGAGGTCCTGCACGAAGGTGAGTCCGACTTGCGTAGTGGTGATGGTGTAGACCTTGAACAGCTGCGAGTGGAACATGAATGATTTGATTCTGGGTTTGATCCCAACTCCTAAACTTTGCAAACTTTGCTTCGGCAGCGTACCATATTCGCCGATGGATTACCCTTCATCATGTACCCCGCTAGTAATTCGCTTGGAACATTGACTTGAAGCTTTGTTCGAGTACTTGGCAACATGGTCAGCTGATTTGCCTTCACCAGCTCGAGGTGACTCGTGGAAACTCACCGCGGTGGCACTCATGGCATACACGAATCCGGCGGGGAGAAGAACGACGCCTCCCAGCAGAAAGGCGATCAACACTGACCACACAGGCATTTTAGTAGGCCATAACTGAAGACTCCGGTAGAGGCAAGTCAGAAACACGCAAGAGTACCGCGTCACCCCAGAACTATGCTGGGCAACACTTACTCCTACGGCGAGCATCGCCAGCCCCAGCGCCGCCGCCGCGAACGACGCGTAGGCCCAGTCCGGAACGTCGGGATAGGACTTCATGAGTTTGCTATGTATATCCTCCCGCTCGGTTTGGCGCCCCCGTAGCTTCGCCCAGATGTCTCGGCCGTGGTAGATCCCCGTGTGTGTCAGCGCTGCCGGGAGAAGAGCGAGGGCGAGGCCGATTGCGCACACGTAGGTCGAGGTGAGAAAGAGCGGCGAATACTCGGTGTATGCGGCAGCATCTATGGTCGCTTCATGTTGATTGAAGATTCTGGAGAGATTGTACATCTGACCGTACCGATCAAACACGGCGCTTGCGGATATGGGGAGGTAGTACGTCGACCACACGCCGCTGTAGTACAGTGCCGGCGCGACGATCCAGTTGGCTAGCACGAAGCAGCCAAAGATGTTGGCAATCGCCCACCACGGCATGACAAGAGGTGAGTTGATGAAGGCAATCTGAGCCCAGTCGAAGGTGAGCAAAGACATCCCGAGTCCCGTGTCGACCCCGAACAGCTGATTTACAATCGTGTTATCTGTGCGAGGCATCATGGAGGGGGGGGGGAGGATCAGCCCAGGCTGAAAGCATTCTACAAAGCGGAAGCGTATTAAGCACTTGCTTGGAGCTATCCAGCAGACAAAAGAGAAAGCGGAAAGGCCCTGGAAGATGTACCCTTCACGGACGGACGGGAGGTAGTGAAATCAGTCCAGCTAGTTGGAGGAAAACGTGCCCCTCGCAAGAAAAGTGCGTACCTGGTATCCAGTACCATATGGTCGCACCCACGATGACGTACGTGAACACTTTTAGTCGAGGTATTCCCACTGAATCTGGCTCCTCGTCTTCTTCCGCGTGAAAGGTCGCGATGAGGGTTGCCAAGAGCAAATTCTGCGGCCAAAGCAAACTTGCCGGCCAGACGAGGAACCGGCGATACAAGCCCGCGATGCCGAACCCGAGTATGCAGGAACTCAGAACGAGCAGAAGATCAAAGTTGAAGCTGTACTTGATCTTGTAGAACACTTCGGACGCTACAGAGTAGTTGAGCGCGTAGCTGGGCATCGGCCGGCGGAGCGAGGGCTGGCATCAGTTCACGTGGATGTGCAATGATCGAGCTAGATGCACGTCTAACAAGCATCACTCTTAGGCTTACGGAGGGGTTAATCCAACGTTGGCCATCATGACAATCACCGCATGCTCCTTCTGGGAAAATGGACCAGGATTGAGACTTATTGTCGGCCCAACGCGTAAGCATCGAGGAATGGACCACTCCTTGATCGGCAGCAACATCGCTAGAAGCTTCCCGAGAGGGTATGCCACGATCAGGGTGACGAGAGGAGTGATCGAAGGCTGCCATGTTCCATCTGTAAGTCTGGTGCAGCCTCAACTAGGTGTAGTCCAATCGACTTACTGCGGGGTATCGGAAAGCGAGGAACGTATTCGCACTACC
The DNA here is from genome assembly GCA_022506055.1 of Microbotryum violaceum. Classification (NCBI taxonomy): domain Eukaryota; kingdom Fungi; phylum Basidiomycota; class Microbotryomycetes; order Microbotryales; family Microbotryaceae; genus Microbotryum; species Microbotryum violaceum. Next base: position 537,374 of record JAKMXP010000006.1, on the reverse strand, counting down.
CAGCATGACGCAAAGGGTCAGGCCGAGGAACCAACTCCGAAACGTGAGCGATGGAATGATAGGGTCGTCCCAGTTAGAGACACTGGCGCGGACTTCGGCGTAGGGTGAGTCCTCTTCGATATCTCCACTGTCGAAAGCCGCGTCAGTGCTCACTTGCACGACCTTTGCGAGGTGGTCATCGCGACCGTCGCCGCACGAGCTCGACGCATGCGGCTGGCTTGGATGGACATCGATGCTCTCCAAGCGAAAGTTTTGGCTGTCCGACTTTCGCCAGCGCGAGGAATTCACATTCTTGCCAAACGGGTTCAATCCGACCTGAGACCCGTCGTGTGACTCTGACTGGAGAGAGGTTTCTGTGTCGCACCTGTGGCCGGTGGATGTGCTCGACCCGAATGCGTGGTGACCGGACAGCGAGTCTTCCGAGTCCGAGTGTTGGTACCCGACCCGGAGCCGACCTCCCAAATCTACGCAAAAGGTTGCGTTGTCAAACACGATGTCATTACGAGGAACCCTATACCCCGCACTTGGCGGAACGCTGCCTGTCGAAGGTTGGGGTGGCCCTTGTCGAACATGCGTTCGATCCGAAGGGGCGGGGCCCTCGTCGTGCTCGCGCAAAAAGTTGAGCTGTTTCAGCGGAGTGGAGCGTGCGCTGCCATCAGGGGCAACTGTGACGGTGTCGGGTGTGGGAGGTGAGCTTGGGAGCGAAGGCACCCCGAGCGGGATGGAGCGAGTCGGCTGATCCGCCGTGGACGGTCGAGCGAAGGAGAACATCCCGTCGTCCGACCCCGAATGCATGTCGTCATCTTCACTGTGGCCGTAGCCACCAACACCGTGGCCGAGGTTGCGGCGGCCGTCAGAGTGGCTGGTGCTCGGTCGTGGGGCCATGTCTCGGGCTGGTGTCGACGCGTGAGTTTCACCCGCCTACGGGTCGAGGACCGACGAGGTGGAGGGCACGCGGGTGGCGGAGGGACAACCTGAGTCCCCGGCACTACCGTCTCAGTCCAGACTGTAGTACAACGGAGCAGATAGTCTGGGTCTCCTCGCCTCGGAGCTCGATTGTGGAAGGAGGGATAAAGCGCGCTAACTTCTAAGACTCAGGCTACATAGTGTGATCGCGGTTCAGGGGCACCCGCGAGCGCACACGTGGCGGACCCGTTCGAAAGGGGCTAAGGGGCCCGCGCGCCGCACGCGCGGAAGTCTGTAGAGCACCGGTTCCACTCAAGTGATGCTGTGACCTGTGGCTCTAGAGTTGCACCTCTCGAGCTATGCAGTCGCGACACCGAATCCAGCCATGTGAAGCCTAGCAATACAACCTATAAATTTCAAAGACGGATTTGACAAGCGCACACAACAAGCAGACAACCACTCAAAACCCCTAAAAGCCCAATGTCTAATTTCAGTAGTCCATCAGTTCCATGTCGTTCGCCCAAATCCTTCCTCGGGCGGCACCTTGAAAGAGTTGCCCAAAAAGTCGAGCGTATTTGGGAACACCGTGTTGCCCCACCTGGTACACACAAAGCAGGGTCGACGTCAGAACCGAGAAAGACAAAAGTGAAGCGACCGCACAACCCACCAATCAACGACTGGAAGATGGTACACAATAAAAAGTACATGTGAAGCGAAGCGTCAGCGCCGGTGCTCTGCGAAGCAAACGTGTAGACGGAGGAGGTGTCTCACAGATAGTCCCGCCCTTTGGAAGCACCAAGGCAAGGAAGATGACGATGCCGCCGATGATGGTACCGCTATCGAGCCCGGCTGACAATACAAAGTTGTATTTGGACCACCATAAGAATCGGCGACGACGCAAGAGATACTGAAAGACGAAGCCGGCCAGAAACCACGAGGCGTAGTTGATTCCAGTGGCGGGAGGAACAAGTTGAATACCTGCACATCGGTTCGAAGTTCGGTCAGTCCAGCCTGAATCACGAAAAGCCTGTACCACTCATTGTGTCACTCACCAACCAGTGCGACCGGGAAGCTGATCAAAGGCGCGAAACTGCGCGGAAAACGTCGTGCTGCAAGCCACGCAGCGATCGGCAAAAGTACGCCGGGTAACAGCCACCACAGTAGCTTCGAGTAATACGCCCCTACGCCAATTATGCGCTGTGGTCCGATGAGTCCCCTTGAAGAGTGGGCAAACAAAAACATCAGCATTTGCTACGGTGATATGGCCTGGTATGGTTGCCCTTACCATACGATTGACGACGAGTAAAATACTCGGGCTCCAGGGCAGATCAAATGTGACGCCTGGGTTGGCGAGCAAAAGTCTCGAACGTTTGAGACAAGCAGTCGCTTCACTCCAACCTGGACGAAACAGGCCAGGAATGTCGATGAAAGTTGCGCTACGTGCGGGCCGAACAATAATCACCTTCAGCATCGTGGCAAGAAATTACATTCGAATATCCACTCACCGTAAAACGTTATGCGAGGCGGAACTGCAGGACGACCAACAAGAAAATGAAGATCAGGGAAAGTCCACATCTGCCAAACGCTGAAAGTGGACCCACTTTTCTGATAATGACCCAGCTTGAGATCCGAAACAAAAGCGAGCGTCACATTGAGCGATTGCGCAGCGTACGTTTTGAGAATCTGGTGGGCGGAAGGTTACCACTTGATGGGATACTAAGCAAGTGCTCAGAACTGACCATGTTGGCCAAAGGCTGCCCAGGAAATAGATAACCCCCGACAATTTGTGTGACCAAATTGATTGAAATCTGGAAGAAGACAGGCGTCCATCAGCACGAGCACCGCACCGGCAAGGTTGTGCTTCCAGCTTACCACCACGTTGGCCAGCGCATACACAAATCCTCCAGGAATGGTGTAGAGCGTCGAAAGCGCAAGGGCAAGTACCACTCCCCACACGGGCATCCTTGTATCAAATGCCTGCGCAAGCCACATCGATGTGAGCAGCCAACTCCTTGCGACCGACACTACTCAGTCGTACTGCGGACTTACGGCGACAGCACAAATCGAAAGCCCTAGGGCCACACCGGCTACGATAAGGTACCACCACTCGGGAACCTCCTTGTAGACGCGCATGAGCTTCATATGAATGTCGTCATCTTGTATAGTGGATGCCTTGATCCGACGAACAATGTCGGGTCCATGGTGGAAGGCAGTGTGAACGATGAGCGCTGAGGCTGTCATCAAACCGACCCCGTAAAAGATGGCATAGGTGATGGGAAGATACACGGGCGAATAAGCTTGGTAGGCCTCGAAGTCCAGTGAGAGAGTGGCCTTGTTGATGACAATGGAAGTATTGTAAGGTGCCCCAAATCGGTCAAAGACGGACGAAGTCGAGATCGGCAAGTAGGCGCTGTCCCATACCTGCGAAGAATTGAAAGTAAGTGATAACTCCTTGGTATGAATGCATGACCGTTCACGCACATTATTGTAGTATAAGATGGGCGCTAGGACCCAGAAAGCGACTACGAAGGCCGTGAAGATGTTGACAATCGCCCACCAAGGAATGACAAGCGGTGAACCAATGTACGAGACCTGTGCCCAGTCAAGGGTAAGCCCGGACATGCCTGCGAGCAGAACATTCGAGTTCAGCACCAGAATCATCGCGTCGTTCATGTAACAGTGTGGTATCCGGCAGCTCACCAAGTCCTGAATTGACGCCAAAGAGCTGGTTCACGACCAGGTGCCCTATGAACGGCAGCGTTAGCAACTGCTTAGAGTCCCCTGGCCATACTCGAATGTAGGCGTCACTCACTGGGAGCAGCCCAACAAACGAAGGAGAATGCCGAGAGTGCTTGAAAGAGAAACCCTGTCCGCAGAAGAAATGAGGTGGCTATGAGCACGGCGCATAATTGAGCATACTTGAGCAAAATACGCACCAGGAAGGAAATAATAGCAGAAAGCAGCGAGTAGCACGTAGGTCAGGAAGCGGAAACGCGAGACCCTTCCTCCGGGCTCATTCTCGTCTTCGGCGTGCAAAGTGTTGAGCAAGGTGCAGTAGACGAGATTTTGCGGCCAGATCATCGCCGCCGGCCAAACAAGGAAACGACGACACAAGCCTGCGACACCGAAGCCAGCCATCTGGGTCGTAAGGATGAACAAAATGTCGAAGCCGAAGCTGTACGAAATGTCATAGAATTTTTCTGCTGCGACCATGAAGTTGAGACCATAGGCCGGCCCAGTTGCGACGTTTGCGATGATGACAAGGACGGTGTGCTCCTTGATGTTGAACCAACCCGGATTGAGACTGAATTCGTCGCCCAATCCCATTTTGGAGCAGATCTTGGGCAACCTGAACTCGCGCGTCGGCAGTGTCCAAGCCAAGAACTTCCCCGCGGGGTACGTGATGAGCTGGACGACGATCGGAGTGATCAAGGGGGCGGGATAGCGGAAGTAGAGGTACGCATTCGCCGCACTGACAAGGATGGTGACGAGGAAGCCGAGAAGAATGGTTCGGAACGTGACGCAGGGCGTGGTGGGGTCGTCGTAGTTTGAGACGCTGGCTCGGACCTCCGGATATGGCGAATCTTCATCTTCATCATCGTCCTCATACTCCTCCTCCTCCAAGTGACGACGAACCGGGAACTCTAAATCTCCGATGGGACTCTTATCGTCATCGCTTGCATGTCCTGGACCTCCGTCGCCGCCAAAATCGGTCAGCTGGACAGCTGTTGCTGAGAGTCGATATGCGAACGGAGATGCAGATTGCGCCGTCCCGGGGGGAGATTGTCGCTCGGTGGCGAATTGGAAAGGCTTGCCGATATCGTGGGTGCCTTCGCTCGTCCGGCGTGACTCTCCAAATTGGATGTCTCGGGTTGCATCGCAATCTCCTTCTGCAAAACGACCATCCGGCATCTCGGGCTTGGTCCAACCTTGGCGATAGCTGGTTGCGGGCCGTAGATTTCCGTCGAGGGCGCCATGCTTGGCGGCAAGGGCATACGCAGCAGCCGGTGACATTGTCGAGTCGGGATCTGACATGGCGGATAGTGGTTGCACGTCTACCGCAGATATTGGCTCGTGAGCAGTTGGGACACGCGCCTGATCGAGGGGAAGCGGAGACGCCGCAGTCTGCCCAGAGACAATCGGTTCTCTAGCTTCCTGGACTGGCGGCATGAACGAGAACATGCCTGCATCGGGATCTCCATCGTCCTCGGTCATTTGCGCGGTCATGTTGTCCTCTACCCTCGAACAATGATGGTCCATCGAGGCGGGGGCACTGGACCCGCGCTGTGCAGCCGTCGTAGGTCGGGGGTCGCCATTACCAGACATGTCCTCAAGCAACGGCTTAGATCTGCAACGAAGAAGTAATTGCGTGTCAGATTCGTGTTGTTGGATGCGGACGATCGTACCGGTCATTGCAGGGTCTCCCGCGAAACCCCCGCGAAGTACGATCAACATGGCCGAACAGTGGGGGTGAGCCTTTTGTTTGGCCATCGCATTCGGCGGCCATACACGACCAGCAGGCCATTTGAACTTGCCTCTTGATCACTTCGAGCTGGGCTGCCGAAGATACTGATGCTGAGAGCCTCAATATTCCTTAGCACTCGCTGCTCTCGGTAGGCCGTGAAGATTGCCGTGGTGACTGCCGAACAGTTGAGAGGTGGCGGGAGCCACGTCCAAACAAACGGAGTCCGACGGGTGTCCCGATCGATTGGACGTGGTAGATGGACTCAACAGATCCCAAGACGGTGTAGGTAGAAGGACGTCACGTCACGGCCGGGGAATGACTTCGGTGCGAGGGAGCCCAGAATGAGAGAATGTTCTATAAGGTCAAGTGGAACACTGGGAAGTATTCCAGAGGCGGTCGCGTGGCGCGTGGAACAAGATTCCCAGCCCGCTCACCAGCGCCCGCCATCGTCCCGCCATTTCATAGGTAGGTCCGCACGAGCGTCGGGTACCACAGTCGCGGGGCTATACTAGGTATGTTGCAGCCTACATGAATCCTGCCCAACGTATGCATAGCGTAATCTCACCAAGCCACTGGCCAGGCCAAATTTTAGCCTCGTCGGAGCTCAGCACTGACCTGGCTGGCTAAGAGACCAATCCGCCGATCGCGCCGATCACTTCATTATGCTACTGATGCTCTAAAACCTGGGTCGGCGCATAGGGTTTTGAGGCGGTGGGGCATTGTTCTGTCAGCATCTGTAGGATTCTCAGCATATAGTGACTGAGACTGTAACCGGTTGTATGGGAAAACAGGGACAACTACAGCTACCTACTTCACGTGTTCTTTGAGTCGTTGATCCATCGATCAATGATGAATCAACCCCTCAGAATGTGTGGCAGCATGGGGCACCACTGCAGCCACTGCCAACCAAATGGCAAACGTGCGCGTTCCACGTCGATCGTCTCTACTCCGTGACCGTCTTCCTGATTGATGCATGCCCTGCATGAGTACTTGGTGGGCTGTAGGAACTTGAAGACCTGAACAGCCATCGACGACACCTGATTTGGGTGGCTTTGACAGTCAGCTGTGGCTGTCAAAATGCAGGCGTGCCGAGCGGCAACGACGCGCCTCAACTTCTGAGGCTGGTGACAGACCTGGTTCCCACATGCTCACGAGTGAAAGCATTGAGACTGACAGAAATGACAATAAGGCTCTACATTACAGCCACTAAACAGACACCCAACTTCCCCAAAAGAAACAACAGAATTAAAGAAGGGAATGTGCAGCAGCATTTCAGGCCAGCGTCTGCCTAATGGCCCTCAATCATGAAGTATACGTTAAGGAGAGGAAGTTGTCGCGATCCAAAAATAAAAAACTGTGACTCGTGATAAGAACTTGCAGGGACGCGGCAAGCTGGGCGAACGCTGATATTCTCCACGCAAGCGGCCTCCGAGCAAGCACACTAGTCGGACGTGCTCGATCAGGCCGTAGCAGTAGGAGCGGCGCCGTAGACAACGCGGCCCCTGGAGAATAGATGAACCATAAACGGTCAGAAGAGGTGCTCTATAAGACCGGGGCCTAAGGAGGAAAGGATGGAGTGCGCAAACTCACCAGCGAGGCTCGATCTGGTCTCGCTTGGCGGTGGGGGCAGCAACAGAGCCGTAGACGACACGAGCCCTGGTATGAAGAGGCATTATGAATGGGTCAGACGGAGTGATCGAAGGTGATGAGGGCCTGTTAATTCTCGAGTGTCGGAGAGAGCGTGAACTGACCATCGGGGTTCGATCTGGTCTCGCTTAGCCGTGGGAGCGGCTTCGGAACCGTAGACGACGCGACCCCTGAAGACGGCAACACGGATAGATCGAAGATGGAAGCGAGTAAACGTGGGGTCAACAAGAGGCGAGAGAGATGCAAGGAGGGGCGAGGGAAATTCGCGTGCAAGGGGAGGCACTCACCATCGAGGCTCGAGTGCCTTCATGTGACGGACGCAACGAGAAATCATAAGCATCGCACAAGAGCCCTTAATCAGCATCACAGCTTCCAATACACAAAGTCGACCGTTGGTCCTCAATCCAACGACTAACCTGCTCCTCGGCAACGGGGACGGGGGCGGCGACGGACACGGCAACAAGGCCCGCGATCAAAGCGAAGGAGAACTTCATGTCGAGCGTTCGGGTGATGTGTGGCGTGAGTGGTTGGGGGTACCTGGAAGGGGTCGTGCGTCGCGTACGGTGCTCCGTAAGAAACAGAAGAAGATCAAGAAGAGGGGCGGAGGGGAGAGGGCAAGGCGGTCGAAAGATCGCTTCGAGATGCGTCACTAGGAGGGGAAGGTAGAATTAGGTGCGGCGGAGTGGGTAAGATCGGGAAACTCAAAGGCGACTCTCCCGGATGAGCGTCTTCTGATGGCGCGGCGCGGGAGCGCTCGGCAGGAGACAGCGGGCGCCGAAGATCTTGTAGCCGTCGCGCCCTTCGGCCGCGGGGGTCGCGGGGTGCCTGGCGTTCCCCCGTCGTCCCCGTGCATCATTGGCATCATGAACGGGCATCCGCCTGCCACGTTGTGATGATCGCCGACCTTTCCCATTTCCACTTCGCCGAAAATCTCTTGAACTTTTTGGTTATTGCTGTCATACAAGTCCTCACGTCTTGCACGTCGCTCGCAGCAACGTGTCTCCCGAGTGAGACTCTCGATCTGTGCCTTTTTCTGCGAGTGACGAAGCGCCTCGCGCGAACATGCGACGCGAGGTGAACTGAAACTTCCGCGCTCAGCTTCAAATTTCCGTTGCTGAATTGCGGAGCCGACCACTATTTCCACAAGAAGCTGGTGAAAAGCTACAAGGACCGCGAAGGAGTAGGTACCGTAAGTAGTAGTACTTGCCTAGATGACGGCGAGATTGAATCAAGGACACAGCGAATTTGCTGTTGGCATTTGGCAGACCTTAGTGGCATTAACGGATTAGCATCGAGGGGCTAAAAACTCGAATTTATCTCTGTGGTTACTGGTCACTCGTAAACCACATGGGAAACGAAAGGCGCAGGTCAAGTCGGCGTCTCCCGCGACAGCAGATTCTTTGACCTGGAATACGATCGTGAAATTGGTTGCTGCTCAGTGAACAGATAGGAGATGCACAGGATCGAACAAAGAAGCCGGTCGTTGAAAAAACGTGTCGTGCCAATTCGGCCAGCCATAGTTCGAGGTTTCACTAGGAAGCAGGCCGAGTTTCACTAGCGCGTCTTACAGCGGTCGATAGGCCTTCGGGGAAACGCCTTCATTTCACATGTGATGCTCCACGGATCATCAATACAGCATGGTACTGGTACGTAGGCATCTTCTTGTGCACCGGTAGGCACCTGTGAGGTAGGCACCTGTGAGACAGCTGGAGCAGGCCGTTGACCTCCGGAAATATTTCCGAAAGTCTAATAAAATTTCTATACCTATCACCGAGATCCGGTGTTTGGTACTCGAGTGATACCTGACCATCCGAGATTTGGAAGAAAACCATGAACTGCAATGCCACAGTACTGCTCTGGGGTACCGGCTGGTAGAGGCTTCTGAAAATCAGAGGCAGAATTCCTGCAATTGAAAAGTCCGACGACCTTTGACCTTGGCACACAGCTTATAGTGAACGAGCTAATTACCTATACCGCGCCAGCAATTGCAATTGGAGCCACTCACGGTGAAACATATCATCCCGAAGCTCTTTCTCTTCAGACAGAACTAGATAAAAGTTAGGTAGCAAAGGACGAAGGGGTCCGGGGTGTTTCGGACATCGATACCCAGCGCGCGCGTGCTAAAAGGAATGTGATCTACCGGCGCTGGGCGTACAGCGCAGGGCGTCCGGCGCAGATCACGTGGGCGTGATTTGCGTATTGGGCACTGACGTCAGACGAGCGATCTTCAGAGCTTCAGACACGAGGACTCTGGGCTGCCGTCAGAAGTCGTAGGGAGGTTATTAGGGTAGAGAGTGATGCTTTGAGTTCCGAGCATTCGCTCCCGATGAGGACCCACCCGGAACCGAGCGCCGCTAGAAGCCGGGAATCTCCGAGCGCATGCACCGGAATCCGGATGCATGTAATGTTCGTATCGTGACGCCGAGGCCAGGCGCCCGATTCCGGAGGGAGTCGGGGCCACCGTAGAGCCGCGCACCTACAAAGCCTCGGATGCACGTATCGCCGATGCGCACCGAATTCGGCGACAGATCGCCATTGTAGATCTCTTGCCCTTCTCAAACAGGAGGTGCGTTCACACCTGCCTACCCAGGCGTCTTTAGATTTGCCCAGTCAAGTTAGGTGTAGACTACGGGTACCCACTGCATTATCGGTAGGCCGAATTATCTGTCGTGTAGGTTTAGATAACTCGGTGTCCAGGCGTCCAAAACTCTAACGTGTATAGTACAGAATTGCGCGATCCGGAGCGACCAGATCCACGCTCTGCCAGATCTTCTCATCTCGGAGCCGAGCCCCAGAGGTGCCTCCGGCACGTAATCTTCTTACCAACCCGTTCTTGTAAGATAGAGGGGCTAGCCTTATTGGTATGCCAAGGTTCACTGGTATTAGCAAACGTGTACTGCACCAAGCTTCCAGTAGCTGGCCCGACCCCTCGTCTCGATCGGCAGAAATATGAGGAAGAAGGCGCCGACAAAGATTCCGCCTACTGTGAGCCATAGCACGCCGTTCCGAGCCGCGATCGGGGCCATGATACCAGCCAAGCGACCGAGATTAATGCACAATCCTGCGACGGACTGAAGATACGGGTGCAAGTGCACTTTGTTAGAGGGGAAACATCGGTGACCGGAGAATGGCTGCGACCGGATTGGGGAACTCACTCCTCGAATAGGAGCTGGGAAAACTTTGGGCGTGAACCCGTACAGTACTGCATTGAAGAAAGATTGCATGATGTACTCGAGTGCGTTTAGGCCCACACTGGCCTTGATCGTGTCGACCTGCGTGTACATTGCCATGGACGCTCCTTGCACGATCGCACCAAAGACGAGCGACCATTTGCGGCCGACACCGGGCAGCTCGACACACGCCGCAGCGAGGATGGTGACCAGGATGCCGGGCAAGTAGACGTATATGCTGTCACGAAAAGGAAATCTTCAGTACATGCCACAGAGAGCGTCAATATTTGGGCCAAATGAGATTGCGGACTCACTATTGCCCTCGGCGAGCCAGGGTGATGGGCAAGAACGATCCGGCCAAGTTGAAGGACCAGAAATCACCCATATAGACGATCCACAAGAGAACGGTAGTGAGCCCGAGTCGCTTGGTGCGGAAGAGACCGCGCAGATGCTTGAATCGGCCAAACGCCTGCTTGATCATACTCCAGCATGTGCAAGCCCGACGAGAACACAAGCGCAGAACTGAGCGCTACTGAGCAATTGCGCGTGCATCGGAGAAAAAATTGAGGTTTGAGGCGGCTCTTTCGGACAAAGAAGGAACACTTACAAGTTAGACCCTTGCTTACGCACCGAATGAAGCCAGGTGTTCACGCTCTGTATTACGACCGCGAAAATTAGCAGCGCGCGGCGGCTCCTCGAACTCCGAGACTCTGTCTGCCATGCATTTTCATTCGCATTAATCCGAAGATTCGTTCTTCTTCATAGTGTTGGTGTAAGGTAAACCGTAACGAGACATACCTAGAAGCCTTTCACGAAGTGGTACGCCACCAAAACTGGGTTGTCTGGCAGTGTCTAGTACGAGCAGATCGAGCAGACGGTTTTGGCCGATCTCGACTGACAGTCTCTGACAGTAGCTGTAGGGCGTAGCAGGGCGTAGCAGGGCGTAGCAGGGCGTAGCAGGGCGTAGTAGTGCGTAGCAATGCGGGCACGAGCTGGCACAGGCTGGCACGAGCGGGCACCTAGCGGGCCTTAGCGGGCACGATCCTCTCGGTGGTCTTCGCACCGATCCGACAATGCCCGCGACACTCGACTCTCACCATTTACCCGCCACGCTGAATTCGCCGTGTCCGACTCGACTCAGCCCTGCACAGCTTTCTTATTCTGCGTTTCGCACATTTCTGCTCAACAATGAACCGTGTTTGCTCCCCCGCGAGGTAGTAGAAGCTTGGCCAATCTGCCAGCATTGGAGGCTACGGCCCAAGTCGGCCACCGTAGTTGGTCCGAGTTCCGGAGCTTCATCGACTTCAACGCCCAACTACGAATTTCTCGAAGCAAATTTTGGTCACTATCCTTTACCGTCTGTCGTGGATCAAACCTCTTTGCGCGTTACTCTGGATGCACCGCCGGCGTTTGGCTCGCTGCTCGACCTCTGGCGCAATGGTGAGGGACGCTCGCTGTACCTCAAGGACTGGCACCTTCCCGCCATATTCGAATCTCAGGTCGCCGCCAGAGGTGTTCTGAACCGGGACCAGTCGTATGGCTTCTATGAGGTTCCTCGCCTTTGGCGTGACGACTGGCTCAATCGTTATCACCTTGCGAACTCCAACGACGACTTCCGCTTCGTCTACGCAGGCGGAGCTGATACGTTCACGCCACTGCATCGAGATGTATTTGATTCGTATTCGATTTCGACCAACATCATTGGTGCCAAGCGCTGGTATCTCTTCCCGCCTGAACTCACTGCGACCCTGGAGCCGATGCTTGCCAAAGCTGGCTGGGACAATGGCTGGGTTAATGTTGAAGAGTGGGGCACGCAGCAAAAGGAGAAGTTCATATCAAAGGGCATGATGGTCTTTGTACAAGAGGAAGGCGAAAGTCTGTTTGGTAGGTCGGCGTTGCGCAATTCGGCTATGGGGAGCTGTGTCTGACGGGTTTAGAATGGGTCCACAGTCCCAAGTGGGTGGCACCATCATGTCACAAACCTTTCCCATCCAACGATATCACTAAACCATAACTGGGTCAATGCGCACAATATCTCGGCAACATACTCGAGCTTGGCTAGGGAGGGCTTGCGGTGTGCGCAGTCAATATCCGATGTGAAGGAGCTTCTTCAACACCATAGCAAAGATGACTGGCGCCCTCGATGGGCACGGTGTGTATCTGATCTTCTTGATCAAAGTGCAGGGTGGGGGTAAGCTGCTGGTCACTTTCAAAGGTGGATTACCCCTGGCTGATCATCTCTCCACTCAGCTGGTCAACATTCTGGGCCATGACTCTCTTCGCTTTGAAAGACTGCTGTCAATTCCCCAAAGAGACCTCCTCAAGTCATTGGCCAGTCGTCACTTCTGATCTGCAGCCCCCTGTGCAGTACCTTGTTGCACAAGTAAGTGAGGGTGACCCTGCTTCAGACCAAAGTGGCTGGCCACAGACTTACCAGAGTGTCACCTGGCATTTCAGATCCAGCCACTCCTAGCTGATTTCCTGTCAAGAGAGGAGGCTGAGCATTTGTACCTGCCAGGCCTTTCTGAGCTTTTGACCTGCATAACTCATCAGCTCAATGTTTTGGAGGAATTAGTCAAAGCATCCTGATTCCTTATTGTACAATTCTACATACATCGACTCTCTACGTGACATTGATCAATTGATTGATTTGTCTTAAGTGAAAGGAAATCAGTTCCCCAAAAAGGACGGTGAACCCTCACAATAATTGATGTTATTATTATTTTGGAGGAGATTTTGACAAGGGCGAAGAGGTGTACGACGGACTGGGTCTGGAGGAAGAGGAAAAGCTCTCAAAAGCTTCATCCAAAACTAGGGGCGTGGCTAACAAGCAAGAGAATCCAATCCGCTACAAGGCTGAGATACTCTTGTGATGTGTAGGGTATTTTGTGAAAAATTGAGCAGAAAGAGTCCGAGTCTGAGAAATGGTAACCACGAGTGGGAACCCATCGAATCAATGGGATGATGAGATTCAAATAGCAGGAGAGTCGAAGAGTGTACATGAGTTTAGCAGAAGTCAAAAAACACCCGAAGTACAGCAAAGAAGCCAATATTCCTTTCGTCACCAATACAGCCTGCCCGCTGCTTGTTGCCCAGAACGTCGCGCAGAGTCGGTCAAACTTGGCTTCAAATACTCGTGCAAGCAGATCCGGACCGTCGCACGCTTTGTCGTTCGGCCCCAGTGCAGCCTTGGTTTCCGGCCATTCGGGGTTACATGTCACCGTAATGAACAGGGAAGGCTTTCCATATTTTAAGAGTGCACGCCATCGCTTCTTGGTAACACTTGGCGTTGATGCGATCGACAGGCTTCACGATATGCATATGGGCCGCGGCCGCGTGTCGCGTCTTTATAGGAAGTGTGTAGATCATGCGCTGTTCCGATACCACTAGTAGTGGCCAATTCGTCTAATTGATTTACTCTCTCTCGGGCACGACTCGGGCCAGTAATATGAATTCGCACCAAATTTGAGGCGGCGGGGTTAGCTGTCACGTCGGAAGTTGCTTGTGATGATTGCCTGACAAAACCTCATTCGAAACCGAGCGCGAGTGTTGTGCTCCTCTCCTCCACCCCCCTGACCATCCGGCCATCGTGGGCTTCTTCACCTTCCATGAGGTCGAGCAATGGGTGCCATGCCTTCTTTTGGCAGTCGGGACCTCGCGGTGGATGGTCTATGCTCCTACATTCGCTCAAGCTCCCGATCGGCCGGAACCTGCTACGGGTAGCTGCTGCCGTGGGGACGAAGCATGCCCTCCATCAGTCCTTTGGAGCCGCACGATGTCTGAAAACGAAATCAGCCCCAACAACCGAACCAAGCTCACTTCGTAAACTGAGGATGATAATCCTCGGCGCCCCGGTACGTGCAGGGTATTGGTACCGTTGATTGGCGCGCCCCGGATATGGCGAAGTGCGTTGAGCCCCACACTGGCTGACACCGTGACCGGGCCGCGGGCTCTGTTTGCCGTGTTTGGTCCCAGGGTTCAGGCAAAGGAACTCAAGGGGAACGAATACTCAAAAGTAAGTGCATGAGAAAGCATTGCGACGTAAAGCAACTTAACGGCTCTGACTGTTCTGTGCCGCACCTGCAGAGTGGGATCTCGCGACCATTGGAGTCGGCGATTTATTGCGAGCGGAGATCCTCAAAGGCTCGCCGTTGGGATCTGTGGCCAAGAAAGCAATGTCAGAAGGAAGTGAGACCATTCATAATTATGCCCCTTTTCTCTGCGTGACTATGCCCTTGGAACTGACCCCCTTCTCTTCGCAAAACGGGGGCGAAATCAGCCTTGCTTCCAGACGAAATCGTACTTCGATTGATTGAACCGCAACTGCAGGCTTTAAGTGATAGAGACTGGATTGTGAGTATAGCTACGCCACCATTCTAGGAGTCTACCTTGGCGTTGTACTTCCCAAAGTCGCCTGTCTGGTCTTCTTTCACGCGCTGACCTCCAACCGGTATGCCATTTGCCGCTCCCAGCTCGACGGCTTCCCCCGCAAGGCCTCTCAAGCCACACTCCTTGACAAGCTTCTAGCCTCATCTCAGGACTCGCTGAACCTGGTCGTGAACCTGAATGTGCCGGACGATGTGATCCTAGAGCGGATCGAGGGGCGTTGGCTTCACGCCCCCAGCGGCCGAGTTTATAACAACTCGTTCAATCCACCCAAAACACCGGGCAAAGACGATCTCACGGGCGAAGATTTGACGCAAAGACCCGACGACACAGCAGTGAGTGCTGGCCGCCGTCAGGCGGATGACGTTTGCCAATGGATCACCACTGACGAAGAGTGCTGCGCGAGGCAGGAGATATTCTCGAAACGATTGGTCGCTTTCCATACCGAAAACGAGCCATTGCTCAAGCACTACGCCGGAACAGACGCGGAGGTTGTGACCCTTACGGGATCGACAAGTGACGAAATTTATCCGCAGCTAGAAGCTTTGTTGGAGGACGCAGTACGTTCTCGGAGCAGACCTTTCCGCCGGTATAAGCTGAGCGGCGTGCCTTCATACCCGAATGCAGTTCCCCGGCCTCCCAAGAAAATAGGAGTTGTAGAGTTTCATAAGCTTCTGCCTTCTGCGCGTGAACTTTCTATTGGTCTGCAATTCATAACCCTGTGCTTCGCATGATCCCGTGACGGTAGAAGAGCTCGAAAAGCACCTCAATCGTGACGAAGGCCAACCTGCGGAGACTCCAGACGTTGATCCTCGTCGCAACCGCCACCGTCATTCGCGACTCGATACTCACAATCTCGGTGTAGAAACATCCCTCGCCATCTTGATCCTCGAAATCTCAGGTATGCGGGCGGCAACAAGTGGAACCGAGCCGGTGTCGTGTTTGTCCAGGAGCTGCCACCCGCATACCTGAAGTTCGATGGCGAAGGATGTTCCTACACCAAGACTGTGAGGATTCAGTCGCGCATGACGGTGGCGGTTGCGACGAAGATCAACATCTGGAGTCTCCGCAGGTTGGCCTTCGTCACGATTGAGGTGCTCTTCGAGCTCTTTTACCGACATTGGCACCGCGCTCGACGTGGCAGGGGAGGGCGGGCATGAGCTGAGGTGCGCAGAGGTATTCCATGCCCCACTCCGGATCACCTTCGCCGGCCAGTCTTGCCTCGTTCCAGTCGATGGAGAGGAATTTGGGGTGGAGAATTTTGTTATGGAACTCGGTAGCGTTGAAGATCCTCTCGGTTGCGGATTCCGTCTTCGAGGGGCGGAAGTACGGCATCCAGTCGTTGTCCCATTTTTCCTCGGACGATTGGGCCCTGGCTTTGGACGATGGATGGGCAAGTGGAGTTGTCGAGTCGGTGTGTGGTGCCACACAGATTTGCAAAGGTGTTGGTTTGGACGAGAGGAAGTAGCATTGGGAAGGGGCCACCAGCGCGCCCAGTCAAGTGCCCAGGAGCGAAAGTGATGCCACTAGCTGCCAAGTGTGCCACCCCGCGGCTTGACCCGCGCACCTCCGAGGAGTAGGCGACTCACCGTCGTCGGCTGCCCGTGCACGGCGGTGCATCGATGTGCAACAATACCATCTCAACGGCCGAATCATCGAATTTTCCCAGAGGAGACATTTAATAATTGCGCGGTTTGACAAGACTATCGAACCTTTTTTTTTCTTCCCGGATCCAAGTGTGAGCGCGCCGGCCCCACAACTGGCCCGTCGCCGAAATGGGAGAGGAGGTCTTTCTTAGTTCGGGCTTCGCTTGACCACACCCGGGTCGATGACTTGATGAGTCACTCCGACGGGGACCAACGGGATGCCGATAGGAGTGATGGATAAGCTCGATGAACACCACCTTGAAATAACCGAATCGATGCGAAGTGTTCCGAAGGGTCCCGACAGCTTGTGCGGATATCTCATGGCCGAACCGGCGGAATCCGAGTTGAGCCGACATCGTCGAACTGCATTATAGCCTAGAAAACCGGGGACATCAGCTGTTCTGGGCACGCAGAACAAACAAAAAAATATGAAACTAGCCGACAGCAGAATAGTCACCCGCTGCTTGGCGCGATGTACGTTTGGTGATGCCAGGGAACTCGGGTGCACATCAAACTCGTAGAAAGGCCCACTGCCACCCACACTTCGAGCCCGCCCTCCCCTTCGTGCAGGGTCGCTGTCAATGGTCCGAGTATAGAGTGATGGAGTTGTGTGAGCTGGCTTCTGCCTTGTTGCTGCTTTTGGTTTGGCCCGGTGCGACCTGGTGCGACCGAGCACCCCACTTGGCTCAGAGACTCGATTGGCTGACACTCCTCCCCCACCCCTACCCTCTATTGCCGATGTCGCCCTCGTTTCGATCAGACGTCTGGGACGCATGCTCCATCCCAGTGTCCGGCACCAACCTTCCTGTCGCTTTGTTCGAGATTGCCATCGTCCCCACCCATCTCGATCATGTATGAGTCACGCTCTCCTCGCTACCGGTCCATCCGACGCCAGCCCAAGGACTCAAGGAGCCTGCTAACACTCAGCGACGCGACATCCCTTGACCCCTCTTACTTAGAACAACATCTTTGTCGTCATTGTTGTCTGCGTCGCCGTCATCGTTGTTGGGTATTGGGTTGGCAGGTCGCTGGGGATGGAAGGATCTTGAAGGAGAGCACGACAGGTTAGAAAAGGGATGGTGAATTGCAACACTCCCACGGCTTGGGTTCTGTGACGGGTTTGAATAGTTTTGTTGGGTCGAGGTAAATTACATCGCACACACCAGTGCGGGTGGTATTCAAGAAGCTTCCACGTGCTGCACGTTCAATGCGCCATCGGATGTTGCAATCGACACGGTCCATCAAGGTGACAAGGAATCCATGAGACTAGACAAGCGGTATGAACCAAGCGCACTCGTCCTCCGATCAGTACTCGTAGAAACCCTTGCCAGTTTTCTTTCCCAGGTAACCCGCGGAGACCATGCGGCCCAACAATACGGAAGGCTGGCAAGCGACACCGGAACCGTCATCAGGTCCCTCGAAGTTATTGGATCCAAGGCAGGAGCTTCGCTGCGATCGCACTCACCCTGTACTTGGAATCTCCAGTCTCGGTGTGGAGAACTTGCATGATACTCAAACACGTGTCCAGTCCAATGAAGTCCGCCAAGACTAGCGGCCCCATCTTGTGTGCCATTCCCAGGACCATCACTTGGTCGATATCTTCGCGAGTCGCGATACCTTTAGAGAGGAGTGTTACGGCTTCGTTGATGTAAGGCATCAGGAGCGCGTTCGAAATGAAACCTACGCATATCCACAATCACAATCATTAGTCTGGGCACGGCGAACGCGGCCGTTCAAAAGCACCCGACTCGACTCGCCAGGCGAATCCTTCGACACGCTCACGGTCTTGCCCATGGCCTCGGCAAAGCTTCGTGCTTCAGCCAGCGTTTCGGGCGAGGTCTGAATTGCCGGGATGAGCTCGACCAGCTTCATTACAGGGACCGGGTTGAAAAAGTGGAAGCCGACGGTTTGCGCTGCGCGCGATCCGGCTGCGGCGGCGATCTTGGTGAGAGAGATTGACGAGGTGTTGGAAGCCAGGATCGCATGCGTCGGCGTAGTCTGAGCTAGCTCGGCGAAGATCTTCTCCTTGAGGGGCAGATTCTCGGATACAGCCTGGGGGAAAGAAGGTGTAATCCATTACGCGGACGGATGGTCAGCAGTAGCACCTAGCATGGAAAGCGGTCTACACTGCTTGTCAAGTGGGGCTCAGCGGGGTCCGGCCACACACCTCGATTACGATATCCACCTTGTCGAAGGCCGCTAGGCCATCGACGAGCTTGATTTTGGCCAGAATCGCACTGCTGGTCTCAGCGTCTAGTTTCCCTCGAGTCACATCCTTCTGCAATAGCGATTCAGCGAAAGCAAGAGACTTGTCGAGATTGGCTCGGTTCGAGTCGGCGAGCAAGACTTCCACCCGCGCCACTCTGGCGGCGATCAGAGCGATACCGAGACCCATCTGCCCTGCCCCAATCACACCCAAAGTCTTGATCGAGTGATGCTGCAACGAAGAGCTTGCGAATCCACGCCCGGCGGCGCATGCAGTTTGCTGGATGCGCTGTGGAAACATCATAATGGTCGAAGCGCGTGGACAGCCGACAAGGTGCAAAAGAGACGTAGGCCGTTCGAGAGTCTGAGCGAAACAAGACCAATCCTAAGAGCGACGAGATTTGCACAGCTTTGCGTTCGCAACCCGCGTATGCCAAGAAAGCAAAAGACGAGCAGTCGGTCCGGCGCCCCGCTTTCGGTCTCAAAGAGGGTCTCGCGGTAGTCTCGCGGTCACGCCTAATAACCCAAGTTCAGAGCAGCCGAGCCCCACCGAGCCGGAGTCAAGCGAGTAAAATCGGAGCCTAGTCTTTCAGTTACTTGGGTTAGGTGGATTCAAAAGGTGCGAGTATTATGACAACAAGCATTTAGCGGGCAGGTTAGGCAGGCGCGTGCGCAAGCTCGAAAAAAAGGTACTCTTTGGATCGTAAAACTGGCTGCGTCTGCCGAACAAAAGCACGAGACGGGTTGTGTGGCCCTAGGTCAGCGGTCAATGGTCAAGGCAATTCGGGAGGCAGACCTTGGGGTTGGAGAGTCGGTAGTCGAAGATCAGATTTAAAAGGCAATACACTTTTGTCGCCAAGGCCGGCCGGTATGGCTGGCTCGGTTCAGGTCTGTGTTTATGTTTCATCACATTGACGATGTCGGCAGTCACGGTTTAAATAACACTCACAAGTGGCTCTGAAGACCGCTGCAAAGCTAGCGGTGAGTCAGTACGTCGCTCGGAAAGCGTAGAAGCAAGATTGAGATCAGGCATTACGTTGTCTTCACTCCAATGTTGAACGCAGAGCGAGGACGTATGGTACGTGACAATAAGTAGTATGACGCATCAGGTACTCTTTGGATCGTAAAGCTGGCTGCGTCTGCCGAACAAAAGCACGAGACGGGTTGTGTGGCCCTAGGTCAGCGGTCAATGGTCAAGGCGATTCGGGAGGCAGAGCTTGAGGTTGGGGAGTCGGTAGTCGAAGATCAGATTTAAAAGGCAATACACTTTTGTCGCCAAGGCCGGCCGGTATGGCTGGCTCGGTTCAGGTCTGTGTTTATGTTTCATCACATTGACGATGTCGGCAGTCAGGTTTAGATAACACTCACAAGTGGCTCTGAAGACCGCTGCAAAGAGTCGTGACTGTCAGTACGCCGGTCGGAAAACGCAGAAGTAAGATTGAGATCAGGCATTGCGTTGTCTTCACTCCAATGTCCAACGCAAAGCGAGGACGTATGGTACGTGACAATAAATAGTATGAAGCATCATGTCGGACTCGGGGGACACTGGGACCGAGAAGGCCGGGACCGGTGACAAGGACACTCACAAGCATTTAGGTGGCGCGGCGCCTCGTTTTCAATCGTCCTGGCTGACCAGTGGGGGCCTTGCCGTGGGTGAGATGGTACGCTGATACGAGCTAACAGACTCTGGTCGTGATGATGTAGCCTGCGTGCGGGATAAAGACTCGAAACTACGCTTGCGTTCCAAGAGGCTGTCAATGGTTGCCTTGACCGCGGAGATGTTGCGTGCAGGGAGCGAGCCAGGCATTTCGATGGAATTTTCGGCAGCAGTTGATACGGTGATAGCGGGGCAGACATCAAGAAGCCGGGGAGGTACGATAACTTGGGTGGTCGAGGCATCGAAAGCGAAACCACCTTGCTTGGTAGCAGTGAGGACGTCGTCGGGGCCGACTCGATCTGCGTCAGGCTCGAGACTAGGATCGGTGTCGACGCTGATATACCGAAGAGCACGAGCTAATTCCGAGGCCCAGCCATGGTCGATGTCGCCTCCTTCAGGTAGCGGATTAGGATTGGGTGCTTCTTCCAGCGTCTGCTCCCAACCGACCGGCGGCGACCCTGGAGGCGAGATGAGAAAATTTCGAGATAGCGCGGGTACGGAAAGCAGGGTCGAGTGCAGCGAGGGCAAGGGAAGCGCAAGGGAGGGGCCGAAGAACACCCTTAGCGGTTCATGCTGCCTTTGTGTGTCATTGCGGACGACACGGTGGCCGAGGGGCGGTGGTGATGCACGAGAGCGTGTGAGTGAGAGCGAGGGGGCGAAAGACAACCCGCGGGTCAGCGATCCGCGACAAGACGCGCTTTGGGGCGGCGTGCGAAGCGAGCGCCAACGGTTCGAGGCGGAGCACGAGCCCGCTGGGACGAATCATCCGGTCGACGAGCATGCACCGCCAACCGCAAAGGGCATAGACACGCACCTGGGAGGTCGAGGAGTGTCTGGGTGTAGACCGACGGCCATGGACGGGGGCCGCTTGACCTCAGGAGGAGTCGTAGTTGAGTAATTGCTGGTGGCGGCGGCTTGATCGTCGTCTTCATCCTCCCAAACGAAGCCGTTCATCTCGCGACGCGCCAGTGTAGCGTCCAGCACGTCTTCATAGACAACTAGCACACGGCCGAGCATGCGTAAAGATGTCCACGAGACGAGCCGCCCATACGAGTGAAAGTGTGCCTCGAACATCGGCAACAGGTCGGCGTCGAACAGCCGCGAGGGTAGCAGCAAGATCAATGTGTTGGTGGGCACCACTTTTGTGAGGGAAGGCATGATCACAGTGGGCGGTACTGCAGCTTCAGCGACCATCTTCATGCGTCCGACAACGATTGTTGTACAATCAAGCCAGGTGGTGAAAGGTAGTCAGGTTCGAGAGGTCTCGGCGCTGGCAAGATCTTCGCGCAAGTTCACGCACGCACCACGTTATGGAAATTAGCCACTAATCGCCGGCCAAACAACCTTCTCGATTGTTCTAACTCTCGAATAAACCAACAACAGCAATGATGACAATAGCAACAGAATATTAACATCGAGCAGGTGTAAAGTGGTGGGTATAACTCTGGGCTCGCAGAGTAAGCCCCATGAGTGGAAGCTACCGAGCCTGAGGGCCGCTTGCGCGTCGCCACTGCCTACCGTCCTCAAGCGCAGGCCGGGCACCTAGTCCGCCGAGGCCGACGCTTCTGCGCGGCGAGTTCATGCCTTCGGCGTGGTGATCGACCATTTGCATACCACTCGCCCCTTGGTATTCATGATTTTGATGCACAGACGAGGGCAGCGGTGCCCAGGATCCGATCGAGCTCCTCTCGCTCGACTCGCGTGAATTGGGATTGTACAGCCTTGTAGTACCGGCGCCGTAATAGTGCCCGTCAGAAGCGCCCATCGAGCCAGCTTCGTGGTCTTGGAATGAGTTGGAGCCAGTTCCGGAGGCCGAGTAAGATGTCAAGGCGTGGTGCGGCGGTGGTGCAAGATGATATGACGCAGGCTGGGGTTGGTGATGTGCGAGACCGGAAGAGATGCTCTGCTGGGATTGCAAATGCTTGAGGTATTGATGAGACGGCAAAGTGGCGTGCCCGCTATTGCCGTATACGTAAGTTGTGCTCTGCATGACTCCAGCTTCGGATCCATCGTGATAAGGGCTTGAGAAAGAAAGCGAGCGAGCTCAGATAAGCGAAACCGATCCGAAAATTCACTTCCATCGCGTGCACAGCAATGGTGGCTTACATGGTGTCGTAATTGACATGGGTGTGACTTTCCGGGTAATCGTAGGCATTTGTCTGGTTCTGCGACGACGACGTCATTCCGGCCGCGAGGTTGTGCAAACTCGGCGGATCGCTAGAATAGGGGGGCCCGTTCCCAACGCCCGACAACGAATAGTTGCTGCTGCCCATGACGGGAGGACCTCGGCCGGCGTGAGCGGCGCCTGTCCGTGCGTTGCTACCAGAGCCTTCGACCGCGTGCTGACTCGATGTGTTTCTTTGCTCCTCGGAGCCATTGAATCCAGGAGGCTGCGCGTCCTCGGATACATCTCGCGTGGATCCGAATGGCGACGGCAACAAGTTGGATATCGAGGGCAAAGTTACTCCACTGCGCGACCCGGACGACGACCCTGGTGGTGAGGGTGGGGTCGAAGACGAATGAGATGCCGCAGAAGTGCTGGGACCGATCTGTTGGTGGGGATATGAATATGGTGCATTGTAGGTGTTGAATCGGCTCGTAGCAGTCGTAGGAGGCGCCGGGACCGGAGGTTGCGGCGGCGCGATGCGCCGGCGTAACGGGGGAGAGCCCGAAGTCAGGTGAGCGCCAAAGCCGTTCTGAAGCGACGAAGGATTGCCGTATCCAGCGAAGGAGGACGCAGGCCCTTGATCATAGGTGTACGAGTTGTACGACGCGGCAGGCGAGTAGTGACCACCACTCGACGGCGGATATGGTCCAGACATGAAGCGCTGTTGCAATGCGGGAGCAGCGGCCGATAGAACCTGTGGAGGCGGAGGCGGCGAAGTTTGAGCCATGTCGGAATGATGAAACTCGGTGCTGTTCCCGCCTTGTTCGTCATCGGCCTGACTGGGCCGATCACGCTTCGGGCTGTCGTGGGGTTGGCCCTCAGATCCGCCAAGGCCCGCGGTCACCGCAAGGGGCGACTCAGTAAGAGGCTCGGCGGTTGCATCGGTAGCAGCGGATTCCAAAGCTGCACCCTCCCTCGCCCTCTTGGCTTTAGCCTTGGTCCTGCGAACAGCTCTGGGCTTGTTGGGATCTGTTGGCGCTTTGGGTTTGCGGGGAGGCGCATCCGAGTCTTCTTTGACGACCATGCCCATGGCCACTTGTCGCTGGGCGGTTGACGCGGACAGTTGGTTGTGCAGAGCAGTGAGCTCCTTCATCATCTGGGTGTTGAGCTCGGTATCATCTGCATGTACTGTCGTAGCGTGCTGCCGAACATTGTCCAAGCGTGAGAACAAACGACCGCAGTGGCACTTGAACGGCCGTTCACCCGTATGTTTCCTGTGCGGGGAACACGAAGCGCAGCGCGGCATTTCAGCCTCACATCGTCAGACTTCAGGCATGACACTAGTCGAGGGCACCATGTCCGAACAAAATCCTTGTGCACCACATCAGAGTTGAGACCGGTCTACAGCGCGACATCCAAGGTCTCGGCGGCGTCGGCCGACTGGCAGGCCTCGGTCATCCGGTACTCGGAGTCGATCGTGGCTGGGTCGGTCCCGACTTGTGAGGCCGCGCTATTGCGCTAGAGGGCCGTAGAGGCGCGCCCAGCCCGTGCAGTCAACGCCCATGTGCGGCTGCAGACTCACCTAACATGTCGGGCCAGATGCTCAGACCGCGTGAATACCATGGAACACTCGCCATACCCAGTGCAGCGAAACATGCTCGTAGTCGGCACGCTCAAGCGAAGCAGGGAGCTTGGTGTGCTGGACGGCGACGGCGCTTGCTGCGGTGACCAGTCGAGAGCCCAACTTGGGCTTGGCTTCCGGGTTCCGTCAGAGGAAGCAAGGGATACAGCAGGCCAATTGTTGCTGTAAGAGTCGGCGAGGCCGTCGTGCGAAAGCTGGACCACGGTCAGGGGTCCGGAAACCCTAGCGCACACCCAAGACAGCTCGAATCCGGCGACGTGACGGCGACAGCGAAGAGCGGCAGCCGCGAGCGTGAAGAAGGCGCGGCGAGGGCCTGGCCGAGATGGCGGGCGCCGTACGGGGGCAGAATCCCCGACGACGGTAGCAATTCTTCCGGGGGGAGGGCGTGTTCCAAGCACCGGGTGGTCTGCAAGGCACGTGAGGAATGCTGGTGGTCGGTGTCGGCTACCACTCTTGCTTAATGGTCGTCGGCAACCTCGAGCCTGCAGCTCGCAGAGGAAGGAAAACGTCGCCCAAGCCAAGCCGGCAGTGAGTCGCTGCATGTGCCTGGCGCCGCCTTGGATCGCGTCTTTCGGCGTCACTTTTTAAATGAAATCATCAGGGCACTCGCGCTCGCTCACGATTAGGAATTTGGTGCCTGTAACTTCCTCAGTTGCCCCCAGGTGACAGGTCCCGACGGCTCAATTCTACGCATGGATTGCACCTTAGAACATGGTATCTAGGTAGGGGTAAGCTCTGGATAGACCCCTGTGATAGGCATGTGCCTAGTCCAAACTCGGTATTCATCTGCCTACCCCGGCCGCCGCATGGGCTATTCGGCTTTTGCTGCAAGGATTTGACGCGCGGATTTTCGACTGGCCTCCGCCGCTCGCCCCGCTCGAAACCGGCGCCGGATCATTGCGCCAAATTTTAGGGACTTTCAAGCTATTTGGAGCAGGTTTCGACTACTATTGCAGACTCCTGGCATGATTTAACATTGAAGGATCAACGATCGACCTTCCGATTCACGGGGCCCGCCGGAAAACGCTGTTTTCGGACATTGCCTACTAGGCCTGCTAGGCCTGGGCAAGTACGCTGCGCCAGGGCACTGCCGCGCTCACAACTCGCTGCCTCGTGCCCAACACAGTGCTCCGCAGTAGAAAGTGCGTGATACCCATCTTATCGACCCTGAGAAGGTCATACGATTACTCATCTCGCTCTGTTCATTGGCTCTTGCTCAGGTGCGTTTCTGCGATGTCCAGTGTCGCACCGCCTGGGTTCATATTCCCGCCAGGGATGGCGCCACTCGACGTGCCCAACTATGTGGTGAGTGAGCTCGATGGCTAGATGGTCCACAACACTCGCCGATCCTTACTCACCCTTTGTGCGCGACCTCCCAAACTTTCGATTCTGCCAGGAGCCCGAGGCGATGGCTCAAGAGACGCTAGATGCAAAGGCCAGGAAGTGGAACGCTCTGCAGAGCCGTCGTTACGGCTCGTCTAGGAAGACTCAGGTCGATCCAGGCAAGCAAGAGCTCCCACCAGAGGCATTGCGACGCATCATCAAGGACCATGGTGACATGAGGTAAGTATGGCAGGCCGATGGGAGACCCACAGTTGGGCGGCCAGGCCACCTCTGGGTGCGGACGTGACGTGCGAGGCTGACTCTCGTGATCACACACGTCGATCGTCCGTACTTTCAAAACAGTAATCGCAAGTTCCGATCCGACAAACGCGTCCACCTTGGCGCGCTGAAAGTGAGCTCACGGCATGAACGGTGTCGGATGTCTCAAGTCACGCGCTGACCAGCTTTTGCGGCGGGCGACCCACAGTACGTTCCGCATGCTGTCCTGAAACTTCTGGAAAAGTGAGTTCCTGCTTGGTCGCTGCTGTAGCGTCTCCATCGCTCTTGTCGCATAGGCTGATACCAAGCGATGGTCCATTCACCGCCGACAGCATGCCCATGCCCTGGGAGCAAGTTCGCGAAGTCAAAGTGCTGTATCATGTGACGGGGGCCATCACCTTCGTCAACGAGATTCCGACTGTGATCCCGCCTGTGTACCATGCGCAGTGGGCGTCCATGTGGCTTGCCATGCGTCGCGAAAAGCGCGATCGCCGCCACTTCAAGCGCATGCGATTCCCGCCGTTTGATGACGAAGAACCTCCCTTGGACTACGGTGACAACGTGCTCGACACCGAGCCACTTGAAGCCATTCAGCTCGACCTCAACGACGACGAGGACGGGCCTGTCATCGACTGGTTTTACGATTCGAAACCGCTGCTGGACTCGCCCCACATTAACGGGAGCTCCTACAAGGTGTGGAACTTGGATCTCCCCCAGATGGCGGTCCTGTACCGCCTGGGTAGGAACCTACTGAGCGATTTCAACGATCGCAATTACTTCTATTTGTTCGAGCCCAAGTCGTTCTTCACGGCGAAAGCGTTGAATGTGGCGATCCCGGGCGGCCCGCGCTTCGAGCCGCTGTACCGCGACACGGACAACTTCGACGACGACTGGAACGAGTTCAATGACATCAACAAGGTCGTTATCAGGCAACAGATTCGCACCGAGTACAAAGTCGCGTTCCCGCACCTTTACAATTCGTTGCCCCGCGCCGTTCACATTCCTGTCTACCACGAGCCCCACAATCTCTACATTCGCACGGAGGACCCCGATTTACCGGCTTTCTTTTACGACCCGATGATTCACCCCATGTCGACGCGTGGGCTGGCGCCTCGCAATGAAAAGCTTACTCCGGAGGAGGCTGTCTTCGGTGACAACGACGGTGACAGCGACGGTCGTGGTGATGCCGAGTTAGAGCTCCCGCATTTTATCGAGCCCTTCCTCGGCGAATGCGAGATCGAGACGGAGCGAACCGCCGATGCGATTGGGCTGTGGTGGGCGCCCCATCCGTACAACCAACGCAGCGGTCGGACCGTTCGCGCCCAAGATGTACCCCTTGTCAAGATTTGGTACCTTGAGCATTGCCCACCCGGCCAACCCGTCAAGGTCCGCGTGTCGTACCAAAAATTGCTCAAGTGTTACGTTCTCAACGCGCTCCACCGTCGCAAATCCAAGCCCGCTACCAAAAAGTATCTTTTCCGCCAACTGAAAGCGACCAAGTTCTTCCAGACGACAACGATCGATTGGGTCGAAGCAGGACTCCAAGTGTGCCGCCAAGGGTACAACATGCTAAACCTTCTCATTCATCGCAAGAACCTCAATTACCTCCACCTGGACTACAACATGAATTTGAAGCCGGTCAAGACGCTCACGACGAAGGAGCGCAAGAAGTCTCGTTTTGGAAACGCATTCCACCTCTGTCGCGAGATTCTGCGCCTGACCAAGCTGATCGTGGACTCGCACGTGCAATACCGCCTCGGCAACGTGGATGCGTTCCAGCTTGCTGATGGACTGCAGTTCACATTCGCGCACGTTGGACAGCTGACGGGTATGTACCGTTACAAGTACAAGTTGATGCGCCAGGTTCGCATGTGCAAGGATCTCAAACACGTCATCTACACCCGGTTCAACACCGGCCCTGTTGGCAAAGGCCCCGGCGTAGGCTTCTGGGCTCCCGGTTGGCGCGTGTGGCTCTTTTTCCTGCGCGGCATTGTACCTCTCCTCGAGCGCTGGCTCGGCAACCTGCTCGCTCGACAGTTCGAAGGGCGCAATTCCAAAGGCATCGCAAAAACAGTTACAAAACAACGAGTCGAGTCGCATTTCGATCTCGAACTTCGCGCGGCAGTGATGCACGATATCCTCGACATGATGCCAGAAGGAATCAAGCAAAACAAGTCGAAGACGATTCTGCAGCATTTATCTGAGGCGTGGCGTTGTGTGAGTTTCGAGTCGACCGGACCGACCACGGATCGAGATTCGGTTATGCGTTCACAGGACTGACCTTCATACAACAACTCTCTTCTCACGAATCATTCTTTCGTCTCGTGTCTTGGCGCTCTACGCGGTGTAGTGGAGTAAGTCAATATGCTTCTGCCATCCTTCCTCAGCGATCGCTGGGACGTGCGAGATTGGCGCATTGGAACCGGAAGAACCATCGCTGACCCAAAGTGTGCCTGGATCATTCTCAGAGGCAAATATCCCTTGGAAGGTGCCAGGAATGCCTACAGCGATCGAAAACATTATCTTGCGTTTCGTCAAGGCCAAATCGGACTGGTGGACGTCGGTCGCGCATTACAATCGCGAGCGCATCCGCCGCGGTGCGACGGTGGACAAGACGGTTGCCAAGAAGAATCTCGGGCGCTTGACTCGACTGTACCTCAAAGCGGAGCAGGAACGTCAAAACTCGTATTTGAAGGATGGTCCGTACGTCTCTTCTGAAGAGGCCGTAGCGATCTATTCCGCGACCGTACATTGGCTCGAGTCTCGGAAGTTCGCGCCGATGCCATTTCCCCCGTTGTCCTACAAGCACGACACAAAGCTACTGGTGCTCGCCCTCGAACGACTCAAGGAGGCGTATTCTGTCAAAGGTCGCCTGAACCAGTCCCAGCGCGAAGAGCTTGCTCTGGTCGAACAGGCCTACGACAACCCTCACGAGACTTTGTCCCGCATCAAACGCCTCTTGCTGACCCAGCGCGCCTTCAAAGAAGCCGGAATTGAGTTCTTTGACACGTACGAGAAGCTCATTCCCTGCTACGACATCGAGCCGATGGAGAAGATCACGGACGCCTACCTTGATCAATTCCTCTACTTCGAAGCCGACAAGCGAGGGCTTTTCCCGTCCTGGATCAAGCCGGCCGACACGGAGCCGCCTCCCCTGTTGGTGTACAAGTGGGCTCAAGGCATCAACAATCTGCACGATGTATGGGAAACGAGTGAAGGCGAATGTAACGTTCTGATGGAGACACAACTTTCCAAGGTTTACGAGAAAATCGACTTGACACTGCTCAACCGTCTGTTGCGGCTGATCATGGACCACAACCTGGTAAGCTCTTTGCTCTCTGTTCTCACAAGGAGAACGCAGTAGTGTCCTGACGATGCCTGCAATTTCCATTGCTTCATTTCGCTCATTCACAGGCCGATTACTGCACGAGCAAGAACAACATTGTCCTGACCTACAAGGATATGTCTCATGTCAATGCATATGGAATGATTCGGGGCCTTCAGTTCTCGTCCTTTATCTTCCAGGTAATCCGAAACCTTTCTTCCCGCTGAATCAGCAACTGATTAGGTAGCTGACTCGAGTGGCGCTCGCCACTACGCCCTTCACACCCACACCGCAGTACTACGGTCTCGTGCTCGATATCCTCATCCTTGGGCTGCAACGGGCGAGCGAAATGGCGGGTCCTCCGCAGACGCCCAACAATTTCCTGCAGTTTCGGGACACCGCTACGGAGACGCACCATCCGATTCGACTCTACTCGCGTTACGTGGACAAGATTCACATCATGTTCCGATTTACTGCTGATGAGTCGCGCGACCTGATCCAACGGTACCTGTCTGCTAATCCCGATCCCAACAACGAGAAGTGAGTCATGGACGACATTTGAGGGTCCCAATATCCAGCTGAGGGGTCCGGGTTAATGGCGTCACTGACATTTCCTTGTGCCACGCGGCGTAGTCTCATTGGTTATAACAACAAGAAATGTTGGCCCCGCGATTGTCGTATGCGCCTCATCAAACATGACGTCAATCTTGGTCGAGCTGTGTTTGACTTGGTATGGACTTGTTGACAGCGTATGGAGCAGTAGTCAATCTGGGCCAAGTAACTGATGAAGCGGGTTGAACTGACACAGGTCAAAAATTCGCTGCCGCGATCGCTCACCACGATCGAGTGGGACGACACCTACGTTTCCGTGTACTCGAAGGACAACCCTCAGTTGCTCTTCGCGATGCAAGGGTTCGAGGTTCGCATCCTTCCAACGTGTCGTGTGTCTAACGAGGCTTTCACTCTCAAGGATGTGAGTAAAGCAGAAATTGTTGCCGGGTTTGGGACTGTGAAGTTGAATTTGTTTTCCGGTCTTTAGGGAACCTGGGCACTTCAAAATGACGCAACCAAAGAGCGCACGGCCCACGCATTCCTTCGCGTCTCCGACCAGGTTCGCCTCCTCGATGCCATCTTATCCTGGCCGTTGGTCGCTGCAACTAACATGTCTAAACAATTTCGAGCGCGCAGGGAATCAAGCAATTCAGTGATCGGATTCGCCAGATCCTTATGTCCTCTGGAGCCACAACCTTTTCGAAGATCATCAACAAGTGGTACGTCGTCGTTGGCGACCGCGTTCTTGGGCTGACGACGCGGGTCGATGCTTATACGTATACACCTTTCGACCTTTCGCCTTCTCCCTCAGGAACACGGCTATCATTGGGCTTATGACGTATTACCGCGAAGCCGTCATTCACACGAATGAGATGCTCGACTTGCTCGTGAAGGCGGAGAACAAAGTGCAGACGCGCGTAAAGATTGGTCTCAACTCGAAGATGCCATCCCGATTCCCTCCTGTGGTAAGTGAAGCTGCTGTGCCCGACTTGGTCATCCTGTAATGCCTAACAATCCTGATCGGCATCCCTTCTTGCCCCTTATGTAGGTCTTCTACAGTCCAAAGGAGCTAGGTGGTCTTGGCATGCTGTCGATGGGTCACATCCTCATTCCCGCGTCCGATCTTCGCTGGAGCAAGCAGACGGACACAGGCATCACACATTTCCGCTCCGGAATGTCGCATGCCGAGGATACGCTCATCCCGAATTTGTATCGCTATATTCAGCCCTGGGAGAGTGAATTCCTTGATTCAGCCCGCGTATGGTCCGAATACGCTCTCAAGCGCAAAGAAGCATCGGCTCAGAACCGCCGTTTGACGCTGGAGGATCTCGAGGACAGCTGGGACCGCGGCATCCCTCGCATCAACACCCTCTTCCAAAAGGATCGTCATACGCTTGCATACGACAAGGGCTGGCGCGTCCGCTCGCACTGGAAACAATATCAGTTGCTCAAGTTCGACCCTTTCGCCTGGACTTCACAGCGCCATGACGGCCGACTTCATCACCTGGGGGCGTACCGGGTTGATGTGATCGCTGCCTTGGGCGGTGTCGAAGGGATTTTGGAACATTGTCTTTTCAAAGCAACGGCATTCCCGACCTGGGAAGGTCTGTTCTGGGAGAAAGCGTCTGGCTTTGAGGAATCGATGAAGAACAAGAAGCTCACCAACGCGCAACGATCCGGGTTAAATCAAATTCCGAACCGTCGATTTACGTTGTGGTGGTCCCCAACCATCAACCGTGCCAACGTCTACGTCGGTTTCCAGGTCCAGCTCGATCTCACCGGGATCTTCATGCACGGCAAGATCCCAACCCTCAAGATCTCGCTCATTCAAATCTTCCGAGCCCATCTGTGGCAAAAAATACACGAATCGGTCGTCATGGACCTGTGTCAGGTACTCGATCAAGAGCTGGAGGCCTTGCAGATCGAAACAGTGCAGAAAGAAACCATCCACCCTCGCAAATCCTACAAGATGAACTCATCCTGTGCCGATATCCTGCTGTTCTCGTCGTACAAGTGGAACGTCACGAGCCCGTCCCTCCTCACGGACTCGAAGGACCAACTCGATGGCACGACAAGTTCCAAGTATTGGTTAGATGTACAATTGCGTTGGGGGGACTTTGACTCGCACGACATCGAGCGTTACTCCCGCGCCAAGTTCCTCGATTATTCGTCCGACAACATGTCGATTTACCCCTCACCGACCGGCACGCTCATTGCGCTTGACTTGGCCTACAACTTGCATTCAGCCTATGGTAACTGGATCCCGGGAATGAAGCCACTGGTTCAGCAAGCCATGGCCAAGATCATGAAAGCGAACCCGGCACTCTACGTCTTGCGCGAACGCATTCGCAAAGGGCTTCAGCTGTATTCGTCTGAGCCGACCGAACCGTACCTCAACTCGCAGAACTACTCCGAGCTCTTTAGCAATCAAATCATCTGGTTCGTTGACGACACTCAAGTGTATCGCGTCACGATCCACAAGACCTTCGAGGGCAACTTGACTACCAAACCGATCAACGGCGCAATCTTCATTTTCAATCCCCGTACCGGCCAAGCCTTCATCAAGATCATTCACACATCAGTTTGGGCAGGTCAGAAGCGTCTTGGTCAATTGGCTAAATGGAAGACGGCCGAAGAGGTGGCTGCCCTGATTCGCTCCCTGCCGGTCGAAGAACAGCCCAAACAAGTGATCGTTACCCGCAAAGGCATGCTCGACCCACTTGAAGTGCATCTTCTCGATTTTCCCAACATCGTCATCAAAGGATCGGAACTCCAGCTCCCGTTCCAAGCCTGCATGAAGCTGGAGAAGTTTGGTGACTTGGTGGGTATTCGAACGCATTCTCGAGGACTCCTGCGACGAGGTACTAACTCGGCCCTGATGGCCACAACAATCCTCAGATTCTACGAGCAACGCAACCCCAGATGGTGCTCGCCAATCTGTATGACGACTGGCTAAAATCGATCTCCTCATACACGGCATTCTCGCGCCTCATCCTGCTTTTGCGATCGGTGCACGTCAACAACGAGAAGGCAAAGATTATTCTGCGTCCCAACAAGAACACGGTCACGGCGCCTCATCACGTTTGGCCTACGCTGGAAGATGAGGAATGGATGCGAGTCGAGGTGGCCCTACGCGATCTCATTCTCAGCGATTACGCTAAGCGTAACTCGGTCAATACGGCGTCTTTGACTAGCTCCGAAATCCGAGATATCATTCTGGGTATGGAGATTTCGGCACCATCGATACAACGACAGCAAATGGCGGAAATCGAGAAATCCGCCGAAGCAGCTGCCCAGGTGACAGCGATTCAGACACGGACCACGAACATTCAAGGTGACGAGATACAGACCGTCACTACTACGGCCTACGAGCAACAGGTTTTCTCATCCAAGACGGATTGGCGCGTTCGTGCGATTTCGTCAACCAATATCCCGCTGCGCTTGCAACACGTGTACGTGACCAACGATGACGTCAAGGACGACCTCCCGACATTCGTTCTGGCGAAGAATATCATGAAGTCGTTCGTTTGCGCTGCCGACCTCCGTACTCCAGTTGCCGCATATCTTTATGGTATCGTCGCCCCCGACAATACCCGTGTGGTCGAAGTCAAGGCCGTGGTCATCGTCCCGCAGCGTGCGAGCCAGCGTTCCGTCGAACTCGCGGCGGATTTGCCTTCGCATCCGCTTCTTGCTGATATGAAGATCGTGGGCATCATCTCGACGCAAGCACAAGAGACGCAATCGCTCACACCCTCGGACGCGTGCTTGTATGCCAAGCTGATGGCTCAGCACGCCGAAATCGACGGATCCTCGATGATGCTCACCATCGCCTTCACCCCTGGCTCACTCTCAATGTCGGCCTACGCCTTGACGCCCAAAGGGTTTGAGTGGGGTCGCACTGCTGATCCGAATGCTCCCGCCGGTTACAACCCCGCCTCCATGTGCGATCGAGCTCAATTGCTGCTGTCCGATCGCATTTTAGGCTCGGTCTTTGCCCCCGTGGGTGATGTGTGGAACTACTCGGTCGGCCTCGGTGCCAGCTTCACCCCAACAATGCCGTACTCGATATCTTTGGTTGGTCGACCTAGCGCCTACTGGGATCCTATCCATCGTCCGACTCATTTTGCTTCTTTTGGAAATATCGGAGAGGAGGACGAAAATGCGGCCGATCTCGATGATAATTATGCGTGATGATGTGGAGGTTTGACGAAGGACTCTATGCTCTGTGTATTTTGCCCGTGGGAAATACGAACGCAGTTCTTTTCCTCTGAGCCCAAGCGAATTTCGATCTGGACCCATTTTGCCATGAATTTAGAGCTCGAAAGTGAGGAGACGCCGAAATCGCGGCACATGTAACAGGCGTACAAGGTGGTAACCGTGGGTCCGCTGGATTACATTGAAACCTGGAGAAGGGACCGGGTCCGGTACTGCCAGCCTTTGGTGGCCGTCCCGGTACCGAGGGGCCGTTAAAACGCTGGGTGCGGCATCCCGGGGAGGGCACGAGTGGCGGCACCCCTTGTGCACTGCTATTCTGGTAGTAGGGCACTGGTTCCACTCCTCAGGCCAGCAGAATCTTTTGTGCCTCTCTCCGTGTGTTTTGCGAAGCCACGTATAATAGGTACCTACCTCTGCTAGTAACAGTCGGTCCACCTACTAGCTGCGTCCCGCGAGCAAAGTGCGAAGAAAAGGCTCGGTGCTAAGTGGCAGGCGACTCGGCCTTGTTTAGCCTAGCCAGATCCGACGCCTACATTAAACTTTGCTCGTCTCCCTAGTGCTACCTTTAATTTTTTTGTAGTTTCGAGTGCATGTATTGAGATGCGCATGCACCACGGATTTAAAAAAACGAATGTGTAAAGTTCGCGCCAGTAGGTCCAGGCTCAACCTCGGACCGACTTGCCTGACCTCCCTTTGATTTACCTGCCTTTGACGGCGAGTCGCGATCCGCCCGCAACGCGAAGTAACACGAGTCGGTGTGTATTTGCGCAGCTTCTCAATGCTAGTGTGCCCTGGTCTCACTGCTAAACCGAGTCATAAATCCGAATTTGAGCTTGCGCAGACTGAACCTACGGCTAGGACGATCTTGGCCGATCACCACTGCGAAGCTAGAGGAGAGACTAGGAGCGACGCTTACAGCTTGCGTTCTTGTTGGTCGACCGGTCCGGCACGAGTTTCGACGGAGTACATCTAAACATCAATGTCGTGGCGTATCGTTCGGATTGCTTCCGGCCTTGGCTCCACTGTTGCGGCCCGCACCCGTGCTTCCGCGGCATACACTTGTCTCAACCTCCCTTCTCGACAGCCGACCTTTACGTCCCATGGGCAAGGAGTACTTTTCCATCTTCAAATAGGGTCTATTCGAAGCTACGCCAGAGGAAAAATCAAGACGGCGAAATCCAAAGTGTCCGAACATGCAGAGGATGTGACATCATCAGACGCGGACACCAAGAGAGGCAAAGGGAAAGCCAAGTTTGTACAGGCACAGGAGTTAACGAATGACGAGAACC
This sequence comes from Microbotryum violaceum, assembly GCA_022506055.1. Classification (NCBI taxonomy): domain Eukaryota; kingdom Fungi; phylum Basidiomycota; class Microbotryomycetes; order Microbotryales; family Microbotryaceae; genus Microbotryum; species Microbotryum violaceum. Next base: position 502,560 of record JAKMXP010000006.1, on the reverse strand, counting down.
TAGGTGTGTACGACCTCAAAACGCTGGAGGCGAGCATGGACGAGGCAGTAGACAAGCTCAGGGTTTCGCTCAAAGCGGTAGTTGGTCGGGTGGGACGAGTCTCACCGGGTGCGCATCGCCCCATCAGTTGCGACGACGTCTGAAGTCAATGCTGACATGCTGCACATTTCTGCATTTAATCCACCCAACGGTTTGAGCAGAGCTACTCAAGGATATCAAAGTCGAAGAATCGGGCAAGCGAAGACCGTTGGCTGAATTTGGGACCGTGTCAGTGAAGGGCGGCCGCGACCTGGTGGTACATCTGTTCGACGAGACAGTGAGTGACGCCATGTTCTCTCAATCTTGCTCCTGAAGTATGGGAGGACCGGATTTCGAATTTATGTAACCCCTTACACAGTTCATGAAAGCAGTGTCTGCAGCATTGTATGCTTCGCCGCTTTCCCTCACTCCGCACAGTCACTCGGCATCATCCTTGCTGGTGCCGATACCTGCGCCTACCTGGGAAAAGCGACAGGCAATGACTCGGCAGGCGTCTGATGCCTGCGAGGCTGCCCGTGTAGCTGTTCGGAACTCGCGGACTAAAGGGCAGAAGGATATCAAGCAAGACCTGTCAAAGTCCGTAGTTAGCAAGGAAGAGGCCCGGTCTGACGGCAAAAATGTAGGCACTCCGTCCACAATGCGATGAGCTCACGAGTCCAAAGCGAATGGGTACACCTTCAATCTGACCTCAAATACCTTTTGTCTTCGCTGGGATAGCTCGACGTTGTAACCAAGAAGAGGACCGATGAGATAGATGGCATCTTTGCCGAGGCCAAAAAAGTGTGAGTTTCAGGTGCAATGACTCTGGACAGACAGCATGGGTGCTCATTGGCAGAAGCGAACGCAGTCTCATGGACGAATGAATAGAACAAGCGACCATCACTGCCCAAAAAAAAATGTCTACCTGTCTGTTTCCGAGTCTGAGTGGTCGAGCCGGCATCTTCGCGCTACGATGCAGGAGCGTTTTCTAGGTCTTCAACGGGCACCCGACTCGCTATCGCTAGACGCGACCTTCCGTCGCTTTGCCGGGCCCAAGGCCGACGAACCGCGCCGGTGGCCGCGATCCATCTCCAGCATATCCTCCGTCGTGACCACCCGGCAGACCTCTACTTCGAGGCCTGCACGGAGCAGCACGTCTAGCCAGACCCGCTGCGTTTCGGAGAGCTTATCGCCGGGACCCTTGACTTCAACGAACTTGCAGACACTCTTTTCAACGTTCCAGATACTGTATTCTCCAAAACCGCGCGTGATGGGCATGTGAGCTAGCCAGCCGAGCTATCACAACAGCCCTTCCGACTCTGATTGTGCTCACCAGAGATCTGGCATTCCACCCGTTTTATGCCCGTACTCTTCGGCAAAATGTGTGGATAACACCGACAACCCTGGACCCCCGATGCACTGTGGGGGCACATTTGCGTCAGCGGTGAGGGCTTGGCGAGAGCTGATTCTACTCAGTGATTCACCTCGACTACTTCGATGAGATCCTGCTTGGTGAACTTTGCAAAGTTGACGCCAACGGCCCATGTATCTTGAGGTCGTTCTCGATCGTCCACCTCTGTGAGGAGTTCAACCGCCCCGCCGGTCTCAATAGCGGTCAATCGAGCATCGATCATTTGCCTTCTCACTTCAAGCGTGCCGGGGGGTAACAAGAATTTCCAGGGTTAAGTCGCCGCTTCAAGTCTTCTGCAGAGCGCATGGGACTGACCGATCGAGAATGCGTCCGAACGAAGATCGAGAGGGGCCGACTGATATTCAGTTTCAAACACGCCGTTCACATCTGCAAAGATGATGTCCCAGAAACAGAGAGTGAAGATCGTGGAGAGGATCCCGTTCTCGGAATGGTACCCCTTCCAACCCTCCTTGCCATATTGCTCCAGGACTAAATCCTCGACCGAACACTCGGAGCCGTCGGTGGCGCGCCAGACCGACTTGCGTCCGATTGTCGGTTCGTCCAGACGCTCGCCTTCCATCAGTCGGTCACCAGCTTTTCTCAGCAGACCCTCGAAACGGCGACGCTCCTCTTTGGGAATGTCCAGTGAGGACTCGATCCGCAAGAGTCGGCGTTGCAGGGAAGATCGGTAGATCAGGTGGGTGTAAGGATCGGCGAGACCGTCAATACAGACTTGCAGCGCCTCGAGTTTGCGTTGCTTTGCCAAGCGAGCCTTCTTCTTGAGGGAGCAATCGCCTTTGGCCTCGTCTCCGAGTGGATAGCGCATCATCACCAGCGCCAGACGATCCCACCAGTCGCCGCGCTTGCCCCGTCGAAACGCTCTCTGTGCCAAGAGGGTGCGCAGCAGTTCAACTTCGCGGTCATGCCGCCCCTGTACGAGCGCTCCGGGTCAACACGGCGGAATATTCTAGCTAATGAGACCATTTGGACGTACAAGCCGAGCGAGAACACCAGCAGCCTTGTAAGCGACTCGTGTGAGCGGCCAACCTGGTACAGAACAAAGCCGTCAACGCCTGCGCATCTTGGTGCCACCATTCGTCGTTCCTGGCTCACCCGGGTGAAACTGCCGACGAATGTAAAGCAAACGCTCTTCAATGCTCTCTGACCCGGCCGTTGTCTCACTTTCGGCGTCACGGCACATCCGTCGCCACGTGCCTTCGACCTCATCAAACAGCGCGATCGCCATTCGATGACCGTTCTCTCGGTCTCGACTGCGCTGCTCGGTTGACTTGGCTCGCTCTGCGGCAATGGCGGCTCGGCTCGGAGTGGGAGCTGACGATGAGCCCCACCCTGCATCGCCCAGGTATTCCTCGATTGTGCGCTCGACCTCGAGTGCGCGTTCGTACTGCCTCAGTATGGCACGAGACGCGAAGATTGAGAACGTCCTTCGCACCGTATACACCGGATAATGGCGTTTCCCGAAGCGCGCCAGAAGATTGGCTGTGAAAGAGGAAGCGGAGGTGCCGGATGTGTACGATGTGCGGTGGTATACTAGACAAAGGCGATCTAGCAGTGCACGATACGACGGATGCAGATGTACGACCTCCCCTGCAAAGAGACCGTTCCCAGATCCGTCAGTGGCGGGCGTAATGCGGGAATCTCGCCAGCCACGAACGAACCAACGGTAGCCAGAGCTCGGCGGGACACGACACTGGACGCTTTGAGCTTGTTCCCGAGAGAATCGTAGCCGACGCCGAACGCTGCGGGCCGCTTAGCCTCGACAGCATTCTCCTTGCTTCGCGACGCGCTCGGCAGAAAGCAAAGTGTCGCTTGGTTGGAAGTTCGAAGGAGGGCAGACGTCCAGTCACCTCTCTGGAGCCAGGCCCGACCATCAGCTGAGGTGGATCGTAGGCTTGGACATCTCGCTCTGCTGACAACTCACAAGTCCCTTTCCCGGATTTACTTTCATCCCTTTACCAAGCGCCACGAGCTCGTCCATGGTCAACAAGCTCAGCACAACGTCCGGGCTCGCATTCGCGAGATCGTCGCTGTTCCAGCAAATTTGCTTTAGGTCGAGAACTTGCGGTAGCTCATTTTGATCCATGAATAGTATATCGTGTGCTTCGCCGTTGTCTTTGCGGACCCCACCGTCCTCGTCCTCATCCTCGCCGTCTTCGTCATCCGTTCCCGTCAAGTCGACCACATTTGGGTCCGCTCTGGACCGTGAACCGACCTCCCGCTTCAAAGTCGGACATTCCGGTCTAGGAGTGATAGCCGGTGCCAAATCGGGTGCAAGATCGCGCACATGTCCTAGAACGCGAGCAGTCCCGTGCACATCATCGATGTCGTTGGCGTACTCGATCAAATCCACACGAATCCATCCTGCCTTGCGAAGATACAGTCGCACGAGCAGATACCTCGCTTGATCTAGCCGAAAGTTTGGTACACGCCAGGTTAGTCATGCCAAGACATCTTCGCGATAGACTGGTGATAGGGTTCGACTTGCAATCAAGCGAACGAACAAAGTGCAGGGCGTCACGTTCGCTAGCGTCAAAGAGGAAAGCTTCGGCTTCAAGAACCTTGTCCAACATCTCGTCGAGCGAAAGCACGTAATAGCTGACACGCTTCTCGGGCCTCGCATGCTCGATCTGGCTCGCCGCTGTCGATTCCGTGTTTCCAGTGACGGTCGACAATAAACTACCCGGCGAGTTGGGGAGTGGGGAGGGGCTCTGTAGGTCGCGTGAGGTCGAGGCTTGGGTCGACGCGTTCAGCCGCGAAGGCGACACCGTAAGCTGCCGCGCGAAGCACAGGCTCGGGGGTGTGCCTGTTCGAGCACGTTTGGGCATGGGTGTAACTTGGGTCTCTTCGCGTTCCATCGTTCGTGGGTTTCCCAGCAGCGGGATCACGGACTGAAGACCGCGGCGCCGATGGGCTCCTTGAGAGTTCGATGTTGGCTTGCAGGGGAGATGGCTCACATGAAATTGCGTCGCTGCGATCGCGCGAACCAACGCGCGGTAAGCGCCTCTTACCGACATACGCGGCCTAGACTTCAAGAAGATTCACGTTTCTTGTGACTCAGATTTCCACAAGCACAGCAATCAGAAGCTTGGGGATCAAAGGGGTATAATAGATGATATACAACATTGGGCGACACGAATACAAACTCTCCCAATCTGCCTCGTAAAAGCACGCTCGACTGAACAAATTCGAGCGGCGAAATGACGGTGAGACACACGCAGGGTGGGGGTCCCCCACACCCGTGAACAGAGGTGAGGCTCAGCCGAGGCGGCCGCAATCTACCGCGCCGACCCAATTGTCTCAAGCTTGGCAAAGTGAGGCTTGGACAACTTGATGTTGAGTTCCAGGGCAGCAGGCTCTGCATGGTGTTGGGAATCGTGGCAGGCGCGGGCGTGAGTCTTAGGTGAATGTTTGCGGACCGGAAAGGACACATGCCGGGTGACTCACGTATCGCTGCCCTCGCCACGACCAGGATGTATGTTTCTGGTGTGAGCGCATCAAGCACCGCAGTGTAATGTGGAGTCGAGATGGAAAGGCTTGAGAAAGATGACCTCCGTCTACTGCAGGCCATCTTGAACGACTTGACCATGGTCGAGATACGCTCGAATCTGCGACGATCCCACATTGTTGATTCGTCGTCATCACCGGGGCTATCCCCGATAGAGGGATCCAACGTGACGTGAGATATGACAAGGAATGTAGTCCTTTCGAAAAGCACAACCTCGCGTGCTGAGGACAGCTCAAGAAAGTGCGACAGATGTGATTTGAGTGAGGACAGCGAAGGCATGAGGTGGCCAATGACGACAGACCAGGCCTGTCATGAGAGGAGGTCAGCCAGAGGATACCTCTTATACCTTGTAACGTTCCGGGCTACTCTTAACCACCTAGAGCACACTGTTCCCCGCGCCTAGCTTACCTTGTAAAGTGTCTCGTTCCAGATGCTGGTGCCGTAAAAGCGTAAATCGCCGGTCCACCCGCTGTCCTCGGCGCGCTTGCTGATGTCGTTCTCGAAATCGGAAAATTTGGTAGCTTGTGCCGCCTTCTCGACGAGGTCCATCTTGTGCAGCAGAACAAACACGGTCGGGCCCTCGGCACGTCGACGCTCGCCGTCAGGGCTGGCGGAGCTGGAGATGGGATTCTGGTCACGCAGGGCATTGAGGCATTTGATGAAATAGTGGGCGTCTGACCCGTTGAGTTCGGCCGATTCGGCGTCAAAGATGTAGATTAAAGAGTGAACCGAGCGAAAAATCGCCGACGATTGTGAGGTCAAATGCGAGTCCATGAAAGCTGGGGAGAAGCGGATCCCCGGACCAAAGTGGGGTTAAGCATTTGGGCGAGCGGCTGGGCAGGGCGTCGCCCGAAGGACCCATCGTCTTGAGACGGCCGCAAAAGGCGCAATTGATCAGGATGGTATGCACTCACAGTCTTGGCCGCCACAATCCCACAAATCGAGTCGAAGCCCTCCGAGAAACTTGATCTGGCTCGACTCGACATCGATCGTTGCGCCAAGCCGGCGGGTGTCGGCCGCGAGCTGCGACTTGAAGATGATGGCACGCATCGAAGTCTTGCCCGATCCCGACTTGCCCATCAAGAGCACCTGGGATGCGATCGAACAGCGCGCACAGCGCAGCACGGACGGTCAGTGCATGTCGGAGAGAGCAGCGGCGCGACTTGATGTGCACCTCGAACGATGACGTTGGCCGGGGAGGACGACTTTGGCACGCACCTTTTTCCTAGATTTGCTCGACATGCTGGGCTCGGAAGGCGCTGAGGGCCAAAGTGTTCACGGCGCCGCACGTGGTCGTTGTTGCAACACGGCAAGCGGTCGGTTGGAGCAGGGCAAGGCAGTCCCAAGGCAAAGGCACGAAAGCTGAGCGGCGAAGCGCAAGGACGAGCCAGACAGCCCGGCTGCGTTGGGAGTGCGCAAGAGTGCGCTCTGGTGCGCTGCAGCAGGGCAGTGCTTGGCGCCTGGCAGTGCTGGCCGGAGGGACTTAAAAGAGCTGGTAAGAGTGTGCTCGAAGCTGGTCGGCGAGGGCCCTTCTTCGCTCCCCCACAACCTTCTATCGGCTCCTCCTTTGGCTTACTGCGCTCATCTCTCGGTCTGCCAACCCTCATCCCACCACTGCTTTCTGTGCTGTCCAACACAGGGTACCGTGCTCCAAGCGCTGTCACTTGATCATGGCCAGCGTAGCAATCACGGCAACCGTCGCCCCCATGAGCGACCTTCCTCTGGCGCTGCATCACCCGCTGTACCTCACTGCGCCGGCGGTCGAGCAGCGACGATCTGACGCCGAGTACGCCGCCGCCGTCGATCTTCTCGCTGACCGTATCCTGGCCCACGAAGCCGAATATCGAAGGACGGGTCTCGTTCACACCATCGCCAGTCGCTCGGTTCTCGCCCCGCTGTTGTCGACACGCAGCCGCGGCGGCGCTTCAAGCAACCCGAATTCGGCGACAACGCACGGCCATCGAGACACAGCTGACGCAGCCTTGGCGCGACGCGTCCTGTATCAAGGTATACCCCTGAACGAGCAAGAGTCGAGGGACCGCCTCAGGACCGCCCTCGAAGACAAGCAGACGATTGGCTCCGCCCGCCCAGGTTTCCTCCTTTCCGAGAAGGCATTCGGCAACTCACGTAAAGAATCACCTTCAACCAAGGTCGTTTTGACAAAGACCGCCAATCTGGTCACGCTGCTCGACACGTTCTCTGCCTCCAAGGTCGCGTCGAGCAACTCGGCACTCTCGGCATCGAAAGCCCGACGTATCTCGACGCCTTCTCGACCCAAACACTCTGAAGGTGCTCTCGGTGGCCCCACTCGAGACGGTCCTCACATTGCGGATAGCTCCATTGAAGCTTCCCGGCCGGTCAGGAGGCTCGGCAGCCAGCCTGCGCGAGATATAGATGCAGCCTCGCCCAAAGGGTTAGCGACGTCGGGATCGCGGTCACTCGGGCGAGACGAGCAAGTGCTTTTCGAGGGCGGGTGCACCCAAGTCAGTTCGGAAGAAGGTCATTGTTTCCCTTAACTACGCCATCTGACCAGATCTCACCCAAATTTCGGCCTACCAGATGGAATTGCCAGACCCGAGCTAGGGCCGCGCGACGAACAGGAGACGGCTCGAGAATGAGCATTAGAAGGCTGTGCAGCTGCAGCTGGAACCTTGCCCCGCGACAGGCTCGGAAAGTGGCCTATGGGCGAGACACCGGTCGACGAGGAACGTGGCTTGGCCGGCTAAGACTCGGTGTCGGCGCTGACCCGCTTGTACTACGAGCCGTAACTCTGATTTTCCATCTTGGTGCCGAGCCCTTGGTCCCGCACAAGTACCACAATCCTAGCGATTCCGATTGTTGCAATAAACTTGGTGAAAACGACAGGGTGATTTGGGCTTTGGACAACATGCACGAGATAGATCGACCCCTACTAACGCTCGACGATCCGGCCGCGGACGCATGTTTTTGAAAGGCACGCTGTCTCGGACAGCGGAGCCTCACTGGTGACCGAAGATGACAGGTGCAAGTTATATGGATTACAACTAGCTTCTGGTGTCAGCTCGATCAGATACGATAGTGCTGAGATAAGGAACACCAGTACTCACCTAGCTTCTGGTGTCAGCTCGATGAAGAGAGAGCTGAAGAAGCTAGGCGCGCGCAAGCTCTATTTCTAATGCCTGTGGCCCGTTGTAAGGCCTTGCCTTACAGTTTTGTGGATACATGTTCCTCCAAGCGAGAAAGACCGTATCACATCCACAGAGTGTTCCACTCATCCATACCTGATCCACCGATTGCGATACTCATATTTTGCCATGGAGCAAGTTTGTGAGCATCTCGCGAGCTAGTGGGGAGGGAGGAGGAGGCCGCCGAGCTTCTTCAGCATACCGAGCAGACAGTCCTCGGCACGACGGCGAGCAGGCGCGAAAGCGGTAGAGACAACGAACCTGTGATTCGAACAGTGTGATAGAACGTCGGTAGATCCAAGGTCGACGAAAGGGTATCAGCTAGCCCCATCGGCAGCATCAGCGGAATCCAGCCTGTACAAGTGTGGCAAGTACCGAGAACGAGTGAGCTCGCGCGGCGCTCAGCTCTGCAGGCCTCGTGATTATGGGACGAGCACTCCGCTCACCTTGAGCAAGCTCGAGAGCAAATCCACCTTCGTGGAATTTGTACTGCTTCACATCACCTCTTCGGAGGTGGTGCACGGTCCCGGCGGGATAGCGCTGCTCGGCCGACGTTGCCCGAATGCATGAGTGGGGGACCTCGCGACGCCGGCAAGATGGCATTTACGCACCTCGATGTCGAACGATCCGGCTTCGCTCGCCCATTGCTCTCCCTTGAGGATGTGGAAGTAATCGTCGGCTGTATGCCTTCCCGTGTGGCCTTCAGTGCCCAGAGGGGTACCAAAGATTATAAGGTATTCGGTGATGGACGCGTGAATGATGTACATGGTTCCCATCGCGCCTGCAGCATTGTTGAAAACCCATTCGCGGGGATTCGGACGGTACGACGAGGCCTCGACCGCGCGAGTTTCAGTGTCAAGCTCGAGCGGCGAGGCGAAGAAGGGTTCGGAGTTGATCGAATACGAGTTGTGGGTCAGAGTGAGGTTTGTGACGATATGGTGAGCCATGGACGGCATGTCATCCGGGTAGAGAGCGATCGCCTCACGACATAGCGCATGCAGCGTCGGCGAGTCGAAGATGTACCAGGTATGCTGTGGAAAACGATGGGCGGGTGGACAGGTCACGGCGATCGAAGCAATGTTGCAGCATCAATTCACCGCTCTGTTCCGGGGACCAGTTCTGAGTCTCTCACTTTGATTGATTCGAGCCAAACCGCGGCAAGGCTCATCAGTGCCGCAACCACTCCGAACGCGACGAGGCCCGTCATCGAGAACAGACTCTTCCGTCTTGGCGTAACTCGAATGGTGCCGACGATGGGTGACCCATTGCGTTTGCCTTTTAAGGTCAACTGTGACATGAGCGCGGTTGTGACGGCGACGACCAGGAAGAGCAAGTGTCAGCCGGGCGAGCGGCGCGCTGGGCACGGGCACTGGGCAGCTGGGAGCAGCAGCTAGCAGGGCTAGCAGGGGGCAGCATGGCAGCAGACCTATATCGTAGTTCGGGTCGTTCAAAACTATGGAATAGGAAGGGTGGTTGGGGCTCAGATTTTGGTGGTTCTGTGAATGTGAGGGCTGCATAGATCCAGTGGCTTTGGCTTTCTAAACCCCTTTTCGGAAAACAGTGATTTTAGGAGATAATCGAATATGTGAAATCTGCTTATAGTACTGCTTACTACTAAAGGAGAACTAGAAAGATGATGAAACAACTGGCCCGACTCTACAGAAAGGAAACTAATACTATACGAACATACACTCAATTCCTTGATCAGTTATCATTCACATTTTTAGTATAAAAGACAACAATCTTTGACTAGGAGTTGTTACATTCTTATATCGAACCAGGCTTGATACAAAAGAAAAAAGCAGCAGTGGGCAGCTCGATCTGGGCCGGCCGCACAGGATCTCACAGGCAGTCACTAGTCACAGGCTGGCGAATCGGGTGCGGGCTGGGCGAGATGCCACCTACACCTCCTACTTTAGACCCTTTATAAAGCCCGGCACCTGCACCCCGAGATTACATAATCACGGATATCGCGGACAAGCGCGGGTTTCTGCAGGAAGCTGCGCAACCAGCTATTGGTGTTGGCAAGCCGTAAGATTGGGCATCTTTATGCAGTTGAAAACTCAAAAGGTGCCCGGGACTTGCCCAACTGCTTTCACCTCCTATTCACAATCTGCATCGTGGCAGCGGGCTCGCACGGTCGAACGCCAGGGCTGCCACTGACACTCGGCAGTGTGACGTTGACGGACACTTCAGATGAACTATTGATGGTCACTACTTTCATTTGCCTCCTCTCCAAGTTGCGAAGGCTAGTGAGTAGTGCGAGCGACGGCGTGTGTACTAGTTGAGGAAGGTACTGGATCTAGGTGCTGGATGAACGGTTGGATGCAGGGGGTTGACGGTAACGGTGCTGACGAGATCGTTGTAACGGCGTACCTCACCTCAAGCAGCGATCTACAGGCCCGTTGGGGCCGCGATCTCCTAGGCGAATGTCGGTACTATCACGTGAGGGATATACTGGCAATTCAAGAACCATCAACGGGTCGTGGTGATCAGTCTAGCTCAACTGCCGTGTGATCTCGGATAGGAGGCCGCGAATTGCTGCGTCACAAACCGGACCGAGACGGGAAACCCACCTCCGTTCACGAGCGATACACAGATGCTTCGTCTTCCTCCGCGCCTTCGCATCACTTCATTAGCCTCACTCACATCTACTCCAATCTGCGAAAATGTTTTTTTTGAGCGTTGCATGCGCGGCTGTGGCAACAGCCCTCGCCATGGTACGTGCGCCCGCTACCTACGTCTTGCGACTGCCGGTTTATCTTTAGAGGGAGGTTTGCTACCCTGCGCCCTTCGTACCTGTCCTGACCCTGTCTGGGAGTACGCTAGCCAATCACAAATGAACCCGCTCTGTCGGTAGCATTGGATGTCGCGGCTGGCTTGATCACTTGTGTTCCCGGTCTGAGCAATGCGCCGGGTGGGACCGTGCTTTTGGGTGAGTCTTGGCCCCTAAGTGACAGTGCATGCGTGAGGTGACGAACCTGTCTAACTATATATTTCCCTTACTAGTACATGGCACAGGCTCTAAAGGCTCCGAGTCGTGGGGGTCCGGACCTTAGTAATTTATTGCAGGCGTACAATCGGACGGCAGCCGGCCTGAACTAACGGCGACGTCCGTCCCTCTCACAGCGTCCGTACTCTTCCAATTACCGGGAAGCGATACAAGCCATGCTATATCGATCTCCCAAATCGGTCTCTTGGGGATGCCCAACTCACTGCCGAATACGTTGTCGCCGCTATAAAGGTGAGGTTGCCCTACGATTTCCACTCTCGCCCATATTCGTCTCCGATCTGCGGCCACCACATGTACAGACATGTCCGCTCACTTGATTTTAGCAAGACGGATTCGGTCAAATTGACATTCGGCCCTGTAAACGTTCCCTTCGGCAGTTCCTTGCTCCCCGGTCGTCGACGAAGAAGGTCGCCGTCATCGGTCACAGCCAAGGGGCGGGTCTGAATATTCCCTGGGCACTCCAGTTCTGGCCGTCTACTCGAGCACTGGTGTCGAGCTTCATCGCACTTGCAGGTGACTTTCACGGCACGAGTGAAAGCCAGTTGCTGTGTGGGGCTGCAGTGTCGTTCTGCGCCGCCTCCGTCAAGCAACAAACCAAGGGCTCGAGGTACTTAGCTGCGCAGAATTCGGCGGCTATGGGCAGTGCCAGGTCTGCGCTCGTACCCACAACGAGTATTTACACCCGGTACGACGACGTGATCCAACCCGAAGGACCAACCAATGCCCAGGCGACGAGTTTTCTGCCCGGCGCTTCTAATTTTGCACTACAGGATACGAAGGTATGCGGGTCCACGCATTACGCAGAACATATGACTATGTTGTGAGTATCCAAAGACGTTTCTATAAGGTTGGGAGACGGTCTTACCTGTGGAGTTGTTGAGCACTGATCCCAGCATCTCATGTCATTACAGGACCAACTCGGCGGCTTTCGGACTGGTCAAGGCCGCGCTCGAGAACCCGACCGCGCCGGCTTTCGATCGGAGCTATTGCTCTCACATCAAGGAAAATCCAATGAGCAGCTTCACCGGCCTCGGTAGCTTGCTCTCCGGGGGTATGTCGGACATGATGGCGATAGCTCGATCGAGTGGTGAGGGGATCCGGGCCGAGCCAGCGCTTAAGCGCTATGTCTGCGAAAGGGGCTTCGCGACGCAGTGCGCCGATTAAAGTGCTTCCGATCCCGCTAACTCGACGCATCATTAGCCATGGGGCTTTCCCGTTCGCTTCTGTTATTATCATGTTATATGTGACACAATTTCGCTGCGGAAAGCTGCACTCTAAATAGGGTAGCTAGCTAGCTAATTCCGCCGGAGCAACTGCGGCAGTTGCCGTCAATAATTTATTTCAATAGACTCTAGTCCCGTAACAACTCGCAGCTCGGCAGTGATGAGTTGATGATACTTGAGCTCTAAGCGATAGATCTGAGAGCCCGAGAGTATCAAACCGTCCGACAATCCCCGTCGGATTCCTTGCTCTCGCCGGTGCGGTATGTCAATCCTTGCAAGTTGTGGTGGTAAAGTATTACAACTGGGTGTTATACATCTTTTGATACTACGTGGCGTGTTGCACTCTACTCGTCGTCCGACTCGGGATCCTCGTCCCGATCATCAAAGCCTGAAACGAGGCCGACTTGGGCTGCGGCCTCGGTGCCTTTCTCGGCCTGTAGGCGCTTCCGTATCAGCTGCGAGATGGCCTGGTCGGTCTTGTTGCGTAACCGTCCAAGCTGTCGACAGCGAGGCCTCAATCGGTCAGCAGCGTTCGGACATGAATGGGTGGTGACGGCGGCTCCCGACTCACTTTGCGGTCGAGGTCACGCTTGAGATCCCAATTCGGTTTCTTGGGTTGGATATTTGTGAGGTCCTGCACAAGGAGGGACCGACGGGTGGGGATGGTCAGTTGTGGTCGATTGTGCGTGGAAGCCCGGGGAGGTGGACCTTGGATCATCAGTGCGCGGGGGCGAGGTGGTCCGGCGCGTCCGCTTGCAGTCTTTGCAGGACCACAGCAGCGGTCTCCCGAGGGCCAAGCCAGATAGCCCAGAGCGACGTACCAATTCCTGTACCCTGGTAGCCTCGTCGCGTGCGATGACTTGGTCAGCCAGTCCTTCGACCTGCTTCTCGACCGTGTCGAGCTCGTCGGTGCGTGCATGCTTCCTCGCAGTGCCCGTGGTTGGATCATAATTGCGGAATTGGAATACGTCACTGGCGAACGGGATAAGTACCGTTAGTGGCAGTCGGAGCTAAAGAGCGATGGAACAGGTCGTGAGCTACTACTGACGATGGAGCTTCGTCGTGGTCGCCGTCAAGGTCAAGGTTGGACGAAAGGGGTGCGCCCGAGTCGTGGAGCGTCTTGCGCCTCTTGAGTGCTGCAAGCTTGGCCTTGCGTGCCTCGGCTGCGTCTTGCAGTGGAGTGCTCGACATCGTAGGGCGCGAGAGTTGATAACGGACGCCGTAGCAGGAGGCAGAGGAAGCCTCGCGCGCTTTAGGACGAGACGGTCCCGCGCCTGCCAGCCCCTGGCGGAAAGCGTTGGAGGCTCGTAGTCATAATTACGGAATTATCGGCTGGGCGATCAGTTCGTCGACTGAACAACCCTTAGAGTTAGTTGTATCAAAAGGTAATTAGCTTTGGGGCGACTTCACCTACGACATGGCGAAGAAACCGGCGGGGCAGCGAAAGCGATGGAGGCAAAACCGGGGACGCGGGCGGGGAAGCAACAAATTCGAAACGTTCAGCGAGACACCGGTGAGCGCTTTTCCCCTCCGATGTCTCGATCGGATGCCAATGGGGTTCTCGAGCGCGGGAAGGGAATTGCAACCTTCCTTGTGTATCTTTCGGTTTGTTTGGTTGTGTTGGGATGAGGAAGATGGTTAATCTTCCTGGACGAGACCCTGGGATGATGCGTACACCCCAGGGACTGCGGTTTGCCAAAACGCCAGTACTCCCATGGAATAAGACAGCACCTTATTTGGGACGGTGGGTGGGTCAAAAAGTTTCGCGAGTGTAGAGGCAATAATGAGCACTGCCGTTCGAGCGAATCGAATAAGGGCAGAAGCGAACAGGCATTTCTCTCGCCTACTCCACTCTAAGCGCATGTGCGCTACCCCCAGCGTGTCGCCAAGTCCAAGCCGGCGCGTCGACGCGTCGCGTTTCCGTATTACACCGTATTACGGCCTGGCTACCTCGGAGCAACGAGGTCGTTGGCTCAGCACGGCGAGTGATCAGTGACTGTCTTTTGCTCGACAACCAGGATTGGATTCTCACCTTCTCGCTGCACTTACGATGGGCAAACGTTCCGTGCTTAACATACGCCTACCGCGGGAGAAGCCGTCAGACCACCCCGACCACCCGGACTTCCGCCCGTAATGCCCGTAGGCCCTTCATATTTGTGACTCCCTACGGAACCATCATTGATAGAGGTGGGAGGAAAAGGAGACGGAAATCGACTGTACCTGCGAGCCCCATAACCGAACCCACGCCAACGCCAACGCCAGCACCATCAACGTCCAGCGTCCAGCAAAGCGACCACATCACCGGCGCCTCGATCGCAGACAACTCTACCGCAGACGCCTTCGACGAACACTCTCTGGACAACGTTACTCAAGAAGCGCTGTGGGCGGCGGAAGCTGATGACATGGGCGGGATAGATCTTTCTGGAGAATTCGCAATGGGACCGAACTCCCCCGTCCCCGACTCTCCTCCACTTCCACCCTCGACTCACCGACAGCTCTGCGAGTCAGCGCGCTCGCCAGGCCCCGTTTCCATTCCAGCCAGCACTGCAAAACGTCAAACTTATCTTCAATACATCACACTTGAGGCCGAATTGCGCAAATTCCAGCGCGCCAAGCTATTGGAACGCTTCCTCGAGTTCCGCGACCAGAGCAATCTTCGTCTACGACCGCTCGTATCGGAAGACGACCAAGACGACCAACAAGCTCCGCCGCCATGTGCCTGTAATCACACACTCGCTCGCGAAGTGATCATGTACGATTATGGGGCGTGTACGTTTAAAGTCGTTCATCTCATGTTGTTTGCCCTGTAATATGAGCGTGCACTCATATGCGAGCCTTCTGCCTTATCAGTCCCTAGACTGCAAATCACCTTCTGCGTGTCCGAGCCTCCGTGTCTTACGGATGCTGAACGTTTGGCCCAGCTCGGCTTCATGTCATCGACCGCTTTCATGCCGGGGACAGCTTTTTCTTTCCGGCTGATGGATCAGAGTGACTCGCAAAGGAAAGTCAGCCCTAGCGCCGTCACTGGCCACGTTGATGGGATTGCAAAGCACTTTGACCGAATGGAATGTGGCCGCAACGACTATAATGGGCACAAATGGGTAAGTATTCATCACCACCTCCCCGACATGCTCGTATCGTATTGTGTCCCTGCTTATGGTCTTGCCTTCCGCGCGCGATTCAGGATAAAGAGCTGAGAAAGCAGTTTCAACGCGCCGTCGACGAGTTTCGAGCCCTCGAAACACTCGAGCACGACGTTGGGAACCTCCTCCTGGGCACCACCGACTCTTACGCCAGCAAATACCCTGCGTGCTTTGGACCAAAGCGGCTCAGTGGGCCTTCGCATCACCTCGGGCAGACGTAAAGTACCACTCGTAAGGCGCGCGACCAGACGGCATAAGAGCCGCACTTTCGGTGGGTCGCAACCTTGCTACCAATGGTAGCAGAATAGGCCCAGGTTGCGCACACGCGTACGAGCCCTTTCAAGCCTCTTTTTGAGTCCTGTATGTTGACAACGTTGCATATGGCAACCCTCCCCACGAACAAACATAGCCATGGTTATTTTAAATTGGTGAACAAAATATCAAAACTTGATCTTGCTGTTGCCTGAGCCCGCATTATTCAGCCAACAGCTCATTTCGTGCTTTCACGTGACTGGCATGAGCTTTCGTGAGCTCGTGAGATTCCCCGGTGAGGTCCAGCGAGAGAGCAGTCAGTTCACTACGTGTAGAAGCAAAGAGGCTCGAGCACTCGTCGGCGCATTCTCAGCTCCTCCCGCTCGGTGCGCCCCGGCTTAATTGGCGCTCAAGAACACTCACTCACTGACCACTCAGGGGAGACACAAAAGTCACACACGGCTGCTGTCCAGCTTGTAGATCGCCTCACCTTTAACGCTGTGCGTTCTCGCATCAGTCGCTTCTATGCTCGCCGTTCTCGCTCGCTCGACCTCGTCCACTACTCTTGCTTCGAGCATCAGAGTCGACTGCGGAGCGCACTAACACTACGCTTCCCACGACCCACGACCCTTGACCCATCCAGTATGGAGCTCTGAGCAACATCAAAGCTCAAATCTCGATCATGGTTGAGTCGCACGCCGAGGTACCCTACTACAAGCTCGACGTTTCGCATATCTCGCTCGCGCTGCTCGTGCTCGGCGCCTACTTCACTACCATCAATCAGCTCTCGTACTGGATCAAGGAGAAGCTCTTCCTCTCGAGTGCACTCATATCCCTCTGCCTCGGCATCGTCTTTGGGCCCTATGGCGCCGACATCATCAACCCGCTCGAGTGGGTCGGTCGCAACGCTGCTGCCGGCCGCACGCTCACCTTTCAACTCACGCGGGTGCTCATCGGCATCCAGGTCATGTTCGCCGGCATCAGTCTCCCCGCGGCGTATCTGAGACGAGAGGCCCTCTCCCTCTTTGTGCTCTTGTTCCCCATCATGACCATAGGCTGGATCGTCTCGGCTGGCTTCTTGAAGCTTTTCATCCCGGCCATCACCTATCTCGAGGCGCTCGTCATCTCGGCGTGCGTCACTCCGACGGACCCCATCTTGGCCAACGCAAGTGCGTGCTGGCCTCGTGTGTGGACAAAGGGGCCAGCCACAAGATTCGTCCGCTAATGCTGACCCTTATCACCCTTCACAGTCGTGCAAGGACGGTATGCCGAAAAATATGTTCCCCTATCCGTCCGCAACATGATCTCGGCTGAATCCGGCGCCAACGACGGACTCGGCTACCCGTTCCTCTTCATCGCCATCGGCCTAATGCATCGCAGCGAAGAATCGCTCGGAACCGTCGTTTCTCATTGGTTCGTAACAACGCTCTTGTACCAGATCATGCTGTCGTGCGCGATCGGGGCCGTGCTGGGCTACATTGCGCGCAAGTCCTTGAAGGTCGCCCATACTCGTCGTCTCATCGATCATGAATCATTCTTGGCCGTGAGTTGTGCGGCCTCTACAGCCTAGGAGGAAGCGAGGGCATCATACTCATACCGCTACGCCCTGTCGTTGCAGTATGGCATTGGACTGTCCTTCCTGACGCTTGGCGTCGTCGGCGTGCTTGGCAGCGATGACGTCTTTGCCTGCTTCATAGCGGGCAATTCGCTTACATGGCAAGACTTTTTCCGCATTGAAACCGAGGACGAGACCTTTCAAGACGTGATCGATTCTCTCTTGAACGCGTCCATCTTCATCTACATTGGGACCATCATTGACTGGTCGGCCTATACGTCCCAGTATCTAACCCCATGGCGCATGGTCTTGCTCGCCCTGTGCCTCTTTGCTTTTCGCCGACTACCCTGGGTCGTGGCGCTGCAAAAGTTCATCCCCGCAATCCCGTCTCACAAACAAGCGCTCTTCACCGGTTTCTTTGGCCCTATCGGCGTCTCGGCGATCTATTACGCCATTTTGGCTTTCAACGAACTCCCTGAAGAACGAGCCGTTTTGCGCGAGCTGATCATCCCTGTCGTGCTCTTCATCGCCTTCTCATCGACCCTCGTTCACGGGATTTCTATCCCTGTGTCCAAGTTCAGTTATGTCGCGTTCGAACGCACGCGCTCGACCATGTCGGTCACATTCTCGACTGCGGCGACGGCCCGACGTCGCACCAACACCGCCCCCGCTAGCTCCGCAGCCTCGATCCACCAAGTCGCTCTCATCGAAGCGGTTCCCATGCCGGATATCGATTCCACGCCCAGACGATTGACGTTTCAAACAACAGGTACGGCGACACCCGACTCTGCGGGTCAGATGGGGGCGAAGTGATAGAAACCGTTGAGGCAACGAGCGGTTACGAGCCTGAGATGCGATTCTCTCACGTGTTTAACACTGTCGTAGAAGTTACAAACCGGTCTCGCATTGGACATGCTCTGAAGTACAATACGTTACAATGAAGACTGATGGAGTGGCCCTAAACTGAGTTGAACCTGTTCTAACGGATAGCGAGTCGTCTCTTTGAGAACCCCGGGTTGTGGGGCAGACTTAAGCTCAACTAAGCCCTCCCTCCGGGAGGGGCTTACGAGTTATCGGCGCGCTTGGCCCAGATGCCCTCCGAAATTTCAGGGCCGTTTTGGGGTGGTTTTCTGTAACTTGGCAAATACTTACATTCATGCAAAAGTGAGGGACCCTATTTTTCTTTATGCTCTAAAAATGACATACCCCAAGTGGCGAGAGCTTTCATAAGCTGTGGGTGGAGCTACAGCGATCCGAAGTCTGCGATTTCGGTCGATCGGGCCCCAGATGGTCCGAGCGCATCGTGTAATTGGCGCTCTCATCATCGGCGAGCCTGCTCCGTTCGGCTTGATCACCTTGCGTATGCTTCGCTGTTCTCCTCTTTTCACGATCACCGTCGTCCACGTCAAGCGCGACAATATTTAAAACCAAAAATGACCCGAACAAGCAGACACCATACCTCGTCAACTCGCCAGAACACCCGCCGCGAGGCGGATCTATTCGCTGAATTTCGTAGCCGCGATCTTTCGCTGTGTCAATACCTGTCGTGGTACTTCAGCCCTTCCACACGCTTTGAAGGCGTTCAAACACACCGACTAAAGCTGTTCAACAGCAACTGGTCCAGCCTCAAGCGTGTGCTTGATCTGATTCTACGACTTGCACGTGAGGATGGCGCAGAGTCAAGAAGCCGAATCAATGACTGGATCGCCGAGCAGGTGGGCAACACTTCGTACTTCTCGGATTGATTCTCCGGATTCGAAAAAGCTACTGAATACTTGTCTTATCCGCGTGCAGGCCGACTCGATCATCATTAAAGAGATGAAGCGAACCAAGTCCGCCTTCGTCGCTAGCCATGACTTGACTCCCGAAGTCCTCGCATCCGATTACATCGACGCCCGGCTCGATGCAATCGCCGAAGACAACTCTTTTATCAGCGGACGGATTCCCAATTGCCATCGTTGACGTGATGTGTGACGTCGATGTTGTCAATGGTCACATGGAAGTACTTGTTCGAGCCAATCTCCTTCAGTTTCGTCGAATTCGCCTTCGTCAAGCTCGCAGCTGCCTGGAGAGTCACCCAGCGAGATGTCGTCAAGCTGCAATCGTACAGAAATGTTGTCAATCGGTCGTTCGCTCCACATGCGAGAGTCATGAGACCGTTGCGATGCTGCATGACGTTGTTCCCTCGGTTGCAAGCGAATGCGATCTGACCCATGACACTGCGGTAAAGCTGCGGCCAGTGTGTTGATTTTTGGTGTCAGTTCGCTGCGATACCCAGCCGAGCTAGGGTCAGAAACACTCACGAACTCGATACGTCTTTTTTCGTGACCAGGCTCTTGCTCTTGCTCTGGATCAGGAGCATTCTCCGGGGTGGCTTCTTCCATCTCGACATCAGTGGAGGCTGTTGGGTCCTTGTCGCAATTGATTGGCTCAGCCGGTGGTGGGTCTCCGCATTGTGATAGCAAGTTACGAATCCGTCCGCTGATAAAAGAGTTGTCTTCGGCGATTGCATCGAGCCGGGCGTCGATGTAATCGGATGCGAGGACTTCGGGAGTCAAGTCATGGCTAGCGACGAAGGCGGACTTGGTTCGCTTCATCTCTTTAATGATGATCGAGTCGGCCTGCACGCGGATAAGACAAGTATTCAGTAGCTTTTTCGAATCCGGAGAATCAATCCGAGAAGTACGAAGTGTTGCCCACCTGCTCGGCGATCCAGTCATTGATTCGGCTTCTTGACTCTGCGCCATCCTCACGTGCAAGTCGTAGAATCAGATCAAGCACACGCTTGAGGCTGGACCAGTTGCTGTTGAACAGCTTTAGTCGGTGTGTTTGAACGCCTTCAAAGCGTGTGGAAGGGCTGAAGTACCACGACAGGTATTGACACAGCGAAAGATCGCGGCTACGAAATTCAGCGAATAGATCCGCCTCGCGGCGGGTGTTCTGGCGAGTTGACGAGGTATGGTGTCTGCTTGTTCGGGTCATTTTTGGTTTTAAATATTGTCGCGCTTGACGTGGACGACGGTGATCGTGAAAAGAGGAGAACAGCGAAGCATACGCAAGGTGATCAAGCCGAACGGAGCAGGCTCGCCGATGATGAGAGCGCCAATTACACGATGCGCTCGGACCATCTGGGGCCCGATCGACCGAAATCGCAGACTTCGGATCGCTGTAGCTCCACCCACAGCTTATGAAAGCTCTCGCCACTTGGGGTATGTCATTTTTAGAGCATAAAGAAAAATAGGGTCCCTCACTTTTGCATGAATGTAAGTATTTGCCAAGTTACAGAAAACCACCCCAAAACGGCCCTGAAATTTCGGAGGGCATCTGGGCCAAGCGCGCCGATAACTCGTAAGCCCCTCCCAGAGGGAGGGCTTAGTTGAGCTTAGGGCAGACTACGTTTCCTCATGAACTTTCCGGTGCGGTCGACCATCCTTGTCGGCGCGTGCTTGCGCTTGTAGTACGACTGGATCCTGAGCTGCGTCAATTGACTGACTTGAGAGTTTGACGTCCCAACGAAGCCTCGGGCTCCCAAGCTTAGAATCGCTTGAGCGATCGCCGAGTCGGCCCACTTCCACGCATCGCCAAACGCTTCCTCGATCATGCTCGGAGGTGTCTGGCTGATGACCCAGCCGTTGGCGGCGATCTGGTCCAGAATCGCGCGGTCGTCGTGTTCGTCGGTGGTGAGGAGGATCTGGATCTTGTCGACGTCGAGTTCGGGCGAGGCCATCTTGAGCTCTGCTTTGAGATCCTTCACCGCAGCCACAAAGGCATCGAGACTAGGCGTGCAGTCGGTACCCTTCTCGCACCAAGTCTATCGGAGCGAACGGAAACTCGGATCGAATCAGCTTTGGGGCTGTATGGGATGGAAAGAAAGAGATGCTTACCAGAAAATCGCCCCGGCGAATGTGCATCGTTATGAGCTCCTGTGGGATCGTAGTCACCCCGAGACTGGCGCGAACGGATGCGAGTGCGATCTCCCAGATCTTGGGTGCAAACTGAAGATTGGCAAAAGGGCAAGGGTTCGTCAGTTTTAAACTTTTATACGTCGTCGTGTTCCTGGCATAGTTACTCACATCGAGGTATCGACCGACATAGTGCCATTCCGGATGTCGGGCGAAGTCATTCCACTGCGGGGCCATGAGCTTCTGCTGCTCTTTCGAAATCTCGTCTTGGCCCGCGCGTTTGAGATCCCAGAGGTTGGTGTAGCACATCAAGGAGCTCGTCTTGGTCGCCGTCTTGAGATTGCGCGGCAACTTGTCCCCTGTGATTCCCTCCTTCGCGAGGATCTCGCGACTCTTCTCCATTCGTCGTTCAAAGTCCATGTCGAACAAGGCATACGACTCGTACGTCCAATCGGCCCAGCTGTGGTTGTAACGTAAAATTAGGTCAGCATTCCAGATGGAACACGTCATAGCTCTGACTCATTACTGCACGCACTCTTTGCCTGCGACTCCAGGCCTGTCGAGTCGAATGATGGTCTGGTGGATGTTGTGGTGGCCGTAAGAAAGACCTTGGTCAAACGACCAGTTGGAGACGTAGCATCCGACATCGTCTTCTTGAGTAAGGGTGTGCTTGGGATCGCGAACTTTGACATCGTCTTGTTCGACAAACAAAATCCCAGTCTAATCATTGTGTGAAGAGGGAGCCGCGGGGGGGGGATCAGCTTCCTCCTCTGCCAGCAGCTCTGATTCGTGAAGCTCGGCGAGGCACTCACGATCTGCCTGAAGCGTTCCAGGTCGTATAGCATGCTCATTTTAACAATGACATCCGCTCCGTAGTGGTGCTCGTCGTTAAAACTCGGAATAATGGCGATCCGCGAGGTCGTAGACGCGAGGAACAGCAGAGGGAGCACGGTCGTAAACTGGCCACCCAAGCCGCTCCACGAGTCGGTCATAAGGTACTTCAAATTTGGCCTGTAGGAAAGGTTTGTTCAAAGGGTCAGCATCGCGTTGTATCACTTTGTGGGGGGCCTTGGCCTTGGGCCAAGTCGACCGTGCCAGGTAGCCTGCGCCAAGACGAGGCCCCCTAACCCCGCTTCAACCAGACCGGGGCTGCGAGAAACTCACTTGAGGTTATCGTACAAGGACAGGGTGGGGTCGGGATGGACCAGCAGATCTGCGACCGTTGGTGTGCTGTTCCCCGATGTCGACTCAAACAGGTCACCCAAGTACTCTCGTCGAGGCTGCTTCCACTCTTCTTCGAACAGTACATTGGTCCGATCACGGCGAGCGTCCCAGCCAGGGGGCAGCGGCAGCCAGCGCTGCCAATCGCGGACAGCCTCGACTGAGACATGCTCAGGCAGCTTGATTCGACCGAAAGCGCCGCTCAGACCGACCGCGCCGATACCGACGAGGACAAGTGCCAAACATGTGACAAAACGTGATAGGATGCTGCTTGACTTGACCTTGGACCATCTGGATTGCCAGAATCTAACCCGGGGTCGACTTGTTGGGAAGGTGGAATAGTCGTGGTTCGAAACGAGGCTGCCGTGACGGTGACGGTCATCGTCGTCGTCCAGATTAGGCGCTAGGCCACAGTCGACGTAGGTTCCGCCGCCGTCGGAGGATTGCAAAATTCGACCTCGCTCGGACATTTCCTCGGGACCGCCATCGTGGGTCGCCACAGGATGATACATCGGTTCGCAGATGTGGACGGAGAAGAAAAGAGCTTAGCTAGAGATGTGCGAGTGTAGTAAATGACTTGGTGGACGAACGAGAGGTGTGCGACGCTGTGCCGCCGACTTGCTCAACTGGGTTTCAAGTCCATCAACGTTGCATCAAGGTTGATCAGTGCGCGCCCGCACCCTGTCTAAGATGGGTTCAGACCCATGGGGCGGGCGGACCCCTGCAGGCGCGGGGCCCGAAGGCAATGAGCTCGATCCTGCTTGATATCTTTTCGGCCCGAGCTTTCGTCCACACTCGACTTCCCTCTCGCTCCACTTTGCGATGTACGAACACCTTTTTCCTCTCTGGAGACTCTGATGAAAGCTATCAGTCATCGCTTAGTGTGCATGCAAGTGTTTAGTATGCTCGAAAAATCTGAGAGACAACCGTATACGTTGGCTTGCTCTGAGCCGGCCTGAATAACAAGTGGGGCACCGCGCGCCGGACCCTCCGTGATCGCGTGAGCGACGACAGCCAGGATGATCAAACCCTAATGATCAAACCCTAAATGATTAATAAAGCCTGAAGCCTGCGAGCTCGGATCTGAGACCGGTGTCCGGAGTAGGTATGCTGTTTCACTTCGGCTGCGGGTGCAACTAGGACAGGTGCGTGTAATCATCACATTTCGACCGTAGGCTCTTGAGACATTGTAATGTGTTCCCGAGCACTACATTCCCTGGCAATCAATTCAAGCTCCCCCCTCCCCGGTCCGAGGCAAGACGTCCAGATCCCAATCCGCGGGAATCTACCGGGCGGTTTTGGGCCTCCAGGATTCGATAACAGCACTCGTACACCAGTCTCGTACACCAGTACGAGTCCTCTCTTTGTGACGGAAATTCGCGAGAGCCAATAAATTCAAGAGAGCGGATGTACAGCCCACCTACTACGCTGCCGGCCCGAAAATTTTAGCACCATATATGCATATGCATCGTCGGATCATCATCGGGTCTCACTCAATCCTCAGTCCGAGTACTCCGAGTCTATTCCCAATACTTTGCATAGGACTCTACTGAAATGAGACGGGACTGGATACGACCAGCTTGAACCTGATCATTGAATGGTATTATCCGGGAGGAGGACCGTGGCAGCAGTGAGTCGTCGTCGCGTCTGATCTTGCACTGAACTCGGAGCGTCTAACAGCTTCAAGTTGGGCTTGCCGAGAAACGACCGCCAGGTCTAAATAACGATAGCAGGCGACGATCGGTTCTCTGTGCAGAGTGTACCTGGAGGACAGTACTATACCTCAGAAACAGCGCAGGGAGATTCACCAGTGCACTTCACAAGAGGACCAGGACTGGGTGAAATCAGAATCGTCGATATTGACCAATTTCGATTTCTTATTCGGTTCGAGCCGGGATCGGTTCTGTACCAGAAGTGTCACCTTGAGCACCGCAGCGGAGTGAAACGGGGCACAGGGTCACAGTTTCAGAGGTGTCAGGCAATCGACAAGAATCGATCGTGATCGTAGTTGTTGCAATGAAAATGGCATTGCAGAAATGAACTTCGGGGCGCTTACACTGCTGTTTGTTGTCGTCTGGATTGCGAACCGGCATCCCTGTCAATGGTGGATCGTGCGTTACACCGGTCCATAGGATCGCCTGAAGAGCTTGGCGCCGTGGTCCGTACCAAGTGGGATTACGCTGCGCCCCAACACGAACCGTGTCGAACATTGGATGCATTGGCGGTCTACGCCACGGCAAAGTGGTCCGGCCAGGGGACGATGGGGCTTTGTCAGGGGCTACTTTGAGTGTTGCTCAGTGTGTTGGCTCAACGTCGGTAGCAACTCGCAAGTATTACTCCTTGGAAATGGGATTTTGAATTTTCAGAACAAGGAAGCTCACAAAGGAGTCCAACAATATGCTAGTCACCCTGGTTGATTAACGGACTCGAAGAGGAAATCCACTTAAAACGAGCTTTGGACCGGCGAGCACCTATCTTAAGCGGAGTAAGTCGAGGCGGAGACGTTGCCACCTCGTCCGGTCCAGTTGATGTGGACATCGGCACCCTCGGCGTACTTCTCGCTGACGAACTCGGGCAAGATCTTGAAGGTGTGCGCCCCAAAGTAGTCTGTTGACGGTGGCAAGGGTGAATCGAGGCAGATCAGCATCAGAGACGACAGTCTACGTGTTCCTCGACCAGGTGGTACTCACCGCGTTGGGCCTGGAGGAGCGAAGCGGGCAATCGCTCGGTGCGGTAACCGTCGAAGAAAGAGAGAGCGGTCGCGAAGGCCGGGGCGGGGATTCCCCACAAGGCGGTCTGCGCGATGATGCGGCGCCATCCACTCTGGGCCTTAAGGATGGCCTTGTTGAAAAACTGGTCGAAGAGCAAGTTTTCGAGGTCGGGGTTCTTGGTGTAGGCGGCGGTGATGTCGCCGAGGAAGACGGAACGGATGATGCACCCACCACGCCACATGAGCGCGATGCCGGCGTAGTTGAGGTTCCACTTGTACTCGGCTGCGGCCTCGCGCATGAGCATGAAGCCCTGGGCGTACGAGATCATCTTGGACGCGTACAAAGCCTGCTCGAGGTCATCGATGAACTGCTTCTTGTCGCCGGTAAAGGCCTCGATCTGAGGGCCACCGAGGACCTTGGAAGCGCGGACACGCTCCTGCTTGATCGACGACAAGCAGCGGGCGAACACGGCCTCACCGATGAGGGTGACGGGCATGCCGAGGTCGAGGGCGTTGACGGCGGTCCACTTGCCGGTACCCTTTTGGGAAGCCGAGTCCAAAATCTTGGTGACGAGGGGGACTCCATCGTCGTCGTTGTACCTGAGGATGTCGGTCGTGATCTCGATGAGGTACGAGTCCAGGACACCCTTGTTCCAGTTTTCGAAGACGTCGGCGATCTCTCCCTCGGACATGCCGAAGCCTCGCTTGAGAATGTCGTACGCCTCGGTGATGAGCTGCATGTCTCCGTACTCGATACCGTTGTGGACCATCTTGACGTACTGCGTGTGGTACGAGATGAGGCAGTCGAAGGCCAGGCGTGAGCGCACTGTCGAGTGGTGTGGTCACTGAATGCCAGGTCGTTCACTCACGTGTCCGGAGCCGGACTCTCCGACCCAGTCGCAGCAGGGCTGGCCATCGACTTGAGCAGCGGTCTTTTGGAAGATCTCCTTGATGTGGGGCCACGCGGCGGGGGATCCACCGGGCACTGGCAGACGCGAGGAAAGGGACCGGTCAGCTCAATGCCGCGGCGGTCCTGGCGCGAAGAGCGATTCGTAACTCACTGATGGAAGGACCGTAGCGGGCACCCTCCTCACCCCCAGACACGCCTGAGCCCACGAAGAGGAGACCCTTCTTCTCGAGCGCGGCGACACGGCGGACCGAGTCGGGGAAGTGCGAGTTGCCACCATCGATGACGATGTCACCCTTCTCGAGGTGGGGCTCGAGCTGTTGGATGAAGTTGTCGACGGCGTCACCGGCCTTGACGAGCAAGATGATCTTTCGGGGGGTCTTGAGCTTGGAGCAGAGCTCCTCGACCGAGTGAGCGCCGACGATCGACTTGCCTGGCGACGATTGACAGCGCCAGGGTGGGACCGAGCAACACGAGCACGTCAGCATCAGGCTCTAGCGGGGTTGGATGACCAGTTCAGACTGTGGGCGACGGGTCGTGTGCCTAACGATGGCGCCAGCATTGCGTGCAGCGCTCCGCCGAGGAAGAACGAGGATCAACGACGCCCTCCCTCGGTCACGGGTCGCTCGCTCGCCTCGCCTCGGTCGGCCCGGGTCAATGTACACGGAGCTATGTACACGCAGCCAACGACGAGTGCGATCTGGATCGCGCAAGATGGTCACTCACCCTTGGCCTCGTTCTCGAGGAAGTGGTCAACCTTGGAGGTCGTGCGGTTGTAGGCACAGACGGTGAAGCCCTTGTCGGCCCTGGCGAGGGTGACGAGGCGGAGAGGGTGTCGACAGATCAGCTGGGTGACCGCATGTAGCGATCCCTACTCGGGGTAGGGGTGCAGACGTACATGTTGAGGATCAGGTTCTGACCCATGACGGCCAGACCGATCAATCCGATATCAGCGCTGTGGGGCAATGGGATCGCGATCGATGGCGAGCGATTGAGGCGCGATCGGGGTCAGTTTCGCCAGTGTGCACGAGTCAAGGCAGGGGGTACGACGACGTCAAAGAGGCACGGGCACCTCGTTGCCGCGATCCCATCGCCAATCACGGCGATGCAGGCTACGATCAACCACCTGCGAGCGAGGGCAGCAGCATCTCCGAGAGCGAGGATCGGCTGGCGCTTGACCGAGGCTGCGACGTGGACAGAGCGAGCGGAGAAACGGCTGAGCCAACACTCACACAGCGCTCATTTTGCTGGTAGTGGTGGGGAAAGAAGAGGACAAGTGTCGCGAAACAAGCTCTAAGCGTGAAGAAGCCGTTGGTGCGAGGCGGACGCTTTCAAAAGGCGCAGGAGGGGATACGGGGGAGAGGGGCAAAGGCACAGCAACAGCCGCGCCAAAGCTGCCACGCCGGAAGTGGCACAAGTTGCGGCAGATCGCCGCCATGACGCGGCCGCTCGCTCGCACGGACCTCTTTCGATGGCATCATGGTCCGCCTGTACCGGGGCTGCACGCGTGACAGTACCACAGGATGTATTATTACAATGCTGGAGCTGATCTGAAGCATGGAATTACTAGCTGCTGAAAACTTGGAAGAGCACGGCGCGTCCGTCACGCGTAGCGGGCAACATCCCTCTTCACCACCCCCAAGCCGACCGAGTCTGTTCAACGACAGTTGGTCCGCCGGGTCACTTCGTGACTTTCGACTAGCGTCTTGCCGTGCCGATTCGTCGCCTTCGCTGTCAGATCCTTGGGCAACGGCAGAGCCTTTGGTCGTTCATCTACCTCCGTACTCGTCGAACGCGAATGCCCATTAGAGAAAGCGGTCCCAACCTTCTCGCGACCGTTGACCAGCCGCTTCAATTCGCACTCCTTCGCGTTGTCCGTCTCACTTTCCTCTTCGTCCTCCTCGTCCTCGCTCTCGGCTTCATCGCCGCTGCGAATATCCTCCGCAACCGCCCCAACAACGACCATTTTCCACACAACTCTCAGGACTGCCAAAGGCACAATCGGCAAGCGTGGGGACGTCAGCACATCGCAAAAACCAGATCGAGTGTTCCGTCCAAACACTTACTCATGCCCAACCAAATCGCCAAAAGCACCTGCAACGCCGTCAACAAGAACTTGAAGATGAACATGGCCCACCAGGAGTGAAAGTAGCCGTCCTGGGGGCGCCAGTCGTATTCGAGGATCTGGTGCGCTTCGGCGTAGACGCTGTAGGTGATCATTCCGAACGCGACGTGTCGGGTCGCGATCCACACCACGAGGAAGATGGCAAACATGACATCTGCGGCTTGAGGTCGGTCGCAGTACTTGATCAATTTTGCGGACTGAGAGGGTGAACGTATGGGTCAGATCTTTACGCATTGTTGCCCTTTGCGAGTAACGACACGACTAACCGAGAGAAGAATATCCGCCACGTCCATCGTGCACAGGATCGCCGTCCCGATACGCGTCCAGTTTTGGATATAACTCAACATCATCAAAAGGGTCGTGATGATATGATGCGTGAACATTTGGTAGTAGTCCTTGCGTTTAGCCTCTAGGTTGATCACGATGATCTGTTGAACCCAGACTGCGACGTAGACAAAGAGTTCGGCTAAGCGGCTTTGCATTACCGGTTCCGCACGAGTGACAACTTACAAGCCGTCTGGGCCAAGTCTAAAGAGAGTGAGCAAAAGAAGGGGGGGTTAGAATCAGCACCAAACACCAGCTCAAACGGCGAAGGGAACGGACAGTAGAATTTGGTGAGGCCCGAAATGGCAATGTGCGGGTACCCGACGTAGAACTCGCGCGTATTGAGCCAGGCATAAGGGCTTGTTTGCATGATGTACTGTAATGCGGCGCGTGTGAGGGACGGGAAGACGTAAGCAAGTGGGTCCCATCAGAACCGGCTCTGAGGGGACTCCGAGGGGACGGGCTGATTCGAGTATTGCCCACTCACCAGACCAAGCGACCAAAATATGACTGCACCCCCGAGAACCGTACATAAAACATCAGTGATCAATGAGAAACAGCCGAAATCACACGAACAGAGAACTAACCGTAGTAGAACACCGACCACCCTTGCTCGGCGAATCTGACCACGTTGCGCTCCTCCTTGATGCCGCTCCGCCTCGCGAATGGCGCCAAGACCCACCTCATCAACGCCTCCCTCAGGAACCAAAACACCACGACCCACCATGCGATGAAGTATGCGTCACTGTAGGAAGATGAGGCACCGAGGGTGGAAAGAAGCGGAGGATGAGCAACATGCTGGGCGGGGACGCGGATTCGACGCGGTTATCTCGTGGTTCTGCGGCTGCGAAGAGCGAGCGCGATCCGTGGAGCAGCGGCGGCGTGACGTACTCTCTACCCTTGTAATACAAATCCGAGTCCGGTAGCCGGAACGAGAGGTACAGGAAGCGAGAGAACGGGTTGCGCAGATGATACGACGGTGCCGGTGTCCACCGCGTCGAGAGGAACACTTCGGCCCTCGAGGCAGCATTGACTGCGAGCACGACGACGATGACGCTCAACGAGATGCCTGTAGGCCAATGTACCGAGCGCGGGTTTAGCCGGAGGTCAGTGATCGAGCGCTGGTCGAGGGGTGTGCTACTCGTACTTCCGCTCGTCCACGGGGCGAGGCCCACGCTCACGTACCGAGTTGTCGTTGCATGCACCATCCGAGCGCGTTGACACGCTGAGACCGCCGTCGCGAGACCGCTGACCGCCGCGGATGCAGCTGCTGTTGGTCCTGCGACGGTGGCCGCGGAGGATCGGGTAAGCGGTGGTTCGTCGTCTTGGGATCGGGTATAGATGCCGGAGCTGGCGAGATGGTATCGCGACTGATGACCGACATGCCGTACGAGATAGAATCGACGGACCCCCCCAAAAAAGAGGCCCCAAGTCCAAGGCGCGACGATGAAAGCGAAGCGACACGCCGTGCGTGTGCCAAGTCGAGCGTGGTCGAGCAGGGTAAGGCAGGTAGAGCCTGGTAGAGCAGGGTCGAGCGCGCCCAACGGTAATAGTGGGCCGGGGTGCTTCGGAAAAACCCCGATCACTCCATGGCGGGTTGAGTCGGATGGATTTCGCCGGTGTACGTGCACCAGACAGTATGCATGAGCGTAGAGGAATTTGCAACGATGGAATTCGGTCTTAAACGCGTTTGAAAGGAGTGCAGAAATGAGGACCAGATTAACATTTGATCTCAACTCAGTCCTAAATCCTCTCGAGATTGGGGATTCCGCACGCCCCGCGCTTGGCGCCGGTTGGACCGTCGGTGACGTGGTCCATTTGCTGCGCCAGCGAGGCACGGCGTGTGATCTTGCTGCGAGCGCCGGCGAAAACAAGACTTCTTCGCAATGATATGATCCCAAAATTCCAAGTTCAACAGCTACGAGCGAAAAACGTATCCCCCAAACCGAGTCTGCGGTCCATCGTTCCACCCTGTCCTGTTCCTGTCCCCTCCCGTCTGGTCACGTTCCGGGTCTCACCTCCCTTGCTGCGGCGGCAGCGCCAAAGGGGGCATGTGCATCTGAGGCGAGTTAGAAAACACTGTAGAGACATTGAGGTGGAGACTCACAATACAGTCCGACGCAAATGTGAACACAGCAAAGTCAGCAGGACTCACTGGCTGTTCCTGTGGGCTGGAAGATGGCGCCGGGCGGAGGTGGGGCGCTGGCGAACTGCTGGAACTGGGGAGGCATCGACCCATGCAGCGGCGGCTGTTGGACATGCAGCTGTCCTTGGTGTAGTGGTTGCTGCTGATGCTGATGCTGTTTTCAAATCAGATGGAACCAAACTGTCAGTCAGATGCTCGGCAGCATAAATTCTACTGGTTTATGAACTCACCGGTCCGGGGAATCGAACAAAGCCTCCGGGTTGCATGTGAGGGGGAGGGTATGCGCCAAAGCCGGCAGCACCAGGATGCATCGGCGGTTGACCCGGCATCCTCATCGGGCCATGCGGTCCACCTACACCGAGGTTGCTCGCCTGTACCGGCGGCGAAGACTCGGGGCCACCGTCCTCGGGGCTGACCGAGCCAGACTGAACGACGAGCGGCATCCCGATATGCGGACCAAGCGGTGGCGGAGGGGGAGTCGGGACGGGGAAGGGGTACACGGCTCGGTAAGATTTGCCATGGAACGACCAGCGCGGATCAACGGTCGCCGGGTCTGGGACCCCGCTTTTGAAGGGAGCAAACTCCTCCTTGACGTACAGACCCCCGTGGCCGCGTTTGTAAGGCTTGTTGCCGAAGAATGGGTGAAGTGCGGCTTGAATTGGAGCATGGTTGGGCGTGGCGGCAGCGACGGCTGCTGGGATGCTGGCAGGAGCAGGCGAAGGGCCCGCCACGGCGGAGACACTGACATTTGAAGGGGTAGCGGCGGCAGGTCGGATTGCCCCGGCTCCGAGAGATGCGCCAGGCGTGAATGCGGACGCATTCGGGTTAGGTTTGAACACGAAGGCGGGCGCAGCAGCAGTGAGCTTCGAGGTAGAGGCAACGGGCGCGCCGAGAGGTCGAGGAACGGCCGCCGATGCCGCTCTCAGGGGTGCCGGGGCGGGTTTGGCCAGTGCCGTCGTCTTGCTTGCGCCGGAAAGGGCTTGAGCCTCGGCCGCTGCTCGAACTTTTTCGGGGTTGAAAGGAGGAATGTCGGGAAGGAGCTTGCCAGGGCTTATCGTGGCGTTACGAGCTGGTGGCGCGGTAGATCCCCGCGTTGCGGGTGTACCCGCAGCGGCAGCAGGCGTCGCAGCAGGCTTGACCGCCGACGAGACGGTTGCGGCAGTCTTGCTGTTGCCATTCGCTGCGGGCTTGAGGTCGCCGATGATGGAAGCGAGGTCGGTAGGTGTCCCACCCTTGAGCTTGAACGTCTGGCTAAACTCGAGCAAGCTTCGCAGCTTCGAGTCCTTTTCCTTCTTCTCGGCGGTCTCGCGGGCCTCCTTGAGCAGAGCTTGCTTGCGCTCGTTGAGCTTTTCTCGCTCGTCCGAGACAAAACGCAGAATGTGGCCATCCAACGTCGCCTTGCTCGCAGCGTCCGACTTGTCACTAGCGTTCGCATTCGTGCTCGCGGCCGGGGAGGGGATCCTCGAGTTGGGCGCATTGGGCAAGGGCAATCGAGAGGATCCGGAAGCCGAAAGAATGGCCGGGTCTTGGAAGCTTGCCTGGGACTGGGTGGCACTATTTGGTGTGGGCTTGGGCGCGGGGGTGGACACGCTCGGCGTGGAAGCTGACCCGAAAGAGGCGCCGTTCAGGGCGGCAACGACCGGCTTGGCGACAGGAGTTGACTTGCGAGCGCCGGGGGGAACGTAAGCTTCGGGACCACGGATGACACCCGAATAGCGATCCTCCTCGTTCATATTGCTGTCGTCAAGAGCGGCACCGCGTTCTTCGGCCATGTGCGTGTTGTTCGCGAGAGCACCTGCACCGCCCTTGAGAATCTCGCGCTCAAGCTGAGCCGCGCGCTGCTCGCGCTGTCGAAAGTCGGCACCGGTGCGATCGAGTTTGGTGGTGTAGATCTCCTCCTCGTAGTCGGTTCGTGTACCGTAGAGTCGTTCGTTGGTCGCGAACTGATCCCATCCTTTGCCCGAGGCGTTGTCTTCCTCGAGACTCAAAGCCGAAAGCGAGTCCTCGATGGCTCCTCCTTCACCAGGACCCGAGGGCGCCCAGGCCTGCAGCTTCTTCTCGCGTGCTCCGAGCGAAGTGCCGGTGACCTGAAGGTCCGTCTTGAAGCCTTCTCGATTGGACGACGAGTTGGCGGTGAAGGAAGACGTGCGCGAATCGAGCGCGACGTCATGGGCGTACAGCTCGGCGAGGTCGCGCGACGCGACGAGCATGTTCGGCTTGGCGGCCTCACCGGGCATGTCGTCGCCCTGAGCATCGACCTGTTGCGCCTGACGCAGGTTGACCGAGAGCTCGTGCTGGGGCGAGGACGCGGCGAGGATGCCGATGTACCGCTTGCCCTCTCGTGTAAGGACCACAACTTTGGATCCCTATGGGTTGCTCGGTCCCGGGGAGGCGCGAGAGCAGTCGATGAGGAAGCGTAAGGCGGGTACGGCGCGGGGGCCAGATCAGTTTCCAATGCTCTGGAGGGTTTGGCTAGCACGCCGGGGTACAGTTCACGACGGCTAGTAGACATGGTCACTCACCACCAAAGCCAAGAGGAGCACGACAAGGCGCTGGTGCAATTCGGGTTCGGCCCTGACGGGTGCCGCTGCAGGCGATGCAGGCGATGCAGGCTGTGCAGGCGATGCAGGCGCTGGCGGCGCTGCTGCTGATGATACTGCAGCCGTGGCGGCTTGCGGTGCCTTGGTCGACGATTCGGTCGCCCCACCGCCGACGGTCGTAGGCGTCACTGAGCCCGATCCGGCGCTCGGAGCTGGTGCAGACCCGGTCGAAGCTGGCTTGAACGCAGACGACGCAGCAGCACGTGCATGGGACGCATTCATGGCAGCTGCGGTCGCGGCGGGTGATGACCACGCTGGCGTGCGCCCACCACTCGAGGCAGCGCCCGCGGCCGGCATCGCTGTGGGAGCCGCTGCGCCCGTTCCACTGCGCCTGGATCAAGGAGGGTGCGAGCAGAACAAAGGATCAGCAGGTCAGAAGTGGAATAGATCCACGACTGGCGCGGGGGAGCTTACTTTGCCGCCATAAGTACACGTCGGGGGTGCGGGTCAGAGGCAACGGGAGTCAAGACGGGTCGTCGATCGCCCCAAGAGGAGCGCCGCCTTTGCGCTTGGGCCTTCGCCGCGCGGGTACGAACCGCAATTAGCTCGACCACTAATCACGCGCAGGCATTTCGAGCCGAACAGCCCACGATCTCGTGCTTGCTCGTGCTTGCTCGTCGTTGCTCGTCGTCCTCGCGCTACCCACGCTCCCCTCGGCCCTTCCCCTATCCTTTGCGCTACCTCTCTGCTATCACCATGTCCACGTCGCAGCCCGAACCTGCGCCCGCTGCACCGCAGACGTCGCGAAGGGAGGAGGATGAGGACGAGGTCGACCTGGATGACGACGGAGCCGACGAGATTGACGAAGCCGAGATCGAGGCGATGAAGAAGCGAGGTGTGTTTCATCGCCGGATAGATCTCCTTCATTGCACGATAGACTGACTCCCCCTTCACAAGCAGTGGCCGAGATGGAAGCCGAGGCTGCAAAACTGAGGGCCATGACCGCTGCGGCGACGGCTGCTGCTGCTGCTGCTGCTGCTGCGTCATCGAACGGGGGATCGTCGTCAAATGCTGGAGGCGACAGTGCCATGTCCGACGATGAGAAAGAGGCGGTCGACAGCAGGAGTATCTACGTTGGCAATGTGGGTTAAAGATCGTCCCTCCGGAGGTGGTCGCTCGCTCGCCTGTGCGGTGACCACAGTCGGTCAAACTGAGCCGATACAGACAGGCAACTGACCCGAGATCCCTTTCCTCTACCAGGTTGACTACGGCTCGACGCCCGAGGAGATCCAAGCGCACTTTGCCTCGTGCGGCACCATCAACCGAGTCACGATCCTCTGCGACAAGTACACCGGGCCCAAAGGG
Organism: Microbotryum violaceum; assembly: GCA_022506055.1. Classification (NCBI taxonomy): domain Eukaryota; kingdom Fungi; phylum Basidiomycota; class Microbotryomycetes; order Microbotryales; family Microbotryaceae; genus Microbotryum; species Microbotryum violaceum. The sequence goes on along the minus strand of JAKMXP010000006.1, from coordinate 468,015 downwards.
TGCGTCGCGCGTGGAGCCAGCGCATCATTCCCATCCGATACTTGCCCTGATCTCTCGTATGCTCCCCTACAGCTACGCCTACGTCGAATTTGCGGAGCCGTCACTGGTCGCCAACGCGGTGCTGTTGAACGAAAGCATGTTCCGCGGTCGATTGCTCAAGGTTCGCCTCGAAGGAGCCTATGTGCGCCCAGCACCGATGGAGACTAACGTGCTTTGTCGGATTCAGGTCACGCCCAAACGTACGAACGTGCCCGGGATGGGTCCTGGTGGCCGAGGGCGAGGACGAGGTCGTGGACGAGGCGGCTACCGAGGAGGGTACCAAGCGGTCAGTTGCGAGCATGCGCTCACTGTGCATTGTGCACAGCCAGCTGATGCGCTTGATGTGCTTTCAGACCGGCGGCTTCTCCCCCTATGCTCGTGGCCGAGCTCGTGGAGGGTTCCGTGGACGAGGAGGATTCTGATCGAAAGAGGGAAGCAGTGTCTCTTTCGTGCGGCGTTACATTTTCGTGTTTGGGTACCCAACCTTGCACTGTATTTCCAGACTTGAAAAAAGGGGGATGCATATCCTCTTGTGTACGATGACACACAGCAAAGCGGTCCGTTAGAATCGCTTGGCAGTGGGCACGCCGCGGTCGACGGCTCAGTGTGGCTCTCTCGCTCTTGCCCCACCTCGTTCTGTGCGCGTGCTGCGATAGCCAAGCCGGGACACCCATTCCAACGTCCAACGCAGGTCAGGTAGATCCGTGGCCAGACTTGTGATCTTGTCCTGCTGGATACGACTCGACCCGACTCGACCCGACTCGCAAGTCATTGCAAGTCATCTCGGCCGCGCGTTGGTCACACTGGCGCTACGCTACACGCACTCACAACCTCTTTATGCTTCTACTTCTCCAGATATCTCTAGCACCCGTTCCAACACAGTACATTGGCTGCAACGACAGCTCCGGTCCGCTCCCCACTCCACCCAGCCGTACCCGCCGTACCCGCTGCACCCGCTGCACCCGCTGCTCCGCCTGCACCCGCTCGACCCATCCCGCCCTTCCGCACCGTCCACGTCCTCCCCAGCGATGCATTTGCTCAACTACTCTCTCCTCCCAGCCTCGAACGTGACCTGCGCCTGCGTCGGCCAGTTCAGCGGCACCAAAGCGCAAGAGATCTGTGTCGCACGAGGCGCAACCCGCATCGAGCTGCTTCGCGCGGACCCGCAGACGGGCAAGCTCGACGTTGTCGTCGATGCAGAGGTCTTTGGGACGGTCAGGAGCTTGGCAGCCTTCAAGCTGACCGGTGGTAGCAAAGGTCGGTCCGGGAGTGCGCAGAGACGTGCGCAGAGACCGCCCGCTGAGCTGAGCTGAGCTGAGCGACCGAGTCTCGCAGACCGAACTCGTGCTGACCTCCACTCGCGCCTGATCCCATCCACACAGACTACCTCCTTGTCGGGTCGGACTCGGGTCGGATCGTGGTTCTCGAGTATGACCCCGCAGCGAACCAGTTCAACAAGCTGCACCAAGAGACATTCGGTCGCTCCGGCTCCCGCCGAGTCGTGCCCGGCCAGTACCTCGCCACCGATCCCAAAGGTCGAGCCGTCATGGTCGCTGCGATGGAGAAGAGCAAGCTCGTATACATCCTCAACCGAGTCAGTCCCGTTCCGCTTCTGTGACGCTCGGATTGTGCTCCCTGTCTGACGCAATCTGTCCTCGCCCCTTCAGGATGCCGCGGCCAACTTGACCATCTCGTCGCCCCTCGAAGCCCACAAGGCCAAAGCCATCATCCATTCCATCGTTGGTGTCGATGTCGGGTTCGAGAACCCGCTGTTCGCGGCCCTCGAAGTCGACTATGGCGAAAGTGATCAGGACCCGAGTGGGGAAGCGTTCAACGCGGCAGAGAAGGTACGTTCCGATCATGCAGGTCCACTCTGGACACCGATCACTGACATGTGCACGACCTATATCCTGTATCCAGATGCTTACCTACTACGAACTCGATCTGGGCTTGAACCACGTTGTGCGAAAGTGGAGCGAGGCGACCGACCCGCGCGCCAACATGCTCGTGCAAGTACCCGGTGGGCAAACGACGGCAGACAAGTTCGATGGACCGTCGGGCGTGCTCGTGTGCGCCGAGGACTACATCATCTACAAGCACCAAGGAGCCAAGGAGCACCGAGTACCGATCCCGAAACGTGCCCACCCTTTGATGGACCCGGAACGAGGACTCATCATCACTTCGGCGGTCATGCACAAGATGAGGGGGGCCTTCTTCTTCCTCTTGCAGAGCGAAGAGGGCGACTTGTACAAAGTCACGATCGAGCACGAGGAGGAGGAGGTCTTGGCCCTCAAGATCAAATACTTTGACACCGTCGCCGTCGCCGCTTCGCTGTGCATCCTCAAGAGCGGTTTCCTCTTTGTCGCTTCCGAATTTGGCGATCAATACCTATACCAGTTTGAGAAGCTCGGCGACGACGATGACGAGACCGAATACTCGTCGACGGACTACCCGAACTTTGGTGCCGGTCCTGACCCGCTCCCGCTTGCACTGTTCCGCCCTCGCGCTCTCGAAAACCTCGTGCTCGCCGACGAGCTCGAATCGCTGGCACCGATTCTCGACTGCAAGGTCGCCAACTTTCTCGGTGAGGATACTCCGCAAGTCTATACGGCATGTGGTCGAGGTGCTCGGTCCTCTGTACGCATCTTGCGGCAGGGCTTGGAAGTTGTCGAAGCCGTCAGCTCGGAACTTCCGGGTGCACCGATCAACGTATGGACGACCAAACTCCGGCACGAGGACGAGTACGACGCCTACATCGTCTTGTCCTTTGTCAATGGCACGCTCGTTCTGTCGATCGGCGATACGATCGAAGAGGTCTCCGACACGGGTTTCATCTCCTCCGCACCGACATTGGGCGTTCAGCAACTCGGCGAGGACGCTCTGCTGCAGATCTACCCGCGTGGTATCCGCCACATCTTGGCCGACAAACGCGTCAACGAGTGGAAGGTCGGGCCGAACCAAATGATCGTGTGTGCGACGACGAACAAACGACAGGTCGTCGTGGCACTGTCGACCGGTGAGATCGTGTACTTTGAACTTGATCTCGAGGGACAGTTGAACGAGTTTCAGGAGCGAAAGGAGATGCATGCCGAGATTCTGACACTGAGCATCGCTGAGGTCCCGGAGGGAAGGCAGAGGACACCCTATCTAGTGAGTTTGAGGTGCCCTAAAGACGAAAATCCAGTGAATAGCAGCTGACACAGCGACGAGTTTTCTGGTTCCCTTTCAGGCCGTCGGATGTGCCGATTCGACAGTTCGCATCATCTCACTCGACCCGGAAAACACTCTCGAAACCTTGTCACTGCAAGCTCTGACTGCACCCCCTTCGTCGATCGTCGTGGCCGAAATCCTGGATACATCGATCGACAAGCACCACGCGACGCTCTTTGTCAACATTGGACTACAGAACGGTGTATTGCTCCGAACCGTTCTCGACTCGCTGAGCGGGCAACTAACCGACACACGGACGCGGTTCTTGGGTTCGCGACCGGTCCAGTTGACGCGGGTGCCCGTACGCGGATCCCCCGCCATCCTCGCATTGTCGAGTCGATCGTGGCTCAATTACTCGTACCATAACATGCTTCAGTTCACGCCGCTCATCTTTGACGCACTCGACCATGCATGGTCCTTCTCGGCCGAGCTGTGTCCCGAGGGATTAATCGGTATCACCGGAAACAGCTTGCGCATTTTCACCTTCCCCAAACTCGGCACAAAAGTCCAACAGACCTCGATTCCCTTGTCCTACACCCCTCGCAAGCTCATCACCTCCCCCGCTCGCAACCTTCTCTACACTGTCGAAGCCGAACATCGCACACTTTCTCCTTCTGCTCAACAAAAGATGCTAGGGGATCTCAAGTCGGCCGGTATCGAGGTAGATGAAGAGGTCATGCGATTGCCACGCGAGGTGTTTGGTCTGCCCCGAGCGCCGGCAGGGAATTGGGCGTCGTGCATCCGCATCATCGATCCCGTCGAAGCGACAACAGCCTTCTCTCTCGAGTTGGAAAACAACGAAGCCGCGTTCTCGATCGCGTTGTGTACGTTCCACACCACACCCAACGAGCAGCACCTCGTCGTGGGCTCGGCGCAGGACACGACCTTGGCTCCGCGAACTTGCAAGCAGGCCTACTTGACGACGTACAAGATCATAGACGAAGGTCGAGCGCTCGAGTTGGTGCACCGCACCGAGATTGACGACGTGCCCAACACGCTCATGCCTTTCCAAGGGCGATTGGCGGCGGGTATCGGGAAGGCGTTGAGGATATACGACCTTGGAAAAAAAAAGCTGCTGCGGAAAGCTGAGAACAAGGTGAGTAAAATGTGAGCACTCGTAAGCATAATAATCACCTGGTTGATTCGCTACATGACTCTTCTCACAGTCCTTCGCATCAATGATCATGACTCTCAACACCCAAGGATCTCGCATCCTGGTCGGCGACGTCCAGGAATCCATCCATTACGTCGCCTACAAAGCCCCCGAGAACCGGCTAGTCGTCTTTGCCGACGATACCTCCCCTCGATGGACTACAGCGGCGACCATGGTCGATTACCAAACCGTCGTCGCCGGTGACAAGTTCGGCAACGTATTCGTGAACCGTGTCGCGGCCGCCGTCTCGGAAGAAGTCGACGAGGACCCGACAGGCGCCAGCATCATGCATGAGAAGGGTTACCTAATGGGAGCGCCCCATCGCACGTCCTTGATCGCGCAATACCACGTTGGCGATCTCGTCACCTCGATCAACAAATGTTCGCTCGTAGCCGGTGGTCGTGACGTGCTCTTGTACACCGGCGTCTCCGGTACGGTCGGTGTGCTCGTGCCCTTCGTTTCGAACGAGGATGCCGATTTCTTCTCGACGCTCGAAATGCACCTCAGGACCGAAGCCCCTTCGTTGGTCGGAAGGGATCACCTTGCTTATCGCTCGGCTTACGCGCCCGTCAAAGCCGTCGTCGACGGGGACCTGTGCAACCAGTACCGCCTGCTTTCGATGCAAAAGCAAGGCAGTATCGCCGGGGACACGGACCGAACGGTGTCTGAAGTTTTGAAAAAACTCGACCAAGCCGCCGCTCACGCGTGGTGATAGTTCGAGAACATTCCCTCTATCGGTTTGGGAAAGCGCTTGCTTTCAAGCGTATGCGTTGTAATGAATATACCGACCGATCGGTAGAATGAAAAGAGAAAAGATTGTGGCGTTGCAGAGTGAACTGAAAATATACATAACGATGTCTAGAAAAGAACTGCAAGGCGACACTCATTCATCTTTAGCAATCACCACTTTCCACCTCCACAACTTCTTCTTAGGCTCGAGGGACGGCAACATCTCCGGCGGCGTTGGCTCCGGCGTTGGCCCCGGCGTTGGCCCCGGCGTCCAATTCGATTTGGCCCAGTCGTAACCCCTCGCTGCACCAGCAAGCATACAATGAATATGAAGCTTACGGTGACTCATCTTCCAAATCTTGCCCATCGGCGAATTCTCCTTCCAACTGTCGTCCTTCTTCCAAGCCAACATGGCATCGTATTCCGTCCTCCCCTCAGGTGAAGACAGATACTGAATCCTCTCGACCATCCGCTTAATCCCATCCTTGTTCTCCTGACTGAGCGGTTCGCTAACTGACGAAGACGTCGTGGACAGCTCCAGCAAGTCCGGCGTGACGTAGTCGGCGACGTTGATGTAGCTATTCGGGGAGATGGAAAAGCGTTCGGCGAAATGCGGCGCGCCGTAGACGATGGGGACGGAACCTCGTTCGAGGCATTGGAAGTACTTCTCGCTGACGTAGTCAAGGTCGTTGCTATTCTCCATAGCAAGGGTGAACTTGTAGAATTGCGTGACCGCGGTCTGGGGAAGGGCCGATTTGGTGAGTATGAGAATTGCGATCACGTCTCATGACTACTTACTTACCTTGACGGTCCACCAAGTCTCGGGTTGATCGATTGCATCGAGCCTCCCAATGTCACTCAGCATTTGCTTTGCATCTCCATTGCCTCGACATCTTCCGAATGAGTCGATCTGCAGGACAAGTGGTTTCGATCAGTCTCTCGATCAGATGATTGAAAGCTGGACCGGGAAGGACGTACCTCTCCGGGCATCTGGGTCAGCAGCTCGTCAAGAATCTATCAAGGGTCAAAGTTCACCTGATCAGTAACCGTAAAGAGCCTCCAAAATGCAACAACAATCTCACCAAGGTTCGATGGTTGCGAGGGTAACAGTTCGAGATGAAGGAGAGGAGCGGTTTCTTCTGTTTCTTCTGCTCGTACGGCAAGGCCGGGAGCGAATAGTCCATGTAGTCGTACGAATACGTTTGCGGGACCGTTCCGTTTAGCCGATCTATCAATGGGAGTCAATTGATCATCAGTGAAGATAACTATACAGAAAGACAGCCCTCCGCAACTGACAGGTCATATCTCCATCGGCATAGCGCTCCCCGGGCGGCAAACCTTGGTAGACCTGATTGAAATAGCTTTCCAACGCCGATCTTTGAGGCGCGGCCTCGGCACCTGTGATGTAATGCTTTTGCCAAGGCCTCGTCTTTTTCCACTGGTGGCGTTCCTCCATGGTCGGGTGTTGCCCTGAATCGGTGTTGTAGAGGACCGCCTCGGCGATATGGGCTTCTTCTGTGTAGATGATGGGGAACGGACATGACGGAGGCATGACGGTCTCTCTTTCTCCGCCTTCTCCATATACATGGAACAGGAAGGGCGAGTCCTTCGGGGTATAATCTTGGAACTCGGGGTCGAGGTTCTTGCGAGACGAAGTGAGCTCGTCGGTGTCAACGGTGGGGTTTTCCGCTGTTTCCGTTTTGGTGTGGGTTGGAAGGGGGTTCGTTTTGGGCACTGATGGGTGACGGGTCGAATGTAGTGTTGTGTAGGTAGCCCAGGCGAGGATCATCCCGGCCGCGAGAGTTAGGAGCAGCACTCTCAGGGGTGAGTGTTGCACTGCGGCTGCGACATGGGTCGTCCAGTAGTGGGTCCGCCACGTCTTTCGGCGTCGGTCGTACGCCCAAGCGGCTTCCATGTCATCGACATCGTCCTCGTCACCGTCCTCGCTTTCGTAGCCTTGTCCTTCGGGTCGTGAATGCTTTGTGTTGTCATGCGGGACATCCTCCAACACGGGCGACAGCTTGGAAGGGGCAGAAGGGCCCATGCCGAAGGGGGCGACGAGGTGCGCAGATTCGACGGCTGGCGGGCCCGCCGCGTCCGATTCGAGCGTCGGGGGCTCCGGGACCAGCTCATAATGAGCAGTACCAGTCGAAGTCCGTCGCATCTGCAGTGATGGCGCCAGGAGGACGAGCGATACGCGATGGGCACGAGCCGAAAGGGACTCGTGTGGCCGTCGATCACTCACGAGCCTCACTTACTCACAAGTGGGGCGGACGTGCGTGGGTGGAACCGAACGCCAACACGCGCCGGCGATCGCATCGGGTAATTAACGCCGAATTGAGATTTGGTCGCATGGCCATGGCATATGGCTAGCTATTACCGAAGGTGTGCCGCTGCAATGTAATCATCCACGGCACAGGGGCTACGCCGCAGAGTCATGACAAATGTGAACGGACCATCTTCAAATCTTTAAAAAAGATCAGAATTATTGGTGGCTTTCCTCGGAGGTGGAGTGGAGATGGTCCGTGCGCGTAAGCGATCATTTCGACCTTGCCTCTTGAGCAGGAGGCAGCTCAAGCGCTCAAGGCTGCCGATGTGGACAACGCCCTGCCTCCAGGCGCACCCCCCCTTGCCCCCTCCTCTCCCCAAAAAAGGTTCGAGTCGATCGACCGCATACAAATAACTCTTCATCCTTTTCTTTCCTTTGCATCATGGCATACGGTACGTGGTTGCTGCGCCCATTGCAGAGGTCCAAGTCGCTGACGAGCTCGTCTGATTCGTCGTCGTTGTCGCGGCGCTGGCTCCCTTCGCAATCTGCGCCTGATTGCGCCTGACCCGCACCTGCTCTCCGCGCGCGCACCCGCCGCCACACCCACATCATCCACCCACCCCCATCCACACACCCAACAGGCGATTCTGGACGAGGCGGCCGAGGCGGACGAGGCGGAGCACGTGGTGGCTTTGGCGGTGACCGAGGCGGGCGTGGTGGAGGACGAGGTGGCTTCGGCGGTGATCGAGGTGCACGAGGTGGTGGCCGAGGTAAGTGGATGGGCATGCTGAATCTGTTGCCTCCCGTCGCGCCGTCGCTTTGGCTCGCATGCATCCTGGATACTCCTGCGTCTCTCTTCATCGCTTTTCTTGGCCTCGAGAGGGCGAGACCATGTGCCGACCTCGCTGGTCCAACTTTTATGGGACCGTCGTCAATTAATCAGCACTGGCGCTTTCCATCATTTTGTATCAACAGGGGGCTTCTCGGCTCGTGGCGGCGCTGGAGGGGGGCGAGGCGCACCGCGAGGCCGTGGGGGTGACCGCGGTGGAGGACGAGGTGCTGGACGAGGTTAGTCGAGACTCGAATCTAGCCCAATCAGCGGCTTGCTCACCCTTCTCCCTTTCAAACCACAGGAGCACCCCGCGGAGGCCGAGGCGGAGGACGAGGTGGTCTCGGCGCAAAGAAGGGTGGAGCACCCAAGGTCATCCTCGAACCCCATCGCCACCCCGGTGTCTTTGTCGCAAAGGTAAGCAAAAACAAAAGCAAAGGAGAACTTTTTTCTCGTTGTTCACTCTCTGACCTTTCTCTTCGCCCTCCGCTCTCAGGGCAAGGAACATCTGCTCGTGACCCGCAACCTCGTCCCCGGCGAGTCCGTCTACGGAGAGAAGCGAATCGCGATCGAATCGGCTTCGACCAACCCGGACCTACCCGCAGAGAAGGTCGAGTACCGCGTCTGGAACCCTTTCCGATCCAAGTTGGCCGCCGGTATCCTCGGTGGTCTAGACGACATCCACATCGCCCCCGGCAAGAAGGTTCTCTACCTCGGTGCCGCCTCGGGGACATCCGTCTCGCATGTTGCTGATGTTGTTGGACCGGAGGGGACCGTTTACGCCGTCGAGTTTTCGCACCGATCGGGGCGTGATTTGATCAACATGGCCAAGAAGCGAACCAACGTCATCCCCATCATTGAGGATGCCCGTCACCCCAACAAGTACCGCATGCTCATGTCCATGGTCGATGTTATGTGAGTCACCCATCAGCATCGACGAAGCCTCGCGAATCTTCACTGAATATCTCTGTGTCCATTGGCCACAGCTTCGCCGATGTCGCCCAACCGGACCAGGCCCGTATCGTTGCCCTCAACGCGCACCACTTCCTCAAGAACGAGGGCCACGTCGTCATCTCCATCAAGGCAACTTGCATTGACTCGACCGCCCCTGCAGAGGTCGTCTTCGCGTCCGAGGTCAAGAAGATGCAGCAAGAGATGTTGAAGCCCCACGAACAATTGACCCTCGGTACGTTTTGAGCGCCCACCCGGACGAGACCTGTCGACAAATGCTAACCGTTTTTCTCCGTCGCTGCTTTCTCTACTTACAGAACCGTACGAACGTGACCACGCAATGGTGAGCTCTATTCCAACTCGTTCTACTGGCGGGTCTTGTCCCAATGCTAATCTTGGGCACCTCTGTACCTCAGGTCGTCGCCTCTTACCAGCGACACAAGTGAGACGACTTCTGAGCTCTTCTCCACCCCAGAAGCTCGTTGTTGTGTTTCTTCCTTTAGCTGTCGTCCATGTCGCTTTGTCTCCTTTCCAATAAGCGCATGAGCCCTTGAGTCGTTTGTCTAATTGTTCTTCCTTTTCTCTATTGTCATTTTCATTTTCTTCCTTTCTTTACTGCCCTCCCTCCCTCCATTCCTCCTCTTTTGGAAAATCGCTCGGCGCGTGGGCTCTTTTGGGCTTCTGTAATAACACGTATTCATGTGCCTTTCTCATTCTGCGTTATTGTGTACCTCCTTGATGCGCTCCGTTATCAACGTGCGAGTAATAAAGTCGTGTTTGCTCCTCAGAGGCCTTAGCGACGAACTGGACCGAGTGATCGGACCAATGTCCTTCGCATGGGCTGGCCGGTGCGCTCCTTCTCCGGGCCCCCACTCCCCACTATCCGTGCGCTCGCGAGCCCCGGCCCCTCCCGACATGCCACACCTCGGCTTGCGGTAGACCACTCCAACACGCACCTTGGGCCATGTCGACTCTATTTTCGACACTACCCTCGCTGTCGGTGTGGGCGTCGTTGCGAGCGGGACGACCTTCGCTCGCTCCGTCGTTCGCGACCCTCGCTGTTCGTCATGACTTCAATACCTCCGCGATCGACCTTGTCCTCGAGAACAGAGTTGATGCGACTTCTTTGGCTGCGAAAGATACGACTCCAAAGAAGCGTATGTTGAGAATCTCGATATCGGTGTACCACACTCGATCGGGACTGACAAGCTCCCTCTACGTCACTCGTCTCGGCTTTACAGAGTCCGTGCGAACCAAGGCTGGGTCCGCCGAGGGTACAGCACCCCATAAGAAACGCATCGAACCTCACAAAGTCGCCTTGACGTCGCACCGCTACCTCTGGCAAACGCGTGACCGCTGGATCGCCCGCCAACTGGCCGCAGGAGCCGACATCCCTCCTGATGTCCTTTCCAAGATCCTCGCGCACCGCAAGATCCTCGCCGCCGATATGGCCATCTATGTCGACGTCCTCGCTCGCAAGGACGTTTACTACGCTATGGAAAGACTGGGTCTCCTCGAATCGGCCGGACCGGATCGACCGCAGCTCCAATCACCGGATTGGTTGATCCTTTCGATTCCTGCGATGCTCAAGACGAACCAAGACGTGCCCTACCTCGCGAGTATGCTCGTTCGATCCTCACGCTTTGCACAACTCAATCGAGAGAATAGAGCCGTCTTCATCGCGAGGTGTTTGGAATCTTTCCTGAGGATACGACATCTCGTCGCGGTCAGGGAAACGATCGATTGGGTGTGCTCGAGTCCGAACCAACTTGGGTCCGCGATGGCGTTCGCTCGAATCCTCACCGTTCTGGCGGCGGGGGGTAATGATACGAGAAGACCTGTTTCGAGGTCGACCGCCGCACCAAAGGAGCTGCTGCATCGAGCGAGGGATCGTTTGTTGGAACTGATGAAAGCCAAAGGGATCGAACCGACGCTGGACACAACTTTGCCGTTGCTCGAACCGGGGCTTATCCCAAACGACGTACACGAGATCGCCAGCTTGGTCGTTCAGGCCAATCGACTGGGTCAAAAACTTAGAAGGGGCGTGCTGAGAAGAGCGATGTTGTCGTTGCTTATGGCAGGAAACGAGGAAGGCGCCAAGGTGTTCGCTCGGTCGCTCGAAGGCATCTCGCAGGAAGAGGACGGCGCAGAGGGTTCGGTCGAGGATTCGGAATCAATCTTTGATGCGACATCGACGGCTTTTGCTCGATTAGAGGAAGGGAGAGATCTCAGTGGAATCGTATTGCCCCACCTTGCCGATGTAGGCGAAGTCATCGCGCTCTTTCATCGTGCTCTCGATCGTCAGCGAACGCTTGCTGCTCCGGACGCTGCTCCGAAATCCGTCTCCACCGCCGACCTCATCTGGGCCCGCCTCGTCAACTTCTTTCATCGATCAACCGAAATTCACGCCCGCGAACTACAAGACCTCCTACATCAACTCGAATCGTCCTCCGTCCAACTACACGACCTCACATGGCGAAGGATCTACCACGGCGTCATGGTGGGCTTTTTGTCGCGCGACGAACCGGATCGCGTCGTTCGGCTGTGGGAGCGGGTAACGCGGGATAGGCCGATCCCCTTGGGTCCAAATCTGCACATGCTTACTGTGGTCATGCGTGCGTATTGCGCTTTGGGGCGACCTGATCGCGCTCGCGCAGTTTGCGACGCTTGGACGATTGACGTTCCGAACGAGGATACCACGCTGCGGAGAGAAGACGAGATCCCAGCTGCTTCCGACTCCCCACCGCGGCCCAGACGCATCAAGCTCACCGTCGACCCTCTCAACGACTTGATGCTCTACTATTCCCGCACGGCGGCCTTTGGCGAGGTCTACGCCTTGTTCAAAGCCATGTCGTCGACCTACGGCGTCGTACCGAATTCAGCGAGCTTGACGATCTTGATCCATTCGGCTCGCTATGCTTCGTGGCATGATCCTTCCGGAAGCGCGCATTCGGCAACGGGCTTGAACTACCCTGTCCTGTGGGATAATCGAGATCCTGTGGCTTTCGCCGAGGACTTGTTCTGGTCCGTCTTGGAGCAAAACTGGCCCGATTTGGCCAAGCACGAAGTTATCGATCCTTTCAGGAGCAAATCTTTCCGAATGATGGATAAGATATTCGCTCGCTCGCCTTCGCCCAGAACTGCAGGTACAATAGGGGAAGAAGGCGTCGATCTACGAGCTTTCGAGGCGACCTTGAGTATCGTCGATCCTCCTCGATACCCGTTCTTATACCCCAGCGCAAGAACATTCCGTACCTTCTTAATCCTCCTCGGTTCCACCAGACGCTACGAGAAGATCCCGCTCGTCCTCGCGTGGATGAAAGCGCTCAACTTGAGACCTGATCGACATACGCTAGGGTTGGCGATGATGTGGGTTGCGGAGATGGCGTTGGCGGATGAAGAGATGGTCAAGTGGAGGGAGTGGGTGAGGAATTGGGTAGGAGAGGAAAATGTGCCGAGGGAGGAGGAGATCGCTTGGTTACGGAGAGGGAGAGGGTGGAGAGGGCCTGGATGAGGGATGGCTAGTTCAGAGTGGCATATGGTATTCCTCCTATATCACGAGACTTGAGCATCGAGTGCGACAGAGAGACGTAGCACGTGATCAATCAGTCTCTCTCTAGCATTACAACAAAGAGGAGTGCTACCCCGCTCCTAGCCTCCTCACGAGCCCAAACGCCTCGCCGTTGAACCCCCCCCGGTGTCCGTCTATGACCACCTTCCCCCTCTCTCCCCGTGTTCAATAACTCGAGTCCTGCGTCAAAGGGCTCTTCCCACTCCCCAAACCCTTGGGTAAAGGTCGACGGAACCGAACGGTCGGATCCTCCGCGGCCGGTCGAGCGATCTCGTGTAGTTTTTCGCCAACTTTGAGAGTCGTCCAACTAGGAAAGATGGGAGTAGATTATGGGCCGGTTGTGAGATTGGAGCAGGTAGTTTAAGCGTGTCGGGTGTGGTTTTGCAGCTTACCGTAATACACGAGGATCGAGCCGTAGCCTTTCATTCAAGGCCTTGACCGTAGGAGGATTCGCATCGAACCTCATCGTCCAATACCTAGATACATTTCAAGTCGACCGATCAGTACCAATTCCACTCTCCATCCCCTACAGCCACCACAAAGGGCGAGCCCAACACCGCAGTTCCCCGAACGAGGTCGAAGCAAGCCCCTTCTCGAACTTACACGCCCTCCAAACTCGATCCGTCCCCCCTCTTCATCCTCTGCGGCAAGTTTCGAGTCCCCCAATGGTCCAGACTTCTCACCACGCCACCGTTCGACGTGACGAGGGAGGAGGTGGTGGTGGTGAGGGCGCGGAGGGGGGCCTAAGGATTGGAAGAACAGTAGGATGGGATAGTGCGATCAGTTCAGCCGCGGGGAGTAGGGTTTGTGGGCGATGGGGAGATGCTTACGAATGTGGCTTGACGGGAGGCGATGCAGACGAGTTCGTAGAGGACCATCGTGGCTTGAGGTACGATGCGGGACGTGACGGGTGACGGGTGATGACAGGACGAGGCGGGGGCGTTGCGGAGCGTTGCGGAGTGTTGCGGAGCCAAGTCGAACTTCGTCCTCGTCAGTGTGAGCCTTTTCATGGGCTCAAGTCATGGGTACACTCTCTTACAAAGCTTTGGAACGCTGTACCCCACCAAATATCACACGACACAGTTTCCTCCTTTTTTAAGAACCTTGTTCAGGGAGTGAAGGCTCTCCAAGAAGACAAATTTTCCCAAGGACGATGGCGATTGCCAACAACGACTTGAAATTACAGCACAACCCCCACCACTTCTCCCTCCCATCCTCAAAGCAACCAAAACGCACTGATTCCCGAAATCAAACAAAACAACCCAATCCCCATGAATGCCAACAACTTCAAGAACCCCGTCTCCGACGAGATGGGTTTGCCAAGCCGCGCCGCATCCACGCAAGCTCTTTCCATCTCCTCCCCTAACCTAGACAGGGAGAAGACGTTCTCGACTCTTTCTTTGCCTTTTGAGCCCATTTCTTGACGACGTATCGGAGAGAGCGCTAAGAGGTCTTTTATAGCTGTTGCCCATACGTCTGCCGAAGGTGAGCGTAACAGACCGGTCGTGGTGGAGGAATCGAGACCATCGTCGATGATGGATTCGGTCGGCCCTCCCGAGTTTGTCGCTAGGACCGGTAGGCCCGAGGCCATCGCTTCGATCGGTACTATACCAAAGTGCTCGAACGAGGGAGTGTAAAGCAAAGCGATGACCGAGGGGGAGTGGAGCAACGCATCCTTTTGTGCTCCAGTCAAGTTCAGGAGGAATAGAATACGCGGAATTGTGGTTGGTGGGATCGTCGACGCCTGAGCGGCTTTGTAGAGTTCGGCATCGGTGGCCGAACAAGTCGCGGCTGAGGACGAGGTGTAGGTGTAGTATGACAGCTCATGCTTCTTCACCAAGCGTTGAAGGGACGACAGAGTCTTGACATTATCCGCCAGACGGGGGTCGTAACCTCCAGCGATGACGAGATGGAGCGTGGGCTGATCCCCGGCGATCCGAGCGAACGCATCGACAGCGAGGGCGAGGTCCTTCTTTCCCTCGAAGCGATTGACAGACAAGAGCATTGGATCCTGACTGCAGGCTCGCACCACGAAGATCAGCGACTAGCCAGCAGCTGCAAGATACTCGACCGGAGCTTAGCCCACCTTTGCAACCACTCGTCCTCCTTCCCCACTTCGACTCTCCTTCCATACGCCTTAACGTCCACCGCGGGGTAGACAACTCTCGGTACCCTCCCCAGCGTTTTGAAAGTAGTAACAAAGACTTGCCCCGTAAATTCAGAGTTGACCACGATCTTGTCGGCCTGTCCCGTCGTTTCTTGTTCGAGCGTATCGATCGGTTTCCGATACATGGATCGAATCTCCCTCGCGATCGTCCATGCCGGCTCTTTACGAGGGTCATTCGCAGCTGACGATGCGGGCCTCGAAGGTGAGAGGAGCAAGTCGGGGAAATGGCAGTAAAAGACAATACGGTTCTGGCCGAACCAGCGCAGGAGAGGGATCGCAATTGAGAGTTGGTCGACGACGATCACGTCGAAAGGGGCCAACTGTCGAAGAGGGGACCAATCCGCGCTCGAGGAGAAAGGCTTTGTTTCGGGGATGAGCAAGGCCGATAGTAGAGGCAGTCCACTGAGATGGTACAAGAGGCAGGCGAGGAGGAAGGAGAAGGTGAGATGGAGTTGACGTAGCATCGCGCAGATGACTTTGAATCGACCGAGAAACGAGCGAGGCACGAGCCATGCGCCGAGCACGTGGACTTTGAGGGTACCTAAACAGGGGAATGGGAAATTGCTTTTAGCTTATCTCATCCCAGTGTAGATCGCTGCAGACTTTGGGTATGGTTCGTTCTCCGAGTGACAGAGTACGGAACCCCCACTTCCGTCAGCTGAGGGACGAGCCCCCTCCCAAGCGAACTGTGTCGCGATGCCATGATGACTGACCGTTCCTCGTCTCTTCGAAGCTCCTTCCTTTAGGTCCATCCTGATGGTAACTGGTAAAGATCTCGACATGATGACCACGGTGCTGTAACGCGACCGCAGCATCGACGACCAATCGTTCGGCTCCACCTGCGATTTCCGAAGCACGTGAAAGGTTAGTATAATGGCGCGCATGCACATAGCCTCGCGTGAGTACATATAGTCGGGAATTTCGTCCAAGGCTTACCAATACCTAGGTCAGGATGAAGGAACGCGATCCTCAGCTCGGAGGGCAATTCGATCGGCTCATGTTCGCGAGGGTACGCCGGAGGGGAAGCGAAAGGGCTGTTGTTGTGCTGCACGTGCTGCATCTTGAAGCACCTCCCGTTGTATCCAACGAGCTTGCGCACGCGATCACTACGACCTTGCGAGAATGAGAGACAGAAGGCGAAGGAAGTGCCGCGATCAGTTCGGCCGCGAAGTATTGGCTCGTGCGGGGCAATCACCCAAGTGTTACAGATCAGGAAGAGAGCATCCAGAAGGCCCATGCAGGAATATGGGAAGGCGAAGAGAGGCGGCGCCAGGCCTTTGGTGTACCCAGCATGCAAGTTTTAGACTCGTTTTTCGTCCTTGTCTCAAGACAATCATCATGCATCACTGAGGTGCTAAAAGCGTAAATGGAGGCGATTCCGAGTCGGTTGGATGTGTGAGACGTCGAGGCCGACTCGGCACTGCGCGCTCGACTCCGAGTGGGCACTCCCACTTAGCAACGGATCCAGTGATTTCAGCGGCCATCGGCGTGTCGTGTGTGGAATACAACAGGACATTATGGGAATTGGTCCGAGAGTCATCAGCCGGGATCCGCTGACGTACTGTGGAGTTGAAAAGCAGTTACGACCAATGTCAGCCAGCAACGTCGAATTACCGGTACAGCTGACCATCGAGACTCATGGCTTCAGCGAGGAATATGAGAAGTGCTAGACTGAGCGGCGACGCATACGCTCAAGCTCGAGTGTTCATACGGCATAGAGTTTAGTACGGCTGAGCCCTGAAAATAGCAGCCGCTCGGTATTACAACCATTTTCGGGCGCGAAAATTTTTCTTTCACGCTCTCTGATTCGAGCCGATCAAAGACTTCTTCGGGCTGAACCAGCGTGTACATCGTCTAGACCTTGCCATATTTACATAGCTTGACGAACGATTCGTTCTTGGATTACATATACATATTTCCCGCCTGTTCCCTCCTCTTCTCCCTCCTCAATCTCTCAATCCAATCAGAGCCCTTCCCATCCCTCCTCTTCGCATCGTACCACTCGTCCCAACCCAAACCCTTCCCCACAGCTTTCAACGACTCCTGTACATCCCCATACACCCCTTTTGAGTCGCTCAACGACGTCGGCCCACCTGCATCGTAAATCGTATTGGACCATGAGGAGGGGCCGAGGAAGGGACCGTTCAGAGACGTAGGGGAGGCGATTGAGGGCAAGAGAATCAAAGACGCTTCGATCTCCGAGAGGGTTGAAAGCGTCAGGAGAAGAGGTGCAAGACCGTGCAAGAGGTTGGGAGGTGAGAATGGGGAGAGGTGGCCTGCTTGTTCGAGGTTCATGAGAGAGGTCGGGGTGGGCGAGGAGGAGAGGTAGCGGATGAGGGGGGAGGCACGTGGTTGTTCGGCGATGTAGGAGGGGAAATGATAAGATGCTACGATCGTGGGTGAGGTAGGAGATAGCTTTGACAACAATGCGTGGGCGAAGGGATACAACGAAACCAAAGGAAGTGCGATCGAGGTGAACACGACTGTCACCGAGGGAGAGATGACATGAATTGATGCAGCCTGCACAGCCGGCATATACTTCATCAGTTTGCATCGGTTTTGTGTGTGTTAAAGGCCCAGGAAACCCTAAATCACTTGTTCACCATCGACAAAGACCGTGGCTGACGCGTCGCCAGTCTCGACACCCTTGGCGAACACCTCCGCGACCTCTCCCACGAGGAAGACAACCCGAGTCGGCTGCGGTACTGTTGTTCCACGAAATTCTACCACGGGATCCAGTTTGCTTGCTAGGGCTTTGGGAGCCGTAGAAGCGCGATCACCATACTCGGCGGCCTCTTCATCAGAATCGTGTTCGTCCGACTCGAGCGCATAGGCCGGAGCGACTTGCGAGTGATACATATCATCGTCCATGATTGCGCTTCAAGTGCTTTCGAGTATACGTTGACGAAGCTGAAGTGGTTATGACCTGATCTCGCGCAAGTTGTGGGATTGGTTGGAGTGCAAGAGACGCCGGCTTCGCAAGCGCTTTTCACTCGAGCGCGCTCCCGCCTCATGTGGGGCACCAAATTGCTTGAGGCCACTCGCAGATTTTCGGAGAGATGGGGGGATGGAGAAACAACAAGGGGTCCGAGTAACAGCTCAAGGGGGGAAGCCCCAGAAAACTGCGCGGCAGCTTCGTACACCTGCATAGAAGTGGTGAAACCGGCTTGATGAGGCTAGAGTAGCTTCGCGGTTTCGCTGTCTGGCCCGGCGGACTATTCGGACTGATCGGTCACTGCCAGTATGCCCACCCTCTTTGCGAAGCCAACTTACCGATATGTACCCCGAAAGAGGGAGAAAGCGTGGACCATCTTAGGTAAGGCTCACCTACAAACGAGTAGATGGGTCGACATTGAACAGGTCCGCGGGCTCCAGACACGATGTCACCGGTACCGTGGGAAGCACATTTGACGGCACGGCTTCCGTTGGCGCTCTGAATCACGCGTACGGTAACCCAGAGGTCGGGGGAATAACCATCTTAAGCAGATGATATCCTAGTCAAAGTTGATACCCTGCTGGTAAGCCCCCCAGATAATACCGTTAATACCCTTCAGCAAGCAGATAATACCCAAGTCAAAGTTAATACCCTGCTGAGGGGTATTATCGCGCGCCTGGATATATGACCCCTTCAGCTGGGTATTACTTACCCCTCAACTGGCTGAGTATCACCCGCCAGCGTAGGTATAACAAAGGGAGATGGGTAATATACCCGGCTGCGGAGTATTACCGCGCGCCTGGGTATTTCCCGTCAGCTGGGCATTACCCAGGGGAGATGAGTAATACCCGTCAGATTAATAACGCCCGGCGGGGAGACAGTGCTATGGCCGGTGCAGGTAGGTGCTCCTGGTGGGTCCCACAACCACCGAGTTCTGGTCTCCCAGCAGGGTACCCGGCGTACCCCTCAAAATTCCTCGACTCCCTGAGCCTCATCCGAAAATAAATACGGAGGTGGGTCCACTCCGACCGACGGCCATACTCCGGAGTGAATCCGGGTCTTAAGAGCAGATTGCAAGAAGCTCCACCCCTGGCCATGGACGGGCGCGCGCGGACCGACCATGAACCGGAGTGGAGGGTGTGGATTGGCCGGGCATGCGCCGAATGGTGGAGGTTACTTACTTCGATTGAAAGCCGTTAATTGGTCAGCAATGAAATGTGGGGAAGCAAAGAGGAGGCCAGCAAATTGGCAACGGCGGGTTTAGATTTAGGTCCCGGGCCTAGCGGTGCCGGGACCCCGTTAGCGATCGTCCGTTCTCTGTCTTGAGTTCGTTCTCTGTCTTGAAGGATTGACCAAATTTGAACACATCCTCCGTCGAGCTTCGGCTTTCTTCTCCTCCGTCTCATCCAACATACCCTTCATCTTTTCGGTCAACTCGTAAGAGATGCATACCAGTTTCTTGACCTTGCTCGCTGTCGCATCGCTTGCTTCGGCGACTTATGCCCCGGAATACGTCTCGTGCCCCGGCACCAGTGTGCTGAGACAGGCCGGTGTTGCCGGGCCCTCGCGTGAGTGATCTGATCGTCGACCGTCGGCGGCGTGGGCGCACGGTCACTTTTTCTCGGCTCGTAGAGCTGATCGGCGTCCGTGCTGGATATCTCGTTCCAAAGACACTGGCAACCAAAGTCTTAATACGGACGAAACCGCTTACGTCCAAGCGCGTAAAGGTCAAGTCGTGTCCGAACTCGCCTGTGAGTGCGCACCACCGTCCGCGAGCTCGAAATCTGACTCGGAGGACCTCGACTATTTGCCCCACGGCGCAAGAAGCTGACCGTTCCTGCCGTGAGACATTCTACAGCTTGGCTAGGAGACAGGGCCAGTACCGTCTACAGTGGATCGCTCAACAGTTTGACCAACGCTACTGTTCCTACCATCGCTATCGCTTTGTCGGGCGGTGGAGATCGTGCAGCTTTGTAAGTATTCTGCCTTATATATGTTTGGAGCGGGCGTCGGAGGGCTCTCGGGCCGATCACCAACCGGTGCCCCACACCGCGCTCTCCCCCCACGAAGCTTCGCCCCAGCCTTTGCTGATCTCGACCAATCCACACCCTACTTCGTCGCTGCCTTCCGCCACAGGTACGGTGCCGGTGTGCTCGCTGCTCTTGATGGTCGAAATGCTCAGTCTAAGACCGTCGGTACGGGCGGATACCTCCAGTCGTCGTCGTACGTCTCGGCGCTCTCCGGCGGCTCGTGGCTCCTGACCTCGTGGGCGCTCAACGACATGCCCGATGCGTTCGACATGGTCCTCGGCAAAAACGGCACCGAGCTCGGATGGAACCTCGAGTTCGATCTCTTCAACCCCTCGTCCAACTCGACCATCACGAATGCATACATCGCGTCCCTGTTTGCGGACGCAGCCGAGAAGAAGGCAGCAGGCTTCCCTGTCACCATTGCGGACATCTGGGCCCTTGCGGTATGTCCTCACGTTCTTTATAGTCCCTTCTCGAAATTCTAAGATATGCTTACTCGTCTGCTATTATTTTGGCTTTCCTATTTTGGTAGCTCTCCTACCATTTCGTGCCCGGCACCAACGCGGCCAACTTTTTCACCAACTCGACCGTACGCCGAACCTCGTACCGCTGGTCCGAGGTCACGTTGGTCTCCTCCTACACCAACAACACGATGCCCTTCCCCATTATCGTCGCCACGGTAGTGTCGAAGAACGCGACCGAGAAGCCCTTGGAGGGCGAGGCCGTCCCTCTGCAATCAGTCGTCTACGAAATTTCTCCCATCGAGTTTGGCAGCTTTGATCCCGAGCTCGCGAGGTGAGTTGGCTCATACGACTTCCAAGTTGCTCCTTGCATGTCACAAATAATTAACCTTTGATCTTTCGTCATCCGTCAACAGCTTCATTCCCACCGAGCTGATGGGCACAGCCGCCATCTCCGGTACGCCGACGGGAGGGTTCAACAACCAAAGCTGCGTCAACAACTTTGACTTGGCCTGCTACGTCACGGGTATCTCGTCCAACATCTTCCACGCCTACAACGTCTCGAACGCCACATTGTGGACGGCGCCCAGCTCGACCGTTTACCAACTCGTGCAAGGCATCAACTCGACCTTCGGGGCGGGCCAACAAGACGTCGCTTCGGACGTTGCTGCGGTCCCCAACCCTTTCCAGGGTGTTAATGTCGCGACGTTCGAGGATGCCCGGCAGACCCTCCTCAGTCTCATCGATGGTGGTTTGGCCGGTGAGGTCGACCCGATCGCTCCATTGGCGGCGCCCGCTCGTCAAATCGACTGCATCGTCGTCGCTGACGCGACTGCGGATTCGAACCAAAGCATGCCCACCGGTGCTTCCATGGTCGCGACCGAGACTCGATCGATGCTCTTGGTCAACGGTTCGCTCGCCTTACCCCCTCTGCCCAACTCGGCGCAAACGTTCATCAGCCAAGGCCTCAACACGCGCCCGACCTTCTTCGGTTGTGGACTCGCGCCGGCCAACTTTACGACCGCGAGCGCCTCGGTCGCTTCGGACTATCCTTTGATCGTCTATTTGCCCAATTACGACCCGACTGGTATGACCAACACCTCGACCAGTCAAATCCAATACAACGTTTCTCAACAAGTCGGGTTCCTCAACACGGCGTACGGCATCGCCACGCAAGGCAACTCGACTGAGTGGGGAACCTGCTTGCAATGCGCCGGTGTTGAACGCCTACGCGCTCGTCAAGGTTTGGACAGGACTTCGACGTGCGAGGCTTGCTTTGTCAAGTACTGCTGGAACGGGAGCGATGTCGCGACCAGCTCGACTTCGGGTGGTAAATCCAACGGTGGCTCGGGAGGGGCTGCGAAGGGCACGACCCCTAAGAGTGGTGCGATGGCGTCATTTCAGAACGCTCCGGGAGTCGCGGCTCTCGGCGCTGCTGGCTTGGCCGCGTTGATTTTCTAAACTTACGCACCCGACTACCGGTCGATGGAGTGAGTTGAAAGGGAGAAGGAGGAATGTATGTAGCCAAGGCGAAAGATGTGGCCGTTGTTGTTCTCGGTTTGTTGGAAGTAGTAATAGTCAAAGAGGAAAGGTAAGGTAAAAGAGGGGGTGTAGCGGTAATTATAACATTATGAGGGCACAGGCTTGGGGTCCACTTTGTTGAATCGCAGACGTGCAGTGCAGGGTTTGTTTGGGTGAGGATCCCTGAGCAGCTTTCCTTCTCGACGGCACCGAGTCGACTCGTTTCGAAGCTCTTCTTGGCCGAATCTAGACCACCATCTTGTTGTGCCATCTTCAATTATGGACCGAATACAGTTGAAGCATTGCGTGTGGTGATGCTCTATCGTCAGGCTGCAAAAACTTCTCGCTACCTTATCGCTTCTTCATGCTTGCTCGTCGACCGAAGCCTGTGCGATTGGCAATATGGAGTGTTAGTTGACGTCTTTACTGATCACAAGCCGCACATGCAGGCCAAGACGGCGAACGCACCCTTTTTAGGGGTGACTTTTCCTCGTCTCCTCCTGACCTCGAGGTCGACCAACCTGCGTTCAGCCGCACGAACACAACAAGCACAAAGTCAGCCGAGCGTCGTAACGAGACTAGAACGATCAGGTCGCACCTCTGTTCCTCTGCGATGTTCCTCAACTCCAACCCAGGCACCTGCGCATTCAATTTCTTCCAGCCCGAATACCTCTGGCCGTAATACTCCATCATCGAAGGCCCCCTCAATCGAGCCTTGAGGATCTTGGATCCTGTACGGACGTTCTCTGGGTTGAAGGTGGTGGAGAAGATGCGACATCGGATTTCTTCGAGGGCGAGGAGACGGGCTCGAGAAGGGACAACGGAGGAGGTCGCCGAGGCGACGAGACGGGGTATTGTGCCGAACATGGCGGAGGGTGGGTTGCTGTGCTTGAGCAGGTATGGGTGGACGCTGCAGTGTGCTTGTAATGTGTGTGTGGGGCGAGAGGCAAATGGAGGGGATGGGCACGCGCTGTGCTTTCCGCGCGCTGTTTTGCGATCAGATTAGAACGCGTATTCCAGCGTATTCGCGCATTTGTAGTCGGCCCGCGTCAGCCCGCGTGCGCACGATCGGAGGCAGGCAGCGCCCCTTCGCGGCAGTTCGCGGCAGGCCGACGTGAGCGTGTCAGGCTGTCAGCTGAGCCCTGGACGGTTGCAGCTCTTCCCCTTCCAGGCCACAGCGCTCATCCCGCTCCCTCCCCCACCTCGGGTGCACTCACTCGAGCTTTTCCTCCGCCCAGACTTTTTCCTCTTGGACCATGTGTAGGTCCTGTCGAGTCGTTCGTTCTGTGCGGCGCGCACCGAACACACCACCACACCGCGCCACCCAGACGGCCCCTTTTTCGCCGTCGGGCGTACGGACCATCGATGACAGGTCATGCTAGTCCCCTGTCAACTGCATCGTGCATCCAGACTGACCCCGCCTTGCTTTCCACCCCTCGCACGACGTTGACTGCTCTGCGCTGTTCGGTGGCTCCTCTTCCCTTCGCAGGCGGAGTGCTTGGCGTCTTGCTCGCGGACCAGGCGAGCAACTCGGCGGGCGAGCTCGCAGAAGGACTGCAGCTTTTGCAACATCGTGGGTATGTCGAGTGTCTAGATGCGGTTTCCTGTGCAAAGAGCCTCGACAAGCACCTGCGCTGACACGCTGGCGCGCTTCCTGTGCTGCTGACCCACGCCCCGTGCAGCCAGGATGCATGCGGTATCGTCACGTGCGGACCCAAAGGGCGCTTTTTCCAGTGCAAGTCCAACGGAATGGTCAGGGACGTGCTCGATGCCAAGTCCTTGTCCCAGTTGATCGGTTCCATGGGGGTCGGTCATGGTCAGTCGCTTCAGCTCTCGCTCTCGCTCTCGGCTCGCTTCTCCCGTCCCGTCCTCGAGAGGGAGACTGATCTCGGTCCTGCCTCGATCAATAGCTCGCTACCCCACCGCGGGATCGTCGGCGCACTCCGAGGCTCAACCGTTCTACGTCAACTCGCCCTACGGTATCGTTCTCGGACACGTCAGTCGAGCACTCATCCGCCGCCATTCGCCCAACAACGCGCTGATAGTCTCCTTCTCGACCCCGTACTCCACAGAACGGCAACCTGACCAACACGCAGCACTTGCGATACTACCTCGACCACTACGCCCACCGACACATCAACACCTCGTCCGACTCTGAGCTCTTGCTCAACTTGCTCGCCGATGCACTCCAAAAGACGGGCAAGTTCCGCATCGACTCGGACGACATCTTCCGTGCCGTGCGCGACGTGATGCACACCACCTCGGGCGCGTACGCCTGCGTCGGCATGATCGCCGGCTTCGGCATCGTCGGTTTCCGTGACCCGAACGGTATTCGACCCCTTGGCTGGGCCAAGAGAAAGAGCGAGACCATCCCCGGTGGGTACGACTACCTCATCGCGAGTGAGAGCGTCGTCTGCGACGCGCTCGGCTTCAGCGAATGGGTCGATGTCAACCCCGGAGAAGCCATCATCATTAACAAGACGGGCGTCGTCATCCAACAATGCATGCCCCCTCGCACTTTCGCGCCCGACATGTTCGAGTACGTCTACTTTGCTCGCCCCGATTCGGTCCTCGATGGCATCTCGGTTTACCGATCGCGCATGGCGATGGGTGACGCTTTGGCCGAGAACGCCCGCACGCGTCTTGCCGAGGCCGGTATCAAGGTCGACGTCGTCATCCCCGTCCCCGACACGTCTCGCGTTGCTGCCCTGCAAGTCGCTCAAAAGCTCCACGTGCCCTACCGCGAAGGCTTTGTCAAGAACCGCTACGTCGGCCGAACGTTCATCATGCCCGGCCAAGAGATCCGACGCAAGAACGTGCGGCGCAAGCTCAACGCGATGGCGTTGGAATTCAATGAAAAGGTCGTCCTGATCGTGGACGACTCGATCGTGCGAGGCACGACTTCGAAAGAGATCATCCAGATGGCTCGGGATGCGGGAGCGAAGAAGGTTATCATGGCCAGTTGCGCGCCGCCGATCCGATACCCGAACGTGTACGGTATCGACATGCCCTCGCGCTTCGAGTTGGTCGCCCATGGTCGAACGGAGGAGGAGATTTCGCAGACGATCGGTGCCGATTTGACCATCTTCCAGACGCTCGATGACCTCGTCAAGTCATGCGGCCAGTTCAATCCCAACATCAAAGAGTTCGACTGCTCCGTCTTCACGGGTCAATACGTGACGGGTGGTGTCGACGAGTCGTACTTGGCCGGGTTGGAGTCGCTGCGATCGGACAACGCCAAAATCAAGGCCGACGCCGCAGCAGGTCGACCACCGATGACGAACGTCAATGCAGCGAACCAAAACGAAACGGGGGGCGCGCCCGTCATCGCGACTGAAGTCAGTGGAGTCGAAGGTGCTTCGGCCGTCGAGGACCTCGAGTCGAATGGGGCGAGTGTCGTCACGGCTTCGGGAGCGATGAATGAAGTTCACTCGGGTACGGGGAATGATGATTCGCAGGTGGTTGGGCTGACCAATGCGGGGCAGCATGATACAGAACACCCCGATTTGAGCGTCGGGTTATCCAACCTCGGCGAGCGGTGATAAAGGTCGGGGTCGGTATCACCAGTCGGCCGTCTCTTTCTGCTCTATGCGCGTTTCCTCGTCCTCATCAACAAGCCAGCACACCAAAATGGAAGTCCAGGATCGGGTTTGTCTCTTGGGCACAACTCTCAATCTCGACCTTCTTCGAATGTACCTTTACTCTTTGAACCTTTATCTTTCTCTGTTTTTTGGTCTATCTTTTCGCAAACCCAAAACTAGAAGAGCTCGCACGATGATGCTTCTCAATATTTCGATCGATCGCTGATGCGTGCGCTGAAAATCGAGAGCGGGTTGAGAGCGCATCAAGACGTGGTGCTGGTCTCCCTCGCGCCTTGCATCGTCGATCCGACCTGAAATGCTACGACGATGGCTCGTCGCACCACTCAAGCGCACATTCCTTCATCCTAGCCTGCAGAGCTATCGCCATTCCTCGAATGAGGCGTCCTCTCCATCCCTTCCTTCAACGCCTTTGACCATCACTCCCGATCGTCGCAAGGGAAAGAGCCGTACCCCACCCAAGAACCTACAATTGCCGCCTTTCCCTCCTCTGGTGGAAGGAGATTTGGAAGAAGAGTTCCTCCGAGGTACGTGAAGGGGTCTTGAACCTATGCTCTGAGGCTGCGAACGCGGCAAGTTAAGAGAGCAGGAACGAACTCGAGGAAACGAGTTGATGGCCCAAAGTGGGGCGGGCGGCACCCTCCTCCGCTCGACTCGAGTCGGTCCTGACTCCAACATTTTCCTCCTCCTTCCCTATCCGCTCAAGGTCGTGGTCCAGGAGGTCAAGTCATCAACAAAAGTTCTATCCTCGTTAGTCTCCTACACGTCCCCAGCGGTACGAGGGTCAAATGTCAAGTCAGCCTTAGTTTTCACCTCGGGAGAGTCTGCTTCCAAAAGAGGGACTTTTTTTGGAGCTGAATTGTTTGGTCCGGTTCAATTGGGTCGTAAAGGAAACGAGATCGAGGGAATCGAATCGGTTGATCGCGAGGAAGAGGATGCAGGAGAAAGTACGTTTATTCTTAATTATCTTGTATGGCTCGTCCAAGGTACTGACTTGAACTCGCCCATAAACAAAGCTGGACGTGCTCTGGAACGGCGCGAGTTCGCGACAAGAGTTGAAGAGGGAACGGGAGAGGAGTAAGAAGGCGGCTAAGAAGAGAAAAGGTTTGAGGAAACGTAGAGAAGGGGAGCACAGTTTGGTGGAAGGTGTCGAAGCGCAGGACGAAGGGCGGTGAAGAGGATCTTTTGAGGAATGCCAAAGAGGCTCGGGAAGAAAGATGAGGACTTGGCCCTAACTTGTGTTGTACTCTTTGACGTGTGTTTTTAGTAGCATTGCATGATGACCGTCCCTTCAGAACCTGTCCTTCTTGACCTTTCCACGTGGTGTCGTATTATATGATGGCCTGGAGGGTGCGTGTGCCGTCGGCTTCCGTGGCCCAGGCAAGAGGATTCCTTCCTCCTTGATGCTTTGCTTGAGGACCCAGAAATGCGTATCCGCCGCCTTCTTTTCATAGTTCTGCAACTTCTTCGTCGCCTCTTTTACACCCGTCGTCTTGGCTCGCTCCTCCTCCGTCGTCGTCGTCGTCGTCGTCGTATCCACGCCCCTCAATTTATCCCACTTGACCTTGGTCATCTTGACCACCTCCCCCTTCTCCAGCATCCCCGCCAGAACCTTTCTCTTCAAATACGCCATCGACCACGTCCCATCCGTATCGGCTTGTTCACGCGGCAGATCGTTCTCCTGACGTTGTTGCTCTCGCATGCGCATGATCGGGGACGACGGACGGGTGTGGCCCATCAGGTAACGGTTCGGGAGCGGACGGGCGGGGAGCGAGGAAGGGTGGGTCGAGTGTACGACGTCGTAGAGCGATTGGGTCGTCAGAGGACCTGATGGCAATCGGGACAAAGGTCAGGGATGGGGTTCGTATTGGGGTTGCGGTGTCGAATCAATCGAGCGAGAGAAGCACGGACCATGGGTGCGAAGAACATCAGCGACGATCTTGGTCGCCTTGTGGCATAATGGGCGATGCGACATGCTTTGCTTGGGAGCGACGAATGCGACAAGAGGTGTATCTGTGTGTCGGTTGCAGGGGTGTCGAGCAAGCGAGCGAGCGAGATCATCGGAGGCGCTCGGTTTGCGAAGGTGAGGCGCGTCAGTAGTAATGCGGTCTAATACGGTTAGCCTAGTTCATAATCGAGCTCGTCGTCGCCTCTAGCGTCTTGGTGGTTCAACACGAGTCTCACTAGATGGGTGTTTTACATGCTCTAATTTTTTATACCAAGGATCTTTCTCGGGTTGAACCTAGAACGACAGGGGATCATGCCAGATTCTGCGACTCGAGTCAGAATCTCCGCAAGTACTAAGCATCAGTCACTTCAGCTACGGCGGTTGTCTCCTTCTCCTCCAACGACAAGACGGGGATCTGTTTCAAAGAAAAAAAGTACTCCGACTCATCAGCACCGGCGCGCACCTCGACGACACCCTCGCTCCATACTCACAAACGCAAAGCTGACAACCGAAAGCGTGACACTGACTACCGAGACTCCAAAAGCTCCCGTCACAGCCGTCGCGAACGCGTTCCTCGCCGCCTTCTCCAACTCCGGTTGCAGCGTCTTCAGCACCGTTGAATCCTCCCGAATAGCCTTAATCAACCCCTCCGCCTCGGGTCCCTTGATCTCCTTCCGCAAAGCCGTGACCAGCAATCCTTGAAAGACGGCGGAGGACATACCAACACCGATGATTTGACCAGAGGAGCGGAATAACCATATCGGGCCTGTGACGATGGAGATTTGGGATGGGGGGATAAAGGCCATCATGGCTGCATAGGTTGCGGAGAGGGAGAACGAGAGCGCGAAACCGAAGGGGACGACGAGCAGCCATTTGAAGAGCTCCGGTGAAGAAGGGCGGAGGAACAGGGTCGAGTAGATTGACAAAGCTGTTTATAGCGATACGACGTCACAATGTCAGTCGCTGATCGGATTGTTTCTTGAGAGCCTCACACTCGACTCTCACCTCCTATGACCAAAACAATCAGACCCGAGAGCCAATACCGGCCAGTCCGATGCACAAAGATCCCACTCGCGATACCACCCAAAGCGGCAGCAGCACTGTTTGGCAGCAGGTGAGCCCCTGCCGTGGCCGCCGAAGTCGATTCGACAGCGAGGAAGTAGATCGGAAGATGGTACATGAGGGCGAAATTGCTGATCGCCATCAGGATCGTCACGGCCAACACGAAGAAGGGGGTCCGCTGGCGCAAGAACCCAAGAGGGAGGATCGGTTCTCGAGCAAGACTGCTCTCGACATATAAAAACATAGCCAGAAAAATGGGCGTAAGAGCGGTCGAGATGATCACTCTGGGATCCGACCAAGGTAGAAGCTCGTTGTTGCGCAGACTGAGAGACGTCAGAAAGCCGGCAAACGCGAAGAAGAGTGAAGCACACCCGCCAAAGTCGATTCGGGAGAGCGCCTCGCGTGTGGATCGAGACGCCGCGACCTCGACAGAGTACTTGATGAATACCAAGCCTCCAAGCAGAGTGCAGAGCAGGATGGGCACTGCAGAATCGAGATCGCGATGAGGGGTTAGCGTCAGACGCAGCCCAAAGTACCAGCTCGGAGCATGGTTCTGAGACCTACCCTGAATGATGAACGCAGCTCGCCATCCGTACAGATCGCTAATGAATCCACCAAAGGGTCCACCAAACGCGGCACCAGACTGAAATGGGGATGAACAATGGGCAGACCGTCAGCTCGGGCAGATATTTCCTCCGGCCGAAGGCTAGTGATGACTTACGGCCCACACGACGCTCGAGACACCACCGATGAGCACGCGGTCCTTGAGTGAGAATAGATCAGCCGTAATCACCGAGCTAGTCGTCGTCATCCCACCTCCTCCACACCCCGCTAAAAACCTTGCTGCGATCAACCAGGGCATACTCGGGGCCAAAGCGCATCCCAACGTCCCAAGCAAGAACAAGGTGATTGCTGAAGCGTTCGCGTAACGACGCCCGAAGATGTCGCAAAGTCGACCGTAGGAGGGTGTAAAGGTTAAAGATGCGAGGAGATACGACGTTCCCAACCAGGATGCTTGATGCGAAGCGTGCAAATCGGCCGAGATTGGTTGGATCAATGAGGCGGTGACAGTCGTGTCGATCGAGCCAACGAAGACGGCGACGAATGTTCCTGCGAGGATCGAGATCTTGTGCGAGGTCGCGAGGTGGATTCCTCTTGGCCTTTGATCGGTTAAGAAATGTGGGCTGCCATTACTGGAGGTTTGAGCAGCTGATCCATGGTTCGGCGTGCCGCCGGAGCCGTTCCGCGATAGGCTCCGTGCAGGCTGGAGCAGCGAGGTTCGCTCTGTACTAGCACCACCGCTTTGAAGACCCGAACCAGACATGTTACCTCCGGGTTGAAATCAGGACGAGTTGAGGTTGATTC
This sequence comes from Microbotryum violaceum, assembly GCA_022506055.1. Classification (NCBI taxonomy): domain Eukaryota; kingdom Fungi; phylum Basidiomycota; class Microbotryomycetes; order Microbotryales; family Microbotryaceae; genus Microbotryum; species Microbotryum violaceum. Next base: position 438,176 of record JAKMXP010000006.1, on the reverse strand, counting down.
AGTCGCTGCGAGCGAGAAGGAGTCGGTTCCCAGTTTGCGTCGCAGCCCGATGGCATGATCAGCATAGGGATTAGGGTTCAGCGCTCAGCGCCGCAATAATGTGGGGTCAGCGAGAGGATGGCGTGCTGTCTTACATAAGCTTTTTGGAGCTCAAGCTGCGCTGCGCGATCGAGACAATTCAGCAGTGCTTTTCTCAGACTGCTTGGTAGTCTGAGTAAAAACTGAAGAAATCATAGACACTGACAGGGCGATGAAAAAGAATTGTAAGCCAACCAGATTCTGCTTAGTGCCCGGAGCCCTGTCCCGTGAACCACGCCGCTTGGCGGATCCGATTGGTAATCACTTCGACTCTCGCGTCCACACCGATCTGCTCGTTCAGAAGTACAAGCGCGATCAATTCCTTGCATCACTGCTAAACAAAACTGTCACCGAGTCGGGAAGATGAACCCTCACGTGCCAAACCTCCTCCGGTCGCCAGCGTCTAATGGAAGTCTATGCAGCCACCGCCACCGCCGCCGGCGGCACATCCTTCTGCTCCATGGCCAGGGAATGTACAGGGATCTGTTTGAACTCCGTTTAAGAAGAGGAGGCTTAGATTCAACTCGTCTCAATCCGATTCTCGTAGACGGACTCACGAGGGCAAAGCTAATCACTGTCAAGGTCACCCCTACTACAGCAACTCCGAAAGCTCCTTTCGTGGCATTAGCGAACGCCTTCTTCGCGATCGCCTTCAATTCTGGATCCAGCGTATTAAGGAACATAAAGTCCTCTCTCAATCTATGAATCGTCTCATCCGCAACCGTCTTCGGTAATTCCTCCCTTAGCGTCGACACGAGCAAACTTTGGAAAACGGTCGTAGATATTCCGAGTCCAATGATTTGTCCCGCCGATCGGAAGGCCCATAGAGCCCCTGAAATAATCGGGATTTGGGTGGGTGGTATGTAGGCCATCATGGCGGCGTAGGAGGTTGCTTTAGCGACGGAAGGGGCGATACCCAAGGGTACTACGAGGACCCATTTGAGCAGCTCGGGCTGCGAGGATTGGAGGAGTAGAGTCGAATAGGTCGCCAATGCTGAACGGATGACAGCGAGATAAGAGACACAAAAAGTATCGCACTTAGTGCTCTGTTCTCATGAAATGATGTGATAGTTCCCAAGCAGCCGAGTCTGATGGCAAAAGCGACTCACCTCCGACGATCGAAACGGTCAAACCCGCGCCCCAGTAGCGTCCCGTCCGGAACATCCATATCCCACTCGTCAGACCGCCGATTGCAGCAGAGATGCTCACAGGTAGCAGGTGTGCTGCCGCACTGACTTCGCATCTCGACTCGACGGTCATGAAGTAGATCGGAAGATGGTGCAGGAGCGCCGAGTTGGTGATGGCGACGAGGAAGGTGACCCCTAAGGCAAAGAACGGCGTCCTAGGCTTGAGCAAGCCCAGGGGGAGAATCGGTTCCCGGGCTATATTGCTCTCGATGTAGAAAAAGGCGGCAAGAAACACCGGCACGAGTGCTGAGGTGAAGATGACCTTGAAATCTGACCAGGGGAGTAGGTCGTTGTTGCGCAAGCCCAGGGAGACGAGAAACGTGCCGAAGGCGAGGAGGAGGGTCGCACAGCCGCCGAAATCGATCCGAGTGAGCATGTTCCAGCTCGAATGGGCTGGTGGTATGTCGCTAGTATAGCGGATCAAGCACAGGCTTCCGACGAGAACGGCGACTAGTACCGGAACTGCGGGTGACGAGAAATCAAGGTAAGTCGATAAACTCCATAGCTGTCAGTCATCTCTCAGATTCGATCACTTGCCCTGGACCATGAACGCAGCTCGCCATCCGAAGAACCCATACATAAGCCCTCCAAGAGGACCGCCTAGTGCCGCTCCGCACTGCCTCGGGTGAAATATATCACGCCAGTATCAGTCGGCGCCTCGAGGGTTTCGGCATGACAGGCTTGAAGGCTTGAGACTCACAGTCCAAAACACGCCAGAGATACCCCCGTAGAGTAATCGCTCTTTCAGTACGAATAGGTCGGCCGTGAGAACCGCGCTGGTGGTCATCATGCCACCATACCCGCAACCAGCGAGTATCCTGGCCCCTAGCATATGAGGCATGCTCGGTGCCATTGAGCAACCCAGAGTCCCGAGCAGAAACAACAGCACGGCGGAGCAGGCCGCCTTTCTTCTTCCGACGATGTCGCATAGTCGCCCAAAAAATGGCGTGATGATTAAACTTGATAGTAAATAAGAAGGCCCGAGCCAACCAGCTCGATGGTGTGGGCCATCGCATAAGTCGATCGCGATGGGTTGGATCAGCGCTCCGGTGATCGTTGTGTCGACCGAGCTGAGGAAGACGGCGACGAAGGTTCCGGTCAGGATCGCCAGCTTGTGCCATCGAGATAAGTTGATCCCAAGTCGTACTTCGTCGGGTATCGGGGGATGATCATAGTTGTTGGAGCTGCTTAGACGGCTCGGGGGTAATGGCCGGATCGTCCCGAATGCCCGGACCGACTTCGGTGATGACTCCCACCCATGACGAGCCGTCGGCAGCCCACGCTGCAAAAGGGGCGTACGCTCCGAGGTTTCAGGCATCTCCTTCTGCACCAGATCACTCTCGACCCATTGAGCCTCGAGAAGATAGGTACCACGCGGAGAGCGGAGTTCAACGTGGGAGCTAAAGAACTTGTCGACGCCGAGTCTAAGTTGATGGAGATCTGCAGCCAACGAGCCGACGAGCCGACGGAACTCGGACCTCTTTCCCGAACGGCAAGAATTCGGCCCGATTTGACTGCCTATAATACGACCTAGATTTCCGTTAGCACAACAGCACATCGACCTTACGACATCGCCCTGCCATCTCAGAAGAAAGACCACAAAGACAAATTCGCTGCAGGTTTCAACGTCCCGCAGATTTTCATCGAACCGCATCGCCGCCGCACAGGCCGTCAGAAAACACCGAGGTTCCGATTCGGCGATCTTTCCGAGGTGCATAACGGGCGGTCGGCGCCGCAGCGGTGACCAGGCGTCATCGCGACATGCCATGGTGAATGAACGGATAAACATACGATCTAGGTGTTTGAATTCGAAGAACTTGATGGAGTGGATTTTTTGCGAAGTCCTGAAGTAGAAACACTCCCGGCCGAAGGACAGGTGGCAGTTGAAAAGGAGACGACACCCCCTGTGTACATGATCGAATGCGATCCCAGGCGGCTCCGACTCGGCGGAACCAAGTAATCTTTGATGAAATTGTCGTCTCGTCGAAACATACTACAGTCTTGTACAAGTAATGTTGTTATTCGACAACGTTTGAGCTTGAACTCTGCTTACTCCCCCACCGCAGTTGTGCCAAGGTGGGTTTTGCGTGATCGACGGATGACGAGCTCGGTTCAGCCTTGTCTCCCACTTGTCTCACTCCGTGACGGTGCTTTAGCTACTGTACTTCGTGTCCTCCTCGCTCTTAACTCCCCTCACGCTGTTGATACTTCGTGACCGTGATGAGAGGCACTTATCCGTCACTGTTGGCATCATTGCTAGCGGTGCTGCTGCCCGTCGCCCGAACGGCTCCGCAATCCTCAAGTGGGGCACCGGCAGCAGGACAAGTTCAAGGCCCTCAAGACGATCCGACGCGATCCAAGGCCCAACCCAACATCATCTTAATCATCGTTGATGACCAAGATGCGGTACAAGACTCGATCTCGACCATGAGTGCGGTCCAGCGACTGCTGGTCCAGGAAGGCACCTCATTCGAGCGCTTTTTCGCGCCTGTCTCGCTGTGCTGCCCTTCGAGGACGTCCTTCCTAAGGGCCCAAGCGGCGCATAACACCAACATCACTTCGGTCATTGCACCTTGGGGTGGGTGGGAGGTCTTTAGCGAGAAGGGATATAACAGCCAGTGAGATCATCCAATTTCGATACAGCCTTCGAGCGTTGATCTGACGGCTCGTCTCATCGCTTCAGTTATCTCCCAAGCTTCCTGCAAGACGCCGGATATTCGACGCGATACGTCGGAAAACTGATGAATGGGCATACCGTGGACAACTATGAAACATTGGCTCCAGCTGGCTTCACGGGTTAGTTGGCTTCAAACGCACCCTGTGCGATAGCTCAAAATATTTAATAGGTGCATGTTCTCCCGTTTACAGATGCCGATTTCTTACTGGACCCTCAGACGTACAACTATTGGAATGCCTCTTTCGGTCGCGTCGGTTCACCCGTACAGTACCACCCCGGATCGTATTCGACGGACCTAGTGAAAGAGAAAGCGTTGGGTCTGATACGCGATGCAAGTCAAGAAGACAAGCCCTTCTTCGTCGGTAGTGAGTATACATTCGTCGAGCTTAGTCGCATAAGGAGTGTTCTGACAGTTGCACTGTTCGGCTGCAGTCGCCCCTATCGGGCCTCACTCACACATCGTGAGCCTTTCTCCCGCGTTCCGCCCAATCCGGCTTCAAGCCCCCCAATCCGCACCCCGCCACGACCATCTCTTCAAGGACGTGACCCTCAACTATTCACGAGCCTCTCACAACCCATCCTCCCCGAGTGGCGCTTCATGGGTCCGTCAACTCGAACGACTGAATCAGACCCACGTCGAGTACATCGAAGAGTTCTACCGACAACGTCTGCGCTCCTTACAAGCCGTCGACGAGCTGGTCGAATCCGTTGTCCATGAGCTTGAAACGCTTGGCAAATTGGACGATACGATCATCATCTACACCTCGGACAATGGCTTCGAAGCGAATGGTGGTCATCGGCGTAACCCTGGGAAGACTCTACCCTATGAAGAGGACATTCGAGTTCCCCTCGTTGTTCGAGGACCGGGAGTCGCCAAGGGGTTGGTTGACAGTGAATCAGTTTATTCTCTTGCGGACTTGGGCGCGACGATCATGCATCTGGCTGGCGCCAAGTCGGACTATGAGCATGATGGCTCGCTGGTACCTTTGACCCAAGTATTGCGGCAGGTTGTGGAGATGGAAGGGATCAAGCAGTATCATTTGGCGGAGTACTGGGTGGACGGGGTCGAAGAAGGGATATATGCAGGTCAGTCCGAGAGGTGTGGCCACACCGTTGTTCCTGGCAAGCTGAACTATCCAGACAATGTATCCGCAGGCAAGTCTCGGCTTAATACAACCTATCGCGCGATTCGAATCGTAGAGGGCGACTCAGTCGACCTCAGCTACGCTGTCTGGTGTACCGGCGAGCACGAGATCTACGACCTCCTCACCGACCCTGATCAAATGCACAATCTCGCTGAGCTAAAGTCGCCATCGTCAGAACTGCAGGACCTTCGCCTTCGGTTGGATGCGTTGTTGCTCGTGCTTAAAACTTGCGTCGGGGAGGTGTGCAAGAGGCCTTGGAAGGAGATGTTCCCGCAAGGGAATGTTAGGTCATTGAAAGAGGCACTCGACGAGAAGTATGACCAGTACTTTGGCGAGTTGCCGAAGGTTACGTATTCGGTGAGTATGCGGCGTCAGGCTCAGCCATTGCGCATTGAGCAACACTGACGAAGACCTTATCCCACTCTTCTTCTTTTTTCTCCAATGACTTGTGGATGCCAGAGGTGCCAGTTGGGGTACTTTCGCGAGCTCGAATATCCATTCTGGTCTAGAGACCTAGCGTTCCCCCACAAGGGTTCCGATAAACTTAGCGTGCAGGCCACAAAGAACTGGGTGTAGGCAACTGCACATGGGCACAAGTCAGGCCGAACGGCCCATCTAGTTTTTGCAGAAGTTCTAAGAGGAAGTCCTATAATTTATGGTGCTCTGCTTGACGGAGTTCGGAACTGGTAGTCTTGAGACTTGACTTTCCAGGCTGCACAAGTACTTCCGTCACCGATCGCTAGCCGCCGCCGCCGCCGCCGCCCGCGTCCTGCTGCCGCTGCGCTGCCAGCAGGCTACTGCCGTCGCCCCACATCAGGGCGGTTTTCCGCTCTCGCGCGGGCCACGCGGTTCATCTCTCGCCCACCACCACCTCCAGATCAACCCACTTCAATCCACCGCAATTATGGGATGGGAACACGTTTGGCTTCTTGACGGCCACCGTATCCCCGAGATCGGCTACGGTTCTTGGCTTATCGGATCCGGATCGACTGTCGTAGATCAAGTAAGTACAGCCATCGCTCCCGGCCCACTGGAGGTGACGCCATCGTGTGAACTAATCTGGGCTTTGTGGGTCGGCTCGCTTGTTTTTGTTAGGTCGAGCAAGCGCTTGAGACGGGGTTCAATCACTTGGAGTTAGTTCAAAGATCCCTCGCTGGTCATGCATCCCAGGAGGACAGGACTCGAACTGTAGTCCTGCCAGGGGACGATGTGGAGGGACTTGGGACCTGTGGCGCCTCCACACCTGCTCAATTGCAACCTGAATGCCCTAAATTTCTGACTCGGGCCCGAGTCCTGCACTCTCCGCAGTACCGCGCAAATTTACAGAAACGAATCCGAGGTGAGTGGTGTGACACTTTTTCATACCTCCATCTACCAAGTTTTGGTTGAACTGACGAAAAGCTTTACCTCGCATCAGGTCGGTGACGGCCTTAAAGCGAGCGGTCTCGAGAGGAAGGACGTCTGGGTCACGACCAAGTGGTCAGTCAAGGATTGGCTTCTTATTTCCAAGATGACCTGACTCGCTGACTGGGACAACGTCCTCCCCTGACTCAGGAGTGGCAAGGACGGCAAGGGTATCCGAGCCAGCATCAACGACTCCCTCGAATTCGTCAGTTCAGCATTGAGATCACCTGAACAACAGGGTAACGACGCTGAAAGGACGTATATTCTTCCGTGATTTAGCTGAAGCTCAAGTATGTCGACTTGTATCTCATCGTAAGTTGATCCTCTTCTTGCCCTGACTCAGAGGCTCGGGAATTTGATGTCGCGGTGAACTGACTTGGTGCGAGTTATTTGTCGCACGACGTTTAGCACTCCCCACGACTCGCGAAAGCCGATCCGGTCGCAGCATGGGAAGAGATGCTCGTCTTGAAGAAAGAAGGGCTTGCTCGTAAGTTATCACCTCTCAAGCTCAGCATTTCAAAGTTCGGTGCTAAGGAAAGGTCGAGCGTCTTAACACTGTTTGTTCTCGCTACCAGACTCTGTCGGCGTCTCGGTAAGTCACAAACCCTAATTTAATGGCCGTAAAGCCATCCCCGCATGTACTGACCTCAGTTTCCGTGCATTGGACAGAACTACGAGATCAAAGACCTCGAAGTGCTGCGTGAAGCCGGCTTGGCGACCCCGGTCGTCAACCAGGTCCTGCTTCATCCCTACGTCTACGACAAACAAAAGGCGTTGTTGGCCTACCACGAGCAACAAGGGATCGTGACCGAGGCCTACTCGAGTCTTTACCCCCTGACCCACCAATCTGGTGGTCCCCTCGACAAGCCCCTCCGCAAGATCGCGCAGGCTCATTCGGGTGAGAAGGTTGCGGTTACGGAGGCCGAGGTCCTGTTTGCCTGGGCGAGGAGCAAGGGAGCGGTGATCGTCACGTGAGTTAGAGAGTTGCTTCATATGGAGACCATCCACTATTGGTTTCCATCAATCAAGAACTAGCCAGCTGAGCGTTCTCATATTCATCTTCTCTCGAATTATCTGCCAACCAGGACGACCCGCTCGAAGGAACGTCTCCATGCCTACCTCCGCGCCGGCGACTTGGAGCTGACCGAGAAGGAGATTGCTACGATCGACTCTGCCGGATCCCAGCTCAAGGCGTGGCAGCGTTGGCAGTACGCCAGGCGAGCGGTGGCCTTGGTTGCTGGATGTGCGGCGGCGCAGTTCGTTTACACTGCTGTTCGCGCGGCAGCGTAGGGACATTGTAGACACCATTGGATGAACAAATGGAACCGAGCTTTTAGTGTCGTACACTAGTTTCTCTTCGGTGCAGAAAAAAAGAGACTGCGCGGATGACGCTAGCACAAATCAGGTACGCAAAGCTGCCAGCTTCTGCTGGCACTAAGCCAGTGCTCAGCCCAAGCACGGAACCCTGCGGGCTCGCTCACTCGGGCCGTTGGCTTGCCTCCACCACCATCAGCGTTATCGCGTTCCCCGTCGCCCCCAGTGATCCTCCTTCGCCGTCAAGGCGTGTACAGCATCGCATCTACCTCGGACGTCGTGTTGCGATTCGAGTGGGGTTCATTTCAACCCACCCACCACACTACGGCAAGACCAAGCCCCCTCCCTCCCCCCCTGGACACAGGCGCACCCCCCTTTGCTCAGACTTGAGATCACTGACACTGCTCCGCACGCCCTCCCCCTTCCTTTCCTGAAATGTCGTCGACCGCTTCCACGTCCCCTCGTTCGACATCGGGTCGCAAACGATCTTTGCCGCCGTCTTTGTCGCTGACCACAGACGCCCGTAGGGACCGCGACCGCGAGCACGACCGCGATCGAGAGCGACGAGACCGCGAACGTGACCGCGAGCGTGACCGCGAGCGTGACTATGACCGACACGATCGCGAGCGACGACACCGAGACGACGATGGCTTGCCATGGTGGGAGCAGGACCGACGGGGAAGTACAGGGGACGTGAGCGATCGACGACGTGGACCCAATCACGACACCGACTCTCGCCGTTCCTACGACGATCGACGCTCAACAACCGATCGCCACAATGGACGAGATGCCCCGAGTGATGGTCACGGCCATCCCAGAGACCAGGACGAGAGGTATCGTCATTTTTCCTCTGCCTCCTCCTTACATGCTGGGGACAGATCCCATAATGGCGCCTCTTCGCACCGGCAGGGAGACCACCGCAACGGATTCCGACGCGAAGGCAGCTATGGTCGACGGCAGGCACAGTTTTCGCCTCCTCCTTCATCCAGGGACGACGCCGAGTAAGTCGAACTCTCGTAGCACAGCTCAGATCTCTCGACGGTCAAATCGAAATGCTCCCGCGGTGAGACTTTGGGCTCCGCTGTAAAGCCCGGACTGAGCTGACTAGACCCCGTCCTCACAGCTTCTTGAACTATTCGGATACGCCAGGGTCCACTAAACCCTCTGTGGAGGGTAGGTCTCGCCCTGAAACCCATGCACCGACCTTGATTCCGTCCACCATCCCTTCCGCCCCGGAACCGACCTTTACGGCACAACTTTCGACAGAGAGGATACCCCGCGAACCCGAGCCCGAGCTCGAACTAGAGGTCGCGGCGCCCGTCGACCCCGAAGCCATCATTGCCGAGCGACGACGACGACGCGCCGAGATCTTGGCCAAGTACTCGAATGCCAACAACTCGACCGCCGCCAGTGAGGCGTCGACGCCTGTAGCTGAAAGGGTCTCGACTCCTGAAGTGGGTGATTCGGAACAGCGCGAGACGAAGCGGGTCAAGCGGGGGACCGGTGAGTGCATCTAAGCTCTCTGCAAATCACACTAGCTCCGGTTCCTGATTCAAATTTGAACGGGCGTTTTACAGCTTCTCCTGCGCCTTCCTCCGATGCGAAGCCAAACACAAACATCAACACGGCGGCAGGAGCAACGGACGAATTCAATCTCGTCAAGGACGCCGATGCGGATGCCGCCGCTCGAGCCGCGGAGCAAGATGCGACCGCGCATATCGAGGGAGAGGAGGAGATCTCTGCAGCCGACTACAATCCCGATGAGGATCGCAAGAATGATGATCGTCGACGAGCTGAACGGGTGACCAAGCCGACAGTCACCAAAATAGAGGACCAGGGTCGGGTCGATCTCACTCAAGGGGCGGGCAACGACGGCGATGAGGATGATGAGGATGATATGTTTGCGATCGGGACCAAGCCGCCGAAGCCTGTCGACGAAGATGAAGAAGAAAGTGGGAAGCCAGTATTTGTTCCTGTATGTTTTCCCTATGTCCTTATGCGATGATGTTTCCTACTTGCTGATTCTCTTTCGCATGGTCTTCCTGCAGGTCATCCATCGCGAGTACAACGCAGACGCTGGTCAACTGGCCGACAACTTTGACGATGCGGATGGGTACTACAAGCTGATCATCGGCGAGCTGCTCGACAATGGGCGCTACCACGTCCAGGCCAACCTCGGCCGAGGCATGTTCTCCTCCGTCGTACGCGCCAAAGATAGCGAATCGACGACAGGCGCGGACGTGGCGATCAAGATCGTGCGTTCGCAAGAGTCGATGTTCAAGGCTGGTCTGAAGGAGGCGCAGATCCTACGCAAGCTCCAAGAAGCCGATCCGGAGGACAAAAAGCATCTCGTGCGGCTGCTGAGGACGTTCGAGCATCGAGGGCATCTTTGTCTCGTCTTTGAGAATTTGAACATGAACTTGCGAGAAGTCGTCAAACGGTTCGGCAAGGATGTCGGGATCAACCTACGTGCTGTAAGGGCGTACGCTTCGCAGATGTTTTTGGCGCTGGCGCTGCTCAAAAAGTGCGACATCATGCATGCCGATATCAAGCCTGATAACATCCTGGCAAGTCCACCGGATTACAACTCTATGGGGAGATGCGTGACTGATTATTGGCTTCGTCACTTTACAGGTGAACGAGTCCAAGTCCGTACTCAAAGTTTGCGATTTAGGATCGGCGTCTGATGTTACCGAGAATGACATTACGCCTTACCTCGTCTCTCGGTTCTATCGTGCGCCTGAAATCAGTCAGTTCTTTCTCACAAAGCTCACAGCTCGAGTTAAGGACTACGTACTGACCCCCTAAGCCTTTGCTTGCAGTTCTGGGCATGACTTATGATTGCTCGCTCGATACCTGGTCGATTGCGTGCACCCTTTATGAGCTATACACTGGAAAGTGAGCACATCTGGCTCCTCCATCGCCTCCCGACAAACTCGTGAACTGATTCCGCCGTCGCACAGGATCCTCTTCCCCGGGCGGTCAAACAATCACATGCTATTGCTCATCATGGAGCTCAAAGGCAAATTCCCGCACAAGCATTTGAAGAAAGGTCGTTTCACGGACCAGCACTTTGACCCTTCGTTGAACTTCATCTCCGTCGAAAAGGATGGTAGCTCACTCAAGACCGTCGCCTTGTCATCCAAAGCGGCGCATGATCTGAGGTCAAGGTTGATGCCCCCTAGTGTGATCAAAAAGTTGAAAGAGGACGAGGCGAGGTTGCTGGGTCATTTCGTCGACTTGTTGGACAAGATGCTGAGCTTGGAACCGAGTAAGAGGCCTTTGCCGAAGGATCTGTTGAGCCATCCGTTTATAAGGGGTTGATTGATGCACGAGGGGTAAGGGGTGCAATACTACTCGCATGGGTGTACATCGTCTGCCAGGGCTGTGGCCAGCTTGTCCTACTATCCGCAGAGATCTTGGTCGCTACGCGGTAGTGAGAACTTTGGCGCGGCCTCGCGGCCTCGTTGTTTAAGAGCACTTTGTGGCTCCATGGACGCGCGAGCTCCGAGGTTGGCTGCCTATCAATCACGGGAAGCCTCTTACGTACTAAGAGTCACGGTCCATTCCATATCGGTTGATTCGTCCGCGCAGATCCTCGTGGGTATACACATTCTGAAGCATTATTCTGACTCGATTGAAACGAAATAGCTAGCAAGCGGTGAGTGACTGACTGACCTCACATTTCATGTGATCAGTCATGAATCCATGAGACTCGGAGCTTCACAAGTTCTTCCCTCAGCGTGGATCGACCAAATCTCAAATCCGCAGCTCGATGCTCAAACATTCGGTGCCCCTTTTTCAAGACTACTACCAAGTCTCTTGATCGTCGACAGTCGACCCATATGAACCGATCCCGAACTCTCCCTCAACGCCTTCCCCACCTTCTTCTCGGCCCTCGTCCATTTACCTATACCGGTAATTTTACCTCGGGACTCGAAGCCATGTTCCAAGTGTTCGAATGGATGAGTTGTGGTCATGGTAAAGTCTTGGGTGAGCCTCCAGATCCGGAAGATTCTCATGATTCGTACAGGGACAATTGTTTAGCCGGAGTCGAATGTACGTGGACGCAGAGGAAGATGTTTCAGGGGTGACCGTTTCGGGGTCTTAAGAGCGGGGTCTTAAGAGGAGGAGGGGTGTACCACAATGTAATTACGATTTCGCAGATACCCTCAGTTTATGGTACCGGTGCAGGGGAGAGTGATTTTCGTTATTGCAAGCAAATGTTGTACAACAAGTGTTGAGTCGACTTCAAAAAGGGAGCCCCTCATACCTCAATCAAACCCAAGCATGTTCCTCATCCTCTCCACATCCACCACACCTTCGACCCCCTCATCCTCTATACTCCGCAGCACAGCCTGACCAACCGCATCGACATGAATAGGCGGGATCGCGAATAGACTCGCCATAGATTGGAAAGCTGAAGGTAACTTCTCCCCTTGCGCATCCAAACGATGTGGCCGAAGCGGCGATTTCGCATCCGCCGGACCTCGAGCGAAAAGCGTGTCGAACCTCAAAGGCGGCGGTATCATTCGATGGATCTTACTCGTCGCTTCGAACAGCGTCGCAGGTAAGGTCGTCGCAGGCGCCAAATGAGGATGATAAATCAACGAAGGGCGAATGAAAATTGGGCGTAAGGTCCGAGTCGAGCGCCTATTTGAAGTAGGGGGTAATTCGGCGGCTGCTTCGTAGGTTGATGTTGAAGGGTGGGAGAGGGAAGTGATGAGAGATTCGGCTTGACGCTTGGTGGAAATGTAGCGTGAGGGAACGAAGGGACGGAAAATGTCCTCGGCGGAAATGTAGACGAAGGGAGAACGACGGGAGGGGGAGCTGGATGGAGGAGAGGAGTTGACGAAGGCCGAGGCCATGGTGACGGCTTTATCGAAGAAGTGAAGACGTCAGCCTTGTCTGGTGGTCCATCGCCAGGATGTGGACCGCGAACTGACCCGCATCGCGATTCAGCCTCTCATAACTCCGTTCATTCGCCCCTTTCGCAAGTGGGTTCCCGCGTGAGCCCAATACATTGTCGACCATTCCCCTCAATACACCGAAAGGGTTTGCCTGCCCGTTCTCCTTGTAGTTCGTCTCGAGCAGTGTCCCCAGCGTGGACACGACGGCTGTGCAAGAGGGTAGCAGGCTCGCATACGTCGACGGATCGAACGGCGTTCCTGCTCTCCATTCGACCTGTCCAATGCAACCCCCCATCAGCCGAAAGGTCGACGTAGTCTCTCAAACGACAGCCTCTCAAACGACGTGTGAATATTCGGAAAGCTGACCTTACTGGCCCAAGTCGGCTCATGTCCCGCAGGGGTGACGAACGGATTACCCGATCGCGAAAGGGACACGACGGTCCATCCTCGTGCGACAGCCGCTTTGGCGACCGACGATCCGACGAATCCATTCCCTCCTACGATCAGTAGCTTGCGGATCGTCCTGGACATGGTGAGCAGCGATGAGGGTGTCGAGATGAGGGAGAGAGGTGGACAGGTTGTCCAAGTTCGGCCGAGCTCAGCACGAGCTCAGCACTAGCTTAGCCTGATCGACCCCACTCGGCTCCAGGTGGGATCCATTACAAAAACTCTGCTGCCTCGGTATCGGTAGAGTGTCCGTTCAAGTCACTCCCTCTCTGACTTTTCATGCATGGCAATCGAACTAGGCCAGTTCTAACCCGGCGGTAGATGGTCACAAATCGTTTCGGTAAATTCTCATTGCATCTCGGTGCACGATCCGACTGCGACTTGGCAAGGCTTTTTCCTCTCCTTCAAGAAGCAAGAAGATCAAGCAGAAGGACTGTGCGAGACAACCTTCCGAATCTTAACTCAGTGTTCCTGCAAGATTCGGAAGCGCTACCTAAATTGAGATTGCTCCTCGAAATCCTTTCGGACCGCCGACGAGGGTGTAACATGAGCCGTTCTCTGCTCCTTCTCTCCATTTTGGAAGGTTCTTTCTGCTTCTTCCGAGACATTGCTTTGTGGCCCAACAAACACATTTGCAGTGCCTCGCTGCGAGATTAGTCCCCTGCCCTGAAGAAATCAACTGACAAAAAGTCGATCCCCTCGAGATGACGAGGTCAGTCGGGGCAAGCATCCGGTTAGAGTCTAATCGCACGCCCTCGTTTCTTCCCCTGACCGAGTCTAGCCACACCACTTCAGCGAACCGGTCGTTGAGGCTCCTTTCCTTTCCCATCCTAATACAACATACGCAATGGTCAGTAAGCTCGTGTCCACTCCGTCCAGCTCTGAACAGCTCCAGACCGAGCTCCACGGGGGCCGACGCGCTAGTCATGCGCCTTGCAAAAGCCCGACCCGATCCATTTCGCCCGACTCTCCGACACTGACTTGCACATCGCATTCCTTCATGTGCACAGCCCATCGAAGCTCGTCGTCGTTCGAGTGTCCGCAGGCCCAGTATCGCCGCGGACCGCTTGGGTCCCATGGTCAGTAGGAGCCCGCGACCTATCAGAACCGGCATCATGACCCCGGTACAGGGCCTTCCGTAAATTGATGTGGACCCTCCTCGACATGCCCTCCTCTCCCAGACAATGAGCAAGCCGCCCAAGGCCGGTGGCACCTTCAACCTCGTCTTTGTCGGAGCTGGTGTGAGGCCCTCTCCCCCTCTGGAGCATCCATTAGCTCCATTGCGCCCCTTAGGAAACACGTTACCGGTTAACCTCTGGCCGAACGGGCATATGCCTCCTATGGAACAATGCTGACCCAAAAGGGTTCTCCAACCTCCCACCCAACAGAACATCAACTTTGTACGCATACGCTTCCCTGGGCACGGCCCCGCTTTTTGCCACGACACCGCCGCCGCGAAGGAGGTCGATTCGTCTATGACGTAATCAATAACCTCTGGCGTCTGGCCAGCACTCACTGCCGAACGGTTGACCCGTGGCAACGTCCGGGCGTCCGCACTGTGGAGTAAACGTGCTGATCTTTCTATGCTTTTATCCGGATCGTCCTCCTCTGCAGGGAAGTGACGAAGGTGAGCGCTACAGGCAGCCCCTATTGACGTTTAGCTCCGGACACTTATCACTGCGAACGACCTGCACAGGACCTTGGGACCACTCGTTCCGACTGGAGCACAGGGTCAGTTCAGACCGCGGACAAAGGAAAAACACACTTCGTTGCTCATATGCCGCGCACTTCATCAGCTCGGCCCCCGCCTCAAAGTCGTGGCCATCATCGACCCCAATGCCGCGACCGCCGAAACCGTTCTCGACCGCAAGCGTTCTTCGTTCGTTGTCTCGGCCTATCAGCACACGCGCATCTGCAAGGATCTCGACGATTTCGTCTCGACCATGTCCGAGGACGAGCGACCCCACGCCTTTATCGTCGGTTCGCCGCCCGCTTTCCGTGGAAGTTTGCAGCCCGGAAAGGATATCGAGGTTCAAATCTTGAAAGCATTCCCCAACAAGACACCTGCTGTGAGCTCATGTTCCACCGATGAAGCTGCTAGTACACAGGATGCTGACACCTTTCCAGCGGCCGTATGTGCACAGCTCTTCATCGAAAAGCCCATCTCAACCGGCACCGTCGAGGATGCCATGGAGGTGAGCCGCATGCTCGTCGACAGCAAGACCGTCGTCTCCGTCGGCTACTTCCTTCGTTACCTCAAAGGTGAGAACGGTTCAAGCAGACAGAGTGATCATGGGACTGACCAGCCTCGTCCACACCACGACTCCAACTCGCAGTCGTCCAAAAAATGCGCTCCATCATCGAGGACAACGACCTCCACGTCATGGCGACCGTCGCGCGCTACATCTCCTCGTACGCCAAGATCTCCAAGCCGGCTTGGTGGATGAAGTCGCGTGATTGCGGCCCCATCGTCGAACAGGCGACCCACTTTATCGATCTGTCGCGCTACTTTGGTGGTGATGTCGAGATGGACTCGGTTCAGGCTCATGCCCTTGGTCAGTCGATGAGCGGAAGATGAGAGCAATCAGGACGGGATATAGACCAGAAATCGCTTTCTTCTTTGCATCAGAATGGTACGAGGAAGCCGGAGAACTTTCCGTCATTCCTGTCGACGAAGCCAAGATTGCCGAGGATGACCGTATCCCCCGTGTCACGAGTGCGACTTGGTAAGTTGCCGAGCCACAAGATTGATATCCGCACGACGTTTTACTGACTTGTAGTGGATTGCCTTTGTGCAGGAAATACAAGACGGGAGCTGTTGGATCGCTCACCCACGCCTTGGTCCTTCAGGGTACTAAGTACTCGACTGAGCTCGAGATTTGTACGTTCAAGGTGTACCAGTTCCTAGCAAGGACAACATGGCTGATATCGAGGTCTCCCGAAACTTTGATACTAGACGCCGATGGATGTAAGACCTCGACGTGTGATCGGCGTGTCCGGACCGTGGATTGTGGTTGACGATACCCCTCTTTCCTTCCAACTCAGACCAATTGCGCCTCATCGATCCCTACAACGCCCCTCAGCTTCGCGTTCGGTGAGAATTCACACAAGAAAAGTATGATGCGTTTCTAAAATTGACCTGTGATCCCGCGCTGCCTTCAGACACCCCGGTGGTGACGATGAGGAGGTTCACACCTTCTCCGGTGACGATCCTTACTTTGGCCAGGTGCGTTCTGGCGCGGAAACCAAGAAATAGGGCAGCAAGGCTGACAGGCGCTTTCTGGATCCCTCGATCACAGATGCAAGCCTTTATCGATGCCGCTGAGGACGACCAAGGGCCTGTCCCTGCCAGCGCGATTGTCGATGATGACGAGTCGATCGAGGTTCTTTCGACCTTTGACGATGCCGTCAAGTCGTATGCTCTGTTAGTACCCCCAATCAGGGTGTCAAGTTCAGCTTACCAGATGACTGACACCCCCTTTTGATGTCACCAGCTCCTGGGCCATCCGAGACGCCTCCGAACGATCCAAGAAGACGATCAAAAAGAGCGCAAAGCAAGCCGAGACCAAGGCGAGACGATAGATGCCCTGCCCACCAAAACTGTTTCTCCTTCACTTGAATGTCCCCAACTTCCTTTCAAATCGAATTGCGTCGTGTAAACTCCCTGAGTGTTTTTTGGTGCTATTCATAAGTTGTGCAAGAAGGTAGACTGCGTTGAACTTTCCATTAGCGGGCGGATTCCGAAGCCCCTGGAATGGGGAGAGGATTGGGGTGCGAAATATTCATTCGCCTGTGAAGAGATGTAATGGGGCCGAGTTGTGAAAACTAGCTCTGTGTTTTATATTTCCACTCATAGGTCGCCTATTGCCATAGCTTGAAGCTTGTCGGGTTCTTATACCGAGGGTGCAATCGAAGGGGCGTGCGTGTGCGTCATCGATCGATGATGACGACGCCGCTCGCTTCCGGGCAAAGAGCGACGAGGAGCGGCCACGGTGTCGACTCCTTCCCCCACCTTGTTCAGTCCACTTTTGATCACAACCCATCTATCCACAATGTAAGACGATACGTTTCTTCATTAGGTGTCACACGTGCGGAAGCTGAATACCCATCCTCTCTACAGGTCCGACAACTGTAGGTCGCTCGGATTGAAGCTCCACTCTTAGAAGAGTCGTGAGGCTCGTGCCAAGCGATATCCCCTCAACGACCATGCCTGACATTTTCCCTCCCACACCAACAGACGAACAAAACACCAACTCTTCCGGAGGTCGTCAGATGAACGACGGCAACGCCAGCATGAGTGGTGATACCGTGAGTTTCTTATCCTCGCTCCGTTGAGCTCCGATCGAGTTCGGTTGAGCCGACGGCCTTGGCGGGTCGAATTGTCGACGTCGGCGCACAAGAGATGATGTGGAGGTGATTAGTGGTGTGATGGTGGATGAATTGTGACAGCTTTTGTACGGCTAAGAGATGGTGCTCCGGTGCTGTTCGCTGACTCAGTTATGATCATGTATCCCCTACTTCAGTCGTCGCGCGACAGTGAGTCACCACCGACCAAATCTTGTTCGAGCTGGCTTCCCGCAGGTGTCACGTCTGACGTCGAGCTCTCTTATCCACTTCACCAGACGTCAACAACGAAGGCGACGTCTCCAACAAGTCCTTCTCTTCTTCCGACGATTCGTCGGACCAGTTCTCCGCCGATGGTGCATCCTCCGCTACGTCGGCCGGTCAATCCGGGACCGCTGGGGGTCTCGGCTCGTCGGGCAAGTACAGCGATGTCCAGGGTGGATCGAAGTGTGAGTTATCTCGACTCGTAGGGGTCGCTCCCCGAACAAGAATGGCTAGCTGATGGCCAAACTATTGTGATTGGGGTAAAAAAAAGACGACAACGAGCAGACCGAGACGTACTCGACTTCCGACAACTCGGGCGAGGGCCGCGGTGGCGCGTACGAGAGTGGTTCAGGAGGCAGGAACCAAGGCGACGACTATGCTACGATGAGCGGTGATGCGGTGAGTCCCAAACATTGATAAAATATGGTAGGTACTACAATACTGACACGTTGATACCTTCCCTGACCCGTCTCGTAGTCCTCAGAGCCAAGTAAGCTTAATTTGAGAAAATGGGGTCTGCGCTGCCGGTCGGGAGATCTGATAATCTCGGCTTTTGTCTCACAGATGTCAACAACGAGTTCCCTTCAGAGGACCAAGACAACGCCAATTTCAAATCTTCAAGCTAAGGGACTCGTGAATCGGGCAACGACTACGAGGGTGGAGGATCGTACGAGGGTGCCAAGGGTTACGGCCAACCCCGTGTCGAAAAGGACCAGGCCACGGGCGACTTCCAGTAGATCACAGCCTTTCTTTTGGGCTTGAGTTTGTCTCTCCTTTCTGTACATAGCACATGATACATCGTTCTCTTCGATGACAAGTTTCAGTTGAAATAGGTAAACAACGGACGCTACATCAATTGTTGGCGATCTCAGGCCCGGCGCCTGTACCGATCCGCCTAAGCCTGCACAAATCCCTCGCCAACCACTTCCAAACGTTGCCTTGCCCCTGCTCAAGCACGAGCAACCTCCCCACCTGCCAAACCTTCTCCCTCAATTCCTCGTACCTGCTTCCATCGTCCAAAACATCTTGCAAGATCTGCGGGACTCGATGCGCTTGATCCCTCGGGATCTCAATCGAGAACGATGACCAATCCACATCATTCTGGAACGGAAGGACTTGACCGGCGATCTGTCCGGTCCCAATGAACACGGGCACGACGCCGAAAGCGAGGTATTCGTAAATCCTCGTCGTGTCCAAGGTGTAACCGGGTGGTGCTAGGCCGAATTTAGCTCGGGATAATGCGAGCGCATAATCGTGGTTCTCGGATCGGAGCGAGAGGTCGTAGTCCGGCAGGGAGGAGAAACCGGCGTGGATCGAGGAAGAAAAGGGAGGGGTTGTTGGATCCCCGTCGGAGGGGAAGAAGAGGGAGCGGATACCCAAAGCATATGATTCCCCATCTTTTGCTTCGCCTACTCCACCTCGGAAGATCGCTGTGGTCGGACGATGGGCGCGTGAAAAGGCTGCGATTTTGGCTTGTTTGGAGGAGGACGAGAAGAAGCGAGAGATGAAGCCTGAAGCTGGGGCGGGAATGGAGGGGACAAAGATTTCTGCCCGAGTTCTCGGTGGGGTCAGTTTCTTGGGATCAACAGCTTCCCTCGGCTTCGATAAAGGATTTCCTGACTCGTCGAGGTAGTCCATTGGGTTGAGGTAGTACGAATTGAGCAGATGCGTCGAGGAAGGGATGACGAGGTCCTTGTACCTTCTAAAATGCTTCGAGTAAGGAGGGGGTCGAAGATCGCCCACCGTGACGAGGTAACTACTCGAATTCATTGCCGCACGCGATTTCTCGGTGTAGTACCCGTCTCCGTGATCCATAGGATGAAGAATGAGGTGATCCTCGCCGTCATGACTCTGCCAGTATTCGCTCGTCTCGGGTGAGGTGGAGATGTAGTCCATGATGGGTTGGATGTAAGACGCATCGACGTCGCACCGTTCCATCTTGATCCAACCCGCTTTTACCCAACAATTGAAGAGGTAACACGCCGGAAACATGGGGATTAGAAAGAGGTCCGCTGAGGCTGGGTCCGTGGTGAGGAGTGAGCGGG
Organism: Microbotryum violaceum; assembly: GCA_022506055.1. NCBI lineage: Eukaryota > Fungi > Basidiomycota > Microbotryomycetes > Microbotryales > Microbotryaceae > Microbotryum > Microbotryum violaceum. The sequence continues at coordinate 418,361 of JAKMXP010000006.1, read as the reverse complement.
GGTAGGCCGGACCGTCCGGAGAAGTGAGGAGGGAGTGGAGGGCTAGCTCCGAGTTGTACGCCGACCAGCGGCATTGAGAAATCGTCGCTTCGGGCAGGACGAGTTCGGCAGGGAGGTCATAGACCTGTCGTTGCAGGGGTCGAGTAGGGTAGTATCAGGATCTGCGTGTGTGGGTAGATGTGGGGAAAAAGACGAAGGAGTGCTTACGTAGATCTTGGGTCGACAAATGGGGTCATCTGGTCCAAACCGAGGAACATGAAAAGCGTCAGCCATGTGTGCTTCGGCATTCGTAGACATGCTTCAGCGATGCCGTGTGCAGAAGTCGGGGAGGATCAGAGTGCGAGTGGTGCTCCGCAGCGACCAACTCGGCCGGTCACGCGCCGCTCGACGGAGTGCGATCGCAGTCAAGATGCAATGCCTGATACGGATGCAGATCAAGTACACCTCATTCCCGCCCGAAAAGCAAGACCTACTCAGGTCTGGTGGCCACAGCCTCCTCCTGTCGCTCAACTCTGTCAAGGCAGCAAACGTCGGCCTCTCCGCTCCTCTGTCCAGATCGTACTTGAGCGCTCGGTGGTGTTCTCTTGTTGAAGATCCGCTCCGATAGAGTACGACCACAACGAGGGAGGTCACAGCGGCAATGAACCATTGTCTTCGGGTCGTACGCCTCCGAAGAAGTGATTCCAAATCCCTTAAGTCGAAGGCTTGGGAAGCGGGATGGGTCGCATCTGATGTTCGGTGTCTCCGCCGTGATTGTGACATGGTCCAGCTTCAATTTTGACGCCTGATGAATATTCGGTGGTAGTGGCTTGACAGTCGTGCGCGGCGGCCAGAGCTAAGCAAGAACGCGGCGGCGCGCAGAGACCACCGACAACTCCAAGTTAAGTGAGCTCGCCCAATGTCGCCGATTTTTCGATCCAATGTGGCACTCGGATGGCGCACAGAACTCGTCCAAATCGGTACACCTGAGAGGTGCTTTCGATTTAGGCAGTGTTTGTCATGTGATCAGGATCCAGCAACGTGTGTTTTTTATAGCCCAGTCTGTGATCAGTGGGTAGATGCAGTTCTTCTCGAGTTTCGCTCGAGGAGTGTCCGACGAGTCGTGCATGCTGCATGCTTTTCACTATTCGTCTCGCAGGAGCGTGCGTATAGGACCCAATAGGCAAGATCCGTTTTCATAACATCTTCGATCACGTATACTTGATGTGCTACATATTTCCCAGTGCGTCTGACGCGCAGCCTGAGTGGCCGGGGCCTCCGGACGGAAGTCCACCTCGCCGACTGAGCAAATCGATCAGCAAGTGTTCGGTTTTCATGCCGGTTCCCACGCGGACGGCCATCTCATTATAGGTCGCTAGTGCAGCAGTCGGCATAGTGTTTGAGTTAATATTCTGTAGTTCGGCGAGTTGCAAGGCATTCCCTGAGCAGGAATTGCTGAGTTCAGTCAACGATAATCCAAAAGACTAAAAGAGAGAAAGAGAGCTATCCGGGTGTAAGGCCATGTTGCGCGCGGATTCGAAATTGGAAGGTTGACGTTGAGGTCCCAGCGAAACGGCCGCCTTACAGCCTTCGGCCGACGCTCTACAACGGCATTTTTCTTTTCTTTCGCAGTACACTCTTCGGCAAGTTATCGCTTGAACTCCAATGCGAATCAGAGAGACAGTCATCCAGAAGTGGGCAGTTCGGTTGTTGGCTGTCTCCTGAAGTGTAACAAAGATCGATGAGCGAGTAGGTCGTGCCGCGTGGGCAGTACCGAGCCGGATGCGCATGCCTCAACGTCTCACACAGTCCAACCTGACGCTGCCAAATCATGTTCATTTGAGCCAAGAAGAAAGAACGAGGAAAAATCTGGCATGCTTGGTACACCGAAGGTCTGGCGCCACCCCTCTATGCCTTCCCATAGGTTTGCTTCTTTTTCCCTGTTACCTCCCGTTGCTTCTCCTTTTTTCTTCTTCTTCCGGAGTTTTTTTCCTCGCGGTCCCCCCTCCCCCGGCATGTGCTCTAGCCTAAAATGGCCTTGAAAAGATGATCTCTCTCATTATCTCCCCTCGACACGGATACGAGCCCGATCGCATGCGCGCTGCCCGAGCGCAAGAGCACCGCCAAGCGCCCCCCGCTGATCACGGCGAAGATAGGCGGCGGAGCTGGTGCAGCAGGGTGAGGGACGGCGCACATCGATCTTTGTCATCCTGGATCGCGCGATATTCTCGTGACCCGACCCCCGAGCCCGTTTTATAAGGCTTGATACGGCTCCACAACTCAGGGGTCCCTCCCCCAAGGCGTCTCAAAGCGTGCCGGCCCGCACATTACGCCTGAGCGAACGGCTGCAACGGCAATCCCCTGGACGTGATCATCACCGCCCAGGAGCTTAGCGCTCGGCCCTACCCTTTGCTTCCTCATTCTCACTTCCTCTTCCAGCTTGAGTCTACCACATACCAATCCCCACCCACCGAAGCCCCTTTCTCTCTTCTCCCGTGACCCGTGTACCTACCCTGAGCCTCTGGATCGCACGTGCTGATTGTATGCACGCCCTCCACCTCCACTTCGCAGCCCGCACAACATGGATCGCGAGCAGTACGTGCAGCGTAATTTGATCGACGATGCCGACCGCTGAGCACCGAGCTTATGCTTTTGGTCTAATTGTCTCCAGATTCCGGAAGGCTGGCTATGCTGCCATCGACTGGTACGTACTTCACCTCTGAACGTTCAGACGACCGGAGCGCGGTTCTTTCGGCGGGCACCCCCACACCGCCGCGGTGCTGCAAGTCTCAGCCTATGCATCGTCATCGCTGACCATATTATCGCACTTGATACCATGACGTACATAATCATCTCGTAGGGTCTGTGACTATTTCGAAAACCTGGAGACGCTCGATGTTATGCCTAGTGTACAGCCAGGCGACATCGGCAAGCAGATTCCTGGTGAGTCGGCGTTGCCTCCTGAGTCCCTCTGCCCTGGATCCTGCATGCGAGACAACGGATCAGAACCATGTTGCCGGTTGCGCGTCAGGGGTGACTGATCCCCAGCCCGCTGAGTAAATATGTCTTTTTTGTACAGACACTGCTCCAGTCGAGGGTGAAGCGTGGCAAGATATTGCCGACGATTTCGACAAAATTATCATGCCTGGGTGAGTTCTCCCACCTCACCACCCCACCCCCGCGCGTGACCTCGAGAGATCCGAACACCGTCCGATAGTCGCCTCTCATTCAACTCGTCCAACGAGATCCAGCCCTCCCTTCGTCAAATGACCTCCGAACATCGTTCATTCGAGGCGAGGTTTCGGCTCGCAGGCATCCGAGCGGGCACACTCTCGGCGACGTTGCTGCTGGCGAACTAACTAGTACTAACCGAACCTTCCTTTCTCTACGATCTAATATACAAGATTGACCCACTGGCAATCACCAAATTTTTACGCATACTTCCCCGCGAACACCACATTCGAATCAATCGTTGCCGACATCATGGTCGGTGGCGTGTCGAACCCCGGTTTTAACTGGCTTTGTGAGTAGAATCGCTAGGCTAGTCTGTGGCCGCCACCTGTGTTTCGGCACTTGCTGACCTTGACGTTCTTCTTCTGCTTCTTGCAGGCTCTCCCGCTTGCACCGAGTTGGAAGTCCGCATGATGGACTGGTGCGCTTCCATGTTCGGCCTCGACGAAAGCTTTCACAACTCGTCAAAGGAAGGTGGCGGAATCATCCACGTACGTTCCCCACTGCTGAGGCGGATGGATTGTAGCCTCGCCCGTCGTCTAATATAATGTCTTTTTCTCTACCCACCTTCACAGGGCTCGGCATCGGAAGCGTGCCTCTCCGTCTGCGTCGCTGCGCGAGAGCGCGTGATGCGCATGTATCCCGAAACCAAGCACGAAGACTTGGTCATCGTCGCAACGACGCAGACACATTCCCTCGGCGCCAAAGCGGCCCTCTTACTGGGCATCCAGTTCCATCCCGTTCCCACCAAGCAAAAGAACGATTGGGCGATTCGCGGTACCGAGCTTAAGGAGGCCCTCGAGGCACTCGAGAGTGAGGGGAAGGTGCCTTTCATTTTCTGTAAGCAGCTGCCACCAGGGTCTCCTATTCACCCCACATGCACTAATCAGCACTTCCTGCTGTCGTCGTCGGTCAGTGGCCACCGTTGGTTCGACAAGCACCGGGGCGATCGACAACATTTCCGAGATCACGGCAGTCAGTGCGTAGATATGTTATCTGTTCACACAGTGCCAATTTAAAACTCACACCTCGTCTGTTCTTCTCATAGCTGCTGACTATCCTGCAATCTTCCTCCATGTCGAGTAAGTACATGTTGACTCTTCCTGTTAGGCGACTACCGAGCTGAGGCCGAGAGTTCTTGATTTCTCCTGCAGTGCTGCCTGGGGCGGAGTCTACCTCGCCATCCCTGAACTCCGAGCCGAGTGCCATCTCGAGGCCATCAACCGCCGCTCGACTCGTGGCAAGCTCGCCAAGGATATTTGCGGCTCCGGCGAAGTCCATTCGTTTTGCACCAATCTTCACAAGTCCGGGCTGGTCACTCTCGACGCTTCGCTCCTGTTCATCCGAGACCGTCGTCTCCTCACCGAAGCACTCGACGTCACGCCTCCCTTTTTGCGCAACGCCGTGAGCGACTCGGGCCTCGTCGTCGACTATCGCAATTGGCAAATTGCGCTCGGTCGTCGTTTCCGCTCGCTCAAGGTGTGGTTCGTCTTGAGGTCGTACGGCCAAAAGATGTTTCAAGAGCATCTAAGCAAGGGAATCGCACTTGCCCAGCGTCTCGAAACCCTCGTCCTCGAACACCGTGGAAACGGCTTTGAGCTGTTCGTGCCTCGTCGTTTCGCCCTTGTCGTGATCAGGCTTCTCGACCCCAACGGCGGCGATGAGGAAGCGCTCAACAAAGCCTTCTTTGCTCGCATCGCGAAGAGGAAGGACATTCATCTCACACCGACGATCGTTGGGGGCAAGTCGTGCACGAGGGTCGCGATCGGCGGTACGCAGACCAAGGAGCAACACATCGACCACTTGTGGAACGTGATCAGGGAGGTTTCCGAGGAGACGCGGCAGGCCCTTGAGTGCTAGATTTGCACCCGCCTTCCTAAACATGCACTCCCAGTGGAGTTAGTTTCTACCTTCCCCCTTATCCTTCTCGTACATAATGTACATGCCCCGTTCTAACAAGATGCCATGGATCGCAACGCACCATGTCCTCCCCACTGAGTGCCATTCAGTACTTATTCCGTTTCGTTCAAGATGTATTCAATCTAGAGACACCATTAGAGACGAGGCACTCTTATCTCTGCTGAGTTTTTTTTGAGACATCTACTGTTACGAGGACGGCTGGCACGTCGTTACATGCGAAATAGAGACTCCAAGGCGGGACCACGGTTCGGGCCCCGCGCAAGAGAACAACACGACAAGAGAGCAAAAACGAAACCTGACCTAAAGCGAACAATACATCGCTATCTAACTCCATCTCCCAAAGTTTCCTCAGACTGTACACCACTTGTGCCAGTTTACGTAATCAAACGGCGGGCGCAGAACAACTAAACGTCCGAAAAGGGACAGTCGTTCGGACTGTTGAAAGGGACGAGGCACTCGGGGTTGGCCATCAACTTGCGCAACGTCGACGACACCGTCTTGCACACTTGCAAGAAGCGACCACCCATCTCCGAGAGCAACAGGACCTGCTCGGCCATCGCTCGCGAGGCGGCGGCGGCTTCGGTCTGGCCCCGATATGAACGAATGGCATAGTCGCGGATGAGGGCTCGACCGACGACGGACCAAACGAAGGGCGTGAAGGGGTCAGCGCCGGAACAGTCCGTCGACATGGCGGCGATCAGCACGCTCGTCGAGACCAAGCACTTGGCCGAACGAAGGCACTTCTCGAGCGGCGAGTCGTCGCCTTCATCCTCCAAGGAGACCATCGCCTCCTGCAACAGGATCGAAGCGAGATGCGGCAAGCAGTAAGCCGAAGCGAGGTAGTGGTCCATCGAGCCATCTTCGTCGAGGAAGTCCGAGTCAGTCACGATCAGAGTCCGATAGCGTGCGATGCTATAGTCGAGCTCAACAAACTCGGGCGATGACATAAACTTGTGGCGCAGAGAAACGCACGTCTCGTTCTTGGGCAAAGCGTGAAATCGGGGCAAGCGTTGGAGAAAGTTGACGACGCGACCAAGAAGAATGGCACCCTTGATGTACAGCCCGAAAGAGTCCATGGCGGGGGACTTTTCGACAAACAGGCGAGGGTTGCGGATCGACAGGGCCGTCAGTTGGCCTGTCGCATCGTCGATGGTCGGGTCGATCGCGTTGGAACCGTCGGGGAGGCGGATGTAAGGCAAGTGCGTCGAGATGTCCTTCTCGTCGATCGACACGGGCCAGTCTGTGGCGGCGCTCAACAGGCGGTCCACGGCGAATGCAGTCCAAAATGTCGCTTCGCGCTCGCACTGCTCGCGCGGAGTCGTGACCCCCGGAAACAGGGTAGCGCCGGACACGATCTGACCTCCCTTGACGATCTTGGGCCAGTCGGGGTATTCGGGCAGGCCAGACGGGGACATGACGTGGAGACCGAGTGGGGTACACAAACGCATCGAATGACTGCCCAGAATCCAGAGATCGTGGAATTCGCCCTCCTGGTATGCGACATCTGCAAAGGTCAAGCCAAACATTCGGTCAGTGCCGAGTACTCTAGGTCAAACAAACTAGAGGAGAGTGGTCACTCACAGCTAACTACGATGCTTGCTTGGATGATCTGCAGTTGATTAGCGTACTGCGGCGCCTCCATGATGCGCTTCTTGGCCTGCTTGTAGTGGTACACGCGAGCGCTCTTCTCGGACGCCCAGTACGGAGAGGAGCCGAGATCGTCCTTCAAGCTCTCCGGTGAGACGAACAGTACGGCATAGGCCATCAAGGCGTGCAGCAGCGCCGTCTCAGGGAAGTCAGGCTCGGAGGGGGCCTTGCGCAGCGCTTCCATCAAGCGGGCACGGTCAAACATTCCTCTTGCACGCATTGCCCGGTTGAAGAAGACCGAAACGACGTGTCGAACGATCGCAGGCCCAGGAAGGCTCATGTCCCACGCGGGGTGGAGAATCTGGAACAGCGAGGCGTCCAAGTTGAGCGCATCCATTGGCGATTGCGACGCGGATCCCGAGTCCGAGACGGCGAAAATCGAGTCGATCGCCGAGGACAGCTTGTTACCGTACTCGCTTTCCGAGGTAGCGGCGGAGGTTTTGCTTCTCGCGAGCGAACTCGAACCAAAAGAGTTGACGCGCGTGATGGACGGCGGGGACGGGCCTCCGCTCGTGGATGAGGAAGCCAACGGCGCAGCCGAGTTGTCATAGTCGAGGGGTGGGTATGAGCTGCTGTTGGCGTAGGAAGGGAGGATGTGTTTGCTGAAAGCGGAGCCGCGGTTCGCCGAAGCGGAAGGCATCGCCTCGCCGTACGAGGAAGCTGGGATGAAGCTCGCGTACGCGCCTGCCGAGGAGCCTGATCGCCCTCGACTGCCGGTGGGGTCCATGGGACCGTCCGCATCGAAGCGACAGCTCGACTCGGGGGTCCAAGCCGATGAAATGTCAGTACTTATTGGGACCTCGCCGCTGCGCGACAAGGACCGGCGATGGTCCATCGCGTACGAGCGAGCGTAAGGGGATCCGGGGCCAGCGTACGGCGAGGTCGGAATGCCGTAGCCCGATGCGGAAGGGAACGTCGCCTGTGCAAAGTACGACGGGGACGCAACCGAAACACGTGGCGCAATCGAGGGCTGGCTCTGGACCTTGAGACGCCGTTCGAGCTCCGAGATGCGATCGACGAGGTGTTCGACGTCGGTCTCGGTCAACACCTTTTTGGGTGCTGGCCCCTCGTGGATAGAAAGGTGCGGCTTGGTCGACGAAGGACCCGCAAGCAGCTGTTCGTCCTCGTCGATGTCCTCCTCCTCCTCTTCGTCGTCGGCTATTGATGGGACAATGGGTACAAGGTTTGGCTTGGGTGCGGCGTGGGCCAGCATCTCGGCGAAAGAACGTTTTACTCCAACCGCCTGGAGCGCCGAAAGCGAGGGCAGTGGCGCGGTTTTGATAGCGCCGGAACTCGCATCCGACATGGACGCAACCGGTAGCGCGAAAGGTGGCGGTGGGGCATGGTGTGGGTGTGGAAGTGTCGGGAGCGAGAGCGGCTGTGACGCGCCAAGCGGGTATGCTGGAGCGTTGGCAGCTCCCTCGGCGGCGGCTAGCAAGGGCGAGGTCGCCAAGGAGGCACCGGCAGAACCGCGGGGAGGACCAGCAAAGTTGGTTTTTTGGAAAGGATGAGTTTGTTGGTACGCTCCTAGGGGTGGCAGAGCAGGGCTGGCGGATGCAGGACTGGTGGCCGTGACAGAGGCCGCCTCGACCGTTGTCTCTCGCGTGCCCGACGCGGGCGAGGCCGAGACCGGCCCGCCGGCCGACGCAGTGGCCGACTCGGCGAGTTGGTCCGCGTCGTCCTCCGAGGTCGTCGGTTGTGCCTTCTTGGCCCGCGGTTTCCTGGGACCGAGCTTGGGCGTCGAGGAGCCATCGTACACACAGTTGCACAGAGAGGCATTGCCACGAGCCGATTTGAGGCATTCTGCAGAGTGCGGAAAGAAGAGTGCGCCGGACAGCACGAGCGAGAATTCGATTAGCGGGTGATCGATGGCGGCGTTTGGCTCGCGGCTGGCCCAAAGAATGAAGCAAGGACGGAGCACGGGCGCGCATTACGCCTTGCGCCTTGCGCGTTCGGGCTTTTCTCGCGCCGGTGAGGGCAGACGATTGAATTCGGGGAAACTTTGACAGGACCAACTCACGGGCACAGATGGGTTTCTCGCCAGTGCACTTGACCTTGCGGGCTCGACAGAGGTCACATCTAAGTGAAGGTGAAGAAGGAACAAAGATGGGAGTGTCTGATCAGCAAGCCTGAGCGGTGGGTGGAGGTGCATCACAATCACCGAAGCAGGCCCAGTAGTATCCGTCAGGCGGATCGCGCGGGGCCTCGTCTACCTGCGGGCTGCCTCCGGTCTCGACAAGGACCCGTTCATGCCCGCAGAAGTCGACAGAACGCCGAAGGGGGGATGGGTTTGGGGTCGCGCGCGCGAAAGCTGACGACGGAGGACTGCCCGCACGCCAAAATCGTCTATGACCGAGGCGCCTGCTCACGTGCCATGCATACAGCATACCCCCGATCCAGGAAGGGTCTGGTCGTAGCGTATTCTGCCCACATCCAGGTCCATACGTCCGAAGTTCCCCATATCCAGGTCGGGAGGGAGGGACAACCATCGCCGGTCGATAGCCTCGGGATTCGAGCGTGCAGCATGCCTATGCCCATGCCCGCGCGGCTAGAGAGAGTGCGGGCAGGGTAGCCCAAGAGGGCGAATCGGTCGGCGGTCGGAGACACAACCCGAACCCGGGGCGAGAAATGCTGGATCGGCGACATGCTCTACTCACGCAGCACCCCTAGCGAGCATGGCTCGCACGGGTTTGTGTCCTTTGCCAATCAAGGCCGAGTCGGAGGTAGGGTCGATCGTCTTGGCGGGCGTTGTAGTTGTTGGCGAGGCGGAGGAAGAGGCGACGGAGGCGGCGGTAGCAGCCGGCGGCATGATCGTCGTCGCTGTCACCGGTGCCGCGGTCGGCGTCGTCAGCAGTGGTGGCAACACGGGTTCATCCCGAGGGGAGAGTGTCGTCGCCTGGATTGGGAGGGCCGCGAACATAGTCGCGGCGACCAGGGTGGGTGCGAGCTGAGGTCTGAAAGGGGTTGCCGTGCGAGCAAGTGGTGACCGAAGGACGGGAAGGATCTCTTGTCCGAGACGACGCGCGATTTCTCAGCTCGTTTTTCGAGGGCGTGGCGCTTGGCCGCTTCTTTGCCCGCAGCCGCGCAGCCTCGAGCCTACACTGCAGTGCATCGACGAATAGATACGCTGCAGTGGAGTATAGTACCATGCTGTAGCATTCGGGCCACGGTAGTAGTGGAGGGCTACTAGCGGCCCGCCCAAATCAGTGAGCCCTAGCTCTGGAAACCACTTGGCTGTTAAATGGTTTCAGCCACATTCACAGTCTTGAAAAGTTGGCTAAGTTGGTAGGTGAGCAAGCCCGAGTAACCAACAACTGCGATGCCGAGCAGTGCCGAGCGCTGGGTTGGTGAACTCGGAAGCAACTTGAACGACGGGGCCAGGCCGGTAACTCGGAGCGCCCGTAACAGGCCCGGGCCAATCCTACTGGGACTTTTGTAATGCTGGATTGTCTGCTTCGCGACTCGCCGGAGCTCGCCTTTCGAGTTGTCCCTTTCCACGCGTCCCACACACCTCACCGAGCATGGCGGGTCGTAGGATCGGGACAACCGCATTGATACTTCTACGTGCTGGTACAACGCGACCAAGAAGACGCTCTGCTCTCGCATCATGGTCGTCCTCTGTGTCGCCTTTGATCGTCGTCGCACCACGTCCACTTCGGTCGCACCAATTGAACCTTTCCTCGTCGTCGCGGGTACTCGTCGCTCGCCCGCCATCCTTCTCGACACCAGACCCATCCCTTGCCTCGTCAAGCTCGCCTAGCCAAGCGCAATACGATCCCAGGCAGCCCTTGGGCCCCACTGCGTTACCTGTCGAGGACTACGCTTCTCCCCTGCTCCACACCGCTTCCTTCTTCGGCTCCATCTTCCGCTACGCCGTCTATGGATCGGTGAGCGTCGTCGTCGTTGTCGTCGCCACATTCGCAGGCGTGCATGCCTACGTTGAGTACATCGCGCTCGGCCAGCAGGGCGACCTCGCCGCACATGAGGATCCCGATGAGTGGGCTTCGGAGCTGGAAGGATGGTCCGGTGGTCATCTCGGCGGTGGCACCGACCCACGACTGGGTCTCAGGACACGCTTGGCTATTCGAGGAGCTTGGGCGGCACAGAACTGGGGCGTTGAAAGCCCACTCGGACCAACTTCCTCGGCGTCGTCGACGATGGGTCCGGTCTCGATGCGAACGCCTTGCTCCGGTGCGGGCGGGACAATGATCGGGTCGGATCAGGATCGACAGGGTGCGGTGCAAGCTGGACTCTTGCAAGGAGAAATCAGGGACGCAGGCTGGCAGCTCTCGGAAGAGTTTCTCGTCTATGCACTAGCGAGGGCCGCGAAGAAGGGCATCTCACTTGTCGGCCGCGCCGAGTCTAGCTCGACACCAGCAACGGTCGATCGGGCAGCACTCGAACTCGAGCAGCGCCTCGCCAACATCCGGGAACGTATTGGAGGTCGGTATCGACTCATAGCCGCCCGAGAAGCGTGGGAACGCATCTACTACGCCCTCGTGTCATCGCCTGCTTCTCCCTCGACGGCGGACTGGTCCCAGCGTGAGAAGCTCAAGGCGACGCGCAAACTCGGCGACCTGTCGGCGAGATTGGCTCAGAGCGCGCGAACGGGTAATGAGGAGCACGCAAGCGAGAACATGCGCGCAGAGAGATGGTACCTTGGTGGGATCTTGCCGGTGCTTGGGGCATCGACCGGAGAAGCCCAGCCGGACAAGCGGGAGGCTGTGAACCCCGAAGTCGCCCAGGTTACGAAGGCTGTCTCGCCTTCATCGTCCTTCTTTGGCTTTTGGTCGCGTTCCCATCCACCTTCGAACGCTATCTCGAGCCCGAACGTGGTGAACGTTGCGGACGCGAGCTCAGCCTCGATCCGACCCGAGATCACCAAGGCGGTGAACCTGCTCGAGCGCGGCTCGTCGCGATACGAGGCCTCACCTGCGACGCAACGAGCGCTTCTATCCTCTCTCATCAGTTTCGAGACGTTCCTAGCTCGACGTCGGTCTCTAACGGCTGCTCATGCTGTGCAGAATGCTTCCCTTAGCTACGCCGAGTCATTGATGGGTCCGTCATCGCTACCCTCGCCAGTCACCTCGTCGGGCGGTCCGACCCTTTCGAGTGCGACACCGGCGAGTGTGCTGGGCCCTAGTTTGACTTCGTACTACTACTCAACACGAGCCGCTGTTCTGCGCACCCATCTGGCCGAAGTGTCGCTCGCGCTTCGCATGTCCAACATCGAGGAGTACGCGCTGAGTTTGCTCTCTTCGGCGATCCACTCGTGCGATTCGACACTCGTCGCGTTGATGCAGTCCCCTTTGACCAAGGAATCGTCGAGGAAGATGAAGCCCTTCTCCACGGCCGCACATGGACTCGTCAGGGATTCGAGGGTCACCGCGGCCATGGCATGCAACCTGGCCGGCTTTGTCGTCGAAAATGGATCGAGAATCGCCGAGGTTTCCGGAGTCAGGAGGGAGGAGACCAAGACATGGGCGGAGGGAGGCTTGAGAAAAAGTAAATCGATGTTGGAACAGGCTGTGACTTATGCCAAGAATGAGGCGGGGGCGGTGGTGGATCATCAGGGGCTCAAGTTGGCTGAGCAAGGGCTCAAGAGGGTCAATGCCAAGATTGGGTCGATCACGGCTTAAGGTGATCGGCGAAGAAAAGTGGTTCGAAGAGAAGTGCTGTGGATTTTAAGGGCCTTCGAACTCTTTTTTGTAATTTGTAAGACGCCGTGATTCCCCAACTCACTTTCAGTCAACTCTGAGCCCTCGGGCCGCGTGTTGGCTGGGACCCGTAATCGTCATCGTGGGGGTGACTGGCTCAACCAGCGCTCAAGCCGATGCCGGCCAGACAAGTGTCATCGTGTACACTACATTGCAGAGGCGCTCTCAACTCCAGCATGCGGAGATTGGCGGATGGGAACTTGGGCGCGCTTGCGCTTTGCGCTCGGACCTCTTTGGACTCTGACTTAGATTACCTTAGGCCGCGACTAGCGCGGCACTCTCCGAGTTCTCTCTTCCCTTAACGATCCCTATCCTCTTCTACTCGTTTGCTCACTGCGCTGCTCCTCATAACAACGCCCAGTGCTCCCTCTTTTATTACCTCCGCCGCCTGCGACTCGTCGGTGAAGGAGTCATTCTCACCCACATCCCCTCTTTGCAATGTCATCAGTACGACGACGCAGTTTCCTTGCAGGTGACGATCCACCTTTCGAAGAAGACCCCGCAGCAGCATCCAGCACCTTATTGCGCTTCGGTACGGCATCACCGTCGGCCTCGCCGCTTTTAGGTTCGGCGACCACGTCCACGACCAATCGGACAAGCCTCCATCGACTCTTTCGTAGAAGCTCGGCTAGGTAGCGGGGAATAAGTCGAGTTGCAGTATCAGGCATGAAACCCGGCATCCCGTAACAAACGGAATGGGTTGAAAGAAAGTACCCACGAGACGAGAGACCCAGAGATCAGAAGAGAGATAATAAAAGAAAGAAAAGATACCAACAAGGTTTTTTTTTTTTTTTTATAAAAAAGGGCGGGAGGGAGGAGCTCAAAAATAGGACACTTTGCTTGGAAAGCGTGGATCCTATTAGTACTCAGAAATACTGCAAAGACTGGGAGGCTTGGCATACCTTTGCTTGGAAAGCGTGACACACTTGAAAGAAGAAAACCGACCCTGAACGCTGGCACGTTGGGTGGCAAGTGTAGTCTGTAGCGCAAGGTAGCCAAGTAAGCCAACATGCCCAACAAGGACAGTTGTGAGCAGGAGTACCAAAAGGTAGAGCCTGATGCGGGGGAGTGATGTACCTTAGCTCCGGGAGCGTGACTTGGTACTCAGCAGAAGAAGGTGCGGCTACACTGGCAGGTGTAGGGCAGAACGGCTGCATACAGGGTATGAACAGTCAGTCAACAACCCAACAAGGAAGGTTGAGAAGAAGAGGCGTACGCAGTGGGCAGCTGTCCGTCGTAGTCTGGCAGGGCAGAAGACTGGGAGGCAGTTGCGTGTTCGTATCGCTGGGGAGGTCCTGTAAGATGCTCGGAACCTGTCAGCCAGAGGGCGTGAGGGCAGGAAGAGATCTAGGACGGCAACCAACCTTGGCAGGAGGTGGCAAAGGTACGCAGCGAATACTGGTACGGCAACAGCAGGCAGTGCGGAACTGACCCAGTGCGGCGGGAGCGTGCTTGGGGAAATTCCTGCGCGGGTGCGGCTTACGGGCCAAGGCTTATGCTCGAGGCAGGCGTGCGGGCACGGCTTACTGCGGGAGGCCTGCGTGCGGGCACGGCTTACGGCTGGGGGTGTTGAAGTCGCGCGCGCTAAAGTCCTCAGCGTCAAACTCTTGCAGCAAAAGCCGAAAAGCGAAGCGACGACGACGACGACGAGCACTGGCGTACCTCTCCGGGCGAGCCTCAGAGAAGGGAATAGCGCGAATAGCAACAAGGGTCCAAGTCATTATAGGGAACGATCGATGTCGGAAGCTTTAATGGAGTCGGGGTGGTGGAAGATGAGGAGACGGGAGTTGCAGGTTCAAGGCCCAAAGTTCGCGATGCTGTTTGGCGGGACGGTCGTCGTCGCGTGGCTGGTCAGATCGATGCTGTGAGTCCTCATGCACGAAAGATTGCGAGCTATTTTTCGACGGGGATGAGCCGGAAAATGGATTGTAATCTGCTGAAATTTGGTGGAGTAATTTCGCATGTGACGACGCGAACTCATCGGAATCCGTTAGGGGCTCAGTCGGACTCCGAGAGGCAACGAGGGGCACGGGCCCGCCCCGCGAAGAGGATGACTCGTCGACGCGCCCTGCCCTACTGTCCAAACGATATTGTGATATCCATATTGTCATATTCATCTTACAATGTCACAAACTTTGCCTCCACCTCACAGAGGCCCCGGCTTGAACACAAGGCGCGGTTCCAAAATGTGTGACGCCCTCGGTTCACCTGGACGATTGCTCGTCGACCTCGAGTCACCTTTCAAGACCGAATGGCGACCAATCGACGAGGAACGATGTCCTCCTCTGCCGAAGTACCTCTCTGCGTTGTGGTCCCTCACCCATGGGCCCGATCGGAACCAGCCCACGTTCGCCGTCGATGCTTATTCTGCCGAACACCGAGTCTTGGCCTCCGACCCTTACCCGTCCCATTGGGTCACACTCTCGAACCGCAGCTCCTCGGCCTCGTTGGATCCCAATGATCCAGTCTCTTTCTTGCGCAAGAAGCGGTCACAACCCCCTACAATCCTCGTCATTGGCGATTCGGTCGATCGAAATGGACTCGTACATTTTTGCCAGCTTTTCAAGCGCAAGCTCTCGATTTCTCACTACCACGACATCAACTCGCACCCACCCGGTGCATTACCGGCCGATTTGACCAAAGGTCATGGACCTAAGTTCGGTGGATGGGATCAACGAGGCTTGCCGCACATTTGCGAGATCCCATTCCATTCGGATACGGGGGAAGCTGGGACCGATGGAGTGGCGATGCGAGTCGTCAATGGGTTCCATTACGGGATGGACGCTTTGGACGAGTTCAATACCCCTGATCATACGGATTGGCACAAGCCAGGGCGGGTGGAGGACCGATTGGAGAAACTCATTGTGCCGTTCATCGAACAGCTTGGAGGACTGGACAAGATCGATGTGGTGCAATTGCACAGTGGGATGTGGGACTTGGTACGATCTTAACGAATTCTTCCGCACTCATTCCAGCTGCTTACCAGGATACGATTTTCCCTGATGGCTCGTACAGGCTCTGTTCGGTATGCAAGACGACAAGACCAAATGGTCCCTGACCGTGCCGTTGACGCCGGATCAGCTCGCTTGGTGGCAAGAACGGATGAGACAAACGATTCGACAGGTACGCTTGCTCTTCCCTCGGGCCAGGGTCGTTTATCGCAAGCTGCATAGAACGGATGATGCGGTGGCGGGGACGCAGTATATCACGAATTGTTAGTTTTCGCACGGTTTGCGAGTCCTTTTCCAGACCTTGACTAAGTTCCCTCTACTCCTTCTGCCTCGCAGTGTAAGCATAGCCAGGCGGTCACGCTTCCCTTTGTACAAAAGCTCAGGGTAATGGTTGATTGATTGGTGCAGGCGCGTCAACCAATTGCGACATTTGCAGGAAGAAGTGGCTCGGAGCGAAGGCTTGCCGTTATTTGGTCAGTGACTCATGCTCCGCAACAGACCCGTTCGTGCTCTCTAACATCGTCCGCCCTCTCGTATCTGTCCATCGCAGATTTTGGACACCTTTTGGAAGGGTACCAACACTTCCAAGAGAAGGTGCATCCAGTTCTCATTCCCGGTGGTGTGATGTATGCGCAGAACTTGATTCATCAATTGGGGCTGGCGCTGAACGATCCTCGGAATTGGAGGAATCGAAAATCGGGCTCGGAATGGTGCCGAAGCGTTCTCCGAGGGGTTGTAGGCTAAAAAGGACATTCAAGTTCTCAGCGACGGATTCGCTTCTTCATATATATGCCGCAACGTTGTACCGTTCAGTTCCGCGCTGTGCTCTTGCAAGCTCAGCTCCATCTGGAGGATGGTGATGGAACAGCCGTTTGATCACACTCTTTTCTGCATTCCAACAGTAGGCGGGCCGATAGTACGTTGAAAGCTTCCCGAAACTCAGCTCGATTGATGGGTCGCCGTGCACGGACTTGTGCCGAATCTACGACCGAGCGGACGACGGGAGCTAGAACCTCAACGGCTGTCCGAGCACGCTGGCTCGAGTCGCCGGCGGCTCTGCAGGCGACCAGCTTTCGGAGATGAAAAAGAACTATTTGAGGCCGAAAGCCAGTGCGCAAAGCACCGCTTGTCACTCAGGAGACGAACGACTTGAATTTCTCGAGAAGAAGACGTAAATACCCCACCCTTCTCACCCCCCGAGTCCAACAGGTTCAGGCAGGGTAATTTCACTGCAGCCGCCCCAGTAGTGCCGTCGCCGAACGATCGGATGTCTCGGCGACAATGATAGCGGGCTTGCCCGGCCGCGGCGGAGCTTGTCGAACTTCAATGTGGACGTTCTCGGATTCCACCGAAGATGCCTCTCGATAAATATCCCACGTGCAACAGCGGTAAGCCTATGGGTTTCATTTTTGCGGACTAGAGAACATTGTTGTGCACTTACTAGGCTCTCAGGAGACCTGCCACTGCACCCGATCTTCGTGCTCGTCGCAGCGCGTCGATCCCTACTAGCAGACGCGGCGCCCGCCGCCGCCCAATTATTCTAAGCCTCCAGGTCAGCCGGTCAAGCCTGCTCTCGCGGGGTCAGCGCCATTCCCCGTCAGTTCCTAGTGTCGCCGTCCGTCCTCACCCCACTCGCACACGACGACCGCACCAGGAGCAGCTTTGCCTCGACTGTGAGGGGTCCGACGTACCTTGAACCATGGCATACCGCCCTCAAGGCTATGACCAGCCCGAGTCTGGCCCCGAGTATGTGAGTTGCTTTGTCCTGGAGGATCCCGAGCCCGGAACCCGCCCGCCGACGGCCATCATCCAGCCTTCCCGATATTGGCTGCGCCGCTGCTTGCTTTGGCGTCACCGGTTCGATCGCTCCCCGCCAACCCCTCGCCACCCTCGGCCCGCGCTGAGAAGAGCAATGTCCATTGGAAATACAAGCTGATGCACCGTGAACTATACAGGGTGCCTTCTTTCGGTCCAACAAACGAGCGCCTGCAGGAGGGCAGTACGGGCTCTCCACCCCCGCCTCCGCCATTTCGAACGGCGCGGCAGGCACCAATTCGAACGCCTTCACCTCGTCCAACGGCACCACCGGAGCGAGCTCATCATCAGCGATCCCGCCCGCGTCGTCCTCATCAAAAGTCAGAGGCGCACCCCGCCTCGGTGGCTTGGGGTTGGGCGGCATCGGCGCCAATGTGAACAAGCCGTCCCCCGGACCACTAGTCGCCAAGTCATTGCCGATCAACTCGGAGCGCGCCAAAAGCTCGGCTTCCGTGAGCTCGGGAGTCCCCTCTTCGCCTTCGAGGGTCCCCAACTCTTCCACTCCTTCATCTACAAACGGAGATTCGGGAAATGGACCCGTTTACGCCAAAAGCCAAGTGCTCCCTTCCAAGTCGCGCAAGGGGAGCTCTCCGAAGCGAGCCACCTACACGGCCAACGCGGACCACCGCCCTAAGCAGATCCCTGCGGGTCTGCCATCTCAATCAGCAGCGAATGCGACCGTCGGGCGACCGTTCCTTTCACCCGAAATGACCAAGCCCAGCGTCAGGTCGAAAGCCTTTGTTCTTGATCGACCGACACCGGACTATGGAGTAGCTTCGACGCATGCCGACGACTCATTCGAGGAAGAAGAGCTGTCTCCGACCGTCGATGGGGATGACGAGAACCATTTGGCCGATGATAATCTGCGAACTTTAGTACGTGGTATCGATTCGCCCGATTCTTCGATGGAGGCCGGGTTCAGTCACTTCAACCAAGCCATCACGAGCGTCCCCGTTTCGAAGGCATCCTCGAACTCAAGCCACAAGCAGGCTGAATCCGCCCCCGCCCCGGTCGAGTTGCGTGCTCGACAGACTTCCTCGACGTTCACCACGACCGATCACGACGCCTCGAGCGAGTACGACAATCTCCATGAGTCGGCGTCTTTGTATCAACAAGTACCATCAACCATCGATGAGAAGTCGGCTCTTGCGGAGAAAGATGGTCATGGGAGCCTGGTCGAGCGCGCCGTGTCCCCACCGCCGGTCGTCACCTCCATGGACTCGCCGCGATCGTCCTACGCGGCAAGCGAGCTTGCAGGACCCACTTCCACTCTAACCACCGAATTGCAGAAGCTCTCCGACTCCGAGGCCGAAGCCGTAGGTAAGGGCGACAGCGTTGTCGAACCCCAGGAACGCTCGAGCGAGAAAGTCGACCGTGCTCAATTGGCCTCTTTGCAGCCACCGCCCCAAGTACCTTGCTCTGTTTCGCCAAACACCTTGGATTCCAATCAGTCCAGGACCGATACCTCTGTCGTGTTACCCCCTCGCTCGACGTCGAGGAACTCTTCCGACTCGCGAAAGAAGTCGTCCGAGGCCCCACCGCGGCCCAAGAGGTTGCGAGCTCCAGGGGCCAAAACCCCACTGCTCGGCGCATCACCTGCTCTCAGCGATGGATCGTTCTCGGATCTGTCGCCCGCCACCAGTCGTGATAATGATCCTTCTCCTTCGCGGCAGGCGTCTCCCAGCGTCGAATCTCAGCTTGTAGTCGAGCCAAAAGCCGAGCCTGCACCGTCGCAAGCAGCCAGTGCCAGTCTTGACCGACCCTCACTGTCGACGGCTTCCTCGAGCGCGACAATATACAGCTCCGCTGAGTCGACCTCAACGACTGTGCCTACCGGTGGCTCGAGTGAACCGGCCTCTTCGTATTCGTACGCCGGCCTCGGTCTTCGAATGCCCTCAACTCTCAGCCGGACCTCGAGGCGTACCTCTATGCAAGCTGGTTCAGTTGCGGCCGCCGCGACCGCTGTAGCGTCGGCAGTGGCTACGCCTGCACCAATGGTTGTCCAGCCTCCCAAGAAAGTTCTCGCCACTTTTGCCTCCCCCATTGCACCTCAAGCTTCGTCGGAGCCTTCGCCAAGTGCCGCAGCGGATCTGAAGCTTGAGATGCAAGCACAATGCGAACGGAAGAATCGTCGCGAGGAAGAGGAGACTGCTTCTGCCGCCGCCACCGCCGTTTCGGCTCGTCCTGCGTACCCCGAGCCCTCGTCAGAAGAGGAGGAGGAGGAGGAGGATGAGGGCGGTTTCGAATCTGCCGACCAGACCTTCGCCACCCCTCGCCCGAGTATCAGCAATGATGCAGAATCTGACTCTGGAACGCGCACCCCGACCATCAATCTCTTTACAGCGTCCCCGTCGAATTCGACCAAAAGCACAATCGCACCTCCCGAGGCAAGTGGGACGGCCGAGGAGGCGAACGCCAACGCTCAGTCGGCAGATTTTTCGAATGCCACTGGAGAAGCAGGCGGAAGCATGGCGACTGACATTGGCGTGGCAGCGGTCGGAGCCCTTGTGACAGGTAGCCTGGCCGTTGGGTACACAGCGTGGCGCGGTCTCGGCGCTGTTGCGAGTTGGGGATGGGGAGCGGCGGGACCCAAGTCACGAGCCGCGCCGAAGGAAGACATTGCTTCGCCGGAAGCTTCCGACAACGAAACCGACGACCTGCCTGGCGCTTTTGGGACTAAGGGCCGCAACGGATCACTCTCGACCACCGAATCGGTTGGCAAGGGCGAGTCCGAGAAGTCCTTGTTCTCAATCGAAGGGGAAGTCGATTACTCGTCTGCCGGTGCACGTCGAAGACAGAGGCTCCAAGCCGAGCAGTCCGAAGAGACAGAAGAAGTGGCCGTGGCCGAAGAAGTCGTCGTGATCGATGGTGCACGCCTCGTTAGCTCACCCAGCGCCAAGACGGAATGGGGAGACCTCGAGTTTCCGGCGCCCGAAGGTCAGTCGATTTCATGGAATCTCCTTGTCATGTGATGAAAGCTTAGTTCAGCTGCACTTTTCACAGGCTTCCTGGAAGAGCTCCAAAAAGTCATGGCCGAGCTTGGGCCGGAGGATTTTGCCGCCAACGAGAAGGACGAGTTCGCTGCCCAACAGGCGGCTTACGATGCGGCCAACGCATTGCACAACGCCACGGCCGGCGATGGAGCCAGTGAAGATGACTCGTCCGAATCCGCTTCCGATGGCATCAGTCCCCCTCCACCACGCATGACGTTTCCGACTCGTGCACGCACGGAGAACAGAGTCAGCTCAGCAAGCTCTCCACGTGACGTTCGACACGATGCGATCGAAGAGGAGGACGACGAAGGCATCGAACGTGAACACGACGACTTTGATGAGATCGTCGACCTCATTGCACCGATGTACCAAGACGATCGCAACCCCGAGGCCAATTCGAGATATCGCTCTCCGCCAGGCTTAGCCCCACCGGAGAGCAGTCGCTCCGCATCAATGATGTCCACCTCATCGGCGACGTCCAACTTTTCGCCTTCTCTGCGCTCCTCGACCGGTTCGATCAACTCGTCCACGGGCTCCATTTCGAAACGCAGCAGCGGCATTTTCGGCTTCGGTCGCAAAAAGACGAACTCGCTACTCGGCGCCCCCGCGCTAACGGTCGATTCGGTCGGTACCTCTCGCAGCGTCAAGCGAGCCTCGTTTTCTTCGCCCTCGATCAGTTCGACATTCGGGAGCTCGATCGGCCGTGCTCGGTCGATCCATTCACTCGCGTCTGAGACGTCGATCGAAGGTGGGGATGGTGATTCCTCTATCACCAGTGGTACCAAAGCCAAGCGTTTGTCGTTCTTTGGTTCCAAACCCAAGAGAGCCAGCAGCGCCTCCATCGAGTCATCCGTCGGCGATACGACTTACGTCTCCTATTCTTCAGGCCGAACCGCTGCTCGAAGGGGCTCGTCAACGGGTAGCGACTCGCTCTCCCCCGTCGGAGCGGAGGCGTTACTCCCTCCAATCGAAGACGACGCCACCGCACTTCGTTCGAGTCTACGTGCCAAACCTCGTTTCGGACGAGGTGGAGAAGACGCCATGCCCACGTCCCCGGCAGAGAAGCGCATCTACCGCGTTCGCTTCGCGAACGCGACGCGTGGGATTGGCTTACGCTCCGTGGCTGAATCCGAGGCCGTTAAAGGCGGTGACGAGACGCACGCTTTGAAATGGGTCGGCGTCGGCCGAGGTCGGTACGGGAACCTCGTTCTTGCGAATGACGAACAGAGCGATGAGGTGTACGCCGAACAGGTCGCGCAGATCAAGAAGAATCGGAGGTTCGGTCCCGGTGCTGGAACGGTGCGCGATTGGTCCCAGATCAGGGTCGATTAATGATGACTTTTTGCCCGTCTCTTATTTTCACTACCACACTTTTTTTTCTGTCGTATTCCCCCTAGTAGAAGTGCTTAATAGTTCTTGCTCCTGAGTCATGTTTTGGCGAATCAGGCTCGACCCATGTTGTCAGAAATGCCCGGGAGCCAGGAGCATGCTGCTTGATAAGAGTGTTCGGAAGGAGGCAGTTGTTGCTATTTCATACAAGAAAAAACCCGAGAAGAGCCAGGAAACAGGCAAGAGAAAAACAGAAAGAAAGAAAGAAAGAGCAGACGGAAGAAGAAAACTACGCGATGAACAAGGGAGGCGCTTTTGATAAAACGGTAAAGAGAAGAGAGAGGAGGTTGCAAGCCCGATCGATGCTGGCGTTCGAAAGAGCAGGGAATTTGTGAGTTGCATGAGGGGGAGGCGTGTGTATCGGCATCAAAGGGGACAAATGTGCGAGGAAGAGTAGACAGGTCGGAGGTTGTGGCGACCATAACGAACAAACAAGGCGAAGGGGGCGGAAGGCAAAGGGGGAAATAAGGGGTCCGGAATATCACACACACATGCACAAAGACATCCCAGCCCACCAACGATCGAACGAGAACCGCGAAAACGTTGTCCTAGTGATGATCTTTCGCCGTCTATCCATTGATCTGCACCCCTCGTTCAGCTGGTGCTCGCCGCCTATCAGGGTGATCAAGACCAATGAAATCGTCGTCCTGCCACTTGTGGTCAAACAAGACATCGCTGTCTTTCAACGGCGACGGCTTGTGGTACATCGCGTTCTGCAACATGGAGAACTTGATCTTGGCGAACTCTTTATCGCCCAAACCCAAACGAGCTTGTAACCTCTTCTTCGTCTCGCCGAACGCTTCGTGCGGTTTGAGGACGAACCGGAAGGGGATGCCGTGCGTTCGTGATGGGTCCTTGTTGTAGTGGAAGCAAGGGACGACGCGCGAACCATCATCGGCCCTCGCTTCTTCGAGGGGTACCTCCTCGGCAAACAACTCCGTTTGGTCCGAGACGTCCCGCACGAGTTCGCTGCCCGTGTAAATGCGTTGAATGCTCCCCTTGACGATATCGAAAATACGGATCTCGCCCGAACCACCGTTCTGCATCCTCACGTCCTTGCGCAACCAATCCTGCGCACAATCGTAAATGGTCGTGTTCTTGGGCAATAGGAAACCATGCGACGATTCCTCCTTGTTTGTCGGCCCGACCCAACTAATGCGCAGACTCTTCTTGGTCTCAAGTTCGATGATGGACACGTCGAGCATCTCGTAGTACAACAAGTTCGCGGCGTGGGCCATGTTGTAACTCGGCGAAACGATCTCGGCGACGGTCATGCTCCCTTGGCGCCGCACGATCGTTTTCGGTTGCCCGTTTTGACCATTGGCTTGCGTGAAGCGCAACTTGAGCGGGTCGTGCTTGAGCCGTTCGCCGACTCTCCCTGCCATTTGGTCGTAGTTGTTCTTTTTGCTGAGCGTGATCTCGAACTCCTCCCGAGCGTTTGCATCCTCGTACTTGGGCCTGAAGGTGACGACGACGCGGTTGAGGAAAAAGTCGTAAAACTGGATCGGCGTCGTGAACATGTTTTGCTTATCGAGGTCTTGTGGTCTGCGCGCGATGAAAGACCGAGCAAAGACCGATTAGCTTCCACAGTCCCGAAACCTGAGCGGACGAGAAAGAACAAAACGTACAGCGAATCCCGTTCCGTCATGTCGACCTGGAAGCACACGATATCCCCATCCTGAATCTCACTCTGCAAGAACGTCGCCTTCATCTTCATCAACTCGATCATGTTCGGCTTGATCTCCTCGTAAATCTTTAGCGGCGTCGAAGGGGGGAACCCCATACGATCATTGATCATCTGCGCCAAATCCAGCACACGCATATGGCGATGGACGTGAAAGTGACCCAATCCAGCCAAGGTTTGATGCGCGACGTCAAAGTTCTTGACAAAGATCATTATCGGAGGTTCGTTCTGGTGGTTCTTTTGCCATTCGGCCTTCTCTTCTTTCGAGATGTACTCGAGATAGAGCTTAAAGTCCTGTTGCCGCGACGCCATCTTCTCCCTCACGACCTCCATCGTCAACGTCGGATCCCCGTCCGAGATCGGCGCGTCCGGTCGCACGGTCTTGTTCTGACGGTTAACCAAGACCCACAAACGAATGTCCTCTGGGTTGTACCCATATTGATGAGCGATCTCGGCTCGGAAGACGACGTACGGTTTGGTCTTGAGCACGCGGTAGGTCGGCAACTCGGTCGCGGCAACGGTCCGATCGTCAAAGGTCGCGAGGTCGAAGCCTTGATGTTTGGAAAATGTCTCGTCCGTGACGAGTTTGACGGTCAAGTACATATGTTGTTCATCGCGTTCCTTCTTGCGCATCTCGGCGTCCCTCCTCTCCCTCTCCAATCGTAAACGAAGGTGCTCAGGCACTTGCTCGACCGTGATCGGGTCCAAGACCTCCTTGACCCGCGATTCCCGAATGTACACGAGCATGTAGGCGTTCGTGAACCTCTTCATCGCCGGTTTGGCATTGGGTGGGTGCGCGCCGTTGTTGAGTAATGGTTCTCCACCAAAGTTGTCCTCGAGCACCTCTCGATCGGTGACCGGGACGACGCGGTCGTCGTCGAAGCGCAACCAACGCCCGTCGGCCGAGGGCTTGATGAGCACAAAGTAATGCCCGCCGTGGACGTCGCCGGAATGGACGAGTACGCCGTGCAGTTTGTAGTTGTACGACTCGGAACGATCGGCTTGTTCGGACAGGTAAGGTTCGAGGTTGATTTCGAGCGGGAACTCGTGTCGGTCGTTGATCTGTGGGCCGGGAAGGTCTATGTCTCAACACATGTCACAACATTTGAAGCTGAACCGACCACTCGAGAACCGACCTTGACGTTCTGATCCCTCTGCATATCGTACTCGAACCTCTTGAGTTGCAAATGCAACACCGGAGGGAAGCTCTCAAAGATAACGCCCTTCTTGGCGTCCTGCAACCCAAAGCCCTCGGCATTGTACTTGTTCTCGCCTTCAAGAGTCTCCATCGCGATGTAGTCCTTGAACGAGGCCTCGAGATTAGGCATGTCCTTGACGTTGAGTTGGATGTCGTAGAAATCCTCCGTGCGCGCCGACTCAAAGTCGATGTCGATGCACTTGATGTAACTCTTCATCGAGCCGGAGAATAGACGCTTGATCTCCCCATCCGCTGCCGTGCCCTGCGCGAAGCAACGAGCGGCGTGATCAGCTACCGATCGCTCCGTGTTGATTGGCTGCCTCGGCAACGCAAACGCACCTTCATTTTGGTCTCGAGCTTGTCACACAAGACACGGTTGAACTCTTGCACGTCATGCTGCAAGAACGAATCAAAGCCCTTCCAGCCGAACGATCGCGTCAACTCGGTCGTGCCAACCGATTGGTCCGAAGTCTGAAGGTTATAAAAGACGCGTTGCAAGGCGAGTGGGACGGTATCGATCGTGTCGTCCTCGGTCGGGATCTGGTACACGGCCTGGGGGTCAAGGGTAGTGGGGAGGTTCATATCAGAGGATATTCCTTCACGGATGCGAGCGTTCCGCTGGGCCGACCTTGCGGAAACTGTTGGTGAGAAAGAGGGACTGGAGCAGCGAGTTCATGTAGCACGTCGCGCCTTGGTTCTTGAGCCCGACGTGGCCGGTCTGCTTCTTGGAATCGTAACTGTAACAAACGCAACGCACATCAGAAAGGTAGGGCCCCAAAATGCGATCCCAAAACTGACTTGTGAAAGTTGTGCCACAGCACACCGGTGGGATCCTTGAGGACCCTGACGAAAGCGGTAATGATGGTCTCGTCGTTCTCGATGATGGGTCTCGGTCGCCCTTCGGAGACGGAGAAGAGCTTGCGCAGTTCGACGAAGCGCGTAAAGCCCCAGTCTTGTTCCTCTTGGGTGAAGCGATGGTGCGCCTCTGTGTGGCGGTGGTGATCGGTCGGCGCGAGATGTCAGCACCATCGCTCGCGGTCCGCTCGCCACCGGGTCCGAATGGGGCGTGCACTTACGACTCTGGATGTAGACGGTCGGATCGGAAGGGTTGGAGATGGCGAGTGCGAACTGGGCACAGACGTGCCAGCCTTCCGAGGCTTTCTGGTCGCCATAGTTGAGGTAGACGGAGACCATGTCGTTGGCTTGGCCGTTCGAGTTGCCCATCGGAAACAAGAGCACGTTCCTAGGGAGCCACAGCGGTTTGATGAGAGTCAGTTTCGATCATCGTCCACCAGCTCGTCATCGTCATCGTCATCGCCCCCACCCCCCTCGCCGGCAGGCAACCCAGCACGATCTTCTCCGACGCCTGCCCGCCCGTGGGGAAGCGCGAGCACTCACCACTTGTGACCTCCACACGAAAACTCGGGCGAGAGCAATCGCTTGTCGGCCCTACGGTAGTCGCTGAGCTTCCACGTGAAGACCTTGAAGTCGTGCACCTCCTCGCCCATGTCGGTCAAGTGCTTGTTGGCGAAGGCTTCGTCTGTGGGTGCGGTGGAGGAGGAGACGGGGAGGGGCGTTCAGTACAAGGACTCGAAATGACTTGGGGCATCGGTGTGGGTGGTATGCTGAAGAAGGCTAGGCGGAAGTGAGCGTACGGGACAGCCCCCTGTGCGTCGACCGCTCCTCCACACCCACGCCACACCCCCGCCCCTACGCCCTACGCCCTTGACCGATCACAGACACAGCCACGACTCACGGTCATCAACGGAAACGATATCGATATCCATCGGGGCGACCGTCGGCGCACCCGCTGTCCCAGGAGACGGGGACACCGAGACACCACCACCGCCCGCCTGCGACTCGTCAGCGACGGCCGGTTGCTGGTGCGCGGGCGGTTGCGCGGGCGACTGCGCGGGCGCGACTGGGTTGGCGGTGAGATTGGCCGGGTGATTCCCATTCCCGTTCCCACCACCACCACCATGTTCTGGCGAGGTCGGATCCTACAAGCCCGTCACGCGCGGGTCAGCATCCTACAGCTTCCTCGGCGCCCACTCGGCCGTACTGACCATGTTGTGCAGAGGCTTGCTGTGTTGCTTTGCACGAGCGGAAACCAGAAGGGGCGAATGCGAGAGGGAGCAATCGCGCTCGCCGTACGTAACCGCGTAACCGAGCGAGCCGCGTGTAAGCGCGCTCTCCAAATTCGGTGACTATTAGCACTTTCACATTCCACATACACTTAGTAGCACGCCCGCCTGAATACGCCGCCAGTCCTCCGCTTTGTCGGCTAGACAACTACACGCGGTCTTGTGCTTCTTTTGCGCGTAAACGATAGTCTTTATCTCAAGGTTGGCTGCACCAAATCCGTCTCTCATTCAAACCGAGTCGCCGGTCAATCGATCGGAAGAAAGGCGCCGTCGCCCTCGCGTGTCTTCGTACGGCTTCATGTCTCGCGAAAACCAAAAGACTCTGCTTTCTTGGAGCCTCGACCGCATCGCACTACCTCTGGTCCACTCCATTACAACACCGCCCCTTCCCTTTTACGCATCCTTCACAACGACTTCGACTTCCCTGGGCAAGCCCAACTTCTGCACCATCTCCACACTCCCAGCGGGCATAGGCAACCCCTTGACCCCGTCCAACACCTCCCCCTCTTCCCGCCCCAACCCCAACTTGTCCCTACTCAACGCCTTCCACCCCACTTTCTTCTTCGCGTCCACGACCCTCACGAACGCTCCGGGAGCGCCGGGTACACACCCCTTGACGTAGAGCACATTATGCAACGTATCGATCCGATGCACGAGCAGATTCTGCGTCGTGACGTTCTGGCCTCCCATTCGACCGGCCATCTTTTTGCCTGGAAAGACCCGACCGGGGTCTTGGTGTTGGCCGGTCGAACCGTGCGAACGGTGGGAGACGGAGGTACCGTGCGAGGCGCGAAGACCTTTGAATCCGTGCCGCTTCATCGGACCTTGGAATCCTTTGCCGATGCTGTTGAAAAAGTGCGAGAGAAGCTAAACATTGGGCGCTGGGGTAGCGGAAGGCGGAAGGCGGAAGGGTTCCGGTTGGGTTGGGATCCGAGTTGGATGACTCACGAAGGTGCCTGCGTATCAACATGCTGTCCCGGAACGAAATGCGCTGCCGAAAAACGAGTGCCTGTATCCACGTTCAACAGAGAGTAAGCTTCCCCCCCCCCCTAACGAGGCGGACCCGTTCCGCTTCATGAACTGACCACTCGGAACCAACGCGTCTTCGGTGACTTCAAACTCGGCCAACCTCATCTTGGGTTCGACACCGACTTTTTTGAATTGACCCAGGAGAGCGTTATGGGTCGATCTCCGCTTTCGGGGACTGGCGCCGACGATGACGGAGTGGTGCGCGGGCGATTTCGACGTCGCGGGGTAGGAACGCGATTCGATCACTTGGACCTCGTCGAGCTGGATGCGATAGGATAGAAAAAGCCAGTGCCGGTGAATCAGCCTCGCCGGCTGCTCCTGTCCTCGAAGCATCCCAAGAGAGCAAGCAAAAACTCGGCGCTTTTAAACGTACATGCAGCACCGTCACAGGTACCCTGACCCCCTGTTGCCACAAGGCGGTCATGCCCAGCTTTCTCGCCAACACACCCGCTCGTTTGGTTGCAGGTGTCCAGACCGGATCGGTGGCGGTGGCGGTGGGCGGCGTGCGTTCGGTCGTCGCGGGGGGTGAGGTGGCAGTGGTGGACGCGGTGGCTGTCGCAGCGGAGGTGGAAGAGATGCATCGTCGAGAGACGA
The DNA here is from genome assembly GCA_022506055.1 of Microbotryum violaceum. Taxonomy (NCBI): domain Eukaryota; kingdom Fungi; phylum Basidiomycota; class Microbotryomycetes; order Microbotryales; family Microbotryaceae; genus Microbotryum; species Microbotryum violaceum. Next base: position 390,070 of record JAKMXP010000006.1, on the reverse strand, counting down.
GCGATACAGAGCGCAGAGTCGAGGTGAGAGACTGCATCTTGACCGTGTAGACTTTGAAGGTGCGCCCGGAGGAAGCTCTGCTGGGAGGCCGCCTCGCCGGTCTCGCGCTTGCGGAGCTACGGCGCCGAAGCTATTAGTGCCGAGCTAGTGCCGAGCTAGGCCGAGCTCACGTGGAGTTGGGCGCAATTGGGGTTTTCTAATCCTCTTTTGCCCTTTTGCCACGGCCGGCCGCGCTGGTCTCTCACCTCGGGAGTAATACCTCGGGTCCGCTGCCCTAGCCTTCCTACAACCACAATCGAGTCCGACCGGCTCCCGTCTCGCTCATCCCACCATGGCTTCCTCGCCCGAGACCACCTCCACACCAAAGGGTGAGCTCTCCGCACCTTCCCAAGCTCCTCCCCCACGCGCGTGCCTCGCATCACCTAACCTCCTGTCCGCGCTCTCCCACCTCACAAGACTCCACGTCGACGCCCTCCTCGACGCCCTCCTCGACGCCCTCCTCGACGCCCTCCTCGAAGCCCTCCTCGACGTTCAGTCTCCAAGGCCGCGCGCTCAAATTCGACGACCTCTCCTCGATCGAACCCTACCTCACCCAAATCTCGACCCACACGCCCCCAATCACGACCCTCATCCTCGGCGGCAACACGCTCGGCGTTCCCGCCTCCATCGGACTCGCCTCGACCCTCGAGACCCAAAAAGATCTCCAAACGGTCGACCTCAGTGACATCTTTACCTCGCGGTTGATCTCCGAGATCCCGTTGGCGTTGAAGAGTCTGTGTACGAGCTTGTTGAAGGTCGACGGCTTGACCGAGTTGAACCTGAGTGATAATGCTTTTGGGGGCAGGTCCGCCGAACCCATGTCAGTTCGTCAGCTCATCAGCTCAGCGCTCAAGCTGCGTTCTCTCCACCGGCGACCCTTCACTGATGTCCTGCAACAGGTTGGAGTTTATCTCGACGCACCCCAACCTGCGCGTCCTCAAACTCAACAATAACGGCATGGGACCCGCGGGGGGAGCCATGATCGCCGGCGCATTGTTCGACCATGCCGAGAACCACAACAAGCACAATCGACCGAGCACGTTGACGACCATCATCTGTGGTGAGTGCACTACACCTCTCTTTCTTAGCTTCGGAGCTAGCCCTCCCTGACCAGGTTTCGATCAGGCCGCAACCGCCTCGAGAACGGCTCCTCCGCCGCGTTCGCCAGAGCCTTTGCCGCGCTCAAATCCTTGAAGGAAGTCCGCATGCCCCAAAACGGAATTCGCATGGAAGGCATCGAAGCTATCGTCAAAGGTTTACGGGAAAACAAGGCTTTGGAGGTGTTGGATTTGCAGGATAATACGGCGACGCAGAGGGGATCCAACGCGATTGCGAGGAGTTTACCTTAGTACGTCCTTTCAACCCCCGCGCGATTCTTTAGACCGAACCGAAAACTGACCGCGCACCTCTCTCTCTCCCCATACAGCTGGCCTAAGCTACACACCCTCAACCTCTCGGACTGTCTGCTACGTCCCAAAGGCGCGCTCTCCATCTTCACCACCCTCTCCACCGGTTCCAACCCCCACTTGCACTCCCTCAAACTACAATCCAACGAAATGAACGCCCTCCCCATACTCGAACTCGCGAAAGCGATCGAGACGCATTTGGGTCAATTGAAGGATTTGGAACTGAACGGCAATTTGGGCGAGGAAGGGGACGAGTGTTATGAGAAGGTTAGGGAGGCCTTGGCCAAGTGGGGGAATCAAGACGCTTTGGACGAGTTGGACGAGTTGGAGGAGGACGAAGGGGAGGACGAAGAAGAAGACGGGGAGGAGGATGTGAAGAGTGAGAGCGGCGAGGGAGAGGAGCAAGAGGATAGTTTGGCGAACGATTTGGCCAATGCGTTTGCTAAAATTCATGTGGCGTAGAGACAAGCGAATTAATAGAGGCGCTTGGGGTTTGTTTAGAAGCGGAGGACCATGCAATGGTTTATACGTTCTCTGCTTTACGTAAACACCCGAGGAGCAATATATTACAACACTTCTCCGAAAATCATGCTGCTCAAACTCTGCTCTCATCCCTCCAACTCCCTCATCGCCGCTTCAGCCTCATCGTCCATCCAATCATTTTCGTCCAAGTCATCCGGGATATCTTCCTCCTCCCGCGCAGCCGGTGCTAGCCGTACATCCTTCCTCACTTCCGCACTCGCTCCGCCCTGCGTCTCCATCGTGCTCGCATCCCTCCCCAAACTCTCCAGCACCTCCTCTTCATTCGCCAACATGGCTTCGAAAGCCTCCTCATCCCAATCGTCGTCCATACCTTCATCCATCCCTCCATCGTCATTCATCTCCTTCAACACCTCATCCGCATTCAACCTCGTCAAAGGGCCCGAAGAACCGGGGGACGAGAGTCCGTGGGTCTGGCCAAAGGCTTGGCCATCTTGATCTTCGGTGTCGAGGGCTTCGGCGGGGGGTGGGGGTTGAGTCGCGAGTTTGTGTTCTTCTCGGTATTGTTTGAGTGCCGACTGTGAACGACGGATAGGCATTAGTTCCAATTTCCCCCCCTTGTTTTTCCTGAACGAACGCCTCTCCCCGCCGGCCAACTCACCTGCACGGACCGCTTATGACACAACTTTTCGACGACCTTTAACGTATCGGTCAGGTTGGTCCTGGGGTACATCTGATGACACCACAACTGATACATCCTCAACACCCTCTTGAGATCCTTCATCTCCTCCCCTTTGAGACCCCTGATCTTGAATTTTTGGACTTGGTTCAACAGTTTCGGGAAGCCGGAAGGACCCAATAGTCGAACGTCGTTGAGTTTGGCCATAGGCTGTCGTTGTTTCTTGCCCGAAACACCGTCGACGTCCAAAGTGGACGCCAAACCACCGACCGGATCGATCGCATTGAGGTTCTCAGCCCAGGGATCTTGCTCCACCTCAGCCGGCACCTCAATTGGTGCACTCCCCCGCGCCCTCTCCCTGTCACGAGCATTGGCCCTATCCCGATCGGTCGCCTTGTTGAACGCGGGCACGCGCTCCAAATCCCCAAACAAATCATCCAGTACCAACCTCGGGTCACCCCCTTCATCCTCGTCTCCCAAAAACCTCGGTAAAGCCCTTTTAGTCATCTTCCTCCCGTCGCGCGTAATAATGGTCCTCTTGGAGGTGGAAGAAGCGGAGGCTTCACGTTCATTACGAGCTCGTTTGGACGCGATCACCGAACGCACATCGTCGTCCGAGGCGGAGGCATCGGAGGCGTCCGAGGACGCGTTGAAGAGACGAGCATTGGTTTGGGGCTTTTTGGGGTGCTGACGACGGTTGAGACGAACGACCGATACGTCAGCGTCGTCGGAATCCATCGTGGGCGGGTGCGGTCAGGAGGGGAAGGGGACGCGTTAGCGACGCGCTTCGGTTAAGGCAAGTTTGGCGCCGAGTCACCACACGGTCCGTGCGCGTCGTTGTTCCGGGGGGAAATTTCCTGCAAAGCTTGAGAGGGTGAAGAAGCATCTTCATCTCTTCAAATGAATGTAATACTTGGATTTAATACTTGGACTCCACTCATACTCAACATCTGAGCTCACGCGGAAACCCAAAATTCAGCAGTGAGCTCGCCGCCCGAAATCATTCCCAGTGCTTCTCTCTCTCTCTCTCTCTCGGCCCCATACAGACCCGTTCCCCCATACACCTTCGATCACTCACTATGCGATCGCTGCACTCCCTTCTCGGACCCGCGGACGACGCTCAATCCAACTCGCCTACACCAACCCCTCGTGCCTATGCGCCTACAAAACGAGTCACCGAGCCTTACTCGGTGTTGATCCCTATCACGAGATTGGAATTGGTGCAGTCGCAGACGTCGGCGAATCCTTTGAGGAATCAAGTGACGGCGACGACGACGGCTGGGGTGACAAAGGCTGTAGATGGTTCCATGGGAGGTGCAGCTGCGAATGGTTTGCCCAAGAGACCTAGGTCTACGGTGGAGGAGGAAGGGGAGGAAGGCAATAAGAAGGCGAGGATCACGACGCAGCATGATGTCACGCTCGTCACCAATCATTGTACGTCCCCATCCTATACTCTCAACCTCTCGCAATCGAAACTCACCCCCCCTCTTGTACTCCCTATTAGACAACGCCCGTCCCAACTTTGGTCGACAAACGCGCACGGCGTCCCCCATCATCGGTCTCAAAAACTTCAACAACTGGATCAAATCCGTCCTCATTAACCGGTACGGGCGACCCCAACCTAGTCCCTCGAATGGACACATGTTTGATCGTAAAGGGGCTTGGAAGGGGGATTGGAAGGTGATGGATATGTGTTGTGGCAAGGGAGGGGATTTGATGAAGTGGTCAAAGGCGGGAGTGAAGGAATATTACGGATTGGGTGAGTGGGCGATAGGAAACAGATTCAAAGTATCACGGGTACTGAGGTGGTCACTCTTCTGAATTCAGACGTCGCGGGCGTCTCGGTCGAACAAGCTCGATCGAGGTACCAAGACATGCGAGACCGTCGCTTCAACGCCCACTTTATAAGAGCCGACTGTTTCGGCGTACGTAACCCTCCCTCCCAAGCCTCTCTTCCCTAATAAGCGTCCCTTCCCTCGCACAGACGGCCATCACCGAGATACTCGAACCCCTCCAACTCGCCCCTTTGTTCGACGTCGTCTCGATGCAATTCTGCATGCATTACGCTTTCGAAAGTTCCGACAAGGCGAGGAGGATGTTGAAGAACGTGGCGGACTCACTCAGGGTCGGGGGAACGTTTTTGGGCACTATTCCGGATTCGGATAAACTCATGTCAGTTACCCCTGGTTGGACGATGGATCAGGAACTCGTCGACGACTTTATTCCTGATCCGGCTGGCTTTCGTGGACCATGATCCCAGGGACAAACTTAATGCCATCCCCGCCGAAGAAGAGAACCTCGCGTTCGGGAACGAGGTGTACGGCATCAAATTCGACGAACGGGATTGGGCCGAACAGTTTGGTCATCGGTATACGTTCTTCCTCCAAGACGCGGTGGAGGAAGTACCCGAATATGTCGTGCACTGGGAGGCGTTCGTCGAGTACGTTTCTTCGGCGACGATGAGATGGGGTGCGGAGGGCGAAAGCAACTGATCTTGCACTTCTGAGCTTTCCCCCCAGTCTCGCGAGGGAGTTCGACCTGCACCTCGCATACAAATCCGACTTTCAGGACATTTTCCTCGCTCATAAAGACGAACCTGATTTTGCGCAACTGTTGAAGAGGATGAGGGTGATTGATGATCAAGGGGAAACGGAAATGACGCCCGAACAATGGGAAGCGGCTAGTGAGTGGGGACTCGATCGCTGTCTTTTGGGGGGAGGGAGGGAACTAATCTTCCCTTATTTGTGTTTGTGTAGCTATCTATTTGGGATTCGCTATGACTAAGGTCGGATCCGAGGAAGGGAGGGAAGACACGAGATCGATTTGAGCTTTGACGAGTTCAACGGTCGAAAGGGTGAAGAGACGGCAACAGACCCTGCGCCGGAGGACAAGGAAGGCTTGGATCTTTGGATCGGTTTCTTCTTGATTTGTAGCATTGTGCGAAATGAGATATGTTGTTGTTGTATAAACTACTCTGGGCAAATGTTCTGAGGTGCTACTGGCCAGCATTGCAGCAGATTGCAGCACTGCGCAACAGGTACCGCCCCGATTTTTTTTCTCCAACACTAAGGTTCGGCGGCGCGCCACCTCACCACCGGCCGTAACCGTTGACCTGCTGCAATGTGACGTACTTTGCTGCAACTGCTGCGGTACTGTTCAGTAACGCAAACCGAGTGGTTGAAGCCGGGAGAGGACCGCGCAACGACGATCAATCAAATGTACAGAGCCTTCATTTTATCACTGAACTACTACTTTTTTGTTCTCTGGGAGCCCGATGATGGGCTCAGACCGTCGTCGAGACCCGCGTCGAGTGTGGACCTTTTCACGGGTGCCGCAAGCTTGACTTGCGAGCTGCCACGGGATGGTGAGCCGCAATTCACGGAACCAGAGGCCTGTTTTTTGCGTGATTCGGGGTGCTTTCGAGTCCAACTACGACGCTGACGAGATGGACGAGATGACGAGCGTTGCGCATTGCAGATGAACCTGAGGGAGAGTGCGTACAAAATATAAAACAAGCATAGAAGAGAGAAAAAACAGAGACCTCAGAAGGAGGAGGAGAGAAAAGATTCAGACTCGGAGTTTGAGATACGATCGTCCCCAATCAACGAAGCAAAAAGGACCATTGTTGGGTCGAACCAGTACGTTGCCGGCGCTGACATCGTTGTGGATGATGCCGAGTTCCCTGAAAGCCGCCTCGATCTCCCTGCACCTCCCGTAGAAAAAGAAAAATAGAATCAGAGGGTCAGGAATCCGCGCGGCCTCTTGACCGGCTTGCACATGGCTGGATCAGTGCGCCGCCCTGCAGGAACTCACCACAATTCGCCCGGCGATCGGAAGTCGAGCAAGTTCATCGGTGTCCCCACATTCTCAAGCACGATGGCGTATCCGTTGCCATTTGTCCTTCGGTACGTGCCGTAATATTGCGGGAGATGTTTTCGAAGATGGTCGGGGAGGTGGGGGAAGACGTGCTGGTAGAACAGCGTCTCGCGGATGACCGAGCCGACGTAACTACACGTCACGAGCTTGAGGAAGTACGCCGTGTTCGGAGCAGGGTGATTCACAAGCGGTAGCTCGGCTTTGGCCGATGAGGACCAAGGTCGGTTGACTCGCACCACGTTCGCAAGCCACCCGCCGGCAGTACTTCCCGTCCCAACCTCCTTCTCCAGACGAAGATCCGCAGTGGGCTCGAACCGATCGAAGACTTCGAGGGGGATCCGATCGTCCTCGAGCTCTTCCCGGGGGTCTTCGGACAGCCACCGCAAAACAACATCGGACAGATGGAGGCCCCGAATGAAATCTCTCGTTGGGGAAGGCTTTGAAGGCAGACGGGACGCAAGGGGCGAGTCGGAAGGAACCGAAGAGACGATATCAAACTCGATCTCGACCAGTTCCACGCGGCTCGTGCCCGTGTACGACTGCGCAAGAGCAGGAAGTAAACGATCCTTTCTGTGAGCTGGGCTACGAGGGCTAGGACGGGAGCAGCATGGCAGAGCGCGTGACGCACCATCATAGACCAGTGCGCGTTCGACAAGCTGGCCTTGATCACAAACCCGCGATCTTCAACGATGGTGATCGATTTCGACGGGAGGCGCGAGTCGGAGAGCGGCGAGGTCGCAGGACTCCACTCCGTCGATGCAGGAGGGGGCGAGAAGATGCGAGTGACAGGCGTCAACGGGTCGGATGAGGGATCAGATTGCAACCCTACGGAGATGGGCGGGGTGATGGGTCGATTCCAATCATCAGCTTGAGCTCGCAGTGGTTGGCCTGCCAGTCGCCCCGAAGAACGAGCACCGGTGGCTCCGGCCGAAGTCTTTTGGGCTTTTTGGACCCGCGGGGAGGGTTCATAGTTAGGGTCCGAGTCCGGATTGGAGCGAAGACGAGGCCGATTCGGAGGTTGAAACTGGGCATTGAGCAGTGTATCGACGACGGCTTGGTCCGGCTTGGGGACTTCGATAACGGCTGTGAAAGCCAGGGCGATGAAGGACACGATGAGTGACCGTCGCGGAAGATCGGTGCCGAGTGTTTCGGCCGCCTCTGGGTCCAAGGTCGTCGGAGAGGGCTCTACCCATCGGGCCAGCTCTTGTAGAATCAAGCTGTACCTGGCCTTGAGGGGCGGTGCCGGTGAGTAAGCGGTCGCAGCCGAGATTGAGGCAGACGCCGCTGAGGTCGACGCTACGGGATCGTTGGCCGTTGCAGCATGCGTCGACTGGTGCTGGACTGTGGGCGGGCGAATGGCCAAAGCAAGGCCGCATGATCGCATGCGTCAGTGGGGCCCGGAAAGTTTCGACAGGTGTTGGTGAGTTCAAAGATGCGGCGTACCCAGTTCACCAATCTGGAAGAACGGAATCGACAGCAGCAAAAAGAATCGACTATCGCTGGAGACGCATTGGATAATGGCCTACACGAGCATGAAAATGGAGCAATGAGTAAACAGAGCCCCAATATTCGAGGCCGGATCGAGAAAGCGTATGTCCAAGCCTGCAAGATGCATGCCTCACCTTGGTCGCCACAGCATCTGCACCCTTCGACTTTTCTTCCTCTAGCTTCTGAAGTGGCACTGGGGCCCCGTGGTCGAGTATGGGAATATGCGAGAGGGCGCCCTCCGGGCGTACCTTGGCCAGGCTATGATGTACGTCGTCCCGCTTGTATTCGATCGAGATACTTGAAACGACACGGTCAGCCCCACGTTGAATGTAGACGACAGCATCGCCCTGTGTGCGGAGAGCACGTTCAGGTTCGTCCAACCAAACCGAGTACGTGGGACTCGTCGCGGAGGTCGATGCGGAAGCGAAAGAAGCTTCGACGGCCTCGGTGATTGCGGCATGATGGTTGAGCAGCGCCGCCGTTGCAGATCGTAGACCGGCATAGAACAGGCCTGAAAACGAGTTCTCGACGTTGCGTTCGCTCTTCCGAGGCATCTTGCTGCGAGGAGCATTGCTGATGGCGCCTAGCTCCTCGCGGAACAGGTCCAGCAATGAGGGGTGTTGGTCGAGTATATCGAAGAAAGAGCTGAGAACCCTGACGCCAGGTGACGCGGGTGTGCCCCATTTCAATCCTCCCAGCCGTGCGACGCAATCGTAGGCGGTCGTCCCAGCATCGGCTTGAACGCGCGAGGCAGTTGAGTGACACGCTCCATCGTGGTTCGGGGGGGGAAGAACCAGCTGGATGGAACACAAGTCGCGAGGAGTTGATCGAGCGTCGGTGGCCGAGAGTTGGTGGAAACAATTGGCGTCGCTTCGTTCGAAGAAGCCATACAGAGCGAGATGCTGGAGGTGATGAGGCCCCAAGTGGACGGCGGGAGGTAAACAGGGCTCCGGCGCGCGCGGCGAGCACCCCCGACCCCCCAGCACCGGTACCGCCCCGATTTTCTTCTCCAACACTAAGGTTCGGCGGCGCGCCACCTCACCACCGGCCGTAACCGTTGACCTGCTGCAATGTGACGTACTTTGCTGCAACTGCTGCGGTACTGTTCAGTAACGCAAACCGAGTGGTTGAAGCCGGGAGAGGACCGCGCAACGACGATCAATCAAATGTACAGAGCCTTCATTTTATCACTGAACTACTACTTTTTTGTTCTCTGGGAGCCCGATGATGGGCTCAGACCGTCGTCGAGACCCGCGTCGAGTGTGGACCTTTTCACGGGTGCCGCAAGCTTGACTTGCGAGCTGCCACGGGATGGTGAGCCGCAATTCACGGAACCAGAGGCCTGTTTTTTGCGTGATTCGGGGTGCTTTCGAGTCCAACTACGACGCTGACGAGATGGACGAGATGACGAGCGTTGCGCATTGCAGATGAACCTGAGGGAGAGTGCGTACAAAATATAAAACAAGCATAGAAGAGAGAAAAAACAGAGACCTCAGAAGGAGGAGGAGAGAAAAGATTCAGACTCGGAGTTTGAGATACGATCGTCCCCAATCAACGAAGCAAAAAGGACCATTGTTGGGTCGAACCAGTACGTTGCCGGCGCTGACATCGTTGTGGATGATGCCGAGTTCCCTGAAAGCCGCCTCGATCTCCCTGCACCTCCCGTAGAAAAAGAAAAATAGAATCAGAGGGTCAGGAATCCGCGCGGCCTCTTGACCGGCTTGCACATGGCTGGATCAGTGCGCCGCCCTGCAGGAACTCACCACAATTCGCCCGGCGATCGGAAGTCGAGCAAGTTCATCGGTGTCCCCACATTCTCAAGCACGATGGCGTATCCGTTGCCATTTGTCCTTCGGTACGTGCCGTAATATTGCGGGAGATGTTTTCGAAGATGGTCGGGGAGGTGGGGGAAGACGTGCTGGTAGAACAGCGTCTCGCGGATGACCGAGCCGACGTAACTACACGTCACGAGCTTGAGGAAGTACGCCGTGTTCGGAGCAGGGTGATTCACAAGCGGTAGCTCGGCTTTGGCCGATGAGGACCAAGGTCGGTTGACTCGCACCACGTTCGCAAGCCACCCGCCGGCAGTACTTCCCGTCCCAACCTCCTTCTCCAGACGAAGATCCGCAGTGGGCTCGAACCGATCGAAGACTTCGAGGGGGATCCGATCGTCCTCGAGCTCTTCCCGGGGGTCTTCGGACAGCCACCGCAAAACAACATCGGACAGATGGAGGCCCCGAATGAAATCTCTCGTTGGGGAAGGCTTTGAAGGCAGACGGGACGCAAGGGGCGAGTCGGAAGGAACCGAAGAGACGATATCAAACTCGATCTCGACCAGTTCCACGCGGCTCGTGCCCGTGTACGACTGCGCAAGAGCAGGAAGTAAACGATCCTTTCTGTGAGCTGGGCTACGAGGGCTAGGACGGGAGCAGCATGGCAGAGCGCGTGACGCACCATCATAGACCAGTGCGCGTTCGACAAGCTGGCCTTGATCACAAACCCGCGATCTTCAACGATGGTGATCGATTTCGACGGGAGGCGCGAGTCGGAGAGCGGCGAGGTCGCAGGACTCCACTCCGTCGATGCAGGAGGGGGCGAGAAGATGCGAGTGACAGGCGTCAACGGGTCGGATGAGGGATCAGATTGCAACCCTACGGAGATGGGCGGGGTGATGGGTCGATTCCAATCATCAGCTTGAGCTCGCAGTGGTTGGCCTGCCAGTCGCCCCGAAGAACGAGCACCGGTGGCTCCGGCCGAAGTCTTTTGGGCTTTTTGGACCCGCGGGGAGGGTTCATAGTTAGGGTCCGAGTCCGGATTGGAGCGAAGACGAGGCCGATTCGGAGGTTGAAACTGGGCATTGAGCAGTGTATCGACGACGGCTTGGTCCGGCTTGGGGACTTCGATAACGGCTGTGAAAGCCAGGGCGATGAAGGACACGATGAGTGACCGTCGCGGAAGATCGGTGCCGAGTGTTTCGGCCGCCTCTGGGTCCAAGGTCGTCGGAGAGGGCTCTACCCATCGGGCCAGCTCTTGTAGAATCAAGCTGTACCTGGCCTTGAGGGGCGGTGCCGGTGAGTAAGCGGTCGCAGCCGAGATTGAGGCAGACGCCGCTGAGGTCGACGCTACGGGATCGTTGGCCGTTGCAGCATGCGTCGACTGGTGCTGGACTGTGGGCGGGCGAATGGCCAAAGCAAGGCCGCATGATCGCATGCGTCAGTGGGGCCCGGAAAGTTTCGACAGGTGTTGGTGAGTTCAAAGATGCGGCGTACCCAGTTCACCAATCTGGAAGAACGGAATCGACAGCAGCAAAAAGAATCGACTATCGCTGGAGACGCATTGGATAATGGCCTACACGAGCATGAAAATGGAGCAATGAGTAAACAGAGCCCCAATATTCGAGGCCGGATCGAGAAAGCGTATGTCCAAGCCTGCAAGATGCATGCCTCACCTTGGTCGCCACAGCATCTGCACCCTTCGACTTTTCTTCCTCTAGCTTCTGAAGTGGCACTGGGGCCCCGTGGTCGAGTATGGGAATATGCGAGAGGGCGCCCTCCGGGCGTACCTTGGCCAGGCTATGATGTACGTCGTCCCGCTTGTATTCGATCGAGATACTTGAAACGACACGGTCAGCCCCACGTTGAATGTAGACGACAGCATCGCCCTGTGTGCGGAGAGCACGTTCAGGTTCGTCCAACCAAACCGAGTACGTGGGACTCGTCGCGGAGGTCGATGCGGAAGCGAAAGAAGCTTCGACGGCCTCGGTGATTGCGGCATGATGGTTGAGCAGCGCCGCCGTTGCAGATCGTAGACCGGCATAGAACAGGCCTGAAAACGAGTTCTCGACGTTGCGTTCGCTCTTCCGAGGCATCTTGCTGCGAGGAGCATTGCTGATGGCGCCTAGCTCCTCGCGGAACAGGTCCAGCAATGAGGGGTGTTGGTCGAGTATATCGAAGAAAGAGCTGAGAACCCTGACGCCAGGTGACGCGGGTGTGCCCCATTTCAATCCTCCCAGCCGTGCGACGCAATCGTAGGCGGTCGTCCCAGCATCGGCTTGAACGCGCGAGGCAGTTGAGTGACACGCTCCATCGTGGTTCGGGGGGGGGAAGAACCAGCTGGATGGAACACAAGTCGCGAGGAGTTGATCGAGCGTCGGTGGCCGAGAGTTGGTGGAAACAATTGGCGTCGCTTCGTTCGAAGAAGCCATACAGAGCGAGATGCTGGAGGTGATGAGGCCCCAAGTGGACGGCGGGAGGTAAACAGGGCTCCGGCGCGCGCGGCGAGCACCCCCGACCCCCCAGCACCGGTACCGCCCCGATTTTCTTCTCCAACACTAAGGTTCGGCGGCGCGCCACCTCACCACCGGCCGTAACCGTTGACCTGCTGCAATGTGACGTACTTTGCTGCAACTGCTGCGGTACTGTTCAGTAACGCAAACCGAGTGGTTGAAGCCGGGAGAGGACCGCGCAACGACGATCAATCAAATGTACAGAGCCTTCATTTTATCACTGAACTACTACTTTTTTGTTCTCTGGGAGCCCGATGATGGGCTCAGACCGTCGTCGAGACCCGCGTCGAGTGTGGACCTTTTCACGGGTGCCGCAAGCTTGACTTGCGAGCTGCCACGGGATGGTGAGCCGCAATTCACGGAACCAGAGGCCTGTTTTTTGCGTGATTCGGGGTGCTTTCGAGTCCAACTACGACGCTGACGAGATGGACGAGATGACGAGCGTTGCGCATTGCAGATGAACCTGAGGGAGAGTGCGTACAAAATATAAAACAAGCATAGAAGAGAGAAAAAACAGAGACCTCAGAAGGAGGAGGAGAGAAAAGATTCAGACTCGGAGTTTGAGATACGATCGTCCCCAATCAACGAAGCAAAAAGGACCATTGTTGGGTCGAACCAGTACGTTGCCGGCGCTGACATCGTTGTGGATGATGCCGAGTTCCCTGAAAGCCGCCTCGATCTCCCTGCACCTCCCGTAGAAAAAGAAAAATAGAATCAGAGGGTCAGGAATCCGCGCGGCCTCTTGACCGGCTTGCACATGGCTGGATCAGTGCGCCGCCCTGCAGGAACTCACCACAATTCGCCCGGCGATCGGAAGTCGAGCAAGTTCATCGGTGTCCCCACATTCTCAAGCACGATGGCGTATCCGTTGCCATTTGTCCTTCGGTACGTGCCGTAATATTGCGGGAGATGTTTTCGAAGATGGTCGGGGAGGTGGGGGAAGACGTGCTGGTAGAACAGCGTCTCGCGGATGACCGAGCCGACGTAACTACACGTCACGAGCTTGAGGAAGTACGCCGTGTTCGGAGCAGGGTGATTCACAAGCGGTAGCTCGGCTTTGGCCGATGAGGACCAAGGTCGGTTGACTCGCACCACGTTCGCAAGCCACCCGCCGGCAGTACTTCCCGTCCCAACCTCCTTCTCCAGACGAAGATCCGCAGTGGGCTCGAACCGATCGAAGACTTCGAGGGGGATCCGATCGTCCTCGAGCTCTTCCCGGGGGTCTTCGGACAGCCACCGCAAAACAACATCGGACAGATGGAGGCCCCGAATGAAATCTCTCGTTGGGGAAGGCTTTGAAGGCAGACGGGACGCAAGGGGCGAGTCGGAAGGAACCGAAGAGACGATATCAAACTCGATCTCGACCAGTTCCACGCGGCTCGTGCCCGTGTACGACTGCGCAAGAGCAGGAAGTAAACGATCCTTTCTGTGAGCTGGGCTACGAGGGCTAGGACGGGAGCAGCATGGCAGAGCGCGTGACGCACCATCATAGACCAGTGCGCGTTCGACAAGCTGGCCTTGATCACAAACCCCGCGATCTTCAACGATGGTGATCGATTTCGACGGGGAGGCGGCGAGTCGGAGGAGCGGCGAGGTCGCAGGACTCCATGTCGACGACGACGGCTTGGTCCGGCGGAGGAAGATGCGAGTGACAGGCGTCAACGGGTCGGATGAGGGATCAGATTGCAACCCTACGGAGATGGGCGGGGTGATGGGTCGATTCCAATCATCAGCTTGAGCTCGCAGTGGTTGGCCTGCCAGTCGCCCCGAAGAACGAGCACCGGTGGCTCCGGCCGAAGTCTTTGGGCTTTTGGACCCGCGGGAGGTTCATAGTTAGGGTCCGAGTCCGGATTGGAGCGAAGACGAGGCCGATTCGGAGGTTGAAACTGGGCATTGAGCAGTGTATCGACGACGGCTTGGTCCGGCTTGGGACTTCGATAACGGCTGTGAAAGCCAGGGCGATGAAGGACACGATGAGTGACCGTCGCGGAAGATCGGTGCCGAGTGTTTCGGCCGCCTCTGGGTCCAAGGTCGTCGGAGAGGGCTCTACCCATCGGGCCAGCTCTTGTAGAATCAAGCTGTACCTGGCCTTGAGGGGCGGTGCCGGTGAGTAAGCGGTCGCAGCCGAGATTGAGGCAGACGCCGCTGAGGTCGACGCTACGGGATCGTTGGCCGTTGCAGCATGCGTCGACTGGTGCTGGACTGTGGGCGGGCGAATGGCCAAAGCAAGGCCGCATGATCGCATGCGTCAGTGGGGCCCGGAAAGTTTCGACAGGTGTTGGTGAGTTCAAAGATGCGGCGTACCCAGTTCACCAATCTGGAAGAACGGAATCGACAGCAGCAAAAAGAATCGACTATCGCTGGAGACGCATTGGATAATGGCCTACACGAGCATGAAAATGGAGCAATGAGTAAACACAGAGCCCCAATATTCGAGGCCGGATCGAGAAAGCGTATGTCCAAGCCTGCAAGATGCATGCCTCACCTTGGTCGCCACAGCATCTGCACCCTTCGACTTTTCTTCCTCTAGCTTCTGAAGTGGCACTGGGGCCCCGTGGTCGAGTATGGGAATATGCGAGAGGGCGCCCTCCGGGCGTACCTTGGCCAGGCTATGATGTACGTCGTCCCGCTTGTATTCGATCAAGATACTTGAAACGACACGGTCAGCCCCACGTTGAATGTAGACGACAGCATCGCCCTGCGTGCGGAGAGCACGTTCAGGTTCGCCCAACCAAACCGAGTACGTGGAACTCGTCGCGGAGGTCGATGCGGAAGCGAAAGAAGCTCCGACGGCCTCGGTGATCGCGGCATAATGGTTGAGCAGCGCCGCCGTTGCAGATTCTAGACCGCCAAATAACAGGCGATGGAACGAGATTTCGACGTTGCGTTCGCTCTTCCGAGGCATCTTGCTGCGAGGAGCATTGCTGATGGCGTCTAGCTCCTCGCGGAACAGGTCCAGCAATGAGGGGTGTTGGTCGAGTATATCGAAGAAAGAGCTGAGAACCCTGACGCCAGGTGACGCGGGTGTGCCCCATTTCAATCCTCCCAGCCGTGCGACGCAATCGTAGGCGGTCGTCCCAGCATCGGCTTGAACGCGCGAGGCAGTTGAGTGACACGCTCCATCGTGGTTCGGGGGGGGAAGAACCAGCTGGATGGAACACAAGTCGCGAGGAGTTGATCGAGCGTCGGTGGCCGAGAGTTGGTGGAAACAATTGGCGTCGCTTCGTTCGAAGAAGCCATACAGAGCGAGATGCTGGAGGTGATGAGGCCCCAAGTGGACGGCGGGAGGTAAACAGGGCTCCGGCGCGCGCGGCGATCACCCCTGAGCACCCCAGCACCGGGACCGCTGGCTGGTTGCCAAAGGCGACCAACGGGCGCGCCGAGCGAGTCGACAGGCGAGTGCGATGTGAACTTTCACTTCCTCTTGCTAGAACCAACTATTTTCGCTCGCAACATCGCCTGTTGCTCGCTCGAAACTTCAGAAATCTTTGCTTTTCCACGCCTTCCCACGCCAACAAACCTCTTTCTCCCCACATTCTCGATCCACCTCGAGCAGGTGTCCCACTCGCGGCGATCTCCATACCCCATGTCGGACATCAATCTCGGAGACAGCATGACCAACGCCCCACCCCCCGGTTGTGCTGGTGGTGCTGGCGGAGCTGTGGGTGCTGGCGGTCCTGTTGGTGCTGGTACTGGCGGTCCTGGTACCAGAGTGCTAGCGGCCTTGGTGCCGCTGATGCGGGTGCGAACGCGTCTGGTGGAGGGGCAGGCCCACAGGACTTAGTAGTGGACTCCTGCATTGACGCCCGGAGCTCCTCGAGTGCCGTTTCGGTGATCGGTTCCAAAAAGATCCGACGAGAATCGGCGGCGACGAGAGAGCTTCCGGACTGAATGGAAGAAGAGGATACGCAGCTCGACACTGGACAAGTCGGCGTTCCGTGAGACGACCAAAAAACGATAAATGATCGCAAATGCAGACACTAATTATTTAACGCGCTCCAAACGCCAACAGCGCGACTGTTCCTGCGCCGCGCAGCTGGGCCGGCTTGATTAACGCCCTGCGCGCCCTGCGGCCCTGCGCCTCTCGCTACCCTGGTCTGCGCTTCAAGGTTCGACCGGAGGGAGGAAAATGTCCAAAAATACGGTGAGCCCCGACCCATTTTGAGCCAAAAGTGTCCAAATTTGCGGGCTGCCTAGCCGATTTTCGGGTCCCCAGAATGTCCAAATTTGCGGGCCGCCTCTAGCGCCTCTGGCTGGGCTTTCGGGGGTCCTTCCGCAGCACTGGCCCAGGAGTCGCCTGGCCTAGCCGCGCCGGGCACGTACTTGTCTCGACTCGAACGACAACTCCGGCACGACATGCTCTACCGTCGAATAGACAGCGATACCGACAAGGACACTGCACCAGCTTCACTGCTGCCCACGCCTTCCAGGCTACATACGGCTCCGGTCTCACACCATATTGCCCCTCACGATCAATGGCGTTCTCTGCAGTGTCTGCTGCGACTCCGACCTCGACCGCTCCGATGACGCTCCAAGACGTTCTCGAGCTCGTGCTGCCCCACAGCCCATTCCTGCGGGACGATCCAGAGCTGTTTGATGCAGAGATCTGCTCCTCGTCAAACAGCTCCGCACAGGAGCCATGGTGGATGTCGAAAGGGATATCTTTCCGTTGCATGCCTGGTCAAAGACGCTCCACGTCTCGGAATCGCCGTTCGGGATCCAAGTCTGATCGATCGCGTCACGCAAGCTCTGCATCGACGTCTCGAACGAACGCCCGCACAGCCGAGTACACCCCTCGAGCTATTCCTGCATGGTTGGTTGCAACAGTATCTCAGCCGTCACCGGTTTTCCCCACTGGTCGAAGAAGCGGCGTCGTTCTTTCGACTGGAGGAGTTCCTCACTTTCGTCATCTGCCCCGTCGTCGAGATGCTCTATGGCGAGAGCCTCGTCATTGAACGTAGGAAGCCTCTTTTGACGCTGGGACAAAAGGGGCATCGGAACTATGTCATGACGAGCGGGCTGGAAGCCCAGACTGGCACATGCTATGAACCTTTGACGACGCTCGCAGTGGAGGCGGCATCGAAGCAGACGCTTGAATTTGGTTTGGGGAAAGGAACCCCATGCTATTGACATTCAACTCGGTCAAGGAGGAATGGGGCGGGTGTTGAAGCTGGATGACGGATCGGCGATGGCGGTCAAGGTGAGGAATTTCACCGCTCGGGGCAGGCTGGGGAAGCTGAAGACTGACGCCGGTCAGACGGCTCGCTGGTGCAGATGGCGTTGCATATCCGGAGCGTGGTAAACGGACGATTTGGCTTGCTCTGGGCAGGCTCAATTTCCGCTGTGACGGAGCTCGGTGAGCTTTCAAAGCGAGGTCCTTTCATTAAGGCAGTCGGGGATCCGTGATCCGACTTGCCGGTTGATGAATTTTCCCCGCGCCAGTCGAATTCGAGGGCAGAACCCCCCTTTTGATCAGCGACGTGTGCTCGATAACCACTGCCCTCTGGAGCCCAACCGCACCGAAGGCTCGACCTTTCTTCGCCGTCCTCGTCTCACTCTCCATGAGCTGCCATCCTGACTATCGGATCGAGGGCCCGTCGGACGAAAGCATGTTGGCGTGGCATGCTGCCGCGGAAGAAGTCGGCAATCACCCTACCACGGCTCCACTCCGACCGATGCACAATCTTGACGAGGCCGTGTTCCCCCTTCTTCGGGGCGACGAAGACGTGGTTAGCTTGCGACACCGTCCGGGTACCCAAGTGAGTGCGCCCCGTCTTATCCTCTAAGCGTTTGCTCATGTCGTGAGCGCCTTACTCCGACGACAGTTCATTTGTGATCTCGAAACCGAGACGGACTCATGCATGGTCGCGATAGGCGTCGAGCTCGAGTGCGAGAATGTAAGTGCGACTTACGCTTTTGCCTGATGTGATTGTGGGTGAATTCGACCCAAGGCTCTCCGCGTTGCAGTAATCGTTGAGATATATTCGGATCTCCTGCTTGTCGAAACTTGGGATATTTGCACGAACACTCACCAGGGAAATCTTTCATGGATCTTGTCCCCGCTCAAGTAGATGCCGATGGATCTGCGAAACTGCGGTCAGAAAGTAGT
This sequence comes from Microbotryum violaceum, assembly GCA_022506055.1. Lineage (NCBI taxonomy): Eukaryota > Fungi > Basidiomycota > Microbotryomycetes > Microbotryales > Microbotryaceae > Microbotryum > Microbotryum violaceum. The sequence continues at coordinate 371,708 of JAKMXP010000006.1, read as the reverse complement.
GACTGCAATGACCGGTGACCGCCACTTTCAAGCGACATTGATGATTGTTAACACGACATAGCAAGCTCGCAATATCCCCCACAGAGTACAGAGTTGCGACATGGGGGACTACAACCCTGTACGATCCTTGCTGTTACCGGCCACGACAGTAGCCAACGGCGGTGGAACAAAGCATGCATATGCTTCCCCCCAATCGACAATAAAGAGCCGACCACCACGCGCCGGAGAACATTGACAGCGCGCCCATCCCTATGATGAAGGCCTTCTTTGGTGAGCTGTTGGAAAGCAGCCCTAAGCGTGCAAAGTAGCCGCAGTCAACCATAGGACTACTTCGGAAGTGGCGGAGAAGGGAGAACTGTAGGAGCACCTGCGGTATTGTCCGTGAAGAGAGCGCGCCGAGATCGATCAGCCTCAGTGTGAAGTCGAAAGCGAAAAGCCCAAGTTAGCTTATCTGTCACAGACGCTTGAATCGCCTTGGGATGAGAGAAGAAGTGAAAAAAGAAAGGGGTCGACAGATGGTCTAGAGGGATGATCGAAGCTCAAGCTCATCGAAGGCCTGCTTGAGCTTTGCATGAAATGAGCCCGTCTCAGCAAAGTAGGCGGTAAAGGGATGATGAACGGATTTTGGTTGTCTCAATACCGGGTTGGATGGAGAGAATATCGGGAATTTACCAGAAAGGGCGAACACCCGAATGATCCACAACCGGCGCCGTCAACATTCGCATGGACTCCGAAGTGGCTTTGCGAGAGGGTTTGTGCAAGTCCGGCGGTAAGCACATCGATGACCTCGAGTTCTCAACATCCTCCATAGGGTTCTGCATGCTTTTCAATCCAAAGAAGTCGTCCAAATCAGCTCGGTTATTTTTCTTCGGTTCAAGTCACATCGGGCAACTCCTCCGGCTTCCAGCCGATGCCGAATTTGGCATCTGAAAAGGCCGACCCCAGCACGGGCCCGCGTCGACACTAGCTCCTTTTAGTGTGTTCGGTTCGGCCGGAACACGGTCTAAACGGTTCGAGTTGGGAAGACGATGTACGCTAGGGTGCTCGAGGTGACGCTTGCCTTCATTCTATTTGCTTCATCTCTTGATTGGTTGGCAAAGATGACGAGTGCGCTTTCAGTTTCTCGAGTGGACGAACGTACACCTCTTCTTCAGGCAAATCGCGATGATACGTCCGTCTCAGTGTCTCAAACCGATGCGACCCCCCACATGCCCGCGACCATGCCAAACGGACACGACATCATCACCAGCAGCAGCACCACCTCACGTCCTCTAGGTGTCAACCTCCCCCACTGCCAAAAGGTCATCATCCTCGTCGGCACCTTCCTCGCCACCTTCCTCGGCTCCCTCGACGCAACCGTCACCGCCTCCCTCATGCAGCCCATTTCGTCAAACTTCAACAAATCGCAAGAAGCCTCCTGGCTAGGGACATCCTACCTCCTCGCTTCTCTCACATTCACTCCCATGTACGGCCGCCTTTCGGAAATTCTTGGCAGACGAATGGCCAACGCGTCGGCGATCGGGATTTTCGCTCTGGGGACGATGGGGTGCGCTATGGCGAGGAGTATGAAGCAGTTGATTTGGGCGAGATTCGTGGCGGGGTGTGGTGGGGGTGGTATGATGACGACTTCGGCGATTGTGGTGTCGGATTTATTTGAGCTTAAAGAGAGGATGTTCGTGACGGGGATTTCGAGTCTGGTTTGGTCGGTGAGTGAGCGAGGAGATCTATCTGCCTTTCGGTCCGGAGCTGATGAAACCGGAGAGGGGTTTCACTTTCCTTTCAGGTCGGTGGTGCTTTGGGCGGTCCGTTGGGTGGCTTCATGAACGATCTGTTTGGTTGGAGAACCGCGTTCATGGGTCAAGGTAAGGGCTCTTCTACTCACGTGAAACAGTCACTGTAGGAAGTTCCCCTCCCGAAGTTGACCGGACCCCTCTCCAAATTCCATAGTCCCTCTCCTCATCCTTGCCCTCCTCAGCGGTCTCCACAACCTCAACTACACGATCCCTTGCGCGCGCGTCGAGACGAATCTTGAGAAACTCGCTCGGATCGATTGGCTCGGCTGCGCAAGCCTGTTCCTCACCTTCGGAAGTCTGCTCCTATCCCTCGCACTACACAACAACGAGCTCATACCCTGGTCGGATACGCGAGTTCTGATCCCGACTTGTCTCGCACCAGTCTTCCTGCTCCTCTTCCTCTACATTGAAGCACGCATCGCATCCGAACCCCTCCTTCCTCTCGATCTCCTCCGCCAACGCACGCCTCTAGCAGGTCTAGGTGTCGTGATGCTGCAAGCCGTCACCAACTGGACACTGTTGTACCATCTACCCATCTATTTCCTCGCCGTTGAGGGGTGTACAGCTTCGTCGGCGGGTGCGCATTTGTTACCTACCAGTGCCGCGGCGGCTTTAGGAGGTGTTTCGAGTGGGTGGCTCATTCGTAAGACAGGAAGGTATTGGGAAGTAGGGGTGACGGCGACTATGATCGGATGTAAGCGAATGGTTGGCTCGATAGTATTGTCTCTCTTCTCCCCGACTGATCAATGGATCTTGCAAACCGCTGCAACGCCCTCCAGCCCTCTCGATCCTCTCCATCGTTTTCCTCCATCCCGCCTCCCCTGCATGGGTGAAATGGCTCCAAATACTACCTTTCGGTTTCGCTCTCTCCACCTCCATCACCACCTCCTTAGCAGCCATCATGGCTTCAGTCCCCCAATCCACTATCCCAACTGTCACAGGCGCGATATGGCTCTTCCGTGCGTCAGGTCAAGTCATCGGGGTAGGGGGCGCTTCAGCAGTGTTCCAAGCTCTACTCGTCTCTGCGTTGAAGAAACGCATCAGAGGACCCGGTGCCGAAGAATTGATCAAGAGGATCAGAGAGGATTCTTCAATCTTGGATACGTTGGAACCGGGGTTGAGGGAAAGGGCGAGGGAGGCTTTTGGAGTGGCGGTCAGGGGAGCTTTTACGGTCGCTTTTGTTGGATCGGTGATGACGGTTTGTAGTTATGCTTGCGTGAGTGATCGGGGGTTGGAGTTTCGAACCATCCAGAATCAGAGGCTGATGATGCGCTCCTGAGGGGACTTGTTTCCAGATCCAAGTGCTTTCCCTCGAAACGAAGAAGGAAGGGGCGGCCGTCGTGGCCACACCTTCAGGGCAAAGGGCTGAGAACAACGCGGATAACGGTGAACGAGAGCCGTTGCTAGCGCATATAGAATGATAGTACCAAACATCGTTGAACAATTAGTAAACAGAGTATAATTTTTATGAAATGGCCCTGCCTTCTATATCGCTTGCTCCTTCAGGCCCTCGGCACACCATTCCTACGCTTCTTCAATGCTTGGTTGGCTAAGCACCGATCGTTCCTCTACACCGCCGCCTTATCAGGCGTAGGTGGGAAACCCGATCCCTTCCTCTTAAGGACGGTCTGAGTGAGGATATCCTCTTTAGAATACTCCGGATCGTGGGTGATGCTTCCATTCAGGAAACAACTGTTATAGTGAGGTAGGAGGCCAGGTTGAATCCCAACTTGGTGGGCTTGGGTCACTATTGCTGGAGTTGTGAGAGGGATCCAGCCGGACTGTGAGAAGATGAACACACCGGGCATTTCAGCGCTATAACCCTGTGTGAGGGTCGGACCATGTTAGCTGTGTCACCCAGCTTTCCAAATTGACATCATCCGCGGACGCAGGAGAATCACGAGCCGTTCCCACCGGAGAGCACATCAGCTTTGATCGACGGTGCGGCTTGAGTAATCTTTTCTTGGGGTGTGGAACCTTTGAGAGTATCAATGTCGATCCCTCCAAACAGTTGGCGGCGCCTTGGCGGCGCCTTGGCGGTGGGCCGTAACATTGCCGGTAGTGGATCCTTCGGGGTTGGGACGAGTGGTGAGAAAGGAGGACAGAACAAGTCTGCGCTGCGCAGCCTGGTGTGAGCGTATGGCACTCGCCAAGTCCACAATCTCCTACAACACAGCGGTCCTCAAACTCGGCAGCCCTTCCCTGGAATACACCAAAGCCCCTCCAATTGGAACTCTGATGCGTAACCCGATTAATCCGTTCCATCCCGCTTTCCTCAAGCACCTTCACAAAAGCAGCCCTAAAACATTTCTACACGCCTCTGATGATTGGGTCTCATTCTCGAAAACGGGGTTGATCTTTTTTTCCATCTCGAACGGTGCACAGAATCGTACCTGCTCAGATTTGCTGGAGGGTAAACCCGTCGAGTTGGAGGGATCCGCAGTCGAAGGGTTCGATTTGAGCTAGGGTCAGATTCGCGACGTTCTTGTCAACGTACAAGCAGGAGTGAACATCTTACGTGTCATCGAAAGGAATGCTTTGAGCTACCAGTAAATAAGTGACTTACGGGATACATTGGGTCATCGGCGAAGCGACGACCGCCCCCGTATCTCGTCGCTCAAATGTTTCATCATGCCAGCTGTGGGAGTAAGCTTCACTTTGGTCTTCGGTCAGTGCCGGGTACTTCATTGGTAACACCAGATTTAGGTCCTATTCGGGTCCCGACCAATTTATGCACCTCCAACACATTATATAGGCCTGGCAGAGGGCAACTTGAAGGCTGTCCAAAGAACGTGGACACTGGTGCCCGCCGGCGGTGTGAGAGAAGCGAAGGACGTTTTGGTGGGTCGTTAGCCGAGCGTAGACCTTTGGTCTTGCACTACTTAGTCAGCACCGGTTCGCTTTTTTCATTCTGTCACCCGGTGCTAAACTGACATGTGCTTGATATAGGGGGAGATACGGCACTGCAGCCATTTTTTTTTTGGAAACTGGATGCGATCGGCGAGCGATCAAACGAGTGACGATCGTTCGCCGCTGACCCGACTGGCTGCATTCGACTGTGCACACATCCACTCCATGCATCGACCCGCCCAGCTCCCGCTCTCAGCGACGGTCTCCCCCTTTGCCGACCGCCTCCACCGTCGACTGGTCGTACACGCCCACGAGGATGGCTTGATCCTGCAACCGATCGCGCCGTCGCCGACGACCAAGTCGATCGTCGTCGATTGCGCCGACACCAACTCCAACGCGGGCGTACGCATCCCTTGGGCCAGACGAGCTCAACCTGTGGCTGCGAACGATCTGGATAGAGGTTCGGAGGAGGATGGTATTGTCGTGGATGGGGTGGCGGGTATCGTGCATGGGTTTCAAGGTACGTGTGCACGGCGTCGAGCGCCGTTGAGCGATGTCTTGGGCACGGCCCCACATGGCTGTGACCTCTCTCGGCCCGTACGCCTGCTCGGGGGGTTCTGGCCCTCCAGGTGCTAACACACACAGACCGTATCCATTTCGAACAATAGGCTCCCACATCATCCTGATCGTCAGCTCCGCCGTCTCGGCGACTCTATGGGATGAGAAACGCTCCAAGATTTACTCGGTCGACCAGCTCGTGTCGATCCCGCTCAGCGACTACCAAGCCGCCAACGCCGCCCTGACGCGTCATGCCGTCAAGCAGTTCGCACAAAAAGCGAGAAGAGCTGCTGCTGCTTCGTCGACAGCAACGACCTCAACCTCGACGAGCGAAAACGGAGCTGGGACTTCATCCGACGACGAGGACGGCGATGATGACGATGGCGAGACCGATGACGGGGGCGAAACGACGGACGTCGATGCCGATGCGAGACCGGACACACCCATCAAGCAGCCCAAGAAAAGCCCGTTTTGGGAGCGACTGACACCAAAAGGGATGCCCAAGATATCACTCTCTGCTATCAAACCCAAGGCTGTCACTCCCGCCCCGGCGAATCCGACGGCGGACTCGAGGAAACCGACGCCGCCACGCAGCTCCGACACGGCCGAAAGCTCACCGGACCCGAATGGACCAGACGAGCTGGTCCAAGACAGGGACGTTGTAGGACTTGCCGAGGCGTCGACCTCTGCCATTCCCGATCGAGACAACGTCGAGACGATTCGGTCGCAGACCGAGCTCGATGCCAAGATTGTCGCCGAGACGATGCGGACACTGCGAGGCATGGCCTTCTCGTACGACGTCGACATCACGCGATCCCACCAGCGCAAATACGAAGCCTCGCTCGTAGCAGCTGGGCTACCTTCCCCTACTCACGGCAAAAGTGGACCCAGCGGAACGATTGGACTCGTCGAGCCGAGCTCGCATCTGCCACTGTGGAGGCGTGCCGATCGTCGCTTCTTTTGGAACGCTCACATCATGTCGACCTTCATCGACGCCGGACTGCATGCTTTCATCATGGTTCTTCAGCAAGGATTCGTCGCCCACAGCTCGGCTTCGGTCCCACTGCAACCCTACACGACACTCGCCTCGCCCAGTAACGCCGAAGGCCCTTCCCACGTCGAGATCGACATGGTGCTCATCTCTCGTCGGTCGATCGAGCGACCTGGGCTTCGATACCAGAGGCGCGGCGTCAACCCACTCGGTCAAGTCGCCAATGCCGTCGAGACCGAGTTCTTGGTCGGTGCCGTGCGCGACTCGAAGCAACATGTCGCTTCTTTCGTTCAAACTCGTGGCTCGATCCCCGTCTACTGGTCACAATCACCTTGGGCTCTCAAGCCTGCACCTGTTCTGGACCGAACGGAGGAGGAGAGGAACGCAGCCTTGGTTAAGCACTTTGAGCAGCAAAACAAGTTGTACGGCAAAATCGTCGTCGTCAACTTGGCTGAAGCTACGGGCAAGGAAGGCGTCGTCGTCGAGGCGTTTCGGAAAGGGGTCGAATTGACGCAATCCGAGGACAAGGTCAAATACGTTTACTTTGACTTTCACCACGAGACTAAAGGGATGAAGTACGAGAACATCAGCAAACTCATCACGCAGGTCCAACCCGATCTCGAAGACATGCAATGCTTCTGGACGACCGATCAAGGTACCGATCAGGTGTTTTCGACGCAACAAGGGGTCGTTCGCACGAATTGCATTGATTGCCTCGATCGCACCAACGTCGTCCAGTCCGCTATCGCTCGATTCGTCCTCAATCGGCACTTGGTCCATCTTGGTATTGCACAGGAAGAGTTGGCGACCCATGATGGGCTCGACACGGCTTTCAACACCATGTTTGCCGACAATGGGGATGCCATTTCAAGAGAGGTGGGTGGTCATTTTTCGGTAATCTCAGTTCAGCCAGTCGGACGATGCTGACCGGCCTAGAGAGGCCCACAGTATGCCGGTACCTCGGCGCTCAAAGGCGATTTCGTCCGAACAGGCCGACGCAATTGGCTCGGAGCCGTCAACGACGCGTCCAACTCGGTCGCTCGATTGCTGCAATCGACGGTCACTGATTTCTTCCGTCAAGCCACTCTCGATTTCGTCCTCGGCGTCAACCCCAATGCGTTCCAAGAGTTCTCGGAACGCCTCGATACATCTGACCCTGGACAGCTCTTACGTCTCGCCAAGATTCGTGAAGAGGCGATAGAAACGAGTACAAAATACTGCCTCAGTCCTGGTGAGGAACGGTTAGGTGGATGGAGTATGCTCAGTCCCGTCGAGCCGAATACACTGAGGAGTTCGGCCGGCAAGTATGAGGAAAAGATCGTGCTTATTACCAACAAGCCAGGGACAAAGGGGGCGTTGTACATCGTCTCTTACGAGTTTACACTGCAGAAAGTGACGAGCTTTCTCCGCATCGCGCTTGAGGATATCTCGTCGATCCGCACAGGGGTGAGCATTTGGTACTTGATGCATCTGACTTGGCCCTGTCTTGCTTTGCTAATGCGCTTAGTCGCATATGCACATAGGCCTACATTCTCTCTGCCCTTGACGCGACGACGCGGGATCCGGAAGAAAACTATGGGCTCGTCGTGCATTACCCCGAAGCGTCGGTCATTGAACGCGTTCGAACTTACACGCTCAAATCGTTGCGATTGAAGGCGCGAAACTCTTCAAGCGCTTCTCTTTCATCGGTCAGGACCGACGAGGCAGGTCCTCCTTCCCCCTTGGCCGTTCCACCTTCACCACTATCACCCATCAGTCCTAAAGAAACAGGACCATCGAGCAAGATCGCCTTTACCGCTTTGAAAGCCCTCCGCCGCGAGGTCATCAAAACCGACGATGGGTACGCCTCCTCACGGATATTCGAATCATCTCGCACCGACGGAAGAGGAGCCACGACGGCCAAATCGATCGTTGATGATATAGTTTCCATTCTACGTGATGAATCGGGTCATGGAGGAAAGGAAGGGTGGATCGAGGAGGTGGATATTGTTTCGTTGAGTGAGGCGAAGAGTCATACGACTATTGCGGAGAGGTTGAGTAGGGGGGTGCAGAGGTTGATTTGGTATTAACTTGCGTAGGCACATGATGAGCAGTGATTGCATACTGCAAATTTCCGTTCTTGATTTTTTTTTGGAACGAAGCTTTCTCGAGATGTTGTAGATAGTGGAGCTGTTCTGGTCGCTTGGATGAGAAATTCGATCAGACTGGTCTGTGCCGCCGGCGAGCCGGGTACCAGATCTAACCGGCGTCCACAGACCGTCCGAAGTCCAAGTCCGGCCGCGGAGGTTCCACGGTTGTCCTCACTCCACAAGACCAAACATCAACCTCTCTTCGGCTTCACTTGAGGACCTATGCAAGAAATGTCGCAAGTCACTATCAGGATACCAGATCAAGGCAAAGGGGACCTCGTAGGGATCTTACAACGTGCGAACCCTGGCGAGTCGGCGAAGCGGCAGAAGCTCGCTTTGGTAAGTCGCTGCATGGCGAGGTGGGGAGTGACTCCATGCGTGGCTAGGATTATAATAGCTGATATTGGTCATTACTTGATTGCTGTCCTCGTTGGGCTAAACGTTGCCCACTTGGAATGTACGACACGATACTCGTTGCCCTCGAATGATGATCTGTTCGGCGACGTGTAGATCCTTCATGGCGTCATGGCTCATAAAGACCAGGTTCATCAAAAACGCCTTCTGAACCTTTAGGTTCAACCCGATCCACTTGGTCTAACAATTTGTATCTGGCCTATTGAATAGGTGTACCACAAACTCTTGGCCGATCGCTTAGCCTCCGAACGAGGTCTCGATTCCTTCCGCTATGATCTTCGGGGTAGGTCCAGCTCACGTCATACCCTTCAGTTTTCTAAAACCGGATAGACACTGACCAAATCATCTTCCGTCCTTCTTTGGACAGCTCAAGGGGGCGAATCAGAAGGGCCATGGGGCATGGCCAACTTCGGCGACGATGCCGATGATTTGGCCGTAGTGATCGCTTACTTGGAGAAGGAGTACGGGTACCGAATTCATTTGAGTGAGCTGCAGATTGCTTGTTTTGGAGGATGAAAGGGATACTGTACTGAGATGTGTCGTTCTCCCATAGTCGCCGCGCATTCTCGAGGTACGCTCCCTCCGAAGATGCCCCTGTGAAAATTCTTGCCCTAACCCTCTCCTCCTTCCCACACACCGCACAGGCTCTATGCTCTCCGCCTACTACCTCTCCACACGACAGCATCCTCCCATCCCCCTCTGGATCAACATCTCTGGACGCTATGATATGAGTCGAATCATGGATGATAAGCGGTACGGGGAAGATTTTTGGGAAAAGGGGGAACATTTGTGGAAGGTTCGGGTAAGAGGGAAGGACATCGCGCAGAGGGTGACGAGGGAGGGTGTGAGTGATAGTGCTACGATGTTCGAGACAGCAGAGGTCATGGTGGTTGTACTGAAGCTGACACTTTGGGGTCCGTTCGAATAGGTGATTGCTTTCGCTTCGTGGGACAATTCGTACCTCCAAGCCTCGTTCCCACAAGACGTGCACGTACTCACCGTTCATGGAACCGCGGATCCCGTACGATTGTCAACTTCTCCCTCCGATGGCAAGTCACAGACTTTCCCCAAAAATGCTGACGAAATAGTTTGTTCGGGGTGAATTAGGTCGTCCCGGTTCAAGACGCCTATTCGTACCATAAGATCTTGTCGCAACGTTCTCCGGGGACACATACGTTATCCATCGTTGAAGGTGAGCAAATTCTCGCTTTTTCTTTCTTCAGCTCGCTCGTTCTCACCAGACGATCCTGACGAACGCCCGAATTTTGTCTAGGCGAGACTCATAACTACACCAAGCCTTTCCGAGAACCGGTGAATTCGATCATGAGTTGGTTGGAGAAGGTTGATGGGAAAGGGACACCATCGACTTCGGGTGGACTAGGGAAGGCTAGAATATAAGGTGGCAATAGATTGGCTTTCGGACTCCCTTACCTCTCAGCTCTGTAACGTCACTCTTGACCTCGTCTCTGTGTATAAGCCAAACCGGAAGATAGGGGGACAAAGTTCAGAACAAGGGATATGCACTCTACCGAAACTCATCTACCAAGAAATGCCCCATAAGAAGACTGTTTTGTTGTTCCCTCCTTCCTCGTTTTCTTCACTCCTCTACTCATCAGCGTTATAAGCCGACTCGTGAATCGCGACCGCACGACCGGAGGGATCGGCTGCGCAACCCCAATCGGCCCTAGGAATCCACCTCACCGCGGTTTTCGCCGCCGCATCGGTCGGGAAGTGGGATTCAAAGATCTGTCGAATAAAGTAGGCTTCCTTGGTTTCGGGCGTATCAAGCGGATACCTCTCCTTTGCCTGGGCCAATTGTTCATCCGTTACCGATTCGGCCGAATGCGCCTTCAACCCATCGATCCACGAGTACCCGACCCCATCGGAGAATTGTTCCTTCTGACGCCAGAGGATCGAATCGGGGAGGTAAGGACGCCCTTCTTCCGGCGAGAGGTCGAACGCTTTACGCAAGATGTACTTCTCCATAATAGGTCGACCGTCCTTATCCTTTTGTTCGAGCGAACCTTTGGAGAAGGTCTTGTCCTCCGCACGGGTATTGAGGGACACTTCGAGGAATTCCTTATCGAGGAAAGGGACGCGCGCTTCGAGTCCCCAAGCCATGGTCGATTTGTTGGCGCGCAGACAATCGGCGGTATGGAGGTTCTTGACGCGTTTGATGCATTCTTGGTGAAAGTCCAACGGCGAAGGAGCGGCGTGGAAGTAGAGGTAACCACCAAAGATCTCGTCCGACCCTTCACCGGAAAGGACCATCTTGACGCCCATGGCTTTGATCTTGCGCGAAAGGAGGTACATGGGCGTCGAGGCGCGAACGGTCGTGACGTCGTACGTCTCGAGGTGGTAAATGACGTCCTCGACGGCGTCCAAGCCTTCCTCGACCGTGAAGGTGTACTCGTGATGGAACGTTCCAAGATAATCGGCCGCGACGCGAGCGGCCATCAAGTCGGGCGACCCCTCCAACCCAATCGAGAACGAGTGCAAGCGAGGCCAAGCGGTCAACGTCTCGACCTCGTCCTTGCTGTCCTCGTCAATCCCAACGAGTCCATCCTTGTTCTTCTGCCCAGCAGGTGCCGAACGCCCACGGGACAAATCCCTCGAGTGGTTCTGCGCCGCGGCGACCTTATCCGTTTCCCTCGTGGCGATAGCTGCAATCAAGGACGAATCAAGTCCACCGGAAAGCAAGACGCCATAAGGGACTTCGGACATGAGACGCTTCTTGACGGCTTTTTCAAGCGTCTCGCGAATGGCCTTGAGGTCGGCCTCTTTCGTCGGGGCCTTGTCGGCTTGGACGTCGGTATCCCACCACGAAGGTTGGTAGTACCGTTCGGTCTTTCCCGTCTTGGAGTCGTAGACGTGACCAGGAGGGAAGGAGATGATCTCGTCGCACTCGTCGTGCAAAGCCTTGAGCTCGGACGCAAAGTAGACGCAGCCGGGGCGCTTCGAGTTCCAGCCTTGGTAGAGGGTGGTGATACCGATCGGGTCACGCGCGGCGATCATGCGCGAGGGGGTGACGGAGTTGTCGAGCAGGACGAAGGAGAACATGCCGTCGAGCATCGAGCACAGAGCCGTGTCGTGTTCCTTGTACTGGGAAGGGGGAAGAATCGGTGGGTGGGTCAGCCAAGAGTCCTTCTCGGTCCAGCTCGGTTCTTGGGCCATTACGAGAAAACGAATCCCACGAATCGAAATGAACACTCACCAAGTGCATGATGACCTCGCAATCCGAGTGGGTCTTGAACTTTGCGTTGGGGTTCTCGAGCTGTTTGCGCAAGGCTCGGTGGTTGTAGATCTCGCCGTTGACGGCCAGGATCAAGGTCTCGTCCTCGTTGGTGATGGGTTGAGCGCCCGTGTCTGGACAAAGCAACACCATATGTCGTAAGTACGAGGTCGGCCGGTCTTGAGCTCTTCTCCCGACTCACCAACTCCGACAATGGCCAATCGCTCGTGGACGAGGATGCTGTCGTCGGTCATCTTGCATCCACTCCAGTCCGGTCCACGATGACGCAGTCGCTTCGAGAGGGCCTGCGGGGGGAAGCAGCGAATATGAGTGAGGTGCTGCTTCCCGGAGGCACTCGCCGTAGGAAGCTATGAGCTGCCAAGAGACTAACGACGGCGCGAGCGCGGAATGCAGGCAGGTCCTGCTTGCCATAGGCATGCGCCGCAAAGATACCGCACATGGTGGTTGAGAGAGCAGGGGGTGTAGTGATGGGTGTGCGTTGGGTGTACGAGTGCCGAGAGAGGGGCGAAAAGGGTTCGACACTGGGACAGAGAGGAAAGAGAGAGCCGGAGCGAGGCCGTCTCCCCTCCGTGTCGAGCCGTCGACACTTTTCTGTCCGAGTCAAAATGTCGCCTCTGAGCCTCTGCGCCAGCCACAGCCAAGCCCAATCTCGCCAGGGCGGCCCGCGGGGTTACGCGCCGGCCGGATCATCATGCGATCACACCGAGTTGGGTAGGGTGTTGCGAGACATTGTTTGTCGCATCCATTACCGCTTATTTCAAGATAAAGATCGTCCCAAAAGCCATGTCTACCTCTAGCGGTCCGAGCTTTGTTTTTTGTTTCTCACCCGCGCCGACTCGTGGCAGCGATCGAGTGGCGCCGCGCCGGCGGTTTACCTTGATGAGCGGCGTACGCGTGTCTCGCCTCGGCTGACTCTTGAATCTCAATCGTCGGACCACAAAGCGCAATCGCTCCGAGCAAACGTTGGCGACGACGGCGACGCATCGTGCACATCATCATCACCACCTACCAAGCTCGTTGGTGGTGATGCCTTCGACGTCGTCCAGCTTGACGGTGCGCCCCTCGACCTCGTCGTGCTCCACTAGCTCCACTCTTGACTCTTGCAGCCCCCACCCCCACTCGTTGCGAAACCGGCTCAGATTGCGGATGCGGTCGCCGTCGCTGGCAGCCGCACGGCGTCTACCGCCCCTGCATTCGCGCGTGCACATCAGTGGGTAGTCATGCCTCCTCGTTGGTAACTCGGTTTAATGTCTCTGCACGGCATTGCACAAGTATGCACCCTCGTGCGCGCTCGAGTCGAATCGGCCTCCCGCGACCTTCTTCATTGCAAGCCCAGCGCCGAATACGACCGGGGTGGGGGAGCAGCAGGGCGAGGACCACAATCCGCGAGGAGTGATCAACGAGACGATTTACGATATGACGAGTCAGCGACGGAATGTGAATACCTGTGGGAAACTTGACAGGAACATGCCTGGGGTGAATCGATTGGAGGGCACCTGAGGTTCAGGCTCCCCGCGCGACCAAACACCTTCGGAGTAGGCAGAGACAAAAGTCCTATCAAGTCCATACTCGTATAGAACCCTGATTTACACTCTGAAGTACCAATGCACAGCGATGCACCCGTATGCATTGGGAGCAGTCTCGGCGCCTCGGACTCGGAGCGGGTTCCGAGCGCATGCACCCCCGTGCATGACAGTGTATGACAGTGCGCCTTCGTGCAATTTGAGCTGGGGTTTTCTCTCCAGCGAGACCGTTCACGCTCCGTCCGCCTTTCGAATGGGGATCTGCACGTGTTTGGGGTAGAGTAAGTAATCGACCTCGATAGGCCTTCCAAGTCGCGCTCTCGGACTTGTGTTTAGATCTGGAAGAGGTGATGATGAGCTTTGGCGCGTCGGTTGGAGATGTCGCAGGTGTAGAATGTTCTGCTGGTGAAGCTCGCAAGACGTCGAAGTATGGTGACTCAGCTCGTGCGACGTTCCCCTCTCGCCCTCGCCGGTCCGTCGCGCGGTGAAACAGATTGGCCCCTTTTCCTGGCTTCGAAGCAAGGCTCTCAGGAGCATCATCATCATTGCCCTTCATCATCATGCATCATCGTGCTGACTATTGCATATTGTGCTGTTATTTATCAGGTCATCTCTCGACCTTCTGTGAATACTGGGTGGATCATCATGTGGGGTTTCCTTCAGTTGCAGTGCGCACGCGCAGAGCTCACCACGGCGGCCTGGGCACTGACCAATTCCGTTGCCTCTCTCGCGCGCGCGCCTGGGGGGATTTTTTGTCCAGACCTGGCAGAAGTAAGGCGCGCTTGTCTCTTTTCGTTTTGTCCGTAGTTCTCTATTAGTCGCAGGCTTTTCCTGCCTTTTCCGGTTGGCGCCCGAGCAGGCCCCGCACGAGCTCGCACGAGTTTCAAGTCACCCAGCTCTGGTCCAACACGATCTCTGGCGCGCCTCTCGCGACAAACATGGCCTCCACGAGCATCCACGCCCACGCCCACAACGCCGCCGCCCACCTCAACGCCCCTTCGACCACATCCATGAATAATCTGACGCACCGTCAGAGCCTGCTGCGTCAACTGGTCCTATCATCGCTGCCTTACTCGGCGGTGTCGGCGCTCTTCTTTGCCGAACGGCTGCACGCGCTCGACCCAAGCACCGAACCAAGCGTGTATCTGTACGCGTTCGTGCTCGCGCACAACCAGCGCCACCACGAGGCGATATGGCTCCTACGACAACCCGTCACCTTCCACCCACCCGAACACCTACCCCAAGTCGATCCGTTCAACAGCACGAGCATGCCCCACGCGATTGGCGGCTACCACGCCTCGAGGAGATGGCCGGCGCATATGCGATTGACCCGTCCTTCCATCGATTGCAGTCTACGTTGTGCGAGGTTGTACGCCTCGACCTGCTCCAAAGTGGATCGACATCGCGAGGCACGCGACGTCTTGGCCAAGATCGTGTCGACGACCCAGCCGCTCGCTCAACCCGATCCGGCCACTGAAGCCGCCTTACACGCCGCCGTGTCCGCCCCCAGTTTATCCAGCTCCTCATCCGAGGCGACCTACGTCATCGATCTCGAAATGGCCAGACTGGCGAGGCAATCGGGCGAACACGAGAGGGCGATTCAGTCGTACCGCAAGGCACTCGACAAGCATCCGTGGTGCTGGGAAGCGCTCGAAGGACTCTGCGCCGAAGGAGCACCACCAGAACCGGACGTCCTGTACCCACCCCGACCGACCCGAACCGTTCGACCAGCCCCAACTTCGATCCCCCTCTCCCCCATGCTGAGCTCGAGTGGGAATAACAATGCCCACGCACAGCCGTCTCGACCCCCTCTCTCGGCCCATCCGAGTCATCCGGCTCCGCTCGGTCCCAGCCAATCTTCGACCGTCAACTCGGCTTTCACCTTCAACAACGCCGCAGCTAACAAACCCACCTTATCAGGTGGATTCTTCACCCCAGGAGATGCGGCTGTTTCTCAGGTTGGGGGTGGCGCAGGCGCCAAGGGCAAGGAGGTTAAACCGGAACGAGGGGGCTTGTTTGGATTCGGACCCGGTGTTGCGGCGGTGTCGAGCATTTGGAGGAAGGGGAGGGCTCAAATGGCTGCTGATATCTCGGAAACAAGTATGGAGGATAGGTGAATAAGAGACGGCCAGTAGTGTCGTGGCTCTGCCGAACGGGAACTCACTCTCGCCACTTTGCCCCTTTCAGCTCTTTCGACACGTCGTTCTACCCACAACCCTTCAACCTACAAAACAACGCCCACGCACATGCTTCGTCTTCCAACTCGCTCTTCACGCCACCCACGGTAGTCAGCATTGCCTCGAACGCCGTCGCACCCGGCGTCAAGCGAACTCGAGGAGGCGCTCAGGCCCAGATACCAAATGCCGCGCCCACAGCTCTGACGGCCCCCAACAACGGCGGAGACGAGGACATGCGATCGGCCGCCCTGACGAATGCTGCTCCATCGAAACGCGTTGCAAGAGGAGCTCTCTCGAATCCAACCGCCGCAGCCGAAACGGGATCCAAACATCGACGCGACGGCTCGATCGGAGCCAACGCAGCACCTGCAACGCGTCGCTCATCTCGCCTTTCTCGCGATCAAGGCTCCTCGAATGGTATCACAGGAGGTGGATCGGTCAGCATGGCCTTGACTCGATCCCAATTGAGTGCGAATGGTGGAGGGGCAGCGACGACGCGCAGTGCAGCAGCGAGGGATAAGAAACGGAGTAAAGCTGGGGCGGGACCGTCGGTCCTTTCCGATGCGGGATCAGAAGCCCTCTCCCCTCCTTCGATAACGTCTTCTTCCCCTGCTCCTTCGCCACCTGGTACTACGATGCATCCGCCGCCTAATGCGACATCAATGCAACAAGCCTCGATCCTCGATGCGGCGACGCAAGAAGCCGAGGATTACGTCGCCCACCTCTTGAGGTGTTTCGCCACTGCGGCGACGAACGCGGCCAAGTTTGAAAGCGCCAAGACGATCGAGGCCTTGTTGTTGTTGCCTGTGGAGCAGCAGAGGACTTGGAGGTGTTTGGTCGGGATTGCCAAAGCGCATTTGGAGTTGTTGAACTATGAAAAGGTGCGTCTTTTCGTCACACTCGGCTGGAGGTTTGCGGAATCTGACCTGAAAGCCACGATCACGCGCACAGGCTGAAAAGGCATTCTCGCAAGCCCGTCAAGTTGCGCCTCATCTACTCGATTCGATGGAACTCTACTCGACTCTCTTATGGCATCTCCGCCTCTCGACCTCCCTTTCTTTCCTCGCGCAAGATCTGATGCTCATCGCCCCTCGATCCTCCGTCGCCTGGATCGCCTCGGGGAACGTCTTCTCCCATCTCGAAGACCACGGCTCGGCCTTACAATGCTTCAAACGCGCTGCCCAACTCGATCCCCACTGCGTCTACGCCTACACTCTATCAGGTCACGAATGCGTCATGCTCGAAGAATGGGAGACGGCGCTCGTCTTTTTCAGGGATGCCGTTCGTCGGGATCGACGACACTACAACGCCTGGTTCGGATTGGGGAACGTCTACTTGCAAACGGGCAAATACCGTTTAGCCGAATACCACTTCCGTCATGCGATGGCGATCAACCCTACCAACGCGACCTTGCTGGCCTGCGTCGGTTCCGTCTTGGAAAAATTAGGTAGGAGGAAAGACGCCTTGGAGATTTACGAAAAGGCCTGCCTACTGGCCCCCGAATCTGCCGCCGTTCGATTCAAACGCGTGCGGATCCTCCTCCATTTCAAACGCTACGAAGAAGCCGAAGCCGATCTCTTGACGCTCAAGAATCGTGCGCCGAACGAGTTCAACGTGCATTTCTTGTTGGGAAAATTGTACAAGGTGTTGGGGAGGAAGAGCGAGATGTTGAAGCATTTTGGGATGGCGCAGGATTTGGAACCGAGGATGGCGAGTTTGATACGGGAACAGGTGGAGAAAACTTCTGCGACCGGGGGTCGGGAAAGGGGTATGGAGGTGGATGAGGCTTAGCATGTGTATGTGCTTAGTTGTATTATCGTGTGTGTATGCGTTTTGGTACTTTCGTCGGTTGTTTTGTCGTTCTTCGCACTTGGGCAATCGCTAGCTTTGTCGTATACCCAGATGCGCCTCTCCGTGCGATCAATCGCCCAAGAGTGAGTCATTCATTCCAAGTTTCATTACAACAAGGTCAACACACCTCATTACAACAAGGTCGGCACACCTAGACCGCCCCTCTAGAAGAACCTCGAAGGCACCCTCTGCACCCCTGCTCTCCAATTCCCCATCCCACTCTTCTTGAGCCCATTCCTCCCCCTCTGCCAGGCCTCAACCCCACCATGGACATCTCCCCATTGTAAGGCCTGTCTCTCCTTCGTCGCGACTTCCCCTACGAGAGCTTGGACTATTTGTTCGGCTCCTAGACGATGAGTCCCTCCTGGTGTGGTGACCAGGGAGGATTTGGACACGGGTTCTGGCGGGGCGGAGAATAGCCCTGTGGGGATACTGTATGGTCGAGGTGGGGAAGGGGCCGAGGCCGTTTTCGTCAACGCATCTTTTGTGTCAGTCGAGTCTTTGGCGTTGGAGGTGGATGTGGATCCCTCGATCTTGCGCTGTCGTTTACTAGGTGAAACAGGCGGTGGATCCATCTTCGATTCTTCCTCGCCCCCTTCCGTCCCATCCACCACCATGCCCTCCTCCTTCGCACCCTTCCCTTTGGATCCCCTTTTATTTTCCCCCTCAACCTTGCCTTTCCCCTCCCCTCCCTCCTCCCTCCTCCCTCTCTCCTCCTCCTTCTCCCTCCTCAACAACCTCAACGCATGCTCCGCCTTGGCAAGCGTCACAATCTTCCTAAACTCCAAACCGGCTTCCGAGATCGTTCGAATGATTTCGAATGCTAGGAAACCGAGAACGTCGAGGACGTCGTCGGTCAGGGTCGATTCGATCACTATGCCGAGGTTGAGGAATTCACGGAATTTCTTGCCTGGTGTATCGAAATAGGGAGGGGCGGGGGGGTCAGCGAGTGAAGAATGGGCTAGGAGGAGGTGAGAGGATCGGTTTACCTTTTTTGTAGACGAATGATGCGTGACGACACTCGGTGTAGAAGTTGTACTCGTCTTTGGTCATGTATTTGGTCAACTCGTCCGCATCCTGCTCGGAGGGGTGGGGGGGCCACAAGCCACTGTCGGTCAAATCCTCCCATAAGCTCAATACGAGCTGCATCACAAGCTCACCTTCAACTGTTTCGTCATCTCACGCGTGAGTTCGAAATGGGCGTCCTCGTCTTCGGAACCTTCGGGCAAGCAGTCGCCGTAGATGGTCTTGATCTCCCAGGGCAGTTTGATGCTCTTGTTCGGCACTCGGTACGCTCGTTCAGAAGTCGATCGGTCTGTCGACCAATGATTTATTGAGCCTATGTATCGGCAGCCTTCCTCTCGTTGTGAGCCTACTCACCTGCTACAGCGACCGGTTCATCCATGACCTCGGGCTCGTCATCCTGATCGGACTCTTTGAACTTCTTTCGCACGTCCTTCCAGCCCAAATACGTCTTGAGCCTGTTCAACTTGGTCGTATCATGACGAATGAGGAACATGAGATCGTCGACCTGCAGTTGACGCGTCGAACTGGATCCTAGACCTGTTCCGGAGGACGTTGAACCGACGCGACGGGCGGCGAGCGAACGGGCTTCTGTCACCTGATTTCCCGGGGATACAAAAGAGCTGATCAGCATTCGATGGATGCAGGAAAGGAAGATCATAGTATGCGTACCATATCAACCAATTGGGACTGCACGATCTGCTCGAGGTAGACCAACACCTCCTCATCCAAATCACGGTCCACATCCGCTCGTCTTGCCAGAACGAACAACATCTGCGCGATCTCGACCGAGTACCGTGTACTGGGTGTCATAGGCACCGTCGAGGACGCGAGTGAGGTCGATCCGTTGGTGGGGGTCGAAGTCATTGTCGTTGAGAGTGCCGGGGCGGGTAATGGTGCGGCCCGTGCAGCTCAGGGGGTGGGGGAAGCGAGACGAAGGGAGGGGAGGAAGGGGTCTGTCGTCTGTCAGGGTCTCGACCTGTCTCGACCCCGCCGGGAGACCCGCGGCCGCGGCCGGAGCGAAGGTGCCAAAATTCAACACAAGTTGGGTAGACGCCAAAGATATTTGCAAAATTGTCGAGACCACAGGGAAACAACCTTTCAGGACTGACCGCTCAACGGTGGCTTGGATAACCTACCCACTTGACAGGACTCCGGTGAGCCTTGCGGCGCCGACCACAAATTCGGGCCTGTCAAGAGTCGCCCTGCCCACGAATTGCGCCCGCCGAAAGAGTCGCCAAAGCTCGAGCCTCTTCTCGACGCGGCTTTGCTCTGCGCCGTCGAGTTGGACACCCTGTGCCTACGCCACGACCTCGATCACGTGTACGACCTCGGACAGCAATCCCATCTACGTCCTCGTATCGACTTTGCTTGTTGCCGCGCCTGTACGACTTTAAGGCCAGCGAGCTCGTGAAGCGTTGCGCACAAGCCAGGCCAGTCCGTCGTCTCTCTGTGACCGGCAGCACAATCAAGTCGGCTGCACACCACCCGGCCCCGCTCGTTCGCATCTCTACAGCCCATCTCGATCTGTGCAACCTGTTCGACATACCACGTCGGAATACCTCTGACTTGTGGCATTCCACCAAGAGCTCGACTGGATCGATACATCGTCCTTGTGCATTAATCCAGCTTTGTTCAGCTCGTCAAGCGCGCTCGCTTTGACCTCTTTCCTCGTCTCGCCCCCGTCTCGCCCCCGTCTCCCGCGCTCTGACTGTCGACTGCCTCATCCACCGCCCGCCCGCCCGCCCCGCGCTCCTGCCCCGAGCCCTTGCCCGCGCGCCCCAGCCCGCGAGCGCGCGCACCGACCACCCCGCGCGCTTCTTGCGACCATGGACTCGTATCACTCGGACTCGTCGTCGTCCCACCACAACCTCACCTCGCACCTCTTCAACGTCTCTACCGATTTCGACGCCACCGTGCCCTCCCATTCGGAGCAGCAACCGGCCCGACAGCCACCACTGCCGTCCCAAGGCCTGGCCCCGGCTGCCGTTCCGACCTCGGCGGTGATCACCAAGCGCAAGAGTCCGAGTGGATACCTCGCCGCTGGTCCCGAAGAGTCCATTCTCGACCCGTCCCTCGTACAATCCTCCTCTTCGTCCGCAGCGAACAAGAAGCAAAAGCTATCGACGAATGGTGACCATTCGCTCGCGCAAATCGGGTACGGTCTCCCCACGACCTCCGGCCCCAACGAAACGTCCTCCTCCTCCTCGTCAGATCTGCCGGTGCTTGTCCCCGGAAGTGTAGCTGGTGCGTCGGGCGTCCCTCTGACGATGCCGGATGGAAACATACAAGTCAACGACGACCCTCCCCAAGAATCCCGATTCGGCAAAGCACCCAAAACTGCTCGCCAACGCGTCTCGACCGTCAAAGCCGCCGAGCCCACTAAAGGCGCCTTTGTGAACGGATCTCACCACTCGACGACCCTTGCTACTACTGGTGCTTCTGCAGTACCGAGTGGGAAAGTGACCAAGGGCAAAGGCCGACTAGCGGCCAAGTACGAGCATGCTCGACCCGTGCCTCTTCCCGAGGACATCCTCGTCGCTTCGGCGATCCCCATCAACCCGCTGATGAACAAGGGTGATATCCCCGTCGCACCCGAGTTGACCTCCATCTCGAAATCTTTGGCTGATGCGGTTGACATTTCCGTCGATGATGCCGATGCCGCCAAGCCATCAAAGCCTACGTCCAAGGCCACGAAATTGACCCCGGCTGCTGCGGAGGTGGCCGTCGAGCCCCCGACCGCTTCCATCTCTATCACCACAACCGAACCCGCACCGGAGCCTTCGGAATCAACTTTCGCCGATGCCGAGACTTCTATTTCAACTGAGGCTACTGCTTCGACGGCCAACGCCGAGGCCGGTTCGAGCAAAGCAGCGACCGAAGCCGCTCCTGAATCGCTCATCACGCAAGAGGTCATCGACGCCTCCAAGGTCGCGCCTGATTCCGAAAAAGGTCGACTCGGCCAACAACATGCATGCCCTTACGAAGGGTGCGACAAGTCGTTCGTTCGCAAGAGCGATTTCTTGAGGCATTACCGCATTCATACGGGCGAACGGCCGTTTACGTGCCCTGTGCCGGGGTGTGGAAAGACGTTTATTCAGGTGAGGAGGTGCAGACGCTGGGCCAACGTGCCTCCGGTCTAAAGCTGACAAGGCTTGGCTCTGTCGTGTTCTTGCTCTTCATAGCGCTCGGCTTTGACGGTCCACCTGCGCACGCACACCGGCGACAAGCCCCTCTCGTGCGACCTGTGCGGTCGAGCTTTCAGCGATTCATCCTCGCTTGCTCGTCATCGTCGCGTTCATTCGGGGGAGAAGCGCTTCCACTGCAAGCGGTGCAACCAACGTCAATTTTCGCGCAAGATCACCCTCATTCGGCATCTGGAGCTCTGCGATGGTTCGGGCGATCTGTAAGTCGTCTTCACGCTTCACTGCTTATCTATGACGTCGGGAACTAAACTGCGCCTCCGCGATCTCACCAGTCGCAACCGAACAAGACCTGCCAAGAAATCGCCGGCCAAGGTGCACCCTTCAGTTGCTGGCACGGGGAGCTCGGCAGGCGAAGAGGACGAATCGTACGATGCGGATCGCGATGCGGATGGAGAAGCGGATTACGAGAACGAGGAAGAATTCAACGCCGCCCTCGTACTTGCGGGAGGGAACGCACCTAAACGAGCAACGCCGTCAAAGTCGCCTACGGAAGGGGAAGAACCGCAAAGTGGGAGTGGGGAAGCTTCGGCTTCCACTGCTGCGACGCCTTTGACCAAGACGAGAGCTGGGCGTGCGGCTGCAGCAGCGGCGTTCAATGCTACGCCCGGGGCGAAACGCGATGCACCGCCCGTCAAGAGTCGAAAGACGCGCTCGAGTCTACCTGCAGCTGGTGCGGCTGGTCCTTCGTCACCTGCTACGACGGTAGCTGCTGCCCCTTCGACGGTCCCAAGAGCTGGGCGAGGGGTTCCTCGGCCGAGGAAGTCGGCACCGCCTGCGAGCACTTCGAATGGCAAGGGGAAGAACGTCGCCGCCGCTGCAGCACCAGAGCCGGAGCCTGAAGCCGAAGCCGAAGCTGAAGCTGAAGCCGATGCCGAAACCGCAGCCGCAAACGCAGAGGAGGAGCCCAATGAAGTTGAAATGAAGACGAGCTCGGCGCCCAAGGAGAACGAGGCCGCCCCGGTCGAGGGGGCCAAGGAGAAGGGTGAGGAAAAGGAGGTGGAGGCAGGCCCTACACCAACCAAGGAGAAGGAGGAGACCGACACGACGACCGCAACGACTGACGAATGATCCTCTCCCGTCCATCGGACTTCCACAACAACATGAAATGATGACCCGTTCGCTAGTACTATTCCCCTTGTGCTTCTCCCCACCTCTATCCTCTGTGCGCCGCGCTTCGTTTTCCTCCTGCTACAAGTAGGTGTCTCAACAACCAGAAAAACTCATCATCAGTCCTTCTCTGCTTCCCGTTCTTTCGTGGGGATTCCGCTCCTCAATTTTGTCGTCGTTGTTTTGGGGTGTACTTAGGTGTTTTGTTCGGTCTGTGCTTTTTCATCCTTCTGGCTTTCGGCTCTTGGGGTATTTCTATTTTTGTAACCACCTTCGTTGTGGAGTTGTGTCTTTTCACGAAATGTCTGCAACCAATAGAAATACAACCACTGCAACGGCGCCGCCCTGTGGGTGATGGGGCCCCCTTGGTGAGGCTGTGCATGCTGTGCATGCTGTGCATGCTGTGCATGCTGTGCATGCTGTGCATGCTGTGCATGCTGTGCACCTCAGCGTTCTGAGCTTCTGAGTAGTTCTGAGCACGGCCGATCGCTTCTTGGACCTCGCTTCGGCATACTCTCCTCTCCTTGGCGCCTCCTTCATCCTCGCTCGTCCTCAACTTGAGCCTCTTGTCCTTGTTTCACTCACCACGCCTCGAATTCCGATCTGCGCTCTTCACCCTACTCAAGCCACCTCTACTCCCCACACGCTCCTCAAGAAGCCGATCAGTACGTCATCGATGCCCGAATGGGTGAACCTTCTCCAGCGGCAGTGCATACTAACCGACAAACTGAAACCCCACTACCTTGCCACGACTTGCTTGATCACAGTGACCAACACCCTCGTCTACCCTCCTCAATCCTCCCTCCACACCGCGCTCCAAAACCAACAACAAGCCTCCTCGACCTCGACTTCGACCGCGAGCTCGACCGATTCGCAGCAGCCGACTCAACAGGAAGCGCATGCGTGCGGTCATCCTCGCTCGTCCGAAGAGGTCGAGACGATGCGGTTGAAAGGGGGTTGCTTTGATTTGGGATTGTGTGGTTGCGTGAGTCATGCTGCCTATACCCTCTAGAGGGTCTGGGCTGGGGATAGGAGGTGGGGGGTCCTGAAACTGACGCGCAATCACTCTACTCTTGTTCGTTGTGCGGTTCGATTCGTACTCTACAGCCCGATTGCGAGTGCTGCATCATCCCTTGCACGATCATGTAACCGGCTTCTTTACCACCTTACCGGCACCACTTTAACTCCTCACGGTCTCGACCGCTCTGTAACGAGACGAACGACCGTTGTGGGGTGAACCGTGTCTCGGGGCTTGGTTCGGGGATCACCCCCGCCATCGGGGCACAGCTTTGAGATTACTGCGGAGACGGTCCCTCCACCACCATCTGTGCTAGTGTGATTTTTACTCATTTCCTCGTATACTTCGTGAGAATTGGCTTTATTCCTTACGTTGCAATCTACTCGCGGTGTACATACTCTATTTCTTCACTCAAAGTCAAGACAACCCGGGCCTGCGTGGATCCCGGTGGAATGATGAAGAAGTCGCGCAGCGTGGAGGGTTGGCCGGAAGATCTGACAAGAGCCGACGTGGCGCAGGTTGAATAATTTTTTTCTTTGGTTCGAGGGACGAAAGACAGATCACTAGGCGCTTCGGGCCGAATGGGGCCGGCCTCTTTCGATTTTACTCTATAAATGCTCGGCATGTGCTCCAGCCCTTCGTGAAGGTGCTGATGAGCTTGCGGGTAAGGATTTAATACCTTTTCCGACATGGTGTGTACGCACTCGTACCAAGGGCGTACATGTCCGCTGGGTCGATGACGCCGGCTTCGATCGCTCGCGGTTGCTCCTCTTTTTGGACTCATCCTCGTACTCGTTCAGCCTGTCCTGCAGATCTAAGTCTTGTAGCTCATTCCTCTTTGAATCAACAACTGATGTATCACTATTCTTGACCACTCGGCGTATTCCTCCAGCTCTTTGCACAAACAGCTTGAGGGGTCTAGTACGCGCGAGAGACGCGGTGTTCCATTGCGCCCCACTGCAGTGGAGTCTGGAGATGTAGCTCCATTGTTGCGGGTCGGTGGACGGGTGATGGACTGGAATGGTTTTGGGTCGAGCCAAGTCGAACGGGTGCAGAGGAACTTGGTGGGGGAAACAAAGGAGACGCGAATAGGAAATGTGACTGCCTACAGCTGCGTGCGCGGCGAGTGAACACGTGACCGCACGTGACTCATGAGCCTGCGCGGAGCGGAACTCCGTTACCCAACGCATTTGACCCCTCAAAAAAGCTATCAACTATAGCTATCGCTTACACGTGAGAGGGAACTACGAAGCTCGGTTCAGGTATTTGAAAAGCTCTAGGAGGTGGATCTAGCAAGGGCAACTTCTGACGATTCAGCTCGGATGAGATCCTCAGCTCGAGCCTGACGCTCGTTGTGAAGCTTAAGCCATAGGCTGGATTCAACAGGAAGCGAAGCATGTGGGTCAGTCAGATGATGTCTCTCCACAGCTGAGGTATGGGTGCGTACCTTGTCCTGGACGGGAGCATCCTGCGAAGTGGGACAAAAAAAAGGTGGTTGGTCTACATCCCGTATTCTGCGCTGAAACGTCCAGGCAGCTGTGCCGACCCACCTTGCCCTGTACGACGTTTGAATTCGAATGAGTCCCACATGGCACCAATAAAAACAGTTCGGTCAATGGACAGGTCAGGTGGTCCGGGTCGAATGGACAAAAAAAAACAGCTTGATCACTCAGTGGCGATCGAGTCTTACCGTCAATTTCTTGAAGCCAGTCCTGCAATGGGTAACATTGAATGATAAGGTCAGTCAAGCAACTCTCAAAGTTTCAAGCTGACACCTGTCACTTTGGTCCAGCCGGACAGGGTCACATTTAACTCACCTGACGCCATCGGAGATTTTCTCGGTCTGCAAGCGGAACGGACGCAATATGATGTCATGGGATGTCAGTAATCATGTCCTAAAGTAACTCCAGCGTCCCACGATGCGTCGATGACGAGCTGACGATCCCGGTCCATCTTGAAGCCGATCGAATTGATGCGACGAACGATGTCGGTAGTCTTCTGAAGACGTCATCGCGGAGCCGGGGCGGCGGCAAGCTCACTAGCCCGTGACACGGCTGGCTGTCACTCGAGCCCATCGGCCAGATGCAATACACCGCCGCAGAGGAGCACGATAGAAGGAGAGATGCTGTTGATGACTGACCGTGGAGGCGGACTGTCCCTTGCCAGCCTTCTTGAAGACGGCATCGACGCCCTTATCGAGAGCATCACCACCGGTGCCTTGCTGAGCTGGGGCGCCACCTTGCTGAGGAGCCTGCATGATATCGGATGGAGTGCTACGGGTGCAATGACAGTGGCTATCAGCGTAGGAAAGAATGTCATGGGGGAGACTTTTCGTATGGACTGACTTTGTGTTGGGTGTGTGGGGCGTAGGAGGTGTAAGGGTAGTGAGGGTTATAGAGCAGAGCAGGAAAACCGAGTTTGAGCTCAAGGTCGAATTCAGAGCCCTTTTCTCGCGTCCGCTAGCGCAGCGTGAAAATAAAGTGCTTCAATTCGATCGCTCAAAGTTACCTCGGGCCGACGAATCGGAGTCAAGCTTCAGATTCGAGGGACAAATGATGAGTCCAGAGCAAGGTCAGGCCTGATAACTGCAGTTGTAGAAGTGGGGTACATACCTCGCCGAGTCGCCGACGCCTTCCCGGTTTTCGGCCCGAGCGGACTCCTCTGGCAGAACAGGCCGCACCCGCGCTCAGCAGACCAAATCACGTGTTCATCACGTGACGACGTGGCAGAGCTGGCGTGTTTGCCGGCTCCCGAGTCCTCTTCACTCCGCCCCACACCGAGCAATGGGAATACATCGACTTTTCCGGCGACGCGGGAGTGGTGGTCGACAGAATGATCGACGAAGTGGTCGATACGAGGGTACTCTACATCATCGTCAAACGGTTCAACCAAGACGTAGCACGAGCTCAAGTGGATACCGCCGTCAAGATCCAGAAGGCACTCGAGATCAACGCGTCGCAGCGCCGACGAGCGGCCCAAAGATCAGCCCGCTGCTATCGCTATCACACCCCACCCATATCGGAGACCATCAGCACCACCATTCCCAACCACCGATGAGAATCGCATTCAGCAGATGCTGAGAGCGGATCCGTCCTGACTGGAGCTCGAGTTCAGTTGGTGCTTCAAGGGACTCCCTGCTGCGAATGGATGCGCGACTTACCGATAGAGCCTGACCGTTTGCGCCTTCTTGTACAACATCATCAACTTGAGGGAGGACCCTCAGTACGAGTCTCCATTGGGGTCTGTGCGTCTTGGACGGCGGTAGCGCGATTTCGGCGCCAAGCTGTTCATGATGTGATGAATCGCCGCGATTGGAATGAGGAAGCTATTCCAACCCGACACTCCAGGTCGATCGGGACAGCAATATTGATGAGACGTGAGCCGAGCGAAGGGCGATGAGGAGCAAGCGTGACCCGATCGCTGATCGGATGTGTACCGACTGCCAGACTGATGTCGCGAGCAGAATCGAGCTCCGCTTTCAGTTCTCGAGAATCATGTTGACGAGCTCCTGGGGGTTTTCTTGGTTCCCAAACATAGCTTTTGGATCCGATTTTTGATAGCCTTATCAGAGAGCTTCGTCCGCAGATCTTCGAGCAGTACTCATGGATTGGGGAAAGGATTAGCCGAGTGGGACAGGGCTCGGCTCCGACGATCCGACGACCCGCGACCCAGCTCGGCGTCTACTCCGACTACTGCGGGCGGAACCGTCGTTGATGAATCGATGACTCGACCTCCGTTCCACACCTTACTTGTTGAGTAGACCGTCTCAATAATTGACTTTTTATTGATTCAAGTCTAAGTCTCGAACGAGCTACAGTATCCATCGAAACCCGCTTTTACGTAGTAGCCGAGCTTTACCGGCGGTACCGAGGTTGACTTCAATATCCGACGCGGAGCGGTCCGACTCCGCAGAGCCTCTGCCTCGCCTTGCCTCGTAGTGCAGCGCAGACAGCTCAGTTCCGCCGCGGCGAACGGCCGCGGTTGATCTCGTGCCGTCTGCTGCGGTGTGTCTCCTGAGCCAGCCCTCGGAACCGGCCTTTCTCCATCCGGTCATTCGGCTTCTCTTGCCCCTCACTCGTTTGATCTCCCATATCTACTGCCCGACGCGCTCCCCTATCCCTTATCGAAGGGTCCGGTCTGACGAAGCGGATCTCTCGCCTCGGGTTTCTTGTTTCTTGAGCCTCGACGTCCATCATCCTGAAGGGCGTGGACCTCCTCTATCGATCCTGCTGGGGGGGAGATTACCTCAAAAAGGGACGATAAAAGGACTGAGGAGGTCGGCATCGACGTTAACCACAGGAACTTACACCACCACACTCCTTCGAGCCGGCGATCCTTCCCAAGCCAAGCCTACTTCAACAACAACATAGCCCATCAAGGTCCCCTCTTCAAGCCCCGATACTAGCTCGACTGGGCCAAGGGTAAAATATAACATGTGGCCTCTACTACCGGGGATGACCTGGGAAGGGCAGGAGCGACTGTCGACTTGGTTCGGCTACGCCTCGATCTTGGCTTGGCTGTGCGCTCAGGCACCTCAGGTGCTCGAAAATCACCGCAACAAGTCGGTGTAAGTCAAAAGAGGAATCTTCTTCAGATACCGAAAAGAAGAGCTGACACACGGCGTGATGTATCTTGCGGGTGGATCACGACAGCGAGGCGATCGCACTGCCGTTTCTCGTGAGCTGGTTCTTCGGCGATTTTACCAATCTGATTGGGTCAGTCTTGTGGCAGTCTGCATTGTCCGACAGGAGCCAAGCTCAAGAAATATTTTTCGATGCTTGTAGCTGCGTCCTCACACACCAACTGCCGTTCCAAACCTACCTCGCGACGTACTTCGTCATGATCGACGCGATGCTCATCGCTCAATTCTTTCACTACTCGCGAGCGAACCCGTCGACGTCGATCCCGCCTCTTTCCATCGACTATCCTTACGCTCAAACACCTCATACACATCATCATCATCATCCTCACTCGCTCACACACCACCATCATCGCGAGTCCCCGTCGAGCGTAAGGAGGAGCAAGAGTTTCCATCGTTCGTCGTCGCAGCAACATTCGGCGACGCCTTCGAGGCGGCGAGTCAAGGCTTTGACTTTAGAAGATGGGCCGGAAATTGGAGAGACGGAGGTGGAGGATCCCATGAATGCGAGTTGGATGTCCCAATCCTCGAACGCGACGACGCCTGCTCGATCATTGAAGAACGGTCGAACGTCGACGAGCACTTCGGAAGTGATGGTCCCGAGGGCAAGTCGAACGAGCACGACCTATTCGATTTTGTCGAACCCGACAACACCCCATACACTTTCCGTCTCTACATCGCAAGTCTTGTCGGCTCGTTCAACGAGCACACCGTCCAGCGGTCCTAGTTCACCCTCATTCGAAATCCCGACGACGATGACTTCTTCCTTAGGATCGATCGCTTCGACTTCGGAAGCGAGAGGTCGAACGATGACGAGGAACTATAACCCGCATCACCACTACCTGCACCATTATCACCACCCTTCGGATCTTGAGACCATCTCGGGTTCGCCGGCCTCGGGGTCTCCAGCACCTTTGATGAGGAGTTTGATGGAGCTGGAGGAACAGGCCAGAGAACGGGCCCAGGAAACGGGGCACGAGGGAGGAGGAGAATACAACGGGGAAGAAGACGGGACCGAACGAGGACGATCCATTCATCGAGTCAACGATCTTCCTTCTAACGTATTACCTCAATACGTAAGGGAGACGACGTCGAGGCATCATCATTCTTCTTCGTCGCATCATCATCATCATCACCATCAGCAATCTGGACCGGGGAGGAGTAGTTCGAGGTCGAGGCCGCCGCCACCGGCGAGGAGGACGAGCTCGATGTTGTTCCTTTCGGTGGGGTTATTTTTCACGTTCACGACGTTGGGGAGAAGAGCGGAGAAGGGGGTAGGGTCATTTGATGGGGGAAGTGCGCGAGCTTGGGAGGTGGGGTTGCCCAAACTGAATTGGGTGCAAGAGCCGAAGGTCAGGCTCACCAAGAGGGAGACGGTCAATTCACCACCTTTGATGGCCTCGATTGGAGAGAAGAGGGACGATGACGTGGTGATGAGTGATACTCTCTACCTTTTGGATTCAAAAGTGGCCAGTGGACGGGATTGGGAGCGATTCATCGGCCGGATGAGCGCATGGACATGTACGACTCTGTACCTCACCTCGAGGTTACCCCAGATTTGGCAGAATGTGAGTTCACCATCCTTGCTGCCTAATATTCCAGTTGGGTATCAACTCACAACGTCCTCTTTTATTCTCTCTCAGTTCCGCCGTCGTTCCGTCGCCGGTCTCTCCATGCTCCTCTTCATCATGGCCTTCATCGGCAATTCCCTCTACGTCATCTCCATCCTCCTCAACCCCTTGGCGACCGAATCCGTCGGCTATCTCCTCGAATCGACGCCTTACCTCTTGGGAAGTGGAGGCACGCTATGTTTCGATATCACGATCGTTTTCCAGAGCTGGCTTTATTCGGAAACGAGGAAGCGGAATACGGCGATGATGAGGAGGGGGTTGAATAGAGGGGACTCGACGGGTGCGAGAGGGAGGGGAGAGGAGGAGGGGTTGTTAGGGACCACGACTGATGGGGAAGAGGGTGTTGAAGAAGGGAGGAGACGATCTTCGAGTCGGAGGATCGGTAGCAAACGATCGACGAGCTCCAAACGTTGTTGGGGTGGCACCTCGGGCTCGTTGGATCGTCATGATCCGGCGTTCAAGATGTCCCGATCCGTATCATCGCATAGGACATCGAGGGCACCTTCCGTACGGACATTCAAGACCGATGGTGACGCCGAAGGAGCGCATGAAACGATACTGGCCGAGTCTGCGGGGCCGAGATTTTTGAGAGCCGAACGGGGAGTTCTGGACGACCTCGAATTCGAATTCGATCCTACACGATCCAATACATCTTCCAGAGGTCCTTCGCCTAACCGATCGAGGAAAGAGCATTCGCAGACTGGTTCAGGTCTGCGTAGTCGATCAAGATCGACGAGTGATGATCGGACGAGTTTGTTGGGCGTCGTACCCGAGGCGGGGGAGAGTCATTTGACTATCAGGGGTTGAGTGGAGGTGGAAGGTATGCAGGAGTGGGCATGGTGGTTTCTGCTTTCTTTCGAGGTGTGTTATTTCGCAGCGAGTCTAGCAGTGTAGTAGTGCGCAGCACGTACGTAGTACCCGAATTCCATTCTTGCAAAATACAGCCTTTTTCAAAGTCAAACAAGGGTCCCTGTACTGCTATTACGGATGACTGATTACCGACAAGATTACATATCGTGATGACACATGCGCATCTACCTCCCCAACCACCTACTATAAGCGTCCTTCATCGCCAACACCGTCTTGGCCTCGTTGGTTTGTTGACCCCAATACTCGTGGAACCGAAACAAGAGGTCAGACTCTTGTACGAGCTGGGTCCTCCAGCAGATTTGAAGTTGCGTTTCTCGTGAGGTCGAGAGTTGTAGATTGGTTTGGTAAAGCTTGAGGCTCATTTCTATGCGAGGCAGGGGTCGGGTTGAAGGCAGCAGTCAGCTCCATCTGTCGTCGCGATTTTTCACTACACCGCGGCTCGTCCGAACTCAACTCGTCAACAGGACGAGATCCCCCCTCCTCGTCGCCTGACTCAACGTCCTGCCCACCCCCTCCCAGAGTGATATCTTGACCGGCATACTCGGCGCACTGAGCGGGTCCAAAGTGGTCCATTCCCAAAGCTGCAGATCCCCTCCTGGTCCAACGCTTCGAGGCCCGGAAATGTCGATGACGACGCAGAGGATCGAGAGACGATGAATGCCGTTCGTTTTGTTTTGGAGGAGGGAGTGGAACCGGTCAAAGGGAGTGAGGGAGGGGAGGGTAAAGTGCAGTGTGGGGGGCAGACCGACGTCGATCTGCGAGGCGGCGTGCGTCGTCGGCGTCGAGGTGGACGCCGAACTGAGGAAGGAGGCGGAGATGTCTTGGGCTTGTTCGAGGGTGGACGCTTGGGTTTCGTGGGAGGCTCGTCCCGGGGGCAGTTGGGATGGAGGTGGGAACAAGGCTGGTGGGGTTCGGTGATTGTGCCCACACGGGTTCGAGGTCAGCGCTGGTACGACGCTGTTCTGAAAAAAGGTCTCACCTGAAGCCAAGCTGAATCGTCGGTCTGCTTCTTCCTCGAGGATCGTCGATCCGAACCGTGTCTCATCCTCATCGATGGTCGTCCCCGTCGCGGCAGGAGCACGCCGAGCGATCATCATTCTCGAGGCCGACTCGTCTCGATCGACCCATCTCAGACCACCCACAAGTTCGGACGAGGTAGTTTGATCGGCTGTGCTATCGGCATCACGAGGAAGCATGCTCGTACGGCGGGTATTCGCGGGTAAGGTGGGCACGGGAGCAGGCGCATCGGGCTCATCAGGAGAAAAGACGAGCTCGATCTGGTGCGGATACCATACTGGACCGCTGCTGGTGGTCGGTTTCTCGCCGCGCTCGATCACTTGAGTCGCAGTTGGTGGTTCGTCAAAGATGATGTAGCGCATTCATGGGGGTGGGACGACTTGCCGAAGCGGGTGGGCGTGCGCCGAGACAGAGAGAGCTCGACGGCGGAGAAGGAGAGCACAGGAGAGCACGCCAGCACGCGACTCCTCGACCGATCGTTAATGGATTGATGACGAGCGCGTTTGTAACGCCACGCGCGGCAATTGAATTGATCGGCCTCGAGCGCCCGCGCGATGCTCACGGCACTCTCCCCCGCCACGTCATTCGACCACCATCCGACCACGATTTATCGCCTATACCTCCTCCGATCGTCGCTGTTCCTGGGATCAAGAAGCGTGGTCGCTCTCACTCGTCCTTCGTCATTCCACCCTCAATACACGACCATGGCGCCGCGGAAACGAAAGTCGTTGCCCGTGGTCGACGCGTCGCCAACCAGGCCAGAACCGCCACTCGCACGAGAGGACTCGCCTCTCTCAGCCCTTGGCGAGGACACCGTCGCCTCAGCTGCTGAAGAACGAGTGGTGGCACCTTCCAAGAAAAAGACCAAAAAGACGGCCAAAGAACCGAAAGCACCCAAGCCCAAACCTGGACCTGTCCAACCTCTGGATCCGACTTTGCCTACGAACAAGACCTTGCCCGACCCGATGCCTCCGTACCCCCCACGCCCTCAAGGGCAGGTCAGGATCAGCGCTTGGAATGTCTGTGGCATAAGAGCGGCGGAGAACAAGGTGCGTTTCGGCTGTCTACCCCTAACGTTTCGGTCTTGACGGTGTTTTGGCGCTTCATCACAGGGTATGGAGAGGTATATCCAAGCCGAAGCAGCCGACATCCTCGTCTTGACCGAGACGAAAATGGCCGACCCGAACTTTGCTTTCCTCAATGACAACTATCCCGTAAGTTCTCCTCCCACCCCGACCTCGGGCGCACCGTCCGTTGCGCGTCTGATCTCGTTCCACCACCAGTACCGATATTGGGGAGTCGATCCTAACAAGAAGGGATATTCGGGCACGGCGATCTTGTCCAAGATTGAACCCAAGTCCGTTACGTTCGGGTTGCCGACCAGTTCCAATCAAGCTGCCGAAGCGGGTCGTCAGTCCAAGAGGTCCATTCTCTTTGCTTTAGGGCACCTAATCTCATGCCATCCCGTGCTTTACTTCTTCTCCATCTAGGCTGCATCACCCTCGAATTTAAATCCCACTTCCTCATAGGAACCTACGTCCCCAACGCCGGCCAAGATCTTAAAACCCTCCCGCGCAAATCGCAATGGAATCACGACTTTTCCCTTTACCTCCACCAACTCGACGCTCTCAAACCCACCATCTGGTGTGGGGATTTCAACGTCGTTCCTGGGCCTGATGATATAAGGAATTGGAAAACGAACCATAATAAATCGGCGGGGTGTACGGATGAGGAGATTCAAGCTTTTGAGAGACAGTTGCGAGGTGGGGAAGGGGGCCAGGGCGAGAGGTTGGTCGATGTGTGGAGGGAAAGGTATCCGGACAGAGTGGGCTGGTATACGTATTTCTCGTTGAGGTTCGATTGTAGGACCAAGGGGATCGGCTGGAGGTTGGATCATTTCGTGGTGCGTTTTCTTTTTTCTTTTCTTTTTTTTTCTGTTCTCTGCTTGGGCTTCAGCGCAGCGGCGCTGAGGAAACATGCCTTTCAACATTCGCAGGTCTCGGAAAGGATCTTGGACAAGGTCAAGGCATGCGAAATCCGACTCGAGGCTTATGGGCCTTCGGATCATGTCCCCATCATTCTTGACTTTGAAGGCGAG
Source organism: Microbotryum violaceum (assembly GCA_022506055.1). Classification (NCBI taxonomy): domain Eukaryota; kingdom Fungi; phylum Basidiomycota; class Microbotryomycetes; order Microbotryales; family Microbotryaceae; genus Microbotryum; species Microbotryum violaceum. The sequence continues at coordinate 337,560 of JAKMXP010000006.1, read as the reverse complement.
CTTTGAGAGGGCAGGGTGCAGTGATCACACTCTTTGACATCTTGTTCTAGGCTCGGCGAACGTCGTGAATAGTTATTTGTATCGAATTCGAATCATATAAAAAAAGCCCAACAATTCAGGTCCAAAGCAGAATCTAATGTTGTTTAGGTGTAGTCTTTTCAACGCATCGTAACGACCTCTGTAGATCAAGAAAGACACGGGGAATCTCATCAGTCTCCACTCCCACACCCATACACAAAAGACCTCACAGGCGCTAACTCACCTTCGGCAGAGGTAGGATGAATCGCGACCGTATCATCAAAGTCCTTCTTCGTCGCGCCCATCTTGATCGCCACCGCGAAACCCTGCAACATCTCATCGCTGCCCATGCCCAAAAGGTGTAAACCCACGACCTTCTCCTCCTTTCCTTGAACGATCAACTTGTACGAGGTCGGCTCCTTGTCCTCGGGGTCCATCATGGAGTAGTAGAGGGAGGTGAAGGACGCGGTGTAGGTTTTGATTTGGTCATCGCCGTGCTTGGCCCTTGCTTGAGGTTCGGTCAAACCGACGGTTCCGATCGTAGGGTGGGAGAAAACGACAGTGGGGACGAGGTCGTAACTGAGCTTGTCACCCTGAACCCCACCGTACAAACGGTTCGAAAGACGTCGACCAGCAGCGATCGCAACGGGAGTTAAAAGTTCCTTGCCTCCTACATCGCCAATGGCAAAGATGTTATCGACGTTCGTCTTTTGGTATTCATCGACGATCACGTCCCCATTCTTTGCCAACTTGACGCCGACGTTTTCGATCCCCAAATCTTGGGTCAGCGAATGCCTACCCATAGCCCAAAGAATGGCATCCGTCTCCAACGTCCCGCCATTGTCGAAGGTGATGGTCTTGGCGAAAGGTTGGGTGACGTCGGGTTTCTCGACCGAGGTTTCAACGGATTTAAAGTTGACGTTCGTGTGGAACTTGATGCCGGTGTGTTGCATGTGCTTGAACAAGGTGTCTTGTAGCATGGGGTCGAACGCTTTGAGGATCTTGTCCGAGCGGATCACGACGTGCGTTTCGGCGCCTGTTTGAGCACAAAGGTCGTGGGGATGGATCAGTCTGCCGCATGAAATCTCGAGCACGAGGGGCAGGCCGTACTGACCAAGAGCGTGAAAGATGCCAGCAATTTCAATGGCGATGTATCCACCCCCGGCCACGACGACCCTCTTGGGTAACTCCTTGAGGTCGAAAAAGCCATCACTGTCAAAGCCCAACTCGTGGCCCTTGACAAAGGTCGGCTTGGTCGGCGCGCCGCCGACGGCGATGACGATGCGGTCGGCGGTGTAGTGCTGCTCCTTGTCGATGCCTCCGGTGGCCTTGGGGTACGTAGGGGAGACAGAGAGGGTGTGGGCATCGACGAAGCGGGCGTGGCCGGTGATGTGGGCGACCTTGTCCTTTTCGACGTCTGTGGAGTTGAGAGAGGTCAGGTTCGAGGATGGCTCCAGGAGGAAGAGCACAGAGAGAAAGAACGCACTTCGCTCGTAGATGCCGTTGAGTCGCTCAATGTACTTGTCTCGCTTGGCCTTGAGCGTCGGCCAGTCGAACGCGGTGTCTGGTTCGGGCACGTTGTAGCCGTACGCGTTGGCTTGGTGCAACTTTTCCCTGTGGCGCGGGGAGAGTATTGTTAGAGGCGGAGAAAGGGAGTATTGCGCACGCTTACCTCAAATCTGCGGCATGCCACATGATCTTTTTGGGAACACCTGGGAGCGACGACGACCGATGAAGAGGGTCAGTACTCGGGTGTCTTCAGACCGTACTGGCACGACTCACATCCGACATTGACGCAAGTTCCACCCAACCTCCACGTCTCTTCGACAATGGCCACCTTGGCGCCGTACTGAGCGGCCCTCCTCGCTGCTCCCAGACCACCTGACCCACCGCCGATGACGAGGAGGTCGTAGTGCGACTCGCCCTTCTCCGCCGCGGTCGACTTGAAGGGGATCGGGGCCATGATGACGGAGCTGGTGGAGAAGGAGGAGGGGGGGACTGTCTTGGTCGGACGAAGGAGCAGTGTCCGCTTGAATGGGCGCAGGAGTAGAGTCGCCAGGGTTGGATGACCGCGCCAGATACAGGGAGGACGGAGAGCAAGGGAGAAGAGATGCCATCTGCCGTCATCGATGGCGACGAAATTTGTCAGCGCTGAGCACACGTCGATCGGACTTCCGAGTCGGGCATGAGTTTTCACACACCAGCTGCAGCTCGGGCGAGGTCGTCGACTGCAGCATAACATAATTACGAATGACCAAGCAACTATCAGCCATACTTGAAATCACACTCGGTGCGTTTATTCGCCCGCCGAGATGATGCAGTGCCCACTGCACGATCGCGCTAACTTCCGCGCTCAACTTGAAAGCTCTCGAAAGTGGGGGTCAGTCAGCTCTGCGCGGCTGCGCGGCTGCCGACCTCGGCTTTCCTTCGCTCGCAGCTCGAAGGCCCCCCTAAAAGGCCATCATGACCTACGCCAGTGACTTGGCCGCTTCCCTCGGCTCGTCCCTGTCAAGTCTGACCCCTCTTCTTCTCGAAGCGGCCGATCAATCCGACCTCGACTCGTCCTCGCCCACACCACCTCTAGCTTCCCAGCCCACCACCGAGGATCGAACGCCAACCCGTGCTCAGCTGATCCATGATCGTGCCTCCTCCTTACGGTCCATCCTATCCAAGCTGCATCGTTCCCACCCCGCTTCGTCGTTCGAGCTCGCCTCGTTGCTCGATCAGGCCTTCCCGTCGTCATCGTCATCAACCTCCTCGAACGATCCGCCCTCCCTTCAAGCGCAAGCACAATCATCGAACCAGCTACAGTCGATCGAATATCTTACTCTCGCGCAAATGGCCATCTCGGCTTATGGTCTGGTGCTCAAGCAACTGATGCAGCAGGCGAGCGACCTTGCCCAAGAGGACGAGTGGTGGGCCGAGAGAGAAACCGATGCATGGAATCAGGCATTGTACTTGTTGCAGAGTGAGTTCTCGCGCAGAGCAACTTGCAAAGCACTCCCGACTGACACACTCCCTCCACCAACACAGCTACCCCATCGAGGTTGGTCTCGCTCTCCGCGACGGTGGTGACCCGACTGCGCGATCTCACCACCGCAGCCCTGCACTCGAATCAACCTGCGCCGTCCTATCTGTCTTGGTCGACCTACCGAACCGCTCTTCCCCCTTCGCTCCTCGTCACCGCCATCTTCCCTCACCTTGCCACCTCGACGGCCGTAGCTTCCCCAACGGACGCCCTCGATCCGTTTGGAACCGACGACTCGACTCTGGCCGTCACCTCCTCAAGTGGGGGCGTCTCCTTCTCCCATGCCACTCGACTCGCCAAAAAGACGACCCGATCCTTGTTCTTCCTCACGCTCTCCCCTCTGGCCTTGACGAGGCAAGAGATCCTTCATCGGCGCAAGACGATTCGTCAGACGAGGCAAAGTCTGGCCATCAGCATTGGCGAATTGACGCTGGCGCCTCGGCCTTCGATTGACGGGGATCATCATCCAGCACAACCACAAGCGAACGACGATGACGGCAAGAAGCGTTCTGAGAGGACTCTACCGGCTGTGTTGACGACGACGGATCAAGAACCTGCGACGTTGGACGCGCTCAAGGATGCGTGTTGGACCACCTTGGTCCATCTCACTTCAGCACTCGCGACCTCGCCCAATTCTTCCTCGACCCTGCCATCCCCGCCCGAAGCGAGCAAGGCATCGTCAGCGCAAGAATGTGCTCGAGCGTTACACACCCTCCTCACGAGAACGATCGTCGTCCAAGCCGAGACGCTCGAAACCCAACTCGAGCAAGTCTCGCGACTCCCCTTCCTCACCCGCGCCTGGCCCTACCTGCTCGCCGTCCCACTCGTCTCTTACGGTATCGGCCGAACGATCTACAATTCGCGTCATGATTTGCTACACTACGCTAAGGACGCGGTTGATACGGTCAAGAGGTTTGTCATTGATTGGGTTTTGGAACCTGTCAAGGGCATCTTTGAGACCGTGCGGGGCGAAGGAGGTATGAGTTTGACGGGCAAGGAGACGTTGAAGAGTGATTTGGATGTGAGTTCTAGCTGAGGAGGGAAGCGTCTTGTCTATTTAGGGTGTTGATCGATGAAGCTGATTAGTCGGGGTCCATGTGTGCCGAGCGCTCAGAGTTTGGAGAGGATGGTGATTGATTTCGGGAGGGACGAGTACAAGCTTTCGGAGGCGCAATTGGGTGATCTGAGGGAGAAAGTTCGAGCGGGGGATTTGACACCTGTTTTGAAAGCGTTTGAACATGACCTCAAAGTGAGCCATAACCTTACAGCTCTAGGTGCTGACCCCAAGCTGATCCCGACACCTTCACTCTATTCCCCAACACCCCGAAGTCTCCCCTCCGATCCGCTATCTCCGGCTCACTAATCCGCACCCTTCTAATCCAAGTGCAAAAAGTCAAAGTCGACGTCGCCCTCGCCATGGACGGTATCGAAAAAATGCTCCGCTCCCAACAACTCACCTTTGGATTCGTAGGTGTTGCACCTTCGATCCTCGTCCTTTTCGCGTTCGGTAATTGGCTCAAGGGTTTTACGAGGAGGGACGGGAGTAGTAAGAAGAGGAGAAAGGAGTGGGCTAAGAGGTGTTGGTTGAGTACGAGGCAGTTGGATTTGTTGTTGGCGCCTCCTAGGGATATCGAGCCGTCGACAAAAACTTTAAAGGGTGATCGACCCGGCGAAAACGAAAAGTTGACGCAGGGTTTGGTCTTGTTGTGTTTGGCGAACTTGAGGAATTACGCCAAGAGGGGTATCTTCCCTAGTCGGGATACGCAGTTGAGGCAGGCGTTCTTGGAGGATGTGAGGGCGATCGAAGATGAAGGTGCTAGGGCCAAACCGGACAAGAGGGCAAAGATGGTTGAGAGGATGTGGAGGTGGGGGACGGCACTGGGATGGGAAGGCATTGCGTAGCCTAGGATTCACGATTCATGTGCGACGAAATTCATGTATAACGAGGTTGAGATACTGAGTATTGTGTCATTTGAAATTTCGAAGATTACTACATGTGTATCAACTGAATCATGCGGAGAAGAAGATATACATGTGATCGCGATGATGCGCCTCTCGGTCAGGTTGACCAAAGAAGATGTATCGATCTCTGTTCAGGCGTTGACCAAGTTGGCAACGGTCAAGGAGTAAGCGAGGTGGTTTGTTAGGAACAAGCAGGAGAGAAAACAGGGGCGAGCGATATGACGTGCAGAAGTAGAGAGGTGGAGAATGGAGAAGTAGATATACACGTCGATTCATTCAGGCCGCTTCCTATGCAAATGCAAACCTCGCCCTCCATGTTGAATCCCCTCAAACCTCCAGCGCCTCGATCGCTCGACTCCTCTTAACCTTCCTCTGTACCGATACATTCAAGGCACCACCATTCCCGCCTCCTTGTGGTACCTCCTCCTCGGCTTTACGTTTTCCCTTGGCCTTCTCTGACAAGGCTTCCTGCGCAATTGGTGCCGCTCGATTCTGGAATGCAGACGTTTCCTCGAAGGTAGAAGGGGCGAAACCGAGCGAATCCGTAATCTCCATTCCCGATGACTGGATCTCGTCGGCGAATTGACCCGTCCTCGAAGGTTTGGGTAGAACTTGGGAAGTCTCAGGTGTGTCAGGGACGATGGTCGATGCGGATGGCTGAGCAGGAGCTGGAGCGATCGCGACTTGAGAGGCGACCGCTTGTGCAGCCGGTTGGGATTGGGGTTGGGTGCCGATGATGGAATCGGTCGATGCGGGGGAGGCGTGGCCGTTGTGGGGTGGAGGTCCCATTTCGTTCTCCTGGGCACCGTAAAGATATTACCACTAGATCAGAGCTGAACGGTAATCGGACATAAGTCACAGGTGCAAATTAGTTACCAGTGCACGCCTCTGGTTGACGACCACCGGCTTCGCTTCACGAGACAGCAACTCGAGAATCGGTAGCTCAGCCCCTCGACCGGGGGTGAAGTACTTCTCCTTCTTGTATCGACTTTGTTCCGGAGATCTGTCCAAGCGATTTTCAGCCTCTCAGCTCGGTCAAATCCAATCTACAAACACCGGCTCTGGCTTACCGGTTGACAACATCGACTTTCTGCGTCGAACCACTCCCGTTGCTCGCAGCCCCACGACCTCGGGTAGCTCCTTGACCTTGGCCTCGGCCTCGCGCACGCCCTCGACCTCGCGCACGACCTTTAGCAAGTGGTTCCTCTGTTGGCTGAGGTTTTTCTTCAACGATGAATTTCTCGCTCCGCAATCGTTGGGTAATGGCTGCTGCATCTTGGCGATCGGTCCCCAGGCGTGCGGCAAGTTCGCTGACCAAAGGCACCCCGTCATTCCAGAGGACCTCGATGGCTGTACCGCGTTCGTGCTACATTAGTCTCAAGCCTCAAGCCATCTATTTTGCTGAAAATTGCGTACCTCGTCGGAATTTGGCCAGTTCATGAAACTTGAGCATGGCTTCGTAAGATCGGAGCTCCGTAGCATCGGCCGTTCGGCAAGCGTAGCAGACGAGCTTCTTGAGCATCGCGGCATGGGGACGAGTGGCGAAGCTGTTTCAAAGGTAATCGATAAGTGAAGAGAAGTTGAGTGAACCTTCGTCGTAGTGCAAAACTTCCGACTCACCCATAACACGACAAGTGCTTGCTGATTTGACAGACTGCAGCGGTGAAATCGCAAGTTCGCGATCAGGGAGCTGTTCCAAGCAAGAACGTGTCGTCACGTACCGGAGCAACTGAAAGCGCCTTCTGCGGTATTCAGCGAGGAACCTGCATTGTCGAGCGTCGAACGCATCAGACCAAAATGAATATGTATATATCCGGATATCCAACGCATACCACAGTCACATCTGTTCATCATTTCGGCAAGTGCAGAGGTCGTTTGCGAAATGCGACCACGAGCTAGACCTTTTTGATGCGCTAAAATCGTTCCGTTTTCGAAGGCCGCTACGGTCCGGGGTGCTTGCTCCGATGGAAGTGGGAATCCTGCTTGTACTGCGTCTTGACGTACATCGCTTCTACGAAAGTCCTCAAACAACTAGCACTCAGTTTCATCCTCTCGAGGCTATTTGGGGTCCGCACTCTCACCTCGGTTCTTCGACCCTTGTTTCCGCCCCTCCGTGATGGGAAGCTGCTTGCGCATCAGTTGATTGAGCGCCACCAGTATCTTCCATCACCACATCTTCCTCCACTTGGTCCAGCTGGGACCCACCCTGACTGAACGTCATCTGTAGATCCTGAAAGCCGTGGAGTTCTTCCATCGACGCTGGTGGATGATTGGGTTGGGACTGGGTAATCTCCAGCAGTTGAGTGTCGCCGCTTCGGTTCTTAATACGATCAATCTTTAGCGTTATAAGAATTAGCTGACAAAAGGTCAGTTGATCGATTTGTGGAACTCGGAACCGACCTCTTTCTGCAGAGCTGCCGAATCCGACATGTCTGAATCCTGGATCGACGGCTCGAAACGGTCCTCGGCCGGAATGATGGTCGTGGCAGTGCATTCGAGCCCGATCTTGCGTCTGAGCTGTTTGATTTGAGGATCTTGACGAGCACAAACTTCTTCGACGGTCAAGAAGTTGCCATCGTTGTCCCGAACACCGACTGGGTCTATCGGTTTGAGGTTCGAGTCTGCCGACGTGATGGACTGCGCTAGGCTCTCGCCATCCCACTCGACGGTTCTGCTTTGCGCATCCCGACGGTTTCTAGCGAGGGCCTCTTCGTGGGTTATCTTGTCGTCAAACACTGTATTAAGTAGATGGGCGATCGAGACGTAGTGACAGGAAAGGTTGTGAAACCCAGTCGAGATATCCCCCAGCTCGGCAACGTCGGGCCGGTCTTCGAGTCTGGGCGTGGTTATGCGGAGTTGCCCTTCGTCGGGAGGTATCGGCTGGAAGAGGGCAGGCTCGTAGTCGTCTGGTGCGCTTTCAGTAAAGTAGAGCCGCATATCGATGTACCGACGTCGGGGAAGTTCATCCAACGCTTGGGTGCTCATAAGCAAACTGCTCAAGACCGTGGTTGAGCTTTCTCCGAATGCTGATTTATGACATTTTATAGGGTGGCTCACTTCTTGATCAACTTTTGGATTTGACGCTTGACATCCCCTTCACTCAAGCTTGAGGATTGACTACCTTTGCTTGCACCGGTCCACTGGTCCGGCAGGGTCATAGCGATACGCTACGGTGCGGCAAGAGCATGACGTTAGTATCGCAGCTGAATCCCATGGAGCCCCTGAGGATCAAAAGACAGCACCTGTTTCCCGTCAGCGTCTGCCTCGTAGTCGAAGCTGAAGGTGTAAGCTTCAACAATGTTATCAGGCTCTTCGGGGTCGTGAAAGATGGCGAGCACTGTGAAGGACAGCTGCACACTGATAAGACATGGTCATTCCTAGCCTGCTGAGAGCTTTGTCACCCACCGAGTCGTTCGACGTAACCGAGCTTGAAAGCGGCATCGACCGAATCCTGTGCGTATGGTCGTTTCAAGTTCAGTACTCAGATGAAAGTGGAGCACTCACTCTGATATTGAAGGGTACGCACCAGGTAGTCGAGGAGCAAGTCAGCCTCGCGACTGGCCCCCCTGATGAGCGACTTGACCTTGACGGTCGAAGGTTGGGATTTCTTCTCCTCCAACGCCTTGGACGTCGCAGCAGGATTCGTATCAGAGACAGGTACACTGGGCGTTCTGATCGCTGCATTGACAAAGTTGTCCTGCGAGCCGAGACCAAAAAGGAGACTGAGCTCCTGTTCGGCGTCATTTCCGGTCGGGAAGAGCGAGAGGCTCGGTGTGCGGCGACAATGTGACTGACGTCTTCGAAGATGCCTCGGAGAAAGGTAACGCAACTGATGCCAGTGCGTAAGAGTTGAGAGACGTGGGTCAAACTAGAGGTGTAGGTGGTGGTGGCGAGGTTCTCGTCGACTTGCTGGGCCGATCCGACTACTGGCGCTCTGTTTGCAGTGGCCGCGGCAGCCGGTCGCACGCGCTTCGGAAGGACATTGCAAGTGCAGTGGGAGATCAGCGGATGCGATATGAAGTACTGAGCTCAGCCTAGAGTAGACTCACTGTCGCCATGTTTGGAACGGCGATCGACGAGCCCAGCGGTAGGCGGCGAAGGTGGGATGGTGCGACTGAGAAGAAGGACTTGACTTTGGTTCAGATTGACTTCGCGGTGGAGCGAGTGCGCTCGGGCCGCCGCTCGGGCCGCCGCTCAAAGCGCGATTGCGCAGCCGCGGCGAAGGCGCTCAGGCGCTCAGGCCCCATGAGCTCGTCCTGCACGCGTTCCGGGTGAGACATTCACCTGCGGGCATGCGCTACAAATTCGTTCCTTTCTTTCATTATATACCTTCTCTTCATCCTGTTTCCTTCTCTTCCAACTTAGTCACTCCTTCTCATCCTTTCCTCTCCGTTGAAAATACACCTCGCACTCGTCTTTTGCGCCCCCACACTCGTTCATCCATCTGCTACTCGGCGCTGCTCGCACGCTCCCTTTCATGCTCGCCTCGGCTCAGTCTCGGCGTCCGCGCAGCCCAGTGCATCGCCTCCTCCTTCAGACCCTGGCTACATTGCTTCTCCTTACGTCTACACTCGGTGGTGATGTTCTTTCGTCCACTCACTCGGATGCATTGGCCCCCCTTGGCGGTAGAGTATTTGCTCCTTTGCCCGGCTCTCACGTGGGCGTGGAGCGCCACTCGTTGACGATCGTGCGCGACGTCAAGCCCGAATCGACAAGGCTCCAGCTCCGCAGCCACCGCAGGAGGTTTGTGCGCCACAAGCGGGCTCTTGGCAAGGCTTGGTCCGGGTCTTCGTCTTTCAAGAATGGAAAGAAACTTGGTATCGGTGGTAGTGAGTGCATTTGGCTCCTGTGGAAGACGTTTTCGCCGAGACCAGGCCTCAAGTCTCAAGCATCGTCGCGGACCATGGAAGGTGCTGAGGCCCGTGCCCAAGAACTGACTTGACATATCCAAAATTGTTCGTCTTCACAGTGCAAGTCAGTGTTGTCAGTGACGACGAGCTACTTGTGAGTAAAGCCCTACCCACCGTGACGCTTCCGCAAAAACTCTGATCAATTGGTTCCCCCCTGCCTGCACATGCGGCACATCGGTTCGCACCATCATCAGAGTAAGTCAACGCATCGCAAAAGGGTGTCGTGAATGCTCCAGCTGATGTCGATATCTTGCTCGGTAGTGTAAGACGCGGCCGCTAGAGACTGGCAAGCCCTCCCCCAGCCCCTCTCCTGCTTGCTAAACAGACTTACCCCACATAGCTTCGACAAGGCCGAGAACAACCCGCTTCAAGTCAACGGCCACAGTGCGTGGGGTCAAATTTATACCATCAGCACCGGCAAATCTCGAGCGCTTGACCTTCTCACCAACTCATTTTGGTAAGCTTTGTGACAAGGAAAATTTGCCCCAGCGCTCCCTCGTGGCTTCGAATTAGTCGTCGACCGGGATCTGACTCATCTGCTTTGGATCACCCAGTGCCGGAGGCGGTTGGCTCAGCAACGGCACGTTGATCAGCATCGGCGGCAACCCCATCGAGCAGGCTGCGAACAACGCGACTGCGAACGGTATCGCTGCCATTCGGATGTTCACCCCATGCGACGGGGGCAACTGTCAGGTCCAGGAGTTCCCCAAAACGGTCCGCTTGACGTCCAAGAGGTGGTATCCTTCGACCGTGCGCTTGCATGATGGCTCCGTCATCATTATTGGAGGATGCATCAGAGGTGGTTACAACAATGCTCCCGACATTGACAATCCGACGATCGAGTTTTTCCCTCCCAAGGGAAACGGAAAGCAGATCTTCTTCAAGTTCTTGCAAGGTACGCTCACGCGGCTGAAACTAGATCGCTACACTTTCATTGACACCGAGCTTTCTTTTTCACCTTAGATGCGCTCAACTCGAATCTGTTCCCCATCTCGTTCTCCCTTCCAAAGACGTGAGTCGTCATGGGCTTGTGGGTGCGCCACTCCATGGAAGCTGACACAAAAAAACACCTGCAGTGGTTACATCTTCGTGGCTGCCAACAAGATCAACACCATATACGACTGGGTAAACAATCAAGAATATCGACTTCCTGGTGTACGTCTCCGGTTTTGGCTTAGATCCTTGGATCACATCGACCGACTCCTGTCCGCATGGTCTGCTCTTCCTTGCAGCTCCCAAATGGAGTCGTCGCAAACTATCCGAGCTCAGGTGCATCGGCGCTTCTGCCCCTGACGATAGCGAACGGATATGCGACCGAGATCTTGATCTGTGGAGGGTCGACCCAGGACCTCGACTCGCCTTGGTTGCTTAGCGCTCAGAGCCCGACGTCCACTCAGTGCGCGCGACTCAAGATTAGTGGGACAAAGGCTGTAGGCGGGTGGCAGGTTGAGCAGATGCCCGAATCACGTCTCATGGGGGATGCCATTCTTACTCCTGATGGTAAAGGTAAGCCTCGACCACCCAAAGCTGCGAGGTTAGCCGTCATTGAGTGAGCGCTGACCTTCAACCTGAAAATTGACTGCGCAGTCTTGCTGGTAAATGGCGCTGGGACGGGAGTTGCTGGCTACGGCAATGTCGCGAACATGACAGGACTGAGCAACGCGGGCAAGCCAAGGTTACGACCTACCTTGTACGACCCTGTCGCCGCGTCGGACTCTCGCTTCAGTACCAACTTTCCTTCCTCCAAGACCGAACGACTCTACCATTCGTCGGCGACTCTGGTTCCGGATGGCTCGATTTTTATCGCGGGTTCCAATCCCAACGGCAAGGTACGTAGCATATAAAGGTCGTATCCGCGTCTCCCTGCCAATCTCATCTATGTTCCATCTTCTTCTCTTGGCAGGTCGAGACGAGGACCTATGAAACGAGGTGGGTGTTTTGTCATGTCACAAACCTTTCGACTTGGGGATCGTAACTGAGCGCCGTCGATGTGAGGCACGCCCACAGATACAACACCGAGTTTCTTCGACCACCTTACATGTCCAAGTCTCGCCCCATGTTCTCCCGTCAACCCAACAAGATCCAATACAAGTCCAAGTACACTTTCTCTTACACGGTCCCAAGTGGCACCAAGAAGATTCGCGCGGTCATCATTGATATCGGCTACTCGACCCATGGCGTGCACATGAACCAACGCTGGGTTGAATTACGGGTGATATCGACCGATGATGGAAAGATCACGATTCAAGGCCCTCAAGGCCCGACGTATTATCCTCCTGGTAAGCCGTCAATCCCACTCTGCACCCCTGTAGAGGCAATTGTTGATGCGTCTGGGTCTACCTGTAGGCTATGCTTGGCTCTGGATTCTCGCCGACGACGTTCCTTCAAAAGGAAAGCGGGTCATGATCGGGAAGGGACAAGGTGGGCATTTTTGTCTCCGGGCCCAACTCCGTCCGGTATCTAGAAAGCTGATATTAAGCGCCCGAATGAATTGAACCCCAGATCCTCCATCCAAGTGAGGAGTTCGACAGCTTTGTCCCTCCAAGCCTGCGCCTTGCGTTTGATTCGCTTCGTTACGACCAATCCCCCTATTTTCACTTCGACTTAGCTTTAACGACCGTTCCCTTTGGCCGGGCCTTTCATGCTACATCACCCCTCTTATCGCAATTATGTAGTAGTTGTTGTACCTAACTATACCTTTATGACATCTTCAACTTAGCCGGTTGCACCACAACACCAGAGTTCACTCGCCTCTTTCCCTGCGAATAGATATGAAAGGAGCACGCACCCCGAGCCCGGAAGATCCTCCGCGACACCGTTCGTGCTGCAACTGGTTAAAGAATCTCATAATCAGAAAACTCCGGAATAGTACCGAAATAGTGTTTTCAATTCTTTTCAGCTTCACCGCTGGTTCCCGGGCCCCGACGCCGCACACAAAACTTCGATAGCCCCGCGTTGGTCAGCGTGAATGTGCCGACGTCGACCCAGTGCGCTCGGATTAAAAGCATGGGCAGAGAATATTGTTGCTAGGGGGTGATCCGCTGAACGACACTTCAGTCAGTCTTCAATGCGAGAGCGAATGAAGAGAGAAAGAGACGAAGTGTCGCCCAAGTGCTAAACAATCTGCTAGAAATGCCCCGCCTCCCCAATTAGATGGCGGGCCCAATTAACTGCAGCCAGGGTAAGATGGCGATCCCAGTCGAGTAGAAACATCCCGCCATTCTTCCATTTAGTTATATCTTCAGAGTCAAGAACAAGCCAACCCTCCAAATCCAATACCGTCCTTCCTTCGTCTTCGAACTCGGATCCTAATGTAGAGACTTGTCGTTGACACTCCCCCTGGTTCCGATGTTCGAAAGCTGAACCATTCCCATCGATTGACGATGACGCTCGAACTTGATACGACCGAGACCTTTGGTGAGTGTGTCGGCGACCATCGAGTCCGTGTCGCAGTAGACGAGCTTGACCTCACCGAAGCCAACTCGCTCGCTCACGAAATGATGAACAACATCGAAATGCTTGGTACGCGCATGATGCGCAGGGTTGTTGGCAATCTTGATGGTAGCCTGGTTGTCCTCATGGATGATCGTTGCCGATTGCTGAGAGACGTAGAGATTGGTGGCAACTTGTCGAAGCCAGACCGCCTCCTTGGTAGCCATAGATGCGGCAAGAATCTCGGACTCGGTAGTAGAGGTGGCGACGAGCGACTGTTGTTTGGACTGCCAAGAGATTGCAGCCCCTCCGAACAAGGTGACGAAGGCCCCAACTGATCGACGATTCACAAAGTCGCTTGCCCAGCTGGCGTCGGAGTAGATTACGAGATCGGTAGAGCCATTGAGTTGGTAGCACAATCCGAAGTCGATGGTTCCAGCGAGGTAGCGAAAGATGCGTTTGACGGCAAGCAAGTCGTTCTCGGTGGGAGAAGCAAGACGTTGGGCGACGGCGCGAACTGCGGCAGCGATGTCGGGACGAGTCATCTGAGCGGCGTATTGAAGAGCGCCGACCATGGACTGGTACATGTGAAAATCATCGAGCGTGGCAGAAGTGTCAACCGCGCGATCCTCCTTGTCGAGCATGGGGGTTGCCTTGGTCTTGACCAAATCGAATCCAAAGCGTTTGAGGATGTCTTTGATGTAACGAGATTGGTGTAGAAGACAGTATTGTTCTTTGCGAAGGACTTCGAGAGAAAGAAAGAGGGACACTGCACCTTGTCGTTTCAACTGGAACACAGCTTGAAGTTGCCCAATCTCGGTCTCGATCAATTCTTGAGAGGTAGCGGCGACCAAGCCGTCGTCGACGTAAAAAGCGACGATGATGTAACCTCGATCGTCGGTCTTGGAGTAGAGGCAGGCGTCCGAGTCGCACTTGGACCAGTTCTTCTCGACCATGAGACGATCGAGAGCGGCGTTCCATTCGCGAGGTGCTTGCTTGGTGCCATACATGGATGCAACGAGCTTCAAACACTGGCCAGGTTGCAGAACTCCAGACCATCCCTTGGGCGCCTTCATGTAGACATCATCGGTCATCTTGCCGTTGAGGAATGCGGTGTCAAAGTCGAACTGTTCAAGCTTGAGTCCGCGAGCTGTGGCAAGAGCAATGATGAAACGAATGGTACTCATGCGAGCAACAGGAGCGAACGTCTCGTTGAAATCGATACCCGGGCGTTGAGCAAAGCCTTGAGCGACGAGACGAGCCTTATAGCGAACGATTCGACCAGCTGCGTCCTTCTTGAGAGTAAAGACCCACTTGGAACGGAGAGCACGGGCGCCACGAGGAAGCACAACGACCTCGAACACTTGATGAGCGTCGAGAGAGGCAAGCTCCGAGTTGATGGCACCGATCCAATCCTCCGCCTCGGGCGAGGAAATCGCTTCTTCAAACGATGTTGGAACGACTGACCCTTGGGTTTTGATCGCCAAACAGAGAGACTCCTCCCCCCAGATTTCGTCGACCGCTGGTTCGTTGTCTGGAACTTCGAAAACGCCGTAGCAGATGATCTATCTTGCGATCGTCGATCAATTCTCCTGCGGCAAATGGTGCTTCCCACTTTCGTCCAAGACCTCGATCGAGGTTCTGAAGACGTTCGACACCTTCAGACTCAGTGCGGAGAAGATGACCGGCAATTCCATCCGTTTCGTTCGTTCCGATAATGGAGGCGAGTTTACTTCCAAGGCCTTCATCGACTACTTCAAGAGTCACGGAATCACGCATGAACGCACAGCACCGTACACCCCGGAAAACAACGGACAGGTCGAGCGCTTGAACGGATCTCTCATGAATACCGTCAAGGCCATGCTCCATGACTCGAAGCTGCCTCACTCGTTCTGGTCGCTCGCTATGACAACGGCCACCTATATCCACAACCGCACGGGTGTTACTCGACTCGGAGGAAAAACACCTTTCGAGATCATTCACGGCAAGAAACCCCGAATTGGCCATCTCAAACCGTTCGGTGCCGTCGCCTTCGTTCACATCGACAAAACTCTTCGCAAGAAACTCGATGACGGTGGTGGTCTCGGTATCCTCGAACCAAACGATGTAGTTGTAGTCCGAGTAGCCCACGAGTATACCTTGCTTGACCTTGTCATCGAGTTTCTTGCGAAGAGTTTTGTCGATGTGAACGAAGGCGACGGCACCGAACGGTTTGAGATGGCCAATTCGGGGTTTCTTGCCGTGAATGATCTCGAAAGGTGTTTTTCCTCCGAGTCGAGTAACACCCGTGCGGTTGTGGATGTAGGTGGCCGTTGTCATAGCGAGCGACCAGAACGAGTGAGGCAGCTTCGAGTCATGGAGCATGGCCTTGACGGTATTCATGAGAGATCCGTTCAAGCGCTCGACCTGTCCGTTGTTTTCCGGGGTGTACGGTGCTGTGCGTTCATGCGTGATTCCGTGACTCTTGAAGTAGTCGATGAAGGCCTTGGAAGTAAACTCGCCTCCATTATCGGAACGAACGAAACGGATGGAATTGCCGGTCATCTTCTCCGCACTGAGTCTGAAGGTGTCGAACGTCTTCAGAACCTCGATCGAGGTCTTGGACGAAAGTGGGAAGCACCATTTGCCGCAGGAGAATTGATCGACGATCGCAAGATAGATCATCTGCTACGGCGTTTTCGAAGTTCCAGACAACGAACCAGCGGTCGATGGAGACGCGCTCGAGAACAGCAGAGGCAGAACCATGACCCTTGAAAGATGAACGCTCGGACTTGGCATACAGACAGGTGTCGCAGTCGTGCACAGTCTTGTCACTGAGGTCGAGTTCCTCAGCTGCACAGATGCGTACCATATCGAGGATGGCGCGAACCGGAAGATGACCGAGACGACGATGCCAAGTCATAAGAGGGGCGCTGACCGTAGAGCGAGTCGCTGAAACTCCTTCGATCATCTTGACGTCAAGCTCGTACGCCGTGTCTGGGCGAGTGCTGACGACGACGGTGTTGTCCTTGGAGACCTTGCAAAGACCGTTGACACCAAAAGCGACCTCGAACCCAAGCGACGTGATCACTCGGACTGAGATGAGGCCAGTCGTCGCACCAGGGAGATGGTAGACGTTCTTGAGATGAATGGTTCGACCTGAGGTAGACTCGAGGATGACCGTGCCGTAACCGGGGCAGACGACGCGCTGACCCGATGCAGTCTCGACCGAGAGAGGTTGAGCGACGAAGTCGATGATCGACGAACGATCGCCAGTGTGATGATGAGCAGCACCAGAATCGATAATCCAGCGCATGACTCGAGTCGTAACGGAGTTGGCAACTTGAACCGAGAATGAGATCGGCTCAGAGATTACCGCAGCTTTGTTCGTCTACGACTTGGGAGACCCCTTCGACTTGTCCAAACGATTGTTGGGGTTGTTGGGGTTTTTGTAGCAGTCCGCAGCGACGTGTCCCCTCTTGTTGCAATGCGTGCACTTGAGGGGCTGCGAAGTGGCCAGCGCACCGGCGTTGGACTTGGTGATCACTTGGTTCGAGTTGACCGAGATGGCGGCAGTCTGTCGACGTTGCGCTTCGTTCTCGATCTGACCAATGACTTGAGTGGAGGTAACGACGTCGTCGGGATTCGCGTGAGCTTGTTCGAACCACATGTTGACATTGCTCCAGGATTCGGGCAAGGAGTTGAGGATGAAGATGCAGAGGTACTCGTCGGAAATGGCTTTGCCGATCTTTGCGAGCTCCTCGTAGCACATACGCAACTTGGTTAGGTGCGCATCCATGTCTTGACCTTCGACGTACTTGGTGGCGAGTAATCTGACGAGACCAGTGCAGAGCGCGTTGTGACCACGCTTCCTGAACTTGTTCTCGAGTATCGTCCACATCTCGGCCGACGTCTCAGTGTAGGCGAGCGCGCCTTGAAGGGTGATGTCAATAGTATTGAGAATGTTTTCTTGGCACTATTGATCGCGTTCGTCCCATTTGTCTATGTCGTCTTGGCTTGCGAAGTCGAGGACAGGACGAACTTTGACTCCGATAACGATGTTGAACGACTTTGCCCGCTTCATGTAGACCGAAAGACGCTTGTACCATGATGGATAATCAGAGGCAATCTTGAGTCGAATGAGGGAAGACTTGTTGTTGTCCGAAGACAATGACGCCGGGAGCCTAGCAGCTAGGCTTGTAAGGCTCATAACCTATTGTTGCTGAACGACACTTCAGTCAGTCTTCAATGCGAGAGCGAATGAAGAGAGAAAGAGACGAAGTGTCGCCCAAGTGCTAAACAATCTGCTAGAAATGCCCCGCCTCCCCAATTAGATGGCGGGCCCATTTAACTGCAGCCAGGGTAAGATGGCGATCCCAGTCGAGTAGAAACATCCTGCCATTCTTCCATTTAGTCATATCTTCAGAGTCAAGAACAAGCCAACCCTCCAAATCCAATACCGTCCTTCCTTCGTCTTCGAACTCGGATCCTAATGTAGAGACTTGTCGTTGACAAAGAATTCGTCGGCGGTTGGCAAGTCGAGCAGATGCTCGAGGGTCGCATTATGCGAGAGGCAATCCTAACTCCCGATGCGAAAGGTGAGCCCACGGTACCTGGATCTAGAGTGTGAACTCCTTCGACTAAAGAGTGTAATGTCCTCATTCGTGTGTAGTCCTACTCGTCGGAGGCGCACAAACCGGATTTGCTGGCTACGGCAATGCCCAGGATCAAGTCGGGGAAGGCAATGCAGCAAACCCCGGGTATCGACCGACGCTCTACGACCCAGTGGCTGCCTCTGGTTCCAGATTCAGAACAACTTCCCCGCTTCTACGACTGAACGACTTTATCGCTCGAGCGCTACGCCGGTACCAGACGGGTCCATCTTTTACGCCGGCTCGAATCTCCATTCTCAGGTCAGTGGGTCCTCGTCTTTCAATTTGGCACCCATCATGCCTGACAGGCCGAATGACCCTCTCTACCCTTTCACATAGGTGTTCACCCAGACATATGCAACCGGGTAGGCCACACAGCTGATTATATCACCTACGACTCGTCCCTGGCCACTGACCCCTGACCACGTGCTTTCTGTGGAACAGATTTTTAACACCGAGTACCTCCAGCCCCCTTGCATGTCCCTCCCCGACCCAGCTTTTCCCGACAGCCCAAAAAGCTTCTCTACAACGCCAAGATCACCTTCTCCTACACAGCCCCCAACGGGACGAAGAACATTCGCGAAGTGATCAACGACATTGGCGACTCGACGCATGGGATGCACATGAACCAACGCTTGGTAGAGCTCAAAGTGATGTCAAGTAATGATGGTCAGAACACCCTCCAGGGTCCTCAAGGACTTACTTATAGTTGGTGTGTTGTGAATGAGGGTCAGGAATCGCGCGTTCATTGGTAATCTGTTTAGAAGCGCTCGTCTGTACGTTTAGTGAAGCCTGGCGATGCGCACCAACCGGTCATGTTCAGCTTCACGGTTACTTTCGTTGCAGTTAACTGACGGATGGATTACACACTCAGCAGTCGTTTGGTAGCGTCTGGTTCTGCGCAACCCCGTGCGGCGACTTGTCCACGAGGCCAGGTACCTTCGAGGCCGACAGAAAATCGCTTTGCCCGACGAACGAGCGCAGTGTCTGCGAGAGTTGCCCGCCGTGCGTTGACCGCGGCCCTAAGTCTTCGCCGCGAGGGCTTCGGCGACATCGCTCGCTGAGCGACGGGAGAGGGCCAAGGGCGTCGATAACCGTGACAATAGGCCGTGGCATCCTCGCCTTCAAGAGGTCCATGCGGATGCCTTCCGACAACGCAGGCGGCGGAACCCACTTGTCAAACTCAGCTTGCGTGAACTTGACCCCGTCGATCTTGGCGCGCTGGTAAGCCTTGTCGCGGGAAACGTGCGCGGCGTTGAGATCGATGAACAACCGGTTGAAGTGCGACAACCAAGGGTCGAGAGGGTCTCTGTCGACGTAGGCTTGGTATAGAAAGAGGGCATCGAGTTTCTCCGACCGCGCGAAGTCGAGGGATGCGGCGCCGAGATCCTTGTCGAGGGCCGC
Organism: Microbotryum violaceum; assembly: GCA_022506055.1. Classification (NCBI taxonomy): domain Eukaryota; kingdom Fungi; phylum Basidiomycota; class Microbotryomycetes; order Microbotryales; family Microbotryaceae; genus Microbotryum; species Microbotryum violaceum. The sequence continues at coordinate 318,175 of JAKMXP010000006.1, read as the reverse complement.
CCACAGCTCGTGCGTTGGCTTGTCTGCGATGCGTGCGAACGTGGCAGTGCCCAACGTAGCAACGTACCGTACACAACATCGGAACTACCGCCGTAATGTTGACGACCTGGATCAAGCCTTGGCGCAGGCCCGCAACATCTTGTTTGTGTGCCTGGGGGAGGCCACATTCGCACGCATCGCAGACAAGCCAACGCACGAGCTGTGGGCGGCCCTCGACAAGGATCTCGGCGCCGCATCCCTCGACTTCGCGCGGTCGGAGAAACTCGATGCCCTCTTTCTATACCAAGCCTACGTCGACAGAGACCCTCTCGACCCTTGGTTGTCGCACTTCAACCGGTTGTTCATCGATCTCAACGCCGCGCACGTTTCCCGCGACAAGGCTTACCAGCGCGCCAAGATCGACGGGGTCAAGTTCACGCAAGCTGAGTTTGACAAGTGGGTTCCGCCGCCTGCGTTGTCGGAAGGCATCCGCATGGACCTCTTGAAGGCGAGGATGCCACGGCCTATTGTCGCGGTTATCGACGCCCTTGGCCCTCTCCCGTCGCTCAGCGAGGTGGAGAGCGCGCTTCGTCGGGCGGCGATGTCTCGCTCTTCCGGCACCGATGTCGTCGAAGCCCTCGCGGCGAAGACTCTGGGCCACGGTCAACACACGGCGGGGCACTCTCGCAGACACCCCGTTCGTTCGTCGAGCAAAGCGAGTTTTCTGTCGGCCTCGAAGATACCTGGCCTCGTGGACAAGTGGCCCCACGGGGTTGCTCGGTTTGTTGTGGCGGAGGCGAGATACCCTCTTCTCAAGAGGTGGTCTAGCGCAAAATTATGACAAACATCGGAAAATTTTGATTTCATACAACATATCCGTCCATCTCATCTAAAAAGCCCTTCGCCTTCATTCCTCATTCTCCAAAGGTTTCCTCCACCTCCCTTGCAACCAGACCCTGTACATCTTGATCATCTTCTTCCTGTTCAACAACAGCCTTCGATCGACGCCCAACTGCAACAGTTCGAAACGCTGGTCCATGGAGCGCATTGCGATCGCTTCAGGTGCCATGATGGGTTTTGGGTTCGAGGTCGTTGCCTCCGAAGGCATCGCCTCGCCTCCATTTGCTTCTGGCTCCTGCTCCGCCATCGCCATCGCCTCGCCTCCATCTGCTTCTGGATCCTGCTCCGTCGTCGCCTCGCCTCTATTTGCTTCTTGCTCCTCTTGCGCCTTCACCTCAGACTTCGTCGCCGCCGTCTCCCCTCCCTTCAGGCCCCCAAAGATAGCCAACAACTCGTCCCTCTCAAAGAAATAAACCCTAGTTCCATCACCCCGGACATAGAACCCCCCAAAATCATCCATCAACCTTCCTTTCTTGAACCTCAATTGCGCCATATCGTTCCTACCGTAATCGCGAAACAAGATAATTCCACCGGGTTTGAGCATTGTGAATAGGTTGGAGAAGGCTTGGGCCCATTCGAGCGGTTGGAGAGCGGAGAAACAGAATATCAGGATGGCGATGTCGACGCTTCCGGCGGTTAGGGTGGGGGGCAGACCCAGGGGGGATGCGAGATCCCATACGGCTGAGGTTAGGTGTTGAGGGTTGAAGGACGGGTTCGCCTGGGAAGTTCGAGGAAGAAGATTAGGATGGGATCTGGAGTCAAAGTGAGAAGAGGCACCGAAAGAACGGACAAAGACCAGATCGACGGCTCGCTTGGAGAAATCGTAGCCATGTAAACTCAGTTGCGGGTTCTCGTTGAACGAATAAAGCGGGAACAAGGTATTGCCGGGTCCACACCCAATTTCGACGATCGTTTTAGGTCCGGCCTAAGAATTGCCTCGGCTCGTCAGTTCGCCGGTCGCTCTGTAATTTGAGCCCAAGAGGAGTCAGGCTCACATCGGCTCTGATGGCGTCGGACAATTCAGGAAACTCGTTTCTCAACCAAGCACGGTCACTGAAGAAGTTGTCTGCGAGGCGCCCACAAAGTGATCAAAGTCGGTTACTTGATGGTCCCGAATTGCTCGTGGAGACCCCCACCTTTGACATTCTTGTAAAAGCCGTCCCAGTAAGCCGCCGGGTCGGCATTGTACTGCTCCTGAGATTTTGCAGGTACGGCATCGAGTTTTTGGCGTTCTATCGCTGCTTGTGCTTGTTCTTGCTGTTCCCGGTCCCATGGGATCTTGTCCCTGATGAAGGGGACGTGGGGAGAAGCAATGGGTTGAGCTGGGACGAGCAGGTAGGGAAGTTTGATAGATTCAGGACGTACCAAGCATTGTGTGTCCAGGGGTCTCTACATGATGTAGTTCATGAAAGCATCCGTCAGCATCTCGGTCTCACTCCTGAACGTCGCTGATTCGCCGCTGACCGGTCGGCTGTGAGTTCCCTGCCTCCTTTGACGGTCGGGGCTCCGGCGATAAGTTCTTCTGCGACTAGTTCATCGGCCAGGAGTTGCGGCCCTACGCGACGCACTCGCGGTCGCTGCTCCTTCTTGCTGCCGGAGGACGAGGCGATCGAGCTGGATGAGCTCGCGACGATACGTGAAGCCATGCCGGGGGTGCCCAACGTGGTGATGCGGCGAGTAAGAGGGGTCAAGTGTCCAAGATGCCGACTCTGACCGAAGCTCATGCAATGATGGTGCGAGTGGCCCAAGTGGTAGGACGTCGCTCCGTGCTGCTGAGCGCCAATCGATTCGATTGCGAAGTCGTCGCGCGCGCTCAGTTTCAGACGAGTTGAAGCTTTTTATTTGTTTATTCGATAGACTTCATTAACAGCATAATTATATTAATACCTAGAAATCTTCGGAAACGTCGGAGGGAATCGTGATCGACAAACTAAGCAGAGTTATTAAGCGCTAAGCACGACGCGCTAAGCAGCCGCTGTGCAACTCGCTCGCTCCCCTCAGCTCGTATCCGCTCCGGCTCTTCCTCGGTCGCTCGCTCACCCCCTCCCCCCGGCCCTGCTTGGTATGCTCCGACTCGGTCGCCGATCCACCAGCTCGTTGTCGTCCTACGTTCCAGTGCCCCGATCCGTCCCCCACCCCGCCTTCGCCACCGCGCTCGTCGCGACCTCGGCGCCGTCGCGTTTCGCAACTAGCCATATCTGTGGCCGTGCTCTGGCCACGGCGATCTCACCCGTCGACGCGCGCAACCCCCGCCGCGCCTCTGCTCTCGCCGCTTCTACTTCTGCCCGCTCCTTTTCGACCAGTCGCCGCTCCATGTCGTCGCAGGCCCAAGTCATCGATGGCACAGCCGTAGCCACGTGGGTTCCTCCCCATCCTCCCCAAGTCTCCTGCACTGTCCCTCCGCCTTCCAGGTTCTTGACCGCGGCTGGCTTGACCGTACTCCCGCTTCGCCCCGCTTCGCCCCGCATCCTACCGCCGAGCTGACCGACCGCCATCACCTCCTTTTCCTGTCGCAGCTCGCTCCGCGCCGACATCTCGCAACGGATCTCGGCGATCCAGCGGCAGTTCCCTCGCTTCGCCCCCCACCTCGCCATCATCCAGCAAGGCTCGCGCTCCGACTCGTCGACCTATGTCAAGATGAAGCTCAAGGCTGCCGAACAGGCCGGCATCAAGTGCACGCTCGTGCTCGTCGACCAGGCCGCTTCCGAGGATGAGGTCATGGCCGAGGTGCAGCGTCTCAACGACGACGACTCGGTTCACGGTCTTTTGGTTCAACTTCCTCTTAGTGATCTGGTCGGCAGGGACGGAGAGAGGAGGATTACCGAGGCCGTGAGCCCCGAGAAGGACGTCGATGGGTTAGTCCACCACGTGGTGCTCGAATCAAAAATCCCTGCGTTAGCTCTGAAGCGCTCACACGTGCAACATCCCACGCACTCAGCTTCCACGCCTACAACATCGGCTTGCTCTCGTCCCGTGCGTCGGACCCGCTCTTCTCGCCGTGCACCCCGAGTGGTGTCATGCACCTGCTCAAGGAAGCCGGCGTCGAGATCAGCGGCAAGCACGCCGTCGTCCTTGGCCGCAGTGACATTGTCGGTTCCCCCGTCTGCGCTCTCTTGCGTCGTCAGGACGCGACCGTCACCCAATGCCACTCTCGTACCAAGCACTTGGAGCAGATCGTGAGTCTTTACACTGCCGGGGAGAATGTCCCGGCCCGTAGCCGTCGGGACGGGGACGAGACTGTGCCGGTTACTGATCTCGCCTACCTGGGGCCGATGCACAGATCAAGCAAGCCGACATTGTCGTCGCTGCGATCGGTCAACCCCAATTTGTCAAGGGTGACTGGCTCAAGTCCGGTGCGGTCGTCATCGATGTCGGCACCAACTTCATCCCCGACTCGACCAAAAAGTCCGGATCCCGCCTCGTCGGTGACGTCGATTACGACTCGGCCGTCGGTGTCGCTTCGCACATCACCCCCGTCCCCGGAGGAGTCGGTCCCATGACCGTCGCCAAGCTGATGGAGAACACGCTCATCGCGGCGCAACGCTTCCTCGAGAAATCGCAAAAGCGCCTAGTCAAGCCCTTGAAGCTTGTGCTCAAGAAGGACGTCCCTTCCGACATCGCCATCGCCAAGGCCCAGACCCCCAAGCCTATTGATGTGCTCGCCAGCGAGATCGGTATCCCCAACCACGACCTCGAAATGTACGGCAAGTACAAGGCCAAGGTCAAGCTCGAAATCCTCGAGTCGCTCAAGCACCGCCGCAACGGCAAATACATCGTCGTCGCCGGTATCACGCCGACCCCTCTTGGGGAGGGCAAGTCGACGACAACGATCGGTCTTGCGCAGGCCCTCGGTGCCCACCTCGGCAAGACGGCTTTCGCTTGCGTTCGTCAACCCTCGCAGGGCCCGACGTTCGGTATCAAGGGTGGTGCCGCCGGTGGTGGATACTCGCAAGTCATCCCCATGGACGAGTTCAACTTGCACTTGACCGGTGACATCCACGCGACCACGGCGGCGAACAACTTGCTCGCCGCGGCCATCTCGGCGCGTTACTTCCACGAGTCGACCCAGACTGACAAGGCCTTGTTCAACCGCTTGTGCCCCCCCAAGAAGGGTGTCAGGACTTTTGCGCCCATCATGTTTAAGCGCTTGCAAAAGCTAGGCATCGACAAGACCAATCCCGATGACTTGACCGAGGAGGAGATCTCGCGCTTCGCTCGTCTCGATATTGACCCCGAGAAGATCACGTGGCACCGCGTCGTCGACACCAACGACCGTTACTTGCGCAAGATCACGACTGGTTTGGCCGCGACCGAGAACGGCAAGACGCTCGACACCGGCTTCGACATCGCCGTCGCTTCCGAGTGCATGGCCGTGTTGGCACTCTCGAACGACTTGCCCGACATGCGCGATCGCTTGGGCAAGATGGTCATTGGTGAATCGAGGAAGGGTGACCCCATCACGTGCGACGACATTGGTGCGACGGGCTCGCTCGCCATTTTGATGAAGGACGCGATCAAGCCCAACTTGATGCAAACGCTTGAAGGCACGCCCGTCTTTGTTCACGCCGGACCGTTCGCCAACATCGCCCACGGCAACTCGTCGATCCTGGCTGACAAGATCGCGCTCAAGCTCGCCGGTACGGAGGAGGGCGAGACCGAGGACAAGAACGGTTATGTCATCACCGAGGCCGGTTTCGGTGCGGATATCGGTATGGAAAAGTTCTGCAACATCAAGTGCCGCATCTCCGGTTTAACCCCCAACGCCGTTGTGCTCGTCGCGACGATTCGAGCGCTCAAGATGCACGGTGGAGGACCCGACGTCACCCCCGGCAAGCCCTTGCCCGAGGTCTACCTCAACGAGAACCTCGAGATCCTCGAGAAGGGCTGCACCAACTTGGCCAAACATATCGAGAACGCTCGCAAGATGGGCGTCAAGGTCATCGTCGCCGTCAACCGCTTCACGAACGATACCGATGCCGAGACGGCTCTGGTCGCCAAGATGGCGCTCCAAGCCGGTGCGGATGCCGCCGTGCCTTGCACTTTGTGGGCTGAGGGCGGAAAGGGTGCTTTGGAGTTGGGCCAAGCCGTCATCAAGGCGTGCGAGGAGCCTAACCCGTTCAAGTTCTTGTACCCTCTCGACATTTCGATCAAGGATAAGATCGCCACGATCGCCAAAGAGATGTACGGCGCCGCCGACGTTTCCTACACCGAAGAAGCCGAGGCGCAAATCGCTTCTTACACCACGCAAGGGTTCTCCGACTTGCCGATCTGCATGGCCAAGACGCACTTGTCCCTTTCGCACGACCCCAAGATGAAGGGTGCACCAAGCGGCTTTACGTTGCCCATCTCGCACGTTAAGATGTCCGCTGGTGCGGGCTTCATCTACCCCCTCGTCGGAACGATGCAGACCATGCCTGGGCTGTCGACTCGGCCGGGCTTCTTCGATCATCAACTCTTGGACGATGGCGAGATCATCGGTCTTTCGTAAAGCCGCTTGTCCACCCTCAGTTCTGTTTCGGCTGCCTTAGACATCTCTCGAACCAAAAAAGGGAACCCTCATCTCTCAACCATGTTGTTTTCCCTCCACACAAAAGCTGTACCAACACCTCCCCCCATCGAGCGTCTCTCTTCTCCCTAGAATTGATTCAAGTGCTGAAAAAGATTTTAGCTCACCTCCCTCCCTCCCTCCTTCCATTCTTTGGGCGCTCAACTCTCCCATTCTCTTTACTGCTGGCATAGTTCTTCTTATCTGCAATTATCAAAATATGCATACCCCCCAAAATCGCGCTCAATACCGATCCTGATGATTCCTACAAAAACTGACTGGAAAGCGCACCCGTCCCAAAACAGAACAAAGCCTTCAAATCTCATCAAAATACTTGAACAACCCTCTATACCTCTCCACATCCTTCAAGAATTGTCTCCTCGTCATACACTCCTCTTCCGTCTTATCGGTCCCCAAGGACAACCCTTTCTCCAACGCCACATCCTCGCTTCTCCTCCAGAGATTACTTTCGAACCCGCTTGAATTGGCGTTGAATTCGGTATGGCTGGGGGAACGACCGGCGTAGCGGGGGATTAAGCGATCTACGAGGTACCAGTCGGAAGTGCAGGAGAACCAGAAGGCTTCGACGGTGGAGGGGGGGACGTTGAATTTCTTCGCGCGGGAGGCGAACGCTTCGGGGACGAATTGGGAGCTTTGGGGGGGAGGTGGGAGCTCGGGGTTCGAAGATGTGGGCTTCTTGGATGAACTGGCAACGGGGAGCTCCTCCTCCTCCTCTTCTTCCTCCGAGCTGGTGTAATCGACGATGCGAGTACGCACGGGACCTCGTGATCGTTTGCTCGAAGGCGGAGGAGCTTGAGACTTGCGTCCTTGACTCGCCTGCGTTTGTCCTTTGTCCCTTGCCGTCGTCCTCAGCGGGGTCGTCTGCAGACCCTTCCTCGGAGAGGATCGCAACTTCGATGGCGAGGCGTTCTTAGTCGGCGATCGATCTTTCGACGGTGATGCCTTAGGCGTGGTAGGTTCGTTCGTCTTCCTCCTCTTCTTCGGCGAAGGTTCAGGATCCGATTCCTCCACCCTCTCTTGCTGTACGAGATACTCCTCCGCAGGCTGATCCTCCCTCTCTTCATCGTCCTCTACGATCTCATTCTCTTCCTGCTCCCCCTCCTCCGTCCCCCCCTTCTCAGCCTCAAACCATCCCGTCAAACTTCCCCTCCTTTCACCCCTGCCCCTTCCCTTCCCCTGCCTCCCTCTCCCCCCTTGCCTCTCTTCCTCTCGAATCTGCGCAGCCAGCCGATCAACTCGTTCTCGATTGTTGACGGCCTTGTAAAAGTTCTTCCATGATTCGAAAGTGTGAGGTGTCCGATGCTGCGACACGTCATAACAGGATAAGATTCAATCGGTGTCCACTTCCTTCCACAGAAGCCTACCGTCCCCGGATCCACTACTAACCTTGTTCATAAAGCTCCTGATCATCGCCGATTCAGTCACCCCCTTCTTATACCTCTCCAGTTTGCCGAACCGACTCCTAAATCTCGCAAAAGCCTCCACCTCTTCCCGCGTAAAATCTGTCCTCCTCCTCAGTGGGGAATTCGAATCGATCTTTTGGAGGATCGTACGGGCTTTTTGTGGCGGGAGGGGACGTATGCACCAGCCTTGATTGTCGGCGAGGGAACAGCGGTAGGCTACGTCGTGGCGACGGGATAACTTGAGACTGTCGGTTACCCAGCAGGAACGGAGGGGGGTCACGTCTGTCGACAGGCGGGAAGGGGTCCGGTCAGCCCCTAGGTGACGTGCTTGTAGAGTGCTGAGATGATTCCACGTACGTTTCCCAAGAGCCTCAATCACGGCTTTGTTATACCTCAGAGGTTCGACAGGAGGGAAGAGCGCGATCGTCGCTTCCCCTAGATCCTTGACGACTTTGCCTCCATTCTCCTGTGGGATTGAAGTTCCCATACCCCAGTGTCAGTCAAACCCTATTGGCGAAGCCACAACCGAACTAGACATGCGGATCAAGGACCCACCTCGATCTTTTGCTTCATCCTCTCCAACCTCACTTGTTCCCATTTCTTGGGATACAACCAAATACAATCCGCCTCCCAATCAGGTTCCTTACGTCCTCGAGTTTGAGGGACGACATGCATGAAAGAGTAAGGTCGTTTAGGATCGTCGGGTCGATCGATCTCGAGTGATTTGTATTCGTCGTATTCAACGTCGGAATCGTCATCGTCGGTGCCGTCGGTGTCGTCGGAAAGTTCGGCTTCTTCCACGGCGGGTTTGGCTTGCCTGGATCGAGCGGGTTGCTTACGGGCGCTGGCACGAGGCCCTTTCGTTCGGGTCGAGGAGCTGGCCTGGACCGACGTCGTGGGTTTTGCAGGTCTCTTTGCCTTTAACGGGGTTTTCGCCTTGGTCGATGTCTGGGTCTTCGCCGGGGACTTGGACTGCGTCGGTGTCTTGGCCTTCATCGGAGTCCTTTTTTTCGCCACCGTCTTCTGCGCCTTCTCTACGACCGTCGTTCTCTTCTTGCCATAAGTCTTGATCCTGGCCTTGCTCTTCTTACGCGACTCGGGTTGCATGACGAGCCCCTCCCCATCCGAGTCGGGGCTTTGGAGTTGATCGATCTCCTCCTCTTCGTCGGCGTTGTCTTGTTCTTGAGGCGGACGTTCCTCTTCTTGGGGTGGGGGTGGGACCTCTTCCTCTGCCTCGGGTGTGTCCTCTTCTTCCGGCTCTTCCACGACGGGTTCGGGAAGTTTCCCCTTGGACCTAGTCATCTTGCCTTTACTCTCCACAGGAGTAGGAGCAACCGGGGGAGTGGGAGGGGCAGGGCTCGGTTCCTCCTCCCTCCCCTTCCCCTTCCCCATGCCCTTGTTCCTCTCACTCTTCTTCCTCTGCTTCTCCTCAATCTTCCTCTTCCTCAAAGCAGGTCCAAAAATCCTCCTCACCTCCACCTCCACCTCCACCTTCTCCTGCTTCTCTCTCTTCCCCCGAGGCGAGACGTTCCTTATCACCTGCTTGGTGGTGGGGGACAATCGACCATGAGGTGGATCGAGGTAGTCGTCCGAGTTGAGGGCGTCGCTTGCCGAACCTTCGAATTCAGGCGGTTGGTCGGAAGGGTGTTGTTCGAGTATTTGGAGAGCTTTGAATGGGGTAGTGGATTTCGAGGCGTTGAATTTGGGTTGGGTGCTTGTGGGTGCTTTGGCGCTGGGTTTGAGGCTGAGAGAGGCGCTCATGGCTCGGGTCATACGCTTAGGGACGCCAGGGACGCCGACCTCCTCTTCCACCACTTCGGCAGTCCTCTCTACCGTCCTCGTCCTCTTCCTACCTACTCCGATCGTAACCTCCAAACCAGTCGTCTCAGTCGCCTCCTCCACTTCCTCCACCTTGCCTCGTCGAGCTGGTCGCGAGCTCTGAATCATGCCCGAACTGGAGGCGGGTTGGGCAACCGGTGTAATCGCTGCTGATGCAGTGGCAGCAGTGGTTCCTCCCAATGGTCGGGATCGAGCACGAGTAGGCGGTTTAGTCACTCTTGATCTTTGATGGTGGTGTACACGCCGAGCAAGGCGCGGCCCCAGCGCGCAGTGGGTTCTCGGCAGTCAGTCAGGGGGTGGGGCGAGGATGTTGGCTCATGAACGAAAGGAGGGCGAGCGAAAGCCGGAAAGCCGCCCGCCCGAGCGCAAGTTGACCGATCTTCGAATTTCGGTCTATTTTGGTAATCTCGGAATCGGTCGGATCCTGCAAGACAGACCAAGTCACAAAACGAAAATCTCTCTACACCAACGATGTTACAACAGCTATTATTGAGTTTACGAAACAACAACATTGTGACCCACTACGTTGGACCACCGCAGTTTTGACCTATTTCCTCGCTATCGCTCGGACTCTCAATTCCTCATCGATCGCAAACATGCCTTCGATGAACTCTTCCTTGCTCAAAGACCCAGAAGAAGACGGATCACATCTAGTCCTAACGAAAGACAGATCCATCCATGTGAATCAATTCCCGCCTCTGCCCAGCCCGGGTGGGTACCGTAAACTCGACCACCCGACTCGAAAAACAGGAGAAGAAACAACTCACCAAATGCTCTCCATCACTTTATCCTCCAACCGACTCTTGAGCCAAACGCTTTTGATAACCCTCCCATCCAGTCGTCCCCCTCGATCGAGTACGCCATTGTTTTGCTTGGGGATCCATCTCGGTCCTATACCAGGAGCAGCCGCGGTCGGGGAGCCGACGGTGCCGAAACGTTGGATCAAGAGGTTGAATAAAGCTGTGTAGCGCTGCCTTGCCAGTAAAGCCTCGGACTGGTAAGGTACGCTGGTAGCGCTTCTTGTGGTTGTGGAAGGTGGTTGAGGACGTTCTCTTCGCGCAGGGACCGAGGGGACCGGATCGACCGAGCGAGGTGTAGGTGCGTTCGAGCGAGGTCGGGGTGGTAAGGCCGGTACTGCGCGGTTCTCTGAGGTTGGAATTGAAGTAGAGAAAGTGGTGGGGGTTCGACGGGGAGGGAGTCGAGGAGCCACTGGTAAAATAGGTGTCTGAGACGAAGTGGAGAAGGTGGAGGCGGACAGTTGCTCGGGTGAGTCGGTTGGGTCGGGTCTTGGTGCCGCTGATGAGGTGAGGGGATCGGTGATGGCCGGCCGAAGATTCGGGGTTTTGGATTGAGAAGGTCGTGGTGGGATCCCCGGTGCGGACTGAGCTGGTCGTACTGGTTCAGCCTGGGAGGCCATCGTCGATGTGTTTGACGGAATCGTAGAAGACGACCGCGCTCTCAAAGACAAGACTGGCCGCGGTGGTGGTGCAGATAAAGTATCGGCTCTTGTGCGAGTTGAGGTGTCGACATCCCGTCTTCCACCGCCCAACGAAGGAGAAGCGAGTGGGGTGTTGGGTCTTGATGGTGATCGAGACGGGGCCGAGCCTGACGAGATTGCATCCAACGGATCGGATTGGACGAGCGAGACGGCGCGAGATCGGGCAGGCTTCGGAGTTGATGTACTCCCATCACTACGGGCAGGTGGAGCGAGTGAACTCGGTGCGAGGTCCGTGTTGGTGGTCGCTGACGATGACGTGGTGGCTGGATTGGCCCGGGCTGGGGGAGCCGCTGCTCCAACCGTGAAATTTGCTGCAGTCGATGTTTCGGCATTGGCTGCATCTTGCAATGCCTTGATGCGTTCCTTCAACGTCAAAGGTGTCGACCCGGAAGCGTGTTCCATAGCTTGACTCGTTTTTGAAGCGGGAGCCTGGTGTCGTCCGAGGCAAGTGGTGCCCACTCTCTCGAGTCTCGGCCAATGACGAATCGACGGTCCAGCGCTCTCCAGCGCGGAGCAAAAGAGTCAAGCCCGGACCGTCGGAGGGCCCGAGAGGGAAACCGCCGGTAGAGCGTTGATCGTACTAGATGCGCGTACTATGCGCGTCGTACCACTACCGACAGCGCGCGAAATTGGCATGAGTCAAAAGGAAAGCTCGTCCGTAAACTAGCCCCGCTTTACGACTCGGCGAGAACGGCCATCGTCACGACTGCAGCGAGCAGCAGAGCCTAGCTACAGAGCAGGCGCGCTCGACCTGCCCTTTTCTTTTTTCTTCTTCCCGCCGGTTCCTCTGCCGATTTTTACCCCACACGCACCCCGACCAACCGGCAGCGCAACTTTATCTCAGCTCCCACTTCTCCCTCTCGTCCCACCCACAGCGCGCCCCACCACTCCCCACCACGCCCCACTCCGTCGTCCACGCACACCATGCTGTCCCGAACTGTGGCGACTCACTCGTCGAGGATCGTGTCCCGGTCGATTCTTTCATCCGCGGCCGTGCTGGCGACTCGACCCCTTTCGACCTCGGTCGCTCCGATGAGCCAGGCCACTTGGCTCAAGGACCCTTCGACCAAATACTTGCAAGTCTTTCCACTGCACACGTTTTGAGCGCGCCCTGTGATTACATTGTGCACTGCGCTCTTCCGCATCCCATGCTGAAACTCTCGGCGGCCACAACTACGTGTTCCTTCCGCAAAAAGACTCGACCCAGAGCTGACCCCCCCACCCCCCAAAACAGACCCTTCCAATCCGTCGACTTGCCGAACCGAACATGGCCCAGCAAGCGCATCACAAAGGCACCTCGCTGGGCCTCGTCCGATCTCCGTGATGGGAACCAGGTCAGTGTGTCCGCTGCGGGCAGGCAGGAGGTGCATCACTCAAAAACCGTCGCGTTTCCACCCACTGATCCGACCATCCCCCGTCCCCTAACCAGGCCCTGGTCAACCCAATGACGATCGACCAAAAGAACCGCTTCTTCAAACTCTTGCTCGAGTGCGGTTTCAAGGAGATCGAGGCAGGATTCCCTTCCGCGTCCGAGACCGAGTTCCAGTTCATCCGAGGCTTGATCGAGAAGGATGAATTGCCCGATGATGTTTGGCTTCAGGTGCGTCTCTTGTCCATCGCCCACCGTACTTTGTCCCAGCGCTGACTCGTCTTTTGCCCAACATCACGCCTTGGCCCCTGCGCCTTCGTCTTCTCCAACTTGCGCCCGATACCTCCGCGCCACTCCGCCCTCCTCCCTCCACAGGTGCTCACACCAGCTCGTGAAGAGCTGATCCGTCGCACGGTCGAATCCCTGCGCGACGCCAAAAAGGCGATTCTACACATGTATAACGCCGCCGCGCCCATGTTCCGTGACCAAGTCTTCCAAAACACCAAAGAGCAGACCGTCGCGCTCGCGGTCAAGCACGTCAAGCTCGTACGCCAACTCGTCGACGAGGCCATTGCCCGTGGTGATCGTACCGAATGGCAATTCGAGTACTCGCCCGAAGCCTTCTCGCAGACCGAACCTGAATTCGCGGTCGAGTTGTGCAACGCCGTTCAAGACGCTTGGTTCGCCGGCAAGGACAAGAAGTCCGAATTGCCCATCATCTTCAACCTGCCCGCGACGGTCGAGGTCGCGACGCCGAACCATTACGCCGATCAGATCGAGTACTTTTGCACCCACGTCAAGGACCGCGACTGCTGCATCATCTCGCTCCATACTCACAACGATCGTGGAACGGGGGTCGCCGCATCTGAACTCGGTCTGATGGCCGGTGCGGATCGAGTTGAAGGTTGCCTGTTCGGGAATGGTGAACGTACCGGTAACGTTGATCTCGTCACGATGGCGATGAACCTCTACACCCAAGGGATCAACCCCGAACTCAACTTTTCCGATCTCGAACGCGTGATCGACACCGTTACCAAATGCAACGACATTCCCGTTCACCCTCGTGCTCCTTGGGCAGGAGAACTCGTCTTTACCGCCTTCTCCGGATCGCACCAAGACGCCATCAAGAAGGGTTTCGGAATCCGCAAGAAGGAACAGGGCGCCAAACCCTGGGCGATCCCTTATTTGCCCGTCGACCCCGCCGACATCGGCATGACGTACGAAGCCGTCATCCGCGTCAACTCCCAATCCGGCAAAGGTGGTGTCGCTTACCTCGTCCAACGAAGTCTCCAACTCGACCTCCCCAAACGCATGCAACCCGCTTTCTACCAAGTCATCCAAGCCCTTTCCGAACGAACGTCCAAGGAGATCACACCCGAGGATATTGAGAAATCGTTCCGTTCCGCTTACTACCTCGGACCGGAATACAATGGTCGGTTCTCCCTCGTTGATTACAATTTCGCGGGAGAAAAAGATAAGAAGACGTTCGAAGGAGTGCTCAATTACGATGGCAAGGATCAAACCGTCCGAGGATCGGGGAACGGTCCGGTATCGAGTTTGATGGATGCGCTCAACTCGTCGACAGACCTCAAGCTGAACCTCAAGGAATACTCGGAACATGCTATCGGTACAGGTCAGGATACCAAGGCTGCTGCCTATGTTGAGTTGGTCGATGGAAGGGGCAGGGCCTGCTGGGGTGTCGGGATCGACGTCGATGTCACCGCTGCGTCCCTCAAGGCCGTCTTGTCCGCCGCTAGTAACGCCAGTGTGTCGGCCGAGGAGAGGATCAAAGAGATTGAGAACATCGTCGTCGGGGACCGGTATGGTGGGATTTGAGGTGCGGGCTCAGATGGGTAGTGCGACGATGCTTCAAAATTATGCTCTCTAGCTTGGCGATTGCTCGGAAAGTGACTCGATCCCTTTATGTTTCTTTTTGGTCTCTCTTTCTGTCAGTCATGTCTTTCTCTTCGGGCTCTCGTAAGATTGGAAATGCTACAAAAGTTTCGCAGTAATGCTCTCGCTCCCCGTTCGTGGCGCGGTAGAGAGTCTTGGTTTCCGATTAGGCACCTCCTTTCCTATTCCTCCTTCCTAGAAAATTGTACAAGCATATGCGAACTTCCTATCACCAAGACAAGGACGAAGGCTCCTCCAAAAACAATATGATAAATACGTGCCAAGGCCTGAAGCGCTTCTCGAAAGACGAAATGGGGGCTGATGATGAACAGAGGTCAGCAAATCAGCCGCTGATGCGCCCACCTGCACGAATGCGCGCATCCCAATGACGAACTCACCTCATCGTTCCAACAACTGCGACCTAAACACATCCCTTACCCCAATAGGACCCTGTCGCACCTCGTGATACCCCTCATACTCATCATAATCCTCCCTCCTCTGGTTCATCCCCTGTTGACCTCTCCGACTCGCACGAGCCTTATTCGTCGCCGCGTTCGAAGTCTTTAAATAAGAACTTGACGCGCCGACGGAAGACCCGCGGGATCGATTGTCATGGACTGTTAGGGAGGTCATGACGGATGATCGGGAGGGGTCTGGAGGGCTTATGGAGTTGGGCGAAGGACGGGACGAGGTCGGGCTGATGGATAGGCTGGATTCAATGTCCAGAGGAGCGGGAGGGGGTCCTCGAGATGAACGACCCTTGCCTTGTCGACCGCTGAACGGAGCGACGGCGGCGACGGCTCCCGCTGGGAGAGGTGGGGCTAGCCCAGGAGGTAAGACAAAGTTGCGCGGCGTACCCCGGAGGTCGTCCATGGAGCTTTTGGCAGAGGGGGTCGCAGGTGATAGGCGGATCTCTTCAGCATAGGCTTCAGGATCGCACGGCTGCTCCGCACGATCCGAGGCTTCCCTCGGTAGAGCCGGAAGTTCATTCCTTTTCGAAGCGGTCGAAGCAAAATCGGCATCATTGAACAACGGCGAGACCGACCGGAGCGCAGGGATATGTTGCGCCCAAGGTGAAGGCCTAGGTGCACCAGATGCGAGCGATTCGGGACGAGAATCGATCGTGCTCAGTGGTCGACGCGCATCCAGTGCCGAAGGGGCGATCGGCGGTGGGTTGTAATCGGGGTTTGGCATGGGGAGGGAACGCATCGGAGGAATCGGAGGAGCTTCGGTGTAAATCGTTGGCAGGGGCGAATGATCGCGAGCGCTCGTCGACGCTCGAGGAGCAGTGAGGATTGCCTTTTTGGCCGCCGAACTCGAGCGTGAGGGTTGCGAGAACCCACTCGTCTGAGGGATCGAGATGGAGCTACGAACTCGCGTAGAGTCGCCGGAGGACTGCGAATCCGACCGCGGCGCTTTCGAGCCCTTGCGAGTAAAGCCGGTAAGGAAACGAGAGATGGGCCGTTTCTTGATCGCCTCGACCGGCGTCGGAAGTGGTCGCTGCTGCAAAACGGGTGAAGTATGGCTGCTCGAAGGGCCAGTCGGGAAGACATGACTAGCCGAAGAACCAGGCGTACCCGACGATCCAGCTGTCCCGTTTGAATAGTAGTTCCACCGACCTCCCACCTCGCCAGGACTCTGTCGTTCTCGCGCTGACTCGGCCAGAAACCCTGCCTGAGAGTCACCCGAACCGCGAGGGGCACCCGGCTCGGACGACATCAAGACCTCGAAGAAATCATCTGGGCCCGAGAGATTGCGTGTACGAGGATCGCGAGGTTCGAGCATGATCGAACGACGCTGAGACGAGCCGGTTGCGTTTAAGGATTCGTACGTTGTCATCGTCGATACGGATGCGGAAGGTCGCCTCGATGTGCGCTCGCGCGTACCCGAGTTGTTCGGTCGGAACGAAGCCATTTCTCCATCACTCAGCACGGGACTGTACTCTTCCGATGAGATTGACGAATGAATCATGCGAGGTCCGGCATGGATCGTGCGAGTGTGGCCATCATTGGGAGGCGGCCAGATCGCCGATCCTGTACCCGACGACTTGCGCGGCGTCGGGGACGGGTCCAAGCTACCGCGCGAGCTCTGTTTCTTCAGGGTGTTCGCCGAGTGTTGGCGCGCGAGCCTGTCCTGAGAAGCCAAAGTGCCGCCTTTTGTCCACTCCGGCACCGCGTCCTTTTCTTTCCGCGGGAACGACATCGACAAGCGCTTTGCCAGGGTCTGCTCTCTAGGCTTCATGGACCCGATCGAGATGGGTTTGCGCAGCCTAGCACCCGACGTCGGGGACCGCTCGGTTTCGGAAGCGGCGGAGTGCTTAATGGTCGAGTGGCCGCTATGTTGACTCGCGCGGTTCACCGCTGCAGCTGCAGTCGGGCTCATACCGACGGCTGTGGTGACCTCAAGACCTCGGGTGAGGAAGCCGTTCCGTTGACTTTGCGGTGACAGAGCGATCAGAGGCGAGTTGGCCGGTGACGCTGTGCCGGCCCCGATGGTGCTCGGACTGGAGGGGATGACCATCGTACCGTCCCAGTTCTCGTCATAAATACTCAGCCCACAATATTCAGCATTATGGCTGTCCTTGCGAGGCGGCCTGGGCACGGCTACTTCCACCGCGATTTGGGAAGCGCTGCGAGGCAAACCAGGCAAAGGGATGGTCGGTGGTGGTGTCGGAGACTCGGTCTCAATGTCCCAGTTGTTCGGCAACGACGAGAGGTGGACCTCCTCATTTCTGTTCTCTTCCAAATAGCGAGTGATGCCCAGTCCAGACTCGCCTCGGACAGGCGAAGCTTGCGACAGCTCAATCGAAGGCGTCACCGGACTTGTATGCTGCGCATCGCGGGATCTCTGCTTGTTCTTGACCATGCTGATATCCGGACTCTCAGTAACGACATCCAAAGGTTTAGTTCTTCGCCGTACGAGCTCATGCTCCCACTCCTTGTCGGTCGACGAATGACTACCGCGATCGCTCGAGCCACTCTTCGCCCCGGCGTGTCCACTAGGTGTAGCATCGGGTCCAGTCGCACGCTCCTCGCTCCACCCACTGACGCTCGAATCTGGACTTTCGCCCGAGTTGGTTCGTCGTCCGCCAATATCGAAGCTCTCGCTCGTGCGAGTTTGACCCGTGTCCTCACTGACGCTACGTTTCCGTCGCTCTGTCCACTTTTGGCCGTACGCACCGCCACCGCCACCGTCACCGTCACCGCCACCGCCCGAGCTGCCTGTCCGACTCAGCTGAGTTTTCAAACTGCTGCCACCGGCCGAGACGATGCTGTCTCGTTGCGGTCCGACGTAGCCAACCATAGACTGGCGTCGACTTGTTGATGGAACCGGGCCGTCGACATCGTAGCTCGAGCGACGAGAATGTGACACTGCCCCATTGAAATTGTAGAGATCGGTCGATCGTCTCCAATCGGTCGAAGACCCAAGGGTAGGAGAGATTGAGCTTCTTCTCGCAATGTTCGCGCTGATCGTCGTCGTCAATGGCGCCACGAGCGTTCGAGCCGGGGTCAAAACGAGCGGTTTGGGGACGAACGAGGCGCGTCGAGGGCTGAGGGTCGGTTCGAGGGTGTTCGAGTGATCATGATCAGATGCATTGGAGCTTTTCGAAGAGCCGAGATCCGGCGTCAACGACCGTGGCTTGACCGCACCCGAATACCGGCGAAGCGGGATGACGGTCGGACCCGGTTGGGTGAGGGACAGTCGTTTGGACTGGCTCGACGTGAGCGAGGAGCCATAACCGGCATGGAGACTCGCCCGACGCTCGGTTATGGACCGTGCAGAGTCAATCGAGATGCGTCGTTGCAGAGAGTCGGGGTTGATCGAAGCGATGTCAAAGTTCGCGCTCGAAAGGGGTATGAGCGGGTCCAGACTCGCTGGACAATCCATCGAGGCGGTGGTCGTGGGCATCGATGAGGAAGATGCCTGTCCGATGCCCAAGTTGGTGTCTGTAGGAAGGCGACAACTCGTACCCGTTAGCGCCATCGACCTGACTACAGGCGTCTACGTTTTGGCACCCCCTCCCCCCACCTTCTGGAATCGCCTGCGCCGTTTCATCCCCAGCCTGAACCTCGCTGTCGTCTTCTTCTCCCGACCTCTCCTCGTCATCGACCGACGTCCATTCCCCCTCGATAGCGTCCTCATATATCGAATCACCGGTACTGGACATGATACTCGCCAGACTGGCTAGGCTGTTCCTATTCCTACTCCCGATCGATTGCGAAGTCTGACTTCCGTCCCTCCGTGTTCGCTTCCCTTTGGCCAGATCGCGCATGTCTACAGCGGCAAACGAGATTAGTCCTGTCTATACGAGTGCGATCTCCCCGAACAAATCACAGGATCATAGACTCACGCTGTGTCGAGTTGGAGATGCGCATCAACGACGGCGAATCCCTGGCCCTGCTCTGCGCTGCTGAATTCTTCCTCGAAAGCGAACTCGACCCTCCTTCCTGTGACAACTGAGGCGATGACGCCGAGATGGGTCTAGATGGGAAAGTAGGAATGGTCGAAGTGCCGGATTCGATCGTTCGCTGCGAACTCGAGCAAGACACGTCGGGGGGAGGCGACGAAGGCTCAGTATGCCTTGGTGTTGGAAACATATTCCCCTTTAAGATCGTCGCCGAGCTCGCTTCGTTGCGCCCTTCGCCGTCGTGGAGATTCGGTGAGGTGTAGCTCGACTGACGAGACGGGTCTACTCTGAGAGGTCCGGTCGTGCGATGCAGCTCAACCTCGTACGCGGGGCCGGGCGGGATCGACGCGTCCGAGTAGAGTTCGGTTGGCAGTCGATCGTACGAATCGTCCGGACTGATGGGGTGTTGCGACGTCGAGGCTTGCAGTGAGGCCGCCGATGAAAATGGCGCCGAAACGGGCGGCTGGCGGCTGACGCCGGCACCTCGGCTCGATTGGGAGAACAAGTCGCCGGTGCCGCGACCGCCCGGTGGGAGCAGGCTGGCACTCGCGGCTGCCGTCGGAGGTGCAGGGGACGCGGTCGCACTAAACGAAGCCGGAGACTGGAGGTAAGGTGAAGAGGCCAGGCTCGAGGTGGAGGAGAACACGGCGGGCGAAGTGGCCAAAGGGGACTGTGCGGCGCCGATAACCGGCGAACGGAGCAACGACCTTGGCGGCCTCGACGGCGCTCCACTTCTGGTGCTACGACCACTCTTGCCGGACGAGGACGCCATCGACAACGCAGGTGAAGGCACACGGGCGGGAAAGCCAGACCGATTCGGAGCAGGTAGACTGTCGTGGTCGTATTCTTCATCGTGGAGCAACATCGTTTCTCGGGCTCGGCGCTACAGCTGCTGGCTTCGAGGCCGCCCGTATGCGGTCCCGCGTTGAGGTCGCCCGTTTCGCACAGCCGCGACGCGTCTTTCCGAAAGCCGGAAAGAGGGCTGGCGCGCTGGGCCGCTGGGCGTTGGCCTCGGAGTTGCTCGCCGGGGCTGGGCGCTGGGCACCTAAAAGTAACGACGACGACGTGGGAACCGATCCGACCTCCAGCAGCTGGTAGGGAAAGGCTGTCCTTTTGAGGAAAACGAGGTCGGAGTCAAGTCGGCGTTGACGTCGTGACGTCGAACAAGGTGCGGGGATAATCAACAGGAGCACTTGTCGGCTCGACCTTGACGGGATCTGATCAAGGGAGCCGAGTTGGGCTCGATTCTTCGGGGCGCCGAATGCGGGGCAGCGCATCCCGGGGCCCGGAAATTCACAACGTGTTCCTCGTCGGGTTTCGGCAGTTCAATGACAACATGACTTCTGCGATGACACAGACGACTGCTTCAGTATAATCTTTGCACCCCTGTCGTGAACGAAAACTTCACCGAACGCGGTGCTGAACCTGCACACGCGCTCGAGTACGTTATTTCCACACCCAGGTCCGACTAGGCGTGCCTGTTCGAATTTAAATTAGGTTCTCCGACTTGACAACTTGAAAGCTCGCCCAACAACCTGGTGCGATGTCAATCCCGAGACATGAACAAACACACGAAAAATCTGGTGATCCATTCCCAGTGCGTATGTCAACCAACTGCAAGTTGCAGTGAAACACTGACAGACCCCCAAAGCCGGCGCTTCTCACCTTGAAAACCACCTGCGAGTCGCACCTGCAGTGGGGCTCCTCTTCCACGTGACAAGCATCACTTCAAGCCCTCATCGGAGGCCGCCCCTTGAACCTTTCAAGCCGGCCCGTAGCACCGCATCGGTGCATGTCCCATGTCAAAAAATATAATCTATGACATTACCACCTTTAAGAAAAGTAACAGCCCATCATTCCTCTTCACTCTGCTCATCATCATCGGCCAACGCGACGATCCCGGGGCCGCTCTTTTCGAGCGATTTGCCGAGGGCCTTGAGGCGATCTCCGAAAACGGTGCGCACACCGGGGTTGCTGCACATTTTATGGCAGAGATAGTGTTAGTGGGTTTTGAGATGTCCCCGAGGTGAGCTCAAGGGAACTCACGTCGACGTATCCCAGATCTGCAAGTTGGCTTTCGATCCAGCGACGGCAAGAGTCGTCGCGTCGTCGGGACAGAAAGAAGCTGAAAAGACTTTACCCTATCGTCAGAAACGTCGCGAGAGAGGTTAAGCACAAAAGCCGCATATATAGCCCTCTTTCTGAAACACGACTGACCACTCCCAAATCCCTCGCCGTGACTAAACTGATATTCCTCTTCCCCCCATCCTCTTCCCCCACATTCCAAAGCTTGACCATATTATCCGTCCCACCGGTGACGATGCACCCCTTGATATGGGTATTGATGTCCAAACTCGAGACGCTCGAATCATGCGCCGACAGAGTCCACAACGCCTTCCCCTCCTTGGGTTGTTTCATCGTGCCCAACATCCTGGAATCGTAAGCTTGGACGAGACCGTTCTCCATCGAGACGAGGAATCCAGCGGGTTCCCAGGGGTCCCATCGGAGGCATTCGACATCGGACATAACTTTTGTCCCGACTGAAGAATCAGGTGCTCGGGTATCAAATACTCGGACCGTCCCGTCCCATGCACCGGAAAGAAGCACGGTCGGTTCCTTGGGGTTCCATTGAACAGCCTGGATCTTGTCCCCATGCAACGTATCGAATGACCTCAAAGCAGGTGACGAGGTAGGTCTGGACAAGTCCCAAAGCTTGATCGTCTTGTCGGCTGAAGACGAAGCGAGCAAGTTGCGATGCGAGCGGTTCCATGTCAGGGAAAGGACCGAATCGACGTGGTATTCGGCATTGGCAACGACCTTGGGCTTTTTGGGCTTCTTCTTCTTCTTCTTCCCGCCTGCGCCAATAGTCGCGACGGGTGTGGCTTCGGCGAGGGAAGCGGGGAGGGCGGTCGCGTCCTTGGGAGGGGGCCCTAGGATTGCATCGGGGTAAAGACCATCGACGACGTCGAGCGACCAGATCTCAATTTCGGGGTCGAGTGTGCCGACAGCGATAAAGTTGCCCTTGTCTTCCGATGATCGTCCCGGGCAAAAGTCGAGCCATTCGAGGCACAGCGGCATCGCAGGTAGTAGCAGATCGTGGTGAACGTACAAGTTCTCCTCGCTCTCGTCATAGACGTAGACCTCGAGTTGGGAGACATCGTCTTCGGTCTTGGCTACGACGAGAAGATTGTCGGTCGAGAAGATTTCGAGCTCTTCCCGTTCCAATTGCTCGTCCTCTTGTTTCTGTGAGAGCGATTACATTCAGTCAGTTGTCGCCTGTAACCAAGCAACGTCTGGCTATGCTCACCGCATCGAGAGTGACAAAGGGGTCCTCCTTGTCGTCGCCGTAGAAAGTGAGCCCTTTGATGTTGCTGAAAGCGCCCATTGCTGTACGAACGGACCGTTTTGTCAGCTTACATCTCAACAATAGTTTTTAATGCCTCGCCCGACAAACCTGATCCCTTGGACTCTTCGTCGTAGTTGTCGAGATCGTAAGCGGTCAAATCATCGTTCGTTCCCTGAGCGGACTCCTTGACGGACTTGGCCATAGCCAAGGCATTCGCCGTCGCCGCATCTTCCATGTCCTCGTCGTCCTCGCCATCTACTTTCATCTCTTCGTCGTCGGCCTTTTCACTGCGAAAGAACCAACGCAAGCCGAGTCAGCTCGACCGCACCCCTTCGCTGCTCGGCCCTTCCCCCAGGAAACTCACTCCTCCCATCCATCCCCCTCCTCCTCGTCATCCCCGCCACCATCCTCTCTGTTCTCCTCCTCCGTCGCCCTCGCCAATTCCAACTCCATCTGCGCCTCGTCCAACCTCACCTTGGCCAATTTCTCGACCCTCGCCAATTCGGCTTGATCGACGACGTATTTCGAAGGGTGTTGCGCCGCAGCACCGCGGGGAATCCAGTTGACGGCCGAGATGAGGGAGGTCATCTTTGACCAAGGCACTGAGGTAGGTAGGTGAGCGAAGAGCGGATCAGAGTGTCCCGAAACGCCCGAGTGGTCAAGCTCAGCCGGTGCTGGTGGTTGCGAAACGGTGACGGGTCCTCGCGCTGTCGAAAGATGTGCTACGATGCACCGAGTCCACGAAGATCAACTTGTGGTCCGAAGGTTGTCCCTCGCCTCGGGAGCCTCCTAAGTGTGTAGGGGAAGGGGGAACCTTTCCCACGAGCAAGTGACGACAAAGTGAAGCCAGCAGAGCCTCGTGACGCCCTCGGCTGCGAAGTCGAGCTTTCCCAGCTGGGGCAGCCGAGGCACACACGCCTTGAACGCGGTCTCGGTGCTCACGAACTCTGGGCCAACCGGTCCTGACCTGCCCGATCCATCGAATTAGCCAGTGTTCTCATTAGTATTTTGGATTGGAATAAACTTGTCTAACGATTGTCCACTTTGCATTGTAGGCCCGAGCGATCGGGTCACTCAAGCAGATCGAGGAGTGAGCCCCTATTATCGGGTTTGAGGGAGAAGGATGCTCTGGTTCGAGGTACAAGAAAAAACAGGTGATACCAATAATTCCGTAACCAAGGTCCAGGTGAAGCGCCGAGCACGACAAGAAATAGACTTCCAGCTCCCGCATGAGTGACAACAGAATCCGTCCTGGACAACACCTCTCCTTCCCAAAGTGACAAAAATACAAATTTCCCAGTCCGTTCAAAATCAATCACCAACCCGGCGGCGGTGCCTGAATCCCATAAGCCTTGGTCGTCCCGGACCCCTGCTTGACCTCCACCTGGATCAACCACCCCAACTCCCCGCTCGCGAGATGATGGTCGACCAAAACGTAATTGCGTCTCCCCATCACCGTGTTCTGCTTCAACTTGGAATCGTCCGTATCGGTTTCAAAGATCGGGATCAATTCCTCGTCCGTATCGGCGTGGTGCAGGGTCTTGTGCTTCTTCTTCCCGAAGGTGCTGACCATCGTAATGACGGGTGGCGGAGGAGGGGTATTGACGATGGCCGAGGAGACGATCTGAAGCATGTAGCGTGCATCGGCACGGGGTTCGATCTTCTTGCTGTGCGTGAAGAGCTTGGACACGCACGTCGCGTGCACGTCACCGGAGAGGAACGTCACTCGCATTCGACGGTCGAGTTGAAGTTTTTGCAGTTCCTGCGCAACACCGAAACATTCGCGAAATGGTCAGCTCCTCCTCGCGGGCAAACTTCTTCGGAATGCATGGGGCGCTCACCTCGATGAACCAGTTGCGTTCGGTCTTGTGCTGCGACGCGCACCAATGATCGTTCAAGTCGTCGAGCAACTCGGCGTCTTTGTTGAACTTGTTGACCGCGCTCGGCATCAGGCCCGTCTTGGCGGCCAGGGTCATCGGGTTCCATTTGGACTCGAGCGTCTTTTCGATCAAGCCCATGCGCGGGTAGAGAATAGGCACACCTGTTTCAGGATACATTTGCAAAGTCGCCGTCAGCCTCGGACATAGGGCGCAAGAGAATCCGAGTGGATCGACTGACCAAGCAGCATGACAAGATGCTCCACCTCATCCGGCAGCGCCCTCAACTCGGCAAACACGCGATCGTACGTCAACCTCGAACAGATCTGGTCCTTCTTCCTCTCGGAGCGACAGTCGAGCAAGCAGACGTAAACCTGGGGACCCAAGTAGCTCAAGAACGAGTGCGAAGGGGTAGGGATCCAAGCTCCCGGACCTCCAATGATGGTGCTCTTCGAAGGGTGCTGGCCAAACGTCGTCGGCAGCCCATCAATCTCGTCGACGATGAACTGCTGGAAGAGCAAGAACCAAAACATGCCTCGCGCACCAATCGTGCTGAAGATGGGGCACGCTTGCGTCGCGTCGTCGTACGAGCCAAAGCCATCGATGATGTCGTGATCGTCGCAGATGTTGAGCATGGGGATGCGGGCAATCGCTTGCCCGAACGCGCCAGAGCGGAACCAGCTGCAGTACTTGCTGAAAAAGAATCTGTCCAAGGCGAGGCGAATATCCTCGGTCAAGGGGGTCTTGAGCTTCTTCTCCGTATCAGGCTCGTTGATCCAAGGTGCGATCTCGGGCTCCATCGTCAAAGGGTCGCAGTAAAGCTGATCACCGCCACCGATGAGCACGTGAAGAGGCTTCTCCTCGTGCTTGCGGAGGACATCGCGCCACAGAGGATCCGGTCCGTTGAACGCCGCCGTGTCGACTCCACTACTGAAGCCGTTGCACGAGTGTCCGACCCATCGCATATTTTGATTCCGTGCCGGGACGAAGAACGAGTTCTCGGGCCCTTTCTGCATTCGCGACATGGACAGAGCATGAGGTCAGGAAACACCTCTTCGTGGTCACGAAAAAAGCCGAAAAGCTTACGTTGATTGAGTAAAAGATTTCCTCCTCCCGATCACTCAAAGGGACCTCGATCTTGAACCTCCAAAAGTCATTCGCGCCATTGAGGCCGTAGTAGGTGAATATTTTGAGACCCGCGACGGCGCGACGGTTCACTTTCTCTTCCTTCTCCTGCTCCGAGAGGGTGAGATGCTCGAACTGATGCTCGAAGCCGATGTGTTGAGCCGAAGCATCCCATTCGAGCAACAGGCAGGGCGGGATTCTGTGGTAATCACCGCATTTCTGGGCTTAGTTCGGAGCCGCCTCGACAGATCGACAAGAGGCGCTACTCACGGCGCTGTATCGCTATTCGAAGCTGCGACGACAATCATCAAGAAGGCATGGTAGATACCATCCTTGACGGTATCATAACGAAGCATCGGTCCGGTCCTGTTGTTGGAGAGGTGGACCGGGCGAGTCAGGAAATTCTCTCGCCGAGCGATGGATCGAGCGGGGGTTGCTCGACTTACATCATCTGCAAACGAGGCAACATCTGTCGCTTCGCGTTCGATTTGGGCAACGGAGCCGGTTGGGCGAGCGTGCCTGGCCCAGGCAGTTCAGCAGCGGTGGCGTGCGCAGGGGGTTTGTAGCCCGGCATCGCGTAGGCGTTGGAAGCCTCAGGGTGTTGATTGTGTAGCTCGCCATACTCGTGCGTGGGTAGGTCCGATTGCTCGTTCTGTTGACCGTCTTGCATCGGCTGTACGGCATTGATGCCACCCAGCTTGCCGCGGAGAAAGGCGGCTTTGGCCTCGCGGTCGGCTGAAGAAGGGGAATAGCAAGGTTTAGGAGAGGAAGGCGGGATCAACACGATGAGAGAGCCGAGGCTCGCGCCAATCAGGCCGAGGCGCAGCACGCAGCCTCCCAAGGCGACCGGTCGCGTGCAGCCAATGAGACCAGGTTGAAAGGTAGAACTCACCTTGGCGACGGGCATGGAATCCTGAACGATGATAGTGAGATGGACAGTGTCAGTGGCGGTTGCAATGCATCGACTCCGAATGCAGTGGGTTCGTGAACGGTTCGGGGTCCCAGTGGTGCGCCAGCGCGGGCGCGAGGTCTAGTTAGGCTTGGCAGTGACACCGCTTGACGTAGCCATCGACCGAGCTCGCCGACGGCAACAGGACGTGGGAAAGGATGGCAGAGTGAGGCGGGTATCTTACCTGCTTCATCCATGGCTGTAGGCGATCCGACGGGATGAGGGAGTGAAAGAGTGAAAGAGTGAAAGAGTGAAAGAGTGAAAGAGTGAGAGTGGGGGTTGAACTTGATCGAGGGAGTAGAGGCTAGAGCAGAGCCAACCTCAGCTGCAGCACTGCGGGGGGGCAGGGCGCCAGGGGCCTTGGCCGGCCTTGGGAGGCAGTGGGAGGCGCGATCGGCCGGCACTATAGCGATCGTTGCTTGCGCCGATTAGCTCGATCTCTAATGCCATTCTGCGCTCCCTCTTCGAGCGAGAGAGACCGTGTCCGAATCAGCCCATCGCTTCCCGAACAGGGTTGGCTTTTCGACACCATCGCACCCCTCTTCCGCCTCACCCAGCACACGCACCGATCGCAAGAGCTCGATCGGACTGCACTTTCAATCATTGGGGAACTAGGCTTCATCCATCGCCCTCCACCTACGTTCTACAGCTACCGGAATCCAGCCCAGACTCACTATCGCCGCGATGACCTTCACCGCCCTACCCCACCCGCCTTCGACATCTTCCATCCCAGTCGAACCACCACCCAACCGCAAGAAAGTGTGCATCATCGGCGGAGGAGCTTCGGGTCTCTCCTTACTCCCGCTCGCATTGGAGCAAGACCTCGTACCGACGCTCTACGAGGCGAGAGACTCGACGGGCGGTGCTTGGGTCCTCGATCCCGAACCGGGGCGACCTCACTTCCATTTCGACTCTGAAGGATCACTCGATAGGATCTTAGGCAGCAAAGGAGATGCCTTTACACCCATGTACCCCGGATTACGCGCCAACATACCCGTGGTCAGCTCGACAGCTCCGACCACGCCTCGGTTTATTACGAGCTCAGTACTGATACTTGCACTCGTTAAATCCAGTCATTAATGGAATACAGAGGTCAACCATTTAAGAATCATGTGGTGAGCAGTATTTCTCACCACAACGTGAGCTTCCGGTATAGCTGACGTCCGGAAACGGCCTTAACCCTCTCTCTCCCGACCCACACAGCCCCTATTCCCCGCGGCGTCCCATGTCGCCGACTATCTCCACGACGTCGCCTCGGGATATTCTCAATACATCAAATTATCCCACCGGGTCGCCTCTCTGAGATACACGACCCCCGAAGATGGCGGTGAACAGCTGCGATGGCTCGTCCAAGTCTCGTCCCAGAACGTTCATTCGGTAAATCCCGAGGCGATGTACGAGACGGTCCGAGGCGAGAGGTGAAAAGCCGATGCTGATTTTTTTTCCGTTCTCCCAAATGATGTCAATTCAGACAGAGCAGTATGATTTCGTCGCAATAGCGAATGGACACTACTCGAAACCTTACGTACCCTCGATCGAGGGACTGCACACCTTCACAGGCGATCTGTGGCACTCAAAATGGTGGCGAAAGGCTGAACAGTTTGCCAATCAGGTAAGCTACAGCGCGCTTTCAAGTCTTAAAGCGACTAAAATCATGACCCAACTTCCTTTCAATCCTCGTATAGACGGTCTTGGTCGTTGGCAACGGAGCATCGGGCTTCGATGTCGCGCGTGAACTCGCCGAGTCCATCTCGGAGCGACGGACTGCGGATCCCTCAGCAGCTCTGCCGCGGCTTTACCAATCGTCGAGATCGATATCACCTGTCTATGGTACTTTTGACGCTGATGCCGCACCGGGCTGGTGGAATGAGATCACTCAAGTACCTGCGATCAGGAAGATCGAGGGCAGCCGGATCGAGCTCGACGATAAGTCGATTCTCGAGGACGTCGATGTTATGTGAGTGAAGCAGTCTCGTCTTCTCACACGAAGATCGACCTGAAGTTGAAGCCATTGTAATTCTGTCACATTTGCACAGTATCTTCGCAACAGGTTATTACCTCGCATTCCCCTTCTGCTCCCCCTCCCACGAGCCCTTCGCGTCTTACCCTCTGACCAAGGCGCCAGAAGGAGGTCTGAGAGTACACCACCTCGACGATCGAGATTTGTTCTATCTGCCCGATCCTACGCTCGCTTTAGTGGGTCTCCCGTATTTGGTGAGTTTGAGACACTGATCTTCTATACGATACAAGATGTCTGCCCCTTAAGCTCCCGTGATAACCTATCATCCGATTCACATTCCAGGTCCTCCCCTTCTCCCTCGCGCAAATCCAATCCCTCCTCGCGGCCCACCACTGGTCCCCCTCCCATCCCCCACTCCAAATACGTCCCGGCGTCCCTGAATCCGAACCCGAAGATCGCAAACTCCTTGTCTACGGCCATCCTAAACAATTCGATCGTCATGATCAATGGCTCCTCGAAATGGGGAAAGGGGCGAACCTCCCTGATGATGCCTTTTGGTGCAAGACTCCTGCGGCGATGAGGGATTTGAGGGTCGGAGGGAGGGCATTGAGGAAGGGGGTGTTGGGCTATTGAGTCAAGCCGGGGTTATTTATAGATCCGCCTTAAGCTTCTCCTGGAGACCGGGGTGTCCGATACCTCTCTCCCTCTCTTTCTCTTGGCAAAGATCTTGGATCTTGTAGCATGGGTCAGGGGGATCAGGTTCGCGTATATTTCATATGTATGTAGGTGAAGAATGCTATAAGTTTTACAGAATGAAGAGATATTGGATGATCGGAGTGTGCGGAAACGAGCGAAAAAGAGATGGGAGAGGTGCTGCGATTGCGTAGCAGAGGGTATACTGTTTTGTATTGTCGCTTTGATAGAGAGACTCCGTGAAGAGGGACGTGCCATCCATAATTGAGGGTGTTCGTCGCTCAGGGTTGTAATAGATCGATCCCTTCGCTAAACGCCCGACCACCCATGGAGATCTTGGCCAATTCATCGAGATCGGGAAGTCCATACATCCTCTTCCAGCGCCCTAAACCATTCCAAAGCGCAGCCAGTTCATTCTGGTTCAAAAGGGGACATCAAAGCCGCCCTTCGACTCCCAAATGGATCCAACGCGATCGTCAACGGCATCGGAACTCTGAAACGCATTTCGATACCTCGCATCGAAGTAGGACCGGAG
Organism: Microbotryum violaceum; assembly: GCA_022506055.1. Taxonomy (NCBI): domain Eukaryota; kingdom Fungi; phylum Basidiomycota; class Microbotryomycetes; order Microbotryales; family Microbotryaceae; genus Microbotryum; species Microbotryum violaceum. Next base: position 288,835 of record JAKMXP010000006.1, on the reverse strand, counting down.
AAGGTGGGACCCAAATGCGTTGAAGGGCGTTCGGAACCGGCGGCGGCACATGGCCATCCTCCTGGGGCCGTGCGCTTGCGTGATCGTTCGGGTCCTCCAAAGGCTCGGCGGATCAGGTAGGAAGCGACGCGTATGCATTCACGTTGGAGCTCGAAGGGTACGAGGTGCGTTTGTCGACCTTTGAGGATCGCGATCGAGGTCGTCAGCTGCCGCTTCGTGAAATGATTGGTCAACGCGGTTTTGCACATTGCCACATCAAAAGACCCTCTACTCCGTCTCGACCGAAAAGCAAGCACCTATCTCAACGAGATTCTCCAGACGGCCAACCCGGCGGCTCAGCTAGCAGCCACGACACGGTCAACAAGCATCTCAGGATCGTGCACGAAGCACTTGTGGAAGATTTCAAAACTTGTCTCGTCAAGCGCAATCGAGGAGTGCACCTAGTCATCGATGGATGGACAGCACCCAACTCCGTCGGCATACTTGGTGTTATCGTCGTGTACGAGGAGGACAACGTCGTGCATCGCCGAGTTCTCCCGGACCTGGCTTTACCTAGCTTTAGAAAAGGTGTCAGGCTTGCTATACCTGGAAAAGCCCCGAGACCGCAGTGAAAATCCACTCGCCTGTGGTTTGTCCCAGAGACTGCGAACTGTGCGGTGCGCCAGTGGGTGGACCGTGGTCATTTCAACGAGTCCGAACGGTCGAGCGCAGTGATCCTCGTAGGCTCGAACATCCTTGTGCGAAGCCGAGGCGACGTTCATGAAATCCCGCGGCCATAACTTGGCCTGCGAGCCTGATGACGACCTTTCATGTCCGCCGATGACGTGTCAGCCTCCAGGCTTCAGGAATCAGACGTGGACTTCTGGTGATCAAGCAGGGGAAAGAAAATATATTGCGCTCACTTTCACGTACATGTGCTCTGTCTTGCACTTTGGCCGTTGGATCCGGAAAATAGGACGAATTTGCAAACCGGCGGGTTTCATGCTTGGAAAAGCCGGGATCAAGCGAGCGTTGCTGCAGAGGGCCTAAGGAAAAATCCACCTCCCAGCAACCCATTTCCCTTCCAAGACTCGGACTCAGAGTCCGATGGACGGCTACATTGTTCAGCTTGCGCTCGCCGCAGTCATGAACGAAGAGGAGGAGGTTCGGCGAAAACGGCTGGAGTGGCTAGGTATCTCGGCGGCGCAAATGAATCCCGTTCTTTCGTGCCAAGAACGAGGCTGCTTTGCCAAGCAGGCCTACCGGGACCCTAGATGCATGTCGTACCGGAATCTTTTCGTATATGACCGCCATTGTAGTCCAGTACGCTGGCGTCCGAATGTAGCGAATTTGCCGAGTGACGTCACGCTTTGCAGCAAAGTCACCCCTGTGTTTTTCTGTGAGTGGCACGCGCGACTTTTCAAACCTTTTCTTAGGACTGCCTTATCATTACAAGAGACGATTTTTTCTCCCGGGATATCTACTCCCACAAGGTTCCATCTCATCCCCTAGCCCTTGGCTCCCCTACAACTACCACGCTCTCTTCACTCAGAACGACCGAACCGCACTGAGGATTTTGAACACCTCGGCCTGCCGTTCGGAGAACTCGGGTAAGCGGGCCATGGCTACGGGACCAGCACGAGATGAATAAGAGATTCAGCACTGGATGCGAATAACGACGAGTCTCCTTGCCTCGGAGGATGCGCTTCGACCCACCCAAAGCCAGTTCATTGATCCCATTCGCGAGCTTCACCACCGTCGAACCCTCGGCACCATCCTCTTCATCAGCACCCTGTCCTTGCGCACCTTCTCGAGTTTCAGTCTCAGATTCAACACCAATCTCGAGCCTATACCTCAGTCGATCGATCCGCGAAGTCGAAGGTGGTAGGTCATCGGTAGCTTCTTGGATCGCTCGGACGTCATCATGTTGCATCGTTGAGCGGGCGACTTGGGAGACTTTGAGGAGTTTGGTGAAGAGGGGTCGGAGATGGGCTTCGGGTTTCCAAAGCCCGAGAAAGACATGAATGTTCATGACCAGATGCGATCAAATCAGATGAGCTTGTAGAGCGTGTGCAGGTCGACTCTCGACTCACGAGGCGTATCGCTTGCCCCAATAACCGACCGTCTCCCACTTCCTAAATTGACGGTCCGAACACCCTCATCATCGACGCGAGTCAAAGCGACTTCTAGGATAGCAAGACAACTCGAAGCGAAGAAAAGCCTGGATTGCCATTCCGGACCTCGGGAGGCAAGCGCACGGATTGAGGTGGAGGATACAAGGACGTCCGCGAGAGCTGGAGTGGCATGGGAAAGGCGGGGGGAAGGGAATTGGCAAGTCAGTCGCGGGGAGCAGTCGAAGGATACTGTTCCTACGGTAGCTACGGGTGTACCTGAATATAGTGTCTCTCGTATAACTTTCAAATTCTCCATCATCGCCGCATCCGGGGTCTCGTGTCCCACCATCCCTTCGGAGCTCGAACCTCGATGATCAGCTTCCGTCCCCCTCCGTGCCGTATTCGCAACCCGATGCAGCGACCCAAACTGACTCGACGCCATAGCTTCATATCGAGGTGGTGGAGCTTCTTCTTCCGACGCAGTAGACTCAGTTGGCCCCGAAGGAATTTTGACGTCGTTGGGATGGCTGCGCACGCGCGCTTCAAGGGCGAATTGAATGTCGGCTTGGAAGCTAAGAGGTGAGAGGCTTCCGGTGAGATAGGGGGTACACTGGACAGTTCTCATTTCCCTCAAATACACCCACCGTTGCTGGAAGGTCCCTCTCTGCACGCGGGCAAAGCCTCTTCCAGTAAGTCCGTCACTCCACTTCAGAACTCTGAGCCCCTTGAAAAGGATTTTCACACCCCCACCGCAACGGACGGACCTGAGCGATTTCCAACGCGACAGCCTTCAAATCCCCCGCCAACTTGACGACGTCCCTCCTCAGCACAGACTGAAGCGGCTCTTTGGAGCAAAGTAAGAGTGCCAGATCATGGCGTGCTTCCAATGGTAGTCGGCGGATCGAAGGAACGGAAGTTTGCCAGAGACGAAAGAAGGAGAGGAAGAAGGCTAATGATACAGGGGGTTGAAACCTGAGCTTGATCCTGAGTGATTGCTCGACGGTGTAAGGTTCACTTACGAGGACAGTTTTCATCCGTGAGCGTGAATGAACCATCAGGAGCCGAGATGCTCGGTCCGGGGGTGGCTCCTAAAGCGGAGAAGAACAAGGCCAGTCCTGGACCGGCGATTCGGATGTCGACGTCTGAAACCAAGTGTGGGCCCAAACAAACCAATCATCAGTCAGCAGGTCAGGACACGGAGGGCCACGTATCCCTCTAAGCAAGCTTCTAGCCTGAAGGTCACGTGCGGCCCCACACTTGCGCGCTCACACCTCATTGTCATCGCCCAGAACTCACCACCACTGCACAACTCCCTATCGTCCAACAGACCCTCGCCCTTCGCTTGAGCCAAAGAATCCTTCATGATGGAATGAAAACCTGTCAACGCATAGAGGCAAGTTCAGGAGCCTGTTTCATGCTAGGCAGAGGAGACGGATTCAATTGCACAGCCGCCTTTGCGCGGGGACGATGAGTGTCAGCCTCCGAGACGAGATGTGGAGAACACGTACCGGCTATCACCGCTTCTTCGGTCACCGGAGAATTAGTTAGAGATTGAGCCATGTCGATCATTTGCAGTGGGGTGCGAGTTGGTGCGGAAGAGAGAGAGAGAGAGAGAGAGCACGTGAGCTCGCGCGCGTCCGTCGGTGAAGTGTGGGGTGGGGAGACGTGGGGGAGACTCTGGGAAATTATGGAGCACTCAGCAATGGCACGCTCCTTCAAATGGTAAACCCTGGTGTACTTTCCACGTCTCTCTGTATTGGATAGTAACAGAACCAAGTGCGCCCGATCGTTCGTACAAGTGAAACATTGTGGTACTTTCCTGAATACTACAACTCGCACCCCCACTTTCCATCCTCCTCAAGAACAAATCCTCACCTTCCCTCGGTCAAACTCTCAAGCATTCACATCCTTCTTCGGCCTCGCCCTCCCCCACGAGACCTTGACCTCCTTGCCATCAATAATGACCTTCATACTACTCTTTGCCGCCGCGGCCTCGGCCCCTTTCCGGTCTTTAAAATTCACGAAAGCGACTTTACTCGCTGGGACCAGCACAACGGACTTGAGGGCCGCTCCTTCCCCTGCGTAGTAAGCACGGATGTGTTCTTCGGTTGCGGTTGGGGGAAGTTGGGTTAGGAAGAGGGAGGTGATGGATTCGTCGGCGGGTGGGGCGAGGCCCGAGTCGACGGCGTTCCTGGCCATGATCTTGCGCGCGACGGGATCGTTGGTACCGTGGTCTGTGATGTCAGAAGACAGAATCATGCCGCATAAGTAATCCTCGAGAGTTGCTGCCCCGTTTGCCTGGGCCGGTCCCCATCATCACGAGAACTCACATCGATCCTTGATATTCTGATGACTGAGCTCATTCTCGACCGGCAGCTCATGGCGATACGGGCACTCGTCGCCTCGGTTACAAGCCCCCTTGGCGTAGAACGAACAGATGTGCGGTCGGTTGCGTTTGTATTCGGGGTCCTTGCGGGCGAGACGTTTGAGCAACTCCTTGCCGGCGCTATCGGCTTTGCCAAAGTTGATCGCCCCCCCTGCTGCACCACCTTCCATTGCGCTCTCGACTGTGGTGTTGGGAAGGACACAGCCTTTTTTTTTTTCAGTACGTGTACGCTCCGCACACAAGCGTGCGCTGCGGAAACTCACGATTCTGAGCATGGTACTCTCGATTGATCGCACTCGTCGGCGCCTGGTTCTTCATCCTCAAGGCCGTGTCCCTCACCTGCGTCGGTAGACCGAACTGCAGGTCGAGCAAGCAGGTCTGACAGACGTTCTTGGCCTTGGCGCAGGTTTGACAGATCTCGGTCTTCTTGTAGCGCATGCCGACGCCGGGCAGCCAGCGGAAGATGGTGAAGGGGCGAGTACAGATCTTGCATTCGGCTCCGAGTGGCTGTTTCGACATGCGCACGTAGCTGCGGGAGGGGGGATGCAGGAGTGAAGGGTGAGCTTGAGTGATACGGTGACTCGAATGTTGCAGAGGAGCCGTGCCGGTGGCGAGGCGAGGTGTATGGGATGGTCACTCGACGTACGGATTAGGCCCCAAGCATGTCTCGCCTGTCGAGTGGCCCCGTTGGAAAGCTCAGCATACTCCATAATGGTCTGCCCGAGTCGTAGCCAGGCTTGAACTGACAGAGTATAGGAAAGTCAGAGGTCTCGACGCCGGCCTTGTTGAGATCGGCTTTGGGAGGCATGTTGGTGGTCGGGCTACGACACGCGGAGGTGGGAGATGGGGACCGAGTCTAGCGCTGGGCGTAGGAGAGCACTTGACAAGTGTTGCTGTGCAGTCAAGGGATGAGGTGCAGTCGTTCGAGTGGGCCCGAGTCCGTTTCGGGGGCGGTGGCTGAGGGGACGGAGGCCAGTAGCGTGCGCGACTGCATTGGTCAGCGACCTCGGCTTCGGACGACCTGACGTGTGTGTCGCACGCAAGTGCAATCACAAACCTCCACATAGGAAAAAGTCGTCCGGGGCTTTCTCGTGTGCGCCTCGATACGCCTCTCTCGAAAGCGCTCATGATGACCTCATCCCCGCTCGAGCCACAGCAAAATCTTTTCAGTTCCGCCCGCACCACCCCTCTCCAAATTATCTACACTTTGGCCTCCTGCCAGCTCGTCCAAGCCTGCCCGCCCTGTCCCTCGACCCTCACCACAATGTTCGCTCCCTGGGGTCCCAAAAATCCTCCCTGAATCCACGCCTCGATCTGATCCGTGCCAAAAGGTCCGTACTCCTGATTCGGCACTTGACCCGCCTGAGGGATCTTCCATTTATAGAAAAACTTTTTCCCATTCGGATTCACGGCCGTCGCCACCGCGTGTGGTGTCGAAGTAGATGGCCTCGCCGTAACGACGTTGGGTCTCGCAATCAACCCTCTCCTCGGTTGAGCCAATGACGCCAATCGTTCTTCCTCTTCCTCCTTTGCGATATCAGGATCCACGGGGGGGACCCAATCCCTCCTGACCGCGCCTTCCTCCTTGAGGGTTTGAACAATCGCTTCGTACGAGGTATCGTAGATCTCCAGTTCGCCTTGGGCGAGTAAGGTCGAAGCGAGGTAGGTGATGCGATCAATCATCTTCACTGCCGGGTCAACGTCCTCTGTTTCTTCTTCCTCCCTTTGTTTCCCCTTTGACACTTCCGACGACGTCGTAGGTTGTTCGTCCAGATCCATCGCCTCATCCCCATCCCTGACCTTGGGTCGCACCACCTTCTTCGCGACCTTTCTCCTCTTCTTGCCCAATCGATTCAGCGCCATCGTAATACTCTCCCCGGGTCTGACCAAGCCCAGCAAGCCAATCAAACCATCATCCCTCTGTTGAGCCATCGCCTCGGCCCCTCTCGCTTCCTCTTCCTCCTTCTTGCGCGCATGCTCGTCCATCCGTTTCTTGGATTCGCGTGCAGCGCGAATGGAGGCTTTGCTCACCCCGTCGAGCCACTTGTCGTGCGTTGCTAGCGGGTCGGCGTTGTTGCGTACGTAGGTCCCGTCGGCGGAGAAGCGGCCTTCGTTGAGTTCGTCGGCCATGTTGAACGAGCTGGGCGGCGACAAAGAAGGACCAGATCAGCTTCGTTCCCTCTCTCCAAGAGCCCAGTAACGAGAAACCCTACCTCAACTGGTAGCCCATCCCTTTCTTACTCCTCCTACTCCTCGGCGCATCATCATCATTCGCGAGGTCGTCTTGGAGCGCATACTCCTCCTCTTCGTCCTCCTCCGCCAAAGCCTCCCCTTCTCCGTCCTGCCCATCTTCCCCCTTGCCAAATTCCTGCCCTTCGATATCCCCCATCTCCAAAAACTCTTTCTTACCCCTTTCCCCGGCGTTTCCCTTGGCTACCCCCTTCCCCTCGTCGTGCGCACCATCAAACATATCATCCTCCTCCTCGTCCCCCTGCCCTTCCTTCTCCGCCCCCGTGCCTTTCCTCCCTTTCCTTCCCCCCCCACCCCTCCAAACCCCTCCTCGGAGCCATCAGCACTCGAATCGGAATCGTACCCATCCGTGACAACCTTCTTGCGCGCCGTAGACGGGTTGAGGAGGTCATCTTCTTCCAACTCGGCTTCGGTCGCGGAGGAGGCGGTCCTACCACCCGACTGTGCGTGGGTAGGGGCAGCGTCAAACTTGACGCGCTTGCCTCCTGTTGAGGACGAGGGCTGGGTGGTTGAAGAGGAGGAGGGGGATGCACTGCAGTGAAAGGGGGGAGCGAGGTTGGACCGGTTGAGCGAGCGTTAAATGAGGCGTTGCGTCCTTGCTTCCGGCTACGTGAGAGGTCTGGGATTCGGTTAGGGTGTTTTTTGTGAACTTACTTGGGTCTCGCTAACGACTCGGCGGGTCGTTTAGATGCCATGCTTTGGTAGCGCACTGTCCTAGAGTGACGAGAATGGAGGCGAGAGTGAAGCAGAGCGCGTCATGCCGAGCCCCAAGGTCCGCTCGGTCCAATCCGGACATTCGAGCACGGTCATTTTCTTGCTCCCCACTCTGTACCTGTCCGAGTAGACTAAAACACATCTGACAATTGCAGTGCGTAAATCCCCTCTTGACGGCATGATCCCCTTTCTAAACCGGCCGGCGACGACCGAGCCATTTCGAGGAAAGTAAAACTCTTCTCTATTCCTATTGAAAGCGTTCCTTCCGCATCGCCGCACACACTTTATTCGAACTCTCCACCCCCCTCTTCCTCCTCCACCACCACCCACTCATACTCCCCCTCTTCCTGCTCCTCCTCCCCGCTCGACCCCCACCCCCAAGGCAAAGGCACTTTACCCGTCCCTAATCCCCAACCCACCACCGCGACCGCCACTACGCCCAAATAGATCCATCGTTTCCTCTCAAATTCCAACTCGCTCTTCGTCCGCTTCTTCCCTCCCTCAGCTGCGCCAGAGACCACTCGCGGAGAAGACCAGGGAAAACTGTTCGGGATCAACAGACTGCCTAGGTTCGAAAGTACGCTGAGAGGAGTCGTCGCTGAAGCGGGGGGGGCGATCGGGGCTGGACGTTCGGACCAGAGTGTTCGTCGGAGTAGGGCGGTGTGGGCCCATAGGCGGGGAAAGGACGAGTTGATCAGGTCGGCTAGGATCGGGGTTGGGAGAGGGAGGTAGAGGATCAGGGAGAGCAGGGAACAGAGTTGGGCATCGAGGGGGGAGGGCCTGGGGCGGGGAGTCGTCAAAGTAGGCTTCAATACAGCTGGGATATGTTCGGACGTAGAGAACTCACGTCGTGGAAGAGAAGAAATAGGGCGTCGAACTACTCGCCAACGTGTGCTCGAGCGAGCCAAAGACTTTTTGAGCCGCGGCGATGATCTGGGTACGAACGGACACGTCAATGTTTTATCTGATAAGCCAACCTGCCACCTTGCGCACCTTGCTCTCTCCAAACTTTGTTTTGATCCTCTCCTTCCCCTCTTTTCTCTCCTCCTCCTTGCGTTCCCTCACGCCTTCCGTACCCGAAGCCAAAAGAACCTTCTTGGCTCTTCTCTCCTTTTCTTCCTCCTTCTCCGCCTGCCCTCCTAGATTCCACCACGTGGGTTGGGTCGCCTCCACCAGACCATGGGCCTGTTCCCTCAATTGGGCGGGTCGGATCAAGCGCAACGGGTAAGAGAACGAAAGGCCCAACATGCGGGAAAAGGCATTCCAATTCTTGGGGAGCTGGGTGCGTGAGCGAGGGGGGGGGGGGGGGGTGCGTGTTCGGATCAGTGGGTAATGGAAACCGCCCAAAGCTGTATGCGCTGCTGCAAAGACGGACGCACCGAATAGAGGGAATGCAACACCAGAGGCAAGACGGTGGTGTCGAGGTAGGCTTCAAAGGCTTTGCCTTCACTGCGCTGGACCGCCTCGGTTGCATCGACGAGCGAGGAGGAGCTTTGCAAGAGGTGGCGCAGGATCGAGCTCGAAACGAAGGTTTGGTGGTGGTCTTTGAGGAGCGGGAGCTGGCCTGGGTCGCATCGCGCGGACGGAGTAAGGGTCAGTTGTGGTGCGACGTAACTCGAGGCGATGGCGATGACGATGACGATGACGATGACGATGACGCTGATGACGACGGACTGAGCGAGTTGGACGTACGAGTAGGCGACACCCCCGGATCAGTCGTCTCGATCATTTCCCATTCCCCCGGTCTGAGCAACTGTAAATAAGATGCAGCCACTGTAGGGTAGCACAGCAACCGATCGCCGCATCAGAAAAGTGGGGGGTGTAGCGAACGAGATGAGCCTCAGCGCAAGGCCGAACTCTGCAGTACATGGCTGATGACTTGCCAAAGCATTGAGCATCCAGCGAAGGCAGGTCGTGTTTGGTCGATCCGGGCCAGACGTAGAGTTGCAACATCTTGCGACGCTTGAGAGTGAAGGGAGAACGTCGCGCCGGCACCCGGGAGTGGAGGTGACGAAGCGAAGCCGCGCTCGAGCAGGTCGGAGAGCACTGAATCTCACTAAACTTTTCCCGCACCAGCCAAACTCTCTGTAGCGCCCAGTTTGGATCATTACACCTCATCGAACCTACCCACGCACACCCCTTTATGCTACAATCGCATTCCTGGTCCTCGCCGCGCAACTCAACAACTGCAACTCCTCATCCGCACCATCGGTCAGACACTTGTCCGTTTCTCCTAGCACGATCGCGATCTTGGCTTTGGCTTTCGGGTCGACCAACGGGTTAAGAATCACGAGATCGTGGAGCTAACAGAAGGCAATCAGGCACGGGATTAGTACTACGTTTTCGGTGCAGAGCCCGAGATGAAACAAAAACCGACCTGAGAAAGCACCTGCGTAGCGGAATACCCTTCCCTCGTCACCTTCTCCACCGCCTTGCGCACGACCCCGAACGCACTCTGGCCCTTGATCGGATAGTTGTCCTCGACCTGCATCGCCTCATCCTCATCCTCAAAAGTAACCCCCAACGCCTTGCCCAAGTCCCTCATCACTCTGTCCGGAACGACCCCTCCAATCTCCTGCACGGACAGACTATCCAACTCGGTCCCACTCGCACCATGCAACCTCGAAGCGGATTGTAAATAGGTGATCGCCCTCCTCAAATCGCCATCACTCGTCTTGATCAACGCGTCCAACGCCTCATCGGGGCACTCGATCCCTTCCGAAACGCAAATCGACCTCAACCTCATCTCGGTGGAGGACGTATCCAAAGGCTTGAACCGGAACTTTGAACACCTCGACGTGATCGGTTCGATGATACGGGTCACGTAGTTGCAGATCAAGCAGAAACGGGTAATTTTAGAGTGGGCTTCCATGATGCGACGCAGGGCCGATTGCGCATCTTGGGTCATCGAATCGGCTTCGTCGAGGATGATGATTTTAAACGGGGGCGCGGGATAGTTGCTAGAGAAGCGCGCAGAGTCGATTCGTGTCAAAACCGATGCAATTCGTGAACGTAATATCACACTCACGAATCATGGTTGGTCGTCACGGTCGTCTTTGCAAACGCCTTGATCTTGTCCCTGACGACGGAAATGCCTCGTTCGTCCGAAGCGTTCAATTCCAACACGCGCGAACGAAACAGTTCGGGACCGAACAATTGTCGACACAGGGCGAGGATGGTCGAGGTCTTGCCTGTGCCCGGGGGACCGTAGAAGAGCATGTGTGGGAGCTGTGTAGATGGGGAGTAAGCGGCACGAACCGAGTGCGAGAGCGACGCTCTTTCCCCGACGCACGTTGGAAGAACCGAGGGTTTTCTTGAGTACAGCGACGGTGTGGTCTTGAGCTGATACCTCGGACAGGTTCTTGGGCCGACTGTTTGGTTGAGGACACGGTATGAGCTCTTGCGATAAATCACTGAAGAGTGGGACGGAGCGACGTACTACTTTTCGACCCAGGGCTGATCTTTGGGCTCGACGACATGCTTGGGACCACCTCCCATACCACCGCCCGTAAAGATGGAAGCGGTGTTGGTCTTTGCTTTGGCGGGCTTGGAAGGAAAATCCGGCGCTGTGGTGGTAGATGAAGTAGAAGCCGACGCTGCGGCGGCGGGGGCTGCTTCGGCTGAGGAAGTGGGGGCGGGTTTGGTCTTGTTGAGCGAGGCGGCACGCATCATGGCAAAGGCATCCTTCTTGGGTGCGGGGACTTCGGCTGACATGGTGTTGCGCGAACGTGGTGGTGAGAAGGGGGGGAGTGTCAGGGGCCCAAGAGTCAGCGCGCGCCTCGCCCGGCCCGGACTGGAACACGCGTCGACGTGGAGACGCGTCGTAGTGGACGCGCCTCGACGCGTGCGCGCGGGCCACACCAATTTGCAAGGCGTGCGCGCTCGACCAGGGAGGGATGCGGTGGTGTGTGGTCTTTTCCCTCTGTTCGTGTGCTCCTCCTCCGCCCATCACCACGCAACAACTTCATCGCGGCTACTACAGCTGCAGTATCATCCCGTCATCAACTCGGTCGCCGACCAATCCGCTCATTGGCGTGCACGCGTCACACCTCTGCTCTGTGGGCTATGAGCGCCTCGTCTTCTTTACTAGGTCAGTCCTCGGCTCAGATCGCGTCTTCCCCGTCGAGCCCCCCACACTCATCTGTGCCCACCACCCACCATCAGACACCCCCAAGCCATTGACCACCACCACCGAGCCATACCGGTTCCCATCCTCGTGCTCGTCTGGCTGCGCTTCCTCCCCTTCGTCGCGCGACGGGTGCTCTTCCTCTTCCCCCTCTTCCGCCGCATCGACCCTCGCGTCCTCGGTCGTCCACTCGAGTCAACACCGCCACGTGGATATGGACATCATCTCTCTACACGACTCGTCTTCTTCGCCCCCTCCCCGTTCCCCTCTAGGGGATGACGCCGAGATGGAGGTCGACGTTCAGGTCCTCGAAGATACCAGTAACAACGAGCCCTCGAACTTGTCCAAGAGGAAGCCCGCACAGCAACCTCATCAACAGGGTAAGCATCATCCTGGCGCAGCAGATGTCAGGTTCATGTCGACTGGCGTTCTCATCTTGCGATTGGGCAGGTCTTGCAGACTCGATCACCAAGAAACCAAGGCTGCTGGCCGAGCACGTCACACCAATGTCAACTCCGTCCAAGACCGCTCCTTCACACAACCTCAACCTCGCATCGGCATCTTCTGTGGTCAAGTCGACTACGACGACCCCCCAGCTCAACCCCAACGCTCAAGCCGCCTCCCCGGCCGCTCTCGAACCTTGCCTCGTCGATTGGGTCAAGGGCAAGTTCGTCGTCAAGCAGAAACCATTCGACGCGACCAAGATCCCGAGTGCGATCGAACGTCAGTCCAACCCAATCCGTTTCCGTTTTGTTACGCGCGACTGACTGGCGCCCGACCCGACGCGTTTTTTGACATCTTTGGACCTTCAGGCTGGATGGCGTTCACGGCCGAGTTTGCGCAAAAGTTCCATTCGGACCCCGAGTTTGAATTGACCGAGTACCCGCAACAACATCATGCGGTATTTGCGGCGATGATCAATGAATCGTTAGTAACACCCGTCTGGCCAACCCACTCCGCGTGAAGTCGCTCATCCTCCTGCCCGCCTCGAAACCCCCCAGAACCAAGAGCCTCATCGCCTTATCCAAATCTATCCGCGACGAGCTCGTCAAAGCCCTCGACGGCGCGATCCTCGGTTTAGCGATGCAAGCCGACCTCGACGACGAAGATGAGGACGTCGATGCTCGTGACACGGAGAGCAAGTCCGTCCTGGAAAGGGTTCCGTTGGGGCCGATCAAGAGCCTTGTTACCGAGTTGGGAAAGAGGGTCAATCATGGCTTGGAGCTCGGCAGTCTCTTGCTTAGTGGTCGGCAAAAGGACGAGCACGAGATCGACCAAGATACACTCCCGTCTGACCTCACTCGATCCTCCAACCCCTCCGTCGTTCCTCAAGGCTTACAACTCTGGTTCTGGGAACTCGACAGTATGAGTTTACTACCGACCGAGTTGCAGGCGAGGTTGACGAAGAGGAGGAATCAAAGGTTTGAGATGGGTAAGGCCTGTTTGAAGATTTGGGAAGGGTTGGGGGAGGAGGAGAGGAAGGCTTTGCTTGGTGAGGGGAGTGGGGCGGGAGGCAAGAATGGGGAGGTCGCGACGAGTACGGTCAAGGAGCCCAAGGTGAAGGTCGCCAAGACTGTAGCGGTGGCTTCCACATCGACAGCGAATTCGGAAGCGAGTGGGAGTGGTATCGCGATCAAGAAGAAGAAGGTCAAGACGGACGAGCAATTGCGGGAGATTGAGGAGAAGAGGAGGAAGAAGGAGGAGGAGGAGAACGAGAAGGCAGAGAAGAAGGCTGCGAGGGAGAAGGTCGTAAGTGTTTTTTGATTTGACGGGACGTGAGGTGGGTTGTGGGTGGGTGGATGCTGATCTGTACTTTGGCTGTTTGGTTCAGGCCGCGGAGAAGGCCGCGGAGAAAGCCGTCAAGGATGCCAAGAAGGCCGAAAAATTGGCCGTGGAGGAGAAGAAGCGCAAGGTGAGGCGGTCGATTGCACTTAGCCCCAGGTCCAGGTGAATACTGAACCAGAATCCGGTGGCTGCCTTGCAGAGTTTGTCCAAGTCCGCGGGGTTCATGAACGCTTTCGTTGTCAAGAAGACGCCTTCGCCTGCTGCGTCGAATGATGCGACGTCCAACAGTGAGCAAGCGCGGTCTTGTTCTTGCCTTTCGAAACGGACGCTGACGAGTGTGCTCGTACGAACAGACGCGGGTCAACGCGTCAAAGAGTCGGATTTTAACCTCGTCTTCAAGGACTTCAACGACGCTCGAGCCGGTGTTGAAGTCGCCCCTATCAATCGGTTCAAGAAGTACCGTCTCGCTATCAAGGGCAAACTCCCCGAAGTTCGCATCGACTCTGAGCCAATTTTGTCCAAAGAAGCGGCTTTGGCGGACCTTATCAAGGGGGTTCCAGCGCGACGCATCCCGACGTACCATTCTGTTCTCCCCAAGACGACCGTATCGGTCCGCTCGATCGCGGAAGAAGTCACGCAATGCGCAGTTACGGGTGGCGATCCCGCACCCCTCTTGAAACTCCTTCAAGATCGTCGTAAAGTCCCCGTCAAGCTCTTAAAGTTCCACGACGACGTTCGCCCGGGCTACGTCGGAACGTGGACCAAATGGAGTCGCACGATCCGACCTCGTGCACCTCTTGAAGTTGATCGAGCGTTGATCAATTACGAGTATGATTCCGAGGCCGATTGGGAGGAAGAGGATGAGGATGCGGAGGATCTCCGATCGGGGGACGAACTTTCGGGAGAGGATAATTCGGATGACGACCTTTCGGATGATTGGTTGGCCGGTGATGATGATGTGGAGTACTTGGATGGGGCGGGGAGTGAGGATGAATTGAGGATGGATGTCGATGGGGGAGCGGAGGATCTCGAGTTGTTGGCTACGAGGAGGAAGTTGGAGAGGAGGGAGAAGAAGGGTAAGGCGAGGAACAAGAAGGAGATCAAACCGTTGATTCCGATCGTCAAGGGGCCTTGTTGGGAGACGAGGGTAGGCGTGCCGAAGGAGAAGATGTTTGAGTCGATGAGGATCCAGTTCTTGAATGGTCAGTGGCGACGAATTTTCATGGCTAAGCGGAACCTGCTTCTGACCGTGTCTGTCGGGTCCTTGGCAGACGCTCATGTCGGCATTGATCCCTTCCGTTGGGAATCTAAACCCTTGCCACCTCCGACGAACGGCATGGCTGCCAAAGGCAAAGGCAAGGCCGTCGCCGACTCGACCAACACGGACATGTCGGCGCCCGGTCAAACAGGAGGTAAGAAGAAGGCCGGTCGTGTCTCGACAATCATGTCCGACAGTGACGTCGCTCGTATGATCTCGTTGATCCATGGATCGGAAATGACGTCCAAGATCAAGTTGCTGGAAGGCGTGGTGGAGAAACTGAATCGGTCGTCGGTGGTCAAGGTGCCTAGACTGACGGTGCAAACCAAGTGGGGGGAATTGGATCCGAAGAAGGTCGACAGTGCAACGATCAAGGGGAAGAAAGTGTGGGAGGTGGATCAGGTCATCAGGGTGAGTCAAGCTTTTCGGCATAGATTGGCTCAGGGTCGTGGCTGACTTGTGGCTGGGATGACCGCCTCACAGGCCAAGTACGGTGTCGCTTGATGGGGGCGTTTGTGACGCTTTTAGAGGTGAAGTTTTGAGTAGTACATCCAGTGTTTTTTCTTTCCAAGGGTTGTTTATGTCTTTCATCCGATGCTTTTGCTTGCCGTAGCTCTTACGTGTACTAATAACAGTAGCGAAACGCCGACATTGCGCTTGTGCCGAGACGCGGCAAAGCCAGTGTCGTTGTGTGCGTGCGTGTGCAGGCGTACTCAGGCTTGCTCAGGCGTGTGCTTGGCGCGCATTTCGCCGAGCTCAGGCCACACGTCACTCGCTCTCTCTCTGCCCACCCGACGCGCCTGTATTGTTCATCCGTCGCACACGATGCCTCCCGTTGGACGGCGGCGATCGTGGCTCCTAACGACGACGCTCCTCCTGGTGCTCATGGTGCTCATGGTCCTGTCGGCCTCTGCATCCTCTTCCCCACCCCGCCCACGACCCTTCTCCGTCCTCAAACGCAACCCCACCTATGCGCCTCTCTCCCCCTCTCACCTCTCCGCCTTCTCGTCCCTAACAGACCTGAACGAGATCCTCGATTTCACCAGCCCTTCGTCAGCGTTGAGTAAGCTCCTCATTCCGCGAGCCGCCGGATCTGCGAACTTGACGACCTTACAAACCTACCTCGTCGACTTTTTCACCGACCTGGGTTGGCACGTCGAACAAGATCGTTTCACTGCCAAGACACCGATCGGGGAGAAGCGATTCAACAACCTGATCATGACCCACGACCCCGAAGCGACGAGGCGCTTCGTCTTTGCTGCTCATCTGGACTCGAAATACTTCCCCACCCATCCAGAGAATCAATTCATCGGAGCAACGGATTCGGCTGCCCCTTGCGCGATGTTGATGGACCTCGCTAAATCGTTGACACCTTGGTTGGAGCTACGCAAGAAACGTATCCTCGCCCAAGGTGGCGAAGATGGTCGGTCAACCCAAGCCGAGACGTTACAGATCATCTTTTTCGATGGCGAAGAAGCCTTCGTCGATTGGACGGATGAGGATTCGATTTATGGCGCGAAGCATTTGGCGAAGCAATGGTCCAAACCGAGCACACGACCTTCGGCGGTCGAGAACGTTCCTCGAACGGAGATGCAAAGGATATCCCATTTCGTCCTTTTGGACCTGCTAGGCGCTCTCAATCCATACTGTCGATCCTTTTATGGTCCGACAGGGTGGTTGTACGACGAGTTCGCGAACGTCGAGACCAAGTTGGGACAGGCGGGGATCTTGTGGCCGGGACATAAGGGGAAAGCCTACACCAAGGTCGCGATGGCGCAGGAGGAAGGGAATCCGATGAAGAGCTTCTTCATGCCGAGATCGACTTTCGGGTTTATGGGAAAAGGTCAGTCATTCCTTGCCCGAGCCTACAACATCTCGTTACAGCACTTAATCGTTTGGTCCTTTCCAACAGTCGAAGACGACCACATTCCCTTCCTCGAAGCTGGCGTCTCCGTAGTCCACATGATCTCCGTCCCTTTCCCTACCGTATGGCACACCATGCTCGACAACGTCGACGCCCTTCATCTGCCCACGATCAAAGCATGGGCCTTGATTATTCGTCTAGTCACGGTGGAGTATTTGGGTTTGGACCCCGAGGGGGGTACGACAACTGTGAAGGGGGAAAAGGGGGAGGTCAAGGCGGAGGATAAGGCGAAACGGAGGAACGAGCTGGTGATTTGCATCCGAAGAGATTTGGGTGTCCGAAGCGCATACTAATTGACATGATCTCCTCCCTTGGATGCTGTTGACACCTGGTCCTGCAAGTACAGTAGATATGATCGATGAAGCGGTGTAATACAACCAAATTTCACTGTGTCCGCGGGTACTCTTCACAAGGCCAAGAGCCAAATTCGAACACAAGGCTTCTTCATCGTTTCAAACATACCAAGTAAATAAAAAACATCGTCCATATGCAACTGATCCAACAAAACAAACAGGAAGACAGAGAATAAGAAGAAAGAGATGAACACATGAAGATGACACTACCCCAATATGCGCGAGTCTACCCAGCAGACCGACTTTTATGGTGTGGGGGCGGGTGTGAGAACTGTGGATCGGAGGACAAACGACAGGAGGTACACGTGTCCGTAAGGTAGACATACAAAGAAAGCGTTATGTATGGAAGAGAATAAGGCAGTGGAGAGCATGCTTGAGTGAGAACGAGGAAGGCGAGTTGCGAGGGAGACGTGGAGAATGGAAGCGCTTCACGGTATCACGCATATCGGGACTCGCCCAAGAGGCCGGAGAAGAAATCGCGTTCCTCATGCGAGGCCAAGACCTTGGAAGCTGACTTGGGTGCCGTTGCCTCCTCCGCGGGAGACGAGACGACCGGGGCGGGAGTCCGAACAGGGGTATGGGCCGAGCTGAGGGGGGACCCGATCGGCGTCGACGAGACCACAACTTTGACGGGGTGCCTGGCGTTGTTGGTCCCCGCGACTCGGTTCATCGTCGGATGCAGAGTGATGGGGGTACCGATCATACCGGGGAAGTGTTCAATCGTCGGTGTGCCTGCCGCCAAGGCCTCGGCCGTGAGCTTGTCGATCATCGCGCGAGAAGTGGGGTGCATCGTCGACATTTGGTGGAACATGGGCGAACCCGCCGTTGTGGGAAGGCCGTTGAGATGGCCTTGAACGGATGTCGAGAGATGGTCGTCGTGCTCGCCGAAGAAAGGCATGCCAATGCCTTGCTCGGCCGAGTACGGGTCGGCGAACGCCGGCGATGTGCAGTCCCACGGCGAGATGGAAGACTGCGAATAGCTGCGCTGTACTCGGGCATGGGGAGGAGGCGGTGGGCCACTGATGAAGGGAGGAGGGTCCATCGGGGTGTGGACGATCTGCGTCAAAGGTGTGTGCAAGCCACCCATGGCCGCCGTACTTCCCCCTTGGCCCTGGGCTTGCTGAAACGAAAAATTCGGCAGAGGAGGGATTTGCAGGGAGAGGTTCGGCTTGTTGACAGAGTTGCCGCGGCGATGTCCGAAACTTGAACAAGAAGGTCCCGTGCGAGGAGGCTGTCGAGGCAGGTTCTGGATCATGCCGAGTGGCATTCGTTCGGCCGGAATGGGCACCGACATCGGCACCGACATCGGCATCGGCATGGGCATGGGCATCGGCATCGGCATCGGCATCGGCATGGGCATCGGCATGGGCATCGGCATGGGCATCGGCATTTGAATCTGCATCGACACTGCTGTGGGCATGCCAGGCAGCGGACCGGGCTGGTTCCTGATCAACGTCGAGAGCACAGAGAAGGCTCGGCCGGGCCAGGCGGGATCGTGAAGGTGAATGGTGTGCGCTACGACGAGAACGACCTCGCTTTGGACCTCGCCATTCGAAGAAGCCATTGCTGCGTCGCGTACCGAGAATTCTTGCACCACGAGTACCGCCTCCGCGATGTTCGCGAACGGCTCTAGCTCCTCTCTGGTCTTGGTGAAGATGAGCGTGGGGACGATTTGATGCGAGTCATCAAAGATCTCGGCCTCCTTGGCAAAGAGCCAGGACCAGAACTTGTCACCGAAAGGCACGTTGTACTCGATCTTGCCATGTGCGTTCCTCTGCGGCGACCGCGACGCATCACCGACCTCGGGTGAAGCAGCTGAAGCGGGGAAAAAAATGTCGGAGCCCGAAGCGGGGCTGCGGGCCGAGACGCGTTCGATCAAGCTCGTCTTTTCGACACGCTGAAGCTGGCCGGCAATGTACATCGAAGTGACGACGGATATGTCGAGCTCCTGCGTTGATGACAGCACATAGCTCGAGTGGAAGTTCGTAGGCACCGGACGACCCGAGTAGTCCTCGTCCGGAATCGTCACGTTGAGCTTGACGTGTATGAAAGGGCACTGGTATTTGTCGTACATGCTCATGAGGCGGTCGTAGCTGATTGTCGCGGACGGCAAACTCTCGATGAAGGAGACGCGTTGCGAACCGGTTGCAGCGTCTGCCGGGTCGAGTCTCGCCATCACCTCGGTGCCGTTGGGTTTGCCGTTGGACACCCAGAAGCACAACGACTTGGGCATCACTGTGCCGGCGTATCGACTCGCGGGGAAAGGCTCCGACAGTAAGCCGAAGTTGCTGATAGCATGTGTGAGGGTCGTTGTGGGGGTGAGTGGCATTGGGTCATACGGCGACGAAGCAGAAGGGTAGTAAGGCGCGTGGTGTCCGGCCATGGGCATGTTTTGGGTCATCGGATAGGCGGTTTGCGGCATCATGGGCGCCATGGCCATTGGTCGCATTGCCTTTGCCGGTACAGACACAGGGAAGTTCGGGTATAGTGCAACTCGGGGTTGATAGTCAACGCCAGGCATCGGCTCAGGGGATGCTCCGTCTAAGCTTTGGATCTGGTGCGTAGGAAACCAATAACGTGCCTCGGCGTCGGTCAGCATTTTCCGCTGAGGTTCGAAGGTCTGGGATTGTCCTTGGGCTGTTGAGTAGGATGGGATGTCAGAACCTTTTTCTCATTTCTGTTCAAGACCTAAGGCGACTTTGGCGGGCTTACCGATGATCGCGTTCTTGATGACTTGAATGTGGCTCGAGATTTGCTTGCGCGTGCGCTCTTGGTGGCACCGATCCAGGATGTAGAGGGCGATGAGCTCGTTGCGACCCGCGGGCTTGCCGTCGACGAGCACCTTGCGGCGTCCTAACTCGGGCAAGTTGAAGTAGGCTGTTGGGTCACGAGAAACAAGGTCAGCTTGCGAGTTCCTGAAAAACGCGCCGCTCTCAAGCGCGTGACGACCCACCATTTCTGAACGCTTCGTCGACTTCTTTTGGCCAAATACTGACATCGTCGCTCTGCTTCGCCACACCTCGCTTGACCTCGGTCGCGGGGTCGAAACGCAGTTTGGGGATCGGGGGACGGCGCACCACTCCGGCGGGACTGGCGCTACGAGATGGCGAGTCGGACGCGTAGTGGACCGCCGGAGCCGTCAGTCGACGTTGCAGCTCGGGCCGAGTACGCTGCTGGTCCTGCCACATCATGTCATAGCTCGGCGAGCTCGACATTGATCTTCCGTGCATCTCCGCCGATAATTGTAGGGAGGAGGACTTTGTCATGGGAGAGGACGCGACCGTGGAGTACGAGCTGGCGTAAGGCGAAGAAGATCCGGCGTCGTATCGGAATGACGAAGCGGGCGACGAGGACGAGGTCGCGGAGCCATGGACGCCCATCGCCCACGTAGATCGCGAAGACGGCATGGGTGACTTGAATGTGTCGTGGGAAGGTGAGGTGAGCTTCGCCGGGGAAGAATGCGAAGCTTGCATCGGTACGCTCGAGAGATTGCGCGACCCAGGGGCCAGCTTGCCAAAGATGGGCGAGCCCCTGTACGCCACGTGCACACCCTCACGCGACATGTTGAGCAAGATCGATGCGAGTTACACTAGGTACCAATGAGAATTGATGGTGGTCAGTTTTTTTTTTACTCGTACATCGCCTACCGAAGACGGCGCGTCACGCGTTGCACTGTGCCCTCATCGCCTCGCGTGCGCACGGCGCGACGACACCCATCACGCCGGCGCGGGCGAGGGTTAATTTGAGGTGACGGATCGCGACGTACCAGCACCCAATCGAAAGTAGGTAAGAAGGTGCGACCACGGGTTCCTTGGAGCACGGATCAACCGATGTTCTGACGTTCGGTGCTCTTCAAGTGGATGCGTCGTCTGTTGCAGGGACCTCCGGAGTGCCGAGGGTGGGCGCGAGCTGGTGCTGGCACGCGCTGCTGCTCGAGGCCGTGACGCGACAACCGGTCGTCGGGTCGAGACGTAGAAGGCGCGGGCGTCGTAAGGAGAAGGGGCAGAGGAGCCGAATGAGCGCCAACGAGTGAACAGGAGCTCTGAACCGATTGTTTCGAGGGTCGACGAGGTCCTGGGCGAGCAGTCGACGGACACTGGGCTGCGCGAGGAGGTCGAGAGGGAAAGCCAAGGCCGCGACTGAGGCGCGTGCAAGGAGCTGGTGCCGGACCCCGACGCCGTCGGTCTGCCAGGTCCTTCAATTCGGCAACAGAACGTTTCCACCGGAGAAAGCTCCTACGAAGTCTCAAGTAGCTCCGTTCATGACTAACAGTGCCATTATGAGGAAAACAAAGACAAATATACCTGGCCCTGAGTGCTCTGCTGCGCTATATTACAAGGCGCAGAAGGCTGTGCGAATCCCGTCGGAGATTCGATCCGTAAATTCCGGTCGGGATGAGTACTTGACTTGGCCACCCTCAGAGCCGGACAGACACAATTCTTACGCTCCCAATGGCCAATCTTCGACGAGACCATCTGCTACTGTTTTCGATGTGACGTCTGAAGAATGTCCCCGAGCTTTATGGCCATAAGATGAAGGGCCAAAGCTCAGTGCCCGGTGCTGACGGTCACCGACGGCGGCAATACCGACGATCGGCTAAATTTCATCCGGGCCCAGTCGCCTGGCTTCCAAGACTCGTGACATCGTACTCAGGTACATCGACGTAGATCACTCTGATCCTCCGTCAGATTTGGATTCATTTGGGCCCGACCCTGTCCCGCATAATGTAAAGGGTCGTGATTCTGATGTCTTTTCGAAAGGGGGCACGGGCGTCGCGACGCGTTCCACCTTCGCAGCTTCGACGCGATTGGCACTAGAATCTCGATCAACTACGAAACACCGAGCGGCACCGCCGCGAACTCTGTGAAGGGGATGAGGTCTCGAGAGAATGTACGTGTGGTCAGGACGTAGTACACAAGGACTGCCAGGCTCAGCAGGATGACATCACTGGCAGGCGTGATGCGGTCCGTGAGATAGGCACATAAGCAGAAGCGCTATAGGCTTGCCAGCCAACCTTTTATCGTCCTCGCGCGCGAATTTTGAATTGACTTCGCCTCGGGGTGGTCCAGCGCCCGGTAAGGGTCGTCTATTTTTCGTAGACTACATAGCTGGAATTCTCATTCTCATTCTCATTCTCAGTCGGCTTCGATGTCGCGCGCGTCTGTTCGGCTAAGCCCAGCACGTGACCAACGCACACACGCACGCGCGGATCAAGCGCAATTTTTGTAGTTTCCTGCGCTCGTAGTTGTTCACGGTTGTGCATTGCGAGATCCGTCACGAGTGTTTCATGTTCTGCATTCCACTCGCTTCAAAGCCCTCCGTTTCCTCGGTGTCTAAACTGACGCCATCGAAGACCAAGTTTTCGAGTGCCGGGCACCGACCAATGATGCCATGCAGATTGGGTAACTCGAGAAGAATTTGAGACACGCGTATATGGCGGACAAGCGGCAACAGCTGAAACTGCTTCAATAGAGCAAGAATGTCTGACATAACCCGTCGCTCACGGCGCTCTGCAGCATAGTCATCCCCCGGTGTGAAATGCTGCCATGTTCTCAACAAGAAAAGTACAGTAAGTAGCAGATGATATATAAGAACGGGATAAAGTTCAAGTAGTCCGTTTTGCTCTCGCATTTTATTCGACTCGTCCTCGGACGCGATTGATGATGGGGATCACCTCTTGGTAGCGCATCTGTTCAAAGTAATGCGGTGGTCAGTAACGCAAAAATTTACAACGTACAGTCCACAATACCCCTCAGACTCACCAACAACCACAGTACAATCTCGTTCCTAATCCTCTTGTACCCGAACTTGCGGAACAAGGCGATGAGCGCGAACAAGGTGAACCATTTCGCGATCCTCTTCTGCGCATGACGAGCGGCGACACGAACCGTTCCACCGGTTTGGGTGAAGTTTTCGAACTTGGGCTTGCGCGTGCGCCAAACGAACTCGGAAGTCGGACCGGGGAAGGTCGCAACAACTTTCTCGCCCAACTTGTAGTAGGACGTGCAGCCTCCGTTCCAGACCGTGCCCTCTGCGACAAGACGGCGAGCGCGTGTCAGCAAAGCTCTCCGTCGTGAGCCGCGAGAAGTACGGTCAACTTACTGAGTCGGTTCTGGATGTACTCGTTGTACTGTTGCTCGACCTCGACCTTGCACTCGAACGACTTGACGCCGTACTTGACCATGGGTTCGATCATCTTGACGATGTAGTTGACCTGCGCCTCGGTCGAGTAGACGACGGAAGCCGTTCCGGACGCAACGTTGGGGCCGAGGACCGAGTAGAACTGGGACAGGTCCAAAGATCCCGATTAGCCTCAAAAATCACGTCACTTTATAGGAGGAGTTCGACTAACGTTGGGGTAGTTGGAAATGGTCGTTCCAAGGTAAGCCTGAGGACCATTCTGCTCCTTCCACTGCTCGGTCACGGTCTTTCCATTACGACCAACAATGTTGATGCCCAAACCGACTTCAGATACATCAAAGCCCGTCGCGAGAATAAGCACGTCAAATTCGTACTCCTTGCCCGACTTGCCGAGCAAACCTTTCTCCGTGATGGTCGAGATGCCGTCGGTGACGAGCTCGACGTTGCTGCGGAAGAGGCACTGGAGGTAGCCGGGGTCCATGATGACACGCTTGCAGCCAAAGGGGTACTTGGGAACCAAGAAGCTGGGCAGTCAAAGTTGGTCAGTCTCCACTGTCTAGGCTGATGAAAATATTGCGACTCACTCGCGGTACTTCTCGGGCGAGTTCTGACGAATGTAGTTGGCCATGTGCTCCTCGACGTAATGCCTCAAGGTCGAGAATTGCAGCCACCAAACGACGAAGCGCGAGTCGGACGTGATCGCGATAAAGTTGCGGTACGAGCGCATCAAGCCGGGGACGTAGCGGAACGCTGCCTTGGTCACACCGGAGTAGTCCTTCTGGTCCCGCGGGGCGAACCAACCTGCGAAACGTCATAGCGTCAGAATTTGGGTCTCAGAGCAATGCGTGATTGAGTAACATACTGGGGGTACGACTGAAGTTGATGACTTGGGTCGACTTTTCCTCGGCAAGAATCGGGATGAATCTGTATGAGGTCCAGTGAATTAGCTTCATTCATCCGCCTTTCCAGGGCATTTGAAAAGTGCTCACTGAGCAGCGGAACACCCGTTGCCAATGACGGCTACTCGCTTTCTCTTGAGGTCGACGTCTTTACGCCAGCGCGCCGAGTGAAAGACGGGGCCCTTGAACGAGTCAATCCCCTTCATACCATGGGGTTTGTCAAGCGGGGTCGAGAATCCACCGATGCACGAGACGAGCACATCGCACTTGATGGACAAGGTCGAACCGTCCATGCGCTTGAAATCAACGTTGTAGCCTTGCGCGGCGGCGTCCCATTCACCCTTGATGAAGGTGCTGTCGAACTTGGTCTGCTTGGCCAGGTTGTGCTTCTTGTAGATACCTTGCCAGTCTATTAGGAAAACGCGGATGATCAATCACTTGCCATCCACTGTATCGCCTGGTATAGCACGAAAAATCGGGATAAAATTTTGAATACCCACACTTTTGGATCTCAGCCTGTCCAGAGTACTTGCTCGTCCAGTCGGGATTCAGTTCGGTCGAGAGAGAGTACCCTGGATGATTGTATGCGAGTTCAAGAATGGTCCGTGATTAGTCAGGTAACGGCGAAGTTGATGAGCGGGGGCCCCGAGGGTACCGTACAATGAGATGGCACATCGCAGGCACATCCAGGGCTGGAGGAGACGTGAAGAGCAGTTAGAGACTTGCTAGAGATACACGACCGCCATGCTCGTCCGACTTCGAGGCTAGCAGGGTACGGGGTCAATAGCCGTGTGAATAAGGCAATGCACTCACTAGTAGTTATCGCGCCAGGTACCTCCGACATCATGAGGATGCTTCTCGTAGCTTCGAGCGTTGCGAGAGTTGAAACCGATGGCATGAGTTTCCTTCCTCGCTCTGAATCACCATGACACTGCGTCGACTGAATGCCGGCACTGCGGCGAATGAATGCCGGCGTCATCGAGACACTGGGGACGGCGGCCAGATCGGCGTGCCTTCGAGGGAACTGCCTTCCGAACCCGTTAAGCTTACATCGTGACGGTCTTTTCCAAGCCGAGGTTTTTCTTGAGCTCGAGAGCAAGGGTGATACCCGAAAGGCTGCGGAAAAGGTGTGAGCAACCCGGATGTCAGTGTGCGACGAGTGGGGTAACAGATCGCTGCTTTCCGAGCCCGGCGACCTTTCAACCCCGAGTGGGGCTCAAGATGGCGCACGCGCCGGGGAAGAAGGGAGGCGTGGAAAGTAGGTAATGCACTGACCCTCCACCAATGATGGCGATCGTAGGTTGGTTCTTGGGCTTGGGTGACATGGCTTTGTACGGTGTCTTTGTGGGAATGGGGAGCGTAGGAAAGAGGCAATTACCCCGGCCAACAGCGGAGCGACGCCCGGTCTCCTCGTGGTCACCCCAGGTCACCCCGAGCTCGCGATCACGTTCGACTGTGCGTCAGATTTGGCAGTGCTGGTGCCCCGCTGCAAGCCTGGAACCACGACCGGTGATGGCTAGCACAAATAAGCGCCCCGAGACCAAATGCCGAGAGCCCGTAACTCAGGAAACAAGTTCTTGCCTCCACCTCCACCAAGCTAGTCTCAGTGAAACATTTGAGGGCCAGAGCATGAGAACAGTCATCCACTGCAAAAATCCCGTAGCGACCCGGACTCCAATCGCTGCTGGGCCAATACTTCTGGACTGATGCTCTGAGAAGACCAGCATGTCGAGGTCTAGGTTTCTGCCTGATGACTCGTTGAGAACATATCACTGAACGTATTGGGGGTGCTACGTCGGAATCGGGACACCTTGGGGGAACTGTGGGCCAGATTTTGGCGAAATGACGGACAGGGGCTTTGGCAACAAACGGAGCTGACCGCATGGGCCCTTCACTGGCCGCAAAGAGTGTTCAGGAACGTGGTGGTAAGAACAGAGATCTACTTAGTGTGACCTTGCCCGGCAGTGTTCTCGTGGGAGGACAATGCTTGTCGATCGCGCCTGGACCGCGCGCCGGTTCGAACACATAAGCCAGCGGGGCATCCGAGGAGGCCTATAACCTGCGCCGTTGATGGTGAGAATGAAACGAGCACAAAGTAGGTGGTATTGGCAAAATCAACTCGGTCAACCAAAGACTAGCTTTCCAGCATAGCGCTCATGAGTAGAATGGGAGCGTTTTCGATCTAAGAGATCGTGATGCACGTCGATCTCGCTAATAAGTAGTCACGAACGAATGTTTCGGCGGATCTCAGCTGGCGATCGGCTACTGTGGCAGGACGAAAGCGACGTCACTCCGCACGGGGCCAAATTTCAAGTTGATTTATGCTTTATTTCTACTAGACTTACAATGCTCTCCTGATGGGTGCCTTGAAGGTTGTCGGAATACACGAGGAGCCGGTGTCTAAGGCCCGCTCGGGATTTTGCCCGTTCGTCCGAGTTACAATCGCTATCGGGCGCCACTTGGTGCCCTTTGACGCTGACTCGGTCTGACCGTCTACACATCTCGTGTCTCGACGCCCGTGCTCGCCTCAGCCTCGCATTCACATCGCCATCGTATCGTGACCGGGTAGATGGGAACCAGAGTCTGATGACGATGACAAGATCGACACTACCATCGCCTACAGATTGAGGCCAAGCGACGGTAAGCCGCACGCTGAGCTCGGGGCTGTTCCGGATCGCCTGACTCGGTCATGACTGGACGAATCGCGCATGCGCTTACGACGGTGGCAGCTGGGACGAGGGGAGGGGGGGGCCTCTAGGGGCCGTTCATCAAGCTGGTGGGACGGCTCGCAGTATGGTTGGGGCAATGTCCTGTCGATGACCTGCTGCCGATGAGCCCTTCGATTGAGCTGTGGCTTTCAAGGGGTTGCGCCACCTTGATTGGTCGAGGTGCGCCGTGCGACGCGCGTCGTAGCTGCCGAGGTCACGCTGCTGGGCGAGCGCGTGTAAGGCGAGGAGCTTGCACGCCATAGGGCCCAGTATTCGGCATTTGGAGCAACTCTCCGACGCGCAACTCCGGCCCTCTCGGAGCACGTCTCACGACTATGGTCTCACTTTCCTTAGTCTCTCATCACTGACCACGAATCCCATGACTCCATTTTCTCTGACCACCATTCACTACGGTTCGACATCCCCTCGATCGCCCGCTCGCTGGCTCGGCTCGCTCACGTGATCTCGCGCGCAGATGACGCCGGACCAGCAACTTGTGATTGACTCATTCGTCGATCAACGACGCCAGCTCTCGATCGATCCTTCCCCCAACGCCCACTCCATACTCAGTAACAATCATTCTTCGATACCACTACCACCTACTACTTTACAACCTTGCACCACCGCCTGCACCTCCGCATCAACGAGTCGTGCACTTTCGACTGCTGAAATCGCCGGCACCGAGACAACCAGCTCGGACATCTTTGATCTGACTCGGGCGAAATTGGAGCGAGCCGCACAGGGCCACCTTACAGGTCGTCGAGGACCCAATGGACTTCGCGAACTCGTGCTACTTTCGAACGTGTTTGGTCGAACAATACCTACCCAGCGACCACCGCAGGTCGATGCGGAGCAGCAACGGCTCCAACTCGAGCTCACGCGCAAGGAAGAGGAAGAGCGCTGGCTCAACTCGGTGCTAGACGAGATGCTCGAGGACCCCGACGACGAGGACGACGATTTCGTGGCCATATACGTTGCCGATCCCAACGTCAGCGACTCGGGATTCCTGGAGCAAGACCCGCATGCCTTCGTCGCCGATCAGGGCGGAGGTCGTGACGAGATTATTTTCGATCTCGATCGCGAGCAGCAAAAAAAGCCTCTGCTCAAGCTCCACACCGCCAAGAGACCTGATGCTGCGGATGACGACGAGTCGACTCTCTCCCTCGAACCTCTCTCGCTATCGCCTCCTCGCTCCCCCCCTATAGACCTGCCTCTCATCACTAGCTCGCGGCCGTTGACGCTCGAAGAAGACTATTCGTCCTCACCACCTTTCGATCCACCGCCGTTAACGCCAGACTCGACACCTCCAGGTCCCGGTGCTGCGTCGGACCTCCTCGCCACCAGTACCGAGTCTTTCGCTGAGATCGACTCTTTCCAATGGGTATCGGATCGATCCAGCGCAAGAGGCTTGCTAGCTCTCGATCTTTCGAGACTGACTGTCGCAGCGCCGAAACCCCCCCTGTCGCCGAAACCTCACAAGCCCTTCCCCGACAAGCTCTTCTCCCTTCATCCTCGGAACGACTTTTCTTCGATCCATGTCACTCCGCTTTCGGGTTCCTCGTTGTGGGGTGATCCGGATGCGGCCTCTCGACCACCTCGATCGTCGTCGGTCCCGGCTCGTTTGCCGCCTTCGCCACCATCGTTCACGTCGTACAGGACAACCGGAATTGTCAAGTCGTTCTATGACTGCATTGAGTAAGTGGCCGCCCCTGTTATACTCCCGCTTCCCTCGCGCTGACATTCCGTAATTTGTGTCTCAACCAGTTTTGGCATCTCGGGCTACCCTCTACCGCTGTCGTTCACTTCCGCGGAGGAGTCGATGCCAACTCCGGAGTGATGGAAGATCGCTCGGCACGGATACTCAGCTTCACTTGAGACCACGCCCCGGATTGGATACGATAGGGGCAACGAGAAAGCTTGACCTGTTTTCAACATTGCAAAACACTACCTGCGCACTCAGCTCATCGCCACCGCCACTCTAGGTTCGCTTTACAAAACTCCGACACCGCCCTTCCTCGGCATTGGAAACCAATCCTAATTATATCTCCATACTCAGCTCCCTCTCATTTTGGTTTGATTCTCTGATTATGTTTTGCGATGTCTTGACATTTCCTGGATCTGGTCTCTGTCTTTCTCCATCAGTGCTTTTCGTAACATCAATGCATTCTCGCTTGTTCGTCGTGTCGGGCTTTGTTCAGGTTGGCGTTGTTGATTACCCCTCTCCTCTGTACTACCTGTATTGCATTGTTCTCTCTCGCCCATTTAGTAACAGTTGTAACACTTGTTGGTCGTATGTCATTGGCTCCGATCATAATATAGAGAAAATGTTGTTCGAGATACAATTGCAAATCACTCACTCTCCAAAGTCGTTCGTCCGGCTCAAGGATTCAAAATCCTCCAATACACCGCACTGCCCCCATCTCCGGCCACAATCGCTTCCTCGACGACCTTCTTGCCCACTCTAATCTCAGGCGCAAGTTGCATCCTCGAATGAGGCATCGGGCTCAACGTCCCACTCCCCATAGTCCTTTCCGTCTCCTGCTTTGGTTCCATTGCCGTCGCCCCTTCGGCCCTGGCGACGGTCGACGTAGGAGGAGCGATCAACCCCGCGTAAGGCAAGGGAGGTAAATGTTGCGGTGTAGAGAGGTTGGACCTCTTGCCCGTCCCCAACTGATGATACATGTTATGCCCCCACACAAAGACGTCCCTCCCAAACTTGACGCCTCCTTGATCGACCGCATTATCCAACACCAACGCGATATGCGCATTGCCCACCGAGATGTCCCTGATAGCGATAGGAGCGACTGTACCCGTTTCTTCACTCCATTCTAACAAGCCAGAGATGGTTTTGACTTTGACGGGCGAAGCTTGGTGGGCCCAACTGCCGTTCCCGATCCCTCCGAATTGACCGTTGCCCGTCGCCAAGAGGTCGATCGTTTGCTTCATCGTAGGGATGTCAACGGCATCGACGATGAAGTAAGAGAGGTTGCCTCCCGCGGCGATGCGGTTGCATGACACTCGAACGGCTTTGGGGTAACACCTCGTCAGAGGGATCTCGGTCGGTGCAGGAATCGAAGGGTACGAAAGGGACGACCCGAGACCGAGTTGACCGTAGCCATTCGCTCCCCAACCAAGAACACGACCATCGGATAAGCGAGCGAGGGAATGCCTGGCACCGGCAACGAGTTCGGCGATCTCAATCTCGCGCAGAGCTGGGAGTTCGTGCAAGACGGTCGAGAAACGGATGCCTTGTTCCATCGCTTGCTGAATGGATTCATCATCATGCAATCGTACGTCTGACTCGGTTCGTCGGGGACGTGAAACGGGTGCGATAGGTTGGGAGGCGATGACGGGCAGCTCTGTCGCACCAGGCGGCAAGAGCAGAGGGTCGATTCGAGTCGGCGGTGCGGGGAGCTCGCGCCGGACTTCGTTCAATGTCGGGTCGGGGTTAAGCTTGATCCGCACCGCTCCTGAAGAGACCGATGTAGAGTGGAGCGAGAGGAGCTGTACGTTGCGCACGCCGAGTTGACCAAACACATTCGCCGAGAGATCGAGCGGGAGACCAAACGATCGGCCGGTGGAAGTCAAAGCGAGCAGATGGGACTGGCCGGCCGAGAGCGAGACGAATCTGGAGAGCAAGAATGTACAGGGTTAGGTCGAGAAGGAAGTGCCTGAGAGCCGGTTTGCGTGCGCACTTTTCTCCCTTTGCCAGCGGTTGCTCGGGCATAATCTTCTCGTGATCGGTGCCATGGTCCGTGGACCCCCACACTTTCCACCAACTCGAACTGCCCCTCCTCTGCTCCTCGTTGATCTGTTGTCGCTCACTCGAGCTAGGGAAGACAATCACCTCGCCCCTGCGTGTCAAGGCGAAAATCTTGTGTGGTGTGGCGGTAAGTTTGAGGACGTCGTAGCCGCGCAATGTCGGGCGAGGAGTCGCCGTCGCCGAAGGGGAAGAATCGAACCCGGAGCCCCACTGTAGAACGTCACCCTTTTCATCGACGGCGGCTGCATGCACGAGAGCGAAGAGGATGAGGACGAGTTTGCATACTATGGCACCGAATCATGTCGCTTGCGACGCACCTCCATAGGTCTCTGCAAGGACCAAGTCCCTCAGGACGGCTCCGTTGAACTGGGCTGCCAGCTTGGGTCGCTTGACCATGCCGGACTCGGGTGTCTGAGGTGATGCGACGTTGTGTTCGTTGCGACCCCATCTATGTAAACGCGGTGGGAGTCAGCTGGAGCTCGACCGCAATCAACTCCGGAAAGCGCACGAACTGACAAGAAGACACTCGGGGAGATACTCCCGAGCTTTCCCCGATGCAACTGCGACTGCGACTCGTACCCTTCTGCTGGCTCACTCGAGCGAGCATGAAGCGGCTCCTTCGTCGAGTGATGGAGAGCATAGCCGATCGCAAGGGTCGATGTTGTCGCAGTGAGGGCGATGAAGGCGCGAATCGGCCGTCGTTGTCGTGGGGCGCGAAGGAGGGGGGCTGCACCTGGAGATCGGGCAGCCGCACGAGCGGAACCCAGGGACGAACTCGCGCCAAAACGCACGGTGCTCGTTGGTCGAATCATGGCTCAGTGTCAAGTCGCTCTGGTGACCTCGGGGGGCGCGCAGAGGGGAGCAGGTTCACGGAGAACAAGAGCGCAAGCGACAAGTGGGGGTGTCTCCGCAGCCAGCACGCGCCAATCGAAATACCCCGATCGCGCCGATCGCGCATGCTCGGCGAGCAAAATTACTTCCCCGCCCCCACCGCGAATCGATATCATTCTTCGAGAGGCGCTCATGATGACAAACACATAAATCCAGGTTGCATACACAGAAGCACAGAAGTATTGACCAGATAACGCGTCCAAACTCCACCTCAATTCCCCGTCGGCACTTGTCCCAAACGCGGTCCCGGCTTGCCCAACCCTGGCAGTGCCAGACTCGGCGCCGAGACCGTACCGAGCGCCAGCCATCCGGCCGCACTTGCTGCAGCTGTTGCCGAAGACGACGAGGACGAGGGTGTGCTTCCAACTGGAAACAGCGAGGAAAAGATAGTTTGCGTTCGTTGGAGGTAGTTCAACGTACTGGCCTCGACCGACAAAACGAGAGAAGGATCGGCCTGCGCAGTCGGAAGTGGTCAATTATGAAGCAACGTCGGTCTCACCCAACTCGGACAAACCTCAGACTCACCATCTGCCGTAGCCCCTCATTCACAGCTACCCATCCAGGCTGCGAAGCGTTCCATATCCTTCCCATGAAGTTAACATCCCACAAGACCTGATTCGCAAACTCGCGCTTCTCCGATGGGCTCTCATCCCCTTGAGCCATCTTCGCCACGAAAGCCTGGTACGACTGCAGCGCAGCTTCGGCAACTTGGTCGAGAAGATCTCGTACGATCGTCGGGTCCGTTTGGGTTCGATGAAGTCCGACTTTCCGAATCAAAGACACGAGGTTACGCAGCGCCGAAAGGACGGCAGGGGAAGGCTGCATCGGCAGAGGGATTTGTGTTGCACTGCCCTGTTGTCCATTCTTTTGCCCCTGTACCATCTCGCGGGACTTCAAAGTTGCCGTACGCAGCGCATCGGAGCTGGTGGCGTCGCGTAGCTTGTCCGCGGCTCGCTCGACGGCTTGGATGCGCCATGTCCCGAGTGATCGCTGTTGCAGCTCTGCGAGTTGCGATTGCCATTCGGCAATGATGCTCGACTCTGTAGTAGGGCAAAGTCTCACAATCGTTGAAATTCCTTTGCCCGGTGTACGAGGATTGCAGCGAGCGGCAAGACTTACCTTGCGACTTGGCGACCGGTAGTGTGCCGTGGAGGAGGTCGGCGGTGAACGTGGTACTGAGCGATAGCTGGTGGAAAACGTTGCCAAGAAAGAGAGAGGATGTGGTCGATGATGCATGCCGGTCCAGAAGAGCCGACAAGGCTTCGTAAACGCTGTGCAGCATGTCCCGAGCCGAGCCTACGTAGGCAACCTTCAACCGTGTCCTGAAAACAGCTTAAGCCAAGGTCAACAAACCGTCGCGACACGATCTCAACCCACCACGGCCAAAGACTTACTGCACATCGAGACCATGATCCTCACTCTCCAGCCAGTCCTGCAAATCCTTGCGCAGGTCCCGAGCATGCGCTTCCAGTTCACTGAGCGCACGATCGATAAGTGGGCTCCGACCAATGACCCTCTTGTTCACCTGGTCCAGGAACGCCTCAAACGGCGTGTCGCTGAACGAGTGCGCCGAGATACCGGCGACACTATTGTTCGCTCTTGAACTCATGTGAGGCAAGATGCCGTAATGCGAGGTCTTGGGGAAGGGCAGGGGCGTTTCGAGCAAGAACTCGGCGGTGTCGAGGTCAGGCAAAGACGTGGGGAGCTTCTCGAGTGCGGAAGATAGGGCGGGTTTGACGCGGTCGACGAGACTGCGCATATGCTGGCGATAGAATTCCTCGAAGCGAGCTTCCAATGCCGCGTTGAGGCTGACCTCGAGAGCCGCGACGTCGGCTTGGGTATCGCGAAGCCCCGAGAAGGCCGCGAGACTCGAGCGGAGCGTACTACGGATCTGAGCGAGCGTTCGTGCTCCTCCACGTAAATGAGCTATCCAGGACGTTACACCCTGCACGACTCGATCTGTTTCGAGGGCGAGCCAGGATTGAACCTGCGAGTGTGCCGCTAAGGGATCGAAGGGGTGGTTAGACGGCGACATGGGCAGGGATGGGGTATATTCGAGGATAGAGAGAGGCAAGTGTCGAGCGAGAAGGGCGTGATTCGGCAGGGTGTGAATGATGGGAACTAGGCGAGGCGACTGATCGTCGTCGCTTTTGGTCGGGTCTTTGGGGTTGGTGAGCCATGTCGGCTGCTCGATTTCTTGAAGTAGCTGGGCGAGCAGGCTTTTCGACGTCGAGGGACTTGAAGTCGCGCCAAATATGGAGCTCGCGGCATCAACGGTGCGCAGAACGACGCCAAGGGCCTCGTTCAGACGTTGCAGTATTGTGTCGACGTCCGGTGACTTGCTCGAGCCCGTGGCATAGAGGATGGCAGAAAGGGTCTTGGACCGAGCTTCGAGCAGAGTTGCGAGAGAGGAGGGCAGGGAGGCGTTTTCGAGCATGACGATGGCAGCCAGCGTGTTTGAGGTCGCCTAAATGCACCAGTACACGTCAGAATGGATCCAAACATGAACCAATGATGGAGCGGCGTAACTCACCAGAGTCGGAGTATCCCACGTCCGCAGTTCAGCGATCGCCTTTCGAGTTATTGCCGGGCCTAGCCCGTTGATCGTTTCCGACTGTTTCTCAATGATGGGGAAGGCGGCTTTGAAACACCCATCTGCATCGTCATCGTCGCTGGTAAAGTTCGACAGTGCGTGGTATACAAATCGACCCAAGCCCTCGAGCCGAGCCGCAGGTAGAAAGTCGCCCGATTCGAGCAGACTGTGCACCGTCGACGGCAGTGTGAGCAGCAGCTGAATGGAGAGCGAGAGTGTTGGGGGCGATGCGAAGGTTCGGTCTGGTTTTGCCAAGGAAAGTGAGGCGCGATGGGCAAGCTTAGGATGCTTGACTCGCTTCGTCGGAGTGTCTAAAGATCATTCATTGTGACGCGACAGGACACCGTCAGCTAGGGGATCGGAGGAACAGTGAGGGCATCTGCTGCCAACGTACTGTCGAGTCCATCGTCTTGTTCTCCCACTGATATGCCTGTCTCGACCTTGTCGAACCGGTCGACGAGCTTCTCGGCGGCAGCCCTCATGCGAATGATCGAGTCCGCGGCCGAGAGCAGGTCACGATATCGCTCGCCGACCATCGTCCGTAGCTCGGCAACTTTCCCCGCGGCTGCATCACTGTTCAAGGCACAATTTGGAAAGAGGAACGATGTCAACAATTGAACGGGACGCTGCTCGGCACTTCGCAGAGCCCGAGGCCGGCTGGTGTGGAACTGACCTGGCTCGCTTCTCGAGTCCACGGACGTCACGCACGCCAAAGCGCCGAAACACCTCGTCTGGGTCTTCGAGTGCCATCAGATCAATCTCATCCGGGTTCGCGCTCCTGATGCCGATGATGGCAGGTGCCTTCTTGCGCACATGGCCGCGCTTGAAGCGTGTCGATCCCCCTGGTCCCCCTGGTCCTCCTGGGGCAGCCGAGGTTGCGACCGATCCGACGTTGCTGGCCGCGGACGAGAACGTCAAGTACCTCGGCGAGAGGGCTTGGATCGACGACGCACCACCATACTTGGATCCTGTCCGGCTGATCGGTGAATCGGCGAGGCTGGGATCGGTTCGGGACAGCGCAGGCGGCGGTCCTCGACGCGGCGGGGTACCAGTCGTGCTCGCGACCGGCGCCGTGTTGTTCAGCGGTGCAGCAGACGCTAGAGACTTCAGTGACGCGTTCGACGTCCCTCTCGTACGAGTGGTCGGTGTCGTCATCGTCAATGCGCCCGTAGCGCGCCGCACTCGGGTGGGGAACGGGTGGGGTTAGGTCAAGCTCAGGCGAGGCGCCGCGCCCAAGTGACACGACTTTCTTGTGTCCCAAGCTTCGGAGTGCGCCGGACAGATCCTTCATGTCTAGAACTCGGCTTGGTCGGAACAAAGGCCATGACGTTGCGGTTCCTCTTCTCAGTAGCTACAGAGTGAAAAGATCAACCCAGACTATGAATCCCAATTGTTTCATCAACAGCCTGAGCCAAAAGGCCCCTTTCAACAGTTCAAGCGCGGACGGCGTCCACGCCGTCGGTGGCTGTCACGCCTGACATCGAGCGAGCATCTCTAGACGGACATCATCGCCATGCACAAGGAATAACGCCTCAGATCATAGGTGCCTGATTGATCGAGTATGGAGCTACCATTTGATCTAGTTCATAGCCTAATCACAGCTGTAGAGTGCACAGGTGGACGGTGACGTGTGACGGGCCGGACGGGCCGACAGCTGAGGGCTCCGACGGAACAAGTGTGCCTCCACACAAACTTGAACGCTCTCTTGGCAAGTTCCTGCCATGGCGAGCAAATAAGCAGTGTAGATAAAAGCCAGAACAGTTTGACAAGAAACCAATTTGAGGTCCAAGGCAATGTTTAGCTCTACTCGAAATATCAGCGCAGCCAAAGTCCAATCTGGATGGACGTGACTTTAAACTCTGCGCGCCGCCAGAGGTGCCAGCGGGCGATGGGTGCTCCCAATGCTAATCAGTAGGCATCCAGTAGCAACCAAGTCATAGATAATTATAGCTCAATCGATAGAGATAGAAGCGATGACCAAAGCTGAGCTTCCTGCAGCCCTACCCTCTGGCCGTGGCATGCCAAGCAGAGGAGTCGACGGTCAGCCGCCGCCTTAATTGTACTGCGGCACTGCGCCTTCACGAGACATTCTCAGCACCCCCTGTCTTGAGATCGCAAGGTCAAAGCGGCAGCAGGCGAGTGATCCCCTCCCCAGGCCAGCGCCACCCGCGCGCGCGGCTCCGAACCAAAGCCAAGCTTGCAGGCCACCAAAACCCGGCTAGGAATTGGCCCCCTTACAACACCACACAGAGGGCCCAAACGGCGCCGCCCTCGGTGGCTCTCTCTCTCTCCTTCTCCACCCATCCCCCTCTGCCTCTTCGCTCCCACTGCCCCGTTCTCTACCCAAGTTGACGTTTGCGGAGTCGAGAACGACCATGGAGGGCTTTGCGGACAATGGGCTCGCTTGCCATGACTTCCTGCCGCCAGGACAGCACAGCGCTGCCCTCTCCAGCGGCGGCGGCGGCAGCGCACCGGCACCACCACCGTCAGCAGCACCACCGTCAGCGCAGACGGGCGCCGCGCCTGTCACCGCGAACGGCGCGCGACCGCTAACGGGGCTCGGCCTCGGGCAGGCCGAAAGCCACCCCGAAGCGGAGGATGCTGGTCGAACACCAAGAGGAGATGGAGCATCAGGAGCAGTCGTCGCGATCGCGAACTACGACAGCTCCACTGCCCGCGCGTCGAGCATGGATCGAAGCGCGGCGAGCTCATCTACGTCCAACTCGAACTCGACCTCGACCGACGGAGATGGTGGCAGCAGCAGTGTAGTCAGTGGCCATTTGCCGCCTTCATCCGATCATCATTCCGGGGTCTCAGTGGGCCAAGAGCGCGTTCGTAGTCGTCTTGTTGCAAGCACCTCGTCGTCGTCGATGTTGCTGCATCACAATGGCGACATCGATGATGATGCATCGTCCTCAGCGCCCTCTACGCCTTTGCTCGCCGGCCAAACGGAGACGGCCTCGGGCGACGACGCTATAGTCTCATCTTCAGGAAATGCGACACCGGTTCTGAACCCGACTCGAGAGTTAGAAGAGCAAGAGATTGCGCTGTTTGGTGCTGCTTCGGTCGAGGACTCGCTGCCGCCACCACCGAGGGAAATCGCGGGCAAAGGCAAGGCCGGTGGATGGGGAAGTAATGGAGCGTCTGCAGGGTTAGGATTAGGGGACGGGATCATCAAGCCCGGCTCGAAGCGAGCTCAAAAGTCGATCAAGATCAGGTGAGCCTCACTTCTGGTCTCGTTTCGGACTCGGCTAGGTCGTCGGCGCTGAGAGATGGGCAACGAGGGGTCCGACCATGAACATCGACCCTCAAGTCGACGATGAAGCTCGGGAGGAGCTGAAGCTTGCACCCCCGAGGAAAAGCGACGATCTCGTACCGTCGGATTTCCTCTTCGGCTCACCAAAGATGAATCTACCTTCTGTCATCGGGCGTTGGCAATCACTACATCGACACTGGATGTGTTTTTAGGATAGGAAGCTGAACATCGCATTTTGTCTTGGTTTTTGCTCTAACAGTGCTGGATCCGCTACCTCAGTCAAAGGACCCAAGATCCTCGCTCGTCGTGCAGCGGTGTCGGCACACAAGGCTTTCAGCGGCGAGGAGGCCCAGCTGGTGAGTGTCGAGTCGTGCAAGCTTGCTGGGCTCGACTTTCCTCGAGCGCCGTCGAGATTGGGGCGCGCGCGCGCCGCCGAGCTTCGCCTTTTGCCCTCCTTCCACCCACCCGCTCCCGCCGCATACCCCCTGCGCGCTCCGTGCGTGGTCGTGCCTGCCTAGGGGTAGCCGGTTTCCTCCTCTCGTTGCCCACGCTCTTGGTGTGCTTACCCTTGGCTTCCTCCTTTATTCACTTCCAATCTCGTCGCTACACCCGTTTTACAACATGACTCGCTCGACCCGGTCCTCGCCCGCGCCTGCATCGGCTCACACCTGGAACACGACCGCCTCCACCACCATCACGGGCGCTCACCTCTCCTCGCGCGGCGGAGCTCAGCCCAATAACGATTACTGTGATGCGTGTCTCGGCAAGGGCCACTTCCTATGCTGCGATGGAGGATGTTTGAGGTCGTTCCACTTCACTTGTCTCGATCCTCCCCTCGATGTTGATCAAGTACCGGACGAGGCATGGTACTGCAAGGCTTGCCGCGCGGCGAAGGTCAGTTGGGCACCCCTGTCTCGCCTCTTTCGCTCTCCCAGCGACGTTGCGGCCCCTCACGAGCGACCCACACCAAGGAGTCGAGGGATGGGGATGTGTGGAATGAGTTCCACACGTGCGTTCACATGCTGACTCGCTCTGTTCGACGTCCCGCTCTTGCGAACCTACAGAGACCGCCTCCGCAACCGCCTCGAGGTTTCTTCCGCGAGCTCATACACAAGATCGACTGCGAGAACCCCAAGGTCTTCTCGCTGGGACCCGATATCAAGAGCTTGTATAAGAATGGTGGGTTTTCGATGCGCGTGAATATGCGTTGTTGGTGCAAGGCTCTTTGACTGACCAAGCGGTCTGCGCCACACTTGTTCGCCTGCGCAGTTGCGACGGGCGCGGTAGGAGAATACATCGACACGACTGAGCATCGACCACCGTCAAAAATCACGTAAGCATCATCTGGAGAGTCGGTGTTGGTGATAGGGTGAAGCACTGGGCTGACCCCATGACCGCATGGTCGCACTTTGCAGAGGTCGCGCGGTCGGTCAAGAAGATCGCGATGGGTACAAGCTGCGCGACAAGACGGGCAAGACGCTCATCTGCTACCACTGCAACGAGACAGCTTCGATTGCGAAGCAACGGCGTATCATATCCTGCGACTTTTGTGACCAGCACTGGCATCTCGATTGCCTCGATCCACCACTCGTCGGGATGCCTCCGCCGACTCGCAAGTGGATGTGCCCCGCACATACGCAGCATGTCCTGGTGAGTCGAGTGTTTTTCTTCGTTCAGTTGATGGTGTCACTGACGCGCTCATACGTTATATCTTGACCTACCAGCCGAAGAAACGCATTCCTCGAAGTACGACCACCATTCAAGTCCAATCGCGCGACTTCACGAATAACGGCGACATCCTCGTCATCCCGAAACGCGAACCTCGCCTCCTCGACGACGATCGATACGAAGAAATCACGGTCAACCGAGTGCGGTATCAGGTGCCAGAGGAGACGATCATCCTCGACTTTTGGGGGAAAGCCGGGGCCTTGCACGCTAGTCTCAAAGCGTCGTTAGCACTCAAAGCACTAGACAAATCTCCAGCGGAATATGGGATACTTGCGACGAACCGACACAGCTCACCGGATATGGACGTATCGTCTAATGAATCTGACGATGATGAGCTCGATCGACGGCACACCTCGCACGGCTCACGGAGCAGTTCGGGCTTATCGGCATTGGATGGATTGGCCCTGCTGGCCGAGGTTCGTTTCGCCGATTTGCAAGCGAGCAAGGAAGAGGACGTTACGATGGGTGATGGCGTTCAAAATTGGGTCGGCTCGACAAAGGAGAAGATCAATGGCAGCGGAGGCGATACAACAAATACGATCGCCGGCTCCGAGACCAAGTAGGGACCGTGAATCGGAAATGACATGGAGCGCGGGGATTTGACGAAGGGCCGACGGAATGAACGTATCAGAGGAGCTATCGGATTCATTGTGTCTCCGACCCCTCATCGCATTCCCTTTCTTGACACTTCACATCTCGCGTTACCCCTCCACCTCCAACCCTCGCGTGCATGTATGTTTATGGTAGACCACCTTTTCAATTTGTTGATTTTCGAAACGGAGGAAGACGAAAGCTATTCATGTCTGTACCCTTATTAGATTTTTGTCGAGTGAGGGCGAGAAAGCATATATGCTTCCTCTCGTTTTGGTCGACGAGCACGACCCCGAGTGATCATTTGTCTTGGCATTACACTTCCCTATTACGAAACGCCCTCTCAATCAACCCCTTTGAAGAAGCTAATCTTGCCACTCGCTGAACCGCCGTACAACCTCGCTTCCCCAAGCGTAGGATGAGCTGCCGTCACAGCCGGTACGGCCGTGATCATCTCGTTGGATAGATGAGCGACGTTGGTTCCGTCAGCTGAGTAAACGTCGAGGTAACGCTTCATGTTGCCGATGGTGAATGAGGAGGGGAGGAGGGGCGAGTGGACCCATTGCGCGCGGAAGACGGATACGTAGCGTCCGACTGTGGGAAGTACGGGAAGTAAGAGCGGGTGATGTCAGTACGATACGAGACGGGCGTTCTGAGGCACAGAGGGAGCTACACACCTTGGCAGTCATGCTGTGTTTGTATGAAGTAGCACATGTTAGCTTTGGAAGTCGAGAAGGAAGAGCCTCAATTGCACTCACTCTGATCTTAATCGAAGGTTCGAACGTCTTGACCACCGGCTCGGTTTTCTTCGGGTCAATGTCCCAGACTGTAGGCGCCAACAACGCCATCAGCCGACCGGGAGCACGCGTGTTGTACTGAAGATGCGCCTGGACCTACTCCTGAGATAATCATCGTAGCAGGTCGATAAGATCTTGGTCCCCGTCCAATCGAAGTAGGCAGACGAGCACGCGTTGCGATACGAATATGAAGCCAGCAAGGCGTCTTCCATCTGATCCTCGGCGGAAGTCTCTTGAGCCAACGTCGTGAATTTACGCAGGTCCCAAAGCCTAAGTGAGCAAAGTTGTTTGCAAGTACCTTCAGTCAGCATGTCAATTCGAATGTGCCGGGCGTTGGAAGGAAAGGACCGACTTCATTTCCTTCTTGAGGTGGGCCGTGACGGCCATGTTCTCATTCGCAGGGTTGATGCTGATGCATCCAACTTTGTGAGGAAGAATAATTTGGATAAGTAGCATTCCAATGATCTGCTCAAGCATCCACCGCCTTGGGCCTACCTTTGGCTCGATCAATGTACCAACGCTCGGCCTTGTCCATCTTCTGCCTCAAATCGCGTCGCACCATGCCTCCGTTGTTGTCGACAGCTAATTGATTCCATGGCAATCCGAGTTCAGCTTCAGTCGAAGTGTCTTACACCTCGATGCTGCCACGTACCGTAGAGCACATGCCCAGATGGGGTAAAGTCGAACGAATGGACGAGCGCCTCTGATTCGTCGAAGCGGTCGAGGTCTACGATCTCATAATCGACATCCTTGGTAAAGTCCCGACACCGTAACGTACAATCGTAAGAGCTCGAGTAGAGCTGACCATTGTACAGAGAGATCGGCGTGAGCTCATAACGCTCAACGCCCTTTCGACGCATCTGGTATTGCTCACTTTGTGGGGATCGTTGGGAGCGAGCTTGAGTTGGGAGACGGTGTTTTGTAGATGACCTTGCCAGTGGTAATGGTTGCCTCGATCGGGTGTGAACACCTCTTCTTCGTCTTCCTCATCCTTGATGTCGTTCTTGGCGCCGTCGCGGATGGACCCATTCGAGGCTGCCGGAATCAAGTTTCCCGCGTTCGTGGCGTCCCACAACCCAATGTGACCTTTCTTGTCGCCGGCAAAGACCTGTTTGGGAGCACAACCGAGAGCGTCAGTTGAGTTGTGTATGGACGTAGGACCGTTTTAGAGCACTCACCAGATCGCGTGTCTGATCAGGATGAACCAGCATCGAGTAGATTCGATCGGGGATAATCTGCAAATCGAGGCATACACACTTGGATCAGCCACCCCGCGGCAGCATCGCACATTTCAGACGCGCTGTAGCCCACCTTGACGGTGGCTCGATGTTCGACCGACTTGACGATCTTGTGCAGTGCCTTGGTGTCGACAATTGCAGGCCCAAGTTCGGTCGCACCACCGCCCTTCTGCGGCGAGCTCGAAGCTGCTCTCCTCGTTTTGCTCGGACTAGACTTGGCGGAAGAGGCGGTTCGCTTGGTCGTCTCAGCAACATAGTTGGCCAGTCGGGCGAACTCTTCTTGCAGCTGCTCCGTCTCGAGTGAGCCGGTGACACCGGTCATGGCATCAAGTGACCTCGATCCGTGCTTGGCTATTCGAAGGCGTTCCTTCTCTTCTTCCTCCTCCTTGGCATTGGCCTGCGAGGACAAATGAACGCACCGAAACGTATTGAATAGATCTATTAGTACTGCTTCTCCCCCGC
Organism: Microbotryum violaceum; assembly: GCA_022506055.1. Classification (NCBI taxonomy): domain Eukaryota; kingdom Fungi; phylum Basidiomycota; class Microbotryomycetes; order Microbotryales; family Microbotryaceae; genus Microbotryum; species Microbotryum violaceum. The sequence continues at coordinate 246,879 of JAKMXP010000006.1, read as the reverse complement.
AGAGAATCATCTGCCAGAGTTCATGTCCGCATCACACGCGACGCGACGTGTCTTTCGAGTAGACTGACCTCAGCGATCGCCTGGATCTCCTCGTCTGTCCTCTGCTGTCCAGCCGCGGCGGCCATCCTCGTCGACCGAGCCCTTGTCGGCTCTCTCGGTGGTAGTTCGCGTTTAGGCGCAGGTCTCTTCCTCGGTACGGCCGATTTGGGTTTGGCTGTGGCCGTGGATGCGGTCGAGGACGGTTTCGACACCGCGGGTGGGGTAAAGTCGAGCGCCTTCAACGCGGCTGTGATGGGTTGGCAGGGTGACCATGAGCAAGGATACCGTCTGGGAGGACGACATGGACCGTTGGGTGTACTAACCCGCATTCTTCTGTTGCTCCGCTTTGCGCACCGCACTGGACGTAACCGATCGCGTGCGGACGTGCACGATTGACATTAGCCTTCGCGGTCGTCGAGGTCGGTTCGTGATCGCCGCTCGCGATGCGACGTTGACAACTCACAAGAGGGAGGCCATGATCTTCGGGGACACGTGCGGGCGGCTGGTGGTCGTGCGTTTCTCGGAGGGTGGCAGCGACGAGTGTATGCACCTAGGCGTCGACCTGTGTCCGAGTGACGATCGAGCACTAATGATGCGCGAACCCGCGACTAGTGGTCTCCACTAATACCCAAGTGCCGATCCCAAAGACGGGTGGGCCCCCCCTGAGCCCCCCTGGGCGTGGCGCGCATGCGCTAGAGAGAGGAAATAAATGCCTTTGCACCAAACTCGTTTCGCTCGAGCAAGTCCCACTCGAACTCTTCGTTCTTGATGACTGACGCGAGGACTAGTCGCAACTCGTCTCAAGGGGCTCTACGAGGGGCTCTAGCTCAAAACACGAGTGCCGCATCCTTCTCCCGATTCGACCACTCGTGAAAGGGGCTGGACGCAGCTTGAGGAGTCGACGATGGACATGGAACTTGGACGCTTGCGAAGACAGCCGGTGTTCATCGACTGTGCACCGAGGGCAGCCGAAGCGGGGCCGTTAGTGTGCCGAAAGTCTCAGCTTGCATCACAGTGCATCTGGGTTGCGGTCGTCTCATTGAATTACACGAGTGAGCACTACCATGCACTATCATACACGGGGGTGCATGTGCTGGGAATCGGACCCGAGTATCCCGCGCGTGATCCACGGCCGTTCGAATGTATCGCAGCCGAGGCGCCGACGGGTGCATCGCTGTGCACATGTGAGCTTTGCTATTCCTGAGTGAGTGTCGGCAAGGGGCCTGCACGAGTATGGACGGGATCCGAAGGTGTTTGTTCGCCCGGGGAGCCTGAGCTTCACGTGCGATTCACTGCCCCAGTGCACGTTCCTGCCAAGTCTCCCATAGTTACTTTCATGCTGTCGCTGACCCTTCCTACCGCCTACTGTCCCACTGATCACTACTCGTCGATTGTGGTCCTCGCCCTGCTCCCCTTCTCCGCCTTCTTGGCTCGACATGCACTCGGCGGTGAACGAATGGGCTTCGCAACAGCGCAGGTCGCAGGAGATCGATTCGAACCGAGCGCGCACGAGGGTGCATAGCTGTGCAATGTCGTGCACATAGCTTTGAGACAGAAACGGGTTTGCATGGGTGTGCATGGGTGTGCACATGCATGCATGCGTATGCACACGTGTGCTGGGGCAAGACAGAGGCCGGACGGCTGACAGCGACAACGACGACCACCGAGTGGGGGTGGGGGCTGCAAGAGTGAAGCGTCGGCGTGCTTGCTGACGGGCAAGGAGACGGTAAGTACCCCATCGAACTTTGGGTTCATAGGTTTGAAGATGTAATGGGGTAAACGATGAGCTTTGATCGATGATCCCCTGGGTCGATGACTCGGGATCACGCCATATCCAGCCACCGGCGGTATGAGGTTGAAGAGGCGAAACTTGCCAAAGTGGCTGCTCGTCCTGAAAGCGATTACTCACCCAATCGATCGGCAAGGCGAGTAAAAGGGCGTGCTCAAGTTGGGCACGCCCGTATCTGACAAGGCCTGTTATTGGACAGCACCAACCACCTTAATTTCGTTTACACACACCATCCCCACCTCCATCACCATCTTCACCTCCACATCCAATTCCCGTCTTCACCCTTCACCCTTCACCCTCCACCCTTCACCCCCCATCAGGGCCATCACCTACACCTTCGCTTGCATCTCGAATCACCTCCACCTTCCTCCCTTGCCTTCACCTCTACATCTGTTCCTCCCCCTCACATTTCACCTTCGACGTACCCTCCTTTCATGCGGCTCTTCTTGAGCTTGGTCCCGACCGTCTACCTCGCCTTCAACCCACGCCCTCCGCTTGCTTACGTCATCCACCTTCGTCTCCACCTCGGGCATTTGGCAGCACGGGGGATTTTCTTGCGGCCATTCGGCCGTTCAAGACGTCATGACGGGTATCATTGATGATCAACAACTTTGTCCACAAAAAGTGAGTTTTGTGCACACCAAGTTTGACTGCCTACTGCTCGAACCTTCACGTTCGAGCTGCTCCTAACATCGTCACCCGCTGCCAACGTATGCCAACGGCTGCTTCAACTGGCAACGCGGCGGGACAGGTCAGACTCGAGGATGGGGATGATAGAGAAAGTGGGGATATGTGGGGGTTCGCTGTATTTGATTTTTTCTCTTTTTCTCACGTCCACGTATCAGGCCGCGTTGCACAGCGGCTCCGACTGGTGGCCTGTTCTTTGTTTTCTCATTTTTTGGGTAGAACAGAGTCCGAGGATCACCGGACTGGCATGTCGAAGCCAACGGAGCGGCAGGAGAGCTCAGGGCGGGCTCATTGGCTCGGGTCGCTGCTTAGCACCGATCGGTCGGTTGCAGCCGGCCCACCACTTTTATCGTTCTGTAACTTTCTCACCTGTGCATGCCACACCGCGGCACTTCTTCGGCACCTAAAATGCGGCCGACCCGATTGGGCCTTCTCGTCGCCCTGACCACCACCACCCTCTTCCTGCAGCCCATCCATGCCTACGCCCCCGCCCACGGCGTTGATTACCCCATGCACCAACGCGCCTGGTCGGCATTCTCGGCCCTGGGCTCGGTCGGCGATCGATTCAGTGCGCTGGCGCCGGAGCAACACTTTCTCGACAGCAGCAAGAGGGCAGAGATAAGAAGGGCGGTGTTTGTCAGTTCATCTCTCACATACCCTTGCCCTATTCTCGTGCGCGCGTCGCCCGGGGCGCTGTAGAAACGCGTCGCCCGGGGCGCTGTAGAAACGCGGCGCCCTCCAGCCGCAAACCGCGGAGGCCGGGTCGTCCCACCCACCGATTCGCCTTCTACTCGCGCAGAGCCAGTTGGTAAAGAGGATGATAGAAAGCACGGGCTGATGTCTTGATGTCTTGCCATGCCATCGAACAGACAACACTTACCCAGGTGGAAGTTCCGCCGATATCCTTCTTCTGGACGACGCTCTCGATCAACGACTCGGTCCGCGCAATTCCGCAGTGCGCGATCGTCAGGGTGGGCACAATGGACAATCCAGGCTCGCCGGCCGTGACCGTGCCTCCGCTTTACTACGCCGTCACGCCGATTGACTCGGCCCTTTTGGTCAGTAAACGCTTACTTGCGCCCTACAAAGCTGGGCATGTTCGCTCCAATGCAGCGCGTGCCTGGTGCACATCACTCCGGCCTCCGCGGCTGGCGGCGCGCGTTGTGCAGGGGCAATAGAAGGAACAGCGAGCTGACACGTTGACCTTTCCATCCTCTGAAAATCATCTCTTCGACTCCGCGTGTAATGCTTCTCAACGACCACAGCCGACGGTGATGTATGGGGTCTCCAATGTTGGGGGCAACTTTACATATACTGCCAATCTGCCAGTCGTCAGTCTCTCCCCGCGCTTCTTTCTTCTCCGAGCCCTCGTAACTATGCACTTTCCTTAAATGGAGGCTGCTGCATCCAAATGGATCCATTTGTGTAAAAGGTCAAACGCCACAGCCTCTGACCATGCGATTTCTCTCACCTCATTCATATAACAACCTTCCAAAAAAAAACTAAAAACTGTTGCTCGCCATGGCATGTTGCAGGGTACAACATTCTCGTTCGGGATGCTCGACTCCAACGGTACGAGCGGCGGCGCCGTCTACCCGCTGTGTGAGTCCTTCTTTCGGCGTTTCGGAGCATGCGCGGCTAGAGACATCAAGGCGCCGAGAGCACGCGTCCCAGGGCCAGGCACGTTCGAGGACCTTGATTGGTTTCTTCATCCCGCGTCTCTCGGGTGTTCGTGCGGTACCACTGTTCCTAGGCCCGAACTAACGTCCACTGTTGGGTTCTCGATCATGTAGACACCATTGTTCCCGGATTCTCAAACTGCACGGTACGGACCAAAAACAACCCCGTGCTCAGTTTCACTGTCAATCCACCCAACAATCCCTGTCAAGAGTTCAAGGTCTCGATCAAGAACGGGGTGGCCCCGTACACTGTCGGTATCATTGCAGGGTCAGTCCTCTTGCCTGGGCAGCGCATGTACCCAGCGAACGTGACTAATCGCTCGACGCTCGCCCCTGCATCAGGCAATCGGGGATGCTCGCGGCAGCGCTCAATGTCAACTCGACCAACATCTATGTACAAAACGTAGTGCCTGCGGGCCAGATATTTAATCGTGAGTCAATTCTCATAGCCCGCGCCGGTCTGACCTGACGTGACACTGATCCGTCTTGTTCGCCTGTGGGAGCGCAGTTTATGTGTTCGATGGTGCGGGCGCCTTTTCGCTGGCCTCTCCCAACATAACATCGGGACTGTACTTTGACTCCTGTCAGACGATCTCAGACAATAGCGGGACCACCGGTGGTGGCGGCGGCTCGCCACCGATCGGAGCGATCGTCGGAGGGGTCGTGGGGGGCATTGTCGGCGCGGCCCTCATCGCTCTGCTAGCGTGGTTGTGGATGCGACGGAGTTCGAACAAGGGCGAGGAGCAGTTCCAGACTCAGCAGCACGTGCCGGAATACACGAATGTTGACGGCAGCAAACCCGCCGTCAGTCCTTTTATTTTTTCACCGCGCGAAGGCAAATTGGACGAAATGGAATGGGACGCGTCGACTCGCAAGACCTCGCCGTCAAGACCGACCCAAGCTGGCGCCGAGTACGATCACCCTTACTTGCAGCCAACGAATCCGCACTCACCACCGCACAAAGTGTACGGATTTTCTCCGCCACCTCTGCAAGTACCCCTGCGGACGGGTAGTGGATCCCCCGTTTCGCCGATCACACCCGTTTCGTACAATTCGACGGGGGCGGAGAGCAATCGATCGGGGCACGGCCGAGCATTCAACTGGCCCGCGCCGTCATCCTCAAATCGGGGAGCCATGAGTCATCAAGAAGCGTACAGGACCTCGACAGGGGGGTCAATGCATGATCCACTGTCGGCGACATCGTACTCAACAGCAGTATCATCGACTGGGGTGGACGGCTTGGTCGATCCCGACGAGTTCCAACCGAGGGTGACGGGGGGGTACCCCGGACCGCCGCCTCCTCCCGGCGGTCGGTTGGCCTGATGAAGATCCTGAGGTTCATCACTCATAAATTTACTCGCTCTACTTTCCGCTGCTCGTCCATTTTTTGTCGTCAAAACCTATCATCTCCTGTATCGTATTGCCGTACAAATCAGTCCATCCCCTTGATCCATTGTGCCCGCTTTTTATTTCGGTGATTGTCTTACTTTTATGCCCTATGTATCACCTCATATACACATATACATATAACCTCCCTTCGTATTTATTTTGTTTCCTCTCTTTGACATGCTGGGTGATCGGATGCCTCGTTTATTCGATTCACTGGAACTTGGGACTGCGTTTAGATGGACACCTTGTTCAACGGTTTTCTCTTTCTGTCTCTACTTTTCTGCAGTTGTTCTGTTATCTGTTGTTCCTTTTCTGTAGATGTGGTCCCATGTAACGAGGTACCTACCTTTTACAATTGCCCTAGGGTCGAGAAGTGCAGGATCAATCTGGAACAATGTGGAGCAAGCTCACGCAAACAGTGAACCCCTATTCTACTGACTCGCGCCGAAGGTGGTTCAGGCGCGCGATGGGCCATAGGATACACGTCTCACTTGTCAGAGAAAAACAAGTACTGCCCAGATAAAGCCTTTCACTTCCTCGATGGAACCACAAGAAGAACGACGATATACTACTGAATAACCTAGCGCTGCTTGCGATTGGAAACGCACGTCAGTCGATAATCGAACGAACGCTTCCCGAGGAGAACACTATCGTATGACCCTACTCCAACTGCTCATGGAGCTTGGATCGCATGCTAACGTCAGGCGCGCTCTCGTGCAAGGCTCACTTCTTTTGCTCTGCGTCTGGATCTTCTCGCCGAGGGTTGACGACGTTGGGCGTGATGAAGGCGTGGTCGACCTCGTCAGAATCTCCGGACTCGTCGTTCTGCGCGATGACGTGCGACTCGAACAAGATGCGCAGCTCCTTGATGCGGTCGAGACGGTCCTGGACGGGGTCGTAGTGAACCTGACTCTTGAGGACGGTGTGCTCGTACCAACTGAGATGGCGCGGGTGGATCGCGATACCGTGGTATTTCTCGGGGTGCCCGGAACGAACGCATTGCCAGTATCGCTCTTGTTTGCGAAGATCAAGACCGGTCGTATCGGGCAAGAACATCGTGGTGAGGACGGCACCACGGAGATCGAACCATGGCACGAACCAGAACTTGGTGTGGTTGCCGATGTAGTTGTAAAGAATGGTGGGGAGGAGAGCTCCGAGCTCTCCGGAGGCAGCCGAGAATCCGTGAGCACTACCACGCACATTGGCGGGGTACACGTCGGCGGCGACAAGGGAAGTGGTGCAGTTAGGACCGAACAGTCAACATGGGAAGGCACGACGATCAGTATCTTGGCAATGCCGAGATCGATTTGGGATCCCGCGAGAGGAATGCGAGAAGAAGACGGATGACATAGCTGAACGAAGAAGGACGACATGAAGTACAAGAACTGGAACATCTTGATCGGAGCTCTGGGCTTGCGGACTGATGATGCCAAGAAATGAGCAGCTGATGTCAATCGAATTGAATCTAAATCACACAAAAAACCGGGTCCTTCACGAAAGAGATTACGCTGATCGTACCAGATGGCACATGCGAGGAAGGCAACGAAGTTGAAAGCGAAAGCGATCTGCTGCATCCTCACGCGACCGTCACGCGTTCAAATTCCGCAAAGGGGTTCGGTGCCGAAGGAGTCGAAGTTGTCAATCGCCGGTCGACTTGAGCATAAAGAAGTGCAACGAATTGTTGGAAGTCGGTAGAGCAGAGAGGGTGACTTCCAACAATTCGTTGCACTTCTTTATGCTCAAGTCGACCTGCGATTGACAACTTCGACTCCTTCGGCACCGAACCCCTTTGCGGAATTTACGCTAGCGCTTGTGAGCGATAAGTCCGGCCGCGAAGTAGTAACCGCACATGGAGACGACAGCGTTCTGTAGTGGCGCGAGCAAACAGGACCAATGTCAGCGAAAGCTACGGCTGTTGTAAACGTGGCGAGTGTGCAACGCGAAAACGTACTAGGAGAGAGTACTCACCAGTGACCCACAGCGAGGCTCCGGGCTTGATGATTTGGATGAAGATACCTTGAAAGACCTTGTTACCGTGGAAGCTATGGGCAGACAAGATGAACTACGAATGTCAGAGGAAGCGTCACCCCCCCCCCCCCCCCCCCCCCCCCCCCCCCCCGAAGCGAAACGAGCCGAACTGACAAGATGTCGGTCGCGAACCAATGATCAGACGAGCTTGAGCGAAACCGTTGGACCGTACTGTCTCCAATTACGGTTCAGACCCAACTGAACCACCTTCCTGCGCCCAACGACGCGACTCCCGAATGTGGACGAAGCACACCGCTCGCCTCAAGGCCGACCACATCCAACTCAACTGACGATCAAATCAAACTCAGGAAGAGATTCGAGCTCCCCATGATGCCGTTCGTGCGTTGCCTTCAACTTCGCGAATGTCGTCGTCGCAGAAGCAGCCCCATGTGCTCTATGGCTTGCAACGTCGCCTTGAGACAACGAAGTATTGTCTGCATCATGGCGTTCGGGACGACGACCTCGACTCGTACATGCCTCGTGCGATCCGAAGGAATGACACAAACGACTGGAACGCTTTCAAGACGAGCCGCTTCTTCCACTGTCTCGCCGAGAAGGACGGACTCGAAGGTGAGCGTGGCGTCTGCCTTTCTTCATCACTCTGTACCCCTACAAAGTCCCGAAAGATTTTTCTACGCTAAACACAATTGGACCGCGCTACTGGGAAAAAGTCAAAGACTCGCCAGATCTCTATGAACAATGGAAGGAAGCGTGGGCAAGTGAAGCCGAAGCGCGTGAACAAGAGCAAACCACTCGTCCCTACAAGCGATGGCGAATCGATCCTGCTGCCATCACGAAACTGAGTCGCAAGTACGAAAATACGATACACGAACTGGTCCGTGACAATTCAGCTCTTTTCGTACTGGTGACTCAATTTGGTGATGGCAGCAGGATCGATTCGCCACCGCTTGAAAGGACGAGTGGTCTGCTCATGTTGACGCGCTTCGGCTTCACTTGCCCACGCTTCCTTCCATTGTTCATAGAGATCTGGCGAGTCTTTGACTTTTTCCCAGTAGCGCGGTCCAATTGTGTTTAGCGTAGAAAAATCTTTCGGGACTTTGTAGGGGTACAGAGTGATGAAGAAAGGCAGACGCCACGCTTACCATCGAGTCCGTCCTTCTCGGCGAGACAGTGGAAGAAGCGGCTCGTCTTGAAAGCGTTCCAGTCGTTTGTGTCATTCCTTCGGATCGCACGAGGCATGTACGAGTCGAGGTCGTCGTCCCGAACGCCATGATGCAGACAATATTTCGTTGTCTCGAGGCGACGTTGCAAGCCATAGAGCACATGGGGCTGCTTCTGCGACGACGACATTCGCGAAGTTGAAGGCAACGCACGAACGGCATCATGGGGAGCTCGAATCTCTTCCTGAGTTTGATTTGATCGTCAGTTGAGTTGGATGTGGTCGGCCTTGAGGCGAGCGGTGTGCTTCGTCCACATTCGGGAGTCGCGTCGTTGGGCGCAGGAAGGTGGTTCTGTTGGGTCTGAACCGTAATTGGAGACAGTACGGACCCCCTGTCTGGGTTGTTGTTTGCTTGCACCGAAGCAGCTGTGCAGAAACAGCGAGGAACGGTGGTGAGCAGAAGGACCAACCATATCACAAACACGAGGACGCGTCTCACGGGTGGGAGCGGCAAAGTCTGCCGCGTTGCTGGGAGCAGACAGGCTGGACATACCGGATCGTCGGACGGCGTCAAGTATAGATATATAACGAAGAGCGTAACTGCGACAGAAAGGGGTAAGACCAGGACTGCACGTGGTCCATAGCGGCGCGTCGAGCGTGAAGAGGCGTCAAGTCGCTTGTCACTTTTTTGTTTTGTTTTTTTGCGTCTGTTAGCGTGGTAAAAGGGCACGAGACTCTGTCACTTTCAATAATGCCATTTTATCACTTTAGTAATGATGTTTCCTAATCGAACCTCTCCTCGCTGATATTTACCGAAAGAAATTGACACTGAGTGTTCCAAATACGAATTACACACTACGATGACTAGAATAACCTGATTTGAGCACGCACGTACATGAGATGAAACTGTTGGAGCCCACACAAGCCTCCGGCGTGTGCGGTGTGCCCCTGGCCTCGGGCCCTCGAGCAACCCGGGTTGCAGGGGAGCAACCTGTCTGGGTACGCCGCTTAAGAGCGGCGCTGGGAAGGGCGTTGCGCGCGCCACGTTTTGGTGTGCTTAGATATAGCCAGAGGTGGGAGCGGGCCTGTTGGAAGGCCCAGTCAAGCGCCTCCTCCCCGGCCAACGCCGACAGCGACCGCGAGACCGACATGCGGCAACGACGAACGCCCTCCCGAGCAGCCACGAAAAGTGAACTCACAGTCAGCCCAGTAGGTACCGTTGGCGGAGCCACATCAACCTATCTACCTACATCCCGGGCCCGTCTACCACCGGCTTGATTTTACTCCCCTCCTTACGACCGGCAGCTCTCCACGGCCGCCGTCGCTCGCTTAATTGGACATCACGCCGGTGGCCGCCCCACCTCCTCTTCGTAACCTTAAATCCCGCCGCGAGGGGCGGTGCGACCTACGCTTCGCCTACACCGTGACCTCCGCACTGAGCCATGGCAGTCGACGCGTTCAACCTGCTACCCAGGCATGGCCATGACACGCCGTACCAGGCGGCGCATCGTAGCGATCACGAAGCCGACCTCGCTGACGACGTTACACACCGTGACCGTCTACCTGTCCCATCGGGAGACGAGTCGGACGAGACCGAATGGACCAAAATAGATTACGCTCGGCTCTCGGCTCAACTCGAACGAGTGTACTCGCTCCACCGCTTTCGTCCGGCCAATGTATTTGGTTGCTTCGTGGTCTTCATCGCGTTTTGCTTCGGATTAGGGTCTCTGATCGGCGCCATCGCCGGGACAGTATACTACCGCTCGATCGTCGCGCGGGTGCCGACCTACTCGGCCAAGGCGGCGGGCAAATCGACTCCGATCGATCAGCGTGTGGTCACCATGTTCGGACCCGCATCGACCGGCGGGCTCGACCACTTTGACTTAGGTGTCATGCTATGGCATCGCAAAGGGGTCCTTGAACCAAAACCGCGTCGAAACATGGCATACATATGGCGAGATGAAGACGAAGTTCAACCGCCCCTGTGGCTCTTCGACGACATGTCGCGAGCATTCGGCGAGTTGGGCTACGCTCGCCAGGCAAACTCGGCCGTGCCTCTCAATGCGTGGGAGCCCATTTTTCAGCGGCGTGTGATAAAGGACGCCAGTATCGCTATGACCCACGCGACTACCGTCCCCATCACGATCCCGGCATCTGTGGCCACTGACCTCGCCAAGAACCTTTACTCGGAGCTGGTGGCCACATTCGTCATGCTTCCACCCTCGGCAAACGCCGCGTCGCTCAAGGCCACCGCCGACAGTATATTCCAAACGTCTCGTCCGGAAGAGAGCTACGGGTCCAATCACTCATGGCCCTTGTCTTGGATCAACCCTGACGACCCCGAGATGGGGCCTTTGGATCTCTTCTATGCGCACACTGGCGCTGGGTACAGCCTCAAGCGACTCGACTGGGACATGTGGAGCCAGACCCCTTCGGCAGAGTACAGTGGGCCGCCCCCGGTCAAGCTTGAGCTTTCTACTAGCACGATGTTGACGATGGCCAACGACTTCACCACCTACGAGCTGGAAGGATTCCGGAAAGCGATGCGGCAACTCACAGAGTTCAAGGTAGGTCATCGTTCCCCCGAGATCATGGACCAGGATGTGGACACTAAAATTTCTTTCTGCGACTACTTTTGCAGCAACAATGCCTCGCACAAGAGTGGTGGAGGCCAAACTGTGCTCGAGCCTTTAAACGTGATGGACACTTTGAGAACATTATCAAACTCGACTCCTCGAAAGACACACCCTGGCGCTACGGTCCTTTCATGACCACCCGTTTTAGCGCCATGTCACCAAAGGACCACAACGTCGCGTTGCCGCTTATAGATCCGAAGTCCAAAGACGTAGCTCAAGGTCAGCCACTGTTCAGCACTCAGATTGAAGTAGATCTCTTGACTGACTTGGTTCCCGTTCCTCGGTCTGGAGTAGACTTCAAATTCGACTGGCGTGTCGGATGGTCGCCGTTGTCACCTTCAAAGATGGCGATCGCTGCGCTCGCGCTGCCCGATTGGAGCACGAAAGCTAGGAATCCCTTCGGATACAAACCCCACGAGCAAGACTACCTCGAAGTTTTCCGTAAGCTGTTATCATGTCTCGAGGATGTGCAGGCTCTTTTCGCTGGGTCGCTGAATAGCATATTCGGTGCCCAGATAACTTTGTGGGGCATAACTTCAACCCTCGAGCACATCCCATCGCTCGCACCGCTGTCGGCTTTTTGGCAGTACTCCTGCAGTACCTAACCATACCGTAAGCTGTTATCGAGTCGATTTGATCGCTGCATGCTTTTTTGTCACTGACCTTGACCTGCCTCTCCCGTTCAGGCTAATCCTGCACTACTGGTTCGTGCGGTCACACGCGGGTGGCACGTCGATGGCGATTTTCATCCTCTCATACGGCAATCTAGCATGGATGATCATCCAGACCGTTTACGAATGGTGGGAGAGTAGTCTCATTTGGTTCATCGTCAAAATCGTCGTCCATGCTCTGTTGCTCTTGAAGCAGCTCACTTTAGTCGCGCACATCGAGGTCCGGTTCGAAAAGTTCATCCCTACCGCTGTTCGGATTCGGAAACCAACTCCGTTGGAACAAGAAACGACCAAGGTGGACAATGAACTGTCGTGGATACTCAAAATCATGGTGAGTAAAACGGCGGTTCTGTTATTCGACGTGTGTCCAACCTGACTGATCCTCTCCCGATCGAATCGACGCGCGCACAGCTGTTCGCACTCTGCTTCTCCTTCCTGCACTTTGGCGATTCGCTACCACGAGTCGTCGAGTCGCCCTTGTACGAGAGGATCAAGGATCTACCTGAATGGAGTAGGCGTGAAAAAGGGATCACCCAAGCCCTCTTGATTGGAGGGTCGGTGCAGTCTAGTCTTTGGTTTCTCGCTTGCGTCTGCCAGGTGGGTTTGCCCTTTCTGCCAACATATCCCACCCAGGCGTCCCGTCCCTGATGAACCTGCTTACATTCACCAAAAATCGTTGTAGATCCGACTCAACCATAAACTCCGCACCTACGGCGCCGAATATCGCACCACAGCTTTCCTGTCCGCGACCGCAATAGTCTTGTCTCGTCTATCATCCCTCTTCATCGGATGGTTCGGGCCCGCAGCTGCAACGTCGCATTTCACCTTGTGGGACATCATTTCAATCTTCGTCATTTGTTTCTTGGCGGTACAAGCTTCGGCGTTGCCAGGGGTTCCGGGGAAGCGCAGCTGAACAGGTTTTGGTGAAGGCTTCGGCGGTCCGTTGGACGGCCAAGTAATGCTCCATCGTAGGAGTGTACTCTTACCGAGATACCGAGATATCTCAAGCCGCATGTCTTTGGATCATATAGCAGTAGAATTTTGTAGACTTCCCACCTTGGTCGAGTCACGTCATCTGTAAAGCCAGCTGCGAAGGAAGAAGCAGACTCGTTCGCCATCTCTCCCATACGGCGGCACAGTCAGGGTCGCCGAGGCATACAGAACACGGTGGTATTACAATACTACCTCCCTAGGACCTTACTCCTGCGCTGCCGATCGTCGACTCCTTTTATTCGAGCTCTTATCTTCTTCTGGCTCCTCCCCCTGTGCCTCCCCCTCGTCCTCGGCTGCCCGTTTCCCCTTCTTCTCGACCTTGAGACCCTTGAACTTCCTCGCCTGCAAGGTGCCCATATCCTGCTTATCAACATAGACCCTCCCGACCTTATCGCCCATTTCATTGATATCGATATTTTTGTTCTTGGGTTTGCTCGTCTTGGACTTGGGTTCGGCCTTCTTCAGGGCCAACTTCCACATCTCGGAAGAAGGTAATTGCGAACGACGCAGACGGAATGTAAAGTGAGGTCCGTGGGGTTCCAAAGCGACGAGAGGGGTCGAGACGCCCGAACGAAGGAATTTGACGGTGTAGGTACGGAAATGTATCAAGGGGAGGGTAGGGTCTTCTTCCGCATCGTTGGTACCTGACTTGGTTCGGGAGGACGAGGTCAAAAGGGACGACAAGGCCGCTTGGCCCTTGTTTTGCGTCGATTCTCTGTTGAGCGCGTCTTGGAGGGATTCGGTATTGGCGTCCAGGGTGTTGTGGCCGATGGTGATGGAGATGACGCGTTCGAGGCCTTTGAGAGCGACACCGTCCATTTCGACGCCGCGGAAGAAGTCGAGCATGAGCGATTTGTACTGCGTAAAGGTTGGGTGGGATTCCCAGAGGTTCGCATGGGACGAAGTGGAGGCAAAGTGGAACAGGGGGGTCGAGCCGGGTGTAGATTTGATACCCTGGTAGAGAGGAAGGTGAGGTCAGAGGGAAGGATTTTCGCCTACCGAGACTTCAAAGCAAGGCCCACCTTGAAAGCGGACATGGGCATGACCTCCTCGATCCCGACTTCAAGCATCTCCATGACCTCGTTGGCAAAACACCTGGCCCAGATCAATCCGTGGGGTCGCTTCTTGGTGTGGGTCCCGACGAGGAACAGCGAGGCGTCGTTCTTGGTCGACCAGAACGACAAGGAGCTCGAGTCCTCGAACGGTCGTACTTGGTTCGGCTTGGAGAAGGAGATGGAGTGAGGCTTTTTGAGTTGATTCTGTTGCGGAGTGATGTGCGCCGTGTGAGTAGCTGCAAGAACATAGGTCAGTCCCCTAATCCCGCTCGACTGACCAGTTCGGACAAGGCGACCTTGACCTTTTCGCTGATGGACGATCCTCGCACAATCATGGCCGTCTTGACACCCTTCTCAATCTGACCGTACGTTACAAGAACAGAGCTCAGCTGAAAGTGCTGTGGACCAGCGTGCCGTGTGCTCCGCTCGCCTCGTCCTCGTCCCGCCGATCACGGTCGAGGATGAGCGATGAGCGGCCATGCGCGGCTGCGAAGGTTGCTCGTGACTGACCATCTGCGGTTCCCTCGCCTGTTGCGCTCGCTTCGATCGCGCATTCTTGGGCTTGGCGGGTGCGATGATGGGAATCGCTGAAGTGGTCGCCGACATGTCGTAGACTTGATTGGGGTTGTAGTCGGTCCAAGAGCGGAAAAGGTGACTGTGGGTGAGCACCTCCGCACTCAGCGCTTCGCATGCGCGCGAAAGTCGATAATCGGTAATGGGTCATTTCATTTTGCCATTACGACGATCGATCGCTCCGCACGGCCTCCACGCGGCCTCCACTTGACGACCTTTCGCCTCTCCACCACGCCATCCCTGATCGGTGGCGGGTGTCAGACAGTTGGACTCGACCATGGCCCCAGCGATTGGCTTCCAAGATTTACCGATCGAAGTTCTGCCTCTGATCCTCGAGCATTTGGTCGGTCGCCGCTCGGATCTGCGTCATGCGACGCTCGTCTGTCGGCAGTGGCGAGCACCGGCCGAGCGGCTGCAGTACGCGTGGATCAGGCTATGGGGAAGCGATCTGGTCAGAACTACTCAAACGCTTTCCGCTGCGAGTGCTTCTCTAACGCTTTGCATCACCCCGTAGGCGATCGTCCCACTCGTGTTCCGCACGCTAGCCGATAACCCCCACTTGTGCCACTTGATCCGCAAGTTCGAGGTCAGAGTCTTTTCCTTGTCGCTCATCCTCTCGGAAAGACTCGAGATGGAACAGTTGGCGGTCAAAGTGCTCCGGCAAGCGATTAGGCTCGAACATCTCATCTGGACCCGAAAGGGGGCTTTGACGGATCGGTCAGTTCTTAGTTCTCCCCCCACTCAGCTCGGCACCTGGGACCCCGTTCGACCTGATCTTTTTGCTCTCCTCCAACAGAGTCTTTGAAGCCATCACCTCAATCAGATCTCTTCGCTCGTTCGAACTCAACGCGCACACAAGCCTCTCGCCCGGATCATGGGATGCCGACCACCTGCTCCGACTGCCGAAACTGCGCACACTATCTCTCATCCTCCCCGATCGATCGATCGCTCAGATACTACCCGCCTTCTTACAAACACAACGAACCCTTTCCAAGGAAGCTGACTCCAACTCTGAAGGCTGGCTTGAACTGCGAGAATTGTCGATCCTCTGTCGCGAGTCGCCCAACATCAACGACTCGGTCGTTTCGGCTTGTTCTCCTTTCCTCAAAGGCTCGGCTCTCAAGTCCCTCGCTTTGGCAGGGTGTACGCGGCTTACGGGAGCGACACTTCTCCCACTGCTCGCGACCCTTCCCTTCCTCGAGCACTTGGCTCTCGAAGCGACGTCAATCCCACCATCTTTCTACATCGAAGCGGCACCATCACTCACCCGCCTAAAATCGCTCAAGCTAACCCACCCAGGTCCCAAGCACCCGACCTCGACCCAATTCTCGTCCTCTCTGTGCCACCTCCTCCAAACCATCCCTGATCTCCGCTCCTTCACGCTGTATCATTCCGGTACTTCCGCTTCGGGGGGATGGGAATGGCCCATCGTGGAGCCGACTTTGATGGATGCGATTGTGGAGAAGAAGAGGTTGGAAAAGTTCGAGTGCTCAGGGGTGTTGATGGAGGTGGAAGAGGTGGAGAGGTTGTGTATGGTACAGGGGGTGAAGGATCTGGTGATTCATTTGGGGTGGGAACTACATCTGGTCAGTTTGGGTTCGATGTGCTATCTGGCGAGTACATCGACCGACTTTGTTTTGGTGTCTTCGTCGACAGCCGCGTGTGACGAAGGCCATCTCGCATCTTTCCCGACTCAAGACTTTGCACATGCTCGCTCAAACTCCAGAGATCACGATGGAGCAGATCGAAGCGATCGCAGCGTGAGTTAGCTTTCCAAGGCCTGGATTCCGAAGCGATGAAGCTCATGCTCTATAAAGTACTTTCATCTCGCTGCAGGTCCAGTCCCTCGCTCGAACAGATTGGCTTCCGGAATCGCGTATGGCACGTCCGAAGAAAACAGATCAAAGCTGTATCGAACGAGACCAAAGCTTCCGGGGAGGAACCGACCACGGAGGATTATAGGATCAAGGTGAGTTTGGAGAGGTGGGATTCGCCTTGGTGGCCTGAAGCGTTGTTCGTCGTGAGAACTTGAAAGGAATGGGGTGCGTTCGACGTGGTTTTGCTCGGCCCCTTCTCCACAGACCTGTCAATTATAGTCTTAGTCAGATGGGAAGGCCACTGATCGAGATCAGTCCTGGGCGGAATCTCCACAGGTCTCACTCAGAGAAGGGACCGAAGCCTTCGGGGCTTTCAGGAGGAGTCGCTATGGTGCAGAGAACGATAATGAGCAGGAGACTTCGGACGACGAGTCGAGCTCCGAAAGCGATGAGGAATAGTTCTTATCGCGCTGTGGTGTTGATCTTCGTTGGATGCATTTCTTTGCGATGCAATCTTCACAATGTTGTTACACTCTACCCCGGCTTGCTGATGCTCTTTTGTTCGAGTATAGCTTCCCCTTGCGAAAGGCGACGACTCAACCGGCGCTGCTGTCGGCTACCGTCAACCGGCGAACAATCCCCAATCCACAACCTTGAGATCCCTCACAGCCTCCTCAAAAGCCTTCTTCGCTCTCCCCACTCCCTCACTCTGATCCCTTGCCTTGCCCTCCTCATCAAACACAACCTTCGGCCAATTGACCGTCAGGACCAAATCCGTCTTCTTGTCCGGGATCCTCCATAATGCTAAGAAGATGATCACTTGGTCGGCTTGGGAGGCGGGTTTGTTGAATTTGGAGATGGACTGGGTGCCGAGGAGGGTGATCGGACCTTGTAAGAGGGGATGAGGGGAGGTGGTGGTGGGTTGGGAGGTGGAGTCGATCGACTGCGAAAGCGCTTCGTTGTCGTGCGCCAGGGAGGCGAAGTGGTACCTGCACGGGTAAAGATCAGATCAATGCCTCTACTACACCGTGATGTATTCAGCTCGTAGCATTGACCAAAGGCACTGTGGACGGACCGTATGCCCGCCTCGAGCGACTCTCCACTCCCTTCCTCCTCTACGAGCTGCAACACTTCCAAGATCAACGACAGGTCCGAATCATTGGACAGGTACACCTCTTGCGTGTCGGGAACTTGACGGAGATCACTAAAGGGGTCGTCGTAGAAGTCCTGTCAGGAGTGCGGAGGAGGCTCCGTATATGCACTCGACAGGGGGGACCTTACCTCGCATCGGTCAAGTTGGACGGGTAAGTCGTCGTGATCGCTCCACCGAAAAGATCCACAACGCCCATATTGCGCGTGAAGGGTCTCACAGGGTAGGGCGAACGAGTTTAGTGAAGGTTCGGATGGGACGAGACGGGACACCCGACTCGCGAGCTCGCTCGAGCCGCTTCAAAGAGTTGCACTGGGTACGTCGGGGTGAGACATTAAAAACAGGCCAACATTTCGACGCGCCGGAGGGCTCGAGGTGGGACCTGGGGGGACCGGGCGTTCGGCGGCCCCGATTCTCAAATTAAAGCAAAGACATGAAGCTCTTTTACCTCTTCTCCTCGCGAAGAGACAAAAACCCGCTAGACCAGAATGCTCGTAAAAACTTGGAGAAAGCTGAGACATGCCAACAAGCGTGAAAAAAAAGCCTACGATTCGATCGACGGCCTACAGCCTGTTTCTTCCGGTTCTCTAGACTATGGCCGCGGGTGGGCTGAGCATGCATTTTTTGACATTCCACGGCCCACCACAACGCGCCCGTAATTTGAGGAACTAGAGCTCGGGCGCACCTCCCGGACCGCGGGGGAAAAGAAAAGATCGGCGCGCGCGCACCTGAGAACCTTGTTACATAGATAGATGTAGATGCCCGTGAGTGAGGCTCTCTGCTCCACCCACACGCCCTTCTCATTCTGGGTGCGTCGCGCCACGCGCCACGCCCTCCCCCACACCCAGAGTGGTAAGCGCGTCTGCAAAAGCCCTGCAAGCATCAATCAACCCGTTGTTAGGTTCATCGACACGAAAGAGGTGCTTATTATTTTACACGCTTGCACCCCACCCCAGCAACCGTCTCACCAACCTCTTCACGTGAATTCATCCTCACTTTCATCCCGACTCACGGAAAACCTCGACGCACAAAGTAGTGAGACCACATCCATTTCAGATTTGCGCGATCTGCTACATACGAACTACTGCTGGCGAGTCGTAACCTCGAACGAACGTTTTAATGTTTTCAGTTGTGCGAGGGAGAACTAAAACGGCCCCTGTCCCGTTGTTGGGGTGTGATCTGAGACTTTTGTGGGGGAAAGGACGTGAAGGACGGTCCGAGCGCAGGCAGGCAGGCGCGCGCACAGAAGGAGGGAGCTCATTCAACTCGTCGGATTGCTAACGCGCCTCGAGGACGAGGGACGTGTTTGCAGGTTGCAGGCGCAGGCCCGTCCCTTTTGACTTGTCACATCCATCCACCCACCCACACATCGCGTCTTGCTTCTTTAATCCTCCCACTCCGTCTCCCTTCCTTGTGTTTCTTTTCTTTCACTTCGACGCTCCTTGTTATCATGTCGACGCCGACGAGCAACTACCCTTCTGTATTGCTCCCCGCCGACCGAGCCGCGTTCGCCGCCGTGGTCGCACCCTCGCACTCGCCGTCGTCGCCTGGCTCGACCACCGCCGATTCGACCACTGCGAGCAGACAGGAATGGCCACCGGTCTACGCCCATCCTTCCTCCCAGTCTACGAGCCAGTCGCAATCTCAACCGTCGCAGGCGGGCACGATGGACAACCCGTTGATCCCCAAGCGGCGTCGGCGCACTTCACCGGACGAGCTGCGCATCCTCGAAGCCGAGTTCCAAGCAAACCCGCTGCCTTCCCAAGCGCAACGAGCCGCGCTGTCCGCTCGACTGGGCATGACGGGCAGGGCGTTGCAAGTTTGGTTTCAGAACAGGAGGTGAGTAGTACGATTCTTCTCGGAAAAGGGCTCCGGGTGTCTGTTTCGTTCGCCGTTCGGACCGTGCTCGGGCGCTGCTCGGTCGCTTCTCTGTGTCTCTGTGTCTCCGCGTCGTCGCCGCGCGCGCGCCTCGAAATTCCCAGCGGCCGTTCGACGCGGCTCAGCGCGTTTGTTGCCCCCGGCGCTCGCTCGCTCAACTTGCGAGATGGCCTTTCCTCGCCCGTCACCCATCACACACACCCACATACATTCACATCAAGATTCTCTGGACGACGAGTGGCATAAATAACGTCTTGTTTTGATACCCACCACAGACAAAAAGAAAAGAAGGATGCCGGTACATACCTTGGCACCTCGGGCGACTCCTCCGAAGGCAGCGCGACTGACCAGGACCGTGATGCCGCCGACCTCGAAGGCCTGTCGTTTGCGATGTCTTCGTCCCCACCGCGACCGTCACCGACAGAGCCTCCTCGTCACCACACCCAAGGCAGGGGACACGCACGAGGTGGGTCCTACCTCGATGCCAAGGCCCTCGAATCGCTGCCATCCTCGGAGCAGATCTATCGACGCCCCGATGCCGACAAGGAGAACCAAGCCGTCCCGACCGCGACCTCTTCCTCCTCCGAATCTGCGCCGATTTCTCTGGCCACCACGGCCAATCGAGGTCTCCCGAGCGTCTTCAACAATGCTAGTGGATCCGCTTTCCACACATGGCACATCGCCGCCAGCACGGCCCCGATCTGCCACACCTTCACGATCCCGGCCGCCGTCTCGTCGAGTGTCACCCCTCCCCTCCCTGTCTACGTCGTCAAGCCCACGACGAACGAGTCGCACGACCAGTTCCAGCACCGGTCCTCGACGACGAGCGTCATCGCGGCCAAGAAGCACGTCAAGCGAAGGCCGCTTGGCTCCCATGCCCCGACCGCGCGCAAACCGTCCTTGCCCCACTCGTTCAACTTCCCTTCCTCCCCCGATACCGCGACGACCGCTTCCTCCTCTGCTGCGATGAGCAAGGACGGTCGACTCAAGGCTCCCACACTTCGACGCACCGTTTCCAACGTTAGCATCAACAGCAACACGAGCGAATCCTTCTCTTTGCAGACGAGCGAGTGTGGTCGAGCGAGCGCAGTCTGGCTCGAATCCCAACAGACCCAGCGAGTCGAGTCACCGACATCGTCGACGTTCCCCGCTTCGAGTGCACCGACGGCCACACCCACCCTCCTGAGAGGGTTCAAGTCGCACGACAAGGAGGTATGGCGATTGATGCAGTCCGATGCGCCTTCGTCGCCGAACCAATCCCCCGCGCCGTTGACGAGGAAGATGATGATCGCCCATGCTCAAGCACAAGCGCAGTCGGTCGAGAACGAGACCAAGTCCTCTCGCCACATGATGCTCTCTTCCGAGGACGCCCCTTCCTCCGACGTCGATGCGATGTACGACGATCAACCTGCGCTCGCTACAGCCGCGTCGATCAACGCTCGTTCGAGTCGTCGACCCAACCCCAGTCGATCCTTCTCCTTGGGCGGCACGTCCACGTCGCAAACTTCGCGAGCAGGAGGCGAAGAAGCCTGTGCGATCTCGGCTCTCGAGAGGAAGCGTCAACGCGTGCTCGAAACCTCGTACTCGGCCGTGCCTACGGCCCCATCAGCCACTAAACCCTCGCGACGTGGATCATCCGGTAGTCGCTCGACGACAAGTCGTTCGTCCTCGGCAGGCGCACCTGGTCGCTCGAACAGCCACAACGGTCCCCGACGCGCCAACGCGTCCGAAAAGTCGCGCCTCACTGCAGCACACAAGATGCTGCGCATCGATACCGGCTCTTCGTCGACCCACGATGCCAAGAGCTTCGTTTCCCCTCGTGAAGCGCTTTCGTCGCCTCAGGAAAGCGTAGACGAGATCGACCATGAAGACGGCTCGTCCTCGATGGGCGATTTGAGCTACTCTTCGACCTGCACGACCTCGACGACGTCCGGACTCGGGACACCCAAGCTCGAAGCGGGGAGTTACTTCGCCCTCGGTGGAAAGGGAACCGCGTCGATAGTCAAGAAAGATTGCTCGAACGAGATGATTGATCAGGAACGCGAATGCGCGGAACTGCTTTTGGGTCTCGGTGGGGGTGGCATTTTTTGCTGAAAATCGGCACTACCAAATTTGTACCACGGTGAGGAGGAAGTTCCATCAAAATAGGACTCCGCCACACTCGCAGACCTCCAGTGTATCTCATTCTCTCTCAGAAGCCTAGGAATATTAATCAGAACCGATAGCGTCCCCAGGGGGTTTCCTCTTAGAAATAGTATACAGTCTTGTTGCTTCTCTCTCCTTGCTCCCGTTCTGTCCCAAGCTCACACACCAACCAAAAACGACTCCTTTGTACAACGTTGAAATAACATGATACCCACTCTTGATGACTCTCGAAGGTTATTTGCCCACTGCGGATGAGAGGACGGAGAAAGTGCTTCAAGCGACAAAAAACATAGTTGCACAAGACTCGAATGACGAACGTACATCCCGAGAACCAAATGACAAGCAGTTGAACGACGCACAGAACCAACCCATAAAAGCCCCTGTGAAACTAATTGAAAGAGAAGCGCTATACGAAGTGAATATAAAAAGACGAAAAATGACGGATGAGAAGCAGTCGCTCCCGCAACAGACGACAAGCCCCCCGAGAAAGCCAGAGAGAGATAGAGCAAGTTGGATGATCGACAAGGACGGTGTAGTGATACATGGTGGGTGAGCGTGTGCAGTCAAAGCAAGAGTACCATCATTGCTGAACGAGCTCGTCAAAGTGGGCCTGGGTAATGGTCGCTTGACGACTTGGCGCATGCCCACGAGATCCGCCATTCCCGACACCCCCAACGGAGAGCGCACCTGCACCTGCCTCAGCTTGGGTCAAGGTCGATTGTCGACTCGGCGTTGGAATCCTCGAACCGGGGACGCTCGAGACGTGGCCCGAGATGCTTCCCGATCGCGCGCGGGGCGTCAGAACGGCGGATTGATGCGATGCCGAATGGTAGCGTTCCGCACCGGCCGACTTGGCCGTCACTCGAGCTTCTTCGACCAAAGCCTCTTCCTTGGCTAACTCCTCCTCGTCCAAATCCGAGTCGGTGTCGTCGCCACGGTGGGAATCGCCTTCCTCATCGTCCTCGTCCTCATCGTCGGTCTCGGAATCCGAGTTTTGGAGCGAGAGGGTGGCCGTCTTGGCTGTGGTCGGTGACACGGGGGTAGGTTGGGCGATCGTCGTGGTACCGAGTGGCTCGGGGGATCCGGAACGTTCGACACTGGAAGGAGCGATCTCGACAACTGATTCAAACGTGCCGTTCTCCATATTGGGCATCTGCGACACCCTGGGCGTGGTCGTAGACGACAACGCATTCGACGAACCGTCTCTCCTCTGCGAAGCGGCCATTTGGCTTGTGATGTTGTCCAGCTGCAAGGCCTTTCTCGAAGTCGAAGCCGTCGGTGTCTCGACGCCCATCGTTTCGTCCTCTTTGCCATCATCAATTTCCATCGTATCGGCCAAATCAGGTCCATCTACGCCCTCGTCCTCCAAGCCATTCACCGCCTCCTCGACCTCTTGGTCCTCGAGTCGCCTGCGCTCAGCTTCTTCCTCTTCGGCTTTCCGCTTGGCTTCGGCCTCTCGTAACGCCCGTCGCTTTTTGATCCAAGCCATGCCTCCACCGTCATCGTCGTCGGCAGCGCTCGTGCCCAACTTGGACGTAAACGATCCGACGCTCCCCGCCGTACCCCATTCGTTGAACTCGGGCGCCGAAATCGACAACGGTAAAGCCTGACTAGCGCGATTCCTCGATCGTTGCGCCACGGGAGGGTAGTTGGCCCTTCTCGATTCCCTCGCTGGACTGGCGCCGATCGAATCACCCGACTCCCACGTCGCCGTTTTACGCATCGGGATCCCCGTGCCTCGTCCATCGTACGAGCCGACCGAGGTCCCCTTCGAAACCTCGGAATCGTTCGATGACGTGCGCGACAAGGAACTCGATCGACCGTCGACGGAAGCCGGTCGCTTGGAGCGCTTCTTTTTCTCCTTTTTACCGACCATGCCGAACGAGAGCGGGCGCAACAGCTTGGAGTAGGACGATTCGTCACCCTGTCCTGACCTCGAGGCCGAAGAAGAGGACGAAGGGATGACGCCGAAGGTGAGGTCCGACTTCCAGCTGCCAAACATCGTCTTGATCGGCTTCTCGTCGTCGGAAGAGCTGTAGTCCTCATCGTCGTCGTCGAGCGCGCTGTTGTCGAGCGGTCCCGTATCGCCATCTCGACGAATGACGATGCCCCTCTTCGACGCTTCCCCGGGATCGGACCCGTCGTCGACGAGCCAAATGTTGCGTCCGGTGCTATAGCTTCGCTGTCGAATCTCGGGCAAAGGGGCAAAACGGATTTTGGGACCACTGCCGGTCGCCTTGCCGGCGCCGGTGAAGTCGGACTTGCCTCGGGCGCCGGGTGAGGGCCGGGTGACTGTCGTTGCAGCGTCGCGCGACGTCGAGCGACCCCGAACTTGAGCATCGTTCATGGCCGATGCGGGTAAGGAGACGGACGAACGCAGCTCGGAACCGACGGCGGAGGAGGCGAGTGTGGGATCTAGTGGGGCCGGAGCTACAGCGGCAGCGCCGTCGGACAAAGAGGAGGTCGAGGCGGAGCCGGCGGCGGGGTTGAGGGTGTAGACCGTCTCGGATGAAGGCGGTCTCAAGGCGCTGTAGAAGGGTGTTCCGGGGAGAACCGTTCCGTTGTAGCAGAAATGAGGTGCGATCGTAGCAGCGCGATAGGAGGAATGACGTGGGGCAGTGCGTCAGGCGAGGGATTTTTCGGATGCAAACCCAGAGTCAGAGGGGGAAGGTGGGGCGGGTGAGGTCAGCGATCTGCTCGTCTAAATCCCACCATCGAGTCATGTTTAAGGCAGTCTTGGGGCAGCGTCACGAAATGCAGGTCCTACATTGACCCACAGACGGTACCCGTATGGACGATGTACCCTATACTTGGGCCCATGACGACGACACTGGAAGGGCGATCCTGAGTCGTCGTGTGCCGTAATCGGTGATCGACAGCCGTGGTGGAGTCCGACTCTTACCCCGCTCTGGGCAATCAAAGGCCCGACGGCGACTTCCAAACGCGAGCCTCGGAGCCGAGTGTGACTTGGCCCAGGCCACTCGGCGCTAGCCAGCCAGTGCCAGCTGCCAGTCGCCTCGTCAGTCGCCCAGTCACCCGTCCGAGTCGCACGTGCCCACATCACACCACCACATCGCGACCCAGGGAGCAGCAGACCACAGGAAGATCACAAGATGAAAAGCACTGACTTGATCAAGATGCCCATTTTCTGTCCCGGCACGAGCGCCGGGTTCGGTGGCGACAGTCGCGAGGTTTGGCGAGCGAGCGACTGACCGTCCCACTGCTCGCCCGTGGCCGTCGAGGTCGATGAACCCGAACCACCTTCCGCCGCGCCGTTCGAAGACGATGACGACGACGGTGGCTTGACACCGATCGCACGCATCATCACGGCTGCCATCCTGGGACGGCGGGGATCGTCGTGGTGTTGAGGGTGGAGTAGGTGCTTGGACTTGAAGAGCGACGACGACGACGAACCCAAGCTTGAACGTCGGAGGAGGACCAGCGCTTGGTCGAGGTGGTCGCCTACTACCAGTTGCGCGTGCATCTCGCTCAGACACGGACTTGAAAGGCGGGCGCGTAGCGCTGAGCTCACGATCAAACTAGACCGTAATTTAGTCGAGGTGGATAGCTGGTTTTTTTTTCGAGACGTCGAATCAAAAGAATGAGGCTACTTCGGTTAAAGAGTAGAGAGAAAGCAAAAGAGGCAGAAATTCGAAAGCGCATTCCCAAGTCACGTTCGGCTACCCGTGACCTCTGACCTTACAACAGGGGATACCGCCATGCACCGGCCGCCGCCTAAAATCGCCCCGAGGCTAGCTTCCGCGCCGGGCCCATTGCTCGACTCGAGGCGATGAGTCTCAGCCGGTCAGCTAAGCGCGCTTTCGGTTTAGGTCCAATGCAAGGGGCCATCTTGGTCTGAGGTGGTCCTTCACAGCCTAGCACTGCTCCTGCAAGCCTTAGCCATTAGCCATCGATTGCCGAGAAATAATGAACCTGCCTTACAGCCGGAGAAGCGGTCCCCCTCTCGATCGCGAAGAGAAAGGATTGATTGGCGGTCGATCATAACTACAAAAAAGTGATCGAGAGGGCTTGGGACTCAGGAAAGCCGGAAAAGCTTTGTGCAATCCCACGACAACCACTTTTGTACGAAGCAACACGAAAATACAAAAACGAAAAGCAAACGTCCTTTCGAACCAGCGTGATGAGTCTACGTCGTTATCAGCTGCGACCAGCTCCTTTTTCGCCCAACGTCTCTTGTCCTATCGAAAACTGATCGCAGGCCAGAGGCGGGGTAGGCTTGGCGCGCGCCAGCTTGCAGCCGTCGACGATCGAGCGGAAGCGGCGAATTTCGCTGCTGTGAAAGTTTGGCCTTCACAGGGGTCACGAGTCTCTTTCTCAGTACATGTAGGTACCTGAGCATCTTACTACAGGTTAAATTTGCACAGCTCTGTTTACACCTCGGCTGGAACACCTAGGTATGCGTAGAAGTCGACATCGATGCGTCGCCGCTCGAATGCCGACACAGCCACGGACGCTTGAGGCTCCAGCGCGCTACTCGTCGGCGGTGTTCGCAGCTGGTGGATTTCTACGGAGCGCTTCGACGGGCCGAGGTACCTGCTCGCTCTTGCTGGGAGTCAGCTGATCCTTCATCAAATATATACGGTCCCTCTTACCTGACCCAAGGATTCACTCCCTCCTGACCTGAAAGGATGGTGATCGGACTTACCGACTCGGCCGAGCTCAGACTTGGGAGCTCCGGCGTGATTCATGATGAATTCGCCGACGGTTGCTCTCGGGGAGATTTCGGCAGAGCATACTCCTCTTGAGATACACCGACTGGGCTCGAGGTTCATACGCAAAACGAGGACAACCCCTCAATCTTTCTAGTCGCATAGTCACACAACTCTCTCCTTCCCCCGGCCTCACCGCCGCCCTTCCGCTTTCCACTACCGCACCTCGACCCTCCGTCTCTTTTCATCCTTCTCCAACTCCTTCTTAATAAACGCATCCACCTCCTTGACCCTCTGCGTTCCGATCATCACGACCTTCATGATATCATCCGCGGGTAAGGGTGCACCCCCGGCCTTGGAAAGTACGCAGATCTCTTGTTGGGCGTTGAGGGTTAGAGTCAAGGTGCCGGAACAGAGTTGGGATTCGAGCAGGGAGGGGTCGAGGAGGGGGGTGGAACTGAGAGGGGTTGGGGAGGGGGTCAGATGAGTGTGTATGCTCACAGAACGAAATGAGAAGCGTGAGATTGCGGGTGTTGGGTCCCAGGACTCACTCGTCACCGAAGAAAGCAAACGTCAAACATATCGGAGTATGATGGATCGCCAAGAGTACCGGTACTCGCTCCGTCATAGAGTACTGCAACACATCAAACTCAAATTCAGGACGTCTTGGCGTGAATGCCTGAGTGCGACGACTCACCACAATGACTTCCTCCCCAACGACCTGGACATCCGGTTTCCTGAAATGCCTCAAAGCCGTAATAGCGGCAATGGAGGCACAATCCAACAGATTGCCTTGATCGTCCAAGAAGTGTACATCGACTCGAACAGACCACACCTGTAGGTATCGCCGGCAAGTCCCCGGGCGCCAAGGATCAGACTTTCATCGTTTGGAAGAGGGTTCAGCCTGCTCTTTGTCAATGCGATCGAACGTACCCTTTGCCCAGCGACGATGCATAATGCTTCTCGATCTACGCATTCGCTCCTCCGCAAGGTCTTTTCCAGTAGCCTCGTGAGGAGGGTTTGTTCATCCGATGTTCTGTAAGACGGGGATGCGACGGGCCGACGACGGAGAGAATTTGCATCGGTCAGTCTGTGTTGTGGGAATCGGCAACAGGCCCATATCCGACTGTGGCTCACCTCCCAGCTTCGTAATTTGTCGATGCCATAGGGGAAAGTTCGGTCGAGATGTTGAGGAAGCCTTCGTACGGTCGATCGGGTAGCGGCCTGACGATCTCGGCCGAGACTTGGGCCAGGACTCTGTATGAACAAGTGGCGAAATGAGCTGCTCCCGAATCAGTACGCCCTCCGGTGCAACGAATGCCTACCTCGTCTGCCCCAACCGACACTCGACCGCACCCAACGAGCCTCGCAGAAAGTCGAGCTCGATCGTTCGCAGCTCGTACGGCTGGCGCGAATCGAGGCGCAGGCCTTGGGAGAGGGCGTGGTGCAGGAATTGGGTTTCGTTGATGGAGGGCTCGACTTCCCTTGGCATGGTCGGCGCGAGTTGGGGTCGCAGCTGGGGGAGTATGCGGGAGAGTATGCGGGAGAGTTTGCGGGAGAGTTTGCGGAGGTAGAGTCGAGACTCGACACAGCGGCGGCGAGACAGTCCAGCTGCGCGGAGGGGTGCTGGAGGGTGTTGCGGTCTGAGCAAAAGATCCGAGCGAACCGTTCAGGACAGAGCCGAGTCCGATAGGTTGTGATGTGGACAAGCAAAGCAGAGCAAAGCCAGAAGGGGAGCGACCCTGCGCAGCCCTGCGCAGCCCTGCGCGTACGCCTCTCTCGTTCGTGTTGCACCCCACACGCTCTCCTCGCCCTCTCCGTCTTCTCCGGCTACTCAAGTGAAGCCATCGGATCGATTTCTCCCGGCTCTGCGGGTCCCTCTCGCCCTTCGCTTCCTCCCCCCCTGCCACTTGTCCAGCGCGTGACTCTGGTCGTGTGCAGTCATGTCGGGCAAACCCCAGGATGACCGCAACCAAGAGGCGACCGTATACATGGCAAGTACTCCCTCTCCATCCTCACCTTCCTAGCTCGTCAGCGACACCTCTGATCACCCATCTCGCACATAGGGCAACCTCGACGAACGCGCGGCGGATGCGCTCGTGTGGGAACTCATGCTGCAGGCCGGCCCCGTCGGTAAGCCACAGCTCCCGTAGTCTTGATTCTACCTTCCTACAGCTCACACCGATCGTGTACTCTCAGTCAACGTTCACCTGCCCAAGGATCGCATCTCAATGACCCACCAGGGCTATGGCTTCTGCGAGTTCCTCACCGAGCAGGACGCCGACTACGCGTGCAAGATCATGAACCAGATCAAGTTGTACGGCAAGCCGATTCGTGTAAACAAGGTGAGCCAATAACAAGAATGCGCGTTCATGTCACGGGTTGGCGTTGACCTCTTCTTCCCACCGCCCACTCCCTCGTGCAGGCCTCGTCGGATCGCAAGCAAATCGACATTGGCGCGAACCTCTTTATCGGCAACCTGGACCCCAACGTCGACGAACGCATGTTGTACGACACCTTTATGGCTTTTGGCATGCTTGTCAAACCCGCCTCCGTGAGTGCATACACCAGCGTTCCCCATTCGTCGCCCAGCAAGCAGCAATCCCTGACCCCACTCATTCCCGCCACAGATCGCCCGAGATCCCACGACAGGCGCCTCGAAAGGCTACGGTTTCATCTCGTACGACTCGTTCGAAGCCTCGGACGCCGCGATCGAATCCATGAACAACCAATTCCTCATGAACAAACCCATCACCGTCGCCTACGCATTCAAAAAGGATTCCAAAGGCGAACGCCATGGAACACCCGCGGAAAGGTTATTGGCTGCTCAAGCGAGGAAAAATAATGCTTTACCCTCTGCTGGAGGACCGGGAGCGCCGATGGGTATGATGATGCATCCCCCTCCGCCACCGGGGATGTTTGGTGGACCTCCGGGGGGCCAAGGAGGGTTGACGGGAGCGAACGCGATGGCCATGTTCCAACCTCCTCCTCCACCGTTCGGGGGGATGCCGGGCATGCCTCCTCCTCCACCGGGGATGTACGCACAAATGGGCGGGATCGGCGCCCCTCCTCCACCTCCACCACCTGGATTCGCACCTTCCGGAGCCAACGCCTATGGTCAACCACCAGGTCAAGGGTACCCGGGGTTCGTCCCGCCTCCACCACCACCACCACCGAATGGCATAGCCGGCGGTCCACCACCTCACCCTGGTCAAGCGGGGATGTTCCAACCCCCTCCTCCTCCTCCTGG
The DNA here is from genome assembly GCA_022506055.1 of Microbotryum violaceum. Taxonomy (NCBI): domain Eukaryota; kingdom Fungi; phylum Basidiomycota; class Microbotryomycetes; order Microbotryales; family Microbotryaceae; genus Microbotryum; species Microbotryum violaceum. Next base: position 217,310 of record JAKMXP010000006.1, on the reverse strand, counting down.
CTTCGGAGGTCAATACCCGCCGTCACAACAATACCAGCAGCAAGGGTACGCACAACAACCTCCGCCCCCGCCGCCTGTTGGGTTTCAGTGATCGTGGTTGTTGCCCAGCGTAGAATTGTAATCCCAAGTTGTATAAGCGCAAACCGCTCAAACTTCGAAAAGCGCTGAGATCAGCAAGTGTATGTATTCCATCATTCATTCAACCAACTCGCCCTTCAATCCCCCCTCCTCCGTCTCCTCCACTAGTCCCTCGTAGACGCTCCTCGTCGGGATGCCCCAAAACCTGCCCGCCCTCTCCTCCTCAAAGAAAGGCCTAAAGCTCTCGACCAAGACATGTCGCCGATCCACAGCCTGCAACAAACTCAAACTCAACGGTTGCTTACCCGTAGCCTCCAACCCTTCAACATCTTCTTCAACCTCTTTATCCTTCTTGTTCCGATTGCGATCACGTGCAGCTTTGCCCTTTTTCTTGACTTGGGTTTTCTGTCGCTTCAACCAGCCATTCTCAATGACCCTCTCCTGAGCATCCCGAGTCGTCTCATAATCCTGGTACGCCATCCGATCCTTGACGATCCCGCTGAGCACGACTTTTCTCGCTTCATTCACCATCGTCTGACGATGTAATTGCCTTTGACAGGATCGTAAAGCGGAGGAGATCTCGTCATCTTCTCGGGAGGACCAATCGACTTCATCTTCTGGTAAAAGACCGATGAAGCGAAGTTCACGCTTGATACGTTCTTCCAATTCGACGGCGTCGAGCGGTCGAGTCTGCGCGCCCGGATCCACAACTTGAGCAGTCAGGTCCGAACCCGTCCCATTCGGATGGGTCATCCCGTTCGTCCGGCTCGGTCCATCATCCTCATTCTCCCCTCTCCCACCCCCCGTGAACGCCAAAGCAGCAACCAACCGTTCACTCAACGGACCCAACGTAACGACCTCACTTCCCAACGCGTCCTCATTCAACGCATCCAATTTGATCCTCGCCAAAGGAGGCGGTTCCAATGGACTTGCATAATGACTCGTATTCGAGGGTGGTAGGTCATGATCCTCTTCTTCCCATTGTTCGGTGTAGTGTTTCCCCAAAGGCGGGATGAAGTAAGGTGCCCAATCGTCCGGTTTGGGAGCGAGGAACGCGAGATCGTCTTCGCCAAAGGGGCGGAGGTAGGCGTCAGCCCAGGTGTGAAAGGTGTGATGCGCTATTTGAGTACCGGGTTTGGCGGTGGAGAAGTCGCCAGAGACGTCGGCTTGACGTTTTGGCGTGGGTGTCGGAGTGATGGAGATGGGTTTGGGAGGGACGAGCGACTGGGTCGGGAGGTAGAATGCAGTGGCAGTCCCTGGTGCGGGTGGTCGGATTGGGATTGAGTGCTGGTGGTGACATCAGAAGGATCAAGATGTCAGCACACGGCTCCTTAGCCCGGAACGAGATTTGGGCGCGAGCCCACCTTGACAAACTTGTCCTCCTTCAACTTTCTTTCTATCGGCGTCAGGCCTTCATAGGGGTTGACAATGCTTTCGGATGTCGACGGTGCATCCTTTAAAGGTGTGACGGGGATGATCGGGCTCGCTGTAGGCGACTCTTTCTTAACCGCCAATGTCCCACTCGCAGATGAAGAAGCGTCGAGTTTGCGGATCTTCTGCGCCAACGGCTGCGTATCGCTATCGGAGTCGTGGGAAGAACCTCTGCCGTCTTCGTCATCCGAGTCGACGACTTGATCACGCTTGCGCTTCTTCTTTTTGCTATCCCGTACAGGTGGTCGAGGTTGATCACCGACTTCTTCGTCATCTTCGGGCTCCACAGACCCGGCGATGTTGATGGTCGGGACTGAGGGGGGGGGTGGGGTGAACAAAAAGCTGAGCATTCGCGGGAGGCAGACTCCTGCCAAGCTCGACCCACTCACCTTGAGCAGTCGCACTCGTTGTCGAATCAAGCACTTTGGTATCGACAGCATCGGCTTGCTCCATCTCGACATCCTCCTCCACTGCTTCTTCATGCGCCTTCTCCCTCGCCGCCTTGGCCTCTGCAGCTGCTTTCGCCTCGGCTGCTGCAGTCGCCGCTGCCGCAATGGCTTGTGCCGCCGCTTCAGCCTCTTCCTCCAACCGTCTCTTTTCCTTTTCCTTCTCCATCCGTTCCTTGGCCTCCCTCGCCAACCTGATCGCCTCCAACCTCTTTTCCTCGTCCTCCTTGATCTTCAACTCTTCTTCCTTCTTCTTGATTTGCCTGAACTCCTCCTCCTCCTTCCTGCGCCTCTCCTGCGCCTCGTGTTCCCTCTGCAACCGTTCCTTTTCAATCTTTTGCGCCTTCTCTTTCTCTTTCCTCTCTTCTTCCTCGCGCTTCTTCTTCCGTTCGAGCTCCTTCAACCGCGCAGATTCTTCGGCCAGCTTCTTCTCGTGCATTTGACGATCCACGAGATTCTTCTTGTTCGAATCGCGAATGACGAGTCGTTCGTTCGCCTGTAATCGAGCGGAAATCAAGACCGTTCGCAAGTTGGCCAACTGGGTCGCGTTCAATGGACTGGAACCATTGGCGATGGTCATGAGGATCGAGGAAGGTGTCAGAAGCGAAGGCGGGTGGAGGGAGAACTTGCGCAAGTGTGAGGGCGACGCATTGGAGCCGAGCGAGTTGGAGAGGGAGGACGTGTTGCTCGTTGTGGGCGTACTCATTGAGGGTGTCATCGGAGTCGAGGTCGTCTTGGACGCCGAGTTGGAGGTCGCGGTGGAGGTAGGCGCGGGGGTCTTGCCCGCCACGGGTGCGGGGACCATGGTAGTGGATGTCTTTCCGGGTTCAGGCCAAGGTCCTAACGGTGCTCATTCGTCTGATGTTTACAAGTCCTGAGCTCCTGGTGAGCTCCTGGTGAGCGTGTAGATGTGGGTGGGTCGTGGCTGTGGGCGTCAGCAGACATGCACGTGAGCGATTGATCCGAGGTTCGAGCCACAATAGGACTCCAAGACGCCATGCGAGCCCGAAAGATGGTATATCGGGTATTGCGTGTGATGAGCATGTTGTGGCCGAAGGCAGACTGTCTCGTACGACTCCAGAATGCCGTGAGGGCCAGGGTGTGTTTTGCGTCCGGGAGATCGCACACTCAGCTCTACTCGATTGGTGATCACTCACACGAGATCTATTGAGAGTGCTGACGCCTTCGTAGGCCACCCAAACTTGCGGTATGAAGGATGAGTGGAGCCGAGCCGTGGTGGATGGGCGCGGCAGGCGGCAACCGGGCGAGTTGAGCCGATGCCGACGCGGAGAGAGAGCACAACGTCGAGGCCAAACGTCCCAGTCCCAAGCCCGAATCCCGAGGTGAGATTTGGTGCGACCTAGTCGGCGACGGTACGGCCCAATGCGCCAAAAGGAGTCGAATCCGAGCGGAGAGGAGCTGGTTATAAGCGCGAGCCCGATCGAAGGAGCCCTTCGCTGTTCTTGCTCCGTGCGCAGCTACGTCACTCTCCTCTCTCCTTTCCACGTCGCACCGATCATCTTGGAGGGAATTTGATCTGGAAACGGACCACTCTCCCCTCTGAGCGGTCGCAGCCCACTGCTCCACTCGCGTGAATAAGCCATCGCGAGCCTCGCGTCGTGAGCAGGCATTTCAAACCCCCAATTTCGGCGCCTCGTGACGCGCAGCGCGTCCAACACGTCAATTTGCGCTCGCACGCAACAAGGAAGGAACACGCGCAGAGTGGATCTTGCTCAGCTCAGGACTGTCGGAGATCGATGGTGCCTTCGCTGTCCTCAACAAGAGGCAGTGACGATGGACCTTCACCTTCACTCGCAGCCCCACCTCCACCTCCTCCGATATCAGCACCGGCTTCAGCACCCGGTCGACACAGCTCATCCGAGCCTACTTCGACCGCTGGCAAACCACCACCGATACACCCCGATGACCAACCACAATCCCTGTTGGAGAAGCACGCTGACCATGATGGCGATGACACCAACTCCGACGACGACGAGACCGATCAACTGGCCATGACCGACGCGCACTCGAGCCTGCCTGGCTTCATGGCGCTCTCGGGTCGTGATTCGTCCGAGCGCAAGCAGCCGATGACGAGTACAGACACAATACCAGGTCGGCATCGCAAGAGTACCAGCTCGAGCATGGACAGCTGGAATTCGGAACGTCACAAGGCGACGCTGATGCGGGAGATGTTGCTTCAGGTGAGCCAGCGTCATGCATGCTTCGGCCCAAGTTTTCCTGTCTGACTTCCTGATTTACGTGGCAGACTTTTCCCGTTCTACTGCTGTGCATGGTCACGGCTCTCGTGGTCGGAGAACTGCTCGAGCACATGCAACAGTGGAAGGTCTTTGTTCGCATCGAGGAACTCTTCATCCTTATCCCCATCCTCCTCAACCTAAAAGGCAATCTTGGCAAGTTTTCTTCTCCCGTCTGACTGCAAAGTAAAGTGCCTGCCGCTAAGCTCTTCACAGCCATGCCCCACCCGCCCACAGAGATGAACTTAGCCGCTCGTTTCTCGACCTCAGCCAACATCGGAGAACTCGATCTTCGTCCCACGCGCCGAGCCTTGGTCCTCGGCAACCTCGCACTCATCCAAGTCCAAGCGCTCATCGTATCCCTCATATCCGGTCTGCTCGCCTTCATTCTCGGCGTCATGTCACGTGTTGGGGTCCAACACCATCTCCAACATCCGGTCCATAAGCTTGGTCAAGCTGAGCATCTGAGAGGGGGCTACTTTGAGGCCTTGTTGGTGTTGTGCGTGAGCATGCTTGCCGCGGGGCTGAGCTCGGCTATTCTAGGCGGCTTCATGTGCGCGCTCGTCGTGCTCTGTAGGATGCTCAAGATAAATCCTGGTCAGTCCATGGCACGCATCTCATCGGGATTGGTATGTCCTCACCGTACTCGGGGCCCACAGATAATCTGGCGACCCCACTCGCTTCGGCACTTGGGGACATGGCCACGCTTGTTCTCCTCGGTGGCCTCTCCTCTTTGTTCGCCTTGTTCATGGGTGAGCTAGGCAGACGCGCAGGACAACTCAGATCTCAGCATAAGTTAACGGATCTCCCACTTCCTGCGCAGGCACGCTCGTCTCGACCGCGGTCTTTCTGTTGCTGCTGGTCGCGATCGCAGTTAACGTGGTGCTGACATTCCGAAACACCTACGTCCAAGAGTTGCTGACGGTCGGATGGACACCGCTCTTCATTGCCATGGCCATCTCATCGTACGTTGCAGTCTTTATTGCTACATCGCTTCCTCTCTGACTCGATCCTTTATCGCTACATCGCTTCCTCTCTGACTCGATTCCTGCTCTTCTGAACGTAGGGGCTCTGGTCTGGTGCTCGAAGCCTACGTCAACCGATACGAAGGCTTCGCTCTGTTTGCCCCCGTTTTCACCGCCCTCTCTGGATCTGCCGGCGCAATCTTCGTCTCACGCATCTCGACGGCGTTACATTCGTCGCACCGAGAACCGTACGGTTTGGTCGCGTTCGCCTTATTCGCTCTGACGACGCCGGTGATGTGGATCTTGTTACCGTTCGCTTGGATCACGGACGTCAAGATGAGTTGGACTTTTGTTGGCGCTTTCTTGGTCGCGACCGTTGTACAGGTACGAGACACACACCTGAATTCATCGCGCGGCTGTCCAGGTGGGGAAAGCGCTGATGCAGCTGTAGTTACGTGCGCAGATGGTCGTCACGCTCGCTTTGGCGTACTACACCGCCACAACATTATGGAGACTTGACTACGATCCGGACGTGTACGCCTTACCTCTCCTTTCTTCGTTCCTCGACGTGACGGGTCAGCTTGCCCTTGTGGCGGCTTTCAAGGTCGCTGGTGGGATGGGATCTAAAGCAATGCCTGAGGAGGTGGTGGAAGGTGTTGTGGGCTCGATCGCGAAGACGGAAGAGATGACGACGATTGCGGAGTTGGGGGAAAGGGTTTTCAGGAGGTGGTGGGTGGGATGAGGGCAGAGGGGTTGATCTTACTTACTACGTAGTTGATCTTTATAGGTAAGGGGTGCCCATTTGTCGTTTTGTTTTTGCATTGCATTGCATTTGTTTTCTTGCACGGGGTTGGATCAGAGATGGACCGCAGGAGTTTCATTTCGTCGACTTGAATATTCCGCCGTCAGGGGGTCGATCATGTTGCGGAGGTCGAATTCGTTGTTCGCAATCGCTTCTCTCCTTTCGCGGTGAGCGTTGGGTGGGGTAAACGCTGCGATCCCGCAAGCCGCAGCGACAGCCCGAAGCCATGCTGCGATCCAGACCCGTGCCATCCAGAATAGGACCTCTCTCCATCCGCCATCGAGCCCTGCACACCACCCTCCCAGCCTTCACCTCCAGCTCCAGCTCCACCTCCGCAACCCACCCCAAGTCGAAAACCAAGCCCAAGGATCCCCTCGCGCATTTCTACTCCAACAGCCTCCACCTGCCCCGGACCGCATTCCCTCTTCGTGCGGATGCGAAGAACAGGGAGCGTTTGTTCTTTGAGAGGTGTACGAAGAGATTGTACGAGTGGCAGAAGGTGAGTTTGGAGGTGGGAGGCGGCCAAAGTGGGGGTGGAGACGGTCTGTGGGGCGTATGTGCTGATGCATGTTGGTATGGCTCTATGGGGGTCCTCAGAATCAGGACCGACCGTTGTGGATCTTGCATGATGGACCACCCTATGCGAATGGGAACCTGCACGCTGGTTCGCAGATCCTTCCCACAGCAGGCAGCTTTACAACGCGTCACAGAGACTGGGTGTGGCTCAGCCAAACATGACCATCATTTCACAGGCCATGCGTTGAACAAGATCATCAAGGACATGATCAATCGCTTCAAACTCATCTCGGGATACCGGATAAAGTACGCTTAGGCTTTCGGAGGGCTGCGCGCAAGATGACCCCATAGCAAAAGCTTATCGTTAAATCTTGCTTCCTCTTCGTCCCAGCTACATCCCAGGCTACGACACCCACGGACTACCCCTCGAACTCAAAGCCCTTTCAACACTAGGCAAACCCGCCTCCTCTCTAACACCTCAACAAATCCGGTCGGCTGCGAGAAAGGAAGCTTTGGCGGGCGTCGAGTTGCAGACGAACGAGTTCAAGACGTTTGGCGTAATGGCCGATTGGGAGGGGAGGTACGAGACGCTACGGTGGGGATATGAGAAGAGGCAGTTGGGCGTCGTGAGGGAGATGGTTAGGAAAGGTGAGATTGGAATTATACCTTATTGAGAAAGAAAATTTTCATGCTGACCCCGCTCGGGAGGCAAAATTTAGATCTAATCGTGAACCACCAAAGACCGACCCTCTACTCACCCTCATCGAGGACCGCATTGGCTGAAGCCGAATTGGAATACAAGGAGGACCACGTATCCCGATCGGTATATGTCGGCTTTAGAATCGCTTCACTCGGCTCTGAACTGCTCGAGGTTCTGAAGGAACGAGGGGTGGAGGAGAGCAAGTTGGGAAACATCGAACTAGCGGTGTGGACAACTACGGCTTGGACTCTGCCTAGTAATGTGGTAAGCTCAACAACTCCTTGGCCAAGATTTTCTTTACCGACCGTTGACTTGACGGATTGCTGTCCAGGCCGTGGCTATTTCCGAGACGATGGACTATTCCCTGGTCGAAGGCTTGGAACCGGGCAGGTTGCTCGTCGTTGCAACGGATCGGATAGAAGCATTGTCGGAAATCTTTGGGACTAAACTGAAGAGTGTTGCCCAATTTTCAGGTGAGTGCAGGGTGTACGTTCTACAACCCCTCGACGCCATGACTAATCATAAACGGTGCGTCCACATCTATTCCAGGCTCATCACTCCTCACAACGACCTACCTCGATCCTCTGGCCTCCTCCAACTCTCCTTGCCCACCTCGTCCCATCTTCCCCGCTTCCTACGTCACCTCCATCACCGGTACCGGACTCGTCCACACGGCCCCAGCTCACGGCGTAGATGACTACGACGCTTACCGCGCTTATCAGACCTCTCAATCCTCGCAAACGCCTTCGCCGATCTTTTGTGCGGTCGATGCGGATGGGAAATTGATTGGATCTGTTCTCAAGGAGATGGCCGTTGATGAGGCGATTTCTAAGAGGTTGGAGGGCAAGAGTGTTTTGGGAGACGGTACGGGCGCGATGATTGAAGTTCTGGAGGAGGTTGGGGTGTTGTTGAAGGAGGTGGAGACCGTGCACAAGTATCCTTACGATTGGAGGACCAAGAAGCCTGTTATTTTTAGGTCGGTCCTTTGAGGTCTTAGGTGGATGCACTACATGTTTCTAGTGCTGAATCGTTCCTCCGATCTTTCGTTACAGGGCTTCGAGTCAGTGGTTCGCGAATCTTGAAAAGGTCAAGGGTGATGCCGTCAAAGCGTTGAAGAACGTCTCGTTTCATCCTCTTCGAGGTAGGTTGGACTTCCCTTGCATGTACCACAAACACCTGTACTGACCAAGGAGTGTGATCCGACCCCAGGTCATAAAACGCTCAAGACTTACGTCCGAGGTCGATCCGAATGGTGCATCTCGCGCCAACGAGCCTGGGGCGTCCCTCTACCCATCGTCTATTCCTACCCAGCCGATGCGACCGACCCCATCGCCTCATCTATACCCCTTCTCACCCCTTCCAATGTGGACCACATCATAAGCGTCCTCGACTCCCACTTTCAAGGAACAGATTATTGGTGGACAGGCGAAGCCCAAGAATTTGTCGAACCTAAAGAACTGGAACGTTCGAAGAAGGAAGGTCGGGCCTGGCGCAAAGGGTTCGACACTATGGACGTCTGGTTCGATTCCGGGACCTCCTGGACGCTCCTACGTGAGCTCGGAGTGAGGTCCTCCAAAGGAGAGGAAGGCAAACCTTGGGCCGATCTATACCTCGAAGGATCAGATCAACATCGCGGTTGGTTTCAAAGCTCTTTGTTGACTGCTGTGGCGGCAGATGAGAGTGGAAAAGCACCTTATGCGAATGTGTTGACGCATGGGATGGTGTTGGATGAGAAGGGGAGGAAGATGAGTAAAAGCTTGGGCAACGTGCTGAGTCCTGCGACGATCATTCAAGGTGGAAAGGTGAGCTCTTTACCTCCTTTCGCTCTCTCCTCTGCACTGCCTGGACTAATTTGTCGTCGACACATACCTGTAGAACCCCAAAACTCAACCAGCGTACGGTGTCGATCTCTTGCGGATGTGGGTCGCTTCGGTCGACTCGACTAAAGACGTCTTGATCGGGCCTTCGATCCTCGCGCAAACGTTCGAGACCTTCCGCAAGATTCGGAATACGGCGAGATTCATCTTGGGCAATTTGGCTGCCACGGAAGGGTCTCAGGATACAGAGGTCGACATTGAGGTCGAGCAATTGGGATTGGTGAGTACTCTCGGGATGAGAGGGAAGAGATAAAGAGGCTGATTCGGATGTACTGGGTCGCACTTAGATCGATCGGTACATCCTACATGAACTATACGTCTTTGAAAAGACAGCTCGAGAGGCGTACGAGACCTTTAACTTCAGTCGAGGTGAGTTGTGCTTCATCCTACAAGGCGTTGATTCACGCCATCACTGCTAATTCTTTCCTCCCTCTTCCCCAGTCTATCAATCTCTCGCCTCCCTCTCCAACACGACCCTCTCCTCCTTCTACTTCGACATCATAAAAGACCCCCTCTACTCCGACCCCCTCAATTCGACTCGACGTCAGCACATCGTCTACATCTTGAACCGCGTCTTGGACTCGTATACGATGGTGTTGGCTCCGATTGCTCCATTATTGGCGGAGGAGATTCACCATTTCTCAACAGGGGCGATGAGAGATCCGGTTGCTGGGGAGAGGGAAGACGCTTCAAGCGTGTTTGAGAAGGTTTGGAAAGAGCCGGTCAGTTGTCGCATTGAAGAGGATCGTTATCGAAGATGACGAGCGGAACTGAGCGAAAGACTCGATTTCTACACTCCAGAATGAGCGATGGGTGTCCTCGGAGGCCAAAAATGAGATGGACGAGTTATTGATCGTCCGGGAACAGGTGCTGGGATTGCTCGAACAGGCCCGGGCTGAGAGGTCAGTCGGCGAAAGAATGAACATGTCTGCGATGACATCATGCCCTAACAAGTCACATTTCCTCTTTACTGCAGATTGATCGGAAGCTCGACGGAGGCACTCGTCGAGATTGAGAATGCGTCTCCACTCGTTCAAAAGCATCGTGAGTATTCTCGCGCTGTCGTCGAAGGAAATTCATGGTGCGCCATCTCTGATGCTGGTCTCCTGCGCAGGTGACTCCCTCTCGGCACTCTTCGTCGTGTCCGACGTCGTACTCTCCCCGACGAACGAGTCACGAACTTCGCTCGAAGGGACAAGTCGATCATTCGACACGATTCTCCCATCAGGCATGAAGCTCGTCGTCACGCCTTCAACGAACCACAAATGTCCTCGATGCAGGATCCATTCGGTACCTAAGGAGAAAAAGGTCGGGCACGTCTGTGAGAGATGTGAGGTGGCATTGCAGGGGAAGGAAAGGCCTTCCATTATGACCTTAGTATAGAGTAGAGTAGGGAGACTTTTTTTTTGTTGTATTCCTAGGATGTGCAACACGAAGAGATCAGGCGTAGTGCGATGTCATTGAGATCAAGTCCCACAGCGTGAAATGTGGCGTCGCGGCTGCAGCAGGACCGAGCCATCCAACAATAGGGACGAGAGGCGCGACAAGACCAACGCAGCTGCGGAAATAGGCCGTCGTGCGATATTCGGCGCCGTAGGATCGGAGCTTGTAGTTGAGGTGAATCTGGTCGTGAAGACGTGATCAATCAATTGCGACGACGAGGAGGGAGAAGCCATCACGCTCCGGACTCACTTGACTCAGGGCGGCGAGTATTCCGAGGCCGGACTCCAGCGAACCGCCGATCAAGAAGGCAAGGCTCGAGTGATCCCTTTGCTGCGTCCGAACCATAACGGCACATCGTCCTTTGACCTCGGTACATCGGGGAATAGACAATTCGTAGGACTGCGCTTCCCCCGGAGTGTAGGAAGATGAAGCATGTTGCGACGAACCGCGAAAAATTTAGACTTCGTGATCAGTTGTTGTCGCCCGAGCTCTACAGGATGCGTGAGCAGTGATCGGCTTACCGTGACCTGATAAACCCAAGATATCTGCCCATCAACCTGTCTCGTCTCCTGCTCGAGTTAAATTGAGGGTCAGAACCTAATGGCAGCTGGAACAAGTTCTCGAAGCGAACCTCGAGACGCGCGATTAAGGTAAGCTGCTTCAGCAGCAACAGCGCATGGACCATGATACTGAGGCTGAACAAGATCATCACCAGCTCACACCATTCGTAGAGAGACTGGATGATCATCCATCCCATATCTCCGTAGGAGAGGATGAACATCGCTGTCGAGGTGCCGCCCGCATGGGAACGTACGAACCAGTAGTAGTGCCGGTGTAATCTGACCATCAAGATTCGAAAACGAAGATAAGCGCGGTTGCACGACTATCACGCATTCGGGGACACTTACGGTGCACTCAGATATTGCAAGAGGATTGCTAGGAAGCCCACGGCCGTACGAGTGATCGGGTGCGCGCGGGGGGTAAAGTTCTGTATCACGAAGCTGTGTGCGGGATTGCACGCTCGTTCCGTGTTAGTCCGCCGAAGAACATGCTATCGCGACCAAATGAGGGAGCTGGACCCACGGAAAATTTATAATCTCGCTCGTGTGGCTTGTATCCGAAGGGGTCAGCAGAGTGCGTCACTCGGGCAGCAGGCGCGCAGCAATCGCCATTTTTGCAGGTGACAGTGGCGACCATCCCAGCCGCCAGTCGAATGTGAAATCTGAATCAAATGATGGACGTGTCCAGAGCGATGCCCCGATGCAGAGACTTGGGACCGAAGAAGCTCACCTTCCGCTACAGTTGTCCAGTTGAGCTCTATACGAGGCAGTGCCACCTGGTGGGTCTTCGAGATGGCACTGAAGCCGGTGGTCATGGACGGGCCGTAACGCCAAGGCGAGTCCTTCGACGAGTCGAGTTTGATCACGTTCTCAAAGTGCCCATCACGTCGAAAGGACCGTGTACACTTTGGATTCCACCATCCCAAATGGCGATTAAGGACACGCTCATGCGTTCTCTTAAGCGTTCCTGCTCGAGCTTGCGACTGGACCACGTACGAGCGATCGACATGAGCGGCAAGGTCTGAAGAGGGTCCGAGCTCAAAACTTGATCAGTCGTTGCGAACACTCGACTGTCGGGTTCGCCATCTGACACACGACCTCATACGCCGCACTACGCACAACATGAGTGACTGGGGTAAGTTGGGTTGGCTCTAATCTTCACACTGAGCTACGGACCCAGCGTAGCTGATGCAACCTTGATTGTGGTGCTACGTCATTTCACCGCCGGTCCTCAGGCACGAGCGACGACGAGACGACCAAGAGTGCCGCGCCCATTGTTGCCCTCAAGGCACCGAGCAAGTCCAAGTTCGCCGACGAGGACGCTTCAGGTGATGATATAAAGGTACGTCTTTTCCCCAGTGAGTAGGCCGAAGTGGCGAGTGCTCGCGAAACTGACTCTTGTCGGATCTGGCCCACGCTCCTGTCTCGGGGTCCCCACGCGCTCGTAGGATGACTGGGATGCTTCGGATGACGAGGAAGACGACAAGCCCAAGAAACCGGCCGGACCTGCACCACCAGTTCGAGCCAAGGGTATCACGAAGCAAAAGATCGCGGACAAGGAGGCGGCCGAACAGGCCAAGAAGGCCGCGTTGGCTGCAAAGGTGCGTGGGCGCGGGGTTGGACATGCACCGAGGATGGATGAGCTTTGCAGACGCCAACTGAGCTCTTCATGATTCCAGGCCCGAGAGGAAGGCGATCCCGCTGCACGAAGGGCAAGGGAACGAGCGGCCATGCTCAAGGCCGATATGGAGAATGCGACCGCTCTCTTTGGCGCTAGTGGTGTCAACGGTCAGTCTTGATCTCTGAACAGGCTGCAGCCTCGAAAGAACACGAACTAATCAAAGGACCTTGCACGGGTATCCAGACAGCGACCCCTTCTCGCAACCGCTGGTGAGCAAGCTCGACGCCGAAACGGTCGCCACCTCGCTCGCCCAGCAAGTCGTCAACGCCTACTCCGATTCGCCCGTCTACACCGCCTTTCTCGAGAGCTTCGTGCGATCGATCTGCGGGCCCTTGAACGACCTCGATGTCAAGGCCGTCGGATCGAAACTGACTACACTGGCGAACGAGAAGCAAAAGGCTCAGAAGGAGGCGCAGGGAGGTGGAAAGAAGAAGAAGGGAGCGGCCAAGCCCATGCTGGGTGCGAGCAAGACGTTGGGCATGGGTAGGGCCGATAGGGGAGCGTATGATGAGGTGTTGGACGATTCGGGGGATTACGACGATTTTGTGAGTGCTTTCGTTTCCTTGCTTTTGCGTTGCTGCGGCGAGAGAGGTCACATGACCTACAGCCGAGTCTCGGGACTCCGGACTGAAGTGGCTGCTTGACGCGGCTATGACGACTCGGCGTAATGCGATTGACTGATTTCGAAGCGACTCTTACTCTCGCTTCACTGTCACTTTTAGATGTAATCTGAGCGACTACCAAAGGTTGATTCTGGTCTGTCGGGATTTCACGGATGCTTCAGGTCGTGGTCGCGTGACTTAATTCCGTTTGTCGCCACTCCGAGAGTCGGATCAGTTTTCGAGCGGTTAGAGACGGCCATTCAACATCTGTCACTGGGTTGGGGTATATTCTATTGCAATGTAGATTTTGCGTTTTTTGGGATGCAGTTTACGGGGAAGTAGGTTTCGGATCATGTGGCGATCCAGAGTGGCAAAGTCTTGATCGACGCCATTGTCGAAAGTCCGAGTCCGAAAAGGTAACTTGCTTCGGCAAGCCGTGCCGTGCGCAATCAGGTGATACTGTGGGAGCGACCTACGGCTCATTATTCGTGGCAGTCCATGCCTTCATTTCTTCGCATTAAGAAGGGTGCGGAAGATCTCTCAAACGATCGGCCGTCCATGTTCGCCGGCGGTCTCAGCGCGGGAATTGGGGTTAATGTTGTAATAGGCAGGTGAGCGCGCTTCGCTAAGCGGGTATTGGCTCGCTTACGCTGGGCCGGCGCGCGCGCGCTGTTGCTTGCGGTCCTCGTTGGCAGCTGTTGGCGGCCGAAAAAAGGCCTAGCGGGTGGATGCAGCGGCTCACCTCTTCGTCTCGCCTCTGCCACTACTCGTCGTCTACACTAGGTCAGTCCGTGCCTGCGCTAAACAACTGTGATGATTGCGTCCCAGTACTGACATCTTCCCATGCCCACCCCTCTTGTTCGTTCTTACCCGGTCGTCGTTGTTGGTCGTCGTCTCTGAAAATTGCCACCCGCCTGCGTCGTCGTTTCCTCGTCGTTTCCTCGTCGCCCTCGTCGCCCTCTTCGTCGCACTCACCTTGTCACCCTCACCTGCCACATCTCTCCGTCCTCGACCGCTGTCGACCCGACCTGCAGCCCGATATGGTACGTCTGCAACCATCGATGCGGTCAGGGAGGCATGGGCCAGGCGCGTAGGACCGTGGAGAGGATCGTGGAGATGGCCGTAGCGTGCTGGCTTGCGAGCTGGGCCTGGGCGTGGGCCACCGCTTGGCCCCGGTGCGAGATGCGACGACGGCGCGATCGCGTGAGCGCCAGCAGTCGCTGAGGCGGGATGCGTGCTGGCATCGGCGCATCGCCTGCGACGACGACGACAACGGAACAGCTGCAGCGACTCGACCAGTCTGCCAACTGGCACAAATGCGATCTACAGCGCCGAGTTGGACGGCTCGTGCGGCAAGGACCGGCTTGCGTCACCGTCGTAATGACCCTGCACGCTCTTGGCCCACGCCCAGGCCCTCCTCCCTACGCTCGTTGATCACCTGACGTTGCACTTGCTTGCTCACTCGCTCGCTCGTTGCTACCCACCTCCTCTCGATGCACCGCATAACCCTCGTCTCCACCGATGGAACCCATCCATCTACAAACGCTCTCTCGATCGATACCGTCGAGTGCTGACCTCGGGATACCCCCTGATCCAACAGTCTCTCGCCGTCGACCTTCTGAACCCTTCCGCCGCCACCACTGAGCGAACCCACAAGCTCAAGAGGCTGGTACAGGCCCCTAACTCGTGAGTTGGGCACACCGCAAGTCTAACGATCTCGTCGCTCAACACCCAATCTCCATTCACAGCTACTTTATGGACGTCAAGTGCCCTGGTAAGCTGACCCTTTGGAGAGCTCGTCAAGTCGGACCGATAGCTGACCACGTGTCACTATCACTCTATAGGCTGCTTCAACATCAACACCGTCTTCAGCCACGCCAACACTGTCGTTACCTGCGGATCGTGCTCTCAAGTCTTGTGCCAACCGACCGGTGGAAAGTGCCGTCTTACCGAAGGTGCGTCAATCTCCACCGCGGCCATTCACGTTCGAGAGC
The DNA here is from genome assembly GCA_022506055.1 of Microbotryum violaceum. Taxonomy (NCBI): domain Eukaryota; kingdom Fungi; phylum Basidiomycota; class Microbotryomycetes; order Microbotryales; family Microbotryaceae; genus Microbotryum; species Microbotryum violaceum. The sequence goes on along the minus strand of JAKMXP010000006.1, from coordinate 201,960 downwards.
GGCTTACTGACTGGGGACACGTCTCTCGTTTGTCGTAGGCTGCTCGTTCCGTCGAAAGGCCGCATAAAGTTCCGGTCCCGAGAGGTCGCCTGGTGTGGATTCGGTCCCTTGTTTTCTTGTTTCGCATCCACCTAAAAAGAGCATCATGGTGGGGATCGAGTTGCAGTCGGCGGTCGTTGGGGATTGGAATATAAAGGCCTTTATCTGAGTAATCTTTGCGCGACGAATGGCGTTTGTGCTTAGCTGGGACCAACCGAATGAGAGGGACAGAAGGAAAAAAGTTTGCCGAGCATAGGTTGCAGGTAGGACCGTCACACCCACCATGGCTTTCTTTATGATCCTACTCAAAGAATAGTCTTGAGATGAACTGCTGTGTCCGAGAAGGACTACCGCTAGCCCGGCCGAAGAAAGTCAATTGCCGCTTATCGACCGGCCAGCTTTGGCCAGCCGGTGGGAATCCGAGTGACGTGAGACGGTGGGAGCGCTCGTGGCCTGGCTTCCGCCGCACCAGTCGCATTGTCCACCACTTTCCTACGTGCTCAACCGCATCTATCACTATGGGAGTCCTCGATATTGTACCTGTGAGTAGACAATGCGCTAGTTCAATCCGCGCATTGACTGTTCCGAGTTGCTGACCCTGTGTCCGTGTCGTACTGCTTGTTTCTCGCGCTGCCAGGCGTGCGTGTTCACGTTGGCCAACCCGTCTTGCCCCACTTTGGCCACACACCGGATACACCCAGCTGACCTGTGCTTGTGACAATGGTTCCGATGTATCCCCCACAGCGGCGTCGTTACGGGCCAGAACTTGGTCAAGCTCTTTGACTATGCCCGAGAAAAGCATGTACGTTTCAGCTCCGTCTTGGGGCTTTCTCGGCGAGTTGCGCTCCGTCGGACAGGTAACCTCGGCGGAACTCGCTAGTACTACGGTGACTGACTCGAGAACAACAATTCCTGTTCATCACAGTTCGCCATCCCCGTAAGTACTGACCACGGCACACGACGACGACGTTCCCAACTCGACGGGGACGTCGGCGCTGCGGGCTGATCCGACTACGGCTGTGGTCCCAATCGATGGCGTCCCCATTGATGAAGCGACAGACCGAAAACGAGCAAGATCTGCGTCCCCGAGCTGACCCCGTTTCTCCCTTCCCTTATGACCGTGATCATGCTGTGCCCATTGTCATGCGTAGGCTTTCGTAAGTTCTTTGCGCATTTCGCTCCTTCCCCCTTACCCCAATTCTCTGCCCCCCCCCTTTGGGCTCGGCTGCCCCTCCGACCTGTCCCGCGTCGAAAGGCCGGCTTCCGTCGAGTTCCGACTCGCCTCGGCGCGCTCAACAGCACCCGCACGGACCGGACTGAGCGGCACCTCATGTTCGAATGGGTGCTTGACCCCCCTCTCGCTGTTGGCTGACTCTATGCGCTCCATTTGCAATGTTTCCGTCCAACTATAGAACGTCACCTCGTCCTCGACTGTCGTTGCCGCGCTTGAAGGCGCCCGCGACTCCAAGGCGCCCGTGATCCTCCAGGTCTCGCAGGGTGGTGCCGCCTTCTTCGGTGGCAAGGGCTTGAAGAACGACCAGCAACAGGGTTCGATCGTCGGCGCCGTCGCGGCCGCTCACTACATCCGCGCTGTTGCCCCCGCTTACGGCATGTGAGTCACCAGTGCGCAGCGAGCAGTCACCAGCAAGTCTTAGGGACTGATGTTGTGCGCTGCTTGTCTTGTTCAGCCCCGTCGTCATCCACTCTGACCACTGCGCCAAGAAGCTTTTGCCTTGGTTCGATGGTCAGTCGAAGCGGACATTCTCACACCAACTTTGAAAGCAGTCAGGAACCTGACCCGATTCACCACAGGGATGCTCGAGGCCGACGAGGCGTACTACAAGGCCCACGGCGAGCCCTTGTTCTCGTCGCACATGCTCGACCTCTCGGAAGAGTCCAAGGAGGAGAACATTGAGGTGTGCGTCAAGTACTTCAAGCGCATGGCCAAGATCGACCAATGGCTCGAGATGGAGATCGGTATCACCGGTGGTGAGGAGGACGGCGTCGACAACACGGGCATCGACAACGCGTCGCTTTACACCCAGCCCGAGGACATCCTCGACATCCACAACGCGCTGTCGCCCATCTCGCCCATGTTCTCGATCGCGGCCGCGTTCGGTAACGTCCACGGGGTGTACAAGCCCGGAAACGTCAAGTTGCAGCCCGAGTTGCTGGCCAAGCACCAAAAGCACTGCCACGAGCAGCTCAAGTCCAAGAACCCTCTTCCCATGTAAGTTGAAAAGGCGATGAGAGCAGAGCTGTTTTTATATTTTCTCTTCGCGGCGTTGCTGATCGACAGCATGGTCAAACAGCTACCTCGTCTTCCACGGTGGATCCGGCTCGACCAAGGAGGAGATCTCGACCGCTGTCCAGAACGGTGTTGTCAAGGTCGGTGCGCTTCCGTTCCTAGTGGTATGTGGCATCGTGACTGATGCAGAGTCTGCTCTTGATATAGATGAACGTCGACACGGACGCGCAATGGGGCTACATGATCGGCTTCCGCGACTACTTCAAGGAGAAGGCCGCGTACCTCGAGACGCAGGTCGGCAACCCGGAAAAGGCCGACGGCCCCAACAAGAAGTACTACGACCCGCGTGTGTGGGTGCGCTGCGGCGAGTTGACGATGAAGAAGCGCGTGCAAGAGTCGCTCAAGGACTTGCTGACCGAGAACACGCTCTGAGCGTGGTCGTGAGGAACGAAGTCTAGTTTGTTCTCTGGCTGGCATGATCGAAGAATGAACCGAATATGATGATAAATTACCAAAAGCGGCTTTTGCCTACCCAAGTCCGTCCTCTGTTGCTTTGCTCTTGCGAGGTGTCCAGTGAGACCTGAATGATTGCACTAGGCATCCGCTACGGGAAGTGATCGCCATTGGCCAACGTTCGCCCGGCTCGGCTGTTCGCCGTCTTGCGCGACGCGGTCTGACGCGGTGGGCATCGTCGATCCTGAGTGAGCAGTCGCTTGTGATGTGAATCGTGAACGCGTGAACGGTGACCGTCGCTCGCCTCGCCTCGCCTCGTCTGCGCTGGTGCTCGTGCTCTCGGCGGTCGACTTTGCCCCAAAACGATGGTCGAACCTGGCGATCGACCGGAATGGATGCCCCTCTCTCGAGCGGACACAATCAAAGCCTCGTCGCGGTCCAACACCCCGTCCAAGGCCGACTCGGACCCGGACTCGCTCGATCGATCGCACGAACGACTCTTGCAGTACCAGCACCAGCAGCCGTTTCCTCAGCGGGGATCGTCATTGATCGAGAGTCAGCACCACGAGCTCGATCACGAGCACGATCCTAGGGGGCCTGAGCAGGGGAATGACCGGGACACAGACCGGGATACAGACCAGGACATCGACGACGACAGGTTGACCCGACTAGCGGGGCCCTTCACACCGAGGTCGTCCGTAGGAGGCACACCCAAGAGGATTGCACAAGCACAGGCGCAGGCTCGGCATCGACTGTCCAAGAGGTGCAGCGACCTCAGTTTGCGCAGCCAGGCCAGCAATGGCTCGATCGTGCTTGCGCCGACCGTCGACCGGGAAGGCAACACCATTTCCTCCCTCGATGGACTGCCCTTGGACTTGGTGTGTGGTGAAAATGGGATCGAGTGCTGCTTTACCATCTGACGTCCCGTTTGGCTTCCAATCAGCTTCAATCGTTGTACCTCTCGCAATCCGCTATTCAAGCCAGCGCTGACTCGGACTATGGGAACGACCCGGGACCTACGACCCCCGTCCTGCAACTCGGCTATGACCATCCCTCGACCGCTCCGATGCTGCATAGCAGCGGCGGATCCTCCACCGCATACGGCGGTCATCACTCGAGGCAATCGTCGGGCGCCTCGTTTCGCTCCGTCAGCTTTACGCAGAGGTCGACGTTCCCGCCTGTACGGAGGCTAGCCCAGAAGGATCGGAGGAGGGTCCTCGTGACCGGCGGAGCGGGCTTCGTCGGTAGTCATTTGGTCGTGAGTGAATCATGGGCTCACCTAAATCGAACAAGGCGAGGTGTGCTCAAAACGACTTGTGCTTCACCTTTCCAGGATCGCTTGATGTGCTCGGGCCACGATGTCGTCGTGCTCGACAACTTTTTCTCCGGTTCCAAAACGTCCATCTCCCACTGGGGTAAGTGGTGGGGCCGCTCAGATGAAGACGAAGCGAACGCAAAGGCTGATTTTCTATTCCACATTCTCTGCGAACCAGTCGGCCATCCTAATTTCGAATTAGTTCGAGCCGATGTGACCGAGCCTTTCATGGTCGAAGTCGATCAGATTTATCATCTCGCTTGTCCCGCTTCACCCAAGTAAGTCCTCTCACCTCGATCAAACTATCCTCTCCTGGGAGTCCTGACTCGGAACATCCTTTTTTGTACTCACGCGCAGAGCGTACCAAGCCAACGCGGTCAAGACGCTCAAGACTAACTTCCTCGGCACCTTCAACATGCTCGGTCTGGCCAAGCGCGTCAAGGCGCGATTCCTCCTCTCCTCGACGAGTGAGATCTACGGCAGTCCCGAGCAACATCCCCAGCAGGAAACGTATTGGGGTCATGTCAATCCTGTGGGACCGAGGGCGTGTTACGACGAAGGTGCGCTTTGGTGTTGCCCGACATTCAAACTTGGTTCACACCTGACTTCTTTGCTCCTTATTAGGCAAACGAGTCGCCGAAGCTCTGACGTACGGCTATCATCGTCAAGACGGGGTCGATGTCCGCGTCGCACGCATCTTCAACTGCTACGGCCCGAGGATGAATATGGACGATGGAAGATTGGTGTCCAACTTCATCGTAGCGGCTTTGAAGGGGGAGCCAATCCGGATCTACGGCGATGGCACAGCAACGAGGTCGTTGATGGTAGGTTTTGATGATTATGTCCAAGATAACCGCTCCGGAAGATGATGGATTTAACCGTAGTCCTATCGTCCTAATTACCTACAGTTTGTGCATGATTTGGTCTCCGGCTTGATCGCACTGATGGCCTCGACCTTTGTCGAACCGGTCAACATCGGTTCCGAGGACGAAGCGACCGTCGCCGAATGGGCGCACATCATCCGCGACACCGTTCACAAGATGCGAAAGGACGGTGAGATCCCTCGTCGTTCGGATTTGTCCAGACGCGAGGACGAGTACGAGGCTTATTCTTCGCCTTTGAGGGACGGGAATGAGAAGAGGTTGAGCTTGACCGATCGTCGACAATTTGCCGAAGCGTCGGTGGTGGGCAAAGCGGAGGTGGATGAGGATGAAAGGTCCGAGATTATTTACGAGGCCGCTGTCGTTGACGATCCGCCGAGACGTAGACCGGATATATCGAGGGCGAGGCAAGAATTGGGGTGGCAGCCGAGGTGGACCACGCTGGCTGGGATCAGGGAGTGTATTCTGTACTTTGCGAACGAACTCGAGGGGGAGTATTAAGTCAGCAAGGGGAACGCGTATCTTAAAAGAGTGTAGCTTTTTCGCGTTTGGAATGTATACATTTTCTCCAAGGGGCAACGAAAGCTTCGTTACGATGGGGACAAATCACTGGTTAGGTATTGCATGCGCGACACGATTGATTGTACAAAATGATAGAAAGAGCCAGAGCTTGAGAATTGATAGATGGAGTTAGGAGGCAGCAGGAACAAATACCCTCTACCTACTAGATCGTCTGATAGTCAGATAACGAACGCAAAGAAAGAGGTATTAGGGAATAGGACTCTAGGCCCTTCTTCTATCGCTCGAGAAGCGCTCAAGCGATGACGGCCTCGGCCGAAACTTCAAAGTTGGAGTTCTTCACGAGGTTGACGACGCTCGAAGAGATCATGGACGCAGTCGAGGACGAGCCCTTGGCTTCCCGCGCCGCGAACCATTCCCTGATCACCTTGGAACTCTTCTTAGGGGTCCGCTTCATCGTCTTGTAGTCGACGTGGGTGCACCCGAACCGAGGGATGTACCCTTCGGCCCATTCAAAGTTGTCCAACAACGACCAAGCGCAGTAACCCCTCACGTCGACGCCGTCAAGCAACATGGCCTTCTCCATCTCGTTCAGGTAAGACTCGTAGAACTTGCAGCGCTCGGTATCGTCGATCGCCTTCTCTAGCGAAAAGTTGTCCTCGTCCGTGACGGGGTACCCGTTCTCGGTCACGACGATCGGAATGTGGTAGCGGTCCCAGATCCAGCCGAGAAGCTTGCGGAAACCCCAGGGGACGCTGAAGTGCCATGAGCATTGCGAAGGCGTGCCGATCCACTTGCCCGTGTCGGGGTAGGTGTGGTGCAGCGAGACGTTGCCGTTGTAGTTGAGCGGGTCCGCCGGTTCGGGCAAAGGCTTGACGAGGTTCGTTGTGTAGTGGTTCATGCCGTAGAACTCGGGGATGTTGGCCTTGAGCAAGTCAAGCTCGGCCGATGTGAACTGGGGTAACCGCGAACCGAGTTGGGCACGAAGACTGGCTGGGTAGTCCCGACCGAGGTAGATGGGGTCGGCGAACCAGGCGACCCAGGCTTCGTTCGCGCGTTGGGCCGCAGCGATCGTCGCCGGTTCCTGGTCGTAGGGCTCGTTCCAGTCACCGTTCAAGGCGATACTAATCTGACCTCGACCTCCGATGGTACTGTGTCGATATTGCTTGTTGTACAGGTCCGAGACGTGGGCATGGGCGAGGATCTGGTTGTGGCCGGCGATCCAAGGCTCGTGGACCGAATCGCCGACGGCGGACTGCGCTCGGTTCGATGTTCGGCCAGGGGCGTGAATCCCCAACAAGTGACCCAGGATGGACTCGCAGTAAGGCTCGTTCAGGGTGATCCAGCACTTGACGCGATCACCGAATGCGTCGAAGCAGACTCGAGCGTAGTTGACGAAATCGCGCGTGATCCGGTCGCCATCGAGCCAGCCGTTGTAACGTTCTTGCAACGCCGAAGGGGTGTCCCAATGAAAAAGGGTAACGAGAGGCTCGATCCCGTTCGCAAGCAGCTCGTCGATGAGATCCGAGTAGAACTAGATGGGGGGAGAAAGAGTGGCAGGGTTTTCGCCAAAGTGGGGGCCGGGGGGTGGGGCGAAAAGGCGTAAGCGACTTGCAACGAGGTGGCACATTCGGGACTGTGGACGCAAACCCACTTTGATTCCAAGGGGGTTCACGGGGTCACTTGCACCACCGAGCGGGATGATGCGAGCCCAGGCGATGCTGAATCGCTATTGACCGGTGGGGAGAGGGGGTGGGGGTGTCAGCAGCCGGTTATTTTTGTCATGCAGCTTGGGGAGGTTCGTGCACATGTGTCCAATCCAGCCGATCCGGGTACGGGGACCATGGATCGTCACGATAAGAGTGGTTGTCAACTCACGTAGCAGTTAGCGCCGTAGCTCTTCATGAGGGCAATGTCCTCGCTGTAGCGACGGTAGGAGTCGGTCGCGAGGCTGCCGTCAGTGCCGTCGATGACCTTCAGCGAGCCGTCCTCGTTCTTGCGGTGGCACATGTCGTCCCAGACGGTGCTTCCTCGACCGTCGACATCGACGCTACCTTCGATCTGTCGAGCCCAGCAACCATCATGTCAGCTCTAGCTCGAGGACCGCGTATGATCAGGCGCGCGCCGCGGTCTCGTCTGTCGCCGTTGCCTTCGGTTCGCACCCGGGGCGCCGGGCAAAGGCCTAACCTCGGCCGCGAGGCGGAGAGAGCGAGCGGCCGTCGGGTGAACAAGGTCGACGCCGAACGTACCTGATAGGAGGCGGTTGCAAAGCCATGTCGGAAGCCACGCGGCAGAGCCAAGGGTGCGGACGAGTACGGCATCGAGGCAATCTACGATACACAGACTGTAGGGGGAGGCGAAGGTAAGGATGAGTGGAAGCTCGATGCCGAAAGATCCGGTGGTGGAGTCGGATGGGAAAGCGATCCAAGCCCCGGATATCTGAAGGCACCGACCTCCACAATTTGCCCACGCCCGCAACTGTGTCTGCTTTTCCCCCTTTAGAAATCGGGGACCGACCTCTTGATTGCTTGAATTTGTCCGATCCACGCCTAAAAACACGCTTACACGCTCAAACGGTGGCGCTCCTTTTTGCCCACGCTCGGCCCTTGTGAGGGTGTGACTGTCACCGTCGGCCGTTGACTGTAGCCGGCGAGCGAGCTTCGGAGACGCAGGCGGACAGGCTTACGCGCGGGAGCGGCGGAGTGCCTCGGGCAGCGGCCTGGGAAAGAATTGGCCGGCGGATCGTCGGGGCCGTTGACCGAGCGCTCAGCCAGCATCCGCATATACCCAGCTCGGAAGGGGCTCCGGGCGACCTGGTTAATGACCGGTCCCGGCGCGCCAGCCCAGCTCGAGGTTTAAGACGTGCCAGAAGGCTGCGATTCGACATGCCTGGCAGCCGGCCCCAAGGTCACATGTGGCAGCTAGCGATTCTCTTAGCATGTGCTCTCTCCGCAAAACTCGCGCGGGCTGTCGAATGCACTGGCAAAATTGCCCTCGCTCGTAGCTCCCCCGCTGACGGTTCGCGGTTGAACTTCGCTTAAACAATTTTCGGACGCTCCTCCGCTTGCCCTCTGATCGATCGGGATCTCCCTTCCCCCCTCCCCTTTCTCTTCCCGCTCTCCCTTACCCTCGCCGCTTTTGACCCCATCTCAGAAACAGCGTATCCCACCGACCATGAAGACGCTGAACCTCTCCTCGGACGCTTCCAAGTGGGAATGGCGCCAGTCGCCGGTCAAAGCGCTCAGCTCGCCCGAGCAGATCGTCGGCGAAAAGGCGCTCGAGTCGGGCTGGACCACTTGTGTGCAAATGCCGTCCATGATCCAGGTCGAGCTCTTGGCCGTCGGAAAGATCCCCGACCCTTACAAGAAGTGCAATGACGAGGTAAGCACCCCGCAATGGCCCTTCATCTTGCTGGAGAGCCGTTTCTGGGACGCTCGGCCCCCGCCCAAAGTGGGGGAGGCCCTCCGATTCGAGGCGATGTTCGGCCCAGTCCACACGCTTAAGCCAACTGCTGACCGCTCGCGCTGCGACGATCGGCCTACAGCTCGTGCAATGGGTCGGAGAAGAGGACTGGCTGTATCGTACCAGCTTCAAACTCGAACAAGCAACCCAAAAGAACGACAAGGTCGACCTCGTCTTTGAGGGCCTCGACACGTTCGCAACCGTCTTTTGTGAGTCGTACAGTGCCAGGGAGTCATGGTCGAGCCCGTTGAATGCAGCCAGGACTGATCTTGGGACTATCTGGCTTGTAGTGAACGGCAAGAAGATTCTGGAAAGCGACAACATGTTCACTCCCGAGCGGTCAGTTGGGATACTCCTAGAGAGCCGGCGGCAGGCGCCGCCCCACACACATCCCGAAGCTGTGGCTCATCACCGTCTTGGACATGTCACCCTTCCCCCCCAGTGTCACCGTCTCGGGACAGGTCAAGCAAGGGGAGAATCAACTTGTATTTGTCTTCACCTCGGCAGTCATCAAAGGCCGAATGATCGAGCAAAAGGTTCGTGCTTCTCGTTCGGACTTGTCGTGATCGCCGACACGCTTGACTAAAGACTCCAGGCGCTTCTCTGAAATCTGTGCCATGCAGCACTTGGGCAAGGGTAAGCACATGCCTCTGTGGAACGGTGATGCCGCTCGACTGTTCGTTCGAAAAGCTGGTTACGGTTGGGGCTGGGACTGGGGACCGACCCTCATGACCGCTGGTCCGTGGAAGGAAGTACGCGTCGAGATCTTTGCCGACCGAATCCTCGACTTGCACCCTGTCGCTCTGGTCTCGGAGAAGCTCGATGCGACTCTTTCGCTCGAGGTCCAGCTGACCAACAAGCAATTGACGACCAATCTCACCGTACTCGACCCTGCTGGCAAGGTCCTCAAAAAGGTCTCGACCGGAGACAACTCGAGCGAGAAGGCTGAATGGTCCTTCAAGGCCAACGAGATCGAACTTTGGTGGTCCGTTGGACTCGGTGCACAACCTCTCTACACCGCCCAGTGTGACCTCTTGTCCGAGGATGGCAAGGTCCTGCAAACCGTGTCGAAGCGATTCGGTTTCCGACGATTGCGCCTTGTCCAGGAGCCTCTCAAGGACCAAGAAGGTACCTCGTTCTACTTTGAGGTCAACAACGTCCCTCAGTTCTGCGGTGGCTCCAACTGGATTCCCATCGACAACTTCATCACCAACGGAACCGAGGAGCGCTACCGTTCGTGGCTGCAACTGCTCCTCGATTCGAACCAGAACATGATCCGAGTATGGGCTGGTGGCATCTACGAGCACGACTGTTTCTACGACGCGTGCGACGAGATGGGAATTCTTGTCTGGCAAGACTTCATGTTTGGATGTGGAGCGTACCCCGCATTCCCCGAGTTTGTGGAGAGTGTCCGACGCGAGGCCGAGGCTGCGGTGGTGCGCATCCGTTCGCACCCTTGCATGTCCCTCTACGCGGGTAACAACGAGGACTACCGTAGGTCTCTTTATCGGTTCCAAGCTCTGGAATCAGTAGTTGACCCAGGCGCACTCCCACTCAACAGAGATCGCCGAATTGTGCAAACTTGATTACGACCCAGAGGACCACACGAGCGACTGGACCAAGACGAACTTCCCTGCGCGTGAAATCTACGAGCACACCTTGCCCAAGGTTGTAAACGCCCTCACCGATGTTTTCTACCACCCTGGAAGTCCTTGGGGTGGCAAGGATACCACGGACAAGACCGTGGGTGATATTCACCAATGGAACGTCTGGCATGGATCGCAGCAGAGGTACCAGGATTGGGATCTCTTGAGGTGCGTTTGGTCGTTTCGGCTCCCAAATGCAAAGGCAGCGAAACACTGACTATCGTTGTATTCTGTCTTTAACAGCGGTCGCTTTGTATCCGAGTTCGGTATGCAAGGTCTTCCCGACATCCGAACCATGGACGACTTTATCGATGGCGACGAGTCCGAGCGCCACGTCCAGAGCCGAACCGTCGCTAGCCATAACAAAGCCGACGGATACGAGCGCCGTCTCGAGCTCTACCTCGTCGAGAACATCCGCCACTCTTTCAAGATCGAGGATTACGTCTTTGCGACGCAATTCATCCAGGCCGAGACCTTGTCGACGGCGTACCGATTGTTCCGCCGTGAATTCAAGGGCCCTGGCCGAGCTTACTGCTCTGGTGCCTTGGTATGGCAGCTCAACGATGTCTACCCCTGCACGTGAGTCGTATTACAGCGAAATCACCTTATTCAGCCCGAAGCTAGCTGACTCAATCACAAAACCCACTCCACCGTTCCCGAACTCCAGCTCGTGGTCGATTGTCGACTATTACGAACGACCCAAGCCTGCCTACTACGCGATCAAACAATCGATGGCGCCCATCGCCTGCGGTATGAAGCGCTACAACAAGCGCGAATACCCCGAAGAGTTCAAGACGTCGGTCTTTGTTGATTCTGAATGGGTCGAGATCTGGGCCGTCAACGGTCTTGTCAAGGAACTGCCTGTCACTCTTGTCGTCGAGGCGTTCGAGCTGCTCTCGGGCGAGAAGATTTTGGAAGAGTCGATGGACTTCAAATTGGCCGCAAATCAGTCCAACGAGTTGATAAAGAAGGATGTCCCCAAATACGACAAAGACCCCGCGGCTGCGGTTGTCGTCACGGCCAAGATCGTCGATCCCAAGACCAAGGAGGTCTTGTCGAGGTTCTTGGTGTACCCTGAACCGTACAAGTTCTTGGTCCTGCCTGATGAGAAGGCTGTCAACTTGGACGTCATAGTCGATGTGGCCAAGGGAGAGATCACGGTCCAAGCCGAGCGACCGGTCAAGGGGTGGACGCTTTGGTTCTCGGACGACGTCAAGCTGAGTGACAACGCCCTGGATCTCATCCCTGGCGACAAGAGGGTTGTCAAGGTTACCGGATTGAAGGAGACGACCAAGGTCTCATGGCGATGTGAGTTGACTCGTGACGACTGCTTCTCAATTTTGACGCTGACCTTCCACTTGGGATGATCATCACTGTAGACCTCGGAGACAAATATGTACCTTAAGGAAGGAAGGAGGTCTTGTCGTGTACATATACCACAGAATGAGAATCAGACTTTAGCCTTTCCTTGTTACTAGTGCAATCGCTTGCTTGTTTTCGTTCCGTCTTTGACCCGTTCTGAGAATGCGGTCATTCACTGGCTGCCTTGCAATCGAGGGTTCGAACAGCTGTCTCGGTCTGCGTGACCACCGACTCCATCACCGACCAATTTGCGTCCGTGACGGGGGGTGCAATCGAAAGGCGAGCGAGGAAAGAAGAAGCCCAAAAAGCAAATAGAAAGACCATCCCTGGCTTTCCCGCAGTATGGTGAGCGAGGGCCCGGTAGGGCCCACGGCGGCAGCTGAGGGAAAACATGCTAGGCGCATGTTCTGAGTCGAAGCCGTGATCACTATTGATCACTTTAACCGTTTTTTTGTGATTGTGTCTCCCAGATCGAACGGGGAGTCGGCAATAGCTGTGCCGGTGGGCTTGAGTTGAGCAAAGCTGCCGTCCGTGAAGGACTCAAAGGAGCACGCGTAGGTGTCGGATCGGAGAGTGCAGCTGGGGCTGCTCCATCAGCGCGTCCACATCGTGCGTCTGGCCTTCGGAAATCCTACGAGCACGCTGCGGACCAGCCTCGGCTTGATGATGTGAGGCAGTCGACGGTTCGTCATGCGCAAGTGCTTGAGGTCGCAGACCCTGCGAAAGCATTCGTCGCCGTTGGCGCTGGATATGCTCTGGTAATCGACCGTATCGAACGCGGGAGCCGCATCACAGAGCTGCGGTAGAAACGATAAAATTTCGTCGATGATCTCGTCGGGAAGAAGTTGTGTTGCATACGTTCAGTGGCCGCGGCCCAGTTCGCCCTGATCTGGTTCAGTCCACAGGTCCGTCAGTGCACGACCCTCCCAGGAGAAAGAAGCTGTTCTGATACATCCAAAGACTCTATACTCACTGTGTCGAGTGCTCAGGTAGCACCATACTCCCAGAAGTAACGCGAGAAAGAGATCCTTCGTGGGTGAAACTTGACCCCTGAACGCGCCCACTACATGCATAGCCGTGCCCTCTGAGAAGCTTTCCTATTTATTTCGGGGTCCCCCGGTCTCTTCATTCAACACTATCTGGTACCTCGTCTATTTCCAAGGAACACCTAGCCCAGTCTAATAAGCCGGTGCATCGTTGTCCATGTGCTGCATGAACCTCCTCTGCTGCGGCGTGGCGGCGTTTCGGATCTCATCGATCTCGGTCTCGGTCAACTTGGGTAGGCCAGCCGATTCAAGCTGCTGCTGCATCCTCCATTCCTTACCCGAGGTCGTGATGACGACAGAGCCTAGTTGGTGCGCAAGCAAGAGTAGCACCTGAGAAGGCTCGACGGTGGCGTTGGAGCCGGTGCGAGAAGAGACCGTCGTGGCGACTTGCTTCAAGACTGAGTCGAGCGGCTCGCCGACCAACCTTGTCAAGGGTGTCGTGGGGCCGTATGCTTCGAGAGCGATCCCTTCTTTTTTCACTGCGCGAGTCACAAAGTGAACAGAGCCATGTCAGTTTGAGAGTGTCCCGAAGAGCATCGGCCTTTGTCCGAGCAAGTCGAGTGAAACTGCGGCGAAAACTCACTGAATTCGAACAAGGGCTCGGCCCTCTCAAACACGCGCGGGTGAAACTCGATCTGGTTCACAACTGGTCGATCCTTTGCCACAGCGAGAATCTTTTCCAAATCTTGGATGCGGTAGTTGGATACACCGATCGACTTGACCAAGCCCTCAGCCTTGACTTTCTCCATCTCTTTCCAGCATTCTTCGGCCGTCGGGACGCCGTCCTTGCCAAAGTCGTAGGGCCAGTGAATGAGGTAGCTGATGGATTAGCGCAAAGCAGTTGCTTCAGTGCTCGTTGCCTCTTAAAATCGGAATAACCGATCTCATTGATGTCACTTTTGGGCTCACAGATCAGCGTAGTTGATTCCCATCTCCTCCAAGGACTTGCGGCAAGAGGCCCCGATATCTTTGAGACCCTTCCCTCCAACTTTGGTTGTGACTGTGCATGTTTCACTCCGAAGAGCCGGTCAGTAATTCATCACTTCTTGGCCACAGCGGCCTACTCGCTCGACGCTACTTCCGAGCTGCGGCCCTCCCCCACTTGTTCCCGCGGACCAACCGAGCCAAGAGGACGACTGACTGAATAGCTTCTCGCGCGGGATAGCGGCCTGCTTCAGAGCCTCTCCGACGCTGGTCTCGTTTCCATAGGCCTGTGCGCCGTCGATGTGGGTGTAGCCGGTCTTGAGCGCGAGGACGATCGCCTCGACCAGCTCGGTGTCGATTCCGCCGCGGCCGAACCAGGCCGTACCAACGCCATAGCCGATGCCGGGGATCTCCCTGCCATCCGAGAGCTTGATGGGTGGATAGGTCGACATGCTTGAATGTGGTGAGTGGGTGTGAGGTGTGTCGATGCGGTGGGGCTGGATGATGAGGGGGGCGAGAGTGAGAGCGTCGCCGGCAATGCTATGCTTAATAGCGCCCCACAATCGAGTTGCAGTGGAGGCACTTTGAACGGTTGAACGGCCACGCTCTCAGCCAACGACCGCCGGTCCGCCGCCGGGACTCCGAGTCAGGCGGAGAGTCTAAGGGCCGAAGCTGTGATGTAAAGCGTCGGAACAAATGGGATGACTAGATCACCGCTTAGCACCTGCTCCCAGCTGGGGACCCACTCTCCATCGACATCATGGCACAGATTCGCCGCCTGCTCAGCGTCGCTACTACTGAGCCGCCCCCTTTCGGCCCTTTCGGCCCTTTCGGCCCTTTCGGCCCTTTTAGCCCTCCTCCTCAGCCGCAGGCGGAGCGGGCCCACCGCAGCCTAGTACTAGCACGCAAGGAGTTCCTACACTTGAGACCAAGACAGCCTGTTCCACATGACCGTACTTTTTTCTTTCTTGTTGCTCACTAGACTTTGTTCGGAGCATTCCTGTGACACCCAAACCGGCGTCCGTCCGGCGAGACCGTCGGCCCCGAGGCTGACTCAGAAAGGTCAGACGTCTGTTCCGGACTTTCACCCCTGCCTCGCACCCAACGCGCCGGCGCGCCGAAACTCTCGCTAGAGACTCAGCGACGAACTTTCGCTTCCAAATAGCCCCTCCGTGCTCTCTTACTTTTCTGATAACCTTCTACAGCACCTGCGCTTTGACTTGAACCCAACCCGTACCACATCTCCGACACCATGGCACCCGATATCATCCGCGATTCGACTATCGGCCAGTGGTTCAACCGCTTCACACACGGAAACTTCTTGCCCTTCGCAGACCAGCGCCCCCACTACGTTCTTCCGGAACGATATCGCGCTGCTTTGGATGCCCCTACCGTCCCTGATCCTTTCGATGATACCGCCGCTGCTGCTGCTTCTATCGATGGGAGCACAAGCGACCGTTCCGCTTCTTCGTTGCAAGGAATTGCCGAAGAAGAGGAGGAGGAGGAGGAGGATCCCGCCGGCGAGCGAGGCCCCGATCCCCCACGGGTAAACTTGGACCTTGATACTGGTCGAGTCAGTGTCGAGCACCCTACATCCCCACCTGCACCTCCGGTTCCCCGGGTTGTCATCTCCGACCTCGACATCGAAAGGGGCAATGCGGACGAGGGAACCGCCGGACCCTCGTCCGCGCCTCTCGTGAAGAGCCCTTTCCTCGTCGAGTTCGAGGACAACGACCCTGATCGCCCGATGAACTGGTCGAGAACAAAGAAGAGCTTTGTCGCTAGCTTGATTGCGTTCCTCACATTCAGTGTATACATCGGTGGACCAATTTTTACACCCTCCATTCCGGGTCTGTTGGATAACTTTGATGTTTCTCAAGTCGTTGTAACCCTCGGACTGTCGCTGTTCGGTGAGTACTTCTTATGCTGGAAGAGGATTCGGCCCATGCATTTTGGCTGGAGGGGGGATGCCTTCTTTCTCGGTGTACTGGTTAGGCAACCAGGACGGTATACAACACAAATATCTACCTACATTTACGGTGGGGCTCATAGATTGCCCTCCGTCTTTGCAGTGCTCGCTTACGGCATCGGGCCCATGTTCCTCGCCCCCCTTCAAGAGATGCCTCGACAGGGCCGAACCCCTGTCTACATCATCGGCCTCTTCTTCTTCTTTGTCTTCCAGTTCCCCATTGTGTTCGCACCGAACATGGCGACAATCCTCGTCTTCCGCTTCCTCTCTGGTTTCGTCGGGTCACCCGCTATAGCGACAGGAGGTGCGTGCTTCCGCACGACCGGGGTCCCTGAAGTCAGAAACTCACACCTGTTCAAATTGGTAATCTGAAAGGAGCTAGCATGATCGACCTTTTTGGTCCCCGGCATGCTCCAATTGCTATCGGCGTCTGGAGCATAGGAGCGGTATCTGGCCCCGTACTTGGCCCCGTAATCGTAAGTCAAAATTCGCTCGACTCAGGAGTCGGCCAACCGCGACTAACCGTCACCTCTGTGTTCATCATCTCAAAGGGATCATTCGCAGCGCAAGCCAAGGGATGGACCTGGCCGAACTGGGAG
Source organism: Microbotryum violaceum (assembly GCA_022506055.1). Lineage (NCBI taxonomy): Eukaryota > Fungi > Basidiomycota > Microbotryomycetes > Microbotryales > Microbotryaceae > Microbotryum > Microbotryum violaceum. The sequence continues at coordinate 185,497 of JAKMXP010000006.1, read as the reverse complement.
CTGATGTGGATCTCTGGTTTCGCCTTCCTCGTACTATCCTTTCTACTCCCCGAGACGCTCGAGTCAACAATCCTCATCCGCCGGGCCGAGCGCCTCCGCCTCCGCACCGGTGACAGTCGTTTCCGGACCCAGGCAGAGATCGACGCCATTGCGGGAGAGGGTTTCATTCAACTGGCCCGGAGTAATCTGAAACGTGCGTTCCAGCTTACTGCTGAGCCCGCGGTGCTCTTCGCCAACTCGTACATGGCCTTGGTGTACGCCTGCTTCTACCTCTGGTTCGAGGCGTTCCCGATCCTTTACAACGAGACTTATGGCTTCTCCCTCGGTATCTCTGGTTTGCCTTACCTGGCCTTTATCGTTTCCGGTCTCATCACCTTTGCGCTCTACGTCTTCTACGTGGTCTACCACCTCAATCCGCGAATGGATCGACCCGGCTTTGTCCCCGAAGCACGCCTCGAAATCGGGGTCATCGCCGGCCTCTTCATTCCCGTGTCACTCCTCATATTCGGCTGGGCTGGCGAGGAAGAAACGCACTGGATCGTCCCTACAATCGGAGCGGGTATATACCTTCCCGGCATCTTCCTCATCTTTCAATGTATCCTTATGTACATCTCGAGTTCCTACCCACCCGCGTTGGCGGCGTCAATCCTGGCAGGCAACGATCTCTTCCGGTCAAGTTTCGCCAGCGTGTTTCCCCTCTTCGGAGGTTACTACTTCAATGCGCTCGGGCTCGGGGTGGGGTGTTCGGTGCTGGCAGGGCTGACCTTCTTGATGGTACCGTTATTGTACCTTTTGATCCGAGCCGGGCCCAGGCTTCGAGCGAGGTCCAAGTGGATCCAATAGACTCTTGGTAATGGTTATCGCTCGTTCACTCCAGCGAGCTGCTGGCCGCCCAATTTAAATCTGCAGGCTTTCGTGATCAGTCATGAAGGCGTATTCTACCGCTTGCCCGTTATAGCATACCTCCTATGTGTCCCTAAATTCTCCTGGACCTCGAGCTGAGACCACAGTTCTGAATGCCCCTGTCTCGCATGTCTCTCCCCAAGCCAGACGCCTGCCCCGTTCGTCGGCTCCCTCCTTATGTGGATCGCACTTTGGCTTGGATGCATTGCTTAAGTACAGTTGAGTACATGCGCTCCGAATATCTCACCTCACACAGTGGCTGTGCGGGGATAATATAGTTGCAGAGGTTTGCGGACCACTGCCCGTGGCTCACCAAAAGTCACGTGCAAGTCACGTGAACAGGCTTTGCAACGTCGGACTGCGGGTAAGTTGTCTTGCTAGCGTTTCTTCTGACTGGGGAAAAGTGTACCGCTCGAGAAGCTTACTCACACCACAGTAAGAAATGGGAAAGTAGAGTTGTGTTGGATTGCAAAGTTGGTGTCGGCCTCGGGGCAATAAAGTGTTGCACCCCGAAAGTACCTCTAAAAACGCTCGAGCGCTTGTATTGCATAGGAATTCCGCCAACCCTAAAATACACTTCCCTACTGCACTTTAGATCCGACTGGTTTTGCATTTTTGAAGGGTTTTGGAATGGGCCCGCCGGAATCTTAAGATGGGAGAAAAAAGCCGGCACTCTATGAGGAAAGAAGCAGAGAAGAAGAACCAGGAGGGGTAGGAAGAGATCTAAGAGATACAAGAAATATGCAAGCATGCGAAAAAGCAGCGAACAGAAAGAGAAGAGACGATCGTCATAACGACAGTGATACAAACAAACAGCATCGGGGAGACGATGCGGAAACAATGATAAACTCACATATAGTACGACTCGGATTTCTAACAAGGGGGTGTTGGAAGAGGGCATGCGCGCAGAAAGGTCAACCGTCCCAATCAAGAGCGCGAGCTTGAGCGCGGCCGCCGCCAGCTGCGCCGTTCGAACTGAACGCGCCGACTTTGGTGCTCAAACCTGCTCCACCGAGCCAAGAACTACCAACGCGTTGCAGGGGCAGACCTTTAACTTCCTGAGGGAAGAGGTCGAGGGAGCTGAAGCTTTTGGTTCGAGGGAGTGACGCGTTGCGAAGAGAGCGGTTCTGGGCGAGCGAGGCGAAAGACGACGAGCTTGAACCCGAGCAAGAGGAGTTGAAAGAGGCCATAGAAGAGACACTGCCCTGTCGACTGTGCAAGAGGTCTTTGGGAGGACTGTAGCCATTCGAGCGCGCAGGATGCTCGGTTGGGCGGCCGAGAACGTCGTCCGAGTGCGTGCGTGCGCCAGATGAGGAAGCATTGGACGGAAAGCTCGCCAGACGTTGAAGGCGCGAGCGAGGAGGGGATTGAAAGGTAGGAGGTACCTCGCTAGGATTTGGCGTGCGGAGACCAAGACCGACCGATGAGATGGGCTCCGAAGAGTGCTTCGAATGACCGCCCAGCCGAGATCCGAAGGATGAGACGCCCATCGAGTCGTGACCGAGCTCGGACCACATCGCGCCAGCGTCATGGTCCACGCGCTTCACATTCGGCGTCGGCAGTGGAAGGGAGGTCGTCACCGAGGGCGCGAGATAGCTCGACAAAGCTGGACCAAATCCGAGACTTGCGATTGATGGCACCGAGTTGCCAGTCCTTGAGTCTTGCTTTGAAGAGTCTCGAAGGTCCGAGGAGGTCGGGGCGCCCGAGTCGTTGCCGTGAAAGGGTTCAGAAGGCGATGAGCAAGAGGTAGGCGAAGTTGCAGAACTTTGTTTGTGAAGGGTAGACTCGGGAGGTACGGTGGTGTGAATAAAGCAACAGCTAAGGTGTGTAGCCATAGATCAGCTCTCGAGCTGCGAAGCGTGCGCACGAACTTTGCCACTCACCGACGACCGTACGGGCACGAACCATGAAGCCAAAACGTTCGGCACACCTCTGATTTAAACTGGGAGGATCATCAACATTCAATAAATTAGTTTCAGGTAGCTTCAGGAGCAAAGGCGTGCCTCTACGCACCTTGGGGTGCCTGTTGAGGTAACGCAGGTCTTCGACCCCGTGCGCGAATTGGCACTTGCTACCGTATCGACACGAGCCTTTCTCCTCCCAGCCGCGACAAAGCTCGGTTTTGTAAAGACCGTGTTTTCTGTTGCCAAAATGAGGGCCTCCTAGGCTGTCATTGAGCGAAGCCCGGGCCGAGTGCGAAGCGACGACATCCACCGACGCGCGCCTGTGCTCGGAGGGAAAGGGCTCGAAAGGGCTCACGCCAGGAGGCTCGTTCAGGTCGTGCAAAAGCGACGAGGGGGATTCGCATCGCATCGCTTGGTCAAACAGCGAGATCATAGCCTCCTGATTTGCAAGCGTGGCAGGGAGGCCCTTGTTGATGAGAGCCCGTCGAATGAATGTGTTGCGCGTTTCGAGGTACAACGCATCGTGTATCGCCAGTTCCGACGACGAAGCCAGCATCGATCGAGCTCGGGCACGAGTTGGTAGTGGAGCTGGAGTGGTCTCGGGGGAGACGAGGGGCTGCGTTGCGCCACCGGGCGCACGAGACTGGCCTCGGAGCCGTTCAAACTCTGAACCAGGGTGAGCGACGTACGTCGAAGCTTCCCGGAACACCCCAGGTTTGATGTACGCATAGTTACTAGATCCAAGACTTGAGTTGCGAGTGCGGATGGGTCGGGGAAGGTTGGAAAAGCCGTCATCAGGCGAGGAGTTGTGAGGTCGATGCGAGGATGCGCCGCTGTTCGAAGAAAGTGGAGATAGTCCTCGTGGAAAGTTAGGGAACGCAGCCGGTCGATCGAACGAAGTGGAGCTGGATGACTGTGGCCAAACGGTCTCACTCCAGGGGCGGCTTTGGAGCTTATGCGAGGGAGAGTGGCACGTCGTGTCTGCAGCCCGCTCGAGGATCGATGACTCCTGATCAGCCTGAGATTGAAGTCGCAAGATCTCGTCCGCGATGTTGTAGCGCGCGCCTTCGCTCGTCAGATGTCCGACTTCGTCGAACGACCAGGTGTTTGTCTTCGGATCCGCCGCCGTGAGCTTTCGCCATTGTTCGACACCGTCTAAGTCTGCTTTTGAGCGTAAATCGACCGATTGCAGAGTCAATGGATGGGTGCTTAACTCCACATTCAAAGGAGCAAGAGATTGACGCGGTTGTTCCGGCTCGAAAGCGCCGGTAATGGTACTGGCGGCGGGGGCAGGGGGCAGAAGCGCCGCTCGGTCTCGTGGCGCTTGCTCCTCTCCGGCACCATCCGCTTCGCTATGGTGAGCTTTGGGCACAAAGACGAATGGCCGAGCCGTTGGAGCGAGCTTGGAATGAGTGAAGGCGAAGGGGGAGTCGTTGCTGTGGTCAAACTCGTCGCCGCTCGACGCGAACGAGCGCGAGAAGAGGGTGACGTTGGAGCGGAGCGAAGTGGAAGAATGCCCGGATCGGTGATCACCATGTGGGTCGTCGTCGCCGTCGTCGTCGCCGAGAGAGAGGTAGTCGAGGGAAGGAATTGATGCTAGGTTGAGATCGAGGTCATCCTCTCCGAGCGGGTGAGGCTTGTGGTCGTCGCTGGCCGACTCGTCGACGAGCTGCGGCGATCGATCGAGGCAGGCTGGGGTGCACCCCTCTTTTTCGGACGACGGCGAGGACCCAGCGCTTGAGGCTGAGGGAGGGCAGTCGGCGTTGCCCCGACAACAATGCGAAATAGTGCCGTCATGTCGTCAGTTGATGTTCGCCTAGATGGAATGGAGAGGGCCTCAGATAGTGCTCGAAAGATGATTGGACTGACCTCGCTGAGGCTCATCAGGCTCCTCTGCCGAGGCCTTGACATCCTCGGCGGCTACAAGCGCCTCCGTCGCCTCCGCCGGTAAGTGCTGCTCTGCCTTGCTGCATGACTGTGGGAAACTAGTACCTGGACCAGGCTCAAGCGCGGATAGGTGTGGATGGAGAGAAGGGATCATCAGCACAGGAGCTCCAGACATGAGTAGGGCCATGCCGAGAAGAGCTCTCCGAACCGACGACGAGTAAGAACGAGCAGGTACAGCCTCGAGAGCAGCGCCAGAGCAGCGAGACGTGCGTCGCACCGCGGCAGTAGCGCCCCCGACCCCAGTCACTGCACGACGCGAGAAACTGCTTGCTTCGCTCGCTCGTTCGTACGTTCGCTCGCCCGGGATTGGTGCACACTCACGGTGACTCATCATCTACGAGAGGAACCAAAAGAAGCGTTACAAGGATTGAAGGTGATAGACTGATCGAAAATGGGCCGACGTAGGTGTAGTTGGGGCGATAAAAGAGACGAGACGAGCTAGCGGACCGAGACGAGGCGGAGTGGTGAGTCGTGTGACCCACACACTTGAACGCGGCGAGCGGGACTAGTTTGGGGCGACCGAGCGAGAGAGCAGAAGAAAACGCGGGCAGCACCCCTCGTCAGCCCGCCTCGCGTCGAGCCATCGCCCGCGGCGACGAAAGCACTCGCGACGTGCCGAGCCGACCGGAAAGGAGATGCCCCCGAACCCTGTGATTTCCGCTTGCGATTCGATTTAGGCGCGAGAAGATCCCTAGTCGCCGACTTTGTTGTTACAGCAAGTCAAAGCTTGGCTTACGCCAACTATCTTGGACCCCCTCCCCAGTGATGCCATCATTACATCTTAGACGTAACTCTTCCGATCGGAACAATGTGGCTCGATTACGCGAGGTCCGAGCTGTGACCGCGCCCGCGCTAGATGTTCTACCGGACAGGAGGCCCTTTTTTCACTCAAATTCATTCTTCGGGGCGCCACGGGCGACATTTCACCTTCTCGGTGGTCACTAGTTATACCTTCCAAGGAAATCACCAGTCTGCCAGAAGAAATCCAAAGCTAGGCCGTTAACTCCGAACACTGTGCAGTTCCAGCTCAGCTCCTGAGCACGATGTCCGAGTGCGCACGGACCCCTTCATGGCGTGTGGGGCTTGCTGACAAGTTCTGACACCTGCCGAATCACTTGTTCGGGCTTCGCAGAGTCGCAGACGCATCGGAACTTTGAGCTCACCCAGCCACAAGACCACAATCACTTGTGACCTTTCAGGTCGATACGCCATTCATCGAGCCAGGATGAGCACCAAGTCGTCGTGGTGGTCATCCTGGCGATCCTCGATCCAGACTACGCCCAAGACACGCCGTCGGTCGACCGCCACCGCCGCCGCCTCATTCGAATCGAGAGGGGCCACCATTTCGCGTCCTTACAGAGTGGGCACCCGTCCCTCCCGTCAACAGCGCCCTTCGTTGGATTGTGTATTCACGCTCGACCCGACCAGAGCCACCATCACGCGGGCTGAACCCGCAGCCCCGCCCGTCACCTTGTCAGTGAGGGTCTCACATTCTCATGGCGAAGAGAAGCCCCAACCTGCGGCGGCTGCGACACGAGCCGCCTCACACACCATGACCGAGGCCGAACACGAGACATTTCTGGCAACAGTACACACCTCCGAAGCAGGACGTCATGACAAGTCCGAGAGCACGTCTAAAAGTGGACGAATCATGCGCAAGTCGTCCGATCTGTCAAGTTTCACTTCCAAGCTGGTCAGACAATTGCTGCGTGAGTCCATCGACATCAGCCAGGTCACAGACGGCAAGAGCGCACCAAAGGCGAGGTCAGCTGAGACGTGGACTGCCTTGTTGACTCGCAGTGGAAGGGATTATCTGGGCTGATGGATTGCCGAACATACCCAGTAAGGCCGAACACTGCCAAAGCCTCCTGGAGGACCCGACTTACCCTGCTTCATCTTACAGCTCCGCACACATCACCAAAGGCTTCGACAACCACACTTTCTACATTGTCCCATTTCAAAGACAAGGAGCTCCCCTCGATACCCACACGCTCTGCATCTCGTTCCTCCACATGGGCGGGCAAGAGTTTCGACGCCGGCGGGGGCAGCTACAGCTCGCTCGTATCAGATTCTGACGCGTCAAGTCTCGCCCATCATTCTTCAGATTGTATTAAGAGGACACCACGTCGATCTGAAGACGTGGGGTACAAGTGGTGCGGAATTATCCGACGAGTCGCTCGAAGGAAACCCACTCCGGCTGCTGCTGTCAAGACGATCGCTTCGCTCGGCCAGAACTGGTCCCACAAGGATGCGACGCTCGAAACATGTCGATCCCGGCCCAGTATCAGTATCAGTTCGCCAATGACAAGAGCTGTCTTCTTGACGCAGGACGATATCGAAGATGGATGGGTCGTCCTCGGCGAAACCATCAGTGCAAAGCTGAACGCGGCCGAGCCGGGAGCAAATCTCGTAACAGACCAATAAGGCGGCTCAGGCGTGAAGTACTTGTCTAGTGTTGCGATTAGATTTTGGTGTAGCTGTCTCAAGCTTGTCAGGAGAATGTCCTTAAGGCGGCCCTCTCTGTGGCAGTGGTGTCGTTTTGACATTGCGCGACTCCAGACGTCCACGCGACGCGCCTACAATTGCTTTCTACTCACCCAGCTTCCGTGGGTGGGACTCCCAGCCGGCACTCGCACCATCTGATGGGTTCGGTTGTACCTGACGTGGCCAACAGCCACAAATTCAAGACAGAACCAGACGAAGACAAACACGACTACTTTTCCGACTCTGACCAGGACTTTGAAGCGGACCTGTTGCGGCAGCTGGACCCGGTCGTGCTTCACTCAACGTCGTCGTCGAAGCCAGGCAGCGAACATGGAACCGGCGGCGAGGACGACGACGATAAGCCGATCGCAGTGAGGTATAAGCTACCACAGCCCGAAGCAAAGGGCGACTACAGAGATGGGAGTGAATATGGCGTGACAGGCTTCGGCCAGGGCGTACGTCACTTCAGGAGCGACAAGGGCGGCCGGCTGAGACCCCGTGCGACACTACTGACCTTCGGATGTCCGACATGATTATTGCCGCAGGGTCTGTACATGCACAATAAAAGAAGAAAGCTGATGGTCCAACAAGCCGCGTTCAAGGAAGACCACGGTGGGGAGGAGAAGCCACAGTTCTTCAAAGGGCTGGCCGTCTACGTCAGTCTGACTATGTTCGCTACCGTACGCGTAAGGCAGTCCCTACGTGAGAGCTAAACAAAGCGATCATCTTGGCCACAGATTAACGGATACACCAAAGAAGCGACGGTCCAAGAGCTCAGTCGTCTACTCACCCTGCACGGAGGTGTCTACGTGCCGTACCTCGATCGCAAGAGCATGCTCACTCACGTCGTCGCTTCGGAGCTGACACCCAAGAAGCGCCACGAGTTTCGTCAATACAAGATCGCAACCCCAGTCTGGATCTTGGAGTCCGTGGAGGCGGGCAAGCTGCTCGACTGGAAGCGCTACGCTTTGCTGGCCGTTTCAACGGCCGAGACCAAGACGATGCCGAGGTTCGGTTACGACCACGAGGAGTCGAGGCTGGGCACGCAAAGGGCACAACCAAGCTTGTTCGGGATGTTCAGCGGCAAGAAGAGGTCTCACGAAGCTGATCATTCGACAACATCGACGTCATCCAGCTCTGCACTCGATCCGAGTGACGCGGTCCCGGAGAGACCTACGAAGCGAATGATTCCGATCGCCATCATCGAAGACGAGCCCGACGCAAGCTCTCACATAGAGTTGCAAGTCCCCCAGTCAATCGCCGCCAACACCGAAACAATGGAGAGCCTCTCCGAACGAGGCAGGCGCTTGGCTGAAGATGCCCTGGCCGCCGAGGCCGCGGCGTCATCGAAATTTTCGCCTGCAGCCAATTTTTTTCAACCTCGCTCCGCAGGCCAGCCGTCGAACAAGCCCAAGTCACCCACGAAGCCGAAAGGTCAAATCTACCCCCCGAAGATCGATGCGGCTACTGGCGAAGCCGAAAGCCATCCCTACCTACCGCGGCGCCTAAACAACAATCGGACCACGGCGCTGCTTGATGACCCCGCCTGGATGGCCAAGCACACGTCGGTATCTGAAGACTTCCTCTCGAGTTACTTCGCACAATCTCGACTCCACCACATTTCGACTTGGAAAGAGGAGCTTAAGGCATTGATCGCCCCACTACAATCGAGCTCGGGCCCACCACAGCGCACCACGAAACTGACTGGCCTACCCAGCGACGACCGCACGATTATGCACGTCGACTTTGACTGCTTCTTCGTCAGTGCCGGTTTGATCAAGCGACCGGATCTGCGAGGCAAGCCCGTCGCTGTCTGCCATGCCCAGGCCGGCCAGGACAGCGAGACGAGCACCAGCGAGATCGCGAGCTGTTCCTACGAGGCGAGGGCCAAGGGCGTTACGAACGGGATGAGCCTGGGTCGTGCACGCGAGCTATGCCCTGAGATCAAGACGATCACATTCGACTTCGAACTGTACAAGAGCATCTCGTCAAAGTTCTACCGCATCCTGCTGAAGCACTCGGTGCTGTTGCAAGCCGTTTCGGTCGACGAGGTGTTGATGGAAGTCAAGCCCATGTCAGCACCGACTTCATCGCAAGACCCGCTACTCGACTACGCCCACCGCATCCGAGCCGAGATCTTCGAGGCGACGGGATGCTCGGCCTCGATCGGGATCTCTCACAACATCTTGCTCGCTCGTTTGGCTTCCAGAAAGGCTAAGCCGGCCTCAGCTTTTCATTTGACGCCGGACTTGGTCGCCTCTCATCTCGAGCCCCTTGACGTCGACGCCTTGCCCGGTATTGGTTGGAGCACTCGCGACAAGCTCAAAGACGAGCTCAATGTCACTACCGTGGGCGGTCTAATCAAGACTCGACAGTCAGAGCTGACGCGTGTGCTGGGGAAGCAGAATGGGGAGAAGTTCTCCCTCTTTGCCAAAGGGATCGACAGCCGCGAGCTGGACGTCGGCAAAGTGCGACAATCCGTGTCGACTGAGGTCAATTATGGCATTCGATTCGAGCAGAACGAACAGGTCAAGCGTTTCATGCTCGAGCTCGGGGTCGAAACGGCCCGTCGCCTCAAGGAGATCGACATGCAAGCTCGCAAGCTGACGCTCAAGGTTATGCAGCGGCACCCGGACGCGCCACTCGAGACACCCAAGTTTCTGGGTCACGGCTGGTGTCTCACATCGTCGGTATCATCTGCTATCGCGGGTCCAGGTGGGAAAGCGACGGATGACGGCCAGATCGTGGGCCAGATCGCTTTGGAACTGCTCTTGAAGACGCAGATACCGTGCAAAGAACTACGCGGGATTGCGATACAGCTGCACAAGCTTGAAAAGAACGGCCGGTCAGTCGACGCCGTCCTGGAGAAGGGGCAAGGCAAGCTCTCATTCGGCGCCGTGACCAAGTCGAGATCGCGTCCGAGTGGGGAGCAGATCATACCTCCGCTGACTGTCCCACCCGTCGAGCTCTCCGATGGACCTTCTCGACCCCAAGCCGTGCTGAGTATCGAACCTGCTGTCCCCATGGCACATCAGACTCGGAGCAAAGCCATGAAGAAGGAGCCATCCATTATCACGCTAAGCGACTCGGATTCCGACGACGTCAAGGTCCTTGCGCCTCCACCACCGCCCACTCGGTCGACCCGGTCCTCTTTAACTCTGAGCCTGGCACCTCCTCCGTTCAAGTCGACGAAGCCCAACGCCAAGCCAGTGAGGGCTCCTACGCCGAACTTGTTCAACGTTCGGCGCAAAGTGGCACCGCCGCCGCCACCCACGACGTCTCAGACCGACGAGGCCGAGCTCCGACATTACGGCCTCGACGTTGAGGTCTTTCGGTCGATGCCTCGGGAGATGCAGGACGAAGCCCTTGCCGATGCTCGCAAGGCCAAGTTCGCCCCCAAACGCCAAACGGGAGCGAAGGGCATTTTCGGAGTGAGCACCTTTGTGACCAAGGCAACACTTGCAAAGACTGGCCCGACAAAGTCGAAGCTGCGAGCCAAATCGGAAGCGAAGGAGGTGATCGAGCTGTCGCCTACGCCTCCCGAGCGACCCGTTCCACCGCCGGCCGCCAAAGTCGACCCGCTCTTGCAACTGTCGCCGACGACGGTCACCGACCAACAGTTGAACCTACTGGGCATCGATCGAGCGTGGTTGGATAATCTCCCTTACGACGTCAAACTGGAGCAGTTGCGCAACCGTGCGATCGAAAAGAGGAAGCTTAAGGCGCTGACGGTCTTGTCGGACCGGTCCAAAAAAGCCGGCGGCGCTTCTTCATCAACAACTTCGAACGCGCGAACGAACGCCATGGGGATCGCGATTGTGCCCGTTGCGTTTCGAGCTCAGGTTCGGTTTCAAAAGCAGAGCTCGACGGACGAGGTGTTCCGAAAGATCGAGGTGTGGTGCGCCTCGCCTGATTTACCCGACTCTGGCGACGTCGAGCGCGTTGCCAAGTTCTTGGAGAAGTGTTGCGAGAGGGAAAAGGGGCACGACGTGAAGAAGGCGGTCGATGTGCTCAAGTGGTGGTCGATCATCTTGGAAAAGCAATACGGGCTCGAGAAGACGGTCTTGTCCGCAGGTGGGTGTGAGAAAGGCAAGGTGTGGTGGCAGAGGTTTCGGGACGTGGTCGGGCGAGTTCAAGTTGCGGTCAGGCGGGAGCATGGAGGCCTTTTGGTTATATGATGGAGGTCTGTTGTTGTGTTATATTCTCTTCTGACTTGGACTTGAGTGTATGTAGCGAATGCCGTGTTGTGTTTACCAGTACTGCATCGTGCATTGACTTTTTTATTTTTACTTTTGGGCTTGTTAATGGCCAAACGCTAAGTCGCATTAGTAGGGAGTCGTTTGCGCGAGTTAGCACCCTGCGTTGACTTCGCTCGTGGTCTCTCGTGGTCGGCGCCCCAGCTGCGGCAAAGACTCGAACCGCTTGTGTAGCACCAGTCGACTCCCACCCGTCCCCTTTCCTACACCCCCCAAAAGCCCTCTCTTGATTTTGTCGCAAGAGGGTAGATTACCCACGGTCACTTGATCTCATCCCGAGTCGTTTGCCCATCCCCTCCCCGTGCCCTGTGCCCGCTCTCGAAAGCCTTCGCAGCGCCTCAGCTCAGCCCGCCAGCCCGCCCGCCCGCCAGCCCGCAAACGAGCAGTCTGGCCGTACCTCCGCAGCCATGTCTTCCTCCATCGCCAACACTCAGCTGACTTCCGAGTAAGTAATGCATGGGACGGCCACAATCAATGTGGCTGTAGTATTTCGTTACTGACGCTGCATTGTCGGCTCGTCGTCTCAGCTTTGCGATCAAGCCGGAGAGCGTCACCCCGACGCTCAACACCAAGGACTGGCCTCTGCTCCTCAAGAACTATGATAAACTCTTGGTTCGAAGTCAGTCGTTTCTTCGTCACTGCTGGCTCATGATGTGCCTTGCTCATGCCCAAACCTGCACCCCCACTCGACCATCATCGCAGGCGCTCATTTTACTCCCATCCCTGCGGGAAGCTCACCCTTGAAGCGGGACCTCGTCTCGTACATCAAAACCGGTGTCATCAACCTCGATAAGCCCTCGAACCCATCTTCGCACGAAGTCGTCGCATGGATCCGGCGCATCCTCCGCGTCGAGAAAACCGGTCACTCGGGCACGCTCGACCCCAAGGTCACTGGCTGCTTGACGGTCTGCATCGACCGGGCTACCCGTCTCGTCAAATCGCAACAGGGCGCAGGGAAGGAGTACGTTTGCGTTGTTCGTCTCCACGCCGGTATCGACGGCGAGAAGGCTTTCGCCCGCGCGCTCGAGACCCTCACCGGTGCGCTCTTCCAGCGACCCCCCTTGATCTCGGCCGTCAAGCGTCAATTGCGAGTGCGCACCATCTACCAGGCCAAGCTGATCGAGTTCGACAACGACCGTCACCTGGGTGTCTTCTGGGTTTCCTGCGAGGCCGGAACCTACATTCGTACCTTGTGCGTGCACTTGGGTCTCTTGCTCGGATGCGGTGGTCACATGCAGGAGCTTCGACGAGTACGATCGGGAGCGATGGGCGAGGGCGACGACATTGTGACGATGCACGATGTGCTCGATGCGCAATGGCTGTACGACAACACGCGCGATGGTCAGTCCAACGAGCTTTGCCCCTGGATCTACGCCATACTCATCTAGCCTCTCTTCTCGGGACAGAGTCGTACCTGCGACGAGTTGTTCGACCCCTGGAGAGTCTGCTTGTCGGGTACAAGCGTATCGTCGTCAAGGACAGCGCCGTCAACGCCGTCTGCTACGGTGCCAAACTCATGATCCCCGGTCTTCTCCGATACGGTCAGTCTCTCCCACCACGGATGACGTCGGACAAGACCTAACGCTTCGGACTGTCATTTACAGAATCTGACATTGAGCTCAACGAGGAGGTGGTGTTGATGACGACCAAGGGAGAGGCGATCGCGATCGGCATTGCGCAAATGACGACCGTCGAGCTTTCGACTTGCGACCATGGCGTCGTTGCCAAGGTCAAGCGATGCATCATGGACCGCGACACATACCCTCGCAAGTGGGGACTGGGCCCCAAGGCGCAGGAGAAGAAGAAGATGGTCAAGGACGGCAAGCTGGACAAACACGGGCGAGTGAACGAGAAGACCCCTGCTGGGTGGAAGTCCGAGTACGTCGATTACTCCAAACAAGGCGAAGGGTTGGACGCTTCTTCCGCCGCAGCGCCGACGACGATTCCGACTCAACCGGTCGCGACCGAGGTCGTGCCTCCTCCCACGGCCTCGACGAGCGCTACTGCCGTCGAGAGTGTGGTCGAGGATGCTAAGGCCGAGAAGAAGGCCAAGAAGGATAAGAAGGTGAGCTACTCTTTGTGACACGGCTATCTGATGGGGAATTATGGAAATCGACCTATCTTGTCTTCCTCCATCTTTTGCAGCGCAAGGCCGAAGCCGAGCCCGAGTCGGAAGCGGCGGTCGCGGTGGAGGAGACGGAGGAGGAGCGCAAGAAGCGGAAAGAGGAGAAGAAGGCGGCCAAGAAGGCCAAGTTGGCGGCTTCGGGTGCGGGTGACGAGTCGATGGTCATGACCGAGGGTGAAGGTGAGGAGAAGGAGAAGAAGAAGAAGAAGAAGAAGAAGGACAAGAAGGCGGCCGAGTGAACGGTGCGTGTTGTTGCTCGTGTGTGTGCGTGTGCGTGTTGTTGGAGTTTTCTCTTTTCAAGTAACTCCTATTTTTCTGCCCATTTTTTGATACGCCCGGAAGTGGCGTCTGTAATCGTATTCCCGAAACCAGATCACGCCTAAGCAAGGTCTTCCGGATGAGAGAGAGAGAGGAGCGCAGCGCCGAGCGAGGAACTCTTTGCCTTCGTCATCGGGCGTCTGTTCGCCTCCTCTCACCGCTGCCTCCCTCTTCACCCCTTCGCAACGTGTAGGACGGTCCAAAGCGGACTCACTCCTCGGTCCGTTCCCTCTCTCGACACTTGGACCTGAGCGTCGCATGGGCGGCAACACGAGCCACGTCATCCTCGAGTCTCGCCCGTCGTGTTGCTGAGCACGTGTCGTTATTCCGGCTCGCGCCTTGGCCGTTGTACCTTTACCCCAGCAGAGACCCACGACGGGACGAACGATAAAGTGAGTTCTTTTGCTGCCCATCATCGATGGCCGTGTGACTTGGATTGACTGCATGACTCGCGGAGAGGTGGGGGAGCGCCACGGTGGTCGTACGACGGTGTGCTCTGGTGCACGACCCATGGGGTACAACTCGACTGCAGGTCTTCAAGTATAGCATGCAATGTCTGCGTCACTTGGACGTGCGGATGAGCTGCAAACTAGCACGGACTCGGTCCAATCACTCCCTGACTCGCTTCAGCGCTGCTCCTGGCGCTCCACATGCCGGGCAGGCCGGCTCACTTGGAGCAGTTTCGATGATCAGAGCACTGACATGTTCACACGACGTGATGCACAGATGCTCAGTTTTTTGATCGTCGGGTTCGCCTTCATCCTAGGAGGTCTCACCTTTGTACCGATCCTGCTCGCCGCCCTGCTCGGCTTCCTCTTCTACACTTCCCAGCTCGTACCCGTAACGTCGTCCACCAAGACGGGTATCCCAGCCGTCCAGGTGACATCGGAGGAAGAAACCGAACCCGTCATACTCTACCGCGCGGGGTGGCTCATCGTTCGTCGAACCTACGAACCGTGGCTCGGCAGTAATGACGGCACGTATGTCGGCATGCTCGCGAGCGGGTATCGGTCCTTCATGGACAATCGATCGAGAGATCCTCGTCGCACCAAACCCAAGGAGCGATTCTACGCCGTCTTGAAGCAAAATACCCTCTTCTTGTTTGAAAACGAACAGCAGCTCGATTGTTGGGCCGCGATTGAGGTGTCGGCGCATAAACTCGTCATCTACCCCGACGGCACCGGCTTGGACGGTGAGCTCTTTGTCAAGAGGAATTCCATCTGCCTCAAGCCGATCCAAGACGACGACAATCTTCTTGAGCAGTGCCACGAGGGCGCTGAAGACAAGACCCATGATCTGGAACCCTCGGCGCCGCTTCCGTGGTTCCTCTTTGCACAGGTCAACTCGGATAAGGAGGACTGGTTACACTCGCTCGAACAAGCCAGCAAGATGGGCAGAGGGACGGCATCTGCTGCAGCGCTGGCCAAGGATCAATCTTTGTTTGATCCCGATGACATGGCTCGCCTGGTAGAAGGCATTGACCAGCAACCAGACTCTATCCCGATGCGGTGGTTCAATGCGCTGCTCGGCCGAATCTTCTTAGCCGTCTATCGCACGTCCTCATTGGAGGAGTACATCGTCTCACGTATCGTGCGAAAGCTGAAGCGAGTCAAAACCCCTTCGATGCTGTCCGAAATCAAAGTCCGAGAGGTTAACGTCGGATCCGCCGCGCCATTATTCTCAAAGCCAATGCTCAAGGAGCTGACAGCCGAAGGCGACGCGAGCATGGAGGTGCATCTCTCGTACGTCGGCGATCTCCGCATCACAATCGAGACCGTCGCGACGATCAACCTAGGCTCGAGGTTCAAGCCGTATTCCGTGCAACTCGTCCTCGCCGTTGTCCTCAAAGAGTTGGAAGGAACAATGCTGTTCAAGATCAAGCGACCGCCGAGTAACCGACTTTGGTTCGGATTTACATCCATGCCGAAGATGAAGTTGAGTGTCGAACCCGTCGTTTCGACGCGTCAGATCAAGTGGAGCATGATTACAAGCCCAATCGAGTCGCGGCTGAGAGAGGTCGTGAGTGGGCTCATCTTTGCTAACTTACTCTGGAACACGGTTTGACCATTTTTTCCGAAACTGACAACAGATCATGGAGTCGATCGTAGTCCCACATATGGACGACATCCCATTCTTCAACTCGCAGCCTTTTTTCACTCGAGGAGGTATCTGGGGCGA
Source organism: Microbotryum violaceum (assembly GCA_022506055.1). NCBI lineage: Eukaryota > Fungi > Basidiomycota > Microbotryomycetes > Microbotryales > Microbotryaceae > Microbotryum > Microbotryum violaceum. Next base: position 169,382 of record JAKMXP010000006.1, on the reverse strand, counting down.
CGCACTGCGCAAAGAGCCCGACTTGTCCGAGCCAGCCCCGGCTGATGCACCTGTCGTCGGACAACCCGAGAATGCTGAGGCCGATCCGAGCTCGATCCAAACGATTCCAACCGTCGGCGGGAAGAAGGGCGCCAACGACGCGACCACTTCTGCGACGGGTGATGAAGAGTTAGCATCAACAACGCGAATGCGGCCTCGGAGAAGGCGGTCAAGCGAGGGCGACTTGAGTCCACCGGATACGTCGGCTTTGGAGAAAGATGGAACTTTGGAAAAAGATGGGACCAGCTCATCGTCAACCAGTCTCTCATCGTTCAGCCTGGCGTCTTGGCGCGAGAATAGATCGGCTGCGAAGGGGGCACCTGCTTCAAGTCCACCGACGACCATGGCCTCGGACAAGCGGAGATCGTGGTTTGGCAACAATCGTTCTTTTTCTGTTGCCACGTCCGACGCGGCTTCCCCTCCGACCTCACCCGTGAAGACCTCGATAATGAACTTCCCATCGAGGCCGCGGTCAGGTTCGTCGGAGCAGGTGCCTTCCGTTGCGTCGACAAGTTATGATTCAGCCGCCAGACTGCGCGAGATGCTGCGAGCTCGTGCTCGTAGCCGTGAGCGCGAGAAGATCATCGTCGAGCAAGCTGTGGCCGACGTTGGACTACTCCCAAGCACTACTGCCACCAAATCGCCCGACGTGCTGGTCGAAGCGCCTTCACCACCCGCAGAAGCGACAAATCCCGCTCTGTCGGGGCTATCTCTGACTGCACCCACTTCAAACTCGACTTTCGTCGAAGTTCCTCCACCGTTAGATTCGGTGGAAATGACGGGAGCATCACTTCCTAGCGTGACAGAGAGGATGTTGACGGACTCCCCTGGCGCGAGCTCCGTCGATCTCCTCGAAAGCACGACGAGTGACACAACAGCGCCGACCACTTCAGCGGCTACAGTTACAACCCAGGAAACAGCACCCGTCACCATCTTGCCCCAACTAAATACTATTGCCAAGAACACACATAACCGCTCCGTCTCCTCGACATCGTTACGGGATTCCATCATCATTCACGGCTCCCCCGTCAGTCGGCCCTCGTTCGCGAAGCCACGACCCGAACCGTCGACGCCGCCTCCACTCCCACTCCCTCCACCTCGACGAACCATGGACAGCAATGTTGTACCGCCAGTGTCTGGCACGGCCAATTCTATCATTTCGTCGTGGCGCACGAAGGCGTCCGATAAAGAAGCGATTGCCGCTGGAGTTGCTCAAGCCAAAGATGCCATGAAGCGCTGGGGAGCAAACTGGAGCGCCCGGCGCAAGGTTGACGAAGACGTCAGCTCACCTCCACAAGATGACGGCCAATCGTTCCCCTCCTCTACGAGCGATCAGACTTTGGCCATGGCGGCTGATGGCTCGTACCGAGATTATCGAGCAAATAAGTCGACCGCGGTCCGCGGGGGCGAATACTTCCACCCTGATTTGACGGCGGGCTCAGCACCTGTCGCCATTGTGGGAGACGGTTCCACTCCGGTCGAGAACGGTGACGGAGGTCGAGCGAAGAAGAACACGTTGACCTCTTCGCCTTCAAAGACGCACTTCACCCCTACCGCCTCATCACCGACGACCAAGATCTCTGCTGTCGCCACGTTGGCCGCCGGGTCCCCAACAGAACCGATTCCTCGCCCATTGCCTACCACGACACACAAATCACCTACATCTCCTCCGAACGCACCAGCTCGTGCTTATAAGCCAGCGACAATGATGGCGATTCCTGGGATCCGAGACGATGCCAAAAGGAAGGCGATTGCTGCGGATCACATGGCCGCGCCTGCACAAGCTCCGGAGGCTGCTGCATCGGTTGTGCCCCCGCCGCCTTCCACATCGCCGAACACTGCTGCTGTGATTGGCGCGTCGGAAACATCGAGCGACGCAGCTCCGTCTGGGCCACCGGCATATATCCCGGACCGGTCCGAGAATCCAGGCACCACTGAAGTGCTCGAGACCCCGACAGCAATCAGCACAGCAGCACGACCGACCACTCCACCGCCACCACTCGCGGCGGATGCCGCCACGGCCGCCACGGAGAGGACGCCCATTGCCAAACTTAAGCCGCCGATCCCCACGAGGCTCCCTACGACCAAAGTATCATCGAACGAGGAAGAATCTGCACCCGACCCTGGGACGAATGACGGGGCGACGCAGGAAAGCGGCGGTCTTCTGCCCGCCGCTCTAATCGAAGCTACAACCACTCCCTCGATCACGGCTTCAAGACCGGCTTGGATAAGAAATGGCAAGCCAAATGCAGAACCTGCGACGCATGCACACATTACAACGTCCTCAGCAGCCGTTGCCGAGGATGAAACAGCCGATGAAGCGGGCTGGGGCTTGGAGGAACCCGAGGACGGAGAGTCAGGCAAAGCCCAGAGTTGAACAGCTATTCCATTGTTTTGTATATGTACTCAACCTCGTACCGTTCGCATCAAGTTTGTTTGCAATCAACTCGTTCCCATCATCCTCTCAGCGTTCAGCTTGTGCGGGATCGCGCAGTCATTGCACAGAGCGGATGAGACTTGCGGTGCACATTGATAAAAGCACAAGTGGGATAGTGTCAAATCTACATATGTTAGAAACAAGTTGCATTGCTTTCTAGAACTTTTGTAGTAAATCGGAATATTCAGCCACGGGCGTCGCGTAAGGACCACGTTCGAGCGAATTTTTGAACTCGGTGCGTTGGGCCTCCTCGACGACTTTGACACCGTCCGGGGCGGTCCTCGTCGTCAATATTTGTTCGACCTGAGCCAAAACGGCCTCGACCATTGCCTCGTCTTGTCCCGCTTGCTTCAGCATCTCTCCAGCGACGGACTTGAGCTGCTCCAATGTCGGTCGGGAGGCAACAAGCTTTTGCATCTCCTCCTGCGGAACGGGTAGGCCCATCTGTTGCATCAGCGGACCCAAGCAAGCCAGTCGGTCGGTATCCAACCGTTGCGAGTTCAAATGAACCGAGATCCTCCTTCTGTTCTCCTTGTCCAAGAAGTGACGCTTGAAGAAATCAACAATGTCGTCCTTGGTCAAGCTTTCGACGACGGTCGCCTCCCTCGCCTTTTGCTCAAAGTCGTACCATCCCGCTTGGATCGCCAACCAGAAGAAGGACGACTCCTCCCACATGTTTTTGTGGTCTTCCAACTTCTTGGAAACAACGGCGCTGCGGTATTTGCCAAAGTCTTCGTCCGACATGGTCTCGAGGACGGTGCGGTATTCGGACCAGAACTCATCGACGCGCTCCTCGACGAACGTCGCGTCCCGATCGGACTGGACGATGAGGCGGAACGCTATGAAGCCAATCGAACGGCGCGTGCCAGAGTTGACGATGTAGCCCAGTTGTTGTTGTGTGCGCAAGGTGTCGAACAAGGGTTCCGAGACGATCGTCGCAAAGAGAGAAAGCTTGCACCGCTCGAGGTCATCGTAGATATCACCGATATAAGTCAATTGCTCGATCGCGGATTGATCGTTTGACGGATTGTAAACGGGGGAGCGGGTCAAAGCGTCACCACGGTGAGGAATCAGGGCTCGTCGGGATCGAAGCTCCTCCGGGGTGAGTGGTTGGGGGTTGACGGTCGTCTCGACCATCTTGCACATCGAAATGGCTTCGTCCTTCAGCATGTTGCCGTGGACAAGCATCTCGATGTGACCTCGCTTGAAGATATTGGTCTTGTACTCGGTGAGGTTCTCAACGGTGACGTTGGCCAGCTCTTCGAGTTGCTCTTCACGTGTCCACATCGTCTCGGTCGTCAGGTAGCCCGCTGTGAAGATGGCATGGTTGTAAGGTTGGTCGAGTCGGTTGTTGGTATAGGCGCGTCGGAGCTGAATGGATCGAAGACCAAAAGAGTCAGCTAAGAGTTACGCAACGATGACTAGCTGTTCTCGCTCACCTGATCCATGATCAGCTCATATCGCTCGGGATCGATCGTAAAGTTCATCAACTTGTCAATGACAACTTGCGCCAATAACGGAAGCTTGTCGTTGTAGCCATCGAAGGTAACGATGATTCCACCACCCTGGATTTCGAAAGTGTAGCTCAGACCGGCCAATTCGGCGTCGTACGAGTACTCCGCGAGGGCATCACGAACGAGCTCGGTGACGAGTCGGGATTGAACCGAGTGCAAAGGAGTATCGTCGACGATCGGAGACCGGATAAGAACAAACACGCCTGCTCGAGGGACCCACCACCGATCGTCCTTCTTGTACCACAAGCGAGCGATCGGCGTGTTGCGCAGACTGAGAGGTCGTTTGGCCGGCTGCAAAGGGGTCCGACGAAGGTCAGTCACAGTCAATGGTGCCTAAGGACTGAAGAGAGCGTACCTTTTCCACTTCAGTCTTGTTCTTGACTTCGATATCTTTCGGAACAAATGCATTGGGTTTGGGCATATGCAACTCCGGGTACGACTCGGCCGAAGCATGCTGGAAAGAGGATCCGACTTGGTCAGCAGAGCTCGAATTGCACCGTGCATATTATATTTCGCTCACCTTGAGCAACTTGTCCGACATGGGCTCGATCGTGTATTCCGTGCCGTACCACCTCTCCTTCTGATCATAGACCCGATCCCCGATCGGCTCATTCGCAGCAACGAGAATCCTGCAGTTCTCCGGCTTGAGCTTGCCAATCAAGTCGACAACGATTTCGGGGTTCCATTCGGTGCTCAGCCAAGGGGCCGACAAGAGCTTTTCTCGTGGGAAGGGCTTGGACATGGACAGGGCGAAACCCATCACGGTGTTTGTTGAGGATCCCTTCTCCTTGAAGCGGAAAGCGAGTTTCGACAACTGCGCAACTTCATCGAATGCCCATTCGGAAGGCGGGTGGGACCTCAAAAGGTCGAAGTAGGCGAAGATGACAGCCGACACATCTTCGTGGTGCTGGAGTCCTTCGACGGTGAGGTCGACGTTGATCTTGAAAAACTCGAAACCACGGGCACCGTTGCCCGCACCAGCCGACATGGAGTTGGCCCACCCCTTCTTCTTTAACAGACTGAGGATCGAGCCTTCGCCTTCGTGTCCGATCAGATGTGATAAGAAGCTGCCAGGTTTGGTGGCGTAGTAAGCCGATTCGTCAGGGAAGGGGAAGCTCAATTCGAGGTGGCGAGTATCCTTGACCGATTTGACGTAGAGGATCCGCTGTACCTCGTCGGCAGAGTACGGCGAACCGGGAAACTCGGGCGCGGAGAGGTGGCGATTCGGTGCGGGAGAGAAAGTTTCGACGACTTGGCGAGTTAGGACGTCCAAGGGATCTTCGGACAGCGTAGGTAAGAGGAAATCAGCAAATGTCGACGATCGTGGCACATGAAGAGAGTACTGACCTTTGGCGAGAACGACGAGTTTGCAAATGTTGGCACTGTAATGTTTGGCCTGCCAGTCGAGCAACCGCTCCCTCACATCGAGCCCTTCCCTCGGCGGTTCAAAGCCGAGACTGTCCTTGTTACCCGTCCCAAAGCGCCAGTAAGCATGCGACTTTGAGCTGGTGCTCTTGTCGAGCTGGAAGAACCTCCACATGTCGGACTGCAAGTTTTTGGAGTTTTCCGAGTGAACGGCATTAGCCTCCCTCGCCGTGCAGGACGGATCAAAGAGCGGAGCAATGAAGAACTGCGCGAACCGGTCCAGGGCGGGAAACAGAGAGGCGGGTTCGACATCAAAGTAGTAGCATGTCTGATCGAGCCCAGTGAAGGCGTTGGATGAGCCCGAGTGCTGGGTCAGGAACTCGGTGTAATCGTTTTCTTTCGGGTACTGTTTGCAAGGACGGATAGGCGGGTTAGCCAAGGCGCGATACGAATTGTGCCGACGATGAAACCGCACTTTTTCGGTTCCCATGAACATGAGATGCTCGCAGAAATGGGCCAGGCCTTGGAGGTCCTCGGGATCGGATAGATGGCCAACCTTGACGTCCATCGCGGCTGCGGCCTTGTCCGCCTTGGGGTCCGAGATGAGCAGCACCTCCATGCCATTCTTCAGCATCACGAGGCTGGAAGAGTGAAAAATAAGGGAAAGTAGGTTAGTGATTCGTTCCGTCAGCGGACAAAGCGAGCTTTGAACACCGACCGATGCTGACGATCGTCGTTCGGACTGTTCTCGATCTCGGGCTCAAAGACGGCATAAGGGATGTCGAGGTCGTTGCGGACCTTGTAGCCGTCGAGGAGGTGGTCGAGCGGGTTGCCGTCGGTGACGATGAAGGGCGAAGGAGCATTGGGCTGACGGGACCGAGGAGTGGATGTACCATGGCCATTGCTGCGTCCATTGGTGGTCGTGCCGTTGAGCTGGGTGGCCATGTTGCGAACCAAGAGGAGAGGACACGATCCAGGTCGACGGGCGACCGAGCAAGAAGCAAAACGCGAGAACGAAGAGGGCTTGTGCGACCAAAAAGTGGGATAGGGGAGCAGTGACGTTGAACGGGGGTCTGAACGAGTTACTGCGCGAGTCACTGCGCGAGTCGAGGTGCCAGACGAGCTTGCCCGCGATGACGAAGCGAGGGCAGCAAAGGGGCGACCGAGTGAGGATGGCGAACGGGACGAAGCAAGGGCTGAGAACGGTCTTCTGGCAGCTACTGCAGTCGACAGCATTCGCGTAAGAGTACACGCAGCGAGCAACGCGGGCCACACGAGGAGCAGCGGGCGGGTGATGACGATCGAGAACAAGCGCGAACTCGAAAGGAGAAAGGGAGGCGCTCGGCCGCGCTCGGCCGTTCTGATCAGCCGCGCCGCGCCAGACAGAAGCTGACAAAAGGAGCGACAGTGGAGCTCAGTGGAGCGGCAGGCAGCAATTCGCGCCCCGGCAGTGCTGCAGCAGCAGGCAGCAACTCGCGCTCTCGATCACCGGTCACCTTTGGGCGTTCCGCTCTCCGCTCAAGGTTCACTCCACACTCCCAGACCCCTGACCAGCAACAGGGGTCCCCGGCCTCCTGGAAGCCAGAGCATGGTACCCAGGCCCTAGGGCTTCGCAGCTCGATGGATCGCTTGCCGCCCGAGGTGCTCCTCAGCATCTTCGGGTTGCTCGTCGTGCCAGCCGACCAGCCTATTGTCAAGCTTGGACCAGGTCCATCCCAGCCGTCCTTGTCTTTATGTGCGCCGGCGACCCGTCGAGTCCAAGCCAACCTCGTCCAAGCTGCTGCATCTCACTCGTCCTTCACCTGGCCTGCACTCGCGGCACTCTATGGCACTGCGCCGTGCGTCACCTCGTTGCAGAGCTTGGCCGAGTTGACCACCCTACTCTCGGAACGATCTCGTACGAAGGTTTATCGAAGTCCCCGTTTTCTCACCAACCTCAAGCATGGTGCCAATAACCCGCGGCCCGATCGAGAACAAGGTGACGATGCCGTGGACTGGTCATTGTCGATCCGTTCGCTCTACATCATGTGTTCCCGAACGAACGAGAAGCATTGGGGGCCCGCCATCGCCCGGCTACTCTCTCTAGTACCCAACTTGCGAAAATTGGTGCTGCATAGGATCGATGACTTGCGACCAAAGCATATCAGGGGCTCAGGTGGTCGGTCCGGATCTCAATCGGCACCGAGAGCCTCACGACCGTACTCCCGTCACTCACACGTCGTCTGTCCCCTTCTCAGTACTCCAAAACATGGTCATCTCGGCAGTTTCGTTCAAGGCCAATTCGCTCCCTGCACCAATATCTTGGGCTCAGACGTTTGCCTCGATCACACACCTAGCCTTGCGCAACATCGGTCTACCACTGCCTTTGACTCACGTCGCTGCCATGCTCACCGCGTGTTGCTCGACGATCGAACACCTGGAGCTCGCATACCTATGGGATCTTAATCAGACGCGGTTCGCCCAGCTGCTCGCCATCCTCGCAGATGACTGTCCTAGACTGGACTCACTGGACATGGACGGGTTATCGGTTGCCCAGGTGCAAACGCTCTGCTTTCCCAGCGCGCTTTTCCTTCCTAACCAAGACGACGCCGACACTCCCTTGTTCCGACGTATACCGGTAAACCGTCTCAGGATTGCGCTAAATCCCGTGGATCTGGTGCCCGTGCTGTATCATCTCCCTTCCACGCTGCGAGTGCTCGACCTCAGGACCTTCTGGAAGGGGGACGACCTGCTTAGTCTGCAACACGAAGGACAGAAGACGACCGGCGCGATCATTGCGGATATCCTCGCAAAAAGATTCGACAGGCGGCTATCGGTAACGCTGTCAGATCGGCCTGATGCAGATCGAGTGCAGAGCGACTTTGATTCTCTGTGGCTCCGTTCCGAGGCAGAAAGATCGGCCGGAGGTGGATAGACCAACCTTTGCCAACGGTGAACGTGTCTCTACTTCATATCAGATAGGCCACGTACGCACAACTAATCCAGTTCTGAGATACATTTCAGTCTCGAGCCTGGAATTGGCCAGCGTGCTGGGGCGACTCCTGTCACGACGAGAGAAGGAGTAGTCGACGATGTAAGCAGAATGATTTGAACTTGTATCATTGCCCTAACATAAAGTCATACACCTCCTTCCATGGTGGGCACCCTACAGCACTCTGGCCCCCAGGTTGGGCTCCACATTTCCGGAATGCCACGGAGGCCGCGAAACACACTTCGATTGCTACGCGTCGAGGCGTTGACTTCATCGGTCGAGGGTTCAATTCGTGCGTTCAGGACATTCACTGACTTCCAGAGTCTGGGCAAACACCTCTTGACCGACCCCATTGTCGCCAAATATCTCGCCGTGGGTGACCTGGGCTCGAAGCGTAGAGGGACTCCGACGCGACCGCAGATGTACTACATCTTCCAATCCACCACAGCTTCAAGGCCGCTCAACTCCGTTGTCTATCCGGCTCCGATATCATGTGCACCACTCGAATTGGCAGGGCGGATCGTATCGTAATGCGAGTGGTATACGGACTAGGAGCGATCACATGGTTCGACTCGACTCTGAAGAGCAGAACGCCGTTCATCGCGAGTTGCTCATTTTCGACGAAGGGATTAACAGCGTATCTGTTAACGACTCTCACTGCCAGGCCAGTTCTTACCATATAAATCAGATGTATGGCGTATTGGGTGTTGGGTCTAGACACGTATCCAGCGGTGTAATGTACTTCTGTGGAAAAGATTTGACGCATGGGTCGCATGGTGGGCTCTTGCATATTTCTTCCCCGCAAGAGCAGATCGGCCACCATCCGCTCTCTTGATGAGCCTGTAACGAAAAATGTAAGTCTTGACGAGTCCAGCCCAGGTGCACGGCATGGTTGGCGGTGCGTTCACAGCCTCGATCGTCCGGGAATTGCCGGCTAGAATACGCAGCTTCCAATGTTGTGGGTATTCGATAGTGGTCAACATCGAGCCCCTGTATTGAACTTGTGTTGATACAACAGCTTCTAGCTCTTGTCTGAGCGGCGCGTTCCGAAGAGTAATGCTTGCGAAGGCGCGCCTGATGAAGCCTCCGAGGCCCCACCCCTTTCTGGAAGGGAGACTGCCCAATCGGTCAGACGTCCGAAGGCGCTCGGCGGTCGCGACTCGGTTCGTGAGGTGTGGATGTACAACTTAGCTACGTTCTCTTCTCCTTACACTTTGCTTCTTGCGGTCCACTACAACATTCAAAACCAGCGTTCATGCTGACCAGCACCCCGTTGCGTGAAGGTCCCCGATCAATGACCTCGACGGCTTCAAGCAGGTTTGTCGAGACCAGCTTGAGGCTCGTCACACTGGCGTCGATCGCCGGCCTTCTGTTCGCCAGCGATGCGCACGCCGCGACACAGCCTTTCACAAAAACCTCGGCGCAATTGTAAGGCTTACACCGGAGGCACCACACTTTCTGTTCCTGGTGTTGGTATGTCAAATTGATGAACCAATAACTGAACCCCTTGCCATGAACTTTCCATTGCCATCACAGCTCATCGTACAGCCTACCAGAGGGCGAATATCCGTCTCCTCCATCACGATGCAAAGTCAACCAAGTCGGCTTTTGGACCTATTTTAACACGCTGCGTAGACTGTGGAGCTTCCTACTGACCAAGATCGTGATCAACCTCCTGCTATGAAAGGGGATTGCGCTGCAACGCAACGGAGCGAGTGGCCCAGGCGCTGAGCTGGCTACTTCAATACAAGCCACACTTGCCAAGATTGTCGGCAAATCCGAATGCTCTCGGTCAGAAAGGAGATTTCTTAGCAACTATACCTATATGTTGAGTTGACACTTGAGGAGAACACTCTGCAGGCTACATGAGCGCGAGCGCGCGCGGACTTTCTCTTAGCTTCCTTCTGATTCGAGCGTTCTAACGTATTGAACTACCTCGAATCAGGTCAGTAGTATTCACGGTATCATTGCAATAGTTAGCTGAGCGTTCTAACGTATTGAACTACCTCGAATCAGACGCCGAGATTCTAGACTATACGCCTAACTCGCATTTCATTTGGACCGCGAACTGCCCTAGCCGAAACTAAAGCAAAGGGGACAGCTTCTCGATGCGACCCCACAAAAAAGAGAAACGAAACCATGGGACATATTGCCCCGCCATTCCCTCCCTTCTTCCCATCCCATTCCTCTCATCCATTGTTATTGCCAAGGAATTCCTTGACGAGATCGGTCGAGGTTCTGGCGGGTAAGGCACATCGTGGGTCAGCGTTTTAGTGAACGCACCGCCGAGCGCGCCCCGAGTCGGCCAGGAGACTCACGAAGTACTCGCATCAATGGGTGTAGGGGCTTCGAGGGTAGATGGAATAGGGTGTGGTAGACCTGGTGAGCCGATTGACGTCTTATCGTCCGCCGCTTGTAGGCCTGTGAGGGGCAGAAAGGGGGTCGAGACGATAACGTCGCATCGGCGGTCCGAGTCAGCTCACGCGATGACGTAATACGTCGCACAGGGTGGATCAGAGTAGAGGGGAATGGGTGGGATGTGTACTTACTCAGCATCACCGCTCGCTTGGAACCTTGGCCCAACCATTGGAGGAGAGCCCGATGGTTTTGCAGCGCCGGTATCCTCGCCGGAGTTTGGTGCGGAAGTCATTATGCTCCCGCGCACGGACCCACTCCGAGCGCGATGCCATCCTCCCAGAGTTCCGAGGCATGGCAGACGGACATCACACCCGGCAACGGGTGATTTGTTTTACCGTCGGTCAGATTCTTCTTCTCCGTGCCCAGGAGTCAGGACCCTGGTGCTCTAGGCTATACTGCAGTTCGGCGAGTCGGCTCAATTCGAATTCTGCCGGTTCGGCTATGATGTCCGCACAAGCTGTCGGGACATTTCAGTCTGTTGAAAATGATGTTCATCGAGCTTATCAAGCAAATCTCACGGCTTCCCAGTCCGTCCGTCCGAGTGACCCACCGGCCTCGGCGTGATCAAGCGAAGCCCGAACAAAGGTGCAACAAAGAAAGACCTCCTCTCCCATTGGGGCCGGCGCGCTCGGACTCGGAACCCGAAAGGAAAAAACTGTTCCCAGGGCCTTGTCACACCGCGCAATGTCTCCTCTGGTAGAGTTCAATAATCTAGCCGTTGAAATGGTATCGTTTCACATCGATGCACCGCCGTGCACAGGCAGCTGACAGTGCCGCCTCCTCCTCGGAGGTGCGCGGGTCGAGCCGCGGGGTAGGACAACGGGCGAGTTCAGGGGCGCTGATTGCGCGCACGCCCTCGCGGCATCCCTGAGGGCGTGGGGGTTACGTACCCTCGCGATCCCCTGCTCTGACCTCTTCCGCCCACCCCTCGCCCTCGGCACCATGACTCCTCGCTCACCCGACTTTGATGCGACCGAGCTGGCTCAATCCGAATTGCGACTGCTCATATCGGACATGGATTACCAGCTCACGCTGGACCGCTGGTCCCAAAGGGGCATCCAGACTGGGAGCGGGCCACGGCGCCGACCCTCGAGACCCGCGTCCCTTTCGTCGACGACACCGGTGCCCCTCTCGACCCTGCACGCCTACCTCGTCATACCGATCATGATACCCCTCACGTTCCGGCAATGGCTCCTCCCACCCTCGAATCTTCTGAGCCTGCTCTGAACACGAGGCTCGTCCAGCCGGACGACGGCTCCGTCAACGCCATGACCACACTGGTCTACCGCAAGACGTTGGACCCGGTTGTGGTCCAGTACGAGAAGGGAAAGGAGACCAAGAACTTCGTTCCCGACCTCTTGCAGGCGCAGGTCCACCTGCTAATTGGCGGCGCAGAAGAGTATCCAAGGTTGCTGAAGCTGGACGACCTGCAACCTGGCGCGCCGCTCGAGAGGTCCTCGCCTCGTCGACATCCTCTTCGACACAGACAGGATTCTCGACAAGGACGAAATACCGGCGGGGTCGTTCACAACGAACGGACACCGAGTTCGTCTACAAGTCTTGAACGTGTCGAGCGTGGCAGCAACCGAGCGTAACAAGTCGTGGTACAACGATCCTGACGTCTCGATCGGCTCCGCGCTCGACCGGACGGTGACCAAAGCCCGGCTGTGCCATCAAGAGTCAACGTAGTGTTCGTAGTTGTGTTTGACAACTCGCGAGTCCTTCTTGCGTTTTTGTTGGAAGCGGAGCCACAGCCGGGCTTTGGTCACCGTCCGGTCGAGCGCGGAGCCGATCGAGACGTCAGGATCGTTGTACCACGACTTGTTACGCTCGGTTGCTGCCACGCTCGACACGTTCAAGACTCGTAGACGAACTCGGTGTCCGTTCGTTGTGAACGACCCCGCCGGTATTTCTTCCTTGTTGAGAATCCTGTCTGTGTCGAAGAGGATGTCGACGAGGCGAGGACCAAAGGCAGCGAACGCGTCCGACTCGAGAAGCCTCTCCTCGGATAGCTCAGGTGGGACGGTCGGGGTCGACGAGTCCGAGCCAGCCAGGGGTCGGCCGAAACAGAGGTGCTGCAGCGCCTTGACGCCGGCCACTGCGTCACGAGCCCACTCCGGTTTGACGTGCATCGTCTTCTCGTCCTTAGATGTGGTGAAGATCAGGTTGAACCCTCTTCCTAGCAACGCTCGAAGGACGGGGAAGTGAGTCGGACTTGCGGCGTTGCCCGCGGGCTCCGATACGTCATTGACGACAGACGCAGCAAGAAGCTTATCCAACCAGTCGAGCTGCTTTCGGACGAGCGAGACGGGGTACGTGAGGATCGCGCCGAGATACGCCGGCGAACAGTTCACAAAATGACGTTTGCCCTCGGTCTGTCGGAACATCAAACAGATTCCCCCAACGCAGTCAAGGTCAGCACTCGATCGCTACACTGGCTGGGGTGACAGAGTGCCAGCTGTCGAGTGTCGGACTCACGGGTACGATGCCCCTGCTATGTCCGGATTCGAGGAGAAGATGGTGGTAGACGGGAAGGAGCGCGATCGGGTTTTCGAGCTTGCCGCCGGGTCCAAAATCGGAGAGCTTGGCGCCGACCAGACGAGTGGCGGCGGCTTGATCGCGCCCAAAGGCCCACCGCATCCGCTGGTCCCGTGCGCCACATGCCTCTTGCAAGCACGCTCGCATGACCGCGCGGAGGTGTTCGTGGTCGGTATCAGACTGGTCTTTGGCGATCCTGGCCACCAACGCCTCGAGGTCCGCTCGATGGGAGCGCCAGGAAAATGGGACCTCCGAGAGCGCGGTGACGAGACAGTCGAGCAGTCGCTTGCGCCCCTTGGGCTGACGGAACTCGTCATCCGGGTCGAGCGGCGAAAGCGCCGATTCGATGTCACGAGACTCGAAGATGTGCCGGGCGTAGGTGGCGAGAACGTAATCTCCTCGATCTTTCCATTTAAGGATATCCTTCGCATAACGCTCGACCACGTTTTGGTAGTAGGCTGAGTCGAGCTTGTAGCGGGGGAGGAAGACTCCTTTCGCTCGAAGTTCCTTGACGGCCGAGGCCAGCAACCCTGAAGCCTACATCACCGCCGCAAAATAAGTGATTCCGAGTCGACGAGTCAGCTCCTCCATCTTGAAGCTGGCGGATCTTTCTCTGTGAACTCGGAAACTAGTCGACTCACCTCGTTGTATAAAAGCGAACCATCATCATTGGCCGCTCCCTCGAACTGTTCGACGTGTCGAGCATACTCCGCCGGGGTCATCGTTACGAGGTCGACGGAGACGGTCGCCGTGAGTTGCGCCGGCTTCTTCGAGACACGAGATAACGTGAGGGAATGGCGGGGCTGGAGCGCATGAATAACGGCACGCATCCTCGTCACCAGAGCTGAGTCGCTCGACGCGATCTCGTGCCAGTCCCTCTGGGGCCATCCGTTGAGGTAGTCGAGCAAGACTGCGTTCACGACTTTGAACTCGAGCTCTCGCGCGAGCGTTTTTAGTCGCATAAGCGAGGAGAAAACGTCCTTGAACCGAGTATTGTTCTCGTCCGGTTGGTCGGGTGATAGGGGCGGAAGAATCTCGCGCACGCTCGCCCGCAACCCTCGGCGTCAAACAGGAGCACGATACTCCTTGTTCGCCGGTGTGCCTTGGCCTCTTCGACTCCCTCCCTCTCCCTCATTCTCGTCTTCGCCGCCGTCCTGAAAGTCGTCGTCATGAGGAGCAGTGATGGGATCCGGCTTCGGCTCCCCCTCGTCGACCTCATCCTCCCCGAACTCGTCCTCCCCGTACTCATCCTCTCCGAGCTCGACCTCCCCGAACTCGTCCTCCCCAAATTCATCCTCGTCCCCATCATCATCATCATCATCATCGCCATAATCGCCCTCGCCCTCGTCCTCCTCCCCGTCCAAGGTGCCGCCACCCACGCCCGAAGCCCGATCCTGCGAGCCGAGATCGTGATCGTCGACGTCGAGATCACTCGCACTCGACGAATCCAACACAGGAGGTGCGGGTCGCTGCGGTCTGCGCTCGCCTCCCGGCTTGGGCTTGCTTCGATTGAGCAACGGACCGGTCTCCATCCTCGTGGTGTCGATGTACCTCCATGCATGGTATCCCATGATGGATCGGTACAGAGGACTTCGTACTCGAGCGACTTGGGTGCCCAGCTTCTCCCGTGGCATTCCGGAAATGTGGAGCCCAACCTGGGGGCCAGAGCGCTGTAGGGTGCCCACCATGGAAGGAGGTGTATGACTTTATGTTAGGGCAATGATACAAGTTCAAATCATTCTGCTTACATCGTCGACTACTCCTTCTCTCGTCGTGACAGGAGTCGCCCCAGCACGCTGGCCAATTCCAGGCTCGAGACTGAAATGTATCTCAGAACTGGATTAGTTGTGCGTACGTGGCCTATCTGATATGAAGTAGAGACACGTTCACCGTTGGCAAAGGTTGGTCTATCCACCTCCGGCCGATCTTTCTGCCTCGGAACGGAGCCACAGAGAATCAAAGTCGCTCTGCACTCGATCTGCATCAGGCCGATCTGACAGCGTTACCGATAGCCGCCTGTCGAATCTTTTTGCGAGGATATCCGCAATGATCGCGCCGGTCGTCTTCTGTCCTTCGTGTTGCAGACTAAGCAGGTCGTCCCCCTTCCAGAAGGTCCTGAGGTCGAGCACTCGCAGCGTGGAAGGGAGATGATACAGCACGGGCACCAGATCCACGGGATTTAGCGCAATCCTGAGACGGTTTACCGGTATACGTCGGAACAAGGGAGTGTCGGCGTCGTCTTGGTTAGGAAGGAAAAGCGCGCTGGGAAAGCAGAGCGTTTGCACCTGGGCAACCGATAACCCGTCCATGTCCAGTGAGTCCAGTCTAGGACAGTCATCTGCGAGGATGGCGAGCAGCTGGGCGAACCGCGTCTGATTAAGATCCCATAGGTATGCGAGCTCCAGGTGTTCGATCGTCGAGCAACAGTCGACGACACCGGTGCCCCTCTCGACCCTGCACGCCTACCTCGTCATACCGATCACGATACCCCTCACACGCAGAGTCGGAGCATTGTAGACAGGTTTTTGCTTCGCCAGAACGCGGGATGTGTTATATAGAATTAGAGAGCTTCGAAACGCATGTTTCGGAGCTAGTGAGCACCTAAATCATGGTATCCATTTACTGCGAACGAGGTCAGTCGTGATCGTCAGCGGAGTCAAATCAAGCAGGTGGACGCAGACCTCCCATCAACCGTCGCAACAGCTGGAGGTGGGAGACAAAAAACCCGAGAGCTTGATGTACCGAGAACCACAATAGTACGAGTACAGCTACCTACTGGTGCGAGGAGTGGAGGGAGGGAGCGGGCAGGAGACATGCGCAGTTGTCGAATCAGCACTGTCTTCTGGAGGATGGACCAGATACCGGTAGATACCGGTAGGTATTCGGGGGAGCAGGCAACTGCTGTCGATTGAAATGAAGGGTCATGTATTGAACCGCCAACTGACGCAAGTACTCCGTCAAAGCGTCTCCCCAGCGGGGCACACTCCATATTAATGCGGCAAAAGTCTGCATGTGCGAACCGACGAGATGGAAGGCGCGGGCTGAGGCCATACTACCAAGCTATCGATCACCTATGTTTCCGATGTGTGTAGCTAGCATCAGGGTAGGTAGGTACCGTTAGACGCTCGAGGGTATAGAGTGCACCCTCGATCATGCTGTTTGCTGCCCCGCAGCAGTCGGCCTCGGGCCCGTCGCCGGAAGCGAGGCCCATTGTCTCAGAAGTGCGGAGCACCCCCATGTGCCCGGCTCCGCGCCCTCACGCGGCCAAACCCAAAATAGCATCTCATTTGAGCTGCCTGCAGGCCAATCACGCTTCCAGAACGTGCAGAGAAAGATGTGATGATCAAGCAGCCCGAAGCCACAGTGACAGAGTTAGATGTGATCGCTTATGCGGTACCCGTGACCCGGGCCCGCGACAGGTCCACGCACCCCGCCAGCACCTCCACACACTGCAACTTCTCGACGATCGGCGGACCGCGCACCGGTGTGGGGAATCGTCCGACTTGGGCGCGTGGGGTTCCTGCCTCGAACCCACCGTCGTGTCGTCCATATTTTCTCCATTCTCCGCATTCGACCCTTCTCTTCCTCTTGCCATTTCCCCTGGTCTCTTTCCTCCCCCAACTTAGTTGCACCAGTCCGCCATGTTCGGCCACACCCGGTCTTCTCGCAATGGTAGCTCACGTCTACTGACCGGCGCTCGGATCGCCTTCGTCGCCGCAAGCATTTTCGCTTCACTTTCTGCTGTCACCGCTACCCCGGTCCCAGGTCAGTCCGATTGCCACGCAGATCCTCTGTCAGACTAGAAATATCTCTGGGTCGTCTGCGGAAGCTGTACCTCGCTCTCAGACGTTCTCTTTTCTGATTCCGGGTACTGCTTCCACCCAACCGCAGTCGCGATGAATGCGACTACTTTCCCTGTGCCTGACAAGGACCCTTTTTACGCCCAAACCGGAAACATATACAACGACAAGCCGGGCACCATCTACAAAACTCGTGTTGCCCAGAACATCGGCATTGCCGGCGCGACCGGTGTTCAGCTCCTGTTTCGAACGATTGACCCCGTCGGCAACCCCAAGACTTCCGTGACGACCGTCATCACGACGGCGAATTCCAGTACCAACTTCCTCGTCGCTTACAACATGTATGAGGATGCTGCTTACCGAGGCTGTGCCCCCTCGTACTGCTTCAATACGGACCCCACCGTCGCCTTCTGCCCTTCTGCCCTTCGAGCGACGGTTCGCTGGCATTGCTCCTGTCGCTCGGCTACGCCGTGGTCGTCACCGACTTCGAGGGCAACACCTCTGGCTTCTCGGTCGGACACATGTCGGGCTACCAGGTCCTCGATGGTTACCGAGCTGCCATTACTCACCTCAAGATCGCCCGCAACGTCTTCCTCGGTGGCTTTGGTTACTCCGGCGGAGCGATCGGCACGGCATGGTCTGCGGCGCTGCAGAACGTCTACGCGCCGGAACTCAACCTCAAGGCCCTCGCTTTCGGCGGAACGCCGGCGAATGCTACTGCCGGATTGCTGCAACTCAACGGTATGTACACCTCCAAGGAGCTGATTCTGAAGTGACAATGAAGAAACTGACCCCGTTCGTAACCGCTGTCCCGGAACTTAGGGGGTTCGGGTGCTGGCCTCGCCGTCGCTGCCTTCGCTGGTTACCTCGCCTCCTTCCCGGAGCTCAATACTCGCTTCAACCAGATTGCCACCGCTCAGGGCAAAGCCGCGATCGCCAAGGCCCAATCTCAGTGCGCTATCGCCGACTTTGGATCGTTCGCCGGCGTTTCACTGCTCACCACCAACTTCACGAGCCTCGGTCCCAACCTTTTGAAGGATCCCATCATCGCCAAGTACATGAACATGGGAAATCTTGCCACGAACCCCAAGGAGACTCCCACGCGCCCTCAGCTTTACATGTTCCACACGAATACCGACGAGACGGTCCCGTACGGGCCCGCCCTCAAGACGGCACAGACGTGGTGCGACGGAGGTGCTAGGATCGAGTTCACCACCCGCAATGGTGGAACTACGCACGCCCAAACCCAGGCTTTGTACTCGCCTCAGGCGATCGCCTGGTTGGACTCGACCTTGAGGGCCTCGCACGTTGTGGTCAGGCAGTGTTCCTTCTTGACCAAGGAATTGGCCGTTTGAGCAAGTGGTCTCGGATGTTACTGAGGGATGATGGGGGAGAGTGGCTGTGTTTTCGTGAAATTCTTGATTAGCGGCTTTAAAAACAAATTTACTCTGAGTTGCATTGAAATACTCGGATGTGCACTTCAAGGTGGATCGCACGGGTGGGCAAATGCGCAGCAGCGCCTTGTCTTGCTGAAAACCCTGTCCGCATTTTGACCCCTTCCACCGGTGAGGCTTGTTTTTTCCCTACTGTATTCGTTCTCACCCGACTTGGGTCCATAAGAGATGCGCTAAATCAAGTGAACGGACAACTCCGTACATTTGTTGTGGCCGCACAAGTGGACCCCTCCGCGGGCTGCGGGACTCGTCCTGCGGGCTAGTACGGCGGGCTACGGCGGGCACGGCGCGGTGGCGACGTCAGGACGTGCCCACTGAGCAGCCCCGTTCGCCTGCTTCCCCCGCCGCCCGCCTACATCTCACTACACCAAGAGACCGGCGACCAAAGATGCCTGCCGGTGAAGGAGCCACATGTGAGTTCTGCGTGGGTGGATGAGGCTGTGATGTTTTTGCTTGCTGACCATGTCCCGCTACCTCTTCCTGCACTCGCTCGGTCCCACCTGGGCTTCGCACACGACGCGTCGTCGCGTCGAATCGCGTCGCCATTCCATCCCGTCGCGTGCGCCATTGCGATCCCTACCCCGATTTGACGCCGTGCGCATGCCCTGCCACATGACCCATCGCAAATCTAGACGAGGACTACGTTGACCGAATCGTACGTTTGATATCCGGAGCGGACAGCCGGTATGGGGGGCTGTAGCACCTCAGCGTGCCAGACTGACCTGAATCGTTCCTGTTCTCTTCGGCATGCCTTGCCTTGCGTTGCTGCGTCATCGGTCCCTCTATTCAAACGTCATGGCGACACGGTAACGCATGCAGCACTATTCGGATCGATACTCGGACGATACATATGAATACCGACACGTGATTCTGCCCAAGGTCAGCCGCTTTGCACCACTCGACAGTGTGGAACTCGAGACATTCTCCACCGCGTTCGAATTGGCACTGACTTGACCTATCTTGACGATGCAGGGACTACTCAAACTCAGTCAGTTGTAATGAGTCATGCCCATGTTTCACTGCGAAGTGTGTCATATACTGACCTCTCGACGACTTACGACGACTTCTGCGCTCTTACTCGGCTACCGCGCATCGGCTATGACCTCACTAGTTCCTGCAACTGTGAGCTGCGCCCGCCTACAAGCAATCGTCTTGTTCTCGGAGCTGACACGCAAGGTGTCTTTCTGTTGCCAGTACTTCCAACCTGATGGCCAAGTATTGCGACTGCTGACCGATTCGGAGTGGCGAGGCATCGGTACGCTAGGCTCGCTACCTCTTCCTGAGGGATTTGCCACTGATTTTCTTTGGTACGGAATGAAACAAATAGGCATCCAACAATCACTGGGATGGTCGCACTTCGAATGCCACGCACCGGAGCCGCACATCGTAAGTTCCAGAACCAATCGTCTTTGCCAGTCAAGCCCTTACCGTCTGAAGTTCCATCCTGATAACCATCGTTTTGTACAGCTCCTGTTCCGACGCGAAAAAGACTATCAAGCCAAATACCCGAATGGAAAACCGCAGTGATGGGCTCGTCGGTTTTCGTCCGTCGTGTGCCTGTTATCTTTCCTCGGCGCGGTTTAGCTTCTATCCCCGACTTTCTCTTGTCTCTGCTTCATCACCTGTTGTCAACTACATTCATCCATCCCCCTCAGAGTTCTCCGTTAGCCATCTTCCTCTTTTCCTTCGTTTTTCTTGTCTTTCGCTTCGGGCGTTCCCTATTATCCCACATCTATGAATGAACTTAATCCCACTTGGGCCGAGTCGATCCCTCGGGGACCTAAGAAAGACCCCTGACCTTGTTGATGTCTCGCATCGTCAATCCAATTTGCTCTACAACCCGTCCATTACATTCCCCACTGGAAAGCTATACTGAGAACTTTAGCCCGACGAAGCCTTCTTCTTCTTGCTCTTCTTACTCTCACCATCACCCCCTTTTCTCTTCTTTTTGCTCTCGACCACACCTTGATCGACGACATCGAGCATCCCCCCTTCCTTGACCTCGACGCCTTCGTCTTTGTCGAATCGAGTCGTCGCCATCTGCAAATGAGCTTCCAAGTGACCTTCTCCCGCTTCCTCCTCCTCGTTTTGCATCTCGACGTCTTCACGCACCAAGTGCTTCTTCAGATGCACCCCAACCGAACGGTACGTTCCTTTCCCACCAACAGCCCCTCTTGTCCCGCTGAGGATGGGACGGTACTTCAATTCAATCCCTTGGGGTTCGATACGTTGTTTCCGACTGAGGAGCCGTTGGATCTCGTCCGAGCTCGGAGGTTGGAGCAATTGAGACGAGGTGAGCAGTGCACCGGGGACGGGGGAGGGTTGCGACGCGATGAGGGACGAGGCTTGTGAGCTTGCTTCGGAGTGAGGGTGGGTGAGGGAGGGGAGGTGTGCGGGTTCGGTCGAGCGAGTGATGTAGAGCTGTCGAGAGACGGGCAGAGGAGCTGCGCACGGTGCGAATTGATCAGCGCAGTGATTCGGGTGGGACTTTCATTCGCAAAACTCGAGAAAACTCACCCTGGTATAGTTTCCCGTTCTTGGACCTCCTGGGCACAATCGGAACAAAGTGTTGCATCTCACTTCCGACCGAAGAAGGTGCCGACGAAGACGTTGGGACTTGGTGAACCGAATACGACACCGAGTGCTTGGTGAACCGTGCCAGAGGCTCGTCCGAAACAAATTCGTCGGATGTTGCATCGCTTCCCGATGGGAGTTGCAGCGTTTGTCCATCCAATGCAGAGGGTTTCAACTAGAGCGCGTGAGGTCTGGTTAGCTGAAGAACTTGACCCTTCCGGACAGAAGAAGCTGAAGGGACCTACGCCTCGGGGTAGTCGCACCAACCAAATCTGTTGATTTTTGACCGACGAGGATGCCAGTTGGTCATAGTCGAGTGGGATGGCCGAGGTCGTTACAGCGGATGAGCGCAGTGCTCTGTAGCCGGGTGGAGGGGTGTATTTGCTGGTGAGGGCGAATGAGCCAAGATTCAGCACAATAGCGAGGAGCAGGAGTAGATCCGGTGGAGAATGGACTGACGATGACCTCGAAGGAACGACAGGAGCGCCTACAACAGCTGCTGCAGCGGGTGGTCGTGGCTGCTGCTGGCTGTCGCTGTCGCTCTCACTCTCGCTGCTGGCGCTGCTGCTGCTGCTGCTGCTGCTGCTGCTGCTGCTGCTGCTTGAAGCCGAGGACGATGAGGCGGATCGGGAGGGTGAGGGAGCCTTGGCCTTGCTCTTCTTGTCTTTGGTCGCCATCGTCATTTGCTTTAAGGAGGAGATGACGCAGACGGCAAGCAAGTGGAGGCGCGGTTCCGCAGACGCGCTGTGACGATCATCACGGGCTGCGAAGGCGCTCGGACCGCTCGGCTGCTCGAGGCTGGTCGAGCCAACGAAAGGCACCGCCGAGAGTGCGCCGAGAGCCGGTCTGATCTGATCGGCGATCACTCGATCGCTGGCTGGCTCTTCTCTGCCGCACTTGGCCCCTGTCTCGATCGCGCTGGTCAGAAAACAATATGGCGCTTTCTGCCTCGACCTCAGCCCGCCAAGGCGAGGCGGTCACAGGGGTCTCATCGTCATCTGCTTCCCCACTCCAGGCTCTGACCGAGCGACAAGAATCGCGACTGGTACTCTTCCTCGATCAACAACTGTTGCTGCTCTCCCAAGCGTTCGAATCACGTTCCTCACCAAACTCGGCCCATCGCACTCTGGCGTCTTATTTGGGGACCGTAAGTCTGTACCTCAAACTCTCCGCTTCGAGGCTCCTGCCAGTGGCTGGCTCCCCACATGAGACGAGCAACTGATCCAGGTTCTCAACCTCCCTGTCCACGCATACACGCAGCTCACTACCCTCCTCACCAACATGATCCTGACGATCCCACCGGTCCAAGCTTCCCATTCGTTACGAGTTGCATATGCACTGACCTTGACGGGCTTACTTGCCCCCGCGATCAAAGCCTATCCGATCCCCGAGGCAACCTTGCCGATCCTGTGGACGACTCTCAAGACGTTTGATCAAGCATGGATCAAGGTACTACTATTGCGGCCATCAGGCCCTTCATTTCCAGATAACGTCTCTTTCCACCCCGAAGAGATCTCGATTGCCAGTTCGAGTACGGGCACGAGTTGGACCGTTCGCGCTCGGCTTTCGAGTTTGATCGGCGAGATTCGTCGATCCACCGCCATGGCATTGGGGATCGCTTCGTTCGAGTCGGAGAGGAGAAGGGCGTACAATCCACGAGGGGAGGTTGTGCAGCCCAGGAGATGGGACGGCGAGGAAAGGAACGCTTTGGAACAGGTCGGGCTCGGCGATTTGGATGATGGCTATCGGGAGGAGAATTCGCCGCATGAGGCTGTCAAAATAGCAGGAAATGGTAGCCTAGGCCTGGGCACGATGGAAGGTGAGAGCATCAAGATGGAAGAAAATGGCGAAGACGACGGCGACGACGAGGACGACGAGGATGGCTTCGAGGAAGTGGACGTTATGGAAGAGGCCCAGGACGGTGGTTCGGCCTCGGTTGAAGTCCACTTCAAGCCACCATCAGCACCCGTCCCGAGAGCGACTTTCCCGCCTCATTCGACAGAGTTGAAGAAAGGCTTCGACCCGGATCTGGAGTATCCCGACTCGGATGACGATGCACGAAGGGGCGAGGACGAGGATCGGACTGCAGAAGGGGAAACGAATGCGATTTTTGAGAAAACGTTGCAGGTGCTCAGTGCGATGGCCCAGCAGGGGTGACGAAATCAAATCTCGCTACGATCTGATGAGCTTTGACCGTGCTGCTGTGTACTGTTCCAGTGATTAGTAGTATTCGAGTGAGCGTGAGTGAGCCCGAGCGATGGTCGATGATCGATCGAGTCCGCTGGCGAATTGCCAAGTCCAAGTACTGTCCAAGTCGAAAAGCTTGGACCGACTGCCGCCGTTCGGTTGATTGTTACCTTCACACGGCTTGCGCGGGTCCATTCTCCGCTTCAACGCCAACAATTTCTGTCAGACCTCTCGAGGCCAGATGTCATGGCTACAACCAACCCACCACGTGTCTTCTGGCTCCAGGTTGGACCTAGTGAATCGCCCGACGCCGGTGGTCGACTCGCTGCCCGAAGCACCGCCTCCTCTGCCCGAACTGCTGGCTGGTCCAGCCCCTCCACCGGCCGTCAGGAAGCGCGAGGTGGGACAATTGATAGTCGTGGTGCTGCGAGGTATGTCTTGAATTCTCAAGGACTAAGTGCTGCGACAGTGGATGGGAACAGACGACAGCTCACGTGTCTGGCTCGGTCTCGGTGATGGCGACAACCTGGGGGCTTGCATCAGCACAACACCTCGATGAAACGGTCAAGGTGTGGTCTAGAGTGGTTCGTCCGTGGTGCCACATGACCGTGTCGCTGACGATCCTCCCCGTCTTACGTTGCTGCAGTCCCCACTTTGTACGGTCGAATTAACAGAGTCGCCAGGTGGGGTAGAGCCGACCCGAGTCGATCCAAGGGATCCGCAGAATCCAGGTCAGTGCGTCGTAGTCTAGGCGCTCAATTCATATGCTTGAGCTCATACTCTACGGATTGCTACCTAGTCTGGGACGAAGAGTTTCGCTTCGTTGTGCATGCCGCCGAGACGACAAAGGCACCGACCGAGCCTCTCTTGGTCAAGATCCGTGATGGAACATCCGGTCGAGCCGGCGACGATCAGCTCGTAGGACAGGGACAGGTCTCGGTTGTCGATAGTAAAACCTGGGTCCGGAATAAGGATACGGGTACCTACGAGTTCGATGGTACGTGCGGTGCCCCGTCCATCCAAGTGCTCTGGGGCCGGAGTTGCAGAATCTGCGCCGTTGCGGGTAAGGGCAAAAGTCGAACTAAACAAACCCCTATACTTCGCAGACTGGGTCCAGCTTCAGAAGGATGGAAGATTTGCGGGAGAGGTATTCCTAGAGATGGTACGTCCAAGGCATCGCATCTGGAAACGTCAGACTAGAGAACATGCTGACGACTCTCGACTAACCTCCGTAGACTTTCTACCCTGCAATCTATCGTCCAGTGAGCAGATGAGAGCCCACATTTCATCACTAGAGGGTTACTGATGAAATCGCTCCTATGTAATAGAACACCAAGTCGATGACTGGGCCCTTAACACGACCTGCTTCGACGATCACTGCTCCGTTACCTGCGCCGACGAATCTTTCCTCCCTACATCGGCGGCCCTCAAGGCTCGACCCGAGCACACGACTACAACCTGGGCAATTGGTTACCCACCCAATGCTGCAACCACCGGCAGGACGCTTTGACCCCGTTCCAAAACCTTCGAAGTATGCGCAGCCGGAAGCTGTCCTCCAGACGGACCCTCCACGAGCCATCGCCTTCAACTGCCCCTCCAATGCGACTGAAGATGCGTCTTCGGCCATGACCTTCTCCAGTGCGCCAGAGTCCCGGCCATTACCTGCTCGGAACAACCTCCCTTCGAGCCTTATGCCTGGCTCGAGGCCTCCGTCTCACTTGCCATCGGGGCCACTATCTCTTGTGGGGCAAATGTCGTCGCTGTCGATACCTGAACAGCTTCCTCCGCAAGAAACGGCATCATCTCCGAGTCGTCGGCCATTGCCCAGTCCTCCGGGAGCAGCTCTAGTCGCGTATCCCCAACGACAATCTTACGCTGGATCAGTATGCACCGAGGTAGGCGTCCTCCAGCCGCCTCCTCCTGCCCATCATCCGCAATCATCGCCAAGCCTCGAGAACTTGGGGACCGTCGTTTCAAGTCATATGCTCCAACATCCCCAACCTGATGCTGGTCTGCAGCAGCTGATGCCACCCTATCAGCATGCTCACCAAGTCCAACCTCATCAATCCCACCAAATCCACCCACAGCCACAACCATATCAGCAACCACAACAACAGCAGCAAATGGACCCACAAGACTATCGTCGAGCCATCCAACAGCAACATCATCAATTCCACCGAGAAGACTTGCAGCAGCACCAACACATGTATCAACCCTCCTATCCCGCCGCTTCAGATCTACCCAATCGTTCTCAATACGACCCTCAACCACCGCTGCGGGTCCCTGATCAGTCCTCTACCCATCGCAACTCTGATGCACACTCGCCGTCATACTTCGCCTCGTCGCCGCGGATTGACACTACGCAGTCGCGCAGCTCTCCAAGTCCCAGCATTTCGCCCGGGAACTTTCCGTCCGAGCCTCCACCCCGACCACCGAAAACGCCGTATAATGCGCCGAGCCCTGTCGTATCGGCAGCACCAGCCGTATCTCCGGAGCAGCTCATTGCGCCCCCACCTCGACATGGCTCGATCCCGCTCGGCTCGGCGTCGACTTCAACCTCGCGGATGTCGTCGTTGGAGCTGAGCCCGAACTTGGAAGCAGCAACGCCCAAATCGAAGGACAAGGGCAAGCAGAGAGCCGAGCCTGCATCCTCGCCTTCGTCACCGAATCTATCACCGTTACTCAAGACACTCAACCAGTCGTCGTATCTTCCGTCCTCCTCATCGGCATCGACATCCTCGGGAGCTGGTTTGTCGGCGAAACTCTCCGGGACCAAATCGAGTTCGGTCGATCCCGTCATGCTCGCCGATCAAGCTCGATCGTTGTTCCGCTTTCAACAGGAACAGGAAGACGCGCGGCTCGCCGCTTCACTCGCTGAAGAAGCTGGAGCCGCGGAAGATCAGGTGCGAATCCAGAAGGCGAGGGAGGACGAGGAGGTGGTGAGGAAGCTGTTGGAAGAGGAGGAGGAGATGAGGGTGGAGGAAGAGAAGCGGAACGAGCTGATGGCAAGGCAGTGGGAGGAAAGGGAAAAGGAAGAAAAGAAAGAACGTGAGAGAAAGGATGAAGAACTAGCGTTCAAGTTGGCGGCTTCACGGGAAGATTGAGAGGGGGGGAGAGGAATCTAATTCCCTCGGGCTGGGTGATGCGCTCTGTATCTTTGCAATGTATTCGCCACCGGTCAGCTAGCTGGTGGCGTCATCTGCTGCTTGTGTACAGGACGAAACTCGGATCGTGTCCGGAGTGCGCTCTAAGTTGGGATTATATGGCAGACGCCCGGGTCACCCAGTTCAAGTCTTAGCGAAGCCACGAGCATTGACCTCTCGCGAAATCGCATTCCAGAACCCAGCCTTTAGAAAACCTGTGGTTGAGACTCAAACCGCTGCGAGATCTCTGACGTGAGCCAAAACAGTAGTTAACCACGTGGGTGCTGCTCGCACTGTCGAGACGCCGCCAACACCGCGGCCGCCCCACCAGTGGCCAGTGGCATACTAGTAGGTTCTTTCGAGACGCGAATGTCTCCATCTGTGAAGGTAAGATGGTCCTTGCCAATGAGAACTCAGCGAGATTGCCCGGCCTCATGTTACACGGTCAGTAAAGTCACCGAAAAAAAACAGAAAAAACATATCACTGGTGACCAACGCGATGACGTCTCCGGCATAATGCCGGTCAAGGTGACACCTGTTAGGCCTCGTCGCAACGCCATTGGAAGTGCGGTCTGAGACATTACGCCTCATTCTTCGCCAAAAGAGGCAGGTGCGCGCCCGTCGACTCCGCGGAGTTGCGCTTTTGTTGTGCCTGCCACGAGTCGCCGGCTTCCGTGGCAACGGAAGCACTGAGCGCTGAGACAACCCGGAGATCTCCCCTTGATTCCTAGGTGCGGCTGCAGCTGGTCTTCAAAGGACAACGGGGACCCATGGCCGCTCAACGTTCTTCCTCTCGCGACTTCTCGGCGACGTCGCAGAGTGTGAGAAAGCGCTCCGTCAACTCGTGGCCATCGAGACGAGGCCAACTTCATACACCACTGGTCCGGAACGCCCCCCAAGCCGACCGGTTCGCCTACGTGCTCTCACCTGTCTTTCGGCTGCTCTCGCCCTTGGTGCCCAGGTTCCTGCGGCTGGGAGGCCCCGCGACAACAAGTATGAGCGGCACTGGGTCGGCGCCACCAACACTCACGAGGACGGGGCGGCGGTCGATGTTGAGTATCGCCTGCGTTCCCGTCACAGATGGTGCGAGCGATGCTGCACCTCTGCCGCCCTTGTCACCGCGCAACATTCCATCGCCGAGACGAGCTCGGTTGCCCGTGCGAATATTTTGGGCCGTTGCCTTTATCGTCCTGACGGTGGTGCTCTACCCAAGAGTATTCTTGGGTCAGAAGAGGCCGGTCCCTCGCGTTCGCACCTTCATCCAAAGGGCTCTGCCATCGTCAGGGCTGGCTGCAAATGCGGACTCCAAGACGCTGTCCTGGCACAACTTCGACCGCATCAAGGCCCGCACGACTCGGCTCGCGAAGGGTGGCGTAATTGCTCCATTGCGGCTGCGGCATCTTGAACAGTACAAGGCACCTGCACCCTACGATGAGGTAGGTTGGACTCTCGCGGCTCGCATTCACCCATGATCTCTGCTGATTCGAATTACTCCTATTTTTCGGACTCCGCTCAGGTGTGGCTTACGAGCGCCTGGGTCGATCCGCGGCCACTTATCATCAAGCGCGAAGGCTCGACCGAGAATGCGACCCAGTCGAGACCCGAGCCTCCGCAAATCGCCATCATCGCTCAAATGAAAGGGAAGGGCTACATGTCGTACCCATCAGGGTCGTTTCCCAATGTTCCGTTGCTGCTACAGTGCCACATCGTTCTACGGGACCGATCTCACGGACAAACCTCGTTCACAACCACTCCGACGAGGCTGAATGCTCTCCCCGACTCCCATGAAGAAGAGAAGGACTTGATCAGCGTCATGTTCCACTGCCCGCTCGAGACCTACTCGGATGCCCCGCTGGATTGGAAGAATTCCGACATGTTAGTGATGGGCTCTGTCATCTCGGTCGCTCTTCTATGACAGTGCCTCACACGCGGATTGTGCTTACGCTCACAGCTATGTCACACTATCACTGGTCGACCTCCCTCCTCCAGCCGACGTTTTCGTGCCAGTGACCGCAATCCCTCGACTCAACACCGAGGCTCATCGTTCTGGGAATGGCTCGGCTGCTATCTGTTTGGCCCCACTGACGGGTGATGTCTTCGCTCGTGGGTATAAGATCACATCTTTGAGACGAGCAGATATCAGTATTCTGACATACTCTTGACCAACAGCTGTAATGGACGGCCATATGGCTCACTATCAAGCCCTTGGGTTCTCCAAATACTACATCTATCTGCTTGATCCCGGGCCAAAAACTCTCGAGACCCTGCGCGGGCTCGTGGACCGCAATCCGGATGGGATCGAGCTGATTCGATGGGGTCTACCTCAGGGGTGGAAGAAGAGTACCATCGTCGGACATCATGCCTCTCGGAAGTTTCAGGTCGAGCCGAGTCT
This sequence comes from Microbotryum violaceum, assembly GCA_022506055.1. Classification (NCBI taxonomy): domain Eukaryota; kingdom Fungi; phylum Basidiomycota; class Microbotryomycetes; order Microbotryales; family Microbotryaceae; genus Microbotryum; species Microbotryum violaceum. Next base: position 140,550 of record JAKMXP010000006.1, on the reverse strand, counting down.
GTGGGACCTCCCAGGCGTGGACGAGCTCACACCGGAGGTAGAGTTCGAGACAGGCGATTACAGCAGCGGCGAGCATGATATCAGGATTTGGTACAATGGTCAAACGGCGGCACTTCAAGATTGCGTGTTCCGCGCCATGGCCGACGGTCACCGATGGACGAGCACTATCGATTGGGACGAGTACATCTTCCTCAAGCCGGCCTACGGGAAAGCGTGGCCTCCGGCGCCGACGTCGCGCCATAGCACCCCTCTCACCGAGTGGATGTACTCTACCTACCACTACGACTACTGGCCTGGTGCTATCGAACCTAAAGAAGCGAACAAACTCGGACTCAACTTAAAAGAGATGGCCGCAGGCCTCCGCCCCGCGGCTTTCGAGTTCCTCTCGGCATTTGCGTGCCTCAACTGCGCTCCCCGGTATGACGAGCCTCCGAACGATACGCCCGCGCTGCTCGACCTCAAGCGCAAGTTCCCCGACTTTGACTTCAATCGGCCTGGAGCAGGGGTACCTCTCCCGTACGTCTCTCCGGTGCGAATGCACGAGTTTCACATCGCCGGCCTGAGGTCGAAAACGATCATCGATCCATGGGCATGGTGGTCTGCCGGTATCCATCTCCCCGGCCTGGGCTTCACCGAATGGGCCGTAACGCGCGGTGTATGTTCCTCGACATTTGGTCAAGACGAGCGTAGAGGCACCGATGACGCGCTGTGCGCGCGCGAGCTCTTGCAGGAATTCGGAATCGGAACATCGCTCGTCGTAACACCGGGGGCGCTGGGTAAGGTCTACGCCGAAGATGGGGCTTGGCCCAAGTGGTCGGGAGCCACAAACATGATCGACTGCGCCTTGCCAGAAGGGATGCCCAAATCCGAGCTCGCCCAATATGGTCAGGGGGCGTTGATGCACTTTCGACAAGATTCCGCCCTGACTAAGCGTCTCAACCGTTTCATCGACGAGTCGGCGGATCAGAAATGGGACCTCTTTTCCAGTGACGAGGCGCGGAAGGTGGTCAACGCACAAAGAGCGACATTCCAAGATTGGGCCAGGACCGACTTTGGACGACCCGCGGAGGCTCCCGATATCGTACAGGACTGGTCGATGCTCGAAATCATGGCCCCGACATTGCTTGACATCATGCAGCGCAAGCAAAAGCTGGGGCTGCGATCGTGGCTTGGCAAGAGCAAGCTTTCGCGCACGCTCGAACGGATAACATCGACCATCCCAACCGGTGGACGCGTGCCCAGCGGCTTGGTGTCGATCGTGCTCATCATAGTCTGGCTTTTGCTCGCGCGCATCTTCCTCCTCTCGTGGTTCAGCTCCGTCAGGCCCGGGGGTGCTCGATTTGTCGCGACAATGAAGGAGATGCAGGCCGCAAACGAAATGCAGAGCTACCAGGACATACCCACCAGGATGGAGTGAGGGGACTGTGTGGCAGTGTACACATGAAGTTGTTGCAGGTTTAGAGTTTGTTCGAAGTTTCTCTAATTGTGTTGTAAAACTCGATCAACTGGCCTTCATCTTTTGGTTCCAGATGCGCGCCGATTACATCGAGAGTCGAGATTGAAAAGTCTGATTCCAACAAAGTCACGATACCAGACCCGCACTCGCACGCAAGTACTACCGGACATAAGGAATACCGTTCGTCTTTTCCTGGAAGATGTCGTAGACGATCGAGCGAGGGTTCTCATGCGCGTTCGCAATCACGCCCTTCATGTACTCAGCCGCCTCGTCCTCGCGCAGTTCGAGGCGGAATCGTTCTGTCAGGCGTTGCATCGTCGGTTCGCCCTTGAACGACGGGAACTCGGCCGCGAGCATGAGCCGCGCGGTGTCGACGATCTGCTGCGCAAAAGGTCGGCACGCGAGGAAGGACTTGACGGTGAGTTCCGAGAAGTGGCGGAACCCGACCGAATCCTTGCCGCCCATCAGGACCATCATCTCGTGCGACAATTTGAAAGACGACGGTTCAAATTTGACGCCACCAGGGCCGATGTCGAACAAGAATCCGAAATCTGTTAAGCACGATATGTCACGTGTTAGACACCGGAAAGGACAACTGAAAATGAAAACAAGCAGCATGAGACTGACCAATGTGAGTGATGCACCCCTTTCCGTCAATCATGATGTTACCGTTGTGGCGATCCTTGATCTGCACGATGTAGCACAATAGCGAATACGCCGCCATGGACTGGATGAAGTTGTTGCGAGCGCGTTGGAACTCGATACCGTCGGGGCTACCGTACTTGAGCACGAAGAAGCTTTTAAGATCGTTGACCTTGGCTCGACCCATCTCGTCGCGCGAGGTGGCGTTGGGGATGACATCGATCACGCCACACCCAGGACCTGTCGCGGTGACACGATAAGGCGTTACGAGCAAGTCTAGACCGAGGGCGGTGAAGATGTTCTTGTGCATGGCGATGATTTGCAAGGCGAGCACATCCTGACGACAATCGTCGCCGACCTTGAAAATTGCGGCTTGCCACGTGTCGAACGACTTGGTCTGGACGTGACCGCTCGATTCCTCATCCTCGATGAGCGCATCTTGGGCATCGAGATTGGCCGTGACGCTGCGCTTGTGATCGCGACGGACCTTAAACGTCGCCATGAAGGGAGCCTTGGCGTGGGATTGAAGCGGTCGACCGGACTTGCGATCGACATCGACCACGACACCATCGGGATTCGAAGGAAGGTAAACCCCAACGTCGACTTTGATCTTGGCCATCTCTTCGTCAATCTTTGCCTTCTTTTCGTGTTTGGGTGACTTGATGAACGGTTTGAGCTTCGCCGAGATCGAGGTGACTTCATCGAAGAAGGCGAACTCGCGCTGGAAGAAGTCCTTCGCGTCACCGGATAGCGAGGAGACGATCATGTCGACCATGCGATCCAGCGTCGGCTTCATGGGGTCCTCGACATCACCGTCATCTCCACGATAAGCGTTGGCCTTCATGTTCCAAATAATCTGGTGGCAGAAGAGCTGCGAGATCTTGGACGTCTCGAAGATGAAACGCTCGGCATAACCAAGTTCATCGGAGCGCAACGCTTGTACCACCTGAGGGATGTAAAAGAAGGTGATCTCGACGGGGTGGTGCTCGAGGACGCGCAGGGCGTACTGCAAGAGGATTGGATCGCCTTTGAAGAGTGGGAAGAGGAATCGAAGCGCCGAGATGACAGGTACGGGAGTCCAGAAGAGCAGCACGCGCAGGTGGCGCTTCGACTCGGGACTGATTGTATCCCCAACAAAGTATTGCAACGCATCAGGGATGTGCTGCGCTCGAAGCGGGTCTGATCGGACGAGCCGGGTAACCTCGGCCGCAACGGCGGGCAGCTTGGTGCGTTCGGGCAGCTGCACAGCCACGCCGGGCCAGTGCGACCAGGCGATGTTGGCCATTCGAACCCAATTTGCATCGGAGGCGGTCGAGCGGGGAGTGGGGATGGCGCCTCGCTTCGGATCGAGCAGCGGGTTGGACCACAGCTTCAGGCGGTCCAGCTCGTTTTCGAGCAGAGCCAAGAGAAGTTGCTGTCGTTGGGTTTGCAAGGAGCCGGCGGTCGCGGTGGACGAGTTGTAGGGCAAACCACTGGCCTTGCGACTACGAGATGCCGAAAGTATGTAGTCATACGCAGGTTTGTCGCTCTTGATCGTAGAGTGCAGCTCCTCCATGGCCTGCAGGTCAGCCTTGAGTTGGATACGATTGCTTCCGTAGGTCCATCTGGAAAGCAGAGCAGGGCAGACGTCAATTGTCGTGACCAAATACTTTATGGGCATGACCACTCACCCGGGCGCCAGTTCAAACCACGTCATCGCCGCTTCGTACAAGCTGTTGCGAAAGTTGTACTCGACGGCCGATTCGAGCTCGCTACCTTGCAAGACGCAAAAGCCGAACGAGAGCATGCGCATACGTATCTCTCGTGCGAGTTGATGCGTCGACCAGGACTTGGCCGCGTCGGTCGAGCGCTTGAGGATCCTCATGCACGCGTGGACGAGGTCGGTATCGCGGTATCGGAAGGCTTGGAATCGGCTCGATAGGAACTGAAGCAGCGTCATGTGGGGCTGCAACAGACGCGAGGCGTGGATGAACTCCTTGGTCATGTAGTCCTTGTCGGTGGGAGTGAACTGGGTTGGGACGTCGAGAGGGTTCTTGCGATTCGCCTCGCTCGAGAAGAGACCTTGTCGGCGCTGGATTGTCGACTGCCAGGCCTCGGCGACCTCGACCATCAATCGAGGCTCGAGTTCAGGTCGAGCGTCCACGACCCATGTCCAGACCTCGGTCGCAAGTTCCATCACAACATCCGTAAAGATACGGGCAGGGAGATGAACGAGGTGCTGCAGAATGTCGGGATGGGGACTTTGCGCCTTGACGAGGTGCCCACCACTGCGGTAGAGCAGCGCGCGGATGTCGACCAACTTGACGTGCATCTTGTGCTGATCAAGTTGTTCGGTGAGAGCCTCCAGTTCATCGAGGATCGCATCATGCGACGTGTCCGCCGTCCTTGATGCTTCACCACCGAAAAAGCTCTTGGCGCCAAAGGTGCGAGCAAAGTTGGCCGAGTTGTCGGCTCGCCACTCACCCCAAGCTGGTAAGCTGGCCTCACGAGCATTGCTGGGAGGCATGCGGATTAAGTCGATCGCGACGGACTTGCCCATCTCGTCGTCGGCGAACGCTTTGAGAGAGGTCGAAGGAGGGGCCACTTCAGTGCCGTCGATGTAATCCTGCAGCAGTCCGCGCATCTCCGACGGCGCGCGCGTGAGGCCGGCCTTGAGCCACGATCTCGCATAGCGATGCAACTCGCTCAAGACGCTATTGCGGATCGAGTAGTCGTCCGGGAGGATAACGTCAAAGTTTGCGCGGCTCGAGTGGAATGTGTAAAGAGGGGTGTATTCGTCGACGAATTCGGCCAGGCAGGCGCGGCGAGTGACCGTCAACAGCTCGAGCATCGTCGTCACGACTTCGCCGCTGCACAGCAAGGACGGGAAGCTTGTGAATAGGTCGTTGAGATAGCGGATCGCGGTCGTTCGGACCTTGCCGAGCGTGTGGCAGCATTGCAATAGGATCTCCCGCACTTCGTGGTAGACGGCCGGGTCCATCGTGTGACCGGTAACGAGTTGACTCAAGCGCGAGACGAACGTGTTGTTGACGTGCTCAGCGATCGAGGTCATCAACGGGTACAGCTGAGGATTCCCGTTGATGCCTCCGACATGGAAGTAGGAGAGCACGATCGACGGTTGGCCCGCTTCGGCTCGCAGGGACTCGAGGCGCACCACGGTCAACAAGAAGACGACCTGGGGCGCTGGGAGCGATCGAGCGAACGAAGCAGCCGAGGGCAAGATCGTGGCAAGCTCTTGACGGGCCGCATCCGGTGAAAGGACGTGCTCCTTGTTGCGTAAGATGGGGTTGAAGTCGAGCTCGGTGGCGACGAAGTCGTCCTTGACACCGCGAAGGAGACCGGGGGTCCTCTGGGCGATGCGAACGAGCGCCGCTTGCTGCCAGTCGGCGATGCGCGAAGGCGTCGACACAAAGCCCGACAAGACGATGAGGTACCACGCACTGCGGAACAAGGACACGAGGGACACGTCGACATCTTGGCGAGGATCGAACTTGGCTCCAGTAAGGAAGGCGTCGAGAATGGGCACAAGGTTGAGCAGACCGGCCGCTCGTTCGGACGCGGTGGTCTTGCGGTCGCCGGCGCCACCTTGCTCAACAAAGAGAGCGAGTGTCTCCGAAAGGTATTTGACGTGGAACTTTTGACGCGAGGACACCGCGATCGCGAGTCTTGTCTGAGCATTTAGCAGCGTCTGCGACATTGCCTCATCCTGCTTGGCATGCTTGCTAACTCGACTGATGCCGGCGAGGATGTCGGCGAAGATGTCGGCATTGACGATGGTTGCGTGTTCGCTGAGCTCAAACAGGATCGCACCGTCGACGACCGGGTTCGTCCCGACAAGTCGTTGCAAGAGCATCGACGTCACCAGCGTGGTGATCTGCTCGTCCTTGAAGGCGAGAGCGAGACGAGCGACGGCGTGGACCACGTTCGACGACACGCTGACCTTGATCGGATCCGACATGGTCCCCTGGAGTGATCGAATCGACTTGGCGTCATTGGAAACGACTTCACCCTGTCGAACCAAAGGCTCGCGTTCGGGTACGGCAAAGTGGTTAAGCAGCGACTGAATCGCCGACTCGCGCAAGGCGGGATTCTTGGACAAGTCAATGAGCGATGCGTAGCATGCCGAGGCGGCGATCATCGTCGACGAGGGCGTCAATACGCCACTTTGCTCGAGCACGGGTGACGGTGAACAGATAAAATTTCGGACCGTGTTAAGCGCCGTGGGCAAGGTCGAAGGGAATGCATGGGCAAAGACCTGCAGACTCTCGACGGCACCCGTCTGCAAAGGCTCATCCACGACGGTCGCGGGATGGGTCAATAGGTCGTCAAAGAGCTTGGCCAAGATCTGCGTCGGCGAACCGGTCGCGATCGTGGCAACAACAGCGAGTTTGAGACTCGAGAGCAGGACCTCAAAGGCGTACGGGTCGGGAGGTTGTTCTCCATCCATCCTCTCGAGCACGGCGTACGTGTTTTCGAACGTGCCATGAGCCCTCGTCGCCGAGGCGTACGCCGCTTGTCCTCCCGCGGTGATCAAAGCAGGATCACCTTCAAGGAGAGCTCGCCACCCGCCACCAGATTTGACGGCGGGCACGATCGCGCTGGTCCAGTAGGCGAGCTCGAATTCGATCTGGGCGAGAGCAACCAGTCCAGGGGAGAGGCCCCTCATCGAGGTGTCGTACTGCTTCAGGGTCGCGAGCGCCACACGCCCCCCTTCCGTCGAAGGGTCCCATTCGTACGCGATGGCGGCAACGACGGATTCGACCAAGTCGCGCGATGGTTCGGGCGTCAGCGGCAACTGGTCTTGGACGGTCCAGGGGAAGGGTGAGTTGCCCACAGCTCGACGAGCTCCGTTGAGCGCTGGCAAGAGGTACCCAATGATGCGGTGACCTGCAGTGCTGTCTTGAAAGTATAAGCACTCGTGTGCGCGATTAATCAAGCGCTCTACCCTTCACACACACACCTTCTGAGGTTTCGATTGCGGCCAAGAGGGCTTTGTGAAATTGCAAGAGAACGGCGAGAGCGGCGGTGCGCTCGTTGGGACGGGCGCCGGCGACGATCAGCGCGGCCGAAACGAGACTGTACGCGAGTCGATCTCCGGGGGCATAATCTTGGGCGACTGTGCACGAGAGAGGTGCCGACGATTGTCAACTTCTTGAGCGTTTTTCTGCTCGGGCGGCTGCTGGCATACCTTGAACCCCGACGGCGGTTTCGAGTTGCCAGGTGGGAGCGCCTTGGAGCAGCACGAGCAACCGATTGAGGTTGTCCGAATTGGCGGGTGCTTTGGCTGCATAGTCGCAGAACGCAATGATGCCATCAACTTGGGAAAGGGTCTAGCGTGTCGAACAAAGGAGGACCGTCAGCTGATTGATGCCGTTTCCGGTGGAGCTCAGACGGGCAGCGGGTACTGACAACCGAGGTATGCGCACGACCCGAGGCGGTGTAACTGTCGCCGTTGATGCGGTTCAGTACCCCGCCGATCACGCCGTTGGTGACGGGTTGGATCCCCGCGAAGGACTCGGTTAGGAGGTGTACGTCGTCGTGCGTCGAGGACGAGGCCAGGTTCGCCGCCAGTGAGGACAGAATCGCCGAGTGCAGGTTGCTGGGTGGGACCCGCGATGGGGGGGCATACTCAGTGCGACTGGGGCATTGGTGGAGAGCAGTGGCTTGGCAAGCTCACCTGTCTAGATAGTCCATGCTGGGTGCGGGTGCGGGTGCGTGGGATGGACCGTCAAAGTTGCGCAGAAGCAAGAGCCCGGGCAAGGTCACGTAGCTCCGCTGCTAGCACGCCGACGGGCGGAGATGGGCGGCGACTTGGTCCGCAGCGAGAAAGCCGACGCCGTTGAGCTCGGAGCTATGCACTCTCAAAGTGGGGGAGAGTTCAACCCAGTCAAACATGGTAAAAGAATGATGGTGATGACACGAAAAGAGAACTACCACAAAAACTTTCTACTCGATCGCCCTGTAGTACTGTGTTGTCCACTTCGGGTAGCAGCGCTTGTAGAGCGTCAAGCAGATCTGGTCCATCTGATCGATCGGGCCATCAAAGCCAGCCTGTGAGAAGAGTCAAGCCACATCATCAGCCACCTGGCATCGAAGGGAGAATCCTAACGTCTCTAGACTCGCCTTGAAATACCCGTGCGTGCCCAGAGGCTCACGAATATAACCCGTCCGTCCGCGCTTGGTGCGCAACTGGATCGGCTTAAAGTACTCCACGTCGGTGCGGTTGAAGAAGAGGTATCGGATCGTTGCCGTCTTCTTATGCACCTTGAAAGGGTGCCCCGTCAAAATGATGCGCTTGGCCGTGATCCGGGTCGGGTCCGCGGACAAGAGCGATCCTGTGCCAATCAGGTGCGTGTTCGGCGACAATTCGTCGCTTCCCGACGAGGTCTGCGAAGGCACTCGGAGCAACAGCGCCGGAACATTGCCAAAGGTGATGGGCAAGTAGGCCGTAGCGATGTGACTGTCGATCCCATGCCTCAAGAATCTCTCGAACTTGTGCACGTTGTTGGTCCCTTTGCCACCATTGCTCAACGTGTGCGCCGAAAAGATGGGGTTGATGACGAACCGTCGTGGCCCGAGTTGCAGCACGAGTGAGTCCTTGGATCGCACCGGTTCGAGGTACTCTGTATTGCGCTGGACCGTAAAGTGCATGACCGAGTACTTGTGCTCGTGCTTGAGCAGGCCGTACACGACGAAAGGCAGCAGAGCAGAGTACGATTCAAAAACGGCACGGGGTACGTTCTTGATCCGCAGCATGACTCTTGTCCCGGCCTGTGAGCAAGAGATAGCCTGTTAGTACCCCTGAAAATGACTTCATGACAAGCGAGAACACCTACTTCTACACCGTCAAGCTGGGCCTTCATCTCCATCTTCCTAGCGATCCTCTTGAAGTCCTCAAACATGAAACACCTCGAGTACTCGACCGGCAACTCCTCGTAGGGATCCCATTTGCTCGTCCTGAAACTCTTGAGCCCCCTGTATCGTGCGAACCTCTCCCTCGCAGGGATGTGCAAGGGCGTGTCCATCTCGTCGGGGAAGTCCATGTCGTCCTTGTTCTGCGAGGCCCTCTCTTGTGCTCGATTGGAGAGATATTGTGCCAACTGCGCCTCTTCCTGCTCCGGTGAAAGATCGGCATATGGCGCGACCGACTGACTGGCCGTATCGTCCCACTCGGAATTGTCGACGAAATCGACGTTCCCCTCGTCCTCGTCCTGCGCCTCGGGCTCATTCATATCGATGATCTCCTGTTCCTCTCCGATCTCGTCCTCGTCATCTTCCATGGCCCCATCATCCTCCTCGTCAGATTCCTCGATGATCCACGCGGCCTGGTAAGCACTAGTCCCCTTGGGCACTTTTCTCAGGCGCGGGGTGGTCCCCTTTCGCGCCGGCGGAAGCATGTCACTCTCGCCGACCCGCGATGAGGTCGAGTGGATCGCAGCGGGCGCAGAAGCCAATTCCTCCTCGGTCGGCCAGGTTTGCTCGGCCAGACCGAGCTCTTCGTCGTCGGGAACGTTGGTCGAGACAAGAGAATCGGCATCATCGTCCTGCGGGACCGACAACTCGGATGAGCCAGCTCCCGATAGGTCCATCGAATCCCCAGCGTTCGCCTTGCGTGGCCGGCGGGTCGAAGGTGCTGACAGGATCTGCGATGCAGGAGACGCAAAGGAACGATTAGCATTCCGGTCGGCTTGCGAGAGCCGTGCTTCCGTTCCGCACCTTTTCGACTTGGAAATCCCCAAAACCTTGCAAGTGAACCAATCGGTTCGCATCCAACCTCGCTCCTCTGACCGTACCTTCAATGACCAATGTCCCTACACGTTCGTCGGCTTTGATCCCGCCCATCTCGGCATCGCCATTTGATCCTGAACTGCCCTGCTCGAATTGGACCGACTCGGCGAGAATTCTCGGCCGTGCCTCTCTCGACTTGACCCCCTTGGGTACCTTTTCACACAACCCCCGGACGATCGTCGTTGCTTCCGAAGGAGACGACAGATCGGCGACCTTTTCGATGGTCGGGAAGAAATGATTGAGGAACGAGGTCAGACTGGTTCTCGTGGTCGAGGTCATAAGCTGTGACTCCTTCGGCAGATCGGGGGTCACGCCTAGAACGGAGGCGACGCCAGTGGCGGTGAGGCATCGCAACATGGTTTCACCCTGCTCGTTGACTTCGATCGAGGAGGATAGACCGAGAATGACGAAATCAGCGGCGGAGCAACCGTCGAGGATGGGGAAGAGGGAGCTCGCCTCCGAGGCCGCGGGGAGCAAGAGGAAGCGCAGGGATTGGTTGTGAAACTTGGCCACGTCCAGGGTACGGTACCCATCCTGACCATGGACCTCGACGTCGATGGTGGCAGCCAAGAGTTCGACTATGGCCAGCGGATCGACGTCCTCGGACATGGGCACGACAGCGACGATCCTCTGAGCCCTGTCGGGTCCTACGAAGAGCTGCGCGGTCGCATCCAAGGCGTGGCGCTTCTTGTGCTGGATCTGCTTGGCATGGTTCCTCCGGTTGAGCTTGTGCTGCGACGCGGAGAGGTTGGCGTTGGTCTTGCCCGTCTTGTGCGACGACGACGGGCTCGAAGGGCGATGGGTTCGGCCCTTGGCGGCGTCCTTGAGCGCCGACTTGGTCGAGTGCTTGGACTTGAACGACTTGTTGGACTGCTTGAGTGAAGCACGGTGGTGGTGCTCTGTTGTTTGGTGTGGTGACAGACCCATGCGGTGCGAAGGCGGGGGAAAAGGCAACGGCAAGCGGCGAGAGGTCAGTTCCAGTGTCATTGTCTGTCACTCAGCCTGCGCCGAAGGAGAGGGGAGGGGAGAGGGACATGGGGCATGTCCTACAAGTAGGCGGGCTGGCAGACTCACTCTCTGACATGGTCGAATGCCGGGCACAAACGCACCGAGCAGAACGCACTGAGCTGAGAGCTCGCAGCTCAGCGCTCAGCGTCGAGAGCCGAGTCGACGCCGATCACCGTCGCGCCATACAGCTGCGAAGCCCCCAAAGAGCTCGGACCCCCTCCACCTCATAACGAGCAGCCGAAAATTATGCACAATGGTCTCGATCGAGATGGTATGGCATATCCTCTGGTATCCTAGACAAACCTCCGATGTACGATCTCTCTTGATTGTCCGTCCTCTACAAGTTTGTTATTCAGCGCAATGTCCGGACTCTTCAGAACAACGAACCACCCTGCCTCGAGCGAAATCACTGTCGAGTCGGAATAGGCGTGACCAGGACACCCTGCAGTGACCGATGACCGGCGGTGACTCCTCGGAGTCCTGACTGCGGCGACCTACCTAACTACGGAGCTTGTGACTTGTCACCGCGCAGCCATAGTGAAGAGTTGACACCAAATCCATCTAGAGGGTACAAAAATGGAGGAGCTTCAGTTACCCGGATACCCATCGGCCCTCTGCTGCGTTCACACGTGACGAAGGTCGTGAGCCTCCGATCCGCGGAGGGCTTCCGAAAAGCACCTGGCACACGTACGCCCGAGTTTCCGACTCTGATGCTAAGAGCGCAAATTCATGGCCATTGCAAGGGACTTTTCGTTGGGGGATCGGGAGCATTGGCATCTAGGTACCTGCTCTTCTCCTTCGTGTCGAGACATTTGAGCCCGTCATCCGCCATAACTCAAGGGTCAGGCCGAGAGGACCCAGAACCTAGAACTGGTAGCGCGCGACTCCGGCGCGCAGTCGGAAGAGTGCCCATTTGCGATCGGGGGATGGGCAGGCCTACCAGGGGTTGCCAGGTCGCGGCGGTTCGTGAGTCCCGGACCCGAACAGAGGCGCCGGACGCGCTGGAGTCTGGAGGACGCCCTTGGTTTGCCTCCCGAGTCCCTACTCCGAGCCCACCTGAGACATTTATTCGCCCGTCTTTTTGGGTCCTTTGGTGCACGTCGTGTCGAATTATCTATGCGTGAGGGTGTCAGCGAAAAGGTGGGCTTGTGTACACCTCTCCTTTTTCCCTGCTTCTCATCCCTTCCTCCAGCCTCCCAGTTCATCCCAGCGGTCCCCAGGCCCAGACCCCACATCCACACCGACTCCTTTGCCGCGCACACCCCCTCGGTCAGTCGGTCAGAATGTTCTTCGCTCGCTCCGGTGTCGTCGCGGCGACTTTGCTCGTCCTCCAATCGACCCTCTCGATTGCTGCTCCCTTGTCGAACAAGGCTGTTCATGAGCTCGAGAAGCGCATCTCTTGCCACACCAACGAGCTTGCCAAGAGTGAGTCTGGCACTTCCTCCGCGACCTCAGCTCCTACCGCGAGGCCTTCTCATTTCCGCGTGCTGCCTTTGTTGCGTCCTCGTCGAACCTGGCTTCTACTGTTGCTTCTCAGCTGGCGTCCAGATCGAGTTTCGATGACTCCGTGTGTTGACTCTTACCTCATCTTGATCGCCTTCTTCTTCGCAGACAACGCCTGCGTGTCCCGCGCTTCGCTCTACACAAACGCCACGACTTGCAGTCGTTCGGCGCCTTGACGTGCTCATATGGCGAAGTCAACTCTAAGCGCCAGTGAGTGTATAGTTAACACAGCTTCTCTCTGAGCTTAGACTACCTCCCCCCCCCAAAAAATTCAAAGAAAGCGTCGTGGCTCAATCTCACCTCCTTTCTCAGGTGCGCCGCCGTCGACTGTAGCACGAGCTCTGCTACCTACCTCAGTGCCGATGGTAAGTGCCTTTCCAGCTGTGCCTACAGAATTACCTCGACATCTTTCCCCTCTCCAGCTACGCGAACTGAGAGTGTCTTGTGCTCCCCCTTGGTTCGCTTTTCTGCCTTCAGGCAAGCAATGCCTGCCTTGCACCGACCCCAACGCTCTGACGTGCACCAGCAACACGACTCTCAGCTGCAACACCGACTACACCCTCCTCCCCAACAACACTTGCGTGTACGGTACCCCTTATGGACAATACACCGGCTACGGCTTGATCAAGGACTTTACGCCCAGGAACCAGCCCTTCAAGCCTTACACGCCCGCGGACGGCGATGCCCAGAACTGCGCCCGTGCCTACACCAAGGCCAAGGGTGAGTCTGCACTGTGTTTTTTGCTTACTCGGTTGTCAGCTTTCGTCTGAATTACAACATTGTTCCACTTTTCGCTCAATCCCAGTCATCTTCTTCATCGGAGAATCGTTCGACCCCGCTACCTGCACTGGTCAAAACGCACCGCTCGACATGAACCTCGTCGCGGCCAACGACCCTACCGCCGTTGTCTTGGTCAAGGGCAACTGCACCCTGCTCGCCCAGAGCTCGTACGTCAAGGCGAACTGCCAACAGGTCTTCATCGGCCCCCAATCGATGACCGGGCCGAAGATGCTGCTCTAATCGAATCCGCTTGTACTCTTTCTTCCAAGCCGCTTTCCCACGACTGCTTTGAAAGCTTCCGAGTAAACCCTCTCTCTGCTTGACAATCGAAAAACCCTCTTTCAAACAAAGTGACCTCTTACATCTTTCAATATGTAAGTCGTATCTACTAACCTATGCACCCTAAATCAGTATTGGTCATGCAAGCCCCCTGCGTCTCTGTCTCGAGCGTATTGATGCCCATGACTTTTGCTTCGGCCGAGAGTTCATCAACAGAGAATCCCGCGTACGAAGTTTCAGCTGACTCGAGCACATTCCTCGGTTTCACGCAAGAAGCAGAACCTCACCCATGATTTAACATATGGTCTTGGAGTTAGACGTGCTCAAAAAGAGGTGACAGTAGCGGAAGCAGGCTCGAGCACCCGCCCTGACCAGGAGAGAGAGAGAGAGGGGGGGGGGGGGGGGGGGGCGGGGCGGGGAGGGGGCCACACAGGCGACCATTGGATAACGGGTCCCGAGGTGATGAGAATGGCATCGTCGAGGACGTCCAAATCGCTGAGACTACATACATCTCACGAACAGAGAGTTGAGTGAATTATTTCATTCTGATGAGTGTGAAGCTTTATCAAAATGTGTTGCAGCAGTGTGAGAGGCGCTTTGTCGGACCTGTGACCCCTGTCAGGGATTCTGGCTCCTATCTGGCTCGAGCGGCCGGGTTTGGAAATTTATCCGCGCTACCGGGGACACACGAATGCGGGGTTCGCTACTGCGAATGTTGAAATCGCTCGGGTCCTAGTCGGACGCCGGGGGCGATGCTTCGGAACAACCGAGGCTTGGTGATGACCGATAGGTGACGACACGAGAGGCCGAGGTTCTTCAGTTGTTGTACTCAGCTAGACCTGAAATTCTCACCTCTTCGTAGGACGGGTTCCCAGTCGACAGTGTGGAACTTTGGGTTCTCGTCGACGAGGTGGGACAACTAGTAGGAAGCGATCAGCTCGAGCATCTCCCGACCAGTGAGAGCAAACGGCGAGTTGTGCTCGCAATTGAAGCCCTGAAAGAGCAGACATCGTGTGCTTAGAGGGTACAGGGTATCACGAAAGTGTGGAAGCGCTTACCGGTGTGAAGGATGGACATGGTGTTAGGGTCGCCACTTAGTCCCGTTGAGGTTGCCTTCGATGAGAATAGGACGGTGGCCATCGCAAGTTGAACTGGCCGCTGGAGATGAAGGGTGGGGCCCCGCATCGGGGGGGGGAGCGCGGCGGCGATGTCCGCTGGAACTGAGATTCACCGTGCAGCTCACCTTGCCTTGGTCTAGGAAACGTAACCGTGTGGGTCGTGGTGTGAATCTTGTAGGTGGAGGGGGGGGGGGTGGGGGGTTTGAAACTTTGAGAAGACCGTGGTACGTAGGAAGGAGAGATTCGGAAGGGGACCAAGTTCGGGGCAAGCAGTAGAGCGCGTCTTCCCACGTGATTTCGCCTATGTATTTCCCCAGCAATGGGAACAAGTCTGACTTTCGAGTTCGACTGCAGACCCTACCTAGGTTGGCCGAGACACCCAGTCGGCCGCGCCCGCGCGGGCCATTGAGAAAGTCCGAAGAATTTGTCCCAGACTTGGACTTGACATTTGCCCTTCAAAGCACAGTGCGGAATCAACAGGTCTCGATAAAGATGCTTGCAAGACTATCCAGGTCTGTATACCACTGAACGGAATCAAGCAACAGCTGCTGCGGCTGGTTTCATGATGTCGGGGCGTTGCGGTCGGTTGCGGGTCCAGCTCTGCCCAGCAGCTCTGTTGTGCTCTTTGGCTCCGTCTGTCTCTGTCTCGCGGCGTCTGGGCCGAACTGGGCAAAGGATGAGCAGCCCGAGCGGTTCAGGCACGACCTATGTACCGTACCAGTCCAAGCGCAACTCGACTGCCTCGATTGGGTCCGTGTCGGGTGCTGGAGGTGGTGGTGTACCTCATCGTCAGTTGGGTGGCGGAGTAGGCGCATCCGCCTCCTCGTCGTCAGCCCCCGTCGCAGCCGCAGCCTCAGTCTCCGCTTCAGTGTCTTCAGTGTCGACGTCGGCCTCGGCCTCGGCTTCGTACCGTGCCAATCCGGAACTGATTTCTTCCCCGAGGCCCTTTCGACCTTTGCCCACTGTCGATACCTCGCAGCAGCATTACCCGCATCAGCACCGCCGTACGCCGAGCTTGCCCCCGCCGCTCAGCTCGGCGTCGTCCGGCGTGCTGTCTTCCTCCGCGGCTTGGGCGAGTGGTCCTGGCCACAGTGCGCGTGGTGGCAGTGGCTTACCCGGTGCATCCAGCTCTTCTGGACCTTCCATCTTCCGCACACGACCGGCTTCGTCCGTTTCGGCGCCCACGAGCGGTCTGTCCTCACGCAATCGCTCGCCAGAACGTCCCCTATCGGCCAACTCATCCAGAGCTCCATCCTCCCCTCTTCGCGTTCAATCTCCTTCCCAACCGCCCTCAACCACAGCAGGAGCGGGCGCATTGCGACAGAGAGTCGTCGTACAACAGCAGCAACAACAGCATGCCGCCAATGGGACCGGCAGAGGGGCGTACCAGCCTACGTACCAGCCTACGTACCACCCCACGTTCCAGGCCCAAGGCGTCAGGCGAGATCGCACCGAGCAGTTCGTCAACAGCCGCAACAAGCGAGGTGAACGTAACAAGTTGGACGAAGGAAGATTGGCCAGGAGGTTGGAAAAAGTGAGCTGCGTGTGGATAGGCAGGGGAAACCAGGAATGACTGGCTGACCGAAGTGTCGTGTGTTGCAGCTGGTGGCTCTCCATTTTCCCGCCTCCAAGGACAAGGAGGATGAAAATGGTTCCTTGGCCGCACCCAAATTGCTCTCACGCGCGACATCGACGTTTGCTACTCTCTCTTCGCTCAGGGGCAAGAGTGCCAAGGAGATTTGGACCAGTGTCGCTGGCGCACGAGGCGAGATCGAACGAGGTGAGCACTCTGAAAAAAGGTCCTTCCCGATGTTCCTCATGTGCTGACACTTTAATCGTGATCGTTGCACCAGCGGAACAAGCGATTGTCAAATGGCAAGAGGATGCTGAAGCCAAGTTTTGCCCGATCTGCATGTGAGTCCGGTCAGCCCTAATTTCAGCTCGCTTCCGTGCCTTTCAAACTGACCACGATCGAGTTCCAATAGGGCCGCGTTCGGCATCAAAACTCGTCGACATCACTGTCGTCTCTGCGGACGAGTCGTTTGCTTCTTACCGGCTACACCGATCAAGCCCATACCTGTCTCTTCGGACCCCAGTCTAGACCCAATCCTCGCGATTCCCTCAGCCCCATCCACAAACCCCATCCGGCGCGAGCGTTGCTCGACCTTTTTCACCTACGAACAACAGCCTTTCCTCGTCGGGGGCGAGAAGATACCTATCGGTGTCGTCGTTGAGATTGAGCCTGTCGAAACGGACCTCAGTTTCGGAGCGGTCGTCCCCGAGTTGACGGGTGGGGCACCACCCCCTCCCCAGGAGAAGGATGAGAGGAAGAAGGTTCGTGTCTGTCGGGACTGCTTGAATACGGTTCTGTGAGTTGATGAGTCCAGCAGAATCGCCGGAGGGTTGTCGCACAATTCTGACATGTATTGGTTTGGGAGGTTATCAGTCGTCAACAGTTGAAGACGTTGCCCGTGCGTACGCCGACATGGCTCAAGCTTTATGAGGTTTTGGTTCAGCTGGAGCAAGAGATCGACAAAGTCTTGCCCGAGTTCCAGGAGTTGGCTTTGGGGTTACAGTCAGTTTTGTACACTTCACCACAAGGAGCTTTGACGAAGAAGGCTCATACTTTATCTGGACCAATAGGAACTCCTCGACTCGCTCAGTGCTCGCCGCGACCTCAGCTTTGGATTTGCGCAAACGGCTGCTCACCGACTTGGCTTCCTACGACACGATCGCGAAACGAATCCGTGACCTCCCGTTAGTCACCGAAGCCGCCCAACCTGGTGGATCCCAAGATCGCCTCCAACAAGCGATCGCATCCCGAGCGACCCTTTTCCTCCAAGAGAAATTGGGGCTCTTGCGAAGCCTCGGTGATCTGGACGACCTGGACGGCAGTAAAGCTAGGAAAGTCAAAGCTAAAGCTGCGAGCTCGGGGGTCAAGACGTTGGCTGGCTTGTTGGGTGATGCGGCGGTTAAGGGAGCCGATCGGTTGATGAGTGAGAAAGTTGGGGTGGGGGAATTGGAAGTGTCGGAGAAGTTGAAGGTCTTGTTGGAGTGAGTTACCTATCTGTTTGAGACACGGGGTTGCGTTGAGGCGCTTTCTTTCTGACGAGACAGGCTTCCGCCCGCTCTTTGAACAGACAAGAAGCTCTCGTACGGACCTACGTCGAGGATGCGAACGCTAAGCGTCAATTCGAGGATGCCGCATCCCTGCAATTGAATCTAACCGAGTTGCAGGAAGAGATCCGTCAGCTTCGGCTCGCGCTGCCCTAGCGCATGGATTGGGTGCACGGATCCGTAACGACACGATCTAACTTTGCAATGCATGACGATGGTTACTACGGATGTTCTGAATTATTATACACAACATGTCAAACTTGCGCAATATACCTCTATCGAACGTTCCCCACCGCCTTCTCCCACATCAATGCCCGTTCGACCGAGTCGTACCCCTCCTCCCCGCCAGCACCGTCCAACCCATCCTCACTCCCTTCCCTATCCTCCTCCTCATCGAACAACCGCTCCAAAAGAGTTTGGTCGACCAAGTCCAGTTTGCTCTTCTTCTTGTTCCTCATCTTGAAAAAGTCACTCTCCGTCTCGTGCAACTCGAAACGCGTGTCGGCGTCGGATCGAAGTTTTCGTCTCTTGCTCGGCGTCTTTCGAGTTTCTCCTCTCATCATCGACTCAAGACCGTTGTTGCCCTCTCCGTCACCGTCACCGTCACCGTTACCTTGACCTTCCCCATCCGCCTCACCAGTCCGCTCTTTCTCCGGCTCCGGCATCTCCTTGAACCACTTTGTATTCCTCATCCTCTCTACCTCTTCCCTCCCTCTCAAGAACGCCTCCAACTCCCCTTCTCCGAACAACTCGTCATCCCCAATATCCCTTTCCTCCTTTTCCCACAACAACTTGTCCAACCTCGTCGTTCGGTCCTCCCCACCTCCGTCCGACTCGGACGCGTCAGAGTTGGAATCACGATCTTGATCGAGCGAAGGGGGGAGGTCTTGGAACAAGGCTGGGGAGAGGAGGGATTGTTGTATCATCCTTTGGGTCGCGGGGGAGTGGAGCCTCGACTCGGACGAGGAGAGGATGAGGTGACGTAGCCGAATCGACGCGCTGTGGTGCGGTGCGTAAGAGCGCGAATGGGGATTGATCTGGGTCGAGTTCGCCGTGTGGACGAAAGAAGGGGTCGATGTAGATGGTTCAGAGGGCGTATCCGGCGTCGTGGTCGACAGGGATTGAGCGAGGGATTGCGTCGCCGCTTCGAGGGTGTGCAGTTGTTTCTTTGAAGGCGCGCGAGGGGTTTGCGCATGCGGTGGGAGGTATCGACGTGCATGGACTTTGGTCGTATTGAGATTCGGTGGGGTGGGAGTGACTGAACCGTGGGTGCGCGAGCGAAGATCCGACGTTGAGGAAAGACGACGCTTCTGAGAGGCCTTGAGGTGCGGTGAGGCCAGTGGGTCCGGAGCTAGGTCGTCTAGGTCAGATTCTTCCTCATCTCCCTCGACTTCCTCTTCGAGGCCTGCACCACTGGCGTCGTCGTCATCGGAGAGAGCGCCCTGATACTCTTCCAACACAGCCTTGGGCTCCTGATCCATTAACTTCTTGCGATACTTGACGACGTCCTCCACGAATGGCACGACATCACCAACCTTCCCCTCCCCCAACTCGACCTGCCAAGGTAATCTCTTGGCGTAATCCGTCAAAGCCATATAGATCTCCCTGACCCTCGCCAGTACGACCTTGTTGCGAATGTCCACTCGTTTCGTCAGATCGGTGACGATCTCCTTTGAACACTTGAGCCTCGTACGTAAAGACGCTTCGATCGCGATGATGACGATCGCACAGGCGACGTGTTCAGCCGAGCGATGGGCGGCCAGTTCCAGATCGGTGAGAAAATCGAGCAGACCCGTCGCGAGGGAACGGACTTTGATCCAATCGACTTGACGGAGGTGGTGGAGCGTCGAAAGGGTCCATCGTCCGCCGGAAAGGTTTGGTGGAAGTTGGATCGAGGTTTTGGAGGCTTGGACCAGGGTGGAGAGGTGAACGAGGTGTGCTTCGAGAAAGATGACGGGCTCGTGCGTCGAAATTTTGAGTTTGAGCCATGTCTTGAGGTTATTTTGCAAGCGCGTCAACTGGTGGTAATCGACGTCAAGTATGTGCTGACGTCACAAGATGTGTGAGAGGTCAGCAATCACGTGGAATAAGAAGGACAAGGAGGGTGCTCGAAAAGGCTTACACATAAATCGACGACTCTCAGCGAGCGTTTGGCTTCCCTGGCGGCGATATAGATGCACGCGACGGCGATGAGCCTAGCCTTTCGGCCCCACTGGAATTTTTTGACCTCTTTGGCCTGAGTGAAGAGGCTCTTGACGCGGGGGTAAAGACCAAACATCTCAAAGTGTGACAAGACGGTCCGGATGAAGTGCTTGGTGTCGTTCTGTGGGCAGCGAAAAAGTTGATCAGTACCGTCTCACAAGTGCGAAGGCAAAGTACAGAGAGAAGTCTTACCATCTTCTTTTCGTGATAGGCACTCTGGACCAGACCCAAGCCCTTCAACGTCTGGCCTTTCAGCATGGGTTTATCCCCAACGTATCCGGTGGTCTTGGCGAGGTACCGTCGCCCGGTTTCGACAAGTTCATTCTCGGCCGTTCGTCCGAGCGTGTGCAGCTGGGCCGAATTGGATGACTCGGCGACGTCACCGCAGTGGATGCACGCGTCGATGCCGAGCACTTGGTCGTGTTCGTATTCGTGGATGTGCGGTGGCGCAGCCGAAGCACGGGCGCTCGTCGGGTAGGGCTGCAGAACGCTGGAGTGGGGCGGCATCGTGGGGGTGTTTTTACGGCTAGCTCAGCTGCTTGACGATCGGTCGCCTCCTGCGGGGCACACCGGGCCACACCACACACAACGCGGGCGACAAGCCCTACTCGAGTCAGCTGGACCGCACCTCGACGATCGATGCCACGAGGTGGTAATCGTGGGCTGCGCAGGCCTAGCGTGTTGTACGCGACGGTGTGACTTGCGAAACGGGCCGCGAGCGTTGACCAGCAGGCGTTCAGTGTGAGGCTCGGAGCCCTGGCCAGAGCTCCAGAAAATAGGGGCGAATGCAGGACCTCGCAAGCGTGATTATGTGCTGCGAGGAGGCAGGGCGCGGTGTAACCTTTGAAACCTTTGAACGGAGAGGAGGAAGCAAGCGTCGACACGGGCGGGTGCAGTCGGGAGAGGGGCGTCTGGACTCTTGACACGCACTTGTGGTGGGGACACCTTTTGGCCCAACCTCGCCATTAGCGCCACTCATAAAGACGGGCGGTCGAGGCATTACGACAGATTCGGGGTTTGTAAGCCGATGCGCGCGCGTGGCGCTTGCCATGCGCGAGCTGCCGTAGGCTGCCGTGACTGCTCCTCGCGCTGACCGGGGCGTGCAGCTCGTGTTACGTCCGTTCACTCCACCCCAGCCGTCGAGTCAGGTCGCACCATGTCGAGTGGTGCCGCAGTCCCCGATGCCAACAGGGTCAGTCCGGCGTTCTTGTCTCATGATCGTGCGCCGAATCAGTGTCGAGCGAGGGCGTGGTTGTGCTGCTCGTTGTGGTCGTCGTGCCATCACGATCCAGCACTGACTGACATGCCGCTCGCCGCACACGACCGCTGGCTCGCCCGCGCTGAGCTGTGCCCCCCTGGGTGCACCCGTGGCTCGATTGCAATCGTAACTTGTTCGCTGACCTACCTGACCTGACCTTGTCCCTGCACTGCAGACTCGCAAGATCAGGGTGACGGGTAAGCGACCGTTGTTCTGTAGTGGGTCGTCAGGGCGTGTCTGGGTTCGGCATTCGCGCTCGGTCGCTCTTCATCGGCGTCGACAGCTGCTGAGGCGATGCGCCCCGCGCGAGTCAGCGAGTCGGCGAGTCAGCGCGCCCTTGGTGCCATCAGCCAATCAATAGGATCCGTCGACGGGTCGGCGAGCGCGTGCGGCCCCATCGACCCACGATTCGACCTCACGACCCCACGACCCAGGCTCATCACAAGGGCCTGACTATCTCATCGTTGGCTACATCTTCGGTTTACTCTGTACCGTGATGGCGTTGCTGCCGTCATCGGGCCGCGGTGGAGCGTCGGGTCCGGTAGCTCCTGGCGGACCGAGCGCCCTGACGCGCGGTCCAAAGTGATCTTTCCCCCGCCAAGAAAGAACGGCCCCGTGCCGCTCGACGATCCGACGATCGTACGCACACACTCCGTCGATCCCGTCCGTCGCCGACTCCGACACATCAGTCACAAATCAGGCACATCCCGAGTCCATGTTGCTGACCACCGGGTATTATTCTATCCCCTGCAGTCGTCGCAGCGGACTCGTTGGCCAAGCGAGACGTGTTCAGATTGCCCGACCCTTTTGCCGTAGTCACCGTCGATGGCGAACAGACGAACACCACTTCGGCGATCAAGGTTCGTTCCACTCGTTGTGATTATGGTGTACATGGTATCCTACCTTTTGACTAACTCTACCATTCGCATTTTTACAGAAAACGCTGAATCCTTGTATGTCTCAGATCGCCGTCGAGCACGTACGAAGGCGATCATCGGCTGACTGTCACCCCCTATCACTCCTCCTATTCTCGATAGATTGGAACGAGTCGTTCGACGTCCTCGTCAAGGATGGCAGCGTCTTAACCGTGCAAATCTTTGATCAGAAAAAGTTCAAGAAAAAGGACCAGGGCTTCCTCGGCGTCATCAACTTGCCCGTATCTCAGGCGATCGATCTTGACCTCGGCGGCGAAGGTTCGTCACAGGAATAGATCGGCGTCTTGGCGAACGGGCCAGAAATAAAGCTGACCCGACCGAGCTCTGCCCTCTCCCAGACACCTTCACGCGCGAGTTGAAACGATCCAACGACCAACTCGCCGTCCACGGCAAACTGATTGTCCACTTGACCACCAATGTCACCTCCGCAATCCGCACTTCGGCCGCGTCCGCTGCGCGCCCCTCGATCAGCACCGGAAGCAACAACGCCTCTTCGGCTTCGCTGTCGTCCCCGACGGTGGCGGGTTCGTCGACTCCAACTGCGACCGCTTCGGCCGCCGCGACACCTTCGAGCGACCCTCCCAACATCTCGACCCCTTCGGCACAGCCTGTGACGAGCGCGGCTTCGGCCAGTCCTTCGGGCGGTGCTTCGTTGAGCGCAGCGGGCTCGAGTTCAGGCGCCGGCGGTTCTTCCACGAACAACCGCGATTTCAATGCTCGCGAGGATCAGCACGGCCCCTTGCCGCTCGGATGGGAGCGACGAGTCGATCATCTCGGCCGTACGTACTACGTCGACCATACGACGCGCACGACGACGTGGACTCGACCCAAGCCCCCTACCGCGGGCACCAATGTGACGGGTCCTGCGGCGTCAGCTGGCGGCGATGGGTCCGCGGGTCGAAGTCGGACGACGGCGGATGAGTTTTTGGGAGCGGCCGAAGGCGCCTCGAACGTCGGCAGCACGACCTCGACCGTGCCGACGATGACGACGGGTACGACGGCGAGCACGGTCACGAGCGCCGTTTCCCCGTCGACCCCGACGGGCGGTGCGGGCGGTGCGAGTTCGTCCTCGACCATGGCTGGACAGGGCCCTCTCCCTGCTGGATGGGAACAACGATTTACGCCCGAAGGTCGGCCATACTTTGTCGATCACAACACGCGCACGACGACCTGGGTCGACCCGCGACGGCAGCAGTTGCTTCGTGTCATGGGCCCGAACGGCAACAACCTCACCGTGCAGCCGCAATCGGTCTCACAACTCGGCCCGTTGCCGTCCGGATGGGAGATGCGTCTCACGAGCACGGCCCGCGTGTACTTCGTCGACCACAACACCAAGACGACGACATGGGACGACCCGCGCTTGCCGAGCTCGTTGGATCAGAATGTTCCGCAGTACAAGCGTGATTTCCGACGCAAGTTGATTTACTTCCGTTCGCAACCCGCGCTGAGGCCCTCGCCCGGCCAGTGCCACGTCAAGGTGCGACGTAGTCACATCTTTGAGGACTCGTACGCCGAGATTATGCGTCAGACGCCCAACGACCTCAAGAAGCGCTTGATGATCAAGTTTGACGGCGAGGACGGTCTAGATTACGGTGGACTGTCGCGTGAATTCTTCTTCCTGCTCTCGCACGAGATGTTCAACCCCTTCTACTGCCTGTTCGAGTACTCGGCGCACGACAACTACACGCTGCAGATCAATCCCAATTCGTCGATCAACCCCGAGCATCTCAACTACTTCAAGTTTATCGGTCGGGTACTCTCCTTGGCCGTCTTCCACCGTCGTTTCCTCGATGCCTACTTCATCACGGCGTTGTACAAGATGGTGCTGAAGAAGAAGATCACGCTGCAGGACATGGAATCGGTCGACGCCGAGATGTTTCGCTCGTTGACCTGGATGCTCGAGAACGACATCACCGACGTGTTGGACAACACCTTCTCGGCCGAGGATGACCGGTTCGGTGAGACGGTCACGATCGACTTGAAGCCGGGAGGATCGGACGTGGCGGTGACGAACGAGAACAAGAAGGAGTACGTACAGCTCGTGACGGAGTGGAGGATCCAGAAGCGCGTCGAGGACCAGTTCAAGGCTTTCTTGTCCGGCTTCAACGAGTTGATCCCGCAAGAGTTGATCAACGTCTTTGACGAGCGCGAGCTGGAGCTTCTAATCGGCGGCATGTCTGAGATCGACGTCGACGACTGGATGAAGCACACCGATTACCGCGGGTATACGCAGGCCGACGAGGTCGTGCAGTGGTTCTGGAAGGCCGTCAAGGAGTGGCCGGCCGAAAAGAAGTCGCGGTTGTTGCAGTTCACAACAGGGACTTCGAGGATCCCGGTCAACGGGTTCAAGGATTTGCAAGGCTCGGACGGCCCGAGGAGGTTCACATTAGAGAAGAGTGGCGAGGTGACGCAGTTGCCCAAGAGTCACACCTGCTTCAACCGACTGGATCTACCGGCGTACCCGAGCTTCGAAGTACTCGAACAAAAACTCGCCTTTGCCGTCGAGAACACACTAGGGTTCGGACAAGAGTGATCTTTGCTCCTGTCCGACCCCTCGTTTCGCAACTTGCCTCTGTCGTCCCTTTGTCGTTCATCTCTCTCGCCTCCTCGCACCACCACGTTCGTTCCCTCTGTATCTCCAATCATCACAGCTTTTAGGACTTATTTACATGCACCTACGCCACATCCAACGTCCCGTCACTCGGCTCTCGTGCCGGCCTCTCTCACTCGCTCATCTTATTGGTTGCCGACATCGTTTGCTTCACGCGACGAATTCATTTTCATTCATTCATTTTGTGTCCCATGGTGCACATTCTGGTATTATTGCTCTCTCTACTCTGCCTGCTACCGCACGCTTCAATCTGTCTTTTGGCTTTTAGTTCTGGTTTCTCGTTTCGATTTCCTTCTCTGTGTCAATCTTTTTTCTTTTCTTCCTGTGCTTTCTTCTGCTGTCATTGAGGGTACTTTTGATGCCTAAAACTGCTTGGTGGTATGACTCTGATCGAGAGACGCTCGATTCGGTGCTTCCGATGCATTCCGAAGCATGGGGGCTTTAACAGAGAAGACGGGAACTTGGGAACGCGCCGCCTCTTGACGAACCACGAAGCTAAATGCGAAGTGCAAGCTTCTACATATCACCCGCCTGATACAATACGCTGATACGTTTGGGGATCTCATATCTGCCTTCCCCGTACGCCGTACGCCGCCCTATAGCTCGGGCTCGTGGTGTCACTACAACTCCGGGATCACCTCGATCTTCGAGGCATATTCAACACGGGGAAAAGCACTCTGCTCGAGCTCTCCTCGCGCCGAATGGGCGATTCTGAGAATCCCTGATTAGTGGGGAGCTTAAGATTCAGGCAGCGATGTATAACATGTACCCGAGCTCAGTGTAGACGAACCCGACCAACGAACCCAACGCGAACGCCTCTACGAAAAGTATCCTCTCCCGGACCTTTTCTTAAAGTTCGTCATTATACCTCCATAACCCCCAATCTTTGGGTTCGGTCTGCCATAACCTAATCGTACCGTCCTCTCCCGCACTGGCGTACATCTCCCCATCGGGGCTGAAACTGACACCATGAACGGGCCCGTGATGTCCTTTACCGAGTTCTTTCTCTTCCCCTGTGGAAAGGTCATGAACGTGGACCCAGTTGTCTGTGGTGGAACCGGTGACGAAGAGAAGTTTGGACGAAGAGGGGTGGAGGGAGGCTGTTGAGGGTGTGTAGGATAGGGAATGGGTGATGAGTGGTTCGGAGTGGACGAGGGGTTCAGAGAGGGAGTAGAGGCGCAGGGCTTGGGTGGTGGTGAGGGCGAGTTGGGGGGAAGGGGAGAGCGCACCGAGGGGTGTGGCGTGGGAGAGGGATGTGATGGGGTTGGGCAGGGAGAGTGTATGGATACAAGAGAGGGTACGGATGTCCCACCATCTGTTTTTGCATCAAGGAATGAGCACAGCTTCGGAGGGTTGAAGGGACAGTTGGTTGAAAGTCTTTCAGACTGACTTTACTTTCTGATCCTCCGCCATGGAAACGACGACCCGTCTTGCCTCATCATCGAACAAAACCGTCTTGATAGTCCCCTCGTGCGCAGTATCCGAACCCGTATCCTTGAACTCGACACAAGCCCCTTCTTGAGTAGGGGAGATGAGATCCTCGGTCGTTTCGGACGATGAAATCGAGGATCGGGTCAGGTCCCAGAGCCGAAGTTTATTTTCGGCGCCGCCTGTGAGGAGCGAGGTGGAAGAGGCGTTGATGTCGACGGATCGGACGATGTGGTTGTGGTTGAAGGTCGAGAGACAAGATCCGGTTGTGGTGTCCCAGAGCTTGCTGTGGGGCGTTCCGATCAGAACAGGATCAGCCTTTTCGCCTGCGTGTGCGCCAAGTAGCTGTAGCAATGACATACGCTGTAAAGTCGCCTGAGCCGGTGACTGCTCGTTCACCATCTTGGGATAGCCGAGATGACCATACGGCGCCTTTGTGTCCTCCTTCAACGAAGGTGCCGACCCAGTCTCCTAGCCTGTTTTGGAAAGGACCGACGAGAAGGGCCGAGCGAGCAGAAAAAATGAGTTTCCTCGTCCATGATGTTCATCCACCAGCTACGGCTTTGTGTTACGAACCAGTTGCGCAATTGCGGTTTGCCGTCCTTGCAAGAGGAAATGAGGAGGTACGACGGATCGGAGGTGGAGGTGGAGGAACCGGGTTCTTCGGACGAAGAGGGGGTCGGTGCGGTGGAGCTGGAGCTGGAGCCGGAGGGGCAAGAGAAGTGGAGAGATGGGATCGGTCGGGTGTGGCTATTGGAAGCACGCAAGTTAGGCTTGGCCCTTCAAGTTGGATCGGATACTGTACTGACCCACTGCAGACGAGCGGCGTCGACTGTGGAGGGCCCGAACCACGTCACGGCGGGTGTAGGGGTTGGTAAGGCGTGAGGGTTCAGCTGGACGAATGTGCGGGTACTTTGGGCTCTGATTCTGACGCACCCTGACTGGGATCGACATGACCAGCTGTAGGGTGCCGGTAAAGAGCTGGGGAAGCGGGCGAGTCGGCGTGGTCTAACGTGGCCGCCGCGAGGCCGACGCGTGGACGCGTGGACGGACGCAGCTCGGGTCGCATTTGGAGTTGACTAGCTTGTCGCCGAATTCCTAAGCGTCGCTAATGGCACGATATTACACGTTGCTCTCTCGCGCGCGGGCGACTTTGGCCTCGTAGCTGTGCCCGTAATCGCGTAATCTCGCGTAATTAAGACTGCTGCTTGCTCCCGTGCTGGTTGGTTGCCACTGCTCGCTCGCTCGCTTGCTCTCTGTCGCCCGTCGCCCGTCGCCAAAGAGTTGGTGTACTCGATCGTTGCACCTTTTACCTGGAGTGCAGTCCCCAGTGCATACGCCACCGTCACCCCTGCTGCCGACTGCTGCTGCTGCGGATCGCGTGCCCCCCGTAGTGTGAATCACGCTGGCCTGAGCTGACCGTCCATCCACTGTGTTTGGAGCGTAAACCGTGCCGCATCACCACGCATCACCGGGCATCATGGCTCGGACTCGGTCGTCGTTGTTTGTCGCGCTGCTGCTGCTCTCGCTCGGGTGCACCTCGGCGACCGTCTCGGCTTCGACGACTGGACCTCACCACACCCCGTACGCGCGCATCAAACGAGTCCAGGCCAAGCGCGACTATGACTCGCACGCCTACTACGTCGTGCAACTCGATCCGAACTCACCGACGGGGCCCCACGAGGTCGCGCAACAACTCGGCGCCGAACACGTCGAACAGGTTGGCGAACTGCGCGACCACTATCTGATACGCGCACCCCACGACATTGTCGACAAGGGAGATCCACAGTGGAAACCCGTTCAGACACAAGACGATCGCCAAGTAATGACGGGCACATGGCCGCCGAGAACGCCGTTCTTGTCCCACAAGCTCGCCAAGCGGCATCCGACCGAAAGGGACTCGGTCCTCGAACGCTTCGACCTCATCATCAGGGGGCTCCACTCGACACAACGGAAGCAACTCACCCGATCTCTGAGGACCCACATCGTCTCGCTCGAGCGACAATTTTTGCGACTGCGCGTCAAGCGCGATCATCCCGTCCTGCCCCCCTCCTCGTCGTTCCTGACCCGCACCCAACGATCGCTCGTGCGACTCGTACCGCGGCAGGACGACGCTGGCGACGACTCGGACGGGCCCAAGAACAACGCCCAGGGATTGATGGCACAGGTCGCGAGCAAATTTGGCATCCTAGACCCGCTGTGGCCCAAACAGTGGCATCTCTTTAACGACAAGCTCCCGGAACACTCGATCAACGTCGCCGGCGTATGGAAGCAGGGCGTCACCGGCAAAGGCGTCAATGTCGCCATTGTGGATGATGGGCTGGACTTTGAATCGGATGACTTGGCGGGCAACTTTGTGAGTGCACCTCGCCCACGTCGAGGAGAACAGCCGAAAGATGCTGACAGGCGTGCCCGTGATCCCCGACCAGTTCGCCGAAGGATCCTGGGACTACAATGCCCACACGGCGCTTCCCAAGCCCCAGCTCGACGATGACCAGCACGGAACACGATGCGCTGGCGAAGTATCGGCCGTCAAGAACGACGTCTGTGGTGTCGGAGTCGCGTACGGGTCTGGCATCGCCGGGATCCGCATCCTCTCGTCGCTCATCTCGGACGCCGATGAAGCCGCTTCGCTCAACTATGGGTTTCAATCGAATGATATTTACTCTTGCTCGTGGGGACCCCCCGATGATGGTCGTTCCATGGACGCGCCCTCGAATCTCATCACCAAAGCCATGCTCAACGGCGTGCAGAACGGTCGCAACGGCAAAGGCTCGATCTTTGTCTTTGCCAGTGGCAACGGTGGAGGATCCGATGATCAGTGCAACTTTGATGGTTACACCAACTCGTTGATGTCGATCACGGTCGGGGCCATCGACAGGAAGGGCTTGCACCCGTTCTACTCCGAGGCTTGTGCCGCTGTCATGGTCGTAACGTACAGTTCCGGAAGTGGTGACAACATTGTGAGTAGCGATCCGAGTGCCTTGCAGCTAGAAGTGTTCTGACGCTCTGATCGTCATCACAGCACACCACGGACGTGGGCAAGAACGAGTGCACAGACCGACACGGAGGCACCTCGGCCGCAGCCCCCATCGCTGCCGGCATCTTTGCGCTCGCGCTCGAGGTCCGCCCCGAGTTGACCTGGCGCGACATGCAGCACCTCTGCGTCCAGACCGCGGTGCAGATCAATCCGCAAGACCCGGATTGGCAAATGACGGCTACGGGGCGCTACTTCAACCACAAGTACGGATTCGGTAAACTCGATGCCTATGCGCTCGTCGAAAGGGCTAAGACGATCCCTCTCGCCAAGCCTCAAGCTTGGTGGGCGTCGCCCGAAGTTTCGGTCGGAGCGATACGCATCACGCCTCAAGGTATCGTCTCCAACATCGACGTGACGCAGGGCGATTTGAAGCAAAACAATTTCGAAAAAACCGAGCACGTCACCGTGACCGTGCATGTCGAGCACACCAAACGAGGCAACGTCGAGATCGAGTTGACGAGTCCCAAGGGGATGAAGAGCGTTCTCGCCAGGCCGCGACGCTTCGATGATGCGCAGACGGGATTCCCCGGTTGGGTGTTCATGTCCGTCAAGCATTGGGACGAGGACCCGGTGGGTACTTGGACCATCAGGGTTCGGGACCGTCAGGACGATGCGGGGAGCCAGAATGGAACGTTCCATTCTTGGTCGATGAGATTGTGGGGCTCGTCGATTGACCCTTCGATCGCGGAACCGTATCGACTACCTGGCGAACACCACTACGACGGATACCCTAGTGAGCCTGGTGATGAGGCCGAGCAAGATCAGACGACCACGACCCCGGCTACGACCGCTCCCGCAGCACCCAAGCCGACGCCTATCCCTACGACGGCGTTGACCGAAGCCGAATTGGAACCCACCAAAGCGTACGCTAAACCGACCGACCACCTCCCCGAAGACCATGCAGAAGCAACGGGGGAAGCCCATTTGCCTTTTGGCGACTATGACGACTCCGAACCGACCTCCCCGCCTGTCAACTCTGACGACAAGGAGGGAAGTTGGACGAGTGGGAACACGCTCTACGACGAGACGCCGGGTTATCTGGCGGGGATGAGGAACCTCGTCGGTTCAACGACGTGGCTCTTTGTAGCTGTAGGGACGATCATCGTTTTCGTGGCCGGTGTGACCGCGTTCTTCTGGATGAGGAGGGCAGGAAGGGGTCGCACGGGGGGGTTGATCTCCCGCGCGAGGGGTTACGATTTCGCACCGATGAATGACGAGGACGACGAAGTGCCCATGTCCGCTATGGAGCGAGGGAGGGTGAGATTCGGGAGTGGGGGTGGTAGTGGGGGTGGTGGAAGCGCGAGAACGAAGGAGTTATTCAACGCGTTTGCGTTGGATTCGGATGAGGAAGATGAGGATGATCGGGAAGGCGACGATGACGGTCGTGATGAGGAGAGCAAGCGAATCATCGGGGGAGATTCGGCGGGGGAGAGGTATTATGATGAAGAAAATGACGAGGAGCCGGAGGAGCCGGAGGAGCCGGAGGAGCGGGAAACCGATGAAAAGGATTCGTCTACGACACGGTCCAGAGCTTCGGTCGAGAGGGAGGCGAGGGAACACTTTAGTGATTAGAAGGAAGGGGAGCTGCTTCTTGTGGTGAGGGGAAAGGAATTCTGAACTGTAAGTTCTCCTTTCACTCTTTTTGTGTTTCAGGTTTTGTTGGTTTTCCTTTCGATGCAATGGGATGGATGTCATAGACAATTAACACCACAGTTCCGGTCACTGCAAATTCATTGATCCGTCTCCGTCGACGGACGAACTCGACGCCGAGGTGGTTTGGTGGCTGCCAGGGATGATGTTTCACAGGAGACAAGTGGATGGATAGCTAGGTACTGGCGCACTTTGAGTCCTCCCACTGTCAGTGCTTGCCCCAACAGCCTTCGCAAACCAGAGCCTTTTTGCGAATGGCGGTGTATGGGAATTCGGCCCACGAGGCAGCTGGTCTGGGGAGACCTGGCGCCTGGCATGTGGGGCACCATGCATCGCCGCCGCCCCGTGCTTTCGGTTCCGAGCGCCGACTCCAGGTATAAGCTTAAGTCATAAATTCCAGCTAGTCTAGCTTACGGAGATGTTTCATCAGTGAGTCCGATCGCTCCTCTTAATTCAGAGTGCCCACGCCGTCCCCTGGGGGACGGCCTCGACCTAGCTCCCTGGCCTTCGGCGGAGCGGAAATGGCCTTCCGACAGCGCCGGAGGTCAACCGGATTCTGCTCCAATTTCGCGTATAACCTTTTTGTCACCGCCAACCGAGCGCAGGCTGTGTGCTTACAAGTCTTCATCACCGCCAACATGGTTGTCACGAATACTGGCATGGGATGAGCGAAACTGGCATGGGATGAGCGACAATCCTTCTCCCCTCTTCGTATCCCTCCGATCCCTCCCTCGTCCTGACGACCACTTGCCCAGACCGGATCTGTTTCCTCTTCAAAGCTTCCGACTTTTCGGATTTAGCCCAGCGTGCCTCGCTTGGTACCTTCTCGTTCAAGTTTCCTTCGGTTCTGCCAGTTCGTTGAGACTTTGCCCCCGTACGTAGTGATCGATGCCGCCCCTTTTGCTCTGATGCAAGAACTGCGCTTCGAGATCTACGTGAAACGCCCCGGCGATCCGGCCACCTCACCTTCAACAGTGTACTAAGTCTGCGGTACGAACACGCTGAAGAATTACGACAGGTCATGACTCGATCAGAGCGTGGTGAAGAACTCATTGATCGGCGCGAACGAGACCCTTTCGGGGGGATGCCTCGTCGCAGCGAACAGCGATGGGGATGTGATTCCTGATTACGAGTACAACAAAGGGAGAAACCGATTCAAGGCACGAAAGAGATACGGAGGATTACTCTGCCTATGCACTCGCGTCCTCGTCGGCGATCTGATGCAGCTTCTTCAGCTCGGCCAACTCCTTCTCCCTCCTGGCCAGGTCCGTCTTGCTCGCTTGGCGTGCGGCTTGGTGATACAGGACTGTGGGGGGAGTAAGACTGTGTCAGGTCTGAAGAAAGCGGAGTGATGTAGGGAGGGCCCTGGATGAGTCTCGCTTACCGACGAGGTACCGTTCCTGCAGATGGAACCCATTCAAATGATCGAAAGCTTGCTTGGCCTGTCGTACCCCAGCTCACGTAAGACCATCATCAGCTGCCAACGCCCCTCGCTTTACCGAACCAAGATCCACGATCGAATGCAGCGCTCACATCATGCACGTCCTCGTAAACGACAAAGGCCGTGCCCCGCGTCTTTTGTTCGTTGCCCAATCGGATCTGACGGATCGCACCGTATTTGCCAAAGAGGTCGTACAGGTCATCGCCTTTGGTCTTGTAGTTGAGGTTCTAGAGGAGGGAGGGGGCGGGAGAGGAGGAGGGAGGGAAGGGTGACAGTGTCAGTCAGTGGGGTGTTGGGAGCAGAGCTGGGATAGAGTACACCGTACTTTGACCCAGAGTATCCTGTTGACATCCGGGGGTAGCTTGACGCCTGCATTGGACGAGGAGGACATTATTGTGGTGCGGTAGTGCGCGGACGAGGTGGACGGGGAGCGGAGCGGAGGGAACAGCAGCGAGAGCTGAGCCAAGGGGTGAGCGGGATTCCTGGCGGACGTTGAGGGGTCGGCTTCTTGCTCTTGCACCGCTCATCCCGTAATCGCAGGGGTAGCACCATTCAAAAGCTCCCACTCGAAATGTTTTCGTTCCACTTTGTAAGCCTTCGCCGTAGTTGTCCCTTCCCTCCCCCCTCGCCCCCCTCGCCCCCCTATTCCCCCCTCCCTTCAGGCTCGCCCTTCGCAACGGTGACCTCATCCTACCCAGAATTCCAGAGCTGACCCACGTCACGCATCTCGCAGGACATCCCACATGATGAACTCGAGCTCGAGGATGAAGATGAGGAGCAACAAGGACTCGTCAGCTCGACACAGGATCTGAGCATTTCCGCGGCTCCGAGAACGGCTGCACCAGCATCATCGCAAGTCGCTCCTTCGCTCATCCCCTCGGCCAAAGTCGAGTTGCAAGACTTGGTACGTCAGAGCAAATACAATGCCCTTCTTTTTTTGTTAATCTGTAGCGTCTGTTTTCTTTCTTTTGAGAACAGATCAACACGCTCCCCCCACTCATCTCCTACTCGTCCGTAAGGATACCCCTATCCCCGACAAACCCCTCCACCTCCACCTCCGTCTCCGCCAACTCCTTCACCGGAACGATCCTCCTCAAACGAGATCTTTTCGACGCGCGTTTCCAAATCCTTTCCGACCATTCCCAACGAGATCGAGATGATGGAGATGGGAAAATCGAGCGTCAGAAGGAGGATGGGTCGGTAGAAGTCGAGTCGATCGATCAGGATTCCGATTTGGTCAAGGGGGTTTATGAGGGGGGTTTGAAGGTATGGGAATGTTCGTTGGATTTGGTTAGGGTGTTGCGGGATGGAAGGGAAGGAGGGAGACATGGGGGATGGAAGGACAAGAGCGTCTTGGAGGTGAGTGAGGCGCAAAACTCGAATCCGTGGGATAGAAATCTGATGAGAGACGTCCTTGGAACAGCTGGGATGTGGGACTGCCCTTCCGGCATGCTACGCCTTTACGCAAATATTGCAAGAGATTCGAGAGGAACGAGATGCTGAAAGACGAAATGAGCAGGCGCAAAAAGCTCAAATTGCCGAAGGGAGAACCCAGGCCAAGAGGGAGAGGAAGAAGACGAGGCTGGATCTCCAGGATTATAATCGACAAGGTGCGGATCTGGTCCAAAGAGTGTATTCAGTTATCACCGCGTTCAATTCGATTGGACTCATCAGCTCGTTTTTTCAATGATGCAGTCCTCTCCCTAATCACGCTCCCCAACCTTCTCCTCGTTTACGCACACCATCTCACGCTCACGGGTGGGGGTGAAGGGACCGAAGCGCAAGGGACTCTGGTGCCGATCCGAAAGTTGAAGAAGAAGAAGAAGGAAAAGAAGTGTGACGGAGAAGATACAATGAAGGAAGAGGATAGGGAGTCGTCTGAGGATGACGATGAGGAGGACAGCGACGACGATGACGACAACGATGAAGATGACGAAGCGAGAACGGACTTTGACCCCACCGCGGACTGGCGACTTCACCCGGGCGAGATCGAATTGTCCCCAGGCTTCCTCGACTCTTTCACAACATTATTGGATGACTACGATATCGAATTAGGGT
Organism: Microbotryum violaceum; assembly: GCA_022506055.1. Taxonomy (NCBI): domain Eukaryota; kingdom Fungi; phylum Basidiomycota; class Microbotryomycetes; order Microbotryales; family Microbotryaceae; genus Microbotryum; species Microbotryum violaceum. The sequence continues at coordinate 106,236 of JAKMXP010000006.1, read as the reverse complement.
TCTACGAAGGCGCATGGGAAGGGTTCCGATCCACCAGCAATACCCAATCAGGCTCGGATCGGGAGTCGAGGGCAGAGGAAGTGGAATACGACCTCGTCCTCGCCAGTGAAACGATCTATCAACCCGCTTCTTTGCCCTCCCATATCGACGTACTACAACGCTCGAAAGGAGAGCAGTTGATCGCTTGCAAGAGGGTTTACTTTGGCGTGGGGGGTGGGGAGGTCGAGTTTGTGAATCAGGTCGAGGGGAGAGGGGGTAAGGTCGAGACGGTTTGGCCTGGGCAGGGGGCAGGCGAACAGAGGATGGGGGTGGGGAGGACAGTTCTAAGGGTTGGGTGGTAGAACTGAAAGTTGGGCTGTTCAAGTGAAGCGTGGCTGTTGGGTCGATTGCTTAGAGTTGGCTCATCCACATAACGGAATGCAGCTTTTTCGGATATTCCAACTTCAATACAACAGTCACTACAATCCACGACACGCGTAGAGGCATTCCGGGTTTTCAATTCTACATCGGTTACTCGATGCGATCACGGGTGCGTAAAGACGATGAGATACGGTTCGAACTTTGACAGGACTAGGCGCACGTCCCGGCGTGTTAACGAGGAGCGATGCCGCACTTCATCGAGGTGGTGTGAGCCGTTCAAGAAGGGGCGCATCCTGCAATCATATGAAAGGCATACTCAGCTTGAGCCCCCCAGAGGCGGATTTAAAAGACAGATGTGTAGAACTGACCTCTCAAACCTCTCCCTCAACCCCTCCTCGACGTCCCTCGTCATCTCCGCTATCCACCGACTCTCCAACATCGTCGGACGCCCCGGTTCCACAATCACACTAGGGCCTTTCAACACTTCGGACCCATCATCGACGTCCCCCAGCATACCGCTCGATGATGACCACGCGGTCGAAGAACGAGGAGGTTTGCCCGTTGTCGTTCGTTTGTGGGGTCCTTGAATGCCGAGATGGAACCCCGAGCGACTTCCCGAGGAGCGCGAAAGGAGGTTCATCATCGCTGGTGGGGACTGGGCCGCATGACTTCCACCGGACAAGGATCCTCGATGAGGGATCGACATACCATTCCCACTTCCATCAGCGGGAAATCGAAGTGTCTCCTCCTCGACCGAAACGCTACTCATCGCTCTCGATCGAGTCGCTCCGACACTCGTCGACCTTTCCGATAACCTCGTCCCACTGCCCAGCGGTGACGACCCCATCACACTCAACCTCCTCCTCCCGACACTCTCTCCTCCACCACTGAGATGACTCGATCCGTCCATCGACGAAGCGTTCGTCGCGCCCCATCGCCTCAGCGCTTCTTTCTTGATCGCTTCCGACGCGATCAGCCGAACGAAGGTACGTTGTTTCTCGACGAGGTTGTTGCGCAGCAGAAACAGAAGGGCGTTGTAGTACGTCGTTCGGAGGGACCTCGAATCGGCTGGGATGACCAGACTGAACGGTTCGCTGGGTGACAGCTTTGATAAGAGTACGGGGAGGCTGGGCAAGTCCTGGAACTGGGTCCCAAAGTCAAAAGTTAACTGGGCCAGAGAGGCGAGAGGGATCGTCGACGAAACGGTATAGACGCCTTTGAGCGAGACAACGTCGATGATCTTGCCCTTTCGCCAGTACACGAGATGTTGTACAACGTCCCGTAACGCCCCATCGTCGGCGTCGGAATCGATGTCCAACAAGGTCGCGTATTCGGCGAAGGAGAGATTCGGTGAGCAAAACTCGAGGAATTTGGAAAGCAGCGTGTCGGGCTGGACGTTCTTACGCAACTCGTCAGGATCCTCGAGGGGAAGGAACGTCTCCCAAGGCTGGAAGCGGACCAGAGGTCTTCTTCTCATGCGAGAAAATAAAGGCGGTGGTCGGTGGTTACGGAACGCTTCCGCGGGTGGGGTCGGACTGACGCTCCTTGCTCGAGCGGCCTCGGAAGCGTCGATGGGGTCGTCGTGCCGATCCCTTCGTTCAGGCCCACCACCGATTCCGCCCGGTCCAAGGTCCTTGAGGTGCACTTCCTGGCGCTCGGCGTAGAATGTATCGTACTCTTCTTCGACGGGAACTTCGCCGCGGAACAGGACCTGGACGGGGAGGGGTCCGAGCTGGATGTTGGCGAGCTGGTCGGCCTTGAGCGCCTCAAAAAGGTGGTTCAAGGCTTCGGCCAGAGACGACATGGGGGCCACCGAGGCAGGTATCTCGCGGTTTCGAATGCCTAAAATCCACGAAGATTGTTAGCTTCCGCGTTTTTGATCATCGAGGATGATCGTGACTCGGCTGACCCTGATCATGCGCCTTTTCGATCGCCTTCAATAATTTGAACGACTCCTTGCCGAGCCACTTTTCCTGTCTCTCTAGAGCCTTCACGTTCGCCGTTACGGGAATGATGACATCTTTGTAGTAGCCCTCGAGGTGCGAGCTGAGATGTGAGTCGGGCGGGGTGTCGATGACACACACAAAGTTGAAAGCCAGCAATCGACCGGTGCCGTGAATTGCTGTTGCCGAATGGTCTGACGAGGCGAATGAAGACAGGGGATGCACCGTCGATGTCGATGAAGAATTGCGCATCAGCGGCATAGGGCGCGCAGGAGGTGTTGCCGGAGTGGATGCGAGAGCGCCGGAACCCGAGCCCAATTCATCCGACGACGAGCGAGAAAAGTCACCCGAGAGATTGGCAAAGGGACCTTGGTTCGGAGGCGGGGGTCGTCTTCGGGTACGCCCTCTTCTCTCGCCGTCGTCCTCCTCAGAGTCCGAGTCACTCCTGTCACCATGTAGACCACCTCTGTGCTGGGACCGACCTCCTGCTGGGTCCGTATTTAGCCTTGTCGAAGGCTCGTCGTCGCCGAGCCAAACGGGGTGCCCCACGAAGGCGAGATGATCGACGACGAGCTCAAACGGCTGGTCGCACAGTTCTCGACTGGGACTCAACAAGGAGGCCAGTACGGTCGAGGGAAATCCGAGATACTGCTGCCCCTTTGCGCGTTCGGTCTGGTCGAGGTCGTCGACGAAGCGCGCCTCGTCGTCGCTGTCGTCCTCGTCGTCCTCTTCGCCCGAACTGGTTTCGCTCGGCGAGCTGGACGATTCATCCTCATCGGACGAGTAGCCCGACTGACGGGTGTTGACCGTCGTAGTCGTACTCGGGCGGGAGGAGTGGTAGATCGGCTTGGACGTGCGCCTGACCGCGCGCGGAGAGGGCGGATACTGATACACCACGTTCGCACCCCGCGAGGATTTGACGACCAGCAGCAGAGCCAGAAGCGATGAGGCTGGTGAGACTGTCGCTTTGACCATGGTCTCGCTCGGCTATCGACCTTCCGGCGATTTGGTTTCGGTGGCTGCGAGCACTGGCTCCACTCCGGCGCGGTGGCATGTGGGGTGAGCCAAGCGCCAAGCCAGACGGCGACCGCGCTTTGGCGGAGGCGGAGATGACGGTGTAAATTTGAGTCGTCGTAGTCAGACGCCCGGCGGAGGTTTAAAGACGTTTCATGGTCGCAGTGATTAGCAAATGTGCGAGTCTTAATGAGCCAGACTTTGAAATGGGGATTCTCTAGTATGTATTCCATCGACTAACTCCTTCCGACCACGTGCACAAAGTCGGTGAGGAACTTCCTGACCGCCGACTCATGCATACTGGCGCAAATGTATTACCTCTTCGAGTTAGTCCACATGCCCGAGCAGTCAACTTCATGTCTTTCGTGTCTATTCCAGCATTGCAAGTTAGGTTCAATGTTGAAATGCTGCTCGTTCCCTCTGTGCCACCACTCGGACCCTTGGACTCGATCACGGTACTAGCAAACACGCCTGCCTTCATCTGAATGTCGACCCCGCTACGGTTGCCATACGTCGTCGGTCTCCTGATCGAATTGCTGAAGTTCGAGTCTGTCGAGGCCTGGGGATGGCAGTCGTCGGCGCGGAGCAACCCGGCGTCTAGGGGCGTTTCTAATCTGGCGCCTGCGGGTGAGAAAGTCAGGAAACTCTTCCGGGAGCGGCGGAGCTGTGCGCCCTTCCTACAGCCGAGCCTAGCCGTGCCTGCCGTGCCCAAAGGCGCGAGAAGGCGCGAACCTGCGCGAATTGGCGCGAAACAGCGCGAAGCGGGGCGTCCATCGCCTCGCGTCGACGTCCCTCCTTCGTAACGCCCGCACACCCTCAACCGTATCCCCGCCAGCCTATCCTCTCCGTGAGTTTCATCTCCCCTCATCAGACGAAGAAAAAGATTTCCCAGTCTCCCCTCCCCAGGCTCCCCGCACAATGGCCGTGGTGCCGGCTTGGACTGCGACAGACGCTCTTTTTTTTCCCGCTGGGGCCGCTGGGCTGACCCTTCAGCCGATTCAACTCCATCGTTGCAGTGTTTCCAACCCCACCCCAATACCGCGATACCACCTCCGCCGTCCAATATGGCCCCCGTCTCTGTTAGTAGTGCTTTGCTGATGGTCGCACCCTTGACCGGGTGATCGACGTCTCAGTAGGCACGCTCTTTCCGAAGAAGCATCCCAGCTCACCTCGCTCCAAACCCCCCATCGCGTGCCGCATGGACCGCGTATACTCCCTCATTTTCCCCCTCTGGTAGGCCAAGTCCAAGAAGTCCGCCACCACGGCCGCCAACTCGCACAAGTTCATCGTCGACTTTTCCGGACCGGCCAACGACAAGATCTTTGACGGCGCCGCGTACGAGAAGTTCTTGGTCGACTCGATCAAGGTCGAGGGCAAGACGGGCCAATTGGGCGACGATGTCAAGATCGCCAAGGAGAAGGAGGGACAATTGAGCATCACGAGCCAGATCCCTTTCTCCAAGAGGTACCTCAAGTACTTGACCAAGAAGGTGACTTTTGATGGCCAATCCCTGCCATTGCCACGACGCGGTCGGCAGACAACTGACTAGTCCTTTTCACTGGCCGGCCCTCGCAGTTCTTGAAGAAGAATTTGATGCGCGAGTGGCTCCGTGTCGTCGCTACCGACAAGAACACCTACACGCTCAAGGTTAGTTGCGCGTGTGTTCTCGGCTAGACTGTCTCGACTCGGGTGCTGACATCCCGCTTCTGGTCACCACATCTAGTTCTACAATGTCGCCTTCGATGGTGCCGATGAGGGGGACGCCGAATAAAAACATCGTTTCCCTGGCAGCAATCATATCACATACACACAGAAAAGGAAGGCCCATCAATCAACCCGTTGTACCAAAAACGATTCGTCTGCGCTATCAAATCACCAAAACCCCCCCTTTTGGCGCATCGGAATCCTGTCAGTATGGTGTGAAAGCAGTGGAATGTTTCAGAGCGCATTGTAGAGAGAGCGAAAGACTTTTGGGGCAAGATGGTTCTGTATTGGCTTTCTTGATGGGCCTTGGAGTTGATTGTAGTTCTTCTTTTGCAATACTCGATGATTGGATCCTCGAACCTCTCTGTATTGCGGCGTTGTCAGGGGACGGCAACGTACTTTTGTGCATGACGAACAGCATGATCCAGTTGATCGCGGGAGCACACTCTGTTTCGACATGTGGGGATGTGGATGAAGGATAGACTCTGTAGAGACGAGACGAAGACTCAGAGGAAACGGGCGCAAAGAGACATGTTGGCCCGAACCAGAGGGGAGGTCACCGTGCTCGTGCTGAGTCCCCAGTGGCGAATGGAGGTGGTCTAGAACACTCCATCCTGGTACTGACATCCTGGCCACTGGGTATTAGTGTTTACACTTCCGAGTGATCGGACTACTGCTTTGAGTCAAAACGCGCTTGATGCGCGCCGCCCCGAGATCGACAATTTCGCGACCGAACTTGGCTGTTGCCTCTTCGCTTCTTACATCGCCATTCGCGGTTCTTACCTACCTTGAGCGACATGTCGAACGAAGAGACCCATTTAGAAAAGACCAAGCTCAACACTGTCAAGTGAGTACGACTCGTCGATCATTCGTCGATTATCTGATGAGTGCCAGTCACGGCCTCGTGACCGTCTCGGTACCCCACACGATAATCCTCCGCGCTCGGCTTCGTGCGCCTCCGCTGCTGAGCTGACCTCCCAAGCCACTACCTCTTATGTGTCCTCCTCTCATCTCACGTCACAGGTATGCAAAACGAGGCCATTATGACAAGCGCCTGATCTTTGCGATCGTGCGCGCGGTGCCGGTCGTGCACGTCGCTTTCGTCGACCGCGATGGGCTGCCTCAGTGCGTGCCCATGGTCGCGGCGATCGAGGAGACCGACGACGGCGAGGTGTTTGTGTATCTTCATGGTAATTATAACTGCTTGTGGCATGCTGTATGGATGGGGCGGCAGACTCGCTAGGGCTATCGCGAGTTGCCGGTCGACCAGTCGGCCCGCGACATTCTTCGGAATCCGAGCAGGGCACATTGAGTCTCATAACCTGCCGATCACTCACCATGCTTTCATCGGGTTTTTCTTGGGTTTTACCTAATGTAGGATCATCCGTGACTAGAATTATGAAGAATAACGGAGATGCAGGTGAGATTTTCCACCTGTGTTGGGAAATGGACGTGCATGCAGGTCTGATGAAATTCTCCTCTCTTGCCACACAGAGCCCCTTTGCATCACCGCGACTCTGGTCGACGCATTCGTCATGTCTTTGACTCCGTAGGTTCACACCGGGGTAGATCAATTATCACTTTGCTCTCATTACTGATCCCTTCCGCCGCCGACTCAAACAGTTTTCACCACTCGGCGCGATATCGTTCGGCGGTTCTGCACGGCACGACCTTCACCTTCTCGGAATCGTACGACGGGGACATTGAAGCGGCCAAAGTCCACGCTTTGCACGTCACGACGAACGCGATATGCTCGCAACGATGGGAGAACACGCGCTCGCCTCCGACCAGTGCCGAGATGAAGGCCACGGGCGTGATTCGGCTCCGGGTCGAGAGTGCGAGTGCCAAGGTGAATGAGACGGGGCCAAATGACGAAGCCAAGGTCAGTGGGCGAGAAAAAGGATTGAGAGCAGGGAGGTGAGAGGACTGATGAGCATAAAAATCTCGCGGTCTGGATTTATACAAAATCAGGATCTCAACAACGAGGAGCTTGTCGCGAAAACCTGGACTGGCATTTTGTAAGTCGGACGAACGACTCGCCAAGTGACTCAGGTATCCGAACGCATCACGCATTTGATACTTGGTGTCCCCCACCGACTCCAGGCCCTTCAAGATGGTTGCCGGTGACCCCCAGCCTTCGTCGTACAGTTGCAAGGAGGTGCCGAGCCACATCCGCGATTTCCAGGCCGAGTTTGAGGCCAAGGACCAAGCGGCGTTCCCCGAGCCGAAAAAGTGACGGGGACGAAATGAGATGGTTGGAGTAATTGTCGGTTGAAATGGCAGTCATTGGTTACCCACCTTGCAGAGAAAGATGCGCACGCTGGAGTATGCGTAATACGTCGTACCGTGTGAGCACTACTAAATCATTCTCACCGGCGGCGGCTGTTCTCCGCGCGCGCGAAACGACACGGCACGGCCGGCCACTGGCTCTGGCTCTGCTCTTCACTCCTCTTTGCGCGACTGCTCGCTCAGGGCTGCCTGGACCGGGTTCGTACGACGTCGCACGGCCACCGCCACGGGCTCACCCCACGATCTACGCTGCCAAGTCGAGTCTAGACGACGACCGTTCGCGGGTGTCCGCACGGCGACCTGTGCAGCACCTGACCAGCGGGAGCCTCACCTCCTGTCCCACCGCGTGCCTGTTGCACTGCCAACCAGCACATCACCCCCTTTCTCGAACCCATCACCCCTAGAAGGACTGGGACGACTTGACGGTGTACACCCCCTCATCGTCGTCCCTCGCCACTCCTCTCTCGGTCGTTGATCACTCGTTCCATCGCATTCCCAGTCCCATAGCCAAGGCCACTCAAGCCGCCTCAGAGGAGACATCACCTCGTTCGACTCGCCGAGTCATACTGGGACGAAGTTTTTGTTTCCGAATCCGAATTGCTACGGCATGGCGACCAAGAGCGCCGACGCGCCGACGACGACGAGCACGACCACGTCTCGAGGGCCTTTACCTTTTGGTCTCGGGCGCGAAGCCCATTGCTCAGTGTCGTCGTGCCAGCAACCAGGTGTACCTCTCCCCGCACCCGGATCACAGCTGCACGATCAAGTCGCCCATGCGTTGTCGACCTTGTTCTCGACCTTCTTCGCCACCTCGTTGCGCTACCTGGGCGTGTCCGAGATCCTCGACTGGCTTCATGTCAACGCGACCGTCGACGCGTGGCTCCTGACCGGCTTCGAGCAAGGCAGAACACCGGCCGAGGTCGTCGAAGAGCTGAACCTCCTCGTCGGTAGGGGCGCGATCAAGAGCGTCATCGTCGCCGCTCTCAATCAGGACGACGAGGCGTGGGCGACCAGCTTGCGAGAAGTCGGCTTCAGCTCGGGTATGAGCATGGCCTACGAGGGCATCATTTCTCAGGTCGGTCAACATGTCGGCTTTGGATGGTGTATCTGACCAGAGCAGCCCTAACGTTTTCTACGCTTTCCCTGCCAGCTCAAGTACAACAAGTCGTCGCCGATGCCGTGCCTCCACACGCTCATCACCCCGACCGGACTGGCGATGCTCAAGTCGGCACCGCTCAAGCACGCCTTTCCCGTGTGCCCTCCGCGCGAACGACCGTCACCTCAGCCACTGCTCAACTCCATCCGCTCTTTGATCGTTGCTGGCGCGTTGAGTGGTCCCGCTTGGAAGCAGGCGTCCGTGTGGCGGCCCCAGGTCCGGAGGGCTTCGGCTGCCTATCATGCGATGTGCAAGGATCTAGTTAGTCACAACAACTCTTCAGCATGATTTCGGGTCTCCACAAAAACTGATCAGTGTGCGTTTTCCCAGGCCGAGGAAGTCGTTTCCGATCCCGCTTTTTCGACCGAGTACAACATCTTCCTCGATTCCATCTCGCAGCCCCTACAATTGCTGCAACTCGTCGCCGAGGACTTTGAGGAATGTTTTGGCCCGGGTGCGTGCAAAGGGCTGCTTGGCGTCGGTGACGTGGGTGGACAGAACCTCATTCAGATCATGGTCAGTCCGTTTCGTAAGGGGTTTGACGAGGCACACATCGCTACGGGAAGGCACAGACGCTGATCTCACGACGAGCTGGATCCGAATACAGGACTTTTGTGCCGCCAAACGTCCCTCGGAATTGATAGCTCGCGTCAAGGCCCGGGTTTCGGAAAAGCAAGAGCGAGAAAGGATCGCGACGTTGCTCGAGAAGAAGCGCGCTCGACGGGGCGAGATCATCGCGGAGCAGCTCGGGTGGGCCAACGAGGAAAGCGCGACATCGGGGGAGGGAGACGAACGAGCAGAGACCAAACGACGCAGCGAACAACTCAGAAAGGAACGAGCGACGCTCGAGGCGGCGATCCAAACGCTCGTCAACCGAGAGGCTGAGCTCGCCATGGCGAGGGAGCAGGAGAGGATCGCGAGAGCGGCTGCAACCGAAGGGTTGGCGAATGGGAATATCGGAGCCGCTGCCAAGGCCCTTGGCTTATCGGTCTCTTCGAGTACAACGACGTCGAAGAACGCGGAAATCGCGGACCCGGTGAAGAAGAAACCCGAGGAGCTCACCATGCGACAAGGGTCGTCAAAGGACTTGCTCTTTTCCAACGTCAACGATCCGTTCGCTGCCACCGCACCTCGAGCCGTTTCACCCTCGGTTCAGTCCGCCAAAGGAAAGGCCAAAGCCGTTCCACCCCTTCCTTCGAGTCGATCACCTGCCCGCTATGGACCCCGTGGAATCGCTGTGCCGAGTCTACCTCAGCGAGCGATGTCGCCCGTTTCGTCGACCAAATCCACCTCTCGCGCTGCATCGCCTGTGGCTTCACTCAAGCAGAAGCATGCGACCGCTGCGGCTTCACTGCATACTCCGCCTCCTTCACCTCCCCGTCATGATTCGCCCCTCCGAAGCCGACGTCAGCCCTATGATCCCATCTACGACGACGAGGGCAAAGTGTACGAGCACGAAGGCGAACATGGTTGCGCCGCGTGTGCGGCTGCGTTGATCGACCGAACGATGGGGCCCGTGTTGGCGCAACGCTCCTTGTCAGCTTCGACCACTATCTCGAGCGCTTCGTTGCACCCAGTTGATGAATTGCTTCCCCCACCTGAGCGATCTCAGCCTATTGCTACTGCGACGAACAAGAAGCCGACAAAGGAGGAGGAACTCCCGGTCAGGCCAACTCCTTCCCACCCGCCTCCGGCCCCGGCATCGACTGCGCCATCCGTCCCGGTGCCTACTCCTGGCGAAAAGCGGGTTGCGGCGGATCTTGCACAGAATAGAGCACCCACACCTCAGCCAGCTATTGCTGTCAAACCGCTTCCCGTGATTGCTGATGCACCCGTGTCGAAGCCGAACCCCAAGCTCGCAGAGCTATCGCCTTCGGCAACTCAGCCCGCTTCTATGACCCGTCGGACGGCTGCGCCGATAGACACGCCTGCTGTGACACCTGCGAACAGCACTGGATCCGGGTCGAAGAAGAAGAAGAAGAAGAAGGCCGCCTGCGAGGACAAGACTTCCCTCGCCAAGCCTCTGGTATCCGTGGCCAACATTGCGCAGGCTCAAAAGTCCGCTTCGATACTTCCAAAGACCGACCGATTGATTGCAGCCATGAACAAGGGCATGGGCCTGCCGACGCCCAAGCCCGCCAACACCACTCCAGCCTCGACCTTACCACCTTACGTCGACGCCAGCTACGCCACCGTTTTCGCCGACGGCCCCATCAACCTGAGCCGTATTGTCGGATCCCAACGCTTCATCCCCAAGTGCTGTTCGCCCGATCGATGCACGGGCGACACGCCCAACTTCATCCTCTGGGACCAACTCGACATGCTCCTCGTCGAGGTGTGCCTCTCGGCGTTCAAGTACGAACTGATCGATAACCTCGCCGTCCCGCTCAAAGCCGTGCGCGATCGATTCGCCAAGCAGTATTTGCTCTCGGGGGGTAAGATGGCGGATGCGGATGCCGATCCTCTCGAGATGGACGCCGTTCTGACCCAGCTCGCCGACCCCAAAATTGGTATGGCGAGCATGTGGTCCAGCTTGCAGCAAGAGGACGTACGGGCATTCACCCAGCGCGTCTTGGCCGTGGCGTTGCGCAAGTTGATGGACGTCTTCCGCGCGCAGCTCGGTGCAGTTTGCGCGTGCCGTTTATCGAATCACCCCGAAGTGCTCGCGACGGCGCATCAACGCTTGACAGAATGCGAGCACGCCGATCGCAACGAACCGATCGAACTCGATGCGATGCATCAACAGACGTTCATCAAGTGGTGTCATACGCAACTGCGTGAAGGCAAGCTGTCCGGTCCCGAATGGCACGGCACCGAACGACAGTACCGTGTTGCCGATTTCTTGTTCGCTTGGAGCGACGCATTCGATACAGCGATCGACCGCATGATCTCGCAGCAACCTTATGCGCTCGCCGAAGACTTGACCTCCTTGATGGCTCAGCTCGGGGGAGTTCGATTGCTCGACTGGGCCCTGCGTTTGAGTCGCGATGGGACGACGAGGGCCGAAACGGATGCGCGCATGACGATGCAGGAGGTCATCAACATCCCCGAGCACAAGCGCTCGTTGAAGGAATGGGACCGCTTGATCAAGCTGGGAGTGAAGCAGGTGATCAAAGGTGCCGATCTGAATTCTCGAGTCGCGGATGAGCAAAAGCAATTGGTGAGTTCGTTCTCCGGGTGGTGGGATTCGACGATGATCTGTGCGGGACTAATGTGCTATCGATCGTCGATGCAGGGCAATCAACACTTTTCTGCTTCGGAATGGGCCGAGTCCCTGACGTGCTTCGCCACGGCCTCGCTAATCGACCCCAGCGATTCGACGTACTGGACCAACGCCGCCGCCGCTCGTCTCAAGATCGGGGGTCGCGCGCAATTCTCGGAAGCCGTTTCGGACTGCACTTATGCGCTCGCCCTCGACCCAGGATGCGTCAAAGCCTTGTACCGACGTGGGAACGCACTCGCGTTATTGGGCCTATGGGATCGAGCCGTGGCCGATCTGACCGAGTTGGTTCGTGTATGCCCGACCGATCCAAGCCGGCAAGCTTTGGCATGGGTCAAGGCACGACGGGCCGAGCAAGTCGCGAGGAAAAAGTAGAAGGAGGAAAGGCATGCATACAGTCGTGGAAATTGCGGTTGTAGGAAGAATCCGTTTGGGTCTTGTGACGAAAATTGGATGCGAACATATGTGCAACACTACCTTTTCTTAAACATCTTAGTACAGCGGCCAAGTCCTGACGCAAATTAGAAGACCCTTCAGACTCTCTGTTGCAAAACGACCTGTAGGTGATGAGGAATAGGGACATCGATCTGCGAGAAAGCAGAGGGACGGTGATATTCGCAGTAAAGGAGTAAAGATGTAGTGCTGTAAGTTGGAAGGAGCGGCGAGCGGTCGAGGAGGTCTGTGCGCTCGTCGAACTAGTCTCCATGCCTCAGTTCGTCGTCGACGACGACTTTGAAGCTTGGCTTGCCACCTTCCGAGCGACCGTCAATGCTATCAACAACGCGGTCAAGCATGCCCAACCCTCGACGGCGACGTGTACATGCAACCCCCTGCACCCGATGATCGTCCGGGACTGGCTGTGCAACCTGATGCCTGAAGCCTACGCTCCCACCATTAACGCACTCGGCGACGACGTCGACATCGGGAAGTTGGAACAGGCGTTACGTCGTTCGGCCCTTGGTGATCGCACCCGCCGCGACCAGTAGGGCGTTGATAGTGGGAGCGTAGGCTTCAGGCATCAGGTTGCACAGCCAGTCCCGGACGATCATCGGGTGCAGGGGGTTGCATGTACACGTCGCCGTCGAGGGTTGGGCATGCTTGACCGCGTTGTTGATAGCATTGACGGTCGCTCGGAAAGGTGGCAAGCCAAGCTTCAAAGTCGTCGTCGACGACGAACTGAGGCATGGAGACTAGTTCGACGAGGCGGGCGCTGCGATCGACGGTGCTCGAGGTCGCCGCACAGACCTCCTCGACCGCTCGCCGCTCCATCCAACTCTGTAAAGGCGCGACTGTGGCAACTAGATGCTACATGCCAAGACAGAGGTCCCAAGCTCGGGTAGTAATGGGAAGCGGAGTGTCTGTTCGGTCGGTCACGTCTAAGCCTCAGAAAAGAGGATTACCTAGCAAGGGATCTCAGCGCCCAGGAAGACTTGTTGGCAAGCCGCGGCAGCACCGTTCGCGACGACGAAGGGGCTCGTTGCGAGGAGGGTGCAGTCATGCAGTTGCCGGGGACCCGCGAGGCTCTGATCAAGGGCGCTGCGACAAGCAAAAGTCCTAGAGTGCGTCGATTGAAGCACGAGCAAGTTCACGGGGACGAGAGCGGATCCAGCGAACATCATTCTGACTGATCGGGCGAGGTGAGAGAGAGGAAAAGGGGAAAGGGGCTAGAGTGGCAAGCTTGTTCTTGACGAAGCGGTGGTGGAAGAAGGATGCGAAGGAGCTGGGAAGCCTTGAGACGATGGTGGAGATGATGTTAAACGGAGGAAGAACACAGGCAAAAAGGTCTGAAGTGCGCCCCTTGTACTTGTTCTGTGTGGGCCACTGACGGGCATCGCCTTTAGAGCGGGATCGGCTACCCTGCTGCCTCGGGCGAACGGGCCTTGCTTTAGCCCGAGTCGAGGTGGACGTGCTAGGAACTTGAGGAGAGCGAATCTTCTAGTGGCCATGTCGATCCTAGTGACAAATTGTGCTATTTTTGGTTCCTACAAGACAGCCGCAGACATCGAGACATTTACTCTGTGTTCCGGTGGGTTTCCACCGCCGCTGACACGTCCGCGCGCGTCGCCTCCGACCACTGGGTACTTGAGGGGATTGACCGACAAGCCCGACAAGATGATTCAGCAATCGAACATAATATTCTCATCATTCCTTCCTGAAATCGGGCAAACAGTCTGCTACCGCCTCGAAGGAGGATTCGGTGGTCAACGTTGATCGCTTGAGTTAAAGGCCCGATGAGTACCTCGGACTCTGGGTCCCCGTTCGCACAAGCTCCGAGGCAGTTCCAAGCGTTGCGTACGGAAACTACCACTTTATGGGATCAAGAGATTCGTTCAAAAAACCTTAACCCATACTGGCTGATCTACTTCCCCCTGCGAGCCTGCTTGAGCAGATCCACCCAGGCTGTCCAGTGACGACGAGGTGAAGAGCTCGCATGCTCGCAGCTAACTTGAGCTCCTCCCTGAGGGAGGTGGACGCACAGCGCCCCCGAGCCCTAGTAGCCTTATAAGTAGCCTCTGAGTAGCTAGGTTCTGGTCACAAACTGCTTTCAGTCTAGAGGTCAAGAACGATAGATTGTATTGTATGTACATCAGAGGCGCAGACCTCACAGCCCGGGCCCCGGCCAAGCCTGTAGCCATAATGGCCCGCACGCAAATGGCCCGCTTCCCCAAGTCCTATCCTTTCCCGCGGATCACGCGCGCGCGGCGCAATGTGGACTGGCTACTGATTCAAGCATGGTTTTAGTACCTTGGAGTAAGTCAAAGAACTCGAATTATTTCGAGGGGCGAAGGGTCCGCAGTTTTTCGCACAGATACGAAAACAAACGATTCTAATTTGAAGATGGGCAACTCAGGTCATTTGAACGGATTTTGTCGGCCTACTACTAGTGGTAGATTCGTCGAGGTCACGAGACGAACGTTGGTGCGATTGGTCGGGCACAGCCTGGCAGTGACTTAGGGCTGAGGCTACATCGTGTTTGCGCTAGGCAAGCAGTCTTTTGACTCGTGAAAGGGGAATGCAGGTTGAGTGGGCCAAATCAGCGGATTGAAGAAAGAGCCTAATGAGCCCGAATTCCGCTTTAGGCATGAAGATCCATCCTGTACTCAGTCAAGTTGCGCCAACCTAATTGCGTAGTGGTGCCAGTACACATATTCCTAGGAACGTACTTACGTGCCCCGGTGGTGCCTGCCGGTCCAACAAGGGTTTCTTTCCGGAGGCCACTGACGACGAGGCCGAGGCTGCCCCTCGTCACGCGCTCGCGACACTTTAATGTTCAAAGTCTCTCGGGAGTCAACTTTGTCTGTAACGACATCTCATGTAAAATAGTGAATGGGCATCGATCTGCACAAGGCAGAGACGCAAATTCCGTTGCAAAAGCAATTACTAAGGTTATAAGGTGTGTATAGACTACTGGATACATGTTACCTCTTGGTTTCAGGAAGTGTAGAAACGGGTTCTGTTGTGGGGAACAGGGAAACGGTGGTGGGGAGAACTTATCTCAAAGTGCTCGCTTAGCGACTTTGATGAACAATGAGAGCGTTCAGGAGGTTTGGTCGGGACCGATGAAGACCTGTTCGCAGGCGGAACCGGCCCTCTGCGCCGTAACGAAGGGGCTCCTGGCGAGCTCGGTGCAGTTCCCCTTGAGCAAGATCGCCGAGGTCGGGTCGGTGGTCGTCAAGATGTTCTGGTCAAGAGCTCCGTTCTGGCCGGTGCAGGTAGCGGGGTCGAAGGAGTTGCCGATGAAGTAGATGACTATGACCGAGAGAGTACGCCGTAAGAATACGTAAAAGCCGGAAACCGCGCATGCAAAACCGAACACGACTTACCGCGGGCCTTGGGTTGGGCGCGTGCGCAGTTTTGCGGGTCACCGCCTTCAGCCGTGATGGCCCTGAAGGGCTGTTGCTTGGCCGAGTAGGGCTTGGCCAAGCCATAACCGGAGAACTGGCCGTAAGGGGTGCCGTATACGCACTCATTGGCGACGAGCGTGTAGTCTTGGGCGCAGGTAAGGGTCGTTGTGTTGGTGCAGGTCAACGCGTTGGGGTCGGCGCAGTCCAAGCATTGCTTGCCTGTAGGGGAAGTCGCAAGTGACAATACGTATCAGTTCACTGGCGCTCTAATTTGAACAAATTAGACATCTGGAGACGCAAATACTCACCATCGACGCTGAGGTAGGTTCCGTTCTGGGCGGTGCAGTTCACGGCCGCGCACCTGAGTAACGAAGCAGCGAATTGGGGGTCAAACTCAGACAGATGGTCTTTCAATCTAGTTACAGAATGACGGAACAGGTGCTCTAAACTCACTTGCGGGCAGAGTTGACCACACCGTACGTGCACGTCAAAGGAACGGATCGAGAGCAGGTCGAGGCGTTCGTGTAAAGAGAGGCGCAAGAAACGCAACGATTGTCTGTGGAGAAGAGGTAGGTGAACAACGGTCGAGCGGTTAGTACACTGGATCGTGGCATCATTGGTCCGATAGGTTCATAGAGTAATGCATCTACGCCGAGTATATGAGGGACATGCAAGGCAACGGAGCTGGAAAAGCAGAGGAATAGCGGAGCTTAGGAGGAAGAACCAGACTCACTGACGGCGATCTCGTTGGTGTGGCAAGTGATGCGCTTCTCGAGCTCATGCACAGCGTTGTCCGATAGGGGAGCTGCAATCGAGATAGTCGATTGGAGGACGAGCAAGGTCGCGGCGATGACACCGGAGCGAGCGAAGAACATTCTGACTTGATGGAAAGGGGTTGGTGAAGGTGGGGCTGGGGCTGGGAAGTCTTGGGAAGATGATGGGAGATGGTGTGAGAAGGAAGGAAAGGGTGTGAGCGCGAACACACCGCTCTTTATACTCACATTCGGACGTCCTTGCGTTACGTGTACGCAGTATGAGAAAAATGAGAACAATATTGATGTCATGGAATTAAAGACAGGCGCGAGCTTTGTGCTCTAGCTGACGCCGGAAGCCTGGCGGGCGGCGGCGCGCGCCAGGCACGACCTACCCGAATGGGCACTTCTTCCCCTCCAAGTCCAAGCTGCGAGAGGGAGCTGGGGCGTTGGCATCGTCAATGCATGGGCGCCGAGTTCTTGTTCTCAATTTGATGACGCCGATGACTCTCCATCGGTCCATGTTTCTTGCAAATTGTACTAGAGCCCTTTCCGATACTTGTGTAGCCAAGACCCGAGGACCGTGCGCTGATCGAAACTTTCCGGCTTTGCGAACTGATCGAAATCACAGTCAATGATCTCCTCACGCAAGCTGCGACACTACTAACAAAGTGATGACAAGAGATCCGTCCTAGTCTGAAATCTGTACACTGTGAATATCCTTTGTAATATATGTACCCAACTCGAGAGATGCTGAGGATCGAGAATACGGGTCTCGATCGCAATCGGCTGAGGTCAGTATAGCGAAGGCGGAGGTTGGTAGTGAGCCTCGGACTCAATTGCTCCAATTCGGGCGTGCATCGATTGAGGGGTGTTTTCAGCCGGGGCAGGAATTTGAGGAGCCCCGCCTTGGGCCTGTAGAGCAGCTGAATAGGTAGGTGCCTACCCGCATCATCGCGACAGCACTCGTGCCTCGAGCTCCTGGGAGCCTTTCCGGCCCGGTGAGGGGTCGCCCGATGGGGCAGGCGCGCGAGTGCAAGCCGGAAGCTGGTACGTCACAATTACAAGATTGGGCGCGCAAGCTAGGAACATTAAGTTTCCTTCTTGGCGACTAACGAGGCAATTGTTCCGGACACGAGTATTCGCCTTCCACAAGCAGCCCCTGGGCACACGTGCATTTTGAGGAGCTAGTCTTCTCTGCTCACCCTGTCGCCGCTCTGGGTTGAGATCGAGGTTTGGCCCCAAATTATCCTGCCCCATCTCCCGCCTTGACCTGCTACCAAGGTCGCTTCGAATTGCTCGAAATGATTGGGATGAAGGTTTCCGGTCATCCTGCGCGGAAAATCTTTGTAGGTATAAAGGCCTTTCATTGAGCTCTGCTTCCTCCCATGACCCTGCCGGGCGTGAGCTCGGACCCGAATAATGCCCCACAACTCCAAATCCGAGGTGAGCTTACGGCCAGCGGCTCGATCAACAAACGGAAGGTGAGCCCATCATCGGCGCCGGTTTTGCTCGGCCCTCGAAGGGTACCCCCATTTTCAATTAACCCCTGCTCCTCATCAAAGCCCCTCCCGACCCGTGCACCCCTCCCATCGTCGACGGTGATTCGTTGAAGCATCGGTGCCAGTGCACGGGCGTACAAGGATTCAGCTCTCGGCGCCACGCTGTCCTTGCTTCCTCTGAAGTGGAAAGTTTTTCAAGATCATCATTCGATCCCCGTTGAAAATCGCATCCGCTGTCGAAAATGGTTGTTATGCGGTCAGCACAAGTTTGCGCGCCAAGAATCTTTCGCCCGAGACCCGATCGGAAGCCCTCAGGTGGTAGGGATCGTCGGCGTTCCGAGACCCGATCGGAAGCCCTCAGGTGGTAGGTTTCGGCGCAACGGACTACTCCGTCCGAGTTATGCAAACTATTACGAACGAATTTTGTTCGAACGAAAAGCGCAGTTGCAGTTTAATCGAAGCCCAGTTCCTGGTGGCTCCTTGAGACACCGACTCACGTGACCATTGCAGCCTCCCGTAACCCCGCTGAGGCTGCCGCGCGTCTGAATAAGAAGTCGGTGATCGAGTTCAGTGGTGAAGCTCCGTTTCAAATTTAGGGCTCGGACTATATACTTGAGTGATGGCAATTGTGTCTCGCAAAACGTCTAGTGACTGAAGGGATTGTGGCGAGAGCCCGAATTTGCTAGTTGCTACAATCGCAGCACCAGAACTCGGGGCGTTCGCTGTTGCAGTGGGCCGTCCGAGTCGTTTTTGGTCTCACCTTGGAGGCGAGGGTTCGATCTGTCGAATTCTGTCTCACGGTCGACGCGAGAGGACGCGAGAGTCGTTGGCCCGTTCGATAGCCAACTCAGGGATCAACTGACACATTTCCGACACCATTCGAGGTGCTCGTCAACGAGAGCTGCCGAACCATCGCAGAGCTGCCGAACCATCGCAGAGCTGCATGTTACAGCTCGCCAGCCTCTCCCTGTTCGACTCGCACTGCATGCAGTGCCCGACTCCGAGGTAGTTGCGCACGACTTCTTGGCGGCTTGGTCGCGGCGTCGTCCGCACCAGGGGCTCGAAATACGATCATACTTGACCTGCCTAACTTATCCCCGGCCCACCGCTTTTCACACTGCAATAGACGCTTGAAGCAGGTCTGCATCTTTCTGCGGCCGTAACCACATGTTCAAGCTCACGTGTCTCCGTAGAGGTCTCGCTTAGCACGACACAGCGTCGGAAATTAGGTGTCCCAGTGCGACGACAGTGGGGTGGTGCCCATGACTCTCCTTATCGTTGTAGACGACTCTCTCAGCGCCTAAACTTGGAGAGTGGATGGGCTCGGCGAGTCAGCATGACGTTAATCGGCCTTCGGCGGTGCATTGTCGTGGGACCGCCGCAAGAGTGGGGTGCACTCTGCATTGACTACACTCGCCGTCGAGAATCAGTCGTGGATAGTGCTCTTCAACAGGTCGCCTTCGCAGAAGTGGCGCAAAGCCACGTCGTATGACATGTTTTCCCCTGGGACCTGAGCCTGGCAATTTCGCCGACACACGCTGATGACTCGACGAGCAATCTCCGGAGCTGTGAGCTCAGCGTAGGATGATAAGGTTCTACTGTGGATGAAGGAGTCTGAGACAGGGAAAGCGGTGTGTTGTGAATGTTGGAGTGGAGATGGAGGGTCAGGAAGCGTGCATACGCCTTGCGGACGAGGCTCCGGTCACCTTGCCGAGTCACGTGAGCCTAGTTTTGCCGATCTGCGACGAGCATGACGTCGAACGTTGAGATCTCGTGCAGCGGGTTTCACTGTTCAGGGGCTGCTGTATGGAATGCAATCACTACTGTGTGTGGTGCATCGCGTATTGCGAGAGTCGTCGTCAACATCCTTCTCCTTGAACTTGAACACCCGCCCGCTCACCTCCACGCGGCAAGCCCGGCGTTGTAATCGCGTCCTTTCCAATGGGTCGCAATTGACACCGCGGCGGCGTGTGACGAGTCGCACCAGCTGCCGCTTCCCTCCCCGCGCGCAAATCGACTCGCAACCCCCCTTCACGCCATCGGATCGACAACATGTGGCTGACAGACGCACAAAGTCAGTCCTATAGGAAGCGTGCTTTGCTCTCGCCCTACTGACGACGCGCCTGCTGCACAGAAATCGGCGTAAGCTGCGCGCGATCCGACGTGTCGATTCTCAGCCGACGCCGACGACACGGTGCCACCGACCTCCAGGCGACACAGCGCAGCACAGCTGACGACAATCTTGGGTTTTGTGCGCACAGGTTGGCCTGACCTCGTTCGGAGCCTTCTTCATGCTCTTGGGCATGATCATGTTTTTCGATGGGGCCTTGTTGGCCCTGGGCAACGTGAGTCGTACGCCGCCGTGCCGCCGTGCAGCCGTGCAGCCGTTGCGGGCCTCGACAGCTCGACCACCCGACACTCACCACTTCGATATCGCGTCGGTATCAGTGGCGCGAACAATGGCATGCACACCTCCAAGTGGGGACGAGTGTTGCGGGGAGACACGCGTGGTCCGATCGTCCTCGACCCCGGACCAGTCGGCTTCGTGGACGCGCCCTACGCCCCCCCATTCGGATTGCACAGATGGACATTCACCTGGATACTGATTCGGTCTGCTCTCACCGTCGCAGATCCTCTTCATCGCCGGATTGCCCTTGATCATCGGGCCGCGGAAGGCGTTCTACTTCTTTGCCCGGAAGCAAAAGCTCAGGGGGAGTGAGTTGCTTCGCTTCGTCGGGTGACATCGTGTCTTTACGATCACACCTCGCCGTACTTCCCGACTCGTTGGATCGTGACTCGCAGAAATCGGTGTCGCGACACGATCGAGTCGTCTCGCCTCATCTCGGCTGGGTTATCGCATGACTGACCGATGATATCAACTCTTTCGCTCAGCATTCTGCTTCGTCGCTGGCGTTATTCTCGTTTTCGTCAAGTACCCTTTCATCGGCATGCTTGTCGAGACCTTTGGCTTCCTGAATCTGTTCGGGTCAGTGAACGCATCGCACGCCCTGACGTATCGAAACCGGTGCTGAACCCTCTCCTGGCCCCGCCCGTACAGTGATTTCTTCCCTGTCGTGTTGAGCTTCCTGAGACAAGTACCGGTCATTGGCAACTTCTTTTCGCTTCCTGTCGTGCGGCAGGTACGTTGCGACTTGCTCGACGTACGGCATCGAGGCTCGATGCATGTGGTCGCAGGACTGACGAGAATCCCATGACGTGCGCTACAGGCAACGGACCGGATAGCAGGAGTACGACGGCAGTCACCTGTATGATCGACAACCACACTAGACGATGACGAAGAAAATAATGAGGTTGTAGGAGGGTATCTGCCCGCGCGGCGTAATGTAGTATCACGAGGGACTTGCAACAAATGGACCGACACTTCACCCGCGGTCGAGCAACCGAGCCAATGTTGCAAGTATCGAACCTACCGCCGATTGAAGAGTGTCGACACTTGGATGAGCTGGTACCGAGAGCCGACGTACAGGGATGATGCCGTGTTATCTTGCGTTCGCGAGCCAGCAGAGCGTCACGAGAAAGCTCCTAAGCAGAGCTCGGCTTGACCGGAGCGTGCTGTCGGTGTGACATCACATTCACGCATAGTGTTCATGTCTTGAAACGACAACGCCCTTTGCAAGCTTGTCTCACCGAGTCTCAGTCAAAATAACCAACAAGCCGATCTCACTCCCCGAATACCCACGGACGGATCGACGGACGAACGTTAGCCGAAAGCTAGGGCGGCGACGATCGGAGCGGCGGCCGGGCCTTGGCGCCTCCTATCTTGCCTCCTTTTTCTCCTTATCTCCTGGCCCTCCCGCAAAAGAACCTTGTCTCAAGCAGCCGCAGCTTGGAGTCTGTACATCCTTGGGTGAGACTGACGTCGTTTGATGCTTTTCTTTCCCCTCTCATGCTGTTCTTTCTTTCCCCCGTACCACTCATCTCTTTCTGATCCACTGGACACGTAATTATCTTCCTCGCTTTTGGACGCAACACACGGTATTGCGAACACGCTTGGCCCCTTCGACGTTCCCCGATGCGCACTCGGAGCTCTCTCTTCGCGGTGGCGGCCCTGCTCGCTGGCGCTTCGCACGCCCAACTCAACCAACGCTCCCAAGCCGCGATCAAGGACCCGGCGAAGGAATGCACGGCATGTGAGTGACATAGGAAGATGTATAATCTTTGAATTTCCTTTCTCCCAACGTGAGAACACGCGGCTTCCTATCGTGATTCAGTCTCGGGTTAAGTTTGTGCGCCGCCGCCTCGGCCGAGTTCGGTCCACGGCTTCCGAGTTCAACTTCGACATGACGCCTTGGAGATCTACTCTCATAGAGGATGTAGCTGGGACGCACCGAACAGTCGTACTAGCATGAACCCAAGCTGAACAGCGATTGTTTCCTTTCATCCCGCCCGCCCCGACTTCTGCGCCCCTCTTTCAGACACCTATGCGCCCCTGGCCGCGTTCCAGAGCTCTTACCCGACCGTGTGGAAGATCGCCGATCTGCAACATGCGTCAGTCCTTCGAATCCATCCATAATCGCAAGTTCGCGTCAACTAATACGTATAACGCACTTATCGCAGGGGTGTGACGGATTCGGCCAAAAACTTGTTCGCGACCGTTTCGGCCGGCCTGCCCTCGATCGCGCCTCGAGGCACTACCGACGGCGATTGGAGCAACGTCCAGTATTCGACGGCGGACGACCCTGATTGTTGGGTGAGTCGAGGTCGGATCATGCTTTGCAATTTCATGGCTGCTCGTGTTGGTCGACTACAACGGCCAATTGGGTTGGTCTCGGAGCCGGTCGGAGCTGTCGATCGGATCGGATCAAGGCGGGAACAGGAGTTGAACGGCATCGACCCATCACGGACGACACCTCTCCTTTCGGAACCCACAAGATCGACAATGTCATTCTTGGGACTGCTCATGATTCAAGACATTGCAGTTCAAAGCGCTGACGCCTGGTTTGGATTGTTCGTCCGGTTTCCTGGTTTAGTGGACAAGCACGCAATGTACGACACCTAAACTGTCGGGCCTCCCACCCGACATAACGCATTGCGAGCACCCCGCTTCGCTAGGCTACACGCTCGACGATGGTGAGTTGAAGGGGAAGCAGATCTTGGAAGAGGTCTTGGTTTGACTGCTTACTTTAAACCACACATCTCGCAGGACCTAATTGTAGTCACAACGCTGTCAGTATGGCTGGCGGCAGCGAAGCTCCAGCTGCATCCTCGTGCAGGTGTCGTACGACCGAGACTGACACCCATCCGAGTCTTGTTCCGTCGTTGTCCTACAGTATTACGACTATCTAAACGAGCAGAAGCAAAAGGCAACCCTGTTCTATGTTGGCTCGAACGTTATGGATTGGCCACTGCAAGCCCAACGAGGCTTGGCCGATGGTCATGAGTAAGTTTCATCGGCTGCTGTGTCTCCCTCCCCTCACATCCCGACTCACATCCCGATCATTAATAAGATGCTTTCCCGTGTCCTAGGATCTGTGCCCATTCGTGGAGTCATCGCTACATGACCTCTTTATCGAACGAACAGGCCTTCGCCGAGATCTACTATTCGAAAAAGATCATCAAGGACGTGTTGGGCATCACCGTGCAGTGCTTCCGACCCCCTTACGGTGACACCGATGATCGAATTCGTTCGATCACGCATGCATTGGGTATGCGAACAATCTTGTACGTCGAATAATACAAAGAGTTTGCTTTGCTTTTTATCAGAGATGTTGATCGAGGAGTGCGTTTTGGACGTCAAGGTGGAGCTATGATACGGTGGATTGGCAAGTCGATCAATCGGGCAATGCCGAGATCGACAACAACTATCAAACATTGATCTCGAAGGCGACCGATCAACAGGGACAGATAAACCTCGCCCATGAGCTGTGAGTGCGACTTTATCGATCGTGTGAGAGTTCGCACAAAGTATAAAGTGCTGATTAGGATCTCTATGTTTTTCGCTGTTCGCAGCGATCTCGCAACAATGAACCTCTCCCAGACGTGGTTGCCCGCTTTGCAAAAGGCTTACACAGGTGGAGTGATGCCTGTAAGTCCTTGAACCCTACAATTTCACCAAAGCTTTTGAACTGAACTCAATCAACACCATGACCCCGCATAGCTCACCGTCTGCCAAGGTAACGCACAACCTTACCTCGAAACCTCGGCGACGTTCCCTTCGTACGACCAGTGGCAGCAAGGGATGAGGGAAGCGACGATCCCTGCCGCCTCGCCCGCGACGTCGGGCGACGATAGCATCTCTTGGGCATTCTCGAATGGTGGTGGATCGGGAGGGAATGAGAATGGGAGTGGGAATGGGGGTGGAAATGGGGGCGAGAGTAGTGCGCTGACGGGGACTGAAAAGGGCGTGCAGGGAGCGACGCACGACGATACTTCCGATGGCTTTTCGGGTTCGTCAGATGGGAGTGATTTTTCCGACACAAATGGGGACGGTGGCGATGAGGACAGTGGCGATGGGGACAATGGCGATGGGGACAGTGGCGATGGGAAAGATGCTTTTGACGGTAATGATGACGGCGATGACGATGATGGTGATACTTCGGGTTCGAGCAACACCACGATGATGACAGGTCAAGACGATTCGGGATCGTCAAGGACGGGTACTATGACGGACGGGACTTCGTTGCCCAAAACAGGGATTAGCAAACTCGGAGGCAGCTCGAGCACGGTCAACTCGACCTTGACGTCCGCAGCAAAGTTGGTTGCAGCAGCGACGAGGGACATCGGAGAGGGAGCATTGGTTACGAGGTGTGTGTTCGCCGTTATGATGGCCTTGGCGACCGTGATGGCGTTTTACCTCTAGACGGAGGAAGATCGGCCATTCCTCTTCTCGTTATGTATCCTACTTTTGTTTGGCTGCGTCGTTAGTGACTGTTCTTTCGAGTACCCACACATTGTCTGCATTAGACACTATATCTTAGGCTTTGCCTCTTCTGTAATTTACTCGTCTTCGTGCAATCCTCGCTCGAGATCGTGAGCTGATTTCCACTCGCGAAGAGTCTTGTGAGAAGGTGCTTGAACGCCATGTTGCAGCACCCAAAAGAAAGCGCTACACGACATTCGCCTAAAGTATATGAGAAAGGCAGAACGTGAACCAAGTAAAGATCAGCTCAGAGCCCTTGCATGATGGTCAACGGTCACCAGCCATAATAAAAAGGCTCGGATTGGATAGGTTATCAGCATCGCCTTTACGTCCTCATCCGAACAAAAAACCACGCCGAAGAATGGTTCCTTTTCAACACACCCATCCCCATGAACCCATCCTGAAACCCAACCTCGACACAAAGACCTTCCCGAAAGCTCGAGGTTCAGGGAAAGCTTCGCTTCGAAGAGAAGGGTCTCGAGACGGGGTGAGGGAATGCGCCAGGAGAGGCGAATCGAAAACGAGTTTCGAAAGGGGTTGCGTCACAATGTGGATTACTTGAATAGATCATCATGAAGAGGTCAAGGGGGTTGGGAAGTGGTCGAGCCGGAAGCGCAGGAAGAGCAGGGCCTGAGAGGAAAAAAAAGAGGGGCGACTCACCATCTGGCACGTCGCAGGACGCAGAAACACACATATATGGAGACAGGCGCTCGAGTGTTGAACACGGTCATTGCAAGGAAGAGAAGAGAGATGTGGAAGAGGGAATGTGCCACGAATCAGGTCATCGAACAGCAGACTTCAACCCATGGCGCTTCCTACGGCTAGACCCATGGGGCAACTACATGCTAATGGTTTTGGATCGTGAGGTAAACAAGGCCCAACCACACATGCAACTTCAAGAAGGGACAGGAGTAAGGTATCACACCTTCTCCGCACCCCTCCCATCCGTTGCATGCGCGGCGTGGGGCTTTTCCACTCTGCCGTAAGTGTGCGAAGGAACGCACTCCATCCCGCTTCGCTCCCTGCCCTAATCAAAGAGCGCGGAAGAAGGAGAAATGGAGGAGTCCAGCGTACGTCCGTGTCTGGTCTGGGTCGATGAAAGTGCCACGCAGGAGAACACCCGGCGGCCAAATCGATCAGAAATTAAGCGGCGGCTTGGGTGAGAGAAAAGGAAGAGTCGGCACAGGGCGCACACGTAGCCGCGAGACACTCGAGTGCGCAAAAATAAGCTCGGACCTCTTTGGCGACTTTAGGTCGGGGTTACGGTTCGACCAGAAATCGAGCCCAATGACTTCTCATCGTTCGCAAGGCATGGATTATAGGAGACAAGGCACGGATGGATTTCAAAAGAAACAAATAAAAGAACCAAAGCTAGGTGCACGCGACCGTCGGCCGACAAAAAATGGCACGACGAACAGACAAAGCAGTCACTGGCGGGTCAAGCGAGACGAATAGAGGGTACAGGAACATAGAACAAGACTGGCGTAACTTTGTTTTTGTTTTTGATGTATTGATGGAGATCGAGAAAGGAGCTGGGACCACTTGCTTTAAAAGACGACCGAGTACGGTAGACGATGAGCCAAGCGGTATCTGGCTGTTCAACAGGAGAGGCGTGAAGATCCCCCCTTCTTCCGAGTTCTCCGTCCGAATCTGACCGGTGTGGTCAAGCGACGAGACAAGAGAGGTAAGGAAGAGGAAGAGGGAAAAGCCTACAATCCACGCGGTTCTGACGACCCTCGTTTGTTGTTGTCTTGATCCGGAAGGCGGAGGCAGAGACAGGCAAACGACGAAGAGAACGGCGCCCCGAAAGAGAGCGAATCGAGTATGGGGGAGCAGAGGATATGTGGCGAACATAAGTTGGGCGGGGATTGAGATTCCGGACCGCAGAAACAAAGAGCGGCCCATGGGTTGATATCTTGTCGATGTGTAACGTGAACTGCAGGGTCACGCCCCGACGACGGACTTGTGTGAGGTCGCGCGCTTCTCCCACTTCGCGAGAGCCCCGAACTCGTGATGAGAAGGGGGTGGCGGGGGCTGTCTTGGAGGCGAAGGCTTCACCCGGCGATTCAAGTGAATGAACGCGGGAGAAAGGGAAAAGCGAGGTCGGGTGGGTGGGTGACAAGGTATCAAGGGCTCAATGCGGGGTCGATAACTGGACTCGGAAATGTTCGCCGATCCTAGGATAGATTCGCTAGTAAAGTGGGGGACGGGGGGCGGGGGTTGAGGGGCCGGCCGGCAACACTGTCGAAGGCACCACTCCCAGAGGTAGAGGAGGTGGGAGGGGGCGCGATCGAAAGGGCGCGAGGCCGAGGCCAGGCATTAGTAGCAATTGGTGTGATGTAAGGTGGTGTGATTGAGGTCGAGGGTGAACAAGATGTCCGAGTCTGAGAGGAAAAGCACCCAGTACGCTAGGTTAGTATCTAAGCAATGCGGGGATCCCAGCCGATAATGAACTCACCACTCAGTGACTATGGGAGGACATCCCTTGAACAGGCGTAGGACCAAGGCTGCCCTCGCGGGAGCAAGTTCTGTTTTTAAAGCAGGGGAGTGCGATGGTCGGCTTCAACCACGGGAGGTCGAGTCGGCCTTGTCGTCCTCGAACTCGTTGGACCCGTCGCCGCCGGAGCTGGCGAGCGATGAGCGACGATGGCTGCTCGTGCTCGTTGACTGGTGATCGAGATTGTCGGCAGGGTCGTGCATGTCGTGAACGGCGGCGCAATGGCGAGCACGATCGTGGCGGCGCGAAAACATCTTTGGGCAGCAAGGGCAATTGAAGTCGCGGATGTTGAGGTGTGACTTGAGGTGCGACTGCATGTTGAAGTTGCGCGAGAAGGCACGGCCGCAGTCCCCGTAAGGGCACACGAAACGCTTCGTCTCCGACTTGCCCGTTCTCTCGCCGTAGAAAGCGCCGCGGCGACCACCACGCTTGGGAGTGCGCGTCTTGGACGATGCCTTCCTCGTCGTCACCTTGGCGGCCTTGGCCTTGGGCGAAGGCGGGGCGTCCGATTGGGTAGGCAAGAGCTCATCCACTTCAGAGTGCACGACAGGGCTGTTGGACTGACTCCTCGGGGTCGAGAGCCTCGAAGCGGCCTTGGTCAAACCCGAGATCGTGTTGTCGCGGACAGGGACTCGAGCGAGGGGAGCGGCCAACGGTGAGTCGGCGCGGCCCAGCGAGGCGATAGGGGCCGACATGACAGGTGAGATTTGGTGGGCAGGCAGCTGACGAGCTTGTCGCATCACCTCGTGTTGCTGTTGCTGCTGCCGCGCTTGCGACACCATCTGACGAGGCTGCTGCATCTGCTCCGGCATCGCGGACCAAGGCTCGGCGGCCTGGGCGACGGAGTGATTAATCGCCGTGGAGGGGACGAAGTAGTAGGCGCCCGAAGCGGTCTCGAACGCGGGCGCAACGGCGACGGGAGTCTGCTGCTGGACCTGGTGTTGTTGTTGCTGCTGCTGGTGTTGCATGTGCGACCTCTGGGCTTGTTGCTGCTGGGCGTACATGTGGCGTTGCGCTTGCTGCTGCTGTTGCTGCTGACGTTGAATGGCCTGGTTGTAGTAGTACTGCTGCTGTTGCTGCAGAGCGGGGTTTTGCTGCAGGTATACGGGAGACGACAAATTGGTGTAGGCAAAGGGCAGAGCCGAGGCCTGTTGGTACATCGGCGCGCCATGTTGCAGCAGCTGCTGCTGCTGCTGAGCGTCGGTAAAATAGGGCATCGCGGCAGACTAGTGAGCGTAAAATTAAGAATACAAGCGATCAGTCTCGTGGAATGTCATGATGCTGAAGCGGCGCTCGGCACTGGAGCCCCTTTTCGCCCCTATCTCGACCCTAGATGGTGCAGCTCACGTGCCGTTGATTGATTCCACCTCGGGCACGACAGGGTGAATCCAACGGAAGGGATCGAAAGAACAGAGAAAGAGAGACTTACTTGGTTCATGGAGGCAAAGGTCGATTCGGACTCGGCTTGGACAGTTTGCGCGTTGCCGAGTTGCGGCAAATCAAATCCGTTCGCGGCGGCGAAAGCTTGTTCATCCAGCTTGGGCGAGACGTGAACGAACGACGACGCGGGCGAGGTCGATCTCGTCGAAGGGCAGTACTCCGAGTCGTAGGTCGAGTAGTAAGACGATCCGTCGGTGGTAGTGGTGATGGGCGTCGTCAAGGAAGCGGCGTTACCGGCGGCCGAGCTGAGACCGGGGTGGGCCTGAGCGTGAGCGCGGGCGGTGCTGGCGGTGACGTTGACGGCCGCGGCGGACGGAGCGGCCGCCGAGAAGGCACCAACAGCGGTGTCGTCAAAGCTGAAGCGAAGAGGCGAGTCCGCAGACGACGACGCGTCCGATGCCGACGACGACGAGTATCCCGATCAGGAATCAGACAAGGGGGGCGACGAAGCGTTGCTGGTCTGATTGGGATTGGTGTGGGTCGAGTGCTGCAGCGAGTGGTAGTCGTGTGATCCAAAGAAGGCGGCCGCGGCAGCGCTCAGCGGGGAAAAGGGCAGGCACGTCAGGTGGTGGTCGAGATCCGACGCCTCCGATGGCAGCTGCAGCTCCGGCAGTGGCAGACACGAGGAGGGAGGATACACGCGGTCGAAGGACGACAACAAGGACATGAAAGTGCGATCACGATGCCAGGTTGCGCAGCGGCAAAAAAGGCGTCACAGGCAGGCGACGGGCGGTCGAGGCGTCAAAGGATCCCAACGTCGGGCGGAAGAGGAGGAAGGCGAGGTTTTCAGAGAGCGCTGACCGACAGAAACCTACACGTCTCCCACCAGCTCCCACCTCCACACGCGCCTGATTCGGGGGCGATCGCGGGCCACCGCCGCCGCCGCCGCGCATCACCCGAAGAAGCATCCAAACGCCTGGACGGTCTCGGTGCTCTTCAATTCCCCAGTTTCAAATCGTGCCCATCATGCTCTCTAGTGGGTCGTGCAAAGGACAATCACCTTCACTTCAGCAGTGGGCCTAATCCCAAGTCCGAAGCCGATCCCACGGAGATCCCCGCTGTAGACGGGAGAGCTTTCCCTTGACTTTTTAGCAGGCAATCACGTTGCACGAGTTCCAATACGGCTAGAGCATGACTTACGCCAAAAATTTCAACTCCGCTTTCTCACAGGAAGCCTGTCATGCAACAGCTGCCTCGCATCACCCCGGCGTCGAGCGTCTGCTGCTTGAGATTCTCAGCCTCGAGACTCGGAGCAGACAGCCGGGCGTGCCTCGACGGAGGTCCGGCCAACGGGCGATGCGGTCTGATCAGGGGGTAAATTTGCGTGCGCGAGGCTGCTCGGGGGCCAACCGTGCTCCGGGTGGGGTCCTTAAAAGTCTACGAAATAACTATAGATAGAAATAGCTATAGATAGAAAAGAGACAAGCGGGGCGCGCCTCATCAGGGCCGCAGCGTTCGTGCAGCCTGCAGCCACATCGTCATTTGTCCTAGCCGTCACATTTTCGCCCGATTCTTGTATTGTGAAGGGATTTTTCCTACTCGTTGCAGCCCATTTGAAGACCCTTATAGTGTATTATTACCTTACTGACCGCTCCAATGGTATCCACTGAAGCAACCCCTACTTGGGAACTGGGTCGCACGTCGCGCGCGTAGAACGATCTGATAAATCGGGATCACCCCTCCGCACCCGATGCGCGGCCCAGATCCAGCGGTTCAGTTTCACAGGTTGAGGCGAAAAAGTTTACTGATCCTAATAGCGCTCACACCGCGAGATCACCAGGGATCACATGTATCCGTCGGCCTTTGTCTGCGTCTTCAAATTCCATCAACCAGTCGTCCAGATGACGCGCGCTCTGTGCGACACCGAAACATTTGATCGGACTAATCAAAGCTTTTTCTTGCACCGCTTTCTGTTCTGCGCAGAGTTGCAACGACCCCTTCGCCCCCTCGCTTCTGCCTCCTCTTTTTGAAGGGCCTTTGTCCCTCGGAGCTTTGCATGCATAAGAGTCACTGACAACGTCATCATCCCCACCGAGACCCCCAATTGGCTTAGAAGGAGAAAATCCTGCTTGGGTGGGATCTACACCGCCACAGCTCCAAGAACCGTGCAGAAGAGGTTCTCAGCCTCCGCTCCCACTCGGGCCCTCAGCGACGTCAAACCCACGGAGACGTCGCCGGCTCGGTCTCGGGATAAATCTACAACGAGTCGTCGACCGCCAGTCGCGCGTCAGCCGATTTACCAACCTAAGGTACCCGAGTACTTGGGAAGTTCCACTCTGATCAAACAAATGAACGACGAGCTGTGTTCAGCGTCCCTCCTACCCTGTTCCCGTCCGACCGGGGAGAAACCTCTGAAGGCTTCTGTTAAAAGCTTATAAGCCGGAGTCTGTCGACGGCTCCGCGGTCCGAAGTCTGGCAGGCCCTCTCCGCCGTAGCAGTCCCCGGATTCTCAAGCCAGTCTTTACTTATGACCTTCGTTTCCATTTCCTTTTCATTATTGAATCCTTGTAGTGGCTCGTTACCCGAAACCTATCTCTCTACGGTATCGACGATTCTACTCCCTCGAACCATCGCCTATCTTCCCCCTTCCTTTATTCTTCATCTAGTGCATCTTGAACAGCGTTTGCGAATCGACAATCGACGAATTGCCACTGGCAAAGTAGTCCAACCTCACATGCTGACGGTCCAAGAAACTCAATCGACTCCATCCATAAATCGAGTCGATCCCGAACCACCCTTTACTCGTGCTCGCGTTGGTGAAGCTGTCAAGTCCATCGAAGTGGCCTGCAGCACCGACGGTGATGGGCCAAGGGGACGAAGGATTGTTGTAGCCCTTGGGATCGATGGTGCCGTTGAAGCGAGGGGACCATCTCTCGTAGGTGTGCACGTGTCCTGTCATGTAGATGTCGACGCCGTATTGTTGGAAGACACCTTCGAACGCCGTTTGCCACGCTGGAGGCGTCGTCGGCGGGCTCACGGCCGTGTCTGTTTTGAACCACCGGAAAAGCGTTGACAGATCAGTCGGTCAGATCCAAGTCTTTTTCGTGCTAATCATATCCCCAGGTCGGAGCTTACACCAAGGACGATGCAAAAAGACGACGACCCAAGGCGTTCTCGACCTATCGACGCGCTTCAAATCGCTGACGAGCCAATCGATCTGCGCATCCATAGTCACGCCGAAGGGACCGTTGTGATTGTTGGTCTTGTTCTGGATCGGACCGGCCAGACCGTGGCCGAGATCGGTTTCGGTATCCAGCGAAATGAAGTGCGCCATGCCGTAGTTGTACGAATACCCTGATTAAATCGAGATGGCGGCTTCAGTTCCAAGCCGGCGCTGACAAAAAGCTGAAATCACCCCGGACTCACAAAAGTTGCCAACTCCACCACTGTCAGGTCCGGGCATTCGGAACTGGTTGATGTAGAAGGTGAAATTGTTTTGACCGACGGGGCAGTTGGCGTCTGTGTAGTTGTTCACACCGGCGCCCGTCTTGGGTGAGAAACCCCCTATCAAAACGCGGAAGAAATGAGTGGATTAGGGGTGCGCTAGATTTGGGGTAGGGCCTGTCATTTGTGAGACTTACCATTGTCGCAGTTGGCTTCATGATTACCTACAACACGCGAACAGTCCCCTCCGGTCTACTTCAGTCGACCAACACCTCTTAAGAGGTCACAGGCCAATGAAAGCCGACGCACCGGGGGAGACCATCCATGGCCGGCTCGCCGTCACAGGTTGCATCTGATCAAAAAATTGTTCTTTGAGACTCTCGTAGCCGACGCCAATCATATCCGTCGTAGGCAAGAACGGGGTGTTATCGAAGTATCCTTCCGTTGCGGCTCGGAGCTAGGATGGGATAATATTGTTCGGGGACTCAGTTGAGGATGCGAACCACTGATTCTCAATCTGGGTAGAACACTCCAACTCACGTAATAATCTGCATACCCAATATCGCCGAAATGGGCAATGAAATCGTACGAATCTGCGCTCTGCAACAGCGACTGGATCGTGTTCGTCTCGTTCGCGCCGAGGACAGTGTTTGTCGCCGTGTCCAAAGGGCCGACACGGGTCGAAAGACCATCGGGACCCATTATACCAAGATCGCCAAACGCAGCGACGGAGAACGGAGTCCTGTCACCTGCTTGAAGTGCGGTTTTGAACGTGTACTTGGGCCGGTAGGCTGCGTAGGCCGCGTTCGTGTAGGAGACCTATTTGACGCGAGAACTTTTCAACATCGCCCTTTCCTCTGCCAACCTTTCAAAACAAAGCTACTGACCGTGTACCAATACTTGGTGTTCGGAGTCAAGTCCAACAACTTGACGTGGTTATTGTACGTGCGCGAGGTTGGATACGTCGACGAGTCGCGCGACGTGCCCGTCAGATTGAGGTTGTTGGGATCGGTGCCGAAGTGCACTTCCGGTGTGCGAATGAACGAGCTGTTCATTATGGAGGAAGAGTTGGGTATCAGTCTGTAGCGCTTCAGGGTGAGACATAAGGGGTATACAAAGAGAGGCATAGTGATGAGAACGGTGAAAACTCACAACGAGGCCCAACTGATGTACAACGTGCGGTAATCCTTGCCGAACGCCAAATGGTGCTGCAACGGTTCGAACAAGTTGCTCGGGATCGCACCGGGGACATGTACGCCATTACCGAGATCCTTGGTGGACGAAGTGACGGTCAAACTCGGTTGAGCGACGGTGAGTGGGACCGTAAGGGTGAGGGCCAAGAGCAGGGCGGCGCACGTGTGTCGAAGGAGAGGGGCGTGCATGATGACGCGACTCGGTCTGAAATGTCGAGCGGGATGCGATATGACTGGGCTATTCGTGTTTTGGCTTTGAGTTCAACGGCCGTTACGTTATGTCTCACCGTGGTAGGTCGTAGCCTGTACGTGAATTGTCCGAAACAGCTTTGTCGCTTGCGTCGAGTCGGACAGGAGGCTCCGCTGAAAGCCAAGGCTGGCGCGCGCGTAAGTCCGGACTCCGTATGGGGTTCGAGCGCCGATCGAAGAACGTTCAGAGAGGCAAGAGGACAAGCTTGAAGAGAAGGGAAGCCGGAGACCACCAATCTGCTTGGTCGTACCGTGCAAATAGCAGACCACCCCATTGGATGTCACGACTCGCTATATATAGCCTCACGTTCACTCAGTTGACGAATGGTCGAGTTCGAGGCGCTTGCTGACACGCGCCCAAAGCGCACGTTCCACCAACGGAATTAGGCTAATCGCGCGAATAGCAGGGCACTTTGGTCCCTCAAATGGCGACTCTGGTCCCACATCGGAGGCGACTTTGGGATCACATCGGAGCGGACTTTGGGATCACATCCGAGGTCATTCTGGTACCGCGTTCATAGGGACTTTGGTACCACATAGTGCAGACGCCTGTATCTTGCAATGTGTGATGTATCACTCTGGGGACAGTCGTATGATGTATGTACAGGTCTATGTTACTTCTGGGGCCGGTGAGAAAGACGGATAATGCAGTAGTTGCTACATCCGAGTTCTTCCCCGCTTGGCCGCTCCGTGGTGTCAGCGGTTCGGCGCTCGAGTCGTAAAGGCCGAGACTCGCGAACGTGACTACGCCGATTAGATT
The DNA here is from genome assembly GCA_022506055.1 of Microbotryum violaceum. Taxonomy (NCBI): domain Eukaryota; kingdom Fungi; phylum Basidiomycota; class Microbotryomycetes; order Microbotryales; family Microbotryaceae; genus Microbotryum; species Microbotryum violaceum. The sequence goes on along the minus strand of JAKMXP010000006.1, from coordinate 72,048 downwards.
AGAATTGGCACCTGTCCCTCACTTCTCTGATCCATGAAAACAATCCATAGAGCTTGAGCGAAGATACAGATTCTAATATGTCACGCTTCGACATTGGCGGACTTTTGTATGATCATTGCAGTTGAATGATGTTCAGAGGTATTCACATACATAAAATTGGCTCGCTTTATTTCTCCTTTCCTTAGTGAAACTGCTCAAGTGAACAAACCAGTTGTCAGCTCTTTTTCTTGACATGAAGAAATGATGTACTTATATCGAGCATGGATGTCCTAGATCACACTTCAACTTTCGGTCCCGACATTGCGAGCAAGCTTTCCGCTGACTGAAGCTTAGGGTCATGCTTTCCGCTTCCAAATGACGCCGTTTGCAGGAAGTTGCAACAGCGGAACAAAACGCAGCGCAGCAGCAGCTTCAACACATCTTTGAAGCCATGAAATTTGGGAGCTCCAGGACAGGAAGTTTGCGTACAAATTCCCATTCGGACTTCTCCTTGCGACAATTGAGAACGAGCGGCCTGAGACGGAGCTCGTTGTGCTCTGCAGTCGTGAGGATCATGTTTGATAAAATTGCTTCGCGCGTCGTGTTCGACAGACCCTCGTTCTGGCGAGAGGTCTCTTAGGTATGCCTTGAAAGACAGGGGGGCTACGAACCCGGAACATGGCACAGACGGAGCACGGGCTTACAGTAGTCAATATCGAGGTAACAGGTGAATAAAGAATACCAAAGATAAAAGAAGGCACCACAATAGGGTACGTGCAGCGGTCACAAGGAGAGAGGGGAGATTGGAACTATGACCTTCCGGCGGTTCTCTACGAAACCTGCCCATCGGGGGCGACGAAGCCTTCCTCGCATGTGCCCTGGGCGTTGTTCGCGGTGACGAACGAGCTCTTGGCATAGTCCGAGCAGTAGCCCTTGAGGAAGACAACAGCGTCTCTGTTGACAGTCTTGACAAGGTTCTGATCTAGGGCGCCATTCTGTCCATTGCACGTCACCGAGTCCGATTGGGCGGACGTGGGCGTGGCGACGACGACTGTTTCGCAGGCCAAAACAGAGAACATTAGGTCATGGCCGACGAGAATGATATATCAAGCGACTCCTATGCATCAGAGCTCACCGCGGGCCTTGTAATGGTCGGCAATACACAGAGTACCGTCGTCGTCCGCGACGATGGTGGGCTTGAAAGGCTGTTGGTTGGCCAGGAAGGGCTTGGCTAGGCCCCAACCGAAGAAGGCTACGTAGGGATTGCCTTTATAGCAGACCGGAGACCCCGTTCGCTCGGAGCTGAGCGTGTAGTTGGCCTGGCAGGTGAAGGGCGTAGTGCTGTTGCAGGTCAAAGCGTTGGGATCGGTGCAGGGCAGGCATTGCTTGGCTTGAAATGCGACAGCGAAAAAAGAGAAGAGAAAGATGAGCAGTGCAAGATCCAAAAAGTAGCGTAAAATTGAGGCTTGTCAAAAAAAAAATCACCATCGATACTGAGATGGGTTCCCGAAGTCTTGCTGCAGTCGACGGCTGCGCACCTTTACGAAGGAAGAGCAGCCAGACGTTCGTGAGTAGGGGTTTAATATCAGGCCTCCAGGCGTAGCGGACACGTCATGTGAGCCCCACATCACGATCAGAGCAAACACAATCCACTCACTTGCGGGCCGAGTTGACCACGCCATACGAGCACGTCAAGGGAACCGAGCGAGTGCAAGTCGTGGCGTTCTTGTAGAGCGAGGCGCACGACACGCAGCCATTGTCTGCGACGAAGGAGGTAATCGAGGGTCAGAGATGAATTTTCAATGTATGGAGTCGTAAGGTACATTTCAAACGCGACAACAGGGGAGGAGACGGAAAGAGGAGGCGCTCAGAGGAAAGGCGGCATCACAGTCACGGAGGAGCCTGATTTTCACGTGACGGTCGGAGCATCGAGGAGCGAAGAACCAAACTCACTGATGGTAATCTCGTTGGTGTGACAAGTGATACGCTTCTCCAGATCATGAACCACGTACTTTGCCCAGGGCGCAGCGATTGAAAGCGTCGATTGAAGGACGAGCAAAGTCACGGTGATGAGGCCGGAGCGAGAGAAGAACATTTCCACTCGACGGGATGTGGCGGTGGGGGGTCTCGGTGAGGTGATGGAGGCTATGGAGCTTGGGGACTTGCGGAAATTGCTGGCGAGGTGGAGAATGGTATGGTAGCCAAAGAGAGAGAGAGAATATGTAGCAAAGATGCCCCCATTTGTGCTTGCTTGTGCTTGCATCACTTGCGGGGAGATGATTCAGGCGGGTCCCGCACTGCGACTCGAGCCAGGAGGCCAATGTCTCAGCGTCCAGGCACAGCGCCGCGGACGCGGCGACTCGGATTGACATCCCGAAATTACGGGCAACCGTGTTGGTTGTACGGCATGTCTCGTAGCCGTCGAGGGGCGGCGGAGGTCTGGGACTGGCAGACACCGAGATACCAAGCTACCGTAGCTAGGGAGGAAGTCAACAGGAAAGGCCCACGCTCGGCGTCTTGCTTTCAAATTCGACAGCTGACGCGAAAAGTCGGGTGTTTAAGTCTCAGAATAGCTGTCGCGGGCCGCCGGCGCCGTGGGGGCGAACTGTGCACGTGAAAGATCGTGGTATTAACATATTTAGTTCTAGACTCTTTGACTGAGGTGGTGAGAGCACCACAGACTTCACGTAGATCTTGACAAAGATGTTGGTACTGGCGGTTAGTGGGCATCAAGCTCTAAGCCAAGATCTGCCGCGGCGCGACAGCACTACAGCCTGCCAGAGGAGGTCGGTCGAATAAGAGACTGACGAGCGTGTAATCCAACCGTCAGTTAATTGCAACGGAAGTGACTGTGAAGCTAAACATGCGTACCTGACGAGCGTGTAATCCAACCGTGGAGAGAAGACAACGGTTGGTGCGCATCGCCAGGCTTCACTAAACAGACAGGCGCTTCTAGCGCTTCTAAAGAGATTACCAATGAACGCGCGCAATTGTCGGCTCTCGCGCTCGCCGATCGGCCCGTATGAGTCTGAAAATCATTCTGCGTCAAACGTTCGACGCTCGCTCAGACAGGGTGGTTGTAAAGCTTATGCATCACAGTTCACGATATGTTTTCGGCCACTTTGAGCTCCTGAAACCCACAAAAGCTGCCGGTGAGGACTGCGGCAAGTGAGCTTTGAAATATAGGAGGCCTCGTTTTGTACAGGATCGAGAGAACGAGCTGGCTTGCACCAGCCAAAATACTGAAAAAGACAGGATGATCGGAATCGATCGGCTCTCGGTTGGCAACAAAGAGAGGGGGAGAGGGGAAGAGAGGAACATTGTGCGGTCACGTTCACGATGTGGTCCCATTGGGGCCGATGACGGCATCCAGGTAATCTTTCCCGACATGGGTGGAGATGATACGAATTGAGAGATAGAGGAAAGCACAAATGACAACAACTGGAATACTATCGCCTTTGTGGGGAGAGGTTTTGAGCAGGCCCAGAACCCGAGATTGATCGCGGCTCGCGGCCCGTCGACATTCAAGGCCAAGCCAAAGTTAGCGATCGCGGCTGATGTCAAATGATCAACTCGTTGCAACTAGGTACCTCTCCGGTCAAAAGATTCTTCTAATCCTTATAACGTTCAAAAGGTCCGTTCGATAAAGACGCGAATCGCCGGCGGCGGCAATCGATCTCCACGTCACTTACCGGTGAGCGCACGTGATCTCTCAAAAAATTGTCACGGTGAGCCGACTAGTCACTCTGGCTCGCAGTCGATACCGCCAAGCTCGTGCGTCCGGAATTGATCACATTGATATATTTCGTACCCCTTTTCTCGAAGGTTGGAGTCCTGTCGTCCTCGAAAGTGTCGGTGAGGATGGCAATTGGGAGGGACCAGAGGATAGGGCATCGACCTGCACGATAGCAGTGACCCTATGAGCTTTGCAAAACGACACAAGGTATGAGAAGTACCGGAGATGAACTGAAATTCTAGACCCTGGAGAAGAAAAACTCGAAAAAAACAGTAGTGTCTATACGCAATGAGTCTAGTTTTTGAAGATTGGCTCAAAAGAACAGGCTAGAACCATCAGGGGCGGTTGTCCTGGCAAGCGACTTGCGCGCCATTGGCGGTGACGAAGGGGTTCTTCGCGTATTCCTTGCATGTTCCCTTGAGGAACAAGAGCGAGCTAGAGCTCTTGACAAGATTTTGGTCGATGGCGCCATTTTGTCCGAAGCACGTGAGGTACTCATTGTCATTAGGGTTGGCCGTGACGGCCACGACTGCGGTTTTCATAGGCATTGACGCTGTACAGTCAGTCTTTGCGAGCAGTAATGATGGGGCGATGAGGGTTCAAGTTACGGGGTCACTCCTCGCGAGCCTTGGGGTGGCTGGCGGGACACGCTCCAGGTCTACTGCTCGTAAGCGGGGCAGGTTTGAAAGGATGTTGCTTCGCCGCAAGGGGCTTAAGCAATCTCCAGCCTTGGAAGGAGGCCGTACCGTAGATGCAAGTCGGGTCCTCGGAAAAAGCGGTGGTGAGAGTATAGTTGGCCTGGCAGCTTAAAATGTGGTGCTGTTGCAGGTCAGAGCGTTTCCGTCGGAGCAGGGGTAGCATAATTTGGCTAGAGGTGCGAAGGCAAATGTAAGTATTCATCAGCCACAATGACCATTACTTGGAATGGGATGGGAGCAGAATGATTCGCAAAAAGCTCACCATCATCTCTGAGGTAGGTTCCGGGCTGCGTGCTGCAGTCACGGGCTGCGCACCTGAACAAGCAAGTAGAGGGCGGGGTGGTGTAGTTTAATATTATTTTACTATTACTATTATCCTATACATTCGTCTTTGCACCTTACAGCCCTTTCATGTTTCTGCTCTCGTGCAGATCGATGCTCTTTTACGTAGGCTCTGGTCCCCCGCCTCTCGTGAACTTCACTCCTTCTAGCAAATCGCTCCTTAAAACGGGAACGACCCATCGGGGGCGATGGGGATGTCCTGGCAATTGTTCTGTGCGCCGGTGGCGGTGATGAAGGCGTTCTTGGCGTAATCCTTGCAAGTACCCTTGAGGAACAAGAACGAGCTCGAGCTCTTGGCCAGGGCCTGGTCCAACGCGCCGTTTTGTCCGAAGCAGGTCAAGAACTCATTGTCATTCGGGTTGGCCGTGAGGGCGACGACTTTATTTTTTTATTTTTTATTTTTTATTTATTGATTGACCCAGCGAGTGTAGAATTAGTCTTGACGAAGATAACGTGATAAATAAGTAGAGAAGGGATAGATCATCACTCACCACGAGCCTTTGGATGCTGGACCACACACACTCCGGGGTTACCGCTCGTCAGCGGGACGGGCTTGAAAGGCTGTTGTTTCGCCTCGAGGGGCTTGGGCAAGCCGTAACCTGGGAAGAAGGCGTATAAAGTTCCGTACACGCAAGTCGGAAGATCGGAGAAGACAGTGCTGAGCGTGTAATTGGCCTGACAGCTCAACGTTGTGGTGCTGTTGCAGGTCTGAGCGTGGGCGTCCGCGCAGGCGACACATTGCTTGGCTGGAAAGGTGACACAGCGAACGATGAGCTTGAATCAGTATACTAGTCAATTCACGAAAGAGAGATTAAAGGGAACTCACCATCGGTGCTGAGGTACGTCGCCGGAGTTTTGCTACAGTCAACGGCTGCGCATCTGAACGATCGAAGCAGACGACAGAACGTGGTGGACAGGGTCGAGTCAGTCATCGGATATTTTTAAAGACGATGTGAAAGATTCACTCGAGGTTTTGAGAACGCAATTGACTTACTTGCGAGCCGAGTTGGGCACACCGTACGAGCACGTCAGAGGCTCCGAGCGACTGCACGTCGTCGCGTTCGTGTAGATTGAAGCGCACGACACACAGGCATTGTCTAAAGGACAAAGGAGGTTAATCGGTCGAGATTTAAAACCTGGTATCTGAATGACCCAACTTAGGTAAGGAGTCGAAGAGCAATCGTCGAGGCAAAGGGTGTGGAGGGACCTCGGAAAAAAGTGTGAAGGCGCTGCGAATGGTTTTGGAAGTCGCCGAGGAGGAACGGAACTCACTCTTGGCAATTTCATTGGCGTTGCAAGTGATGCGCTTCTCGAGCGCCAACAAAGGAGCAGCAATCGAAAGAGTCGACTGCAGAACGAGCAAGGTCGCAGCGACAGCGAAGAACATTTCGACTGATCGAGGGGGGTGCAGGTGGGAGAGGGCAGTAGTGGAGTTATGGCGGTTGTAGTAAGGCTCGACCGTGTCGGAGTAAAGTCCGAGGATAGAGATGGTAAGAGAAAGGAGAAAAGAGAGGACGGATCCCAGAGGTGGGTGTGGCACCACTCGTGCCCAGGAAGTTCCACTGTCGTTGGACCGCGCCGGGTTAGGCGATTTGGAGCCTTGTAATTTGTCTCATGCGCCTCGCGGGCTGGGACTCGGCACCGAAATTACGGGGCCGGGCAGCGGTGCGCGCGGCGATATGCGCCGTCGCCGATGATACAGCGAAAAAGCCCGCCCCCTTCAACCTAGCTGCTTGGCGATGCAAATGGGGCTGGCTGGTTCGCTCGTCCCGACCCAGCAAGAGCGATATGAGAACGAGCTCGAAAATTCGAGATTAGTCTGGTCTTCAGGGTCCTTCCCGCTGCACCGCCTTCGTTCCTGTGCGAGTGGAGCCGCCAGGACCAAAATTGCACGTGATCTGCATGTGACGATGCCAGGCGATTTACTCTTGTCGAATGCCAGATTCTCTCGAGGCAGTAGTCTCATCAAACACTAGGCTGCATCGATGTTGACACAGGTTCAAGTGGATACCGGAATAGCAGTCCGTGCCGGCGCGAAGAGCGAACAGAGCAGTTCGAGGATGATCCTCTGGCCTGACACGCTAGGAGCTCGGGAATCGGCTCCGATTCAGTGAGGCGATTGATCGCTAGTAGCTCGCAAGAAAGATCTGCGCAGCTGAGGTTCTTAAGGTGAACGATCAGATTTCATCCTATCGAAAGGATCGATTTGGGGCTGGGGATCCGGTCGTACACAACGACGACGGTGGGGACTCGAGTGGCAGGCCGGCACCGTACCCGAGGATAGGTGATCTGCATGAAGGCAGAGATGCAACAAAGCTCGCAGAAACCCCAAACGAGGACAAAGAGTATAAGAGTAAAGATATTCGAGGTATTTTACTGGAGACGATCTGAAAAACTGCTGCCTGATGAAATAAACAGGGCCTGCGCGACGCAACCGTCGTCCGGACCACATCGGGAGGGATGAACTTTTGCGTGCGCTCGGCAGCGGCTCGGTTGGAGGTGAAAGAGGGGTTGGTGGCGAAATCGCTGGGAGAATGATGAAGAAGATGTGGGAAGAAGAGAAAGAGGTGAAGGATCGCAGCAGGGGGGGTTGCACTGCATGGATGCTTGAGACTCGACGAGTCAGGTAGCAGTTGCAACTTCGAGACAGCACTTGAAGGTGACACTGGAGTTGAAGACCATGCGCCTTTTAATCTCGTTTCGTGTATATGGCAGGTGCGACTCTTGCCAGGATCGAGATTTTCTGATACTGTGTCATGATTCCAAGGTCGGACATCCGCACCGTTCTTCAGGTCGTTCACTTTCTGGGGCCGTCACTGCATTTCCGGCGTGCGGACCGACATGATGATGATGATGATGACGAATGCTCACGCGCTCACGCTTCGGTGCTCTCACTCCGGTCCCGCGTGTTCGGTCGACCCCACCCCACCCATCCGATCCCGAACATGTCGAGCTCGAAAGCCGGCGCGAGTACGGTTGGTACGACGGCGCAGAATCCATTCTACCAAGCCTATCGTCGTAGTTCGTGAGTTGCTCTGTGTGGGGGGGTTTGGGCACTCGCTCCGGCGCTCGCTCGCTCGCTACCTCCCTTCCTCACTTCCTGCGGCCCACGTCGCTGATCACTACTTTTCATCTACAGGCTCGGTCTCGCCCTGATGGAATCGCTCGACGAACTGATCCAGTCCGGCCACCTGTCCCCTCAACTCGCGCTCAAGCTCCTAGCGCAGTTCGACAAATCCGCGACGCTCGCTTTCAGCTCCCACCTCAAGACGAAGGCGACCGTACGAAGTCCATTAAAGGTGTACAACCACGTAGAGGACGTGTGGACGTTTACGTTGGATAGGCCGACGTTCAAGTTGGAGAATAATGCGGAGACGGTCGTGGGCAGGGGGAGATGTAAGATCGTAGCGCTCAAGGCCGGGTCCGCGGATTTGAAGGCGTGATCGACGACGGGCCGTGTTTTGAAGATGCCGTCTATAGATGGATCTTGCAAGGTCCCGGGGGGAGATGCGGTGGAGGGAACTGCGGGCGCTCTGATCGGGCGAGGACGAGCAGCAGGAACGACGTGGAGACGGAGGCGTGTGTTCAAGCTTGTATTCATGTACCACTCTCGTTCCACTACTCCGTTTCAAACTAAAAAAAGCATTGCCGCATTCTCTTTTGGGGATCTAGTGGGATCCCGAGGTCCGAGTGACGTAGGCTGAGCTGTGTGTGACGTGGCGTTTGGCTCTGCTCGCGGGTCGCGCTTGATCGAGTGGAGCGAGTGACCGTCGTTTGTCGTTCACTCTGTCCACGACGACCCCACATCCGCACCTGTACAGCCCCGGCAGTTTACCCGGCACACACCCGCCCCTCCTCCTCCTCCTCCTCCTCCTCCTCCTCCTCCCCGCCTCACGACCCACCTATCCGCCCATCCGCCCATCCGCCCACGTGACCACCCTCCGATGGCCTCTGGCACCTCCTCGTCGATCCCTACGAGGATCATCGACCTAGCTCCGAACCACGAATTCTCGTTCGAGCTCGAAGGTTCGGAAGCGCTCTCTATCACGCTGCTCTCGGGTCTGGCCGAAACGTTTGGGGTTGAATTGGTAGCCCATACAGCTCATCCGTTTGGGGATCAAGTTCGCGCGTGCGTATGGACTCCGACGGGGTGTACGATCGAAGTGAAGGGTGCGGTCGAGAGTAGTTACGTAGGCGATGAGGGCGCGATGAGGGTCTATCAGGCGTTGCATTTGGGCTTGAGTAGGATGAGGGCCGAGGCGAGACCGAGTTCGACGAGTACGAGTTCAGCAAAGGTCGATTGGACGAGCGTACAAGACGACGAGATCCTTCCTCCGCGCGTGTTGGTCGTCGGCGAACGAGGCGCCGGAAAATCATCGTTGATCAAGTCGTTGTTGAATTGGAGAGTGAGGGAAGCCTGGGCTTTACAGGGTGGTAAAGGTGCGACGATCAAGGATGGCGGGGGCGCCTTGTACGTCAATTTGGATACGAGCGAGGGCGGCTTGACCGTACCCGGTACACTTTCCATCACCCCCATCAACGCCTTACTTCCGACCACCACTCCGATCAATCCCTTTGGTACGTCGGGCACGTCCGGACCGCCCGTTCCTTTTCCGCAAAACTCCTCCTATTCGGCGAATTGGGCACCCCCACCTTTGATCGAAGCCTATGCGCCCATGGTCAACCCTTTGGTCTATTGGTTCGGTCACCAAGACCCTTCCGACGCGTTGACCTTGTACGAGCATTTACTCAAGAGGTTGGGAAAAAGTCTGGCGGACAAGTTTGCGCAAGGCGGCTTGATGGGATGGAAGGCCGGCTGTTTGGTCGATACGCCGGGGGAATGGGCCGAGAAGAAGGGGTTGACCATGATTGGAAAGGCCGTAAGGGCGCTGGAAGGTACGTTCTTCAGGCTCGGGTAGATCAGACCGGCGGGTCGCCGAGCGGTGGGATAGCGGCAGGGGAAAAAAGTTCGCGTTGCTGAGGGCTCCTCTCTCTCTCTTTCTTTGGACGCGCACACAGTCAACATCGTCCTCGTTGTAGGGAATCAACGTCTCGAAGACCAAGTCAAGAAGCTGCTGGATACGAACAAGACTGTCACTGTAGTGCGGGTACCTGCAGCGAATGGGGTCAGTTCTTGGGGACCGAGGCGGGTTTGCGCCTTCATCTTTGCTCAGTCCGCTCACACCTCCCCTTCTATCCCTTGCAGGCCTCCGCACCAGACGAAAGCCTGCAACGCCGCATCAAGGACGCTCAAATTCGTTCCTACTTTTACGGTGGACCCGCCCTGACCACGGGGGTCTTGTCCCCCTTTTCGATCATTGTCAAATTTGACGATTTGCGAATCGTACAGATTGGCGAGGGTGAGTGGGGTGGGGAAGAGCCAAAGTCACTTTGACACACACACACACACACACCCTCTCTCGGGTGTTTTGTCTTTGGGGAAGAACTGATCCAACACCCCTTTTTTAACCTCCTTCTTCTAGCGCTCTCGGCCCAAGCCCCCGACTCGGCCTTACCGATCGGATTCGGCCGCACCGTCGGCGACCTCGATCTTGTGCCGTTGGATCTGGAAGCGTCGAACGCACCGTCGAGTTTGTTGTTTAGGTTACTTGGGCTCCCTCAGGCGCTGGAGGGGAGCGAGGATGCGGAGGTAGTGGGCAGGGGGGTGCTGGGGTGGGTTTATGTGTGAGTTATGACGCTTGCTCTCTTCATCGACCGGAGAGCGTTCAGAGTCTCTGTGCGTTTAGAGGGGGTCCCAGTTGGACTGACCGGAGGGGTTGTCCCATGGTCGTTTTGTTTTCTTAGGTCCGCGATCGACCAAGTCAAGAAGAAGATCACGCTCTTGAGTCCTTTACCGGGGCGATTACCGAGAAAGACGTTGATCCTGGGCTCGATCGATTGGCAGGATGCGTGAACGAGGTCCTGCGCAGTGGGTGTTGTAGACGGTTGGGGGTTCGGAGTGTGGCTAGAGAAGCGATTCAAAGTGATATCAGCAGTGATGTGTGTACGCTCAGCGTGGTGCCTCGTTTGCTCAAGCTCGGAAAAAAGTGATCCCGAACGGCTGGATGGGTCCGAGCTCAATGCGTGACTCGACCCTCCGCCAGCGTCTGCCAGCCTTCCCCAGCGGCCGCGAGCCCGGTTCGTTTTTTCGTCATTACGCCCGCTGATTTCACGCCCAGCCCACGCTCGTAATCGAAAATGCCCAAGGTCAGTGCTCGCCATTCCAGACGACGCCGACCATGCACGGCGCAGACGGATGCCGTACACGCGGCCAAGTACACGTCTAGTACGGGCACGGTGTAGTCGCTGTCACCCCGCGTGCTCCGCCCCGGTCGGCGAGGCGGCGTTCGCACGCGTTCTTCGGTCGTCGTTCGTCGCGTCGCTCATTCGTCTCCAGCCTCGGAGCTCTCCTTCAAGTCTGGGTGATTGGATATGCACTGATACGTACTCTTTGCCTTGGCTGGGCCGTGTCGGTGCGGTGTGTCGGGCGTCGAGTAGAACAAGGGAAAGGTACGTCCTGAGCGCGTTTGGCTTGTCGCACATCAACTGACTCTGTTCCGCTCCTTACTCTACATACTCGTGTGATCACACTACCCGTGCTTTGTGTGTTGGCTGCACGCCAATAGGGAGGCAAGAATCGTCGACGAGGCAAGAACGAGAACGAGGCCGACAAGCGCGAGTTGGTCTTCAAGGAGGATGGGCAGGGTCAGTGTCCGCGCCGCGCCAGAGCAAGCACAAGCACCTTTTTGTTTATGTTTTTTTTGTTTCCTCCTCCTCCTCCCCCTCCCCTCCCTTCGTGTTGTCTCCGCAGAGTACGCGCAGGTGACCAAGATGCTCGGCAACGGCCGCATCGAGGCCATGTGCTTTGACGGCGAAAAGCGGTTGGCTCATATCCGTGGCAAGATGAGGAAAAAGGTGAGGCCATGGCGTGGACGAGCGCTTCATATATCGTAGGCCGTACTGACTCCAGTCTTTGAACGTTGCGTCACCACCCTCACCAGGTCTGGATCAACCAAGGCGACATTATCCTCCTCTCCCTCCGAGACTTTCAAGACGACAAGGCCGACGTCATTCAGAAATACACCTCGGACGAAGCGCGGAATTTAAAGACCTATGGCGAGTTGCCTGAAACGGCGAAAATCAACGAGACGGATACCTTTGGCGCGGGCGAAGAGGACGATATGGTCGAGTTCGACGAGGTCGATGATGTGGATATCGTACGTCGCGGTGACGGCAATGGAGAGGCATACCTTTCGATGCTTTGGCTGATGGGTTTGGTTCCCCTTTTTCCGGTTTGCTTTCTTACAGGACGACATCTAGATTGGCTTACCTTTGCGGCGAGTCGGGGTCAGAAAGCCCAAAAACGGAAATTGGATCAGGAAGCGCATCGACATTTCGAGGACCCCCTACAGTGCCACCAACTTTTACCTCGTATCCCCGGAATCACCCGCCGAGACGCTTGGTGCATAAAATGGGTGCCCGGCAATCTTTATTCGCTTCCTACTTGTCTGTTTTCGAATCGACCTGCCCTTTTTTGGAGCTGTTCATGAAACTCCAACCCTCTCTTCTTCATTCGCTCTCGTTTTTACTACGCCTTTCCCAAGACCTTCCCCCAATTTGTAATTCATTCCGCTGTTCCCTCTTTCTTATCAAGGCGCGTCCAGAAGATGCCGTCGGCCGGCTCGTCATGAGGTGTGCATCAGCTGGTTAGTTCAAGAAAAGTATTCGCATCGCTTACAACGCGGACCGGGAAGAGGGTCACGAGTGAATCTGGTCTTCGCACTGGCATTCGCATTCTTCACATCGGTTCCTCATCCCCACGATGGTCCAAAGGTCCTACGCTTTTTTGTGTGTGCCAGTGCTAGAAAGCTTTCAGTTGACGGCGTGAGGAGTTTTGTTGAACTCTTGCGGGCGGCTTTGGTAAAGTTCACTGGACGGATCGCCAGTGGTCACTGCACGTTCCACACGTCCTAGAGGTACGACTCGTGGTCTTTGTGTTGATCGTCAGACCGGGTCAAGTGGTTAAGGAGGTGAGATGTAGAAAGTAGAAGGTGTGAGGTATGCCAACGCTCGTGGACGACTTGGAGCGAGCGAGCGCGCGATCGATATCCTTTGAGAAGCGAGAAGGATGAATCGATCTTGTCAAGCTTCAAGACAATGCGTAAGTTCCGCCAAGCCTTCTAAGGGACAGTTGCTAGGCCTCGGTGGTACTCCGCCTTTGTCACAGCCAACGGAGCAGGAAAGAAGTGTATCACTCTGGAAGGGCAATATACGGATGCTTGAGCAAAGATCTCCCAATCCCCCTACCATGCCACTCCAGGCTCTCTCTTCCCCGTCGACCTTACTAGCTGTCAGTGTGCAGAAATTCAATGTCTTCCTCAAAATTCCCGCTCTTCCAAGTCTGATTAGGTTGTGTAGCATGTTCGGTCTCCTGGATATACTTTGTTTCTGGATTTTTGGTTTCTTGCAACCCGTTGCGTCTCTGCCTTTGCGCAGATCGATCGTCCCCTATCCGATCGGATGTCTTGAACTTGGCTTGTCGCTGACTGAAGTCTCACCAATCGCCCACTAAGCGCCCGCCCGGGTAGTTGAGATATGGCGCTGGATCGCACTCCAACACGACCCTCCTTTCGAGAAACACAGAAGAAAAAGATTTTCCCGAAAGTGCGACGCCCGTGCCTTTGACGGCAAGGTGGAGAAATCGTCGGCACGCGCGGCGGCGGTTGCTGGCGCTGGCAACGCGTCATCGGGGGGTCGACTCGGAGTCAGCCTTCGCCCGTCCACCGGTCGCGCTTGCAGCCTCCTAGCCGCCGCCCTTCGTCGGGCCTCACCACCACGACCATGTTGGCGACGCTCCTCGCCACCGGTGTGACCGCGACCGTGACAGGACGAGCCGGTGACTTGCCCGGCACCGAACCGGGTGGCAGTGGCACCAACTTGCCTCGCGCGGTCTTGATCGTCGCCACCGCCTCGTCCGCGCTGGCGACGGTCTTGTCGTTGCTCACGATTTGGTTGCAACTCAAGAACTATCGCAAGATTGCTCTGCAGCGCTTGGTCGTCCGGATCTTGGTCATGTGAGTTTGCGCACGGACGAGAAAGGACGAGAGTCTGGACCGGTCAGTTAGGGGCTACGAGTCGATCAGCTGATCCGGTTGAGATTCGATGCATGACAGGGTGCCGATCTATTCACTCTCGTCGCTGATATCGCTCTACTCGCTCGATCTGGCTTTCTTCCTCGATGCGGTCAGGGACATCTACGAGGTCAGGCTGAAAAGCGATCGACCGCCCATTCGGTTCGGCCACAGACCGCAGCGCTCACCACGAAGAATGATTCACCCTTCCAGGCATTCGTCATCTACTGCTTCTTCAACCTGCTCGTCGAATACCTCGGCGGCGAACGTTCACTCATCATACTTCTCCACGGAAGACCACCGGTACGACACCCTTTCCCCCTGTCCAGCATCCTTCCCCCTTTGGACGTCTCGGACCCGTTCACGTTCCTCGCCATCAAAAGAGGGATCTTGCAATACGTGCAGATCAAGCCTTTCTTGGCCGCGGCGACGATCCTGTTGAAGGCCCTTGGCTCGTACGGCGATGGCAATCTTTCCAAAAGCTCGGGATGTGAGTTCGGGCTTTTGCGTCGGTGCTCTTGATATAAAGCCTCGCTCCGAAGCTAACACCACCCTGGTGCCCGGAGAACAGATACCTACATCTCCATCATCTATAATGTCTCCGTCGGGCTGTCGCTCTATTGCCTCGCTCTGTTCTGGATCGCGACCAACGCCGATCTGAAACCGTATCGACCGATGCCCAAGGTCAGTCAGCACCGAGTTCGGGTGCCGATCTTCGTCCGCGAGTAGTCCACTGATCCTGATTCCCTTGTACTCCCCATCAGTTCCTTTGCGTCAAGGGTATCATCTTCTTCTCGTTCTGGCAAGGTTTCGCCGTCAGTGTGCTCGTCAAGCTCGGGTGGCTTCGGTCGCGTGAGTCCTACCACTACGTTCGCCAAACAATCTATGCAGCATCGTGTAACTCAAACCCTAGCCCTTCCCCCTTGTACAGACCGTTACGAAACCGAAGCGCTCTCGCTCGCTATCCAGGACACGCTCGTCTGCCTCGAGATGCCGCTGTTCTCCTTCCTGCACCTCTACGCGTTCTCCTACACCGACTACGTCGACGCGAACCACCTCTTCAGCGGTCGCTTACCCGTTCTGTACGCGATCAGGGACGCGTTCGGTTACAAGGACATCTTTACCGATTCGATCACGACCGTTAAAGGTACCGGTTTCAGTTATCGAACGTTCGAACCGGCTTCCGGGGGGCTTCATCAGGGAGTAGGTAGGGATCGTCGAGTCGCGGCCGGGTTGAGGTACGCGAAGCGCGGTCAGGTCAAGTATTGGGTCGACTTACCTGGTCGGGAAACGGAGGCGCACGGAAGGAAAGGGAGCACCGTTTGGGTCGCGAGGCCGTTACATGCGCTTAGGAACGCGGTCGATCATCGGTTCGAGGCCGGTCAGGGTTACGCACCGCTTGGGGAGGAGGTCGCGAGAAAGGTCGTGCGGGATGATGAGGAGCGCAGGGGGGCGAGGGGAGAGGGGTACGACGAGCAGGATTGCAAGAGGTCGTTCGCTGAGGGCGGAGCGGAGGGGGGTCAGGGCGAGGGTCAGGAAGGGGAGGGGGATCAAGAATCCCTGGGGTTTGGGGAGGTGGGGGAGGAAGAGGAAGATGAAGACGAGAGGTTGTATAGGGATGCGAAAGGCTTGGAGTTTGGCGACTGGAAGTACCCTGTTGTGGATGCGTCCAAGGAAGAGGCGAGGAGGAGGATGAGGATGCAGGAAGAGGCGAGGTTGGAGGCGGGCCAGTTTGTTTCGTTCAGTCGGGAGGGGAGGGGGAGGAGGAGATCGAGGGGGAAAGGGAAGGGGAGGGAACACCTGCGAGGAGGGAACAGGGGTTTCTCGTACGGCGCTTTGCTCGAACCCGAGACGGAGACAAGTACGGACGCCGAGGTGGACAAGCGTTCATCATCGAGCGAGCGGAGAGGATCATCACGACATCGCCGAGAACCGCCAACCTCGGCCGATCATCCCAAAGCCGAAGGGGAGCTGTTGATACATGGCGCCAAGCACGTTCTTCACGCTGTTTCCGGAGGGCTGTACCACTCGCCGCACGACGACGACGAGGATGGAGGCGAAGGATCGCAGTCGAAGAAATCGTCGTCGGCACCACCGCGACCTCATCGGATCGCTTTGGGCGCATACGACCTCGTCATTGCCGACCATGAAGCCGAAGAAGAAGCGCAGATCAAGGATCGGAGAAAGGGAGAACCGGGGGCAGCCAAGAGGAGGGTCTATAGGCAGATTTACAAGCCTGATGATGGCGAGGGGGAAGAGGAAGGGGGAGGGAGTGGGGAGCCGGCGTTCTCGATTCAACCTGTGGGGAATGAGATTGTCGAGATTAGGGGGGAAGGAAAGGGGGATGGGGAGAGTGGGGAGGGGGCTATGATTGTGGTGAGGGAACAGGTCGTGACGGCTGTGGGGGTGGATGGGCCGGAGGGAGGGCCGGGGTCACCGTCTTCGTCATAGATGGCACGATTTTCCCTGTGAAGATTGCTTGTTTCGTTTGTTCGTGTGGGATTATCTGTTTTCAATCTGTTGATTTTCGCATTAGTAGCATTGCAATATGCGACATTCTTGTCTCCCTAAACTGCCCGGCGATTGTACCTAGCCCCGATCGACTCGATTGTTTCCCCGCTGATCGTCACGTCTTGGGGTCGACTGCTGCAAGCTGAGCCGGCTGTTGTAAGCCGGACGAGTCCGGACGGGATTGAACGCAGCCGCGCTTGGCAACCGCCTCCGCCTCTTTCCTTCAGCCCTCTCCTCACGCACACACATCATTCGTAAAAGCACAATGTTCGTACCTAGACGAGTTGCGCTCCACTCTACCCATTTCGCTCGTCCCCTACTGTACAGCAGCTCATCCCGCTTCTTCGTCGTCGGCCATTCAGCCCGAGCTGCTCCGTCGCTGCTTCTCTCCAGCGCACGTGCCTTCCATTCGAACCAACCCAAGATGTCCCCCGCTCCTACATGGTCAGAATGGCGTCTGTCCCCACCGTCGGCCACTCCGCTCGATTCGACCACCTTTCGCAACCAAGCGCAAATTCCGCGCTTACCTATTCCGGACTTGGACGTGACGCTGGACAAGTTGGTCGAGAGTTGTCGGCCTTTGGCCAAAGATGAAAACGAGTTGGCCGAGTTGGAGAGGAAAGTGAGCGTGTTTAGGCAGGGTTTGGGGGGAAAGTTGCAGGAAAGGTTGGTGCAGAGACGAGAGTGAGTACGCGGTCGAGAGGAAGGGGAGGTGGGGGAGACGGAAGGGAGAGAGTAGAAGCTCATGCATCGTGTTTGGTACTATAGGTCCGAGGGTATGAGGAACTGGATTGCGGAATGGTGGGATAATGATGCCTACATGGCTTATCGCGACTCGGTTGTGGTCAATGTGAGCAGGCGGGAAAGGGGTTCGGGAGCAGAGTTTTCCCGCGGGGAATCCCGAGCCGCCCCACCTTTCATCGGCTGGGCTCGGCAGATCTACTCCAGAGTCGACCCGTGATTTACGGTCATTCTGAACCATCCCCCAGGTGTCATACTACTATGGCTTCAAGAAACTTCCCCAAGCCCCTTCCTCCGTCTCGAACCCCCCCACTTCGGACCCAGCCTACGTCGCCGCTTCCATCATCATCACCGCGCTCGAATTCCGTCGTCTCCTCATCAAAGGGCTCTTGGAACCCGAACCGGCGGGGAAGGAAGGCGAGTTGTGCATGGAGAGTTTCAAATGGGCTTTCAACGCGAATCGAATCCCGGCCAAACCGGCGGATTATGCGGTCAAGATTAGGGAGGACTCGAAAGAGGGACAACATGTCGTCGTCGTGTTGAGGGACAGGTTTTATAAAGTGCCTGTCGCCGATCGCGAGGGGAGGGAATTCACGGTCGAGGAGATGAGGAAGGGGTTGCAAGGTCTTTTGGACAAGGTGGGGAAGGAGGGGGGAGGGGAGGGCGACGGAGTCGGGATCCTTACCGGGTTGAACAGGGATACCTGGACGGACGCGTACGAGCATCTCATCCAGGACGCCGGCAACAAGCAAATCATCGACGAGATTTCCAAATCGGCTTTCGTCGTAGCCTTTGATCAACATCGTCCTGAGCCGGCGATGGAGAAAGTTGAAGGGAAGGGGGGGAGGAATATGGCGGGGGAGGGGATCAGGGATTTCTCGGAGAGGTTGTGGAAGGCGGGGGGACAGGGCAAGGGAATCGGCGAAGGCGCGAATCGGTGGTGGTGAGTCCGGGGCGGGATTGTTTGTTTGTACTTGTGATTGAGTTGTGGAGCTGACACGCTCTCTCTAAATTCGACAGGGATAAACCCCAACAATGGGTCGTGTTTGCGAACGGCGAATCGGGCTTCATCGGCGAACATTCCTGCATGGACGGTACACCCACCGCCCGTCTGTCCGACTTTGTCTCCAAGCGACTCCTCACACGTCAACCCGTGGAAGTCGGCTCTTCCGACCCCGCTCCGAAATCCTCACCTACCATCGAAGCTCTGGACTTCCACGTCGATGCCCAAACGAAGAAAGCCATCGAAGAGGGCAAGAAGGAGTTTGAGAAACATGTCGGAGGTCATGAGGTGTTTTATTTGCATTATGGAAGGTACGGGAAGGAAGGGATCAAGAGGAACAAGACCTCACCGGATGGGTGGGTGCAGATGGCGTTCCAGTTGGCGTATTATATGACGGTCAGTTCGGGCAGGGATGGGGGGTGATGAGAAGGGTGGGGAGCTGATCACAAGACGACTCGGTTTGGATGATCCGCAGCACGGCAAACCTTGTGGGACGTACGAAGCGGCCCAAGTCCGTCGATTCCAATTGGGTCGAACGGGTCAGTCCAACCTCAACGTCGTGTCCTACGAGCATCCCTCACTGACCCTCGATCCCCATAGAAACCGTGCGCATCTGCACCTCCGCGGCTCTCGCTTTTGCCCAAGCCATGACCTCCCCCTCCACGACCCTCTCCGAAAAACGCTCCCTCTTCGCGCAAGCTGTCGCGCAACATGGAAAGGATATGAAAGCTGCTTCGTCCGGACTAGGGATCGATCGTCACCTCTTCGGCCTCAAGCACCTCTTCCTCAACGCCGAAGAAGCCTCTTCCCCTCCTGCGGATTTATTCCAAGATCCCTTGTTGAAACGTTCTTCGACATGGACGATGTCGACGAGCCAGATCTTCATCGAACATAGTCCGGCGTATGGGTGGGGGAGGGTCGACCCGGATGGGTATGGGCTCCCTTATATGGTGCATAAGGAGCATTTGCAGTTCTCGGTGACTTGTGAGAGGCATACGAAGGGGAGGGAATTCATTGGTACGTTGTCTTTATTGGTCATGCGAGAGCGGGTTTTTTGGAGAGATAATGTTGATTCTTCTACGTGCTGATCTCTGCGTTGGGTCTGTGAACAGCCAATTTGGGCAAGGCTGCGGATATGATCATGGATATGATGGAGGCTAGTGCCGCGGACGCGAAGGCGTAGTCCGGCGGGTCCAAGTGAAATGCTTTCAATGCCCGAATGCTTTCGTTTCTCCTCCCTCCTCCCTCCTGGCTCTTCCTCTATTTCGGTTCATCTCGTTCTCCAAGACTGCTACCAAGATCTTCAGTGCAATCTAGTATGTTTCTACGCTCATTTCTAATCTACTCTATCTCACCCCCGCTCTAAAACTTTGTACGCTCCTCACTTGTCGGTTTCTCCCTCATCTTATTCGGATCCTCCTTCGGTTCCTCGAGCTGACTCTTGCGAGTGAAGAAAGGATCTTGGGCAAAGGGGGAGTAGGTAGGCCGGGAGACGGAGCGCAGAGAGACGTCTTTGTCGGTGTTGATGTCTTTGATTAGAGCGTCTGAGGATCCGGGGCAGGGGTGGGTAGGTGGGGGGTCAGCTTCGGGAACAGGGTTCGATCGAGAAGGGTGGGTGAGGTGCGAGAACATACCCATGGAGGGATAGTTGTATTCCGGTCTGATGAAACCGAGCATCACGACGCGCAGTTCCTTGCCATAGAAATCGTGGGGGTAATCATGTAGGATGTGCACCTCCTGAACGTTCGAGACGAGCGAGCTCCACATCGATCAGAGATCCGTTCGGATAGCTGGATGGGAAGGTGGCTCGAGTGGACTCACGGCCGTTCGGGATTGGTTCTTATAGAACGGGTTCCACCCGATCGACATGACCATTGGGTATACTTGATCGTGCGGACAAGGGGTATTCGAGGAGGAGGAGGTTGAGAATCCGAGCGAGTTTTGGGGGTGGTGGGGGTCGAGTACGCGCGCGTAGCCGTAGTAGACCCCTGTTTGGAGCGTAGTGGCGTAGGGATCGATCGAGGAGTCGGGCAGATTTGCTGAGGGGCCAAGGGGGGTGTGGGGTTTTAGTGGGGGGTGTGAGAGATGAGGGCCGAAGGAAGATGCGTTCGACAAAGATCGCTCGGCGCCCTCGGTCTCCACGGCCAGCTCCAGTTTCGGCCACCCCTCACCCTATCTGACGACTCACCCGTCGGACAGCCCAAGTCCTTACTCCCCCTCCCGAAACCCCTCGTCACCCATCCTTCGAGATAGACCGGGAACGGCGATTCGGGTCCACTCTCCGGGCCGGTTACCTCCGGCCGCTCCAGAGAAGGGTCGTGTTGCAGAGGTGTGGCCGGACGGGTGTTGAGCGTGCGCGGTTGGGAGGACATGGCTTTGGTGGAGTAGGGAGGAAGGTGGGTTGGAGTAAGGGAGGGCAGCGCGTGGTCCAAGTGCAGGCATTCGTCCGAGTGGAGAGGCTCGGAAGCGAGCGTAATCACGCGCCGGTTGACCAATCGATTACTAATCCCCGGATAATTTATTCAACACCCGACTGTGTTGGCTCCTGTTTCAATTCGGCGTCACTGCGCCACTAGCTTGAGCTCGATTTTCACAGGAACTGGCTTTGCTGACGAGGCTGATTGTTGATGACGTGCAAGCTTGGGGTCACTTGCGCCGAGTTGGGCGTCGGGCTCGGTGCTCGGTGCGCCGTGCCTTGGTCCGCCGCGATCGCAGCCCAGCGAGCCCAGCCTGCGCCCGCACCGGCGGAGACAGCGGCCAGCTCGAGCTTCGCAGCAGTCAGCTCTGGTAGGCTCTGGTCAGCAGCAGTTCGCAGCGACTGGCAGCGCCGGCTTCGATCACCGTCGCCGCTCCGCTCTCCCGCTTCCGCTGCCCTTTCTCTCTGCACACCTACGCTCCTCCGCCTCACCATCGGATAAGAGCTCATCACACGACGATGACCGACTCTGATCCCGAACCATGGCAAGTCGCGTTCAACAAGGTGCGAACGCAAACCACCGCCGGGGTAGCTGCCGTTCGTAGACCGGCCACTTTACTCGTCGCGATTGAAGCCACGCTGGCACCGTCGTCCCAGGGTTCAGCTACGACGACAACGACGGCGGTCGTTCCACCTGCGGCTTATTTGGCCGCTCTCGTGTCGACTCTGACTCAACTTGCGGGGGATGCAGAAGCGGCGAAAGAGACGGGCGAGAAGCGTCAACTGCTCGAAGCTACGCTGTACCTCCTATCGATCCTTTCACCCCACCTCGAAAGTTCGACCCTCCGACCTCAGCTGATGACCATCCTTCCTACGCTTCCTCCACTCTTTACATCTTTTATGGGCCATGCACCGGCGGTCAAGTCATTGTTGGCCATCGGTCAAGCGGGGTTATCGATCCTTTCCTCCTCCGTCTTGGAGAAGGATCTGCACGTGAGAACGACCTATGCCGCGATCTTGAGTCTATGCGAGGACGCAAGACCGAAAGTGCGTCGAAGGGCACAGGAGGCCGTACAAGAGCTGTTGAAAAAACCACCCCCTCCTTCGACGGTGCATCCGTACACGACCGAATCGGCGAATTGGATCTTGAACAAGTTGCAAGACGCCGTCAAGGGCGCTAAAAGAGGGGGAAAGAAGGAGGCGAATGCTCCCGCCGTTCAGGTTGGACAGCGTCAGAAGAAGGCGCAGATGATTGCCAAGGAGGTGGGAGGGATTGAGCACGAGGCGAGTGGGGGCGCGAGCGATGAAAGTAGGGCAATTGCACTGTTGACGTTTGTGCGTAATTTGGGGAATGCTTGGACCGAGGAGGTGAGTCGTGCAAAGTCTGGCGCCGAATGACTGGCCGGGGACTGACTCCACTTTTGTTCACAGGCCACCCCTTCGCTCCTACCCATCCTACTCTCGACCTTGACCCTCTCGTCACAGCATCTCACCCTCGCAGCCCTGACCCTTCTCTCGCACCTCTTCTCGGCATCTCGTTCCGCCGACTCGGTCTCGTCCAACTCGGTCCAAGCAACCCTCCTCGCTTTACTCGACGCCAAGCCTCGTGGAGGTTCGGGGGAGACGAATGAGAAACTCCTCGCGGGGTGGGTCGAAGGCGTAGGCGAAGGGCTCGTAGCTTTTGCCCGTACGAACCCCGAGGCAGCGCAGAAACAAGCCGTCGAGACGTTCAAAGAGGTCTTGCCGATTTTGTCGACTGCTCAGTCGCCGGCTTTGAGGACCGCGACGGAGGCGGCGTGCGAGATGGTCCTCAGGCATTGTTTGTTGGATCGCGATGTGCTTGCGGCGGTGGAAGTGGTGAGGAAGAAGGGAACGAACGGGGACGTAGAGCTCCAGGGAACGAAGGAAGGGCAAGCGACGTTGGATGTCGTCGAAGTCCTTGAAAAGGCAATTACGTCCCCTCGCTTCGCGGCTGCGGCTCAACCTCATGTATTGGCCCTTGCCAAAGCCCTCTTCCTTCGTCTTCGAGTCCGCATCCCTTCGGCTACCAACTCTGCCAAAGCCGATCCGGCAGCCTCGATCCTTCTTCGCAAAACGCTGTTCCTCCTCTCCAAGTTACGCGAGGACTCGCATTTCGAATGGAAACGCGCGCTCGAAGACGTCCTCGACGCCGCGATCAAGGTCTGTGGGCCCGAATCCGTCCTTGCGGTTTTACCTTTGGGGTTGGAAGAAGGTGCGAATCCGGCCAAGGCGAAGGCTTGGTTGTTACCTTTGCTCAAACCGGCCATCACGAATACTCGTCTCGCGCATTTCAAAACGACGTTCGTCCCTCTTTCGGCCGAACTGTTCGCCAAAGCGGAAAAAGCCAAGGAAGCGCAGAAGGGGATGGAAGCCAAAGTGTGGGAGACGTTGGTCGGGCAGGTCTGGGCTTTGTTACCGGGCTATTGCGAGTACGCCGTTGATTTGGTCGAGCAGGTCGATGCCGAGTTTTTGGGCTTGATCGCGAATGTCGTTTATGCGCAACCGATGTTGAGGCCCGCCGTTTTCAAGGCGTTGTCAACGCTCGTGGGCACGACCAAGACGCTGGCGCAATCGACGTCGCCGAGCGAGCTTTTGTACGCTCAATTTGGGTTGACGCCGGAAGAGGGCAAGAAGGCGTTGAGGCATTTACAAGGATTGGCGGAGACGGTGTTGAGCATCTCGTTCAATGTCTATGGCAAGATGGCGAGAGGGGAGGGAGGGTACATCCTTTCGACCGTCGGGGAATGGTTGGCGATCTTGCCCGAACAGGAATTGGTCGCGACCTTTGAGCGGGTCAACGGTCTGTTGAAGCAGGCTTTGGACGCGCAGCCTAGGTTCACGGGGACGAACAAGTCGTCGATGCAGAAGGATGAGTCGGGAGTCATCTCGCCTCTTCATGCGTTGTTGGATATCCTCATCACTATGATCCCTCATGCCGGGCCTTTCGAGAAGAGCTTCTTTGACCTTGCGATGGGGGACGAGTTGTTGAAGGCTGAGGATGCGGCGGTACAGAAAAAGGCATATAGGATTTTGGCGAGGTTGGCGGAGGAGAGAGGGGGAAAGGTGCTCGAGGGCAGGGTGGGGGAGGTGTTGGAGAGTTTGGTGGAGGGCAAGAATGGAGTCGCGCCGGGGGCTAAGAGGGTGAGTCTGAGACGTGTTCGTGCGTGCTGGTGCGCGGATGGAATTGATACTGACTTGTTGACTTGGGTTTCGATGCGATCAGGATCGTGTTCTGCTTCTTTCTACCCTCGTGCCCCTCCTTCCGTCGGACTCGTTGCACCACATCCCTTCTTTGATCCCCGAAGCCGTCCTGGGTACCAAGGAATCGAACGAACGTACCCGCGAAGCCGCTTACGGGCTCGTCGTTGGGATGGCGACCAAGATGCAACAAGGCGGGACGTTGGCTCGACACAAGGTCAAAGGTATGCGCGACGAGGACGTTGAAGGCGACGAAGGGGCCGAAGGTATGGAAGAGGATGACGTTCCCGCGAGCGTGGAGGAATTCGTGACCATGTTGAGTGCCGGGTTGGCGGGGATCAGTCCGCACATGATTTCAGCGACCATCACCTCCCTCTCGAGGGTCATCTTCGAGTTCCACGCAGAAGTGCCCGACGCGACGTTGCAGCAAGTCGTCGAGACCTTGGTCGTGTTCCTATCGTCTCCGAATCGCGAGATCGTCAGGAGCGCTTTGGGCTTCATCAAAGTTTGTCTCGTCGTTCTCGATGGATCGTTGTTGGAACCGACTCTGCCTCAACTGGTACCGAATCTGGTCAACTGGTCGCACGAGCATTCGAACCACTTCAAAGTCAAAGTCAGGCATCTGTTGGAAAGGCTGATGAGAAAATTTGGGCATGAGAAGGTTGAGAGGTACGCTCCGGAGGAGGATAGGAAGTTGGTGAGCAATTTGAGGAAGAAGATGATGAGGAGCAAAAAGAAGAAGGCGGCGGCGGCGCAGGCGAGAGACGAGGAGGACGACGGGAGTGATGTCGAGGTGAGTTCTGGCGTTCCCCAAGGGGGCGGTCTGTTGGCATACTTGGACACTGACTTAATGTGATTTGTTTCGGTTTTTTGCGCAGGCCGCTCCTCGAGCGAACCCTCGTTCGGCGTACGATGAAGTCCTTTACGGCTCCGACTCGGACGCCTCCTCCGGTGCGTCGGACAATGAGCAAGGCCCCTCCACTGTCGACCCTACGCAAACCGCTCCCTCGGGGGTCAAGAATCGCAAATCGCAAATGCGCAAACAGAAGCAACGCGACGAAGGGACCTTTATTCATGAGGACGCGGACGAGGTGCTTGATCTGTTGGACGATCGCATGATGTCGAATATTTCAGCCGGGCAGGGAATCAAGGGGAGGAGGGAGAGGAAGGATTTGGAGAGGCATTTCAAGACGGATGAGAAGAGTGGGAGGATGAGGTTCGATGAGGACGGAGAGAAGGAGGATGGGGGGGAGGTCAGGATGAGGGATCAGGTGGTGGAGGTTGGAGGGGAGGCTTCTTCTTCGATGGGGGCGTATCTCGAGGCGATGAGGGGTGAGGATGGACATACCCTTGATGCGAAGGGGAAAGCCAAGTTCAACAAGACGCAAGGCAAACGCGCTCGATCGGGCGAGTTTGACGATGACGATGTCCACATGGACGATGGGACGGAAGCGGGGGCCAAGAGGAAGAAGAAGGGTGGGCCTTCGTCGAGGGAGACGGTCAGGGTTGGGCAGGAGTTCAAGGCCAAGAGGGCGGGTGGGGATGTAAAGAAGAATGGGATGGAGCCGTATGCTTTTGTGCCGCTGCAGGCGGTGGCGGGCAAGAAGGCCAAGGGAGGGCCCAAGATTGGGTTGACGGGATTGAAGAAGGCCGGAGGTGGGAAAAGGTCGTAGGTTCTTTTGATTTTCTTTCTTTTTCTTTGTAATATCGAGTTCATCACTTTTGCTTTCTGCATTCCTTTTTGAGGTTCAAGCTTTTCTCCGGGCTTTTGAGGCATCGAGAGGCAGCATCCGATGGAATGCACGGTTGAGCTCGGCAGTGAAAGACTGAACAAGGCTCTGACTTGGAGATATTTGGTATAACGCATTCGAGCTCACTCTCTTTACGAATGAGTCCGGCTTTTGGTACGTATCTCCATCTCAAAGTGTCCCTACGCAGTCTCGGGTGAGGCATGTTGCTCATATCCTTCATTCGGTATCGTTGCTCGATATCGAGCCATGTCCCAATTATGAACTGACAGCATACAATGCAAGATCTCATACTGTTACGACAAATCAGCTTCTCAAAGTGCCCACCCCAAGAAACTTCATCTCTCCGATGCGATGCGCTCTCCCTTACTTAACCCGCCCTGATCACGGCGGCCATCTTGGTATCGAACCTCTCGGACCGTATTGGCATTTCGACGGTGTAGAACGGGTCTTTGAGGTGGTCGGCGTAGGTCTCGTAGATCCTTCTTAGGACCAGGTCCGGGTGTGGATGCGAGGGCGTGGTGAGCAGTACGAATTTGGTTCCTTTTTTTTTTTTTTTTTTCGATAGCGGACGAAAGGTGGGGCCTAAGTACATTCAATTCGCGAAAACTAAGCAGACTTTTGAAAAAGAGACCTACCTGTGGGTGATTGCAAACACGTCATCTTGAACGCCTCAGCCTCGATCGTCTCGATCCCTGACGAATGAGGTACGGGGGAGATGCGAGTTGCGATGGCGTGGATCGAATGAAATGTCGAGGCGAGGACGAGGTATTCGTTTGAAGAGAGGGGGGTGAGTCCCTCTGAGAGAAAGGTGGGAGAGAAGGGGGATCAGTTGATGAGGGAGCAGCAGCGCAAGTGGCGGTGGTCAGGGAGAGGTGGTGGTGGTGACGTACCGGCATAGTTCTTTTGGTATATCAGTCCACCGGCTTTGTTGATGATGAGCACGAGGAAGGAAGATGAGGACGAGTGGGAGGTCATGGTCTGATGTAGTGGTGGAGGTGGTCGTACGACGTGAAGTTAGGGAGGGAGGGAGGGGAGCTTGAGAGGGACGCAGGTGCGAGAGGAAGGGGGAGGGGTAGCGAGCGGATGAGTCGAGGCAAGAGGTGAGGCTCAGCTGGAGGAAAAGGGCGTGTGCTTGGAGAGCCCCTGAGCGAGGTGGTGAAGGGGCGTGGTGCGACCGAACGCAGACTGCGGTGCTCGACGCCGACGCCGACGCCGACGCCGGGACTTTGCCGGGACTTTGGCCCAAGCTGGGATCAGTTTGAGCTCGGACCCACGCCGCGCCAAACGTCGCACCAGTGAGCGCGATGGCTCTCCTCTCCCTCTCGCTCGCGCCCCTGCTCGGCCAAACACCCGCAACCATGGCCAAGACGGAGACTCCCCAAGCCGAGATCACAATCCGGTGTTGCTCCGAGATCGTACGCCGGTTGCTCGAAGCTCACCATTCCGGTAAGCCTTTCACAAGCCACTCCACTTCGCACCAACCCCGCTGACCCGGCCACTGACAATTCTTTCTGACTGTCCAGGTGAGTCCATCAACCTCAACGCGCTCAAAGCGTCCGTCTCCAAGAAACACGGCAGCAAGATCGTACCCCGTCTAGTCGACATCATTGCCGCTGTCCCACACGAAGTCAAGGAGATCCTCCTCCCCAAACTCAGGGCCAAGCCGGTGCGGACGGCGTCGGGGATTGCTGTCGTGGCGGTGATGAGTAAACCGCATCGGTGTCCGCATATTGCGATGACGGGCAATATTTGCGTGTGCGTACATAGTGCAGGCTGGTATTCGGTAAAGGGTGGGAACCGACCCGTTTCCTTCTCCGAGACAGCTACTGCCCCGGTGGACCCGATTCCGATTTCGAGTACTCGACCCAGTCCTATACCGTGAGTCGACACCGCTCCAAGAAAGCATTATACGCGAAACACTAAAAACATGGGACACCTGTCTCACAGGGCTACGAGCCCACCTCGATGCGAGCAATCCGAGCGAGGTACGACCCCTACGAGCAATCCAAAGGTCGGGTCGAGCAGCTGCGAGGGTTGGGGCATAGTGTCGACAAGGTGCGCCCTCTTGCGGTATGAACTGGGGAAATCTCGATCTGAATTCATGTTGTACTTGGCCTGCAGGTCGAGTTCATCATCATGGGAGGCACGTTCATGTCCTTGCCTGAATCGTATCGGTCCGGATTCGTCACGTCGTTGCACAACTCTTTGTCGGGCTATACGGGCAACGATATCGACGAGGCCGTGACGTGAGTGTCATCGACGGGCTCTGACGGCATCGTCCGTAGCTTACTCATTCGCTCTGATCACTCACAGCTATGCTGAGCAAGCTCAGACCAAGTGCATTGGGATCACGATCGAGACGCGACCTGACTATTGCCTCAAGCCTCATCTGTCGTGAGTGCGAGGCAGATCGGCTTCCTGTCCCAAACTGCTCCTGACCAATTGCTGTCATCCAGCTCTATGCTTCGCTACGGCTGCACGCGTCTCGAGATCGGTGTTCAGTCCGTCTACGAGGACGTAGCGCGCGACACGAACCGGGGGCACACCGTCCGCGCGACGTGCGAATCCTTCCACATGGCCAAAGACGCCGGTTTCAAAGTCGTCTCCCATATGATGCCCGACCTCCCCAACGTCGGTGTCGAGCGGGACATGGAACAATTCCAAGAGTACTTTGAGAACCCCGAGTTTCGGTCCGATGGATTAAAGATTTATCCTACGCTCGTGATTCGAGGAACGGGCTTGTATGAGTTGTGGCGTACGGGGAGGTACAAGAACTATTCCCCCAATGCTCTGGTCGATATCGTTGCGAGGATATTGGCGTTGATCCCACCCTGGACGAGGATCTATCGCGTTCAAAGGGACATCCCGATGCCACTGGTTTCTTCGGGCGTAGAGAATGGCAACTTGAGGGAGTTGGCTTTACAGAGGATGAGGGATTTTGGCCTCAAATGTCGGGATGTACGGCATCGAGAAGTCGGTTTACACGAATTGCATATGAAGGTGCGGCCGGACGAGTTGGAGTTGATCAGGAGGGATTATTGGGCCAATGGCGGGTGGGAGACGTTCTTGAGCTATGAGGATCCGCAGAGGGATATTTTGGTCGGGTTGTTGAGGTTGAGGAAGTGTAGTAAGGAAGGGACGTTCAGGGAGGAGTTGGTCAGGGATGGGCAGAGCTCGATTGTTAGGGAGTTGCATGGTGCGTTTTTCCTTCTCCTTCTTGCATTGCTTCGTGCTTCAAACTGAAGACCCCACCCTATTCCACCACCAGTCTACGGCACCGCAGTCCCGATGCACACTCGAGACCCAACCTTGTTCCAGCACCAAGGCATCGGGACCCTATTGATGGAAGAAGCCGAGCACATCGCAAGGGAGGAACATGGCTCAAGGAAGTTGGCTGTGATTTCCGGCATTGGGGTCAGGAATTATTATCAGAGGTTGGGGTATGCGTTGGAGGGGCCTTATATGACGTGAGTACCGGGGGGCTTGCTGGGAGATTGCGGATGAAGGATAGAGCTGATGTTTTGGGTGGGTTTAATGGCGGATGCAGGAAACTGCTCGATTATGAGGAGGAGGAAGAGGAGGAGGCGTATGAGCGTGACGACATATTCTGAGGTGGTCTAGTTCTGCTCGTTTGTAGTTCTGTGTTGTAAACGAGCTCAAGGTTTTGCCTTGAAACATAGGAGAATCCCGGCCTGGAGATGACGCTCGTCTGAGGATCTATTGGACGAAATCGCAGAGGACGCGCGTGGCTGTTGAAAACCAATAGGAGAGCCCAGTTTAGATCCCCAATTCGGCTGCCACTTCTGCCTTCGAACAAGACTTGCGGTCTTCATGACTTCAAACACCGGCTGTTACCCCACTTTCAGCCAGGACCGGTGTTACGAGTGACCTGTCCCCTCTATGGATGTGGAGCGACGACGAGCCGCACATACAGCGCTAATCACACCTGTTCCGACTAGCTAGGGCTGGGTCAGTCAGTTCTGACAACATCAACACGTGTTGATTAACCTAATACATAAGAGCAGAGGGGCGAGGGGGGCAAAAGTGCATGTTAAGGTAGCAAGAGTGGAGGCTGCACTGCATTCAAGTTGGGGCCTGGGAGGGTCGGGCGTGCCCAGTGCGATCCTCAGGATAGGTACTGTTTCGGATTTGCAATGAAGTTTTAAGGCGTTTTTAGTATAGGTACCGATACTTGGTTGAGCTATGCCTTGGGAGTCGTTATCAATCTCCGGAAGAGGATGTTCTCCGTCAGGGGTTCAGGGATCCGTCGCTTCACACGGGGCGCGTTAATTTACACGATGCCGTCGATCCCTCTCGAGAGTCGAGTCGAGCCGAGAACATCGACCGCCTCGGACTTCTTTCCGGGTTTCCAACTAGCAATGACGCAAGATCGACTTTGCTAGGCATTGTAGTACCCTTCCTCGCCCCTTTAAAGAATGCTTGATAGCTGATAACACCCCACGTGGAAGCGCCAAGCCCTCTTGGAGCGCTGTCTTCCTCTTGAACACGATCGGTGCGACGCGTGGACGGTGCCGTGCCGAGCGCGTGCGGAGATCGGACCAGTGGCGCGAGTTTCGCGAGCTCATTGCTTTCGCTCTCGCCTCTCACTCACAACATAGGCATTTCACAGTTCCCAATTCGCTTGTGTTACTTCGTCTCTTCAGACTTTTATACGACTAGGTGTCGCATCACATCAAAAGCAGACTTGCTTGCATCGTCCGACGTCCGCACGTCGAACCGAGCCGAAACTCAGGCGCCCAGAGATCTCCGTTTCGGAGTTGCCTCCTTTCCAAGCGCGCACCTTCGAGGGCGAGCGCTTCCAAGAGTCGACCTCATTGGTTTCGGAGGAATACGCGAAAGGTTTATCATCTCTTCTTTGATCGTTGTGTCCATTCCGGCTGTCACTTCGAGGTCGGTCGTACATTGGGTTTTCGTTTCGTTCTGTTCGTGACAAGTGACTGCGAGGGTAAGTGAGTCGGGTCTTGGCTCGGACCTCGGAGCTCGATGACCCCCGAGGTGATGAGTGCACGTCACTTGTGCGACCGCGTTGGCTCCATAGCCCTTTGCGCTGCATTATTCGACTGTGGCCAGCAGCACTGACCATAGCCTTCCTGGTTTGTTTCCACAGATCGCCATCACTCGTCGCTGACCTTGCCATCGGAGTGTGACGAAGATTCGATCTCCCAGCACATCGGCTCGAGGTCTACCATCCGGCTCTTTAGGTCTCTGTACAAATACGCCCCAACGGCTCAGCTCCAAAAGTTCCGTCCGCCCGCTCTCTCGAAGCACGGCTGCGCGAGTCTCTCCTCGCTTTTCGTTGTTTATTTGACGTCGCGCACAGGAGACAAAGCGACCACTCGATCTCGGATTCTCCACTTGCCCTGCACCGCCAACCTCGAACTATCATGACCCAATTGCCCATCATGAATGTACCGCCGGCAACTCGACACCCTCATCATCCTAAGCGACCGCAGGCTTTCCAAACTCCGCCACCGCCACCACCCTCACAGCCGAACGGAACCATGCGCTCGCACGGCACTGGCTCGGACCCACCGCTTCCTTCTATGGACGGCTTCGTCTACGATCCCGAGACTCGTCTTCCCTTGCGTGCTCCTGGCCTTCCTTTTCCACTCGTGTTCAATCCTCAAGATACAGGCGCGGCCATGAGGTCGGCGAACTACCCGATGCACATTGATCCGACGCCCCCTGTCCCGAGCTTGATTGACGTCACTCCGCCCGCCGTCGCTGCGTCGGATTTGTGCGCCCAGGGCGACATTGAATATCGTGGCACTGAGCATGAGCTGGCTCAGACATATTCTCTATGTGCTTCCACGGCGATGACGGTTTCAGCTCCTGCACCACTCGTCGCGTCACGTCCTGCCGAATCGACCCGCTTCGACTTCACCGTCGACCCTCCTCGCGCGTGCATGGTCGAGCCCTGCCTTCACCCGACCTTCTGCGAACTCGCCCCTTGTGGTTGCAAGATCTGTCGTGAGCATTTGGGGAGCATCATTCGCTCTTCGAGGTTCGTCGGCACGGACGAGCAAGGGCGTCGTACCAAGGTTTTCAAGTGCCTGGCCTGTCAGACCGACTCGTTCACCATTGGGGCGATGGGCCAGAATGGCGAGCAAGGCGACGAGATCGAACAAGGTCAACAACAAACGCAAATCCAGCAGGAGGATTCAAGTTCAATGTTCTCAATTCACTACACGCTTCCGACGCACTCGGTCCCGATGGCGATGACCAAGCCGTTCCCCGCGCCCTTCGGTTTCCCCGTCGATCCCTCGTGGTTGCCCGTCCCGCTGCCTCAGATCCCATCATTTTCGCCCGAGATGAATCAGGGATACGATGCACCTTGGAGTAGCAACAGCATCGTTGGAACAGCTTGTGGTAATTACGGTGACGTAGCAGCTGGATCTCAACAACAGCAGCAGCAACATAACACCCCACCTCCACCTGGCTTTCAGTTCCCGATCGTGCCGCACGGATTCGTTTTTCCTGGTGCGCAGACCACGCAGGGCTTTTCACCGCCGATACCGCCTCCGTACATGTTCTCAGGCTTCGGAGCACCACCTTCTTACTCGATGTCGTCACAGATCATGATGCCGATGATCCCATTCGACCCACCGAGTGCTCACTACGCCGAAGCCGGTGGCGGCGGTCCCCGCTCAAAGCCCTTCAATCGGTCGTTCCAAGGTGCAGGCGAGGCCCCGGCTTCGCGCTTTCGCTCCGGAGGATCGCGCAAAGGCTCCTTTCGTCACGGTCGTGCCTTCTCGTTGCCTCAAAGTTCACTATCACCGATCCCGGGTGGTCATTCGGATTCGGGTGCACCGGGAGGACATCAAGTCGGGTTCGAGGGGGAGAATAAGATGGTGCCTTCGCCTTTGTTGATGACATCCATCCGACCGATGCCTCGCGGGAGCTACGGCGGTCACGTCGCCTTTTCGCGACGAAGCATCGACGAATCAGCGCTGAGGAGGAACGGAGCGACCTCGACGGCGGAGGGCGCGGGTTCGACTTCGGTCGAAGCGAGGAGCGCTTGGAAGGTCCATAAACCGGCTTTCCCGATCATCAAAATTGAGAACCTGCCTTTCGCGACGACGGTCAGGGATGTCGAAAATTGGTTGCCTGAGGGGACGATCGCGCCGAAGGATGATCCCAAGTTGCTGTTGGCGGTGCATTTGATTTTGCATCGGTGAGTCGAAGATCAGTGTTCCGTTCCCCAGCCGCTGATCATTGCTAAAATCAATCTCAGTGAAACTGGTCGCACACTTCCCCACGCCTACGTCGAGATGAAGAGCATCCAAATCGCCAACGAAGTCATGACGCAGATGGACCGCAAATTGCTCGGCGACCGCACCGTTCGTGTCAAATGGGAACGTCGCGGCGAACTGATGCGCGACCTCTTCTCGCAAGAAGGCTACTTCGTGACGCCTGCTTCCTCACCCGCTGCGTCTGCGTTACCACCTGTTCCTTCGCATTACGTTTTGCCGCAGACGATATTGACGAGGAAGGATGTAGAAAAGTTGGTCCGTTATGCCGAGGATGGGAGGGAGTCGAGGGAACGCCCGCTCGAGAGGGCGTTTTTGAACGTCGTCACGATCCTTGCCAAGGTAGGCTTCGCACTGATCACAACCATCAGCCGAGACGCGATCTGATGAAATTGAACGACGGGATACAGTTCCCGTGGTCCGAGCTTGATCTGTACACCCAGCAGCAGCGCGACGCCATATTTGACTGCGCGTACGACGTCACCGTCCTCGCGGCGAGGAAGGCGCACGTCGATCCGGACAAGTTCGTATCGATTCATGAATTGCTTGTGAGTGAAGGAGTTTCCAGCGACGCAAATCTAAGTATTTTATATTATGTTGTCTGCGATCTGATTATCACACCTTCTTCTTATTACGTGGCCACTTTGAAGAAACGCGCGATCGTCGAGTGCTCGGGGTTCACCATTGAGCAAAAGGAAGAGGTTCGGGCTCTTGACGAGGAGAACCTACCGCCGGAGGTATGTGGGGCTTCCGATCTACTTCTTCTACTTTATTACAGCAATTTGATCCTTTCAATCTCTCTGCATCGCTGGAGTAGGGATCGAGACGCACCCCTGTCCTCGCTCGACTTCCGCCGATGCCGACGTCGCCCGTCAAGCCGCAGCGACGCGTGATCGTCGGCCCTCCTCCTTCGCCCCCAAAGTATGGATCCGAGCAGCGTCAAAGGGTCGGAAGTAGTAAGAATGGAACGGGTGATGCGAGTGGAGCTGGGGAAGGATGGGCCACTACTGAGGAGAACGGTAGGTCAGGCCGATTTGCCAGACGTCAAATTCCCGAATAAGGACTGATGTCGACCAGCCTTGCCGCACAAGCCGATCCATGGGCGACAAACAAGCAGGCACTTCACACACCGCCGCCTACACCGCCAATCGAGAGTAAGATTGAGCAGAGGGAGCAGAAGAAGAGTAGTATCGTCGGGTGGGCCAAAACGTTGCCCAAGGTCGAGCTCGCTCGTCAGGGGTCGCTGGCGACGCGAGCGCAGGATGAGCCGATGGGGAATACAAGTTGAGGTGCTGAGGAGGGTGAGTCGGGAATTGTTGTGAATGTGTGTCTTGAGTACATATACATTTCCGAGAGCGACCGTCTGTTCATACTTTCGATTCCGTTGGAAAATTTTGTCCGTGCGCCACAAACAGTAGAAACTCTTCCTGTTTCAGTCCGCTCCTTCGACTTCACTGCTTTTGTATGTAGCAGCTACTACCTATCCCGGTTCTTCAGCATGTCGTGGTGTTACATTTGTGATACAATTTCAACTACATAATGTCAATTACTAGTTCGCTAACGCAATGGAGTTGCTTCAGAGAGAGCGGAGATGGGTTAGGGATGAAGTTTCGCAGGCAAGGAAGAATCCATGCGCACCAAAAAGAATCTCCCGGTGGTATTCGTACCGATAACTCTGAGGTGAGATCACATGCATAAGTACCTGGGTGGAAATGATTGATGGGTGAAAGCAAGGATTCGAGTGAACTCGTGCGAAGTCGTGGATCGTGAATCGTCGGATTAGAGCTTCGACTGAGAAGCGCCGGCCCAGTTGGCCCGTGAGACGCCCGCGCACGCCCGGCATGTATTACCCTAACTAGTAAAAAAAAAGTGTGAGTTAAGGAATGTACCTAAAATCGCTAATTTTGAGTCGGTTGCGGCCCGGAGGGCCGCATGTGGTGGATGTACCAGCATACTGTTGTGTCTACCGCACCTGCCTGTGGTGTCCATGTTCCGATCAGAAGTCATGTACAGGCGCTGTGGTGACTTTTGTATTTTTCGCGCCGTTCCAACGAAGCTACAGCGCTCCCAGTATTTTCCTTCTTTTTTCGCTGACATAAACCAATGCTTCTACTCATATTGTATTTAATGAACCGCAAGCGCGTGGCTTTGCACGATATTGCTTCTACAGCAGAGCTCAGCCTGACGCACGAGGCGAGGGCTGGCGTCTGTCACGTGATGCGGCGTGCCGGCGGTGTCAGTGTCATTCCGGCAGTCGACCAGCGGCATTAGGGGCTGGACAACAGACCAAAGCACGTAAACACTCCTGCGCCACTCCCTCGAACGTTTCCTTTTTCCCTCCCACTCTCATCCAATCTTAGTGACACTCATTCAAGAACAAACTTTCGCCACTATCATAATTCGGTCCCAACGTCGCCAGGGAGGGCCATCGCAACCTCGCCAAGTCTTGGGCGCGAGGGTAGCGCCGTACCATGAACCGCGCTCAAACCCCTCAGACCCCACGTTTTGATCCGCGACGACCTCGGCCCCCAGACGGCCGTGTGCACCCACTGCAAGGCTCGGCACTGGGAGTGTGAAAGGTCCAAGTCGACCGGACACTTCAGCACGTGCTGCTCGCAGGGCAAGGTACGCCAGCCCGATCCCGAGTATCGGCAGCTTCTTGAAGGCTCGGATAGCGGTCAGTTGCTCCGTCCAACAACATTTGTCTGCACTGTACTCACATGCTGAACTGTGCGACCCATCTTAACAGAAGCTAAAGCGTTCCGCGAGAACGCCCGGTCGTACAACAACGCGTTGTCGTTTACTTCGCTCGCTGCCCACTGGGACCAAACTCAAGTGGGCACGCTAGGACCCCCCCTCTTTCGCGTGTTTGGTCGCCTTGACCATCGACTTCCGCGCACTGATTCCTGCCGGGAGTTAACGCCCAGCCTTTGCTCAAACATGGCTCATCGACCCGGCCGAGGCCACCGACACTCGACTTGGACCCGACGGCGCAGACAGTCGCATGCAACGATCTACTTTGACCAAGCTCGAGTCCATCCTGCGCACCGGCAACCGCTTTGTGAGGGAGTTCGCATCGGCCAACGCTCGCGCAGGTTGGGATACGGCCAAAGAGTGGGTCCTGCGCCTCTGTCTACCACCTGGCCGAGACCGACGCACCCACACCCTTCCTACGCCAAGCACGGAAACGGCGATGCTTATCTGCGATTCCGACACCAACACGGGAGATCGTGGACCTCAAGACCTTAGTCTCCAGGTGCACGGTGATCGATGTCCCGATGGTCGGCTCAAGTACCAAATCGTTAGCTCGCTCCATCCGTCTGCGATGCTGCGTGATCTCCGAGAGACCGAAGAGCTCTTCGGCGGGGTGACAACAATCTTTGCGGGTCAGTTGGGCTCTCCCGCCTCCGCTCTGAACGACTGCACGCTAACGAGGTTTTCAATTTGCAGGGGACTTTCGCCAATGCCTTCCTGTCGTTTCTAAAGAAACTCCCGGTCAAATCATCGATGCATCCCTCATCAACGCAGACTTCTGGCGCGATGTTCGTGTCTTGCGACTCACCGAGAACATGCGTCTCAGCTCGAACGCTGATGCAATGGACGAGGCTCAATTGGCTCGAACGCGCGACTTTGCGGAATGGCTACTCAACGTGGGAGATGGAACTGCCAACGTGCACCCATACGACAAGATTGCAGTACGTTTGGCTCCCCTCTTTCGCCCGACCCACCGACACTAAGACCCCTTCTATTCGTGTTGCAGCTGCCTTGATACCTGCTGCTCCCGGATGGTCAAAGAACCGCCGAAGGGTTGATCAACTTTGTCTACCCCGGTCTAAGGACCGTGAACAAGGAGTCCCTCAACGCCCTGATTCAGCTGTTCTCGCGTCAGGCAATCCTAGCTCCGCATAACGCAACGGTCGATCGCATCAATGCCAAGCTGCTTGAAGAGTTCGATGGCGACTACGTCGAGTATCGTAGCGCAGACAAGGTTGTCGAGGCAGGCGAAGCTGGGGTTGGAATGGCGCCTGATCTTATTTCGCCAGAGTATCTGCATTCAATCAACCCGTCCAACTTCCCCGCGCATCACTTGCGTCTCAAGGAAGGGATCCCTGTCGTTCTTCTTCGCAATCTCGACCCAGACGCCGGCCTCTGCAATGGTACCCGCCTTATCGTTTCGCACGCAAGATCGCGAGTCATTGAAGCCATCATCTTGACCGGAGATCGAGCAGGCATCACGGTCTTCATACCTCGCGTGCGACTCGAGACAAATGCGACTAGCAGTCGCCAACTTGGTTCACTATGCGCCGGCTCCAGTTCCCGCTTCGAATTGCCTTGGCCATGACGATCAATAAAGCCCAAGATCAATCACTCGATCGTGTTGGCGTCGATCTTTCCCTGCATCCCGTCTTCACTCATGGGCAGCTGTATGTGGCATTGTCTCGAGCCATGAGTGCTGATCGAATCAAGGTGCTACTGCCCTCTCGCGACCCCGCCGATGATGACGACGACCTACCTGCCGTCGATCGAGCGGCAGCCGCAACCACCGTGACCCCAAACCCAGTATTCCGCTCTGTTCTCAGGGCAATGAATGGAGAATAGCTTCGATGCTGTAGTATTGTGTGATTTACTCTCACTGAGACCATGTAAACCGTTTGATTCTCCTGCGAATTTCATCATCTCGAGCTCACTGTGGCTTTTCTACATCATGTATACTCTTCAATTCTCCTGCTATTTGATTTCATCCTCCCGTTAATTTAACGGGTTCCCACTGGTTTGATATTAGGTCAATCTCGTCTCGGGTAGAGTATAATAAGGTGAGGGACTACTCAAAATCAAGGAACTCGGCCGAATGATCACGGACGTTCGTCAATAAGAGATGTCCTTTAGTAAAAAAAGAATGGCACAGAATCGGGGAGTGCAATTGTTTACCTGTTTGTGGGATTAGGACCCCTATATTTCCCAAAGATGGGAATAAAAATGGGTTTATACTATCACGGGATAAACAAATATAATGATATGATTTTGTCATGTTTTGACCTAAGATCAAGTGTCCGCACAGGTGCGGACATGTGTCGCCGCCGCGCGCCCGCGAGGTCGGGCCGGAGCTAGGTCTGTTGTTGTGGTTGACTTTCGCCGCAGGACGGAGTCAGGTCTACTTTAGTCTTGACGAGCGTCTCTCTATGGCTCGAATTGCGTGTTCTCTGATTTTATCGCGAAAACTTCCGCTCATGGGACAGCAGATGGCTAGGCACCGCTGGCCGATTCGACTGCCACGTTTTGTGGGCAGGTGTATCGACGGGGCCGCGTCCAGGAGACGATTTGTTACGGCTTTGCGTGCCGTGCAGAAAGGGTGGGTGAGCATCCAGGTTCGGGCGTGATGGTGCGTCTAGCCAATATTATTGATCAGATAAGCAGACTTAGGTAGGGCTCAATAGAGCGATCAGCCAGTTGTTCCAACCGCGGGACCACTTGGCGCTCGTCGAGTCCGACTTGTACACGGGCTTGTGGTACCTGCGCGTCGCAACGCAGTTCTTCACCACTGGTGAGCGCGGTTCACGTAAGTTGCTCTGCAAAGGCCCACTTTTTCAGGAGATCGCCAAAGCGTCAATGTCGTTTATCGAGAAGGTAGTCTGCGGCAAATTGAAGACGGGGCGAATGTTCTCCCTCCACAGGCAATGGGAAATATGAAGGCCGAAAATTCGATCTACTTGAGAGCAACCGCCAGCCCAATCGAAAGAGGAAACCGAGTCAGCTCACGGCAAATTCTCATATGTAGACATAGTAGAGAACGATTACTTGTAACGCAAACTCTACGTGAAGGTATCAACCCACTGGGCGTCGAGCGAAATATTAGGTAATCGCATTACTCGAGCTCACGGGCACGGACCTACGATCCTAATTGTTCTGACCGCAGTATGCTGATTCCGCATGGGACCTGAATACGAATGATGGTACTCCCCGATCAAGCAGATCGATTCTCCAGCGTAAAAGCACACTGCCACCCCAATTCTAGCCGTTCCGCGAGGCCAGCGGGTGGCCCGCCAACGGGGAAGAGTGAGACAGAAATGTGACGGCATATCGCGAGTTATGCCCTGCCAGTTGGTTCTACCTACATTGGGGACCTGTATCGGATCGCAAGACAATCGAACTCGCTTGATGTGGGATCGAGGTGGTTTGTAACTGTGACCACGGCGGGTGGGAGGTATAATAGTCCAGGTACACACCTGCTTTACGAGAAATTGGGGCCTAGCGCGAATGTGACATACGGACTTTGCCCGGACACCGATCGGTCTGTGCTGGCTGGCTCTCGAAACGTTTGTTTAATTGTACACTTTCCCCCTCGGCACTAAGTGCTTTGGCCCTCTGAGCGCTGATCGCTCTTACTGAGGTAGGCACTTAAGAAGTTTACAAGAAGTTCTAGACGTCCAAAGTACGTACAGATGCTAGCGCTTGGAATGCCCGTCCGCGCCAGCGTATACATCGAGCTTGAACTTCGCTTTTTTGCGATCTACCTCAAATCTCCACCCCAACGTGATATAACTGCTGCACATAGATGGGGCAAATGCAAAATTCAAGCCATCTGGAAGTTGATAGATCTATTCCAGAGAGTGTGCTGCGGTGAAGAAATCTATGTCGGCTGGATAGGCAACGACGACCCAATAAGCAGAGCATCTGATTATCATCGTTGGGCGCTCGAGGGTCCCGGTGCCTACCTAGTAGGCTAGTGAGCTCCCTAACGTCACCTCCCTATCACCCCACCTACCTAGCTTGGAAACTTGCGTTGGTGTCACCATACTAAGGGTTACCTCGGTCTCTCATAGCTGGGTTCTCCCGTCCCCGCATATTGGAGATTCAGAGACCAAGGTCGCGGCAACGCTCGAGCTCGGCGCCTGCGCTGTCGCGCGCGAGTATCGCTTAGTATAGTAGTCCCGGTTATTGCAATTGGTGAACAGTCCGTCTGTCAAAGCGGGGGCTCCTTTCATTCAAGCGCATCTCCAACTTCTAGGGCTTGATGTCGAAAATTAGGTAGGTAGGTAGTGAGAAAAACACCTTGTCGTAGTTATCTTGCGCCGACCACGACTTGCGCCATATGCTGACAGGGCCGCGGTACCTACTTTGGGTGCTGACGCGCGGGTTGGTCGAGCTGCGTGAGACACGCGAGACACACCAGCTGAATGTATGCACTGTGATGACACCCAATTGGGTAGTCAAAAGCTTCGCCAGCGACTAGAGGCTGGCAGGGAGGTCAGCAGAACACCTGAACCGGCAGATGGACTACAAGATCGACCACTTCGGTGGGCGTTGACACGCCTTTGTGAGCTTTGACATGCGCTAGGCCTTGGTCAAACTTTTTAGACCCCTTTCCCCTCGGCTGACGCGGACCGTCGTCCGCGCACATGTTCGCGTGAGCGGTTGCTTGGCACGAAGGGAGGTTTCCTCTTCATTTAAGTTCCAGTTTTGGGGTTGCGAGCAAACGCTTATTTGCCCCGTACTAGGTACCTATGTAGGTTGGTTGGCAAATGTACCCGTTCCTCCGCTCACCACGGAAGAGAGGTTCTGATGTACAGCGGCGTATAATTCAATTCTGTGGTGCTGTCGAGCATCTGCAGCCCCGCAGTCGAACACTTTTTTTGCCTTCGGAAGCGCCGGCAATTTGGAGAGTCCGGCCGAGCTGAAAAATGAAAGTCCGTTGAACGAGAGAGCTTTGTGAACTGAGGAACGTCGCTGATACCTGGAACGTCCAGGAGAACTCGTAAAGAGCTTGGTCAATAAAGTCTAGGAACATCATGATGGTTCCTACTTACCTATCGCTGGCAGGCGTGTGCCAGCACTCTTGCGAAAAAAGCGCAAGCTGTTGCTCGAGCTCGTTTTCACGTGTCAGCGCGATTCAAGTCTCGACGTCTCAAACTTGACACTGAATCGCGGCTGAAGCAGCGGACATACCTATGTTGCGGGACAAGAAAGCAGCAATTTCTATGAGAATGCAATGTAAATCAATGCCGGTGTTACTGATGCGAGCCAAAAGCTCTGCAGTACAATAGGTCTCTAATGAGCGCAGGTCGTCTCGAACGGTGGCCGTGAAGTCAAATATTGTCGACGTCTTTTGATGAAGCAAGGCTAATTCTGAATTGTCAAACGACAGTATGATCTCAGCCGAAACTAAGTACACGAACTCAGTTGGTACTTAGGTGCCTGGTATTTCTCATGAATGAAGCGAAACCGTCGCGAGTCGAACGTCTAGCCCCTATCGGCACGGATCTACCTGGCTGCGCGGTTGCCTTAATTCCGCTCGGTTCCAGACCCGGCTCGATCTGATGGCGCCGGAAGCTCCAATGTCTTTTTAGATTTCACACCATCCCAGCTTCAATCTACAAGCTCTAAGATACCTCATTTACCTACCTATCTACTGAGCCCCACTACGGTCAGGTACCCACTGTCGAGCCTTGGCGGCGGTTAGTTTTCACTTTATGCGAGAGGACACCGGTGTGCTCATGCTATCCAGGACCCTCAGAAGTAAAGTCGTCTCAGCGTCGCGACTTCCTTTGTAGCTGCGTAGGTAGTCATGTGGGCAAGGTTCAGATGGCTGCATGCTGCGGCCCAGGTACCGTAGTTTGGTTTCCAGCTTGGTTGTCTCAGGCCGGCACACAGCAATTTACGCGTCCAGGACGACCCTCAGATTCGACGAGCCACACACGAGCTACTCAAGCTCAACGAATTCTTCAAGAATATCTCGAATTGCGGCGTAGGATTCACATTTGCATTTTGGTAAAGTCCACCAAGTGTACAACTGTGCCCAGGTCTGCCCCGAGCACGACCTCGCACTGCTCCGTGGTAGCCGCCGGCGTCCGCCACGCGCTGTCTCGACGCGTCGACTTTCGTCGGGTGCCCGACGACGCGAGTGTGATAAGTTATCTCTCGGCACTCCCCGTTATGCTGCCATAGAAAACGAGGCCGGCGACTAGGTAGCCCAGGTAGGTATTTACAGCATTTCTTGAATAGGGAGAAGAAAAGTACATTCAGGGTGCTCGTGCATCCGAAAGTTCAATACCAACTTCGCGACGACGGACGTCGAGGTTCTGTGCCTTGAGCCGAGCGTCAGTCGCGCCAGCACACGCGCGCGTGGGAAAGTGGCAAGGAAGCTTTCGATCCCGCTCTCGGGTGGGGGGCACCTGGCGTCAGCGCGTCGAGGCCTCGAAACCCGAGACTGGTGCATTCAGCCCTTGCGCCATTGCAAAGGTTTGAGGTACGAGGAATTTCGAGGGGACTAGCGATCTGTTCTCGCTTCACGTGCCACTTCTACAGGGCCAAAGATCAAAGGTCATGTTGCATTAGCTTTCGGCTACCGCTAGATGGGCCACAGAGAAGGGGAGAGATGATCGTCGGATTTATTAGGCGTCGATCTCGCCCGCGGCGGACTCCCAAGAAACTCTCTCACTCGCCCACCCCGCTTCGCAGACTCAATTGGTGCGATCACACGACCCACGGACACCCCACATCGTCCCTCCCTCATTGGGGCCCAATTATTTCCACCTTCCCACCTGCTCTCTCTCTCCCCCTTTCTTCGCTGCACGATTCCACTTCTCCATCACCAACTACAACTTCGCTTCATTGCATTGCTCGGCATTTTCTTCATTCCGTTCATTTGTTACCCCCAAAAGCCGTTTTCGAAGTGAGCGTTCCGAGTCGTCCGCGATCCAACCGTAACTCCGGCGCCAGTCCACCGCCAGATAACCGCCGGCGCTTTCTCCGAATCATCGTCGCCGCTTTTGATCCGCTCCGGTCGCATCGAGCGGTCGGCATCTCTTACCCTTGCTACATCCCTCTGCGAAACATCAAACTCCTTCTTACTCACGGTCCACCCTCAAAAACACGACATGAGCGCCATCGATCCTTCCTCGTCGCCGCCTCCCGGCTCGTTCTTCCATACGCACTACCAGCTCAAAGAGCTGATCGGCAGTGGCGGCTTCGGATGGGTGTGCAAGGCTACTCGTCGTGCGGACGGCCGACAAGTTGCGATCAAGCTCATCCTCAAAAATCGCATGACTCGCGAATCCATCGTTCGAGCCCGATGGGAGGCCTCGGAGGGGCTCGACATGTGGGAGGACGGCACGATCGTGCTACCGCTCGAGGCCTACGTCCTTCGCCAGGCGCGGCACCGCGGCGTTGTCGAGTACCTCGACCTTTTCGCCGATGACGACTATTTCTATCTTGTGAGCACACTGTTATTCTTGCCTTTCTTGCGTCAAGATGGGGGATATGATTTTCTGATGCATCACGCCCACCTTTCCGCACCCGCTCGCAGGTCATGGAGCATCACGGCTCGCCATGGCTTAAGCCCTTGAGCAACCACGACAGGTCGATCATCCCAATTCCTTCTCCTCCCTCACCGCCCCTTACACCACCGACAGCATCTTTCCCCCTCCACTCGCTGCCTTCTTCCTCCGGCATCGCCGCCCAAGCGAGCTCGCCGCGATCCTCCGAAATGATGGCCTCTTCGTCACATGAAACTCCGCGGATCTCCCGCCCGACGCCGATCCGACGGTCTTTGGCCCTTAACTCCTTGTCGCTCACTTCGCTCGAGCCCAAGCCCCAATCGACCACCATGGCCCGTTCGATGCCGATGATGCGCCGGAGCTCGTCGTCGGACCTGTTTGAGTGTATCGAGCAGCACTCGCACTTCAACGAGCCGACGGCCCGATTCCTCTTCACGCAGATCGCTGACGCGGTCTACGATCTGAGGAAGAGAGGCATCACGCACCGCGACCTCAAGGACGAGAATAGTAAGTTAGTGAAGTGTACTCTAGGGAGATGGTTTTTATGATCGTCAGAAGACTGACCTCCCATCTGCTTGGTGCCCATCAGTCGTCGTTGATGCCGCAGGCTGCGTCAAAATCATCGACTTTGGATCGGCACTTCACTTTCGCACGTCGGAGCCCGTCCCGATGTGCGACCGCTTCTTCGGAACCGTCTCTTCTGCATCCCCGGAAACACTCGACAAGTTTCCTTACCACCCTTTCCCCGCCGAGGTGTGGTCTCTCGGCGTGTTGCTGCACATCCTCCTGACCGGCTCGACGCCCTTCCCTACTCGCCATCACATCCGCCGTGCTCAGCGCAACCGCGAGCTCAATTCTAAGCTCTCCGCCGCCGCGAACGATTTGCTCGACCGATGCTTCGCCGTCGACGTCGATGAGCGCAT
Organism: Microbotryum violaceum; assembly: GCA_022506055.1. NCBI lineage: Eukaryota > Fungi > Basidiomycota > Microbotryomycetes > Microbotryales > Microbotryaceae > Microbotryum > Microbotryum violaceum. The sequence goes on along the minus strand of JAKMXP010000006.1, from coordinate 28,053 downwards.
CACCCTCGAAGGGCTTTGCGATCACCCTTGGATGCGAATGCGATCATAAAACTCCGCTCTTCTTTTCACGCGCCGCGCGCCCCTCGCCGCCTTCCATCCTCTCCCGGCACAGACACTATTTCTCTCTTCCTTTATGTCGCTTAGTACTATCGCATCACTCAGTCGTTGGATCCCCAGTCGTATTTATTGCAGCTCGTTCATATCCTTGCATCTTGTAGCGTTTTTGGGCTCGCTTTCCGGATCAGTCGCTTCTTGACTCCAAATTGTTGACTTGTACATTCGGATTGCATTCGCGGCAAAATTCGCACATCGTAGCGAAGACAGAATTGGCGGAAAGCTGAATCGGTGGACTGACAGCCACGATCGGCGATGCGCAACCGAGACGTGCTCAGGAGACCCCCCCCCCCCAGGTCGAACCACGAGAAACAGCCAAGTGCCTCCTGTCTGAAACGGCTACGCGGGCGCAACCGCGAAACTACCGCGCGCGGGCCCTCTAGCGGAATTCAAAACAACCGCCGCTCTTCGGCTCTTGAGTCTTCACTTCGACGACCCCCTTGACGACTCGGCTACCATCTCACGACTGTACGACTTGTGTGTGTGTGTGTTCGGCGTTCGAGATAACGACAGGTTGACGACCCTTTCCCTTGTGAGTGGCTTGGCACGTACCTCGCGGTCGGCGTCGGCGTCAGGGGCCACTTACCTGACGTTGACCCTGCGCGCCTCATTTGCAGCACGCCGCGTAACGAAACAAACAACACCCACCACAAATCCCCAAAAACAACACCTATGAACCCACGGGCTTGACGAAGCTTTCTATACGAACCTATAACGACTTGTCTCCTTCCTCTGAAACGACCCTTTCTTACGCTTCCGCCTCGAATCGCGTTGCTCACCGTGGCTTCACTCAACTCAACCGTACCGAATTCGCGTCTGCAGCCTCCCACGCCGCCGCGTTCGCCCCGCTCGTCGACCACCTCCCACGTCATCGAGCGGCTTCGACACTTTTTCTTACGACGCAAACGAACGACCTCTGTAACACCATCGCACTCCTCCTCCTCCCGAACTTCGTCCTCGGCCGTCAGCTGCAGCGGCACGGGCACGACCGTGCTCACGACTCCGTCGATCGTCCTCACCCCGCCTCCCCCATCGCCTCGAACTTCACTTTCCCTCGCCGCAGTCGCAGCCGCACTCACGCCCGTTGACGAGCTCGAATCTGACGAGACGCCGCGAAGACCGACTGATCAGCAGCGGAGCTCAACCATGACCGACTCGCCGACTTGGGCTTACTCGACCAAGATCGATGTGCAGTCGTCGACTCACCCTTTCGACACATCAATCGGTGGCGCGGGAGGCTCGTCAAGCGATGACAAAATCATCGCACCTTCTCCCAGTACCGGTCCCGATGTTGACGACTTTGGCCGATCGCTCTTGATGGACGCGGACACCCCTTTTCGCACGTCGATCCAGCGAGCGCAGGACGCTCTTCGTGAAAGTCGTCGCACTCGACTCGACGAGCAAAAGCGGATGTATCGCGTTGAGCCGAGTCGTGCGCCGAGTCAAGCAACGCTGCACCATGATCAATTCGCCATGACTCGCAAGTGGGCGAATGATCCGACCTTCACTCGACGTGCGGGCCAGGGTGGTGGGCATCATCGGGTCATGGACTCGATCGATTCGGGCCTCCACGGCGACGAAAGCGGCGAGGACGGATCGAACGACGAGCGACCTCGGTGTCTCCACAAGTCGCGATCGATCCCACTCAACCTCATGACCTCGCCTCCGCAAGCGGCTCGAAGCGGTTCTGAGCGTCTTCAGGATTCGAGGTTCGACGCTCCCGTCGTCAACTTGGCCTCCATTTCACCTCCCAGGCGCCTCGGACCTCGCAAGGCCGCGTCGTACGGCGATCTCCTCACCAGTCCCCACCGACGTCTCGATGAGCTTCCCCAACTGCTCGAGGTCCCGAACGAACCCATGTCCAAGTTCTCGGCGTCTTCGGCCGAATCGCGAGCTCGGCCTGTGGTGAGTGAAACACTGCTCTCTAGAGGTGCGCGCTCGTTCGGTCAAGCGACCTCAATCAGGAACATCATGGCGCGCCGAGCCGCGAACAAGTCATCGATCCCGACCCGCTCGTCGACGATTGCGTTTGGTACAAGATGGACGAGCAGGCTGGCCGCGGTGACCGAGTCAGCGCCTTCGCAAAAGGCTTGCGGCTCGGTCTCTTCTACGAAGCTGTCTCAAGGCCGCAATCAAGCTTCCGCAAAGACTCGACCGAGCCTTGCAAGCGCTGGGTTCTACAACACCGATTCCAGCGAGCCGACTGTCGCAAGCCGATCTTCGTTCTCTCGTCTTCAGGGTAGTCGGATCCCAGCACGACTCAAACCGTTCGCATTCAATGGTGCTCGCTCGTCCGAAGCCACGAGCCTCTGCTCGCCCGTCTCGTCCAGTGCAACGGAGAGCAGCTCGAGCCCTTTGTCAAAGCGCGAGTCGAACCTGTCGGCATCATCGAAAGAGAGTACGGTCAAGAGGACGTTCTCCAAACTGTTCAATCGATCGATGAGGCGAGGGGTCCTGACTTCGACCCCTCGCGACGACGCCAACGACGGCTTCGCGAATGCGGTCGTTCACCTCGCCGAAAAGGTCCGCGTACCCGAGGACCTGACAGGGGCGATCCAGGTCGACTCGACGGCCTTGCCGACGCGCATCCCCATCTCCTCCATCTTCCCGAATGCGACACTTCGTCCCAACAGCACCAGTGACAGAGTTCCAATACGACCTCAGAGACCCATCACTCCCGACATCGAGCCCTACACTGCAACTTTTGGTGGTCAAGTTCTCGTCGGCAAAGACTCGACCGCGCGTCGCCGCTCCTCAATCACGCGACGCCGACGCAGCCTCATTCCCGTTCCTTCGGGTCGTCGCTCGAGTGCTCCTCAACCTATCGTCGCCGTCTCAAGAAAAGACGAGGTCACCCAAATCGTTGAAGTGGATCTGAAAAATTCCGGCAGCGGTGAAGTCGAGCTCGTGTCGGTCGTCTCTGATTCGGCGGACTCTCTACCTTCCTCGGCGCCGTCACCCGAGCCTCGTCCCACCTCGGCGACTTTGACGGTCTCCGACTCGGATCCTGACGCGACCACTCTGCTCGACTCGTCCCCCTCCAACCGCTCAGCTCGCTCGTTCCGTTCGCCATCGCCCGCTCGATTCCGTGATCTGCTCCCCTCCGAAACGGCGTCGAGTTCGCCGGTCAAGTCCGAGCGCGGTCTCCCTCTTCCGGCCCACCGGGGCTTGGAGATTCTCATCGCGTCTCCGCCGAAGAAGCGAGCGATGGGACCTGAGCAAGTCATTGTCATGGAGCACGCACCTGCGGCAGAAGGTACGATACACCAAACTATTTTTACTTCATTCAATCGGCAGAAAGCTGACTCTTGGCAACTCCTGCATTAGGCATCCGTGAAACTCGGGGAGCGACGACCGATCTCGCCGAGCTTCTTTCTTCCCTCGACGACACCGAAGATGTGTCCGTTCGAGTCGCGCCTACGCTGTCCCCCGACGAGAAAGATGACGGCGACCTCTCTGCTTCCCTCCGTCGCCACCTTCCTATCGTTATTCGTGCTCCAGCCCTCGGATCACTCGGCTCCCTCGGCTCCCTCGATCCCAGCGTCGCCGACGTGCCCGACGATTTACAAACGCTCATCCAGTCCGTCACCGAACACATTTCCGAGATTGATGTCGGAGTCTACGGCCAAGAAGAAGAATCGAATCAAATCCATGTGCCCGAATTTGGCATCATTGGCACGTTCGACGCCGTGCGCTATGCTCCTCAGGCGGGGTCAAGAGATTCGGCGATCGGACAACCCAACCCGTTCGACGAGATCGAGGGTCGCGCTTCGGCTTCAAATTCGTTGCGCTCTTGCAAGTCGGACGATGCGGTCAAACTAACCGAGGCTCCCGAATCCGATCATTCGAGTAGCGACGGGGAGGACGAAGTCGCCGAAGGGCCTTCTTTTATTGCGCTCGGTACGAGGACGATGGACCACATGCTCAACACCGACTCGGAGCGTTCTGACGAGGCAAAATTTTGCAACGTGCCGACTTTGCGCGCCGATGGTTCTCCGGACTCGACCGGCTCGAGCTTCAGCGGCCGAGTCACGACAGCCGGTGCTGTGTTGCAGGCTATGCTTCTTCGTGGCAAGATGAGTGTCTCTTCATCCCCCGACTCGCCCGTCGACCGACTTCCCAAGCTTCGCGAGAGTCTCGAGGATTATTTGACGATGGAAAGACCAACGGTGAGTTGCGGAGAGACCGCCTCACAATCTCGAAGAACCTTTTTGGAATCAGATTACTGATGAAGACAAGATTGCACAGGTCGGAGAAAAAATGCTCGACTCACTGGATGTCGAACTCTCCCTGACCTCGCTCATCGCTGCTACTTCCCCACCTCCCTCCGTCGAGCGCGATCTCGTCGGCCGCCCAATGTCCCGTACGCTCGGCTCTCTCGCATCATCCGAAGATGGCTCCAACGAAGGTGAACACCTCGGGGGCGTCAGCGCTTCCCCTTCCCCTGCGAGTCGCCGCAAGCCTTTGAACAACCTGCGTCAATCTCTGGTCAGGTACTCACAAGATCGAGCGAGATCGGTGCTCATTCTCGGCGGACGCTCGATCGAGAGTGCTTTCGCCGAAGTCGACGAGTTTTCAGAGTCCGAACTCGGGCAACGCGATTCTGGGAGTAGCAATGGGCCCGATCAGACGAATCACTCGATGGCGCAGAGTAGTCGATCGACTAATCTCAGTATCTCGTCAATCACGAGCTCACCGTGTCCGGTTCCGAGGTCGAGGAGAATTCCAATGCTTACCAAGCATTCACCACCTCTCGCACCCGCGTTTGAGTTCCCTTCGTCCGTGTCGGCTTCGAGTGTCCGCAAGCGCGACCTGTCGACCAGTGCGGCGGTATCGACGTTTGGTGCTCGGTCACGATCCTTGTCGCCGGTGAAGAACGTCGATCCATTTTCGAAGCAGTTCAGCCCGCTCGAGCGCTTTAATGCCCGACGGCGCGGTGAATCGACTAACGAGGATGAAGAAGTAGCGCAGGTGTCCGCACGCTCGTCGGCGCGCTGTGTTCGCGACGTCGTTCATTCGCGACCGAGCTCACACCACGAGGAACCAGCTCTCTCATCAATCGCTCCCGAAGGCTCCCGTCCTTCTTCACCGTCGAGCGAAGCTTCCGACTGTGATCATGACCGCCGCTCAAGCGTCGGTTCGTTCGTCTCGACTACGCAGTTTGAATTGGACGATGAGCGCACCCGACCATCATCGCTGGATTTAGCGCAGCTCGAAATCGACTATCATTCCCGTCCACCGATGGTCACCATTCGCGCCAAGTCGGTCACTCAAAGTACGAATCGTCAAAGTCTTCGAACATCAACTTTGATTCAAGAAACGATCGTCGAGGATGATCGTGAAGCGTGGTCCTCCTCCGTCGACACTTCACCGGTCAAACCGGTCGAGTCGTCGATCAAGGATTCGGTGCAAGATCTCGAGACGGCGGCGAAGAAGTTGGAAGAACAGTTGGCGTATAGGCTTTCGTTGTCGCCGACGACGGCGACGGATGGAATTGCCCGCACGCTGATTGATGTTGTCGTAGAGTCGAGTGGTCGAGTACCCCTCATTCCAGTGCTTGATGTCGACGTCGGTCCCACTTTCGAGAACGTGCTAGGTCATGCGCAGCATGGCCACGAGCTCGCGGAAGAAGAAGAAGAGGAGGAGGAGGAGGAGGAGGAGGAGCCCTACGTTCGTCGTCGGGAATGGGTTCATTACATCTACGAAGCCGAGGATGAACTTCGTCGATCAAGATCAAGATGGATCGATACCGATCGTTCGAGGGAGGCTTTGGCAAGTAAGTCCTAATTTCACCCCCCCCACTCTTCAACCGCTGTCCGAACCGAACCCCGACCTTAACCACCTTTTTGACTTTTTCCACCTCAACAGATTTCAAGCCCCCTGTCGGGATGCAAGCGATCTTTGATTTTTTACACGCCTCTCGAATTCGGTACCGAGCTGGTGCAACCGATCGATATTCACGCACTTCATCGATGCTCGATTCAGTCCCCTCACCCTGGTTATCACCAGGTGATGCGACGAACCCTTCACCTGTCCTTTCGCCTGGATTCGAAATCTCTTCACCCGAAAAAGTCGTTGAGAAAGGGGACCAGATTGAGTTTGATACGGACTCGTTAACGAACAAGACGATCAAAGTCACGACGACGACGACGACGAATATGAAGAGGAAACCCGTACCCGTTTTTGCCGTACTTCGAGACTCGGTAAAAGACGAAATTGAGGATCGTTCGCCTTTCACGGCTTTACCTCCTCGACTCGCGTTGAGGAAAAGACGTCCGAGCGTGTTGAGTCAAGCAGTAGATGTCTCGTTCCTTAATGGACAGCTCAAGGAACTCGCTCAGAAGAGTGGAAAGGTCGTTGGGCAACGCGAAGAGGACGATGAGGATTACGCGACGATCACGACTAGGCAGGATCAGTTTGATTTGACGAGGAGAAAGTTGGAGGGGATCAAAGAGGTCGGCAAGTTGAGGGTCAAGAAGGAGCAGATCATTTTAGAGGCGCAGGGATTGGTCCATCAGAATGGGGTCGATCTGTTCCCCAAAACTCCGAGGCTGTCGACGAGTCGACCGAGGGTCAGAGCGAGGAAGACGGTGCTCAGTTCGCTAAGGTGAACGGGGAGGCGGCCTCGGTGGTACATGCTTGCCCATTTTTTACTTTTCTCGGATATGTTGGATATGGGATACGAACTTTGATGTGTTTATGCAGGATTACGGTTTATGACGTCCTCGCTGTGAATTCAACCTCTTATGAACATCTCGAGAAATGGGCACGAGCATTGATTCGAAGCGCGACAGTGATGCAGTGTGAAGAGCGTCGAAGACTCGTGGCTCCACTTGGCTCAGCTTTTGCGACAATTTCTTCTGCTTCGGATATACGAGTGAGAGAGGATCGGGTAGGCGTTCAGATTTCAATCGACAAGACGATACATCATTCCCGAGCAGGCTGCGACGAGCCCGGCCTCGTTTCAAGGGGATTTGCTCGACCACCCAGAATGGTGCAGAGACCACAGATTAGGCATACTCGTATTCAGAATCTAGAGCTTGCCACCTTCAATCTTGCAGTTGATGATCTGGACAAAAGTCGGCTTGAGCGAGGCCCCACCGACGAGGAAACCGTCAATGTCTGGGCAGGCGGCTGAGGGAGAGAACGAGCAGCGATCGAGGTCAATTATTCAATCTAGCTTGATCGAGTCGTCCACATCGGAGTACCCACCCAGCTCTTTTGCGTTCTTCTCGTTGACGGAACCGCCGTAGATGATCCTCGTCTCGGCTGCGACCTCGGCCGAGATCTCGTTGCTCAACCAGGCTCGGATCTCCTTGTGCACGTCCTGAGCCTGCTGCGGGGTCGCGACGAGGCCGGTGCCGATGGCCCAGATGGGTTCGTACGCGATGACGACGTGCTTCCAGTCGTCCTTGGCCAGGACCTTGGCTACGGCGCGCAGTTGGCGAATGTTGACCTCGACCGTCTTTTCGGCCTTGCGCTCCTCGAGCGACTCGCCGCAGCAGAGGATGACCGAGATGCCTTCCTTGATCGCAGCTGCAGTCTGTGGACGGTGCGTTCGATCTACACATTAGCACGGGATCGGCTGATGTAGTCTGAGCTGAATTTGCACGCCCACCTTCTCGGCAATGAGCTCGTCGGACTCGTGGAACAAGGTTCGTCGCTCCGAGTGGCCGAGGATGACCCACTTGAGGCCGACGTCCTTCAATTGTTTGATGCTGAGAGAAGCGAGATGAGGTGAGAGACGTGGTATGAGTACGAGTGGGAGCGCAACGTTGGACCAGGGGACTTGCGAAATTTCACCGGTGTAGGCCCCGGAGCCGAGCTGGTGAGCGTTCTGAGCGGCGATCGCGATCTCCTGGCGGTCGGACAAAGTATGACGATCAGCATCCGACCATCGGGGGAAACAATCAGACCCGATCGGAGAGTAGGTCAAGTCGTGATTGATCGCTTACCTTGCGAGCGTGTTCCTTCAAGGGGATGAGGTACAAAGCCGGAGGGGCGATGATGACCTCTGCACGTGTCCGAGTCAGTTGGGAACAGTTCGAGCACCAGCCGGCGTGAGTGGGGTGTGGGTGACTGACCCACGTTGGGGTCGAGCCTGGCCTCGTTGAACTGGGTGAGCAGCGTCGTCAACGTATCCAAGTCGCCGTTCACTGTGACGGGAGATGATGTCGTGTACGGTCAGCCGTCGGCGGCGATAGACGTGAGCCCCCCTGTCATCGGGGAGCACGACGCCGCGATGGGAAACGGACTCTTGAAGTTGCCACCGACAAAGAATTTGCGTGCCCTGTGAGATGCGAGATGCGGGATGCGGTCAGTACATGTCGTCTAACACGGATATCGCGTGGTCTCGGTCGCTGAGCTCGGGGCGGAATCCCCGGTTCGTCGCTGGCCGGTCAATCGTGCAGCGTCAGGATGGGGTGGCCGACGACCGCGCAGTCAGACTGCACCCACATGTCGAATCCAACGAGCTGAAGAGCGGGTGGGGTGTGCAGGGAACAAGGGCTGAGGTCAGTTTTTCTGCTTGAAGCGGAACTGAAGCCGAAGCTGACCACGCGCGCGCTTTGATCGATCTTGCCCTCCGAATGGGTCCTTACTGATTCAATTCGGCATTAGACACGCGCGGGATTAGGCCAGAAAGGCTCGGGCTCGGCAGCGCTCGGCTCGGTCGAGGTTGCCACAGCGCGTCGCCGGCCTCGCGCTCGGCTCTCCGCGCTCAGCTTCAACCTTTCCAGAGCAGCACCAGCACATCATGTCGTGGCAAGGTGAGCACAGGTGGACGCCCCCGACGACGCAAACGCTGACACGTGCGCGCTCGTACATTGCTCCCACAGTCTGTAAGCAGGCCGTCCTTCTCCGCTCGAGCCGAAGCGTCATCCCCGCGTCGTCGCTCACTCTTCTCATCCTCCGCTGACCGCACTTGCCACACTTGCCCCACAGACTGCGACTCGAACTTGATCGGCACGGGCAAGATCACCCGTTGCGCGATCCTCGGCCAACAGGGAGGCGTATGGGCCTCTTCAGCGGGCTACGAGCTCGCCTCGGACGAACAGGCCAACATCGTCAAAGCGTTCAATGATCCTTCCAGTGCGCAGGTGTGTTTCACGTTTCCGCGCTGCACTTTTTGAGCACCGCTGATTGGGTTCGGATTGGGCTACCGCAAGGCGAATGGCATTCGAGCGGCCGGCAACAAGTTCTTCACCCTCGCCGCCAACGACAGGAGTATCTACGGGAAAAAGGCGGTCAGTAGTGCATTTTGATCCGATCTGACGAGTACCGCATGGAAAAAAAACAGGCAGCGGGCAGCAGCGCATGACCGCGATGCGCTGGCCAGGGGAAGGGGAGGTCATGGCCCTCCACGTCATTGCGATCCGATAGCCGATCAGCTCGAGCGAGGCGCGAGGGAGGGTCAACATCGAAGACGAGAAACCAAAAAAATGTCATTTATGCTGACCATACCACATCACCTTTTTCCCCTTCAGGCCGATGGCATCGTCCTCGTCAAGACGAGCCAGGCCGTGCTCGTCGCCGAGTACTCGCACCCAACCCTGCCAGGAGAGGCGACCAAGATCGTTGAGGGTACGTCAACTTGAACTCCGTCCTATCTCAATAGCAGTTCGGCTCATGGCTATCTGTGCTTGATGCAGATTTGGCGGACTACCTGATCGGTGTTGGGTTCTGAGCGGAAGGGAGGACACCTGGACAATCCTTGAGACAGTCATGTAGGACGATGTGTGCGAATGAAGTAGATATGATCTCGACCCGACCCATGCAGTGTGAGATCAGAAGCACCCCGAGTGCTGTATGAGAGGTGAACTCATAGTGAAAGCTTTCATATCTTATCGACCGATCGAAACCTCCAAGCACCCCATCTTTCGCTATGTTGCAGACGGCGAGAGCGTGTCCAAAAAAAAAGATGAGGTGGAGCGGAGACCGTGCAGTAAGGGCAAAAAGAACACAACCGCATCTCTTAGCTAGCCGAGACGAGAGAAGACCAAGACAAAAAGTAATTCTTAGCGTCTGTCGGTTTCGATCCGACGACCTTTGGGTCACTTGGTTCGTATGAAGTATGAGCCCAACGAGCTACCAACTGCTCCAAGACGCTGAGGCTTGGATATAATGCCGGCTCGGGTTGGCATATATATGTTTAAACGCAAAGTCACGTGACATCGACTGGAGGCTCGCAACCAATGGCCGGCTCAACACCGACAAGACCGTCGTACTACCCATCGGGTGTCGCTGGGAGGCTGGCGATCGTCCGCTCGTCGTCAAGGCCGAGGGCGAGTCGCTCGAGTGAATCGGCCTATCTTTCGACCCCACCGGCAACACCGAACTCGCCAACGTGAATCTCGTCGCACGGCTCGAAGCGGTGCTCGATTCGGCACGGGACCGAGGGCTCACACACCACACCCGAGCGTCCTACGTCAACCGATACGCCATTCCCAAGATCCTGCACATTCTCTCCGCCGACATCCCACCGCTCGAGGTCGTCAAGGAGCTTGATCGCATTCTCGCCGACTTTGTCCGCGGCGGCAAGAGGAGGTCGTGCTATGGCAAGGACGTCGTCTTCACACCGAGGTTCAAGGGGGGTCTTGGGGTCATGCGGATGCAGGACGTCGTCGACTCGGTTGCGGCACGCGTCTGGGACGTGCTTCTTGGCGGTTCGGATGCGATCTGGCAGGGACTTGCGCGCGCGGCGATTGTACGAGCCCATCCCGCCCCCGACTTTGACTTGGCAACCGATGCGTGGCCTTGCGACTACACTCCGATCCGAACCGATCTACACCCAAGATGGCAGGCCGTGCTGAAGGTACCATCGACGCACAATGCGCAAGTCAAGCCGAGGACGTTGACGCTCGCGAATCTTCTCGCTCTTCCGATCAAGTTGCACACCCTTCACTACCTACCGGGAGCACCAGCTGTGTCGCGACCACCCTACGACGCCGACTATGCTGCGTTTGCCATTTACGCCAAGGTAGCGGACCTGTTTCGACGCGAGCTGTACCCGGGCGGGGGCTTTCATCTCTGGACGCCGCCGACGGATGTGGTCGTCAGCAACAGCGAATACGATCAACGGGGCCGCCCACAACGAGAGCACATCGTGGCATGGTACCGACATGCGATCAATCGATTGAGGTTCACACCAATAGCTCAACCGGTCGCGGCAGTACGAATCAACGGGCCTCCCCGAGTCCGCCCCAGATCCGAGGTCCGAGGTCCGCCCCACCACGCCGCTCGAGTCGATCCTGCCCCATCCGATCGACCCGCCGCAGCGCCTTCCGAGACCGGCTCTCCCAGACCAATCAACACAATACAACTTGCTCAGCATGGATCGGCCATACACGATCCGTCGCGTCCGCCGAGTCTTGAATGCAAAGGCCTTCACCGACACGATCGCTTTCAGGGACTCGCTGCAGCCCGACGATCTCAAGGGATTCTGGAAGGGGGTCAACTCGAAGGCATTGACGGCGAGGGAACGCGAGGTGTGGTTCAAGCTCGTCAGGAACTTCACCCCGACTCGGAGTCTGCAGTTTCATCAAAAGCACGACGACTCGCCCGCGTGCCTCGTCTGTGGAGCGCCCAAGGACGATCGGGAGCACTACTTCTTCGACTGCGTTGACTCTGGGAACGTTTGGATCGCGGCAAGGAGCGTGCTCTGCGACGCACTGGGGCTCGACACGATCGACAACACGCATTACACGGCCGTTCAACGCATGTTCGGACTTCCGAAGCTCAAGGCCAGTCTGCGCGATCAAGAAGGAGCGGGGAGGACGATCGAAATATTCACCGGGCTGGTCTTGGAGATGATCAGCAGCGGGGGGTGGGGGATGCAGAAGTGGGGGACGAGGATGGAGGGTGTTGGGAGGAGGAGGATCATCTTGGAGGAGAGGTTGAAGCTGAGGGTGGGAGGAGCTTGGGGGAGGAGAGGGCAGTAGAGGCTGGGTTCGACTTTCCCCCCACCGCCACACACACACACCAAATTCTCGCGACATCATTTTCTCCCACTGTACACTAAATAGCTCGCTTTCCTCTTTCATTTGTTACAGGTTCACCGTTGCGGATCTGGACCATCTCGCGATTTGGCGTCGACTCGGTGTGGCTCGCGCTCTTCGGCTTCGGGGTTCTGAGTCAAGGGAGGGATCAGCGGACACAGGCAGAAAGTCGGCTTTGAGGGGCCAGGGACTGCCGAGGGGGAGGTTTTGAGGGACCTTCACCGCGTCTTGTTGTGACTGAGCAGAGACTTGGAGCGTCGAGGGTCGTGGTGGTTGCGCAGTCGTGCTCTTGACTTCGTCTCGACCGAGTGGGAAGTGGCTGTGGGGTGGGCCTTCTGTCGTTAGTACCTTTCTTTTCGTTCTCTTTCTCTTCATCTCTCTTTCTCTCTCTCATTCGTCTCCTGGGGGGGAGCAACCGCTTGGCTAGGGCATTTGAATCCGAATCTCGAATTGGTGGACTTGGCTCGTTTCTCGCACTTTTGCGGGCGGTTTGTGTTATCATCGTAGTCTTCCATCTAGTTTTTCCGTAGGCCGAAACAGGGGGAACAGGAATTGGGGGCAATATGATGAACGTTTTCTACAAAAAAAAAAACGCTCCTCAATATGGCTCGACCCTACACAATCTGTCGCATCCGCCGGGTCTTGAGCGCGAGGGCTTTCACCGACACGCTCGGGTTCAAGGATCGATCCGCCGCAGCCGGACGACCTCAGGGCCTTCTGGAAAGGGGTCAAATCAAAGCACTGACGGCGAGGGAGAGGGAGGTGTGGTTCAAGTTGATCAGGAACTTCACTCCGACGCGCACACGACTCTTCTTCCGCGTGCCTCGGTTGTGGGGCGCCGGAGGACAACGCGGACCACTACTTCTTTGGCTGCGTTGATTCGAACAACGTCTGGATCGCGGCAAGGGGCGTGCTCTGCCACACACTTGGACGCGACACGATCGACAACGCCCACTACACAACAGTCCAACGACTCTTTGGCCTACCCAAGCTCAAGGCCAGTCTGCGCGATCGGGAAGGAGCGGGTAGGACGATCGAGATCTTTCCGGCTATGGTCTTCGAGATGATCAGCGGCGGTAGGTGGAGGATGCAGAAGACGGAAGGTGACGAGGATGGAGAGTGTTGAGAGGAGGATGGTCATATTGGAGGAGAGGATGAAGTTGAGGGCCGGGGGAGCAAGGGGGAGGAGAGGACAGTATAGTAGTACATAGGTATCATAGGTGGGGTACAGCCCAATTCCGGGATACGATTTGGAATAGAACCCCAAATCCCACGTGAAAATGAAAAGTGACAGTGCACGGGGAATTGCTCGTGCACTGCTGAAATCCACTTGTCTGGCAAAACCGCCAAATCGAGGTGCACGGGGAATTGCTCGTGCATTGCTGAAATCCACTTTTTCGACGCTGGAGGGCGGCACGGCTCGAAAACCGCCAAATCGCAGTGCACGGGGAATTGCTCGTGCACTGCCGAGTGTGAATCTTTTATCTCCTCCTCCTTCTGAGGTCTCTGTTTTTCTCTCTCTTCTATGCTTGTTTTATATTTTGTACGCACTTTCCCTCTGGTTCATCTGCAATGCGCAATGCTCGTCATCTCGTTCATCTCGTCAGCGTCGTAGTTGGACTCGAGAACACCCCGAGCTGAATGGACCTCAGCTCCTACCGGTTCGGCGAGAATCGTGCTTCTGGACGGAGGTTGAGGCTGGAAGGAGAGAGAGAACAAAGGAGGAAATGAAAAGTCTATATGGAATGAACACCCCCCCCCCCCCGTACCGCCTAATTCCGGGATACGTTTTGGAATAGAACCCCAAATCCCCAGTGAAAATGAAAATTGACAGTGCAGGGGGAATTGCTCGTGCACCGCTGAAATCCACTTTTTCGACTCTGAAGGGTGGCACGAGCCAAAAACCGCCAAATCGAGGTGCACGGTCGATTGCTCGTGCACTGCTGAAATCCACTTATTCGGCAAAACCGCCAAATCGAGGTGCACGGTCGATTGCTCGTGCACTGCTGAAATCCACTTTTTCGACGCTGAAGGGCGGCACAAGTCGAAAACCGCCAAATCGAGGTGCACGGTCGATTGCTCGTGCACTGCTGAAATCCACTTTTTCGACGCTGAAGGGCGGCACAAGTCGAAAACCGCCAAATCGAGGTGCACGGTCGATTGCTCGTGCACTGCTGAAATCCACTTATTCGGCAAAACCGCCAAATCGAGGTGCACGGGGAATTGCTCGTGCATTGCGAGATGGCAGTGCAGCGTGAAACTTCGTGCACCGAGTAAGCCTGAGCCCAGAGCGCTGAACCGAGATCGGATCCGAAATGGCCCATTTCGGGCTTCGGCGTATCGTTAGAGCTGAGCCACGGCAGACTTGAGGACTTGTAGACGTTGATAAGTTTACTGCAACTCTGTCACGATCACAGCTGGCTTGTATACGCTTGATTTGTGCTATTCTGCGTTGTTTTTTCAGTATACCCAATTTTACTCGTCGTTGTGGCCTCGTCTGAGGCCCGTCCGAGTCGACTTCAGACTCGCGCGCGCCAACGCTCCTTTCCCTCTCGCCACTCACTCGCCCGACCCGACTCGACTCAGCTCTGATCCCACTACACCACAACGCTCTCCCCACATCACCCAATCGGCAAGATGCAGCTCGGCCACTCTCGACGGACGCTCGACGTGTCCCTTCGTGCGGGCTGACGCAGGCACGGTACGACGTCGCACGACAAGACTATCAACACCTCCAACCTCGTCATCTTGGGCACGATACGATGGGCAGATTGATACGAGAGGGCGTGGTCACTTTCAGCTGCGTCCAAGCTTACGTCGATGCGTTGCTTGGGCGAGCTCGGTCGGACACGAGCTCGGTCAGCGCATCGCTTCAATCACCCCGCACGCCCGCTCGCTACTCGACCGATGGGTGTGGTGAGCGCTTCATTCAGATAGTCCTCAGCTCTCGTCCCATTTGCTCACCTCATGTTTGTCTTTGCTGTTCATCACTCTAGTTCAGATCGCGCGTTGGCCGACTCGCTGGCATCCGAGCTTCGCACCAAACCGCACGACCATACTCTACGATCACGATGCGACTCCTTCATCAGCACCATCGAAGAGTCTCATCGACGCGGGAAGCTCGGAATCTGTTTAAACTTGTGTTGCACCACTCGGCGAGCATTTGCTCGATGCCCGTTCGAAGCTTCACACCCGTCATCGACCTTTGATTCGATCGAGTGATCAACCGACCGAACGGGCAAACCTCTCCAGCTCGATCTCGCCCCCTGTCCGTGCTCATCCCATCACCAAGACGTGCGAAGTAGCAGTCCGCTCGCACCTCGCGATGGCCGCCTCGACCGTCGACCTTCCATTCGATCGCCATGGACTTACGGTCATCAACTGATTTACTCAACATGAGCGCCAACCGCACGATCGCCCCATTCTCGAATCCTCACGATTCACCTCACCTCGTCTTGATCTGTGTCGCCGCACCTAGCTCGACACTCCCACGTGATCTTCGGATCCACACCGGCGGATCAGCTCGATCAATCAGGACCTCAGTCTGGTATGCTCTCCTCTCCAACCCGGGTCTTCATCGTCTCGAGTCCCTTTAATACTGACGCCATTTCAAATACTCATCTGTGTTTCACAGCACTGCCCCGACGTTGTTGGCGCGCTAGATCCGACTCGCACGTCGCCCATCCTCAGCTTCGCACCGACTTGCTCAAACACCGCTGTGCACCCGAGTCCACAAGCTTGTGATTCGATACTGCCATCGCCAACACAACTTCTCCTGACCCGAATTCTCTCATTTTCTTGGGATCAGCTCGACTCTTCGGCGCTCTTTTTGGCTGGCTCGGCACTCGAGCCATTTCATCGAGCAGCTTCGTCTCGGCTCGAACCGTTCGGCACTCCGGTGATCAGCTGGACCTGTCCATCTCCCAGGCAACTTGCTTCGGTTATACCAAATGGACGATCAAGCACCAACTAACATGGGTTTGCCTCGATGTGCCCACCCTGACCGAATCGCCACTCGAACTCGCTCACTCGAGCTCTAACTCAACGATACTTCGAACATCGACAGCCCTTTCTTTCTGACAGCCGTCATGGCCGGACCACGTGCTCGACCACCGACGACGGGCTCAGACCGCCCACAGTGAGCCATTCAATCGGAGCCCTCGCTTGAGTTGCACTCTTTGCTGACGAGATCAAGATATGCCGTGTCACCGCGCACTGCAGATTGTTGGTCACGGAAGACCCGCAATGGGAGCGCTCCCTCGAATGGAGCTTCGCACCGATTCGCTCACACGCTCGCACAGCCCACACCCGAGCTCGTGCACCACCATCCCCCGGTTCCTCTTGGGACGTGGTCCCAGCACGCAGACTAGTGTCGGCCTTCTTGCCACTGGAGATCCGCCAGGAACGCTTGCTCGCCCAGCAGCTTTGGACCCGCTGCGAGCGAATTGCTCAATCGGCCGCCCTTGTCATCCAGCTCGTCAAGTCATCACAGACCGTCTGCGTTACAACTCATGGCTCTTAACATCCCACATGCCTCCTCGCCATTCGACTGGATCGGAGTTGCGCGCTGGCTTTCAACCTTGTCGATCGCTCCGACCGATCGACTTCAGGGCAAAGCTCCCGAGATGTGCCACGGAACACCTGCTCATTGCTTCGCATCTTACTCGAACTCCATCTTACGTTGCGCACGTCGAAGCATCAAGTCCCGACTCGGACTTCCCGGACCACTCGGCGCTCGATTTCGGCATCGGACCGTGACGATCCTTCGCACTCTCAATCGATCTCGGCGATTCGCTCGATCAGCTTGATACGGGCGATCACCATCCCACCTCAGCGACTTGCACGTTTGTATACGCTTAAGCAACTCTGGTCATGCGGTCATGGACTGTGATCGCCATCGCATCGTGGTCCATCTCGCCTCGCTTCTTGCACTCATCTCGCTTGGTATTGACGAACTCGTTTGGCAGTCACAAAGCGAGCAAACGTCCGAAAGGTCAGTAAGTGCCTTTAACCTGAAGGCTTTCACTTCACACGGCGTGTTGTAAGTCTGTGCACTCTTCCTTATGCTTGACTTTTCTTTCGCTCCACCAGGTCTCAGATTCCGGCCTGCGCTTAACTCGACTCTTTAAACTCCAACTCGCTCGAATCCGTTTTTGGCTCTCACGAATGAATGATTGTCGACTCTGTCCAATTGAGGATCGATACTTTTCCGGCGAAGCTTGCTTTGCTTGACCTCAAACCCCTCTCGATCGACCCTGACCTCAAAACTCAACTCGGTGCGATAGATCGCTCGTCGAGGAGCGTACAAGCTCTCAACTTTGCCGCTGCTGCCTCCGCCACCCAAGACTCGATATTCGCCGATCCCTCGCACCATTCGGGTCGACTCGTCTTTTTCTCTCACTGCACGAAGACACGACGACGCAACATCTTGCCGTCATGTTGACACGTCACTTGCCCAGTACGGGCGGCTCGACCTTACTCGACCCGGCACTTGACGGGTCACCTGGAGCCGGCTGAGGCAAGCGACGACGCGCCATTCAGCAACTGCAACACCCTCACCATCGCCAATCGGAACGATTTGATAACAAGCTCCAAGATACCTACAGTTGCGTCCGGGCTATGTCGATTGCTCACTTGAGCCATCGCGACCCGAACTGCTCGACCTCCGACGACTCGCTCAAACCGCCCACAGTGAGCTGTTTCGATCTGAGCTCTCGCTTGTGACTTGCACTCCTTGCTGATGAGTTCAAAATATGCCGTGTCATCGCGCACCGCAGATTGTTGGTCACGGAAGACCCGGAATGGGAGCGCCCCCTCGAATGGAGCTTTGCATCGATTCGCTCACACGCTCGCACGGCTCAGATCCGAGTTCGTGCATTACCATCTCTCGGTTTCTCTTGCGACAAGGTTCCAGCACGCAGACTAGTTTCGGCCTCCTCGCCACGGAGATCCGCCGGAGATCCTTGCTCACCCAGCAGCTTTGGACCCGCTGCGAGCGAATTGCTCAATCGCCCGCCCTCGTCATCCAGCTTGTCAAGGCATCCCAGACCGTCTACGCTTCAGCCATGGCACCTCAACATCCCACATGCCTTCCTCGCCATTCAAGTTGACCGGACTTGCGCGCTGCCTCTCAACCTCGTCGATCGCTCCGACCGAGCGACTTCTCCGCTAAACTCTCGAGATGTTTCATGGAACACTCCTCATTGCTTTGCAACTTACTCGACCTCCATCCTACGTTGCGCACGTGGCTGCATGCAGCCAGGACTCGGGCTTCTCCGGATCACTCGCCGCTTGATTTCGACCTCGGACCGTGACGATTGTTCGCACTCTCAATCGATCTCGTCGATTCGTTCGACCAGCTTGATACGTGTGATCACCAGCCCACCTCGGCGACTTGCATGTTCGTACATGCTTCATCAACTCTGCACATGTGGTCATGGACTGCGCTCAACGACGCACGGTGTTCCATCCCTTCTCGCTTCGCTTGTCACCTCGCTTGGTAGCGACGAACTCGTTTGGCAGTCACAAAGCGCGCAAACGTCCGAAAGGTCAGTGAGTGCCTTTGACCTGAAGGCTTTCCCTTCCTCCACACCGCGTGTGGCAAGTCTGTGCCATCTTGCTTATGTTTGACTTTTCTTTCGCTCCACCAGGTCATGGATTTCGGCCTGCGCTTAACTCGACTCTTTAAACTCCGACTCGCTCGAAACCGTTTCCAGTCCGTCTCCCAGAAGAATGGTCGTCGCCTCTCTCCACTTGAGGATCCAGACTTTTTCGACAGGACTTGCTCTGCTCGACGCTGGTCTCCTCTCCATCGGCCCCGACCTCACAACTCAACTCGGTGCGACAGATCGCTTGTTGACGAGTATGCAGGCTCTCATCTTTGCCGATGCTGTCTCCGCCACCCAAGACTCGATATTTGCCGATGTCCTGTGCGAGGAGGCTTCTCCAACCATCCGAACTCTTATGGGTGACCTAGCGCCCGGCCGGCTCGCCTCGAGATTGAGAACGAAGGACCACCACGACTCTTTGCCCAACCGCTCGAGCGATGTTTCCTCCTTTCCCTGCATTTTCGATGTGCAATTGTTTCCGTATGTGCGCCTTGATGCAATACCATGTGGTCATATGTGCGTGTTTGAGAACCTTTGGATCTTCTTGCCGGATTTTCCTGCGGCCTCCGATGTGGTCCTTCCGGGAAGGGCCTGAATGGAATGTTCTTGTATCGAATCTCACGTGAGAATGGGACTACCAGCTGCTGAACGCCATCAAACTTGGCTATCTGAGTACGTCGCCGTGACCTCTGCGGAGTCACTGGATCGATTGTTCTCCTCGTTCACGCCGACCGAGCTGATGGCATGCCGCTGTGGTCCATTTTGAGTTGGCTTCAACCGTGTGATTGCATCTCTAGCCTTCTTCTAGAGGCTATTTCCGACTGTAGCAACCGAATCGAGTGTGTAGGAGAGCAGTTTGCGGGCGTATGCCGTGATTCGACACCAAATCGTTCTTCGGCTTTTACGCAAAGTCGAACCTGTGCGACCCGCATCCCTCACCGACGATCCTGACTGACAGTATGCTTTGACGCCGCAAAGCACAACATCGTTTATTCGATCCACGTGGAGATCTTCTAATTTTACAGCGCATTGCGGAGCGCCAAGGGATCACCATTTGATCGACCAGCGTAAAGAAAAGGAGCAACCCGCGAGCAGAGTTTGCGCGACCGAGAGGACCCCGAGTCCTTGCGCGACTTTGCAACTCCTGATCAGAAGTTGAAATTTACCTCAACGCAGTGGTCATCGTGTGATAAAGATGGCAGAATTGGAGGCATATGGCCTGCAGCAGTGACCCGTTCGAAAGGACCAGATCAAACTAAATCATGTGCTGCGGCATCACTTTCGCTTTTTGATCTCGGAGAACGGTCCCGATGAAGATACTGCATCAACCTCGCCCTTCGATGCGAGCAATATGGTGTGCGGCAATGATCTGTTCGGAAGGACCAGATCGACCTAGACCATGTGTGCTGCGGCATAACTTTTGCTGTTCGATCTTGAAGTACGGTCCCGATGAAAACACTGCATCAACATCGCAATATAGCACCGCACGCGTATCGACAAGTTTTTTGGTGTATATTCGAGTGAGGAAGCATCGATCTGCAGGTTAAGGAAGTGAGACCGAGTCGATTATTCCTTTCGTGTCTCTCGGCTCGGCGACGCTCGAGGCTTGAAGTCTCGAGCGTGCTAAGTGGACGATCTTCTCCGCGCCATCACCATATCCCTGTACTGTTTCAAACGAATGCTCTTTCACCGAAAAAGAGTCGTCAGATCGACCTCAGAGAGCAGTGCGATCATCATCGAAGGCGACCGAACTTGTCCGCAAACGAAGTACCGACGGCGTCATCTTTTCACCTGCCACGCTCTCTTGGAGACACCCTACGCTCATGCTGTGTTCACGCCGCCAGATATCACCTGAGAGCTTACATCGTCTTTGCAAGCATCGCATACCATTATTGCGGTCTGCGAGAGACTACCAGTAAGACAGGCTTCCAGGACACGCCCGGCGTGACTCTTGAGTCTCGTCTACCACTGCATCGGGCGAGTTAATCGGATCAAAGATCTGCTCCCGAATACGATGTCTTTCCCTCAAATATTCCGACACAGCTTGTCTGAACCCGAACAACACCCTTTCAGTAAACGAATGACAATTTTACGAGCGTGCTCAGTAAGCTCGACGAATCGACCTTTTCGCTGCGGACGCCGACCTCGGCGCCTCGTTGAACGACCGACGCGCTGACCTTGGGGGTACTCGCTCTCTCTAGCCTTGAAATTTTCTCGCATCACTTTTCGGGTTTCAAAAATATATGCCTTATAGCTCGACTGGACTTGAGAGCAAATCAGAGTTTGATCACACGGCCGGAGCGCACCGACCGCTCGCACCGCCTGACTCGACTCGGACTCGGCACTGACCGCACCACGCCCCCGCTCCACGACACAACGCTCTCCCTACATCACTCGTTCGGCAAGATGCAGCTCGGCCGCGCTCGACGGACGCTCGACGGACGTTCGACGGACTGCGAGCACGGTGCGACGTCGCACGACACGACTAGCAACGACTCCAACATCGTCATCTTCAGCAAGATACGCTGAACAGGTTGATCTGAAAGGCCGTGATCACTTCCAGCAGTGTCCTACCTTACGTCGATGCATCGCTCGAGCGTTCTCGGTCGACACCTGTTCGGCCACTGCATCGCCTCGATCACCCCGATCGCCGACTCGCTACTCGACCCATGACTGTGGTGAGTACTTCACTCAGATAATGATCAGCGGGAACTGCAATCGCTCACCTTGTGATCGTCTTTGCTGCTCATCACTCTAGTTCAGATCGCGCGTTGGCCGACTGCTGGCATCCGAGCTCTGCACCGAACCGCTCTGTGACTTGTAGGACCATACTCTGCGCATCAGCACCATCGACAAGACGCTCCGATGCACACATCACTCGATCCTCTCTCATCGACGCGGCAAACTCGGAGTCTGTTGGCAATATGTTGCTCGATCGGCGAACGTTTGATCGACACCCATTTGCACTTTGCGATCTACCGGTCGACCGACGGAACCGACACACCTCTGCAGCTCGGTCTCCCTTTGCTCGTACCACGACGTGCAAAGTCACAATCCGCTCGCCCCTCGCAATGGCCGCCTCGACCGCCAGCCAGGTCCCCAGTCTGGTATGCTCGCATCTCATCTTCTCAAGCCCTTCTATACTGACATTGTTTCATTCAAACCCTCATCTGTGTTCCATGGCGTTGCCCGAGAACCTTGGCGCGCAAGATCCGACTCGATCCTCAGCTTCGCACCGACTTGCTCACACATCGCCCACACCCCATGCCTCACGACTTGAACTCGTTCGGTCCACTCGAGCTTCGACTCGACGATACCTCGAACCTGGACGGCCCTCCCTCTCTGACACCGTGTTTGCACCACCGGATACGCCAGTCGATGCTTTAAAACATTCGATACGACGGTGACCGTGTTGCGCTGACGGCTGACATGATTGATATGAAAATTGTGATCGTGGTGTCCGTCGGACGGTGTTGGAACATGATGAAGGAGCGGATGGGTACATGGGAAAGGACGGTTTGTGATGTAATGCACGTGAACCCCAACATGCAACGTGACATCATTGTGTGAACCCCAACATGCAACGTGACATCATTGTGTGAACCCCAACATACATCATCACATGATCATGTGAAGCCCAACTTCTATGATCGCTGACCGTCACCATCTCCGGGTGAGCGCTCGAACGCGTGATTGTGTGGGCGGCGGTTCATTGCTCCGCCAGTCCGAATACCGCTCCGATGATGGATGTATGATGTGTCGTGATGAACCGCATTCGATTATTTTCCATTTTGGAGATCGCGAGCGCTATCAGTGGCCGAACGCAGCGGGGGCCGCCGCCATAGCAACCCCCCCCCCCCCCCCTGAAATGGGACGATCCCGGGATCATCCCATTTCAGTGCTATGGCCCTCTCAAATACCAGATGGCGCTCGCCCAAATCGCCCAAGCATCTTTGTAAGGATCGCGCTGGACAGCGCGCGCAGAGCTGGTGGGCAGCTGGCGGGGGGATTTGGTATTTGGTATTTGAAAAGTGCCCATATAAACAGGTTGAAAAACACTACTGAAGCTTGGGTCCTCCTGTCTGGTCTATGGAGGCTTGCTTTCGTTACAGCCGGGCCGCCGTAATCCCACCGAAGCTCGCCCCACTCCTGTCGTCGATCGCATCGGGATCGGCAGGATGATGTCGATTGGTCTGCGCATGCAGGATCTAGGAGTTTGATCGCAACGTGCAGTACGAAGTCTAGTATTACATTCAGATTCGTCCATAGAAATGCAAAACAGGAACGCGGATGTCGAGCACGGTTCTACTCGCAAAGTGCCTTGAAAGCCGCCTGGATGTGTTCATACGACATCTGACCGGAGTTCCAAAGCGACGCAAGTTCTTGCTCTGCCTCGATGCGTTTCAGCCTTGCGAAAGACCAATCCAGCGAGCAATTTCGCCGCAGGACACTCAGAACCTTCTCCACGTCATACCAACGAGATGCGCATGCGCACAGAAGCTCATCAAAACCGTCGTCCAGCAACAGCCAGCCTTTCCTGGCTGCTGCAATGTTGAGCTTCTCGGCATTCCACGTATCCCAGATATCCGCGACGGCCGTTTTTTTTTCGAAAACGGGCTTATCGGCAGGCCCAGATTGGAAAGCCGTGCGGGACGCCACATAGAAAAACGACTCGATGTCGTGCCAGCGCCCGTGCACGACACCCTCAGTTGCGGGGCTGAGCAAGAGTCGAGAGATGTATGGAAGCGTGCCCTGTGGTTGATCATGGTACAGGGGAAGGGTGGGGAGGAGTTGGGTGAGACC
Organism: Microbotryum violaceum; assembly: GCA_022506055.1. Lineage (NCBI taxonomy): Eukaryota > Fungi > Basidiomycota > Microbotryomycetes > Microbotryales > Microbotryaceae > Microbotryum > Microbotryum violaceum. The sequence continues at coordinate 4,532 of JAKMXP010000006.1, read as the reverse complement.
AAGAACGTGTCGAGGGCTAGCACGGACGCGAGAACGTACCGAGCGGCTGAGGCGACACTCTTCTTCAGCCGTTCGAGACTTCTTCACCGCCAGATTGTAGTCGATTAGGATCCCATCGCCGTGTCGGTCGACCATGACATTGTCATATGACACGTCACGGTGGATGAAGCCATAGTTCCATAGCTGACGATGCCCTGTCACGCGCGGCAAAGGGTCGTCAGTGTAGGCACACCCTTCAGCGCGCTGTCCCGCTCTGCTCTGAGCACTCACCCTCAATCGCACCCTCGAGAGCGCGCGCGAGCTGCTTGGTGTTTTCGAGCGTGGCGAGTGAGTTGTAGCAATCTCCGTGAACGACGACCTCCCTGGCCCGCGAGGTGAGATCGTCGAGGGATTCGTTGCCGGGTAGGAACATGGGGAGGGTCCTGTACTCGGTGCGAAAGACGCCGACCAGCGGAGCGAGCCCTCGAGGTCTCTTTTCTTGGATCAGGTTGCGGATCTCGGTCAAGTCCGAGTTGCGGGATTTCTCGACCCAGATGATCGTCAACGCGCAGGTCCTGACGTTGGCGCCCTCGCCAGCGGTGATTCTGTATGTCGACGTCGCGCGACCGCACTCTCTTTTCCGACGGAACGTAAGCTCCTCGATCTTGACGTTCGACATTGTCGTTGCCCCCCAGCTGAACTCTGAGGCCGCCGGCGGAAAGAAGTCGGGGCAGAGCGTGAACGGGCCGTAGCGGTCGTCGAGCGAGGTCGTGGTGGCGAGTATGCCGTTATGCCGATCGGTGTGTTTGAGGAGACGGTAGAGAAAGGTCGACAGCTCTCCGTTTGCTTCGGTGACCGTTCTGGATTTTGTCACGAACACACCGCAAGCAGACATGACGTAGACCTTGAGACGATCGCCGCGCAGGGTGAACCCGATCGCATGTTCTCGAATCGGCGTCGCAAGGAGTAGCGACAACCGTCTGAACAACTGGCCCTCGGCATTGGATGTGCCCGCTTTGGCCTCGCCGACGGCGGCTACTTGTGTGAAAGAGCGTTTGTCCCCGACCCCCGCATCGGCGTCGGGTTTCTTGGCTTGCGGAATGGGGTGGTTGGGAAGGGCCCATACCTCCGGGAGGGTTGGGTTGTGCGCGACCGCAGCGTGGGTCAAGAGCACGGCGTCGGCCGTCTTCTCGGTCGTCTCCATGCGGTCAGATGAGACGCCGATGTATTGTTGCGAGTTTTGGCAGGCGACCAGTCGCCGGTCTCCAGTCTAGAGGTCCAACAGTAAGACAAACGGCAATGGGAAGGCGAGTCAGCTCTCGAAGGAATACACTACGCACGTCCACGCCGCCAAGCGATCCAGGTGTCGACTCACCGTGTTGACGACACCTGCTATGACCTCGCGCAGCGCTTCTTCAGTGCCACTCTTGTGCTCCATCGACCAGATCTTGTTTGCGAGCTCCTCAGCGGTCGGATGGTCGAAGAAGTAGGCCTCGAGGGCCGGACAGCGTCTTTGATGCATCTGGACCGCTCTGGAGATCCTCTCGGCTCTGGGTCCTGCTCGCTCATTCAAGGGCGCCTCCCGCTGCTGTCGTAAGGGGGTCGACTGGCTCGACGAACCGACGGGAGGGAGCGCGGCGCTGAGTGGGGCAAGGTCGTACAGGTTGAGGTTTGCGCTTGAGCTTGCGCTTGAGCTTGCGCTTGAGCTTGCGCTTGAGCTTGCGCTTGTGCTCGATGTCGGGGCCGAGTTTGTCGCGACTGAGGTCGAGGGCGGGGTCGAGGGCCGGGTCGAGGTCGAGGTTGACGTTGAGGTAGGAACTTGAGCGGCGAGGCGCGCGCTCCTGCGCACTGGCACGGTCGACGCGGCGGCGCTCGGGCGCGCGAGGTTGGTGTCGGCGCGGGCGGTCACTGCAACGGCCCCAATTCGAGCGTGGGCCAGTGGCGTCAGTCATACGAGTCAGAAGGCCAAGCTCGGTCCATTATAAATTATAGGCCAACTCACTAGGACAAGGACTCGACGCGTGATGGGTCACGGGGCAAGTCTTGAATACGAGCAGGGAGTGGGAGGAGGGTGAGGGAGAGCAAGAGTTGAAGCGACTTTCACTTTGTTGCGAAAGGTCTTTGCGAAAGGTCGAGACTGGTCGAGACTGGTCGAGACGTGTCAATTACCTGACATGAATAAGCATTCCGCAACTCCCAACTCTGGACTCCGCGCGCCTGCGGCCGAAAGCGCGCCCGGAAGCCCATGCCAGCCAGAGGCCCATGTGGAAGAACGCTCTTTTCTGAAGTTTTTGTCGAATTTTTACACCCTCTTCTAGCCCATAGACGTCGGCTTCACCCAGAACTATCACCAAAAGTTGTTCTACATGCTCCAAAAATCGCTCAAACGTCGTCGAGAACGCGGTCCGAGCGTTTGCTGGCGCGCGGCGGCCGATCGAAAGAAAGAGATCGAAAGTGGCTTGCCGCGCGCGTTGCTTCGGCTGACGGCTGGTCTCCCCGTCTCAAAAGAACCCTTCCTTGCTTCGGTGATGGGCTCGTTACTCCCTTGTCAGGCTTGAGCTCCTTGTATCCGCTGTGTCGTTTTTGCGGCTTGTAGAGGTTCTACCGGCGGCATCTCGCGGGCCGGGCACGCTCCGAAGGGCGGTAAATCGTTGCTCGGCATGTGCGCTGGTGATAATGAGCTCGTCGGGGTAGTATAAAGTGAGATCCGCGGTTGAACGATACGTACTAGTAGTCGTCGCAGTTGAACGATACGCAGTCGTTGACGGGCCCAATAACTCTCGGACCTGTCGACCAACAATCGTGTGGAACGGCACAGTACCATATATGAGGTGGGTGGAATAGCATCCCTCCTTGCTTAGTTGTACTGCGACCACATGCAGGCGGCTGGCGCCGAGCGGCAGATCGACGCGTCGGCGCGTCGACGCGACAGCCAACGGTCGATAACCGTTTGGGGCTTCGGACATTCGCCGCGGCACCTCTGGCTATATATATAAGCACGCTAGAAAGTATATAGGTATCATAGGTGGGGTACAGCCCTATTCCGGGATACAATCTGGAATAGAACCCCAAATCCCAAGTGAAAATGAAAAGTGACAGTGCACGGGGAATTGCTCGTGCATTGGGTTAGGGCGGCACGGCTCGAAAACCGTCAAATCGCAGTTCACGGGGAATTGCTTGTGAACTGCCAAAATCCACTTATTTGATGCTGGAAGGCGACCCGGGTCAGAATCGCAGTGCAGCGTGACACTCCCGTGCCCACGCTCGTGATCCAACTCGTCGAGTCATTCGTCCAGAGCCACTACGTCTCAACTTGTTGCTCTAAACATCCCACATTCCCGCTCGTCTCCTTGTCGTTCAGTTGACCGGACTTGCATGCTGCGTTCTTACCTTGTCGATCGCATCGACCAATCGACTTGCTGGCAAAGCTCTCAAGATTTCTCACGGAACACCTCCTCATCCGCTGACATCTTACTCAAACACCGTCCTACATTGCGCACGTTGATCCCTACAGCGAGGAATTGTGCTTCTTTGGACCACTCGTCGCTCGGTTCCGGCGATGGACCTTGACAATCCTCCGTACTCTCAATTGACCTCGGCAATTTGCTCGACCGGCTGGATATGTGTGATCACCATTCCATCTCTGGAACTTGTACATTCGTGCAGACCCTGGTCATTTGGTCATGGACTACGCTCAGTCACGCACAGTGCTCCTTTCCCTCTCGCTTCGCTTGTTCATGCACTCACCACGCATGTGTCGACAAAGTCTTCTGGGGTCAGTAGTCACTACGCGTGCGTACGCCTGCAAGGTCAGTGCATGCCTTCAACCCAAAGTCCTTACCTCCCTCCACACCTTGTGTTGCAAGTGTGTGCAATATTGCTCATGTTTGACGGTTGACTTGCTCCACCTGGTCTTAGACTTTCGCCTGCGCTCAACTCGACTCATTGGACTCCAAACCGCTCGCAACCGTTTCCAGTCGGTCTCCCAGAAGAAGGGTCGTCGGCCCTTCACTGAGGTCCGAGTGCTGAGGGCTCAATCGGACCAAGTCCGCAAGCTGAACCAAGCAAGCGGATCCGGTTTGAGTGAAGTGACATATTGCAAACAGGCCGACATGTTAGAGAAAGAGATTAATACTTGACAGGTCCATTAAAATCCTTGAACGATGAACTGTTGCACTCTATGCTGAAGACTTCCATGATTGTACCATCCAGGGTTGGTTTACATTGTGAATATGATTACAGTTTCATGACATACTGCTCTTGGAAGATAACCGGTCTGAATTATCATTTACCGGAGGGAGCTGTGTTCAGACGACGTTTTTGCATGGCGGTCAACGTCAACTGTTTGGGGGCAGAGGAAGTGGTGGTCGGCTTTGTGGCCAGCGTCGTCTGTTTGTTTTCGGGCGGGGATGTGTCGCGTTCAGCCTTCCTCTTCCTACTGTCGCTTTCGGCCTTCCCCGTCTTGTCATTCGACGGGCCAGCGATGGGTTAGGGTTAGGGTTAGGGTTAGGGTTAGGGTTAGGGTTAGGGTTAGGGTTAGGGTTAGGGTTAGG